>QXEO01000125.1:1547623-2813088 GCA_007115705.1 Dactylis glomerata | reverse complement strand
TCAAATGGTATTTTCAAATTCAATTTCCTAGAGTTTTTATAAGTCCAAATTTAGCAAATAAATATCGTTGGAAAGCTTAGAAAATACTCTATCCAATAGTACTGGTTAGATTTCCAAATCAGTTAAAAATAAAATGGGATATGAATAGTGTGACCCTAGCTTGTTAATTAATGAAGATTTCTAGAAAATTATTTAAGCCATCAAAATCATGAAATTAAAATGTGAACTTACTAATGACCCCTCTTACTGTTAGTCAACACTAATCTACCCAAACCATATTAGTGTGACCATTTAGACCCTAACCCAAACCTATTGGTTAGCATAAAATGATAGAGCCTAATGCACACTTAGAATTAATTGCCCTCTGTACAAATCCACTTAGTGAACCCATCCCACTTAAACTTGTCTTAGTAACCCCAAATCACCTCCACTGCTGCACAAGTGAACCACTTATGCTACTTAATAGAGTAACTAGCTTGCACACTTGAAGAAAAACTTAGAAGGAAAACTTACCATCCAACCCCATAGCAATGCAACCTAAGTGCTTGGTTAGCAAACAAGAGTGTGTGCCTGGTGTGTTGTTGGTTTGGTGAAGTGATGGTGTGCTTGTGTTTATTCGTTATTAGACGCTAGTGTTGCCGAGGAGGATATTGGAGGGGATTATTATTATCAAGAAGAAGAAGAAAACCCCGGACACTTTGCCAACCAAGGCAAGCCATCTTTTGATTCATACTCCCACTACCTAGTTTTAAAGTTGCATTCTACTTGTTTTAAGTAAATTGCATGACTGAATTGCTAGAGTAGAATGATAGAAGTAAATTGCATGATTGAATTGCCAGAGTAGAATGATAGAAGTAAATTGCATGATTGAATTGCTAGAGTAGAATGATAGAGCATATTGATGTCTTGGTTATCAAGAGCATCAGCTGAGTTTATCCAACCATAGTAGTAGTACTATCACTCAATGTAGTTGCTTAGTCGCTAATAAAAGTTGAGGCTATCTCTGGAGGAACCCCATTTGAAAGGTGGTGACTTGACCTTGAAACTTGAACTGGGAGTTTGCTCCTACATGATGGCTTTATGAAAGAAAATAATCTGGACTAAGAACTATGAAATGTATTTCTCAATTGACAACGAGTGATGTACATGGGTGCCAACTATACCGTACAACCACGTTACCCCTATATGGGAAGGGGCTTAATCCGTAGTTTGTTGATCTTAGTATGGGAGGTCTTGCATAAAATCTTCATGGAAGGACTCCACGGGCGGATACTTCTTGACCAAGTGGATTCCACTAACCCGGCCTCCGGGATGGGCATAACTAGAGGCGCCGGAGCGGGAAGTCCGTATCCCGGGCTCTAGGGAAGGATCCTATACTAGGATGAGCAAGTGAAAGAATTTGTTTGATTATCTGAAAACCGCATACCTTTGTGTATAGCGAACCGTGGATTTCTCCCGGCAGATGTATCGAATCTTGTGGGTAAAGTGTTACCCCTCTGCAGAGGTTTCAAACTATTCGAATAGCCGAGTCCTCGGTCATGGACGGTTGGCAAACTCTACCTGGCTTTTGTCAAAACTAAAAATAACAAGGGTGAACTTGGTGAATGACATGAATTTGAATTGACATGACTTGACCTTGATCTTGACACATTGAAGTTCCTCTTTAGAATGAACTTAGAGAACTAAACCTCTTTTCTACAAAGGAGCATTCTTGGGAAATAAAGCTAGCTTTTGCAAACCAACTTAGTGCTTAGTCCACTATACCCAACCTTGCATATCTACTTCATCTTTTCATTTATAAGATGGTTTGCGAGTGCATCCAATGTACTCACGGCTGTGTCCCTGGCTATCAACTTGGCCAGACTATGGGGAGGAATACCAGGAGGAAGGGTATGAAGAAGAGTACCAGAACTAAGCTCGTCTCCGTGAGTCGCCAATTGCCTGTAGGGAGAAGGCATGGGCCGAAGACGGTACTTCCGCTGCTATATTGTGTTGTAATATGACTTGGTCTATATGACCATTGTATTTGAATCATCGTATTGTAATGTCTATGGAACTGGTTACCAACTACGTTATGTATATCGCAACAATGATTCTGGGATTGCGGTGGAATACGTAACGGGCACTTCGAATTTGTTATCAAATTTGAGGTCGTCACAAGTTGGTATCAGAGCCTAGGCTGACCATAGGAGACCTTAGTTAGAATGGGCGTTAAAAACAAAACCTTGTTAAAAGAAAGATACAAGAACGGTTGCAAAAAAATTGCTTAGTCTTTCCTCTCTAGTTGCAAAATTTTATACATACTTCAGTTTAGCTTACCTAAAATTTTGCACACTTGAGTTGATCACTAACTTGAACTAATTTAAAATTTTGTAGATGGCCCTGGTATTCACTGAGCAGTACCAGTTGGGCCAAGGTGGCAGCCTTTGTTTCGAGCGCGACCTCACCACTTTGACCTTGTTCCTGAACCGTTTGTACCCGGAGTTCAAGGGAGCCGTGCTCAATGAGCACCCGGATGGAGAGCTACGGTGGCTCATCCGAGCTAGTTGCCGTGGCAAGAAGGGAATGTTGGGTTCTCCAAGGGTCAAGTTTGAGCTTGTGGAGAACACTTGGGCCGATGGTTTGGTCCGAGCGATGCAGGAGATGCACGCCCGCTTATGCGGACTGCACGTTGAGGAGGTTCAGGGAGGACGCTTCAAGGACTTTGCTCGGCGTGATGCGGATGGGCGTCCCGCAAACATGCCCGGGCAGAATGAGCCGAGTACCTACATCGACCACATGGACTTCTTGCTGTACTCCACTCAGCAGGAGGCCGACCGTGCCCGTACTAGGGCCAACCTCGAGCACGTTGCACTGGTAGAAGCGAGGAGCACTATCAGGATTCTTGCGAAGGAGCGCAAGAGCCTTCGTCGCCAGCGCGATGAGAAGGAACATGACCTTGAGGAGTTGAAGGCCAAGGTGGCGGAGTTGACTGCGTACATTGAGAGTCTTGAGGATCACCTTGGGGAGGAGGAAGGCATTGATCTCCGCAAGGAGGATAATGCCCTCATTAGTGATGAGGATGACTTCATGGAGGACCTCGATGATCCGGAGGATGGTGGTCACAATGGATTCATTGTGAGCGACGAGGAGGAAGACACCAAGGAACCCGCCTCACTCTCGAGGCCGTCTGAATCACATGAATGTTGAAGAAGCTCAGGAAGCAACCGACGTGGTGCTTGGTATGTTCCCTGTTAACTCAGTTCTTGCAAGAGTCCTGTTTGATTCTGGAGCTTCACACTCATTTGTTACCCAATTATTCGTTGATAAAAGTGGACTTCAACCCACACCCTTGAAAGATGTCATGTCTGTGCAAATTCCTGGGTCAGTAACCAAAGCCAGTTGTACCTGTTTGGCAGTGCCCATAGAAATCCATGGGATAGCTTTCTTAGCCGATTTGATAGTGTTGGGAACCAAGGGTTTGGAAGTAGTTCTTGGTATGAATTGGATGTCTTTTCATCAAGGAGTGATAGATTGTGCCAAAAAGACCATCACCATGAAGAGTAGCAATGGAATCATAGTCAAGCATGTGTCCGTAAAACCACCCCAAACCACCAGATGTCATAAGAGTATCTCAGGACCGACTTTGGAGCAAGTCCCCATCGTCTGTGAATACCCGGATGTCTTTCCCGATGAGTTACCCGGAATGCCACCGGATCGGGATATTGAGTTTATCATTGAGCTTATCCCCGGAACTGGATCAATAGCCCAACGACCCTATCGTATGAACCCAGCTGAATTAGTTGAATTGAAGAAGCAATTGGATGACCTCTTGAGCAAAGGATTAATTCAACCCAGTTCTTCTGCTTGGAGATCACCCGTTCTGTTTGTGGATAAAAGTGACGGTTCTAGCCGACTGTGCACTGATTATCGCAAGCTTAACGATGTGACCATCAAGAACAAGTATCCTCTCCCGAAGATTGAAGATCTGTTTGACCAATTGACTGGAGCACGAGTATTCTCGAAGATAGATCTTAGAACCGGATACCACCAACTGAAGATCCGTGCAACGGATATCCCCAAAACAGCCTTCACTACCCGATACGGATTGTATGAGTACACCGTAATGTCCTTTGGATTGACCAATGCCCCTGCTTATTTCATGAATCTCATGAATAAGGTTTTTATGGAGTTCCTGGATAAGTTTGTTGTTGTCTTCATTGACGACATTCTTATCTACTCCAAATCCGAAGAAGAGCATGCAACCCATTTGAGATTAATTCTAGAAACCCTAAGAGAGCATCAGCTATATGCTAAGTTCAGTAAATGTGAGTTCTGGTTGAAGGAGGTTGGATTCTTAGGCCATGTGCTGTCAGCAGGAGGAATATCGGTAGATCCCAAGAAGATCAAATCAGTCCTGGACTGGGAAGCCCCTACCACTCAAACGGAAGTTAGAGGTTTTCTCGGATTAGCGGGATATTACCGCAAGTTTGTCGAAGGATTTTCCAGTATTGCCCGTCCGATGACCCAATTATTGAAGAAGGACAAGAAGTTTGAATGGACCCCTAAGTGTGAAGAGAGTTTTCAAGAGCTCAAGAAGCGATTGGTGACCGCCCCTGTCCTAACCATGCCCGATATCACCAAGAATTTTGATGTCTATTGCGACGCATCCAAACTTGGACTTGGTTGCGTACTGATGCAAGAAGGAAAGGTCATAGCTTACCTCTCTAGGCAGCTTAAACCTCATGAAGAAAATTATCCAACCCATGATCTAGAGTTAGCAGCCGTGGTTCTAGCTTTGAAGACTTGGAGGCATTATTTGATGGGAAACCGCTGTGAGATCTATTCTGACCACAAGAGTTTGAAGTATATATTCACCCAGAAGGAGTTGAACATGAGGCAAAGGAGATGGATAGAGTTGATCAAGGATTATGATCTGGAAATTCATTACCACCCCGGTAAGGCTAATGTAGTGGCCGATGCATTGAGTAGAAAGCCGTGTTCGTTGAATATGAGGATCAAGGAAGAGCAACCTATGTTGCACCAAGAGTTTGAAAGATTTGGATTGGAACTAGTCAGTCAAGGATTTCTCGCCAACCTTGAGTTTCAGCCCACCTTGATGAGCCAGATCAAAGAAGCCCAGAAGGGAAATGAGAGTATTGAAGGAATCAAACGCAGAATTGGTTCCGGCAAGGTGCCAGGATTTGAAGAAGATGATCAAGGAGTTCTTTGGTACAAAGGCCGTATTTGTGTGCCCGCTGACTCAGAATTGAAGGAAGTAATTATGAAGGAAGCCCATGAGACACCTTACTCCATCCACCCTGGTGGAACTAAGATGTACCAAGATTTGAAGGAACAATTTTGGTGGCATGGAATGAAGCGCGAGATTGCATCGTTTATATCCAAGTGTGATATCTGTCAAAGAGTCAAGGCTGAACATCAACGTCCTGCTGGTTTGCTGCAACCTTTGCAAGTTCCGGAATGGAAGTGGGAATCTGTTGGAATGGATTTCATCACTGGATTTCCAAAGTCTAGCCGTGGAAATGACTCTATTTGGGTCATTGTGGATAGACTAACCAAAGTGGCCCACTTTATTCCTGTCAAGACCACTCATCGCTCAGATCAGCTAGCAGATCTGTACCTATCCAGAATTGTCAGTTTGCATGGAGTTCCTAAAACCATCGTTTCCGATCGAGGAACCCAATTCACCTCGAGATTTTGGAAAAGCTTACATCAAGCTCTGGGAACCGAGTTAGCCTTCAGCACCGCTTACCACCCTCAGACTGATGGACAGACTGAAAGAGTGAATCAAATACTTGAAGATATGTTGAGAGCCTGTGTCTTAGCTTATGGAGCTAAGTGGGAAGATTGTCTGCCCTTCGCGGAGTTTTCTTACAACAACAGTTATCAAGCCAGTTTGCAAATGGCCCCATTTGAAGCTTTGTACGGAAGAAAGTGTCGTACCCCTCTGAATTGGTCAGAAACCGGAGACAGTCAGATTTTTGGACCAGATATGCTGCAAGAGGCCGAGGAGAAAGTTCGCATAATTCGTGAATACCTCAAGGCAGCCCAATCAAGACAAAAGAGTTATGCCGACAAGAGACGTCGAGAACTGACCTTCCAGATTGGAGATTTTGTTTATCTTAGAGTATCACCTCTCAAGGGAATGCAAAGATTCCAAGTAAAAGGAAAGCTTGCCCCAAGATATATTGGACCCTTCAAGATACTAGACCGTAGAGGAGAAGTGTCTTATCAGTTGGAAATGCCCCCTGAATTGTCTGAAGTACACGATGTCTTTCACGTGTCGTTACTTCGGAAATGTCTTGAAGTTCCGGAGAAGCCCGAAGTCTTCAAGAATATTGATCACCGGTCTGTGGACATCAACAAGGACTTGACCTATCGTGAAATGCCGATCCGTATCCTTGAGGAAGCTTATCGAACCACTCGAACCCGAAGCATCAAATTTCTGAAAGTTCAGTGGAGTAATCACACCGAAGAGGAAGCCACTTGGGAACGAGAAGATTACCTTCAGAAAGAATTTCCCAATCTTTTCAGTTCTTAATTAGTGAATCTCGGGGACGAGATTCTTTTTAAGGGGGGAAGATTGTAACAACTCAGAATTTGTAACCCAACTCTTATTAAATAAAGAGTCAAAAATTGGACCCAAATAAAATTTTTCTTCAATATTGCATGCATACATGCATTCTCTTTATTGGTATTTCTATGATTTTATGTGTGTTCTTTTGCTTGAGCATTGGTTAAACAATTCTAAGGGAACCAATAGAAACAACTAAGAAAGATATTAGGAACCAAAAGAACCAAAAATAAAAATAAGTAAGAAAGAGATAAAGTTAATATGATCTAGAAACTGTTAATGACTACACCACTTTGAGCCCTTATATTAAGAAATCTGCAGCTCACCTTCTTGTTTGGCCAACTAGTTGAGCTTAACCAAGTTATGGACTAACTCAACCAACAAAGATCTACCAAAATTTCAAACCAGAACACCACTCAAACTTGAGCCAAAGTTTGAATCTGAAACAGAAACCATTTCAAATTTGAAATATAAATCTTTGCAAAACTCATTGTTTCTCCAGAACAAAAATATGCCTGGGTACCTTATCCAATATGATGAGCACCCAAAGTGGCAAATTTGAAAAATTCGAATTTTGAATTCTTGTAAGCATTTCGTCGAACGGTGGCAGAAGAAAATCGGGGGAGATCAAACTTCACTGGTGCAGCACTGTTCTGGCGCGACCCAATGCTGTAGCCATACCCTCTGGCCACCCCTCGACCGATCCCAGCCCCCTCTGCCCCGACCCAAGCCGTGAGAAGAGGAGGGAGAAGGAGAAACACGCCCAGAACCCCCTCCCAGGAACCCACTGTCCCGCGCGATGCCGACCGCCTGGAAGGCGCCAGAGGCGACCCACAGTCCCCCGCGGCCGACCCCGTAACTTCCCAGCACGCGAGCGTGGCCGCCGTGACCGGAGGAAGCTTCACGCACCCGCCAGGACCCCCGCAACGGCGAGCTTCTGGCCGCGTTTGTCCCCGACGCTCCGGCCTATAAAAGGCCCCGCCGATCAAACGCAGAGACTCACCCAGCCACCAGCTACCTCCCAGACATCGCCGCTTACTCCCTCGTGCCCTAGTTCGCCGTCGCCAACCTCGCCGGCGCAGTACTGGACGGGCGGAGCGCCGCCCCGTCCGACCACCTGGAGGCCAGCTTCTGCAGGGAATCGGAGGAGGAGGAGCACCGCAGCCGATCCCGAGCGTCGCCGTCGAGTTTCGTTTCCTCTACGCCCCGCCGTCGCCGTCGAACGCCGTCGCTGCTCGCAGGTGAGCTCCCGCTTTGACTGAGGAAGAAGAAAGACCCTGAGCCGTTCGATCTAGATCCGACGGTAACTTACCGATTCGGGTTTCGTAATTAGATCTGACATCGCGACCCCACCTGTCAGTCCCGTTTTTATTTCCTTTCCCCCGCGCGAAACGGTATGGGCCGGCCCGTTCGGCTTGATTCGGAATAGGGCCCGGCTCGTTTCACGTTTCGGTCCGATTCGTTTTTAATTAATTCCCGCCCTTTTCTTTTATTTCAAAACTGTTTCAAATGGTATTTTCAAATTCAATTTCCTAGAGTTTTATAAGTCCAAATTTAGCAAATAAATATTCGTTGGAAAGCTTAGAAAATACTCTATCCAATAGTACTGGTTAGATTTCCAAATCAGTTAAAAATAAAATGGGATATGAATAGTGTGACCCTAGCTTGTTAATTAATGAAAGATTTCTAGAAAATTATTTAAGCCATCAAAAATCATGAAAATTAAAATGTGAACTTACTAATGACCCCTCTTACTGTTAGTCAACACTAATCTACCCAAACCATATTAGTGTGACCATTTAGACCCTAACCCAAACCTATTGGTTAGCATAAAATGATAGAGCCCTAATGCACACTTAGAATTAATTGCCCTCTGTACAAATCCACTTAGTGAACCCATCCCACTTAAACTTGTCTTAGTAACCCCAAATCACCTCCACTGCTGCACAAGTGAACCACTTATGCTACTTAATAGAGTAACTAGCTTGCACACTTGAAGAAAAACTTAGAAGGAAAACTTACCATCCAACCCCATAGCAATGCAACCTAAGTGCTTGGTTAGCAAACAAGAGTGTGTGCCTGGTGTGTTGTTGGTTTGGTGAAGTGATGGTGTGCTTGTGTTTATTCGTTATTAGACGCTAGTGTTGCCGAGGAGGATATTGGAGGGGATTATTATTATCAAGAAGAAGAAGAAAACCCCGGACACTTTGCCAACCAAGGCAAGCCATCTTTTGATTCATACTCCCACTACCTAGTTTTAAAGTTGCATTCTACTTGTTTTAAGTAAATTGCATGACTGAATTGCTAGAGTAGAATGATAGAAGTAAATTGCATGATTGAATTGCCAGAGTAGAATGATAGAAGTAAATTGCATGATTGAATTGCTAGAGTAGAATGATAGAGCATATTGATGTCTTGGTTATCAAGAGCATCAAGCTGAGTTTATCCAACCATAGTAGTAGTACTATCACTCAATGTAGTTGCTTAGTCGCTAATAAAAGTTGAGGCTATCTCTGGAGGAACCCCATTTGAAAGGTGGTGACTTGACCTTGAAACTTGAACTGGGAGTTTGCTCCTACATGATGGCTTTATGAAAGAAAATAATCTGGACTAAGAACTATGAAATGTATTTCTCAATTGACAACGAGTGATGTACATGGGTGCCAACTATACCGTACAACCACGTTACCCCTATATGGGAAGGGGCTTAATCCGTAGTTTGTTGATCTTAGTATGGGAGGTCTTGCATAAAATCTTCATGGAAGGACTCCACGGGCGGATACTTCTTGACCAAGTGGATTCCACTAACCCGGCCTCCGGGATGGGCATAACTAGAGGCGCCGGAGCGGGAAGTCCGTATCCCGGGCTCTAGGGAAGGATCCTATACTAGGATGAGCAAGTGAAAGAATTTGTTTGATTATCTGAAAACCGCATACCTTTGTGTATAGCGAACCGTGGATTTCTCCCGGCAGATGTATCGAATCTTGTGGGTAAAGTGTACCCCTCTGCAGAGGTTTTCAAACTATTCGAATAGCCGAGTCCTCGGTCATGGACGGTTGGCAAACTCCACCTGGCTTTTGTCAAAACTAAAAATAACAAGGGTGAACTTGGTGAATGACATGAATTTGAATTGACATGACTTGACCTTGATCTTGACACATTGAAGTTCCTCTTTAGAATGAACTTAGAGAACTAAACCTCTTTTCTACAAAGGAGCATTCTTGGGAAATAAAGCTAGCTTTTGCAAACCAACTTAGTGCTTAGTCCACTATACCCAACCTTGCATATCTACTTCATCTTTTCATTTATAAGATGGTTTGCGAGTGCATCCAATGTACTCACGGCTGTGTCCCTGGCTATCAACTTGGCCAGACTATGGGGAGGAATACCAGGAGGAAGGGTATGAAGAAGAGTACCAGAACTAAGCTCGTCTCCGTGAGTCGCCAATTGCCTGTAGGGAGAAGGCATGGGCCGAAGACGGTACTTCCGCTGCTATATTGTGTTGTAATATGACTTGGTCTATATGACCATTGTATTTGAATCATCGTATTGTAATGTCTATGGAACTGGTTACCAACTACGTTATGTATATCGCAACAATGATTCTGGGATTGCGGTGGAATACGTAACGGGCACTTCGAATTTGTTATCAAATTTGAGGTCGTCACAAAATCTCATAGTGATCTTCTTGACATATCACGTTATCTTTATTCTATCAATTGCCCAACTGTAATTTGTTTACCCAGCATGTGTTATTTTATCTATGGAGAGACACCACTAGTGAACTGTGGACCCCGGTCCTATTTACATCATATTGCTATCACTTGTTTACTTTACTCGCACTGTTTACTTTACTCGCATACTATATTATTTTCCACTCGATACGCTCATAATCTTTGTTTCAAGCAAACCGGTGAGATTGACAACCTCATCGCAAGTTGGGAACAAAGTACTTGGTTGTGTGTGTGCAGGTTCCGCATCACCTTCAGTCATCATTGTCTCTCCTCTCCTGACCGACATTAAACCTTGGTTTCTTAACTGAGGGAAAACTCGCTGCTATACTCATCATACCTTCCTCTTGGGGTTCCCAACGGGCTGGTTATCCACCACGCACAAGGACTTACTGCTCCCACACCAGCAGCCTCTTTCCTGGCGTCATCAACAAGTAGCAAGGAGTGTTGTTACAAGAGGGCAAACCTGTTGCATATTTCAGTGAGAAATTGAGTGGAGCTAGTTTGAACTATTCTACTTATGATAAGGAATTATATGCTCTTGTTCGGACATTAGAAACTTGGCAACATTATTTATGGCCTAAAGAATTTGTTATACATTCTGATCATGAATCTTTGAAGCATATTCGTAGTCAAGCTAAGTTGAATAAACGTCATGCAAAGTGGGTTGAATTCATTGAATCTTCTCCTTATGTTATTAAACACAAAAAGGGTAAAGATAATATTATTGCTGATGCTTTGTCACATCGTTATACCATGTTATCTCAACTTGACTTCAAAATCTTTGGATTGGAAACTATTAAAGAACAATATGTGAACAATGCTGATTTTAAAGATGTTTTGCAACATTGTCTAGAGGGTAGAACTTGGAACAAATTCATCCACAATGATGGGTTTGTGTTCCGTGCTAACAAACTATGCATTCCAGAAGGTTCCATTCGTCTTTTGTTGTTGTAGGAGGCGCATGGAGGAGGATTGATGGGTCAGTTTGGAGTAAAGAAGACAGAAGACATACTTGCTACACACTTCTTTTGGCCACGCATGAGAAGGGATGTTGAGAGGTTCATTGCTCGCTGCACAACATGTCAAAAAGCTAAGTCCCGCCTTAATCCACATGGTTTATATATGCCTGTTCCTGTTCCTAGTGTACATTGGGAGGATATTTCTATAGACTTTGTTTTAGGATTACCTCGAACATAGAAGGGGAGGGATAGTATTTTTGTGGTTGTGGATAGATTTTCTAAGATGGCACACTTTATTCCTTGTCATAAGAGTGATGATGCTGCTCATGTTGCTGAATTATTCTTTCGCGATGTTGTTCGCTTGCATGGTGTGCCTAATACTATTGTTTCAGATCATGATACTAAATTTCTTAGCCATTTTTGGAGATGTTTATGGGCTAAGTTGGGGACTAAATTGTTGTTTAGTACTACATGTCATCCCCAAACTGATGGACAAACTGAAGTAGTAAATAGAACGTTGTCTACCATGTTACGGGCTATTTTAAAAATGAACTTAAAAATGTGGGAAGATTGTTTACCTCATATTGAATTTGCTTACAATCGTTTCGTGCATTCTACAACTAAGTTATGCCCTTTTGAGATTGTGTATGGTTTTGTTCCTCGTGCATCTATTGATTTATTACCTATTCTATCTTTGGTGCAACATAATTTTGATGCTACACAACGTGCTGAACAGATTCTTACGTTGCATAGGATTACTAAGGAAAATATAGAACGCATGAATGCTAAATATAAAGTTGCTGGTGATAAGGGACGCAAGCATATTATGTTTGATGTGGGAGATCTAATTTGGTTGCATTTGCGCAAAGATCGTTTTCCTGATTTGCGCAAGTCTAAATTAATGCCACGTGCTGCTGGTCCTTTTAAAGTGTTAGAGAAAATGAATGATAATGCATATAAACTTGAGCTTCCTGCAGAGATGGACACGATAAGTCCTTCATTTAACATTGCAGATTTGAAACCATATTTTGGAGAAGAAGATGAGATTGCGTCGAGGATGACTTCAATTCAAGAAGGGGAGGATGATGAGGACATCCCTATGGTTGATACAATCGTTGCACCTACAATCACACTTCCTCATGTTCCACAATTCCAAGGACCTCTCACAAGAGCTCATGCACGCCAACTGAATTATCAGGTACTTTCGTTTCTAGGAACTATTCCTAATATACATGAGAATATGATGTTGCCTAAATCAGATGTGTTTATGTTACTTAGGAATGATGGGCCTAGCATGGATGGGAGGGACAAGCATTGGAGCATGATCATGCATGGAGATGATGGCAGCAATCGTGTGAGGATTCAGGATGACGCTGCAAGTGAAGATTTCCGAACTTTGAAGCCACCATAATGATGCAAGGATGCTTGGACGAAATTCACAAGTTGCCAAATCATAAAATTCATCCAAGGCTTTATATGGTGCTGCGTCACCTTATTTTATGGGTTAAACCCATGTTTTTTTGTCCTAGGTATTTTAGGGATTTTCTGGAGGCTGTTTGAGTGGAAAAGGGCCCATCTAGGGCTATTTTCGGATGGCCCATTAGGGTTGTACGAAAATCCCTGCCTTTTCCCTCATATATACCTCCTCCTACCCGTCATTAGAACTTAGATTTTGTTTAGTTAAAGACTTAGCCACGAGCTACTCTTCGCCATAGGCACAAGTGTCAAACCGACCTTTTGTACTACGCACAGACAGAATCCCACCTCTTCAATAAAGCCTTCATCTATATTTGCAATATCTTGATTGTATCTATAATTCTTGCTGGTTCTTCGATTGCTTGCAGGGATTGATCCTCGTGATCAGGTTGATCTAGCTCCGGCGTGATCAATAGCCTCGGAAGTTGGTGTATCGATTGCTAAGACACAATGTCTCGCATGTTTGTAGTCAGATCGTCAACGTCGACCTCCACCATAATCGATAGTTATCATCTCATCGAAAGATCGGGCACCTTTACCCTATCAATAGGGTTATGGCAGTCGCCTTGTATTGGGAGACTTGTTAAGAAGATAACAGAAAAGCCCCAATGTTTGGGGGTGCATATTGGTGTGTTTGATTGCTGATCTTTGAGATCTGATGTTATGCCATGCGTGGGAATTGATTCCAGTCAGCTTTAACGCGAGGAATTGAAGAGAGATCAGTTTGATCTATTTCAGATTGAGTTCTTATTTGCTATCTTTCTGATTCTATCTATCGCCGTGAAAGATTGGGCCAAACCCCCTTTGGATCATGTTGATCCATATCATCTTGGTATCAAAGCACAAAAAAAGTTGCACTTGGTCACGTTTTACCTTGAACCGTAGATCTGAATTAAACTATTGTAGTGGCCACGTGATTTGCTTCCTGCTAGTGCGAGTCTGCTACTACAACAGTTTTGATGTCGCACGAACACAGACAGTGTCTTCCCTCAAGCGCGAGTCTTTCCGCAATACAGTCTGTGCACAATTTCTGCTGTGAAGCTTTGCTGCGCTCAACCTGAGACATTGTCTGCCCTTCAGCGAGTTGCTGCTTCACAAGGTTTCAGTTCAATTTTCCGCTGAGCGACCAGTTTTTTCTTAACATATTTTGCTAATTGCATATAATGGTGAACTCTGTTGAGGGAGATAATTCAGTACCTGCTGGAGACATACCGATGGAGCTAGTGCCACCAGTTTTTGCTGAAGATTTAGCTCCTAATATCCGGGCTAGTTTTGATAGCACATGCGACTTTATTTTTCGGAGTCATGCCGCATTGACAGCGCAAATTGCACAGCTAGCTACTCGGATTGATGCAATGGGCAATGCTACAGCTCATGCACCCGTGCGTCCCCCTCTTGCTGCACAACCTCGCAATGTGGTACAACGCTGCCCTGCTAAATATTATGGTCCTCGACAAGTGGCATCCCCTTATGAAGGAGAACATGCCGATGATGCTGAATACGCACCACAACAATGACCATTTGTTGCTCGTCCTGCAGGTGCTCCTCGTGTACAGCCACATGATCGTGACCATGTTGGCCATGTTGGTCGTGTTCCACTTGATGATGGTGGTCTTGGACGCATCAAATTGTCCATACCTCCTTTTCCGGTGACCGTGGACCTGACAATTATTTGGAGTGGGATATGCGCATGGATCAGATTTTTACTACCCATTACTACACTAAGGAGAAGAGACTTCAACTTGCTGCTGTTGAATTCACCGGTTATGTGCTGATTTGGTGGAATCAAATTCTGCATATGCCTACTCGCCCAATGTCATGGAGAGGTATGAAAGAACTTATGCGATATCGCTCTGTTCCTGAACACTACAAGAGAGACATGTACAATAAATTGCAGCAGCTCACTCAAGGTACTAAATCTGTGGATGAGTATATTATAAAGAGATGGAGTTGTTGATGATACGTACACAGACAAGGGAGGACATAGAGGCCATGATGTCTCAGTTCTTGAATGAACTGAATTTTGAGGTGCGTGATTGTGTGGAGATGGTTCACTATAATGATCTTCAGGATCTTGTGCACCAAGCTGAGCGTGCGGAGCAACAACTCAAACAACGTCAAGCTGCATCCCCTGCAAATTCATGGCACCGTTCGCATAGCGAGGTTACTGGTCCTAGTACACAAGCACACTCAACACGCTCCCACAATATTTCTCACAGTGTCCCACCAAACTCTGGAGTGTTCAAAACTGCATCTACGCAGTCCACATCAAACATGGAGTGTTTTACTTATGGAGGACGAGGACACATGAAGCGTGATTGTTCTAATAGAAAAAGGGTGATGCTCACAGACGATGGCTATGTTTCTGCTAGTGATGATGAGAAAGCTGATGCGCCATCAAGTGAGGAATCTGAGGAAAATAATGAAGTAATTGTGGATGGGTATGAACTTGCTGCAAATTTTAAAAATCTAATGGTGCAACGCATACCAGAAGATCACATATACGCACAAGGGCAGCGCTAGAATATATTTCTGACCCAATGCATAGTCAACGACACCACTTGCAAACTGATTATTGATGGTGGCATCTACACCAATGTTGTTAGCAAGAGTTTGGTGGATTCTCTATCATTGCCTACATGGAAGCACCCGCAGCCACATTGTGTTGAGTGGTTGTATAATTTAGGGAAGCTGAAAGTTACACATAAGGTGCGCCTAAAATTTTCAGTAGGTAATTATGAGGACACAGTGGTCTGCGATGTTTTGCCTATGGATGCATGTCATGTGTTGCTCGGACGACCGTGGCAATTTGATAGGCGTTCCACTCATGAAGGCAAGTCCAGTGTTTATTCCTTGTGGCATAAGGGGAAGCGTCATGTGTTGCAGCCTATGCTCAACAAGGATATCAAAGTGGAAGTGTTTGCTGCACAGAAGAAGTTCCACCACATTAAGGCGAAACCGAGGATGGTTTCCTTTGAAGTTGGGGGGATGATGTGGGAGGATAGCTACTACTCCTGATATTTTGCCACCTCCTTATGTTCTAAAGTTGGGACAATTCTGCTTTGAAGTGCCTCCTGAAGATGATGTGAAGCCCAACTTTCGAACACCTCCAATGATGTTTCATGTTCGCCAAGGAGCTGCGGCCAAAGATATTTAGGTTTTCTATTTTTATTAAGTTCGTGTCATGTTTTTATTTGAGTTTGGTTTTATTTGTGTGTGATGGTTTTGGACCTGTCCAAAATCAAGTGTGTTTTGGCCATTTGGGCTTTTAGTTTGGTATGGGGCCTAGCCCAGCCAAAGTAGCGTTTGGAGTCACCCTACATAGGGTTATGGCACCCGCCTTGAATCGGGAGACTTGTTATTTTCGAGCTAAATAAGAGAACAGAAAAGTCCCAATGTTTGGGGGGCATATCAATGAGTTTGATTGCTGATCTTTGAGATCTGATGTTATGCCATGCATGGGAATTGATTCCGGTCAGTTTTAACGCGAGGAATTGAAGAGATATCAGTTTGATCTATTTCAGATTGAATTCTCTGTTGCTATCTTGCTGATTCTATCGATCACCGTGAAATATTGGGCCAAACCCCCTTTGATCAGGTTGATCCGTATCATACAAGAAACTTGAATAAGGCCTTCCCTTAAAAGTGCATGTTGGATGTTCTTTCAGGATCTTGTGATTTTATTGTTTTCATAAATGTTAGGCTCTTTCTATTTTCTAACGCTTCTTCAATGTTATTATATTTTTTGTTAACACGTCGGCGCTATCACTTAGATTTAGGCTCACACAACATGGGAATTAAATTTGTCCTTCCTTAATCCTTAGCAGTATTCATACGAAGGCTTGCTGATTTATGACCATTCTTTGTCCAGCTAACACGAGATAATCCTGAATTAGGACACTTCTTAATATTACTCTAATGATTTCTGTTTTGCGGATACATCACTACATGAGGCTAAGACTTCAATCTTTTCTTATTTAGTTAGACCTTAACTAAACGTTGTTTGTGTTGATACTTATGTGCAGGCTCCTATACAAGGCCCTGCTGCACAAGGGAGCTTGTAGGGATTTTAGTTGAGGGAGGTGGAATCTTGGTGGAGTAGGTTGCAAGTACACATGAAGGTTTTTTATGCGTTTGAGCTTCAAGTGTCTTGAACATAATCAACTGACAAAACATATTGCATCACATGTTCATGGTAAGTAAAGATCTGTTCCATATGATTTAGTAGATGAATATTAGAATGAAACATGCATGTTTCAGTTACAACTATACTTAAGCAAAGTTGCAGATTTGTGGGAGTAGATGTCATCTACAAAAAAATCATAATTTTCCAATGCCTCTCTATGCATGAGGTTTCTCATGTAGAGATCTAAAAAAAACTTACTGCTTTGTGTTAATAGATTCCATCTATTGACACTGTTCTCTCCACAAATTTCTTAGCCGCGGTCAGATTGAAAAGATGTAGTTGTTTCCAGTTCTCTAATACTCTAAATACATCCAAATTAGTGACAACTATTATGAAACAAAGGGAGTATGTTTTTTCATTGATTTTTTTAACATCGTACTGGTTGAACTAGAGACAGATACATGAAACAATTGCTTGACACTGAGCCCCTTAGTTACTCGAAGTTTCCATTTTAGTTTAAACTTTTTGTCTATCTATAACAAAGCAAGCACCCGAAGCTTATGATATACTGCTATTGATTTATGCAGCAAGATATTATGATCAAGCTTAAGAATATAAATATCATATATATCTGTGAATATTTTACTTCCCCAAAATGTGTGAATTGGGTGGTGACAAGGGTATGACTACCGAGGCCCATTATCTTAGTACCCATGTGATCCATTCGGGTAAAGGCCCATGAAAGCTAGGCCCAAGTATAGTTATAGTTGAAATGTAAGATTGCATTGTAATCCGTATTGTAATTTGCATCGAATCCGACCGGTTCATCGAGACCTGGCCACCCTTAAATAGGGGCCAGGAGATGTCGGACAAGGTCACATTGAGATTGAGCTAAGATCGACTCTAAGTTTATTCTCAGTACACAATATTCGCCTTGTTTGTCTGAAACCCTACTTCGAGTTCATCTAATGTCCTCTTCCCCCGATCCTAAGTCCTTCATCTAGGACATTTGCCGAGTCAACCCTCGTCAATTAGCGCCAACCGTGGGGAGCTTGGGCATCGGAATCATGAATTTGATGGCTTTTTGCTTCGTTCAAAGAGCAACTCGGAGATCAACGAAAATCAGATCAGCTTTGGAACCATAGATTTTTAACCACATCCACCAACCCTAGTTCCGGTCTTCACAAGTCTAGAACAGGAGATGGATCTGACGATCGGGAGTTTCAACTTTTGCGTCGGGTCTCTAGGCTCAGTTCGCCTTTCAGAACCGATAAAATTGGGTCCGTCGGCAGGAAAAACCGCAACTGCGGCAACTCCAGAAGCATCGGTTGGCTCATCCAGCAAGGTAAACTCGCTGGTCAGCATTAAGCTGGCAAAAGAAGATACAGTCAAAGAAATCGACGAAATCATGGAAAACTTAGACCTCGAGGAATAATCGGGTTACTAGGATATGAGTTCTGATAGAAACTCCATTCATTCAAGCAGCTACTCCAAAGAAGATTTCATGGTCTGTTACGGCAATATATCCAATGATTCTGAAGATACATGGAAGTCAGGACTTGAACTCTATGATGACGAGCCGACAATTTTCTCTTCGGGTTCAAATAGAGATGTCCATAGCCACTACCAAGTATACGCAATCATTGATGACACGTCAGAAGAATTTGATGGCAATAACAACCCAATCATCAAACCAGCAAACGTCAGAAGAGGAGCAAACCATATGGAAGAGGGGGACATCTCAGAGTCTATAACAAGCCGAAGGAAGGTTCAGCTAACAGTAGCAGAGTGGGATACAATCAAAGCAGCATTCAACAACGGCGCAGATATTCCGGTTGACGCAAGGCGAGAGGTCCTTCTAGGATACCACTACGTGTTGCATCGGCATTCACATCAGTGAAATCAGAAAAAGGCGAGAGTCAGTCAGTGCGGCAAGCAAAGCATACCATGCAAAAAGAAGCAATGCATCATACATAAATACTGGAAGACACCACAGACACGGATCTCGGATGGACAACCTTGAGTACACCGACAAAAGGAATTTGTCACGAAACCTTGACTCATATTTCTTATTAGTCGATGAGCGAGGAAACATTATACCAAAGACACCCGAAGCAGCACTCATAGCAGCACAAGCTTACCTATTTACCGCACAACCAACACCAGGAGACCCACGAGAGCATATGCATAGAGAAGCACTGCAAGGACTGGGGCTAGTAGGGGACAAGCTAAAAGCGAGACACGAAGCACCGCATCATCATGGGGGAACCCACAAATCTCGATCCCCAAACAAAGACTAGTCGCCACGCCATCACAATAGTCCTCGGCATAGGAGCAGAGGTCGAAGATTGTGGTCACCATCACCAAGGTGCTACAATAGCCCACGACACGAAGGAAGCTGGAGGTCCAAATCCCTGAGATACGCATATAACAACGATGACGATGAAATAGAGATGGGGCAGCTTGCTTTACTCGAAGAGTTCGCAGAGTGCCAGTACCCAAAGGATTCAAGTTACCGCACGATCAGCAGAAACACGATGGATCACAAGAGCAATAATCGTGGCTATCAGATTACTTGCAAGCAGTAAAAATACTCGGGGGCTCCATGGAAATAGCAATGCAAAGACTGCAATTACACCTCACCGGGGCAACATGGTCATGGTTAGGAAAACTCAAAAAAGAAACAATTGGGAGCTGGGACGAACTCGCCAAACAATTCATAGGCAATTTCAAGTCAACTTACAAAACGCCAGCATCAATCGAAGAACTCAAAGTATGTACCCAAAAATCAGGGGAGACACTTCGTTCATACATACAATGCTAGAGCATAATCAAAAATTCCGCTGAAGATGTTTCTGATGAGCGAGAATTGATGCATTCACGCAAGGGCTCTGACGGGCAGATTTCATCGAAGAGATCGGTCAGATAAAGCTGAAAACAGCGGCATAACTCATGGATGTAGCAAACAGATTCGCAGATGGAGAACACACATATCAAAACAAGAGAACTCGATCACCCAAAGATGACAGATCGAACAGGTACAACTACCAGAGGCGACGATCTTGCAACTACCACAACTACAACTCTCACAGCCAGGTAGCCGCAGGATACAGAGAAAACAACTATCAAAGCAATGACCGCCAAAACAGTGGGTACCGCAATGATAACAGAGATGATTCCGGCAGCAATAGGCAGTTCTGGCCAAGGGGTTCAAGAGAGTACAATCAATCGCCAAATGATATGCTCAATGGACCATGCCACATGCATTATACATATGTCGATGGAAAAAGAATGTCAAGGAATGCGAAAGATTGTAGGACATTCCTTAAGCTACAAGAAGCAGTAGGATTCAAGCAAGCCAAAGCAAAAAGTCAAGGATACGGGGGAACCACAAACAACATGCCATCAGCAAACCAATAGCCAACAAACGGAGCCCCACAGGGCTAGTGACAAGCTTATAGATAACAGAGCCTATTAACTTTGTACCCCTGAGGCCCGTTAAGATAGGCCCAGTTATACGGATCAACGTGATCCAGAGGGGGTTTGTCCCAATCTTTCACGACGATCAAGATAGAAGGTAGATGGACTCAGTCGTTGAGCAGATTAGATCTACTCCACGAACTACAAAACAGATCCTTGAGAATCAACAAGCAAAACCAACGATATTGGTGTCCCCCGACATGGGACCTTTTTCCTGTGTATTCTCAACTCGAAAATTCAACTCCCCTTACATTGGTGCGCACCCCTTTGGCTTTATAGTTGCAGCCGACATCCCTATTACTTGACTTACAAGCAAAAAATGAAAATATGGAAATAAAATAAACTCAAACACGCGGACCCACTTTTCCTAAATAGAAAATAAAACAATACACTAAAATAAAAAGACTCTTTTGTAGGTGCGCCACCATCTTCAACATGCTGCTAGGTGGTCCCCAACCGGACTCCTTCAAGGACAACACGCTCCACCAATATTGCACTCCAATTGCGTCCCTAACATTTTCCTTGCGTGGTAGAAATAGGAACAAAAACTTTATCTTAATAGTATCAGCAACAACATAACCGGGGATAGCATAGTAAGCACTATCATGCATGGGAGAGGCCACATCATCGTCCCCTTCTTCAGGCAAAACCGTCCTCGGTTTTGAGTCAGTCTCCAAAGCAGCAACATCATCTTTAGATTGAGTAGGCCTGGTAAGAATTGCTTCAGCTTCAACTTCTTTCTTCTTTGTGTCCTCTTCATCTTTCTTTTTCTGCAGCCTATCATCTCTCCAAGTCCGATACATCTTAATATCCATAGACAACAAATTATATGTCTTGTTGCCATAGAGGAAAGAATACTTGACATAATTGTAGGCATCATCCATGTGGTAAACTGCACCTTGGGCGTTGTACCATGGTCTTCCAAGAAGGAGATGACACGATATAATGTGCACAGGAATCACATCGCACAAAACCTCAACTGATAAGTTTCCCAGCAAAAATTGAACCTTAGTCTGGTGTGTAATGTTGAGGTCGTCCCCGCCCCAGTGCAGCAGGTAAGGGTGCGGATGAAGCATTATTGGCAGCTCTAACTTCTCCACCATCTCAAGACTTGCGGGATTGATCGGATTCTTGTAGTCGATTGTCAACGCACAAGCTCTGTCTCGTACATTCGCCTTGGTATGAAATAATCTGTCACCATAGCTTTCCTCCTCGAGCCAAAATCCAGTGGACACATAGGTCAAGTCGCCCATTGTGTCAGTGGCAAAAACTTATGCAGAAAATTCAGACGGCAGGGTAATAGTAGTCAGCGAATATGATGTGTTGTACAGAACTAGGCAGAAAGTCCTTTACCTGGACATGCAAAGCAGAACTTCTTCATGCACAACAAGTGATCCTCACGTGAAACGATCTGGCCGATCGTGCGCCTGGACGCTGGCCGCTGGGAGGCGAGCGCGACCAAAGATGAGCGATACCAGGCCCTCGCTCGACCACAGACCAAGTCTAGGGTCTAGCGATCGGGGGCGCTGTCCTCCTTTTTTTTCTTTGGAGTAGCGCTCGGTTGCAGGGAAACGTCAGGGCGGTGGCCTCCCTGGAAGATTGATCGAAGCAAGGTAACGTGGGCACGCTGGACTCCCTGGGGTGGAATCTTCAGATCCGCGATACTGAGCAGCAAATCAAATCACAACAACTTGATCCAGTAGAGCATTGGCTGTAGAACAAACAACAGAACTTCTCAACACAGCTTCGAGAACCAGCAGGGAGGAACGATGCCACGCGTGCGCGCAACCGCAGAGGATGTCTGTGGTCTGGCATCGCGGGCTAGCTCATGTTTTCTTTGTTCGATGAGCACCGATCGGATCTAGATGGAGGTGGGCAGCGTGAACTCGTGGACAAATTGATCGATCGAACTGGGAAGCGATCGGAACCAAGGTGAGAACGAAGGAAACTCCAAGAAAGAACAAGCAACACAGCGATCCTTCTAGTGCTCCTCACCAGATAAATCTTAGCAGAACAGATAAATCTCAGCAGAACAAATCAATCTCAACAACAAATTCCGCCGTGATAAACCCAACGAATCTGATACCAAGATGATATGGATCAACATGATCCAAAGGGGGTTTGGCCCAATCTTTCACGGCGATCAAGATAGAAGGTAGATGAAATTAGTCGTTGAGCAGATTAGATCTACTCCACGAACTGCAAAACAGATCCTTGCAAATCAGCAAGCAAAACCAACGATATTGGTGTCCCCCGACATGGGTCCTTTTTCCTGTGTATTCTCAACTCGAAAATTCAACTCCCCTTACATTGGTGCGCACCCCTTTGGCTTTATAGTTGCAGCCGACCTCCCTATTACTTGACTTACAAGCAAAAAACGAAAATATGGAAATAAAATAAACTCAAACACGCGGACCCACTTTTCCTAAATAGAAAATAAAACAATACACTAAAATAAAAAGACCCTTTTGTAGGTGTGCCACCATCTTCAACATGCTGCTAGGTGGTCCCCAACCGGACTCCTTCAAGGACAACACGCTCCACCAATATTGCACTCCAATTGCGTCCCTAACATTTTCCTTGCGTGGTAGAAATAGGAACAAAAACTTTATCTTAATAGTATCAGCAACAACATAACCAGGGATAGCATAGTAAGCACTATCATGCATGGGAGTCGCCACATCACCCAGTCATAGACATAGTCGAAATACGATATCATCTCATATACGGACACTATAATTTGTATTGAACTCGACCGGATCCTTGAGACCTGGTGACAAGGGTATAGATAATAGAGCCTGTTACTTGAGTACCCCTGAGGCCCATTAAGCTAGGCCCAAGCGTAATCCTAGTCGAAATACGAGTTCATATTGTATACTAGTGTTGTAAAATGCATCGGACCCCTCCCAATCCTTGAGACCTGACCACCTATATATAAGGGCCAGGAGAGGAAGGTGAGGGACAGATTGAGAGTAAGCCAAAGTTCACCACCACGTTTACTTTCGATACACATCTTGTTTGACTGATTTTACCTTCGAGTTCATCTGATGCCCTACTTCCCCGATCCTAAGTCCTTTATCTAGGACATTTGTCGAGTTAACCCTCGTCAATTGGCGCCGACCGTGGGGACTCTGGGTGTTGAAATCATGAATTCAATGACTTTTTCACTTTTAGCCAACAACAATCCAGAAGTCGATAAAAATCAAAATATGGAGTTGATGATTGGAAGGTTGAGCATCTACGTCGAACCTTCGGGTTTGACTCACCTTTCGGATCCGGCGAGATAAGGTCCGTCGGCAAGCAAAACCAAGACAATCACAATGTCTGGATCATCTGTGGGCTCTTCCAGCGAGGTAAACTCGCCGATCAGTTTCGCAGCAAAAGAAAATACGCAAAAGAAACTCAAGGAATTCGACGAAACTCGGAAAGAACCCGACGTGGAAGTAACAATGGACAAGTCACACGACAGTCAAAGGGACTTCGCCACCAGAAGCAGTGGCATCTCCAGAAGCATACAGCAGTTATGTGTCATTATCACTGAAGCAGCAGAAGAGAATGATCATGCAGATAATGGGGAACTCGACATGCAAGTCGACAAACTCAGGAGCAACGGTAAGATGGAGAAGGAGAAAATTCATGTATCCACCAGGGAGTGGAGAATCATCATGTCAGCCATTAATCACGGCACGAAAGTACCCACCGATTCAAGAAGAGAAGTTCTGATGGGGTATCAATACACACTACACCAACGCAGAAAGAAGTTGAAGGAGGAAAAAGACAAGTTCATGAGAAGCCAAGAAAACAACAGCGCATCAAGTGGAGGATATTGGGATGAATACAGTGATGCATCAGAGTCCAGCATAGAAAGGCACAGAGACCCGAAGCACAGCAGAAAGACAACAGCATGGGAAAGAGAAGAAAGCCATATAAAAATTATAAGCGCACATCTGTCAGATGATGAAGAGGACTTTGTGCAAGAAACACCAGAAGTGGCATTGGTAGCAGTGCAGGCGTACCTATTAACTACGCAACCAAAGCCTGGAGATCCGCGGGAACACATGCATCAAGCCGCAATACGAAGCCTCGGGTTGGTAGAAGACAAGCTAAGGAAACATCTTCCAGAGAAAAAGGCGACATATCATAAGGAGAAGCGAAAGGAAGAACTTAAGTGCCAACCTTCGCGAAACGAAACAAGCGAGTCGTCAGGTGACGAAAAGCATAAAGAACGAAAGGAAGATGCAAGGAAGATCATAGCACAAGCAAGAGTAAACAATGCGCACTACACGTGGAAAGAAGAAAATTACGAAGATGATGAAAAAGAGATGGGCGCGCTATGCATTACCCGAAGGGTTCGCAAAACGCGGGCACCCAAAGGATTCAAGCTGCCACATGATCAGCAAAAGTATGTTGGGTCGTAAGAACCTACGCTATGGTTATCAGATTACCTACAAGCAGTACAAATACTGGGAGGAATGAGAGCAATGGCAATGCAAAGTTTGCAGTTACACCTCACCGGCGTAGTGAGGTCCTGGCTAAACACCCTGCCCAACGATTCCATCGGGTGTTGGGGAGAACTAGAGAGCCAATTCGTAAGAAATTTTCGCTCAACATACAAGTGCCCAGCGTCACTGGAAGAAATCAAGTTGTGCATGCAGTGGAAAGACAAAACTCTGCGCTCCTACATTCAACGGTGGAGTGTAATCAAAAATTCTGCAGAAGACGTCTCCGATGAGCGGGCAATAGATGCTTTTTCGGCTGGCCTTCGCCGTTCGAACCTCGTGGAAGAAGTAGGGAGAACAAAGCCTAGGATAGTATCAGAATTAATGGAAGTGATATCGGTATGCTAAAGATTACTCACAAGGTGCGTGTGCCATTTACAGTTGATGACTATGTTGATGATGTGGAATGCGATGTGTTGCCATTGGAGGTGTGTGGGCTGTTACTTAGATGTCCATGGCAGTATGATCGTAATGCTATACATGCTGGGACAACAAATACATATTCTTTCATGCATGATGGCAAACAGCGGACTTTGAAGCCTATCAGAGATGATCAAATCAAGTCCGATGTCGTGTTGGTGGTTCGCAAGGAGAAGTTGCATAAAGCTAAGCCACAACCAGGGCTAGCTAAGGTGCAGCTTGATGAGCATGATGCGAAAAGCATTAGTGGTGATATTGTTTCAGCCAAGCCTATAGATGACAAGACAGTTGTTCTTGTTAGTGATAAGCCGGTTGAAGTCAAGCCTCTTATTGATGCAGGGAAGGATATGTCAGCTTGTATTCCATGTGTTCCACTTCCAGTTCGTGTTGACATGGGTGTTCAGACCGATGACGGTGGTGCTGATCTTATTCCGGTGCATATGATGCCGCGGGTAGTCAACCAAAGTTTTGTGGGAACACCTCGGAAACATTTTGTTGGAACAGCGGTACGTGTGCACAAAGGCAAGGATGGACGTGTTCGTCAGTTGTGTGGCCCAGGCATTACTACTTTGCAGGGTCATGCTAAGCAGGTTCATGTTCAGCAACGCAAGGTTCCAGCAAGGATTGAGAAGAAAAAGGTGGACGCGCCTAAGTACAAGTTCATTTGGCGAAGAAAAGAGGTGCAACCACCAAGGGCTGTATCAAGTTGAGCAGGCCAAGAGGGAGGATGTGGTGAGGAAGGCAAGCAAGACTTGAAGACGGCGAATATGCGTGGTGCTATTATTGATATTCTGCCACCCTTTTGAGCAGACCCTCACGCGTTGGGGACAACACTTTTTGAACGAGGGGAGGATGATATGGGCACGAAGGAGGAGGTGAAGCCCAATTTCAGGACTCCACCAAGATGAGGGAAGCTCATTGCAGATTGGGACGCCAGGACGACCTACGATATGAGATAATTTTGTCTAAGGTTGTGTCAGCAATTTATATATCTGTTTATGTTATTTCGTGTGTCAGGTCATGTTATGGGCCACTTAGGTTTATTTATGTTTTGGGTTTGGGCCTGTCCAAGCCCAATAGTTTTCTGGACATCTATATAAGGAGGCCAGCAGTCTAGGGTTTAGGGGAGTTCAGTTGTTTAGTCGACAACTATCATGTGATCCATCGTGTATCATCCCCCCGGGGAAACGGCGCTGCCGTGTTTATCAAATATATTGTTGTGAAGGTTCTTGTGTTCATCAAGGATTATCAGGCTCAGGTTTAAGGCGTGGTGATCTTCATCACGTTGCTTGCTGGATTCGTTCCTCTTCTTCAGGTGACGTTCTTTGCATTATTGGAAGATTTCTATTTGGTTGACTCGCTGTGAAAGATCGGGACAAAACTCCAACGATCACCGGCGTGATCCTTTATCAGGAAGTAGCCAACAGATTCGCCGATGGAGAGGACGCATATAACAATAAACGGGAACGTTCACCAGAAGTCGACAGAGCAAGCAGGAGAAGGCGAAGATACCACAACGAAGATAACCACGCAAGGTGAAATCAGGTAGCCGCGGGATATGAAAGAAGGGACAAGGAAGGCTACAAAAGCAAGGAGTTCCAGGAAAGAGGTAATCATGGAGTAGAAAAGCCAAAATACTCCGGTCCGTCGGCGGAGGACATGCTCCATGGACCTTGTCGCATCCACTATGCGTACCTAGATGGGAAGAGAGTTTCTAATCACCAGATGAAGGATTGTAGAACTTTCCTGAGGTTGCAAAGTGCCATGAACTTGATCCAAGGAGCACGTCACGGAGGTTAATGATTAAAGTTTGTCTTAAAATACACATTTGCCCAATAATCCGGCATAGAGGTAGTACTAAGCTAGTACAAAATTGCCGACACGTATTTCCGATCGGAGGGAGTACAACGTTTAGCAAAACATCTGGAGTCAAAAGTATATATATCTGCAATGATTCAACCGGTGCCAAAATCCAAGAAGGAATGGAAGAGCATCTCGAGACAAGTAAATCTAGCAATATCATCACCACCAGCTACTACAGAGTACTTGAGATGGTCCGATCAACCAGTCTGGTTCAGCAGAGCAGACCACCCAAGGAAAGTACCCAGACCAGGGAACGCGCCGATGGTGCTAAAGGCGCAAATAGGGGGGTACGATATCGGGCGAGTATTCATGGACGCCGGAAGTGGCATAAACCTAATATACGCAAGAACCCTAAAGGCAATGTGCATCTCATTAGAAAGTCTAAAGCCAACAGACTGTTCCTTCCACGGGATAGTACCAGGAGGCGCAAATTACCCCCTCAGGAAAATATAACTCGACGTTTGCTTCGGCAATATCAGCAATTATCGTAGAGAAAAGTTAGAGTTTGAAGTCATGGACTGGCCTTCACAGTATCATGCAATCCTGGGGCGCCCAGCATTTGCAAAGTTCATGGCAGTACCTCACTACGCATATCTCACACTCAAAATTCTAGGACCCAAAGGAACAATCACAGTGCAAGGCAGCTTCGAAGTATCCAACACTTGTGACAAAGAATACAACAGGCTAGCACAAACTTTCGGCATGACAGCAGAATACGCAAGGTTGAAAGGCAAAACTGACCACAACGTGCTACCCGAAGTTGGACGATCCCTGCCAGATCAGGCTTTCGCTACAACCCAAGACTCGAAGAAAATCCAGGTCCACCCTACAGACCCGAACAAGATTACCTCCATAGCAGTAAACCTGGATCCCGCATAGGAAAGCGTGCTCGTCGAGTTCCTCTGTGAGCACTGGGAAATCTTCGCCTGGTGACAAGGGTATAGATAATAGAGCCCGTTACTTGAGTACCCCTGAGGCCCGTTAAGCTAGGCCCAAGTGTAATCCAAGTCGAGATACGAGTTCATGTCGTATACCGATATTGTAATACGTACCGGACCCCTCCCGATCCTTGAGACCTGGTCACCTATATATAGGGGCCAGGAGAGGACGGAGAGGGACAGATTGAAAGCAAGCCAAGTTTATACCTATGTTTACTTTCGATACACACCTTGTTTGAGTGATTTCACCTTCGAGTTCATCCGACGCCCTACTTCCCTGATCCTAAGTCCTTCATATTGGACATTTATCGAGTTAACCCTCGTCAATTGGCGCCGACCGTGGGGACTCTGGGCATTGGAATCATGAATTCGACGGCTTTTTTGCTTTTAGCCAACGGCAATCTAGAAGTCGACGAAAACCAGAAATCTTTCGGCCGTCGATTTTCAACCTCACCAGTCAAACTTCACACCGATATTCGAGAGCATGGATCAAGATATGGACCTGATGATCAGAAGTCTAAAATTTCATGTCGGATCTTTAGGTTCGATTCGCCTTTCAGATCCAGCAAAACCGGGTCCGTCGGCAAGCGAGTCCAAGACAGTGGCAATGTCGAAATCATCAGAAGGCTCCTCCATCAAGGTAAACTCGTCGGTCAGCTTCGCAGCAATAGAAACAGAAGAAGGAAAAATCGCAAAAGGCGACGAAATCATGAAGAATTTCGACTTAGAAGTTCAACTCGAAGACATCATGATCTGCTGATGAAGACTGTTTGCCCAATCTTTCATGATGCACCTCCTGATCTGATAGATCTCCCAATCACGTGAGCGGAACACGCGATCTGAAGACGGGGAAACGTCAATCCTGTGAGCAACTCGTCGATGTAGACGAACCTCATGCCGAACAGATGAATCCAACGAGCAACTCGATGATGAACAGCGAGCCTCACACCGAAGCACGACAATACTTGTATAACAAGCACCTTCACGCAAAGTATACTGGATAACTAGACGAACGTCGGAGATGCCGTCTCAATACGCCAACCCCGGAGGGATGGAACAGACACGTGAACACAATGTTCTACATAATTTTCTTCCTCCCTAAACCCTAGCCGTCCAGCCTCCTTATATAGACGGCCAGAAAACTATTGGGCTTGGACAGGCCCAAACCCAAAACATAAAATAAAACCTAAGTGGCCCATAACATGACCTAGCACACGGAATAACATGAACATAGATACAAATTAATGACACAGCCTTAGACTTAATTATCACATATTGTAGGTCGTCCTGGCGTGCCAATCCTCATCATCCTCCCCTTCTTGGAAAGGCGTTGTCCTCAACGCCGGAGGGTCTTGTCTTGTACGTGGCGTCAAATCAGCAATATCGCCACTCTCCATCTTCAAGCCTTGCCAGCCTGCCACACCACATCCTCCCTCTCGGCTAGCTTGACTTGCCCGTGGCGCCACTTTCATTGTCGGCGCCACCAACCTGGTTGAGACACAAACAATCATCGGAATGCAGTCTCGAAGCACATGAGCAAATCACCCAAAACGAACAGGACATACTCCTGCACACTGAGGGTCGAAATGAGCTGAATATACCCGTAGACGCAAACTGGATTTTGGTAGCAAACAAAGCACATCATCCAAAACAAACAGGACAAATTCCTGTACGCCAAGGATCCAAATGGACTGAATCTGCCACCTCTTTAGAATGGCTAACCGTGTCTCTATTTTCTAATATCCAAACCACACGCAGAATTGCACCAAAACTGAACCGATTCCATCCAAGCTGCATTAGCCAAAACGAGCAGACTTTCATGTATGAATTTTTTTTAAGACATCACACGGGAGCACCAATCCAATCTGCTCTCGATACCCTCCGATCTAGCTTTTTTTTCTTGCTGTTTCCATTCACGTACCAGCAATCAACCGATCCAATCCTTTTTTTTCCTACTCGACTGCGACAGGAATGGAGCCATCGGTCCAGGACGTGGGGCTAGCGATACGCTCGCTTGAGGACAGACCTTGTCTGTGGTTAAGCGCCCCCGGTCGATCTTGTTTTCCTTGTTTTTTTTACATAGATCAGATCTGGCTCGATCTGGATGAAGTGAATCTAGAAAAACAAAACCGATCTGCCTGGACTCTGCTATCTGGAACTGCTATGTGATCAATTCCTCCACGCGAATTCGACGACAGCTCACGATCGGAAATAGAAACCGTAGACGCCGGCGGACAGCTCCCGATCCGGCGCTTTGATTTAAAAAAAATTGATCCTGCATACAGCTCTCGATCGACACAAGCCAAGAACTCCACCGCCGCCTAGACTCTGTGATGGAGCAATCGATGAGTAGGAAAGAAATTAAGATCAGATCGCAGAACTCGCCCGAAATAATTCCATCACCACCAGCAACTTGTCACCGAACAGATCTACGATCAACCTGATGATAGCAACCTCACCATACATCGTGATTAACCTAGCGCTCTGATACCAAGATGATGAACATTGTTTGCCCGATCATTCACAATGCACCTCCTGATCTGATAGATCTCCCAATCATGTGAGTGGAACACGCGACCTGAAGACGGGGGAACGTCAATCCTGCGAGCAACTCGTCGATGTAGACGAACCTCACGCCGAACAGATGAATCCAACGAGCAACTCGATGATGAACAACGAGCCTCACGCCGAAGCACGACAATACTTGTATAACAAGCACCTTCACGCAAAGAGACTGTTTGCCCAATCTTTCACGATGCACCTCCTAATCTGATAGATCTCCCAATCACGTAAGCGGAACACGTGACCTGATGATGGGGGAACGTCAATCCTGCGAGCAACTCATCGATGTAGACGAACCTCACGCTGAACAGATGAATCCAACGAGCAACTCGATGATGAACAGCGAGCCTCACGGCGAAGCACGACAATACTTGTATAACAAGCACCTTCACGCAAAGTATACTGGAAAACTAGATGAACGTCAGAGACGCCGTCTCAATACGCCAACCCCAGAGGGATGGAACACACGCGTGAACACAATGTTCTACATAATTTTCTGCCTCCCTAAACCCTAGCCGTCCAGCCTCCTTATATAGACGGCCAGAAAACTATTGGGCTTGGACAGGCCCAAACCCAAAACATAAAATAAAACCTAAGTGGCCCATAACATGACCTAGCACATGGAATAACATGAACATAGATACAAATTAATGACACAGCCTTAGACTTAATTATCACATATCGTAGGTCGTCCTAGCGTGCCAATCCTCATCATCTGCCATGATGATACCTCAGACAAATTAATAGACACCTGGAAGACAGGATTAGAGCTTCATGAAGATAACAATTGTCGATGGATTTCATGTCGTAAGAACATGGGGTACCACGCGACGGACCCAAAGATTCAAACGCAGGGGGTTAAACGTGGGAGATCTTGGATCGCAACGAAACACGGTGACGGAAGCCTCGAGTCATCGAATGCACAACGCACTGCAGAGAGAGATGCCGAGCTTTACCCAGGTTCAGGGCCCTTGTGGTGAGGTAAAACCCCTACTTCCTGCCTTCTTGTATTACGATGTGATACCTCGCGAGGAGTACAAGGTCTTGGTTACAGAGCTCTAACTGACCGGAGGTAGAAGAACCCACTTAGCCTAGCTAGGAGCCCGAAGATGAAGATCCCATCCCCTCTAAGGGGTGGCCTCCCCTCCTTTTATAGCGCCAAGGTCCTCCTTCCCCTTATCATCTTGGGGAAGGGGTTGCCACACATGGCCAAGGAGGGAGGACAGCAATAGTCTTGATTCTTCCGTGGATGTAGTCTTCGTAGAGTGGTGGCGCCGGTCCACCAGAGTGGGTGGAGGAAGCTGACGTCTTCCTCTAGCGCCCTGCACCGTCCACGCTATTTTTAGGGGGTGGCCAACAACCACTGTGCCGCTTTATGCAGGCATGGTGAAAGTTGGTCTCCTCCCTGTCGGGGGTAGCATGGGCGGTAAGCGGTCTTCTGCCCTTATCTTCGTGCTCAGCACGGAAACATGTCGAGCTGACGTGGACGTGGTCCCTCCCCTCACGAGAAACAGCTCGTGAGGAGGCCTTCTGGCCCTTGGTAGTTTTAGCCGTCATTCTCCTTATGAGGCGCCTCCTCATGAGGGTCTTCTACGGTGGCTTTGGTCATCGTTCCACCCCTGGGCCAAAGCTGGGCCGTTGAAGGGGCCCAGGAGCAGGTGGACCAGGATACCCCGGTATCCAGAACACCGATAGTAGCCCCCGGGAGCCTGGACCGCAGACGCGCCCTCTTGAGAGAATGAAGGGCCAGGGGCCCCCAAAAGCTACTGGGCCCTCCAACGGAACGCGTCAACGCGCGGTCACAGGACCATGTGAAGATGCAGAGGCTGCAGACATGTGGCGTGACCGCAGCTGGCGAGACGAAACGGCGGGCGACGCAGCAGTCCCCGAGGCATCAAACCGTCATGATGGCGTGTCGCTTCACTACAGAGCGCTGCGCCAACGCTTCGATTCCCGCGCTGAGATTTGACGCATCGACGCCGGTCGTGCCCCTTAAATACAGCCTCCTCGAGACCTCCGGCACCTCACCCTCTTCCTTCAGTGCCACTTCTTCCTCAACGCCCCCCAAGCAAATGGATCCCTCCGCCTCCACCGCCGCCGCTGGATCGAGCTCGGGGGCGAAGCGCCGTGGGCGCCCCCCGGGTAGCAGGAATAGGGCGAAGATTCCCGCCCGGTGGATGCCCGGCGCCGGAGGCCCCCTGCGCATCGGGGCACCGAGGCAGGACGAGGCGAATCGCACCGTCCCGGGGACCTCCAACGCTCCAATCCTTCAGGGTCCAGCGCCTGGGGGCGCTCTGGATGTGCCATCGCCGATGGTGGCGGCGCCGGCTCCTCGCTCCCCGTGGAGCATCGACCGGGCGCTCCGGGAGGTCAAGGCCACCCTGGGCCCCCTCCCCTCGGCTGTGGATGCCCCAGGGCCGCAGGAGGCGGCCCTGCCGGCGACCGCAGTGGTCGCGACTCCCCGCCCCCTGGCGGCGGAGATGCTGGGACCCCTCGTCGCCCCGGGGTCCCGCTTCCTGGAGCTCCTCGTCGTCTTCGACGCCTGGAGCTTCATCTCCCTCCGGCTGCCCGACGTAGTCCGGAGGGTGATCTATGCCCCCGGCGCTTCCTCTGGTGAGGTCGTGCTGGTGGAGCAGAGCAGGCTAGAGCTCCTCTGGCCTATGGACATCATCCTCGGAGCGGGCGGCAATGCCGTCTTCTCCGGACGCTGGAGGGCTTTCGCCCTCGACTACCGCCTCCGCGTCGGTGACCACCTCGTCTTCTGCTTCAAGCTGGGGACGCTGGAGGCCTCGGTGCGGATCTTCGCCGCCGCCGGCGTCCGCCGCACCTACCCCCAGCCCGCGGCACAGTAAAGGGGCAGCCTTGCCGCGGTAGCCTTTCGGGGAGGGGAGCTAGTATCCTCCCTGCTTTTGCAATGTAGCTTGCACCGGCGGGGTATGCCCCACCGTGCCTCCATTTCCTCCCCCGCTGGGGTTTATTAATGAAATCTTCTTTGCTTTCTCGCTTCTTGTTGTTAGCCGTTGTCTTGGTCGTCCTCACGCTCGAGAGCCCTAGCGAGTTGTTAACGCCGACGGGAGGCCTCCCTGCACCTTAGAGCTCATGGCGGGGTCGGCGCCGGTGATGACATTGGACAATTCCTGAGACAAGTAGTTGAAAAAAGAGTTGGAAAACAAAAAACCCCAAATCCCCGAAAACAAAAAAAAATCGATAAAACAAACAAAAAAAAGAAGGCAAATTAGATGCCCCTGTGAGGCACAGGGACCTTCCTCATCATGATAGAGCACGACACTATCTGTGCCAGCAGCTAAGAGCAAATTGCCGCGCGTGGCGATTCACGGGGCCTTCCTCGTCATTGAGGGAAGCTGGACCCTCACGGACGCGAAAGCGTCGACGCTTAAGAGAGCCCAGAGACCATCGACACCTCGTTAAGGGTTGCTCACGAGGTGAAGGGCCTGGCGCGGAACTCCGGATCTGTGTCTCCTTCGCAAGATGATCGGAGCGGCCTTGGTCTTCAGTAATCCTGCCGTGTTTGGCCTTTCTTGAGCGAGGGGAATCTTCCTGCGGATGCTAAGTGCATCGACGCATCCTTGCACCCTCGTGAGGGTTGCTCACGAGGCGTTGGTCCTTAGCGGGTGCCTTGGGCACACCTTGGACTTTCCCGAAGATTTCTTATTTTCTGGTGTACTTCGCGAGGAACTAAGCACCATGGGCACTTGGAGGTGATCGATAACGGGGCCGTCGCCCCTGATCAGAGCTCAGTCCCTTCAGGTTTTTCGGGCTTGCTGTTTTCCGGGTGAAGGCCCCAGCAAAGACACCATGCCTAGACCCCTTCCGCGTGGAGTACAACAGAAAATAAATGGACTTCATGCCATTTTCATATCATGCCGAAGGAGAGGCGCTATATTGCGCTTTAACTTAATATCAGTGCTAAAAAGCAGTTTGAGCTGATACAAAGTGCTATGACAATGGTCTTATCTCCTCGTGAGGAACCTACGGGTAGAACTTTCGCAAGTGAGCTATGTTCCACGGGTTCCCCACCGGCACGCCTTCCGCGGTTTCCAGCCGCGCCGAGCCTGGCCTGGCGATGTGCATCACCTTAAAGGGGCCTTCCCACATTGGAGACAGCTTGTGCAGGCCCTCGCGAGAGAGTATCCTCCTCAGCACCAGATCGCCGACCTCCAGAGTCCTTGCCCGAACATGGTGGCTATGGTAGCGGTGTAGTCCTTGCTGGTACCTCGCGGCGTGAAGTGCTCCTTGGCATCGAGCTTCTTCGAGCTGGAGGAGGCGGTCCCTGATGAGGTCCTCTTGGCGAATCTCGTTGAAGGCGAGCACTCTTGGCGACCCGAACTTGACGTCGGTGGGAAGCACAACCTTCGCCCCATAGACCAAGAAAAAAGGAGTCTCCCCGGTGGGCTTGGTGGCGGTAGTCCGGATGGACCACAGGATGGATTGGAGGTTGTCTAACCATTTTTTGCCGTAGGCTTCGAGCTTGGCGTTGAAGCTTCTCGTCTTGAGTCCCTTGAGGACTTTGGCGTTGGCACGCTCGGCTTGGCAGTTGCTCCTGGGATAGGCGACTAAGGTGAAACATATCTTATACCGGCCGATGCGTAGTACTCCCAGAACAGTCCGCTGGTGAACTAGCTGCCGTTGTCGGTGATGATGCGGTTAGGCACACCAAAGCGATAGACCAGCCCACAGATGAACTTGACTGTGGACCTGGCCGGAATGGTGCACACCGGCTCCACCTCCACCCACTTGGTGAACTTGTCGATGGAGACATAGAGGTAGCGGTAGCCCCCTTGCGCTCTAGGGAATGGACCAAGAATGTCCAGCCCCCGAACAGCAAAGGGCCAAGTGAGTGGGATCGTTTGCAGTTCCTGCGCCGGCTGATGAATCTGCTTGGCATGGAATTGGCATGCCTCGCACCTCTTGACCATCTCCGCCGCGTCCCAGAGCGCTGAAGGCCAGTAGAAGCCGCTTTGATATGCCTTTGCGGCGAGGGTTGAAGCAGAAGCATGATGCCCACACTCGCCGGTGTGAATGTCCCTGGGAAGCTCTTCGCCCTGGTGAGTAGATATGCACTTCAGAGCGACGCCATTTGGGCAACGCCGGTATAAGTCACCATCCTTGACGCAGTATCCCGAGGCTTGACGTACTATCCTTTCGGCCTCCGATTCATCTTTAGGAAGCCTGCTGCTGACGAGGAATGCCTTGAGCTCGAGGATCCAATCCACTCCCTCCTGCCGTGCCAATGCTAGAAGGACGCGGTCACCCGAAGGAGGCCCGTAGTCCGGAGTCCCCCTGCTCTGGTGGCGGTGGCAGGGCAGGCGGAAGGTCTGATCTTGTCGACAATGGAGAAGCGGACGGCTTGAAGAGACGCTCCTCAAAGACGCCGGCAGGTTGTGCCAGGCGATGAGAGGTGCGCTTGGCGATCTCATCCGCTTCCACATTTTCTCCTCTTGGGATGTGCTTCAGCTCCAAGCCTTGGAAGCATTTTTCCATCTTTCGATGCTCCTCAAGATAAGCTGCCATGTGCTCATCTTTTGGAGTGTAGCTCTTGTTTGAGAAGTTCACAACCAGCTATGAGTCTCCCTTGACGACAAGGCGCTTGATGCCCAAAGCATTCGCTACCCTTAGGCCAGCGAGTGGCCCTTCATACTCCGCGATGTTGTTGGAGACCTTGTGCTCTGGTTTAAAGCAGAGCTGGACGGCATAGAAGAGCTTGTCCCCAGAGGGAGAGGTAAGGACGGCGCCAACCCTCGTGCCGGGAAGGTTAAAGGCACCATCGAAGTGCATGACCCAGAGGCCTGGGGCTTCTTCTCCTGGAAGCGTTGACTCCACCTCTAGAGGCTCATCGGCGAATGGATCAGTCCATTCGGCGGTGAACTTAGCCAGAGCTTTGCTCTTGATCACCTTGGTGGTTTCGAAGGAGATCTCGAAGGGCTGAAGCTCCACGGCCCATTCTGCCACCCGTCCGGTGACATTTGGGTTGCGTAGAATGGTCTCCAGGGGACAATCAGTGACCACCTTAATCGGGTGACCCTAGAAGTAGTGATGTAATTTCCTTGAAGCGATCAGCAGGGTGTAGAGCAGCTTTTGCTGCATGGTGTAGCATCCCCGTGCGTCGCGTAGCACCGTGCTGATGAAGTACACGGGCTTTTGCACCTTGGCGGTATTCTCAGGAGTCTTCTCCTCTTGGAGTTCAGGAGCATTGCTCTGAGAGAGCGGCTCAGTCGGCGAAGTTGCACCGGGCGACTCCTCTTGAGGGAAAGAAGGAATAGCTGCCTCTACCTCGTGAGGAGCCCCTGGGCAGGGAGGATCAATTAACTCTTTGGCGATTACCTTGGCGTCCCGCTCCGCGACGAGGACAGCGCTTGCAGTTCTCGGGGTTGCTGCGATGTAGAGCAGCAAGGGCTCGCGGAACGTTGGGGCAACCATGATCGGTGGGCTCGTGAGATACCTCTTCAGCTCGGCGAAGGCCTTGTCGGCTTCCGGAGTCCACTCGAACTTCCCAGTGCGCTTCATGAGCTTGAAGAAGGGCAAGGCCTTCTCCCCACTCCTTGCGATGAAGCGCCCTAGGGCTGCCATGCATCCCGCGAGGCGTTGCATCTCCTTGAGATTGCGCGGAGGACGCATTTCTTCGATGGCCTTGACTTTGTTGTAGTTCGCCTCTATCCCGTGATGAGACACGAGGAACCCCAACAACTTTCCCGACGGTACGCCGAAGGCGCACTTGGCGGGGTTGAGCTTGATATTTACCTTTCTCAGGTTGGTGAAGGTTTCCTCCAAGTCCTTGATGAAGGTGTGACTCTCGCGTGTCTTGACGATGATGTCGTCGACATAGGCTTCCGCATTTCTTCCCATCTGAGCCCCCAAGGCCTTACGCATGAGCCTTTGGAAGGTGGCTCCTGCGTTCTTCAGGCCGAAGGACATGCAGACATAGCAGTACACACCACAGGGTGTGATGAAAGCAGTCTTCTCTTCATCCTCCCTTGCCATCTTGATCTGATGATAGCCGGAGAAGGCATCCAAGAAGCAAAGGAGGTCACAACTGGCGTTGGAGTCGACGATTTGATCTATCCTTGGGAGCGGATAAGGATCCTTGGGACAGGCTTTGTTGAGACTTGTGAAGTCCACGCAGAGGCGCCCACTGCCTTAGCCTTTGGGAAAACCACCGGATTGGCAATCCAGGTGGGGTGCGCTACCTCGCGTATCAACTTAGCCTTCTTCAGCTTCTCTATTTCTTGGACGATGAAATCTTGTTTCTCTTGCGCTTGCTTCCTAGCCTTCTGCTTCACGGGGTGTGCCTGAGGGCACAGGGCCAAGTGGTGCTCAATCACCTCCCTGGGAACTATCTGACGGAGTCCAAGCTAACATGTCAGAGTTTGCCCGCAGGAAGGTGACGAGCGCGCTTTCCTATTTGGGAGAAAGCCCTGCCCCGATGTTGACAAAGTTCTCGCAGCCCCCAGCCTGGAGCGGGACCTTCTTTGTAGCAAAGCGCTCTTGGGTGAACTGGGGCCTCCTCCCTGAGGGTACCGCAGCTTCCCCAATGCTCATGTCCAGCATCGGATGGACCAGGTCCTCGCTCGGAGTAGGCAATGCAGAGGCGGCAAAACTTCTTCCCTGTCGAGCCTGGAAGGAGGGGCTCGAGAGAGGCCTTCTTCGCAGCAGTCTGCTCTTGAGACATGAGCTGCTTCTTCCTCGTGAGGTCACCGGAGTGTTCCAGCAAATCTTCATCGGCGGGGAACATGGCGGCGGCTCACGGTAGACATGCTCCACAGATCGGAGAGCGTCCTTTTCGTTGCAGTGCATGGTGATCGTGCCGTTGGCGCCCGTAATCTTGAGGACGTTGAAGCCATGATGCGTTGCTGCCATGAACCTTGCCAGGGCTGGATAGCCGAGGATGGCATTGTATGGCAGCGCAATGTAGGCGACGTCGAAGTCGAGGCTTTCTGTCCTGTAGTTGTCCCGAGTGCCGAAGGTGACGGGCAGGCATACCTGCCCGATTGGCGTTGTAGACCCCTCGGTTACCCCGAAGAACGGTCGGGTTGGCATGAGCCGATGGTACGGCACCTGCATCTTCTCGAAGACCTCGACTGAGATGATGTTGAGGCCCGCCGCTCCGTCGATGAGACTACGGTTGACGGCGATGTTATTGATGGTAGGCGTGCACAAGAGTGGAATTGTGCCCACGCCCTTTGTGGAGGTCGGATGATCCTCCTCGTCGAAGCCGATCTTGCTGGTTGACCACTTCATCAAGCGGTTGCCGGCGTTGGGCTGTGCCGCCGTGATCTCTCGCGACAGTTGCTTGAAGTGGCGATTAGACAAAGGAGCTTGAGCCCCAACCAGAAGGCAAGCGGCGAAGCCTCGCGGCTCTTGATAGCCCCCCTGGTTCTCATCCCGATGACAATTCACCGATGGAGGCAGCAGGAGCGGCTTGGGATCTGCACGAGATAGACCATCGCGGCGGCGACCTTCATCTCGGTCATCGTCGCGGCGATCGCCCCGGGATCCACCCTTGTCGTGGCTATGGCTACTCCCACGGCGCTTGGTGACACCATTTTCTTCATGAAACTTTCGGACAATCTAACAATCGTCGGTATTGTGGGTGTCCTTTTTGTGGAGGATGCAGTAGCGGCGACTTCGACCTTTATAGCACTCGGAGCGGTCCCCGCGGCGCTGCTTATGCTCAGGCTCCGCCGCGAGGACAGCAGCCTCCTTACGCTTGGGGTCCTTCGACTTCGGCTTTGGGGGAAGTGACTCCGACAGGTTGTGCACGAAGAGCCTCCCCTCCTCAGACTATGCACATCGGTCGGCGATCTCGAAGAGCCTAACGACGGAAGTCAGCTCATCATTCACGGACAACTTCTCCCTCATCTTGATGTCAGAGACGCCCGTGGAGAACGCGGAGATGACCTCCTCATTGGAGATCCTGGGAATCTTGTTCCTCATCTGGCTGAAGCACTGGATGTATTGATGAAGCGTCTCGCCCTTGTACTGACGCACCGCCTTAAGATCATTCTTGGTGGCGGGGCGCTCATACGTGGGCATGAAGTTAGCGACGAACTGACGGCACAAGTCCTTCCATGAGGTCATGGATTCGTGAGGAAGATTCATGAGCCAAGTTCGCGGAGCATCTTTGAGGGCCATGGGGAACCAATTGGCCATCGCACGCTGATCTCCACGCGCGGCCTGGACGGCGACGACGTAGAGCTGGAGGAATTCGATGGGGTTGGTGATCCCGTAGTAACGCGCGCCGATGTCCGGCTTGAACTTGTCAGGCCAGACCACATAGCGTTGCTGGCGAGTGAGAGAAAGGCACCCGGGGTTGTAGATAGGGTCCCCGGGGGTCTTGACATTCTTGCCAGCTTCGCCGATGTCATCGATGGCACGGTCATGATTTTTGTGGCGGCGCTCAAGGGAGACGCGTGCGTCTTCCAGAGCGCGTTGGACGATTTGGCAGCTGGGCTCCCCGCGCGGCGAAGATGCGGCGCGGGAAGCCACATTCTTGACCTTGGCGGCCTTCCCATCTCCGGCGCCCGGGGCGCGGCGCCCCGCCGCCGGATCTGGTTCTCCCGCGCCCTGGGCTCCTCCCTGGGCCGGGTCTTCGTTGGCAATGGCGACGAGCTCGGCGATTCGAGCACGCCACCCCTCACGCCCATCATCAGTGGGCTGATAGCGCAGCAGCTCCTGCGCCATGGCGAGAGCCTGCGCAGGGGACAGCTGACTCCCAGAACGAGCGTGAGAAGTGGCTGTGGCGGTGAAGGAGAGTGACGGCTCTGTACGCCTGGACGGGAGGTAGGAGGACTCCAGATCTTCCTCCTCTTCCTCCCCGACCGAGGCATCCCGACGACAGAAGATGGGCTCGGTCTGCCCCCGAACGGCATTGCGGCGGCGAAGACGCTCGAGCCTTGCGTTGGCGTCGGCCATGTCGAAGCAGATCTAGAAGAAAACACACCATAGCCCCCTACCTGGCGCGCCAAATGTCGATGGATTTCATGTCGCAAGAACACAGAGTACCACGCGACGGACCCAAAGATTCGAACGCAGGGGGCTGAATGTGGGAGATCTTGGATCGCAATAAAACACAGTGACGGAAGCCTCGAGTCATCGAACACACATCGCACTGCAGAGAGAGACGCGGAGCTTTACCCAGGTTCAGGGCCCTCGTGGTGAGGTAAAACCCCTACTTCCTGCCTTCTTGTATTATGACGCGATACCTCGTGAGGAGTACAAGGTCTTGGTTACAGAGCTCTAACTGGCCGGAGGTAGAAGAACCCACTTAGCCTAGCTAGGAGCCCGAAGATGAAGATCCCATCCCCTCTAAGGGGTGGCCTCCCCTCCTTTTATAGCGCCAAGGTCCTCCTTCCCCTTATCATCTTGGGGAAGGGGTTGCCACACACGGCCAAGGAGGGAGGACAGCTGTAGTCTTGATTCTTCCGTGGACGTAGTCTTCGTAGAGTGGTGGCGGCGGTCCACCAGAGTGGGTGGATGAAGCTGACATCTTCCTCTGGCGCCCTGCACCGTCCACGCTATTTTTAGGGGGTGGCCAACAACCACTGTGCCGCTTTATGCAGGCATGGCGAAAGTTGGTCTCCTCTCTGTCGGGGGTAGCGTGGGCGGTAAGCGGTCTTCTGCCCTTATCTTCTTGCTCAGCACGGAAACATGCGGAGCTGACGTGGATGTGGTCCCTCCCCTCATGAGAAACAGCTCGTGAGGAGGCCTTCTGGCCCTTGGTAGTTTTAGCCGTCATTCTCCTCATGAGGCGCCTCCTCATGAGGGTCTTCTCCGGTGGCTTTGGTCATCGTTCCACCCCTGGGCCAAAGCTGGGCCGTTGAAGGCACCCAGGAGCAGGTGGACCGGGATACCCCGGTATCCAGAACACCGACAACAATTCAATCTTCTCAAGCTTCAACAGTAAACTCGACAATCGGTACCAAGTACTCGCCATTATCGGAGACAACTCGGAGGAGCTCGATAAAAACAACAATCCAGTGCTCAACCCAGCAAACATAAACAGAGGGGCAAATCACCTAGCAGAAAGAGAAACTGTAGATTCCCTTGCAAGCAGGGAGAAAATTTGACTATCAGTCGATGAATGGAGGATAATCAAAACAGCCGTGGAGCACGGCACGCCAATACCAACAGACGCTAGCAAGAATATGCTTTTGGGGTATCACTACGCCTTAAGACAGCAGTCGAAGCAACTAGCAAAAGAGAGGATCGAAATACAGAAGAGTAGAGACTCAGCCATTGCAGTAAGCAAAGCTTATCGCAAAGCACGTAGTGATGCATCATACACAAACAGCAGAAGGCATCGTCGACATGGATCAAGTTTCGAAAACCTCGAGTACTCAGAAAGGCAAAGCCTCTCCAAAAACCTCAACTCGTCCTTCCTATTGGTCGACGAGCAAGGGAACATTATACCAAAGACACCTGAAGCAACACTGGTGGCAGCTCAAGCATACCTGCACACAACATGGCCAAATCCAGGAGACCCAAGGGAACATATGCACTGGGCAGCATTACAAGGATTGAAGATGGTAGGCAACAAATTGTCAGCAAAAGAAGAGGAGGCACACCGCAACAAAGGAACACATAAACCAAGGTCGCCACACCGTCACAATAGTCCCTGGCACAGAAGCGGTAGCCAACGATCTAGAACACCATCACCAAGGCGACACAAAAGTCCGAAGCATGGAGGAACCCAAAGATTCAGAACTCCCACCAAAGCATATGACTACGAAGACGATGAAAAGGAGATGGGGGCATCGTGCTTTACTTATAGGGTTCACACCACGCCAGTACTCAAGGGTTTCAAACTACCCCATGATCAGCAAAAATACGATGGATCTCAGGAGACACAGTCATGGCTCTCGGACTATCTACAAGTAGAAAAAATATTGGGAGGAACAAAAAAAACAGCAATGCAAAGCTTGCAGTTACACCTCACCGGTGCAGCAAGGTCATGGTTGAGCAAGTTAGAAAAAGGAACAATTGGAAGTTGGGAGGAACTCACAAAGCAGTTCACAAGTAACTTCAAACCAACATACAAGCGACCAACATCGATAGAAGAAGTCAAAGCCTACGTACAGCAACACAATGAGACACTAAGGGTATATATCCAATGGTGGAGCATTATAAAAAATTCAGCAGTCGAAGTCCCTGATGAAAGAGCAATAGATGCCTTCACACTCGGGTTGCGACGAGGAGACCTAGTCGAGGAGATGGGCAGAATCAAGCCGAAGACAGTCTCCGATTTAATGGACATAGCAAATAGATTTGTAGACAGTGAAGATGCGTGCAACAATAAACGAACACGATTACCAGAAGACAATAGAGGAAACAGATACGGTGGCCAAAGGAGGAGATCCCGCAATTATGATAACTATGGCTCCCACAGCCAAGTAGCCGCAGGATACAAAGAAAATAGTTATCAAGGAAGCGACCGCAAAAACTCGGGATACCAAAGCTATGGAAAAGAAGACTACCGGAGCAGCAAAAAATTTCAGACAAGAGAACCCAGAGAGTACAACCCATCACCAGAGGATATGCTAAACGGACCATGCCACATACACTCCGCGTTCGTTGATGGAAAACGAGTGTCCAGACACGCAATCGAAGATTGCACAACGTTCTTAAAACTATAGGAGGCAGCCATGAGAAAACAAGCCGAAGCAAAGAGGCAAGGTTACGAAGGGAACATCAACAATACATCCACAAAAGATCAACAGGCAAACCACGGAGCCCCTCAAGGTCAGGATCAGCCAAATCAGGGACACGACAATGATGGAGGATACGTCCCATCCAAAGGGCACATCATAGCAATGATACAGCCAGTACCAAAGTCGAACAAAGAAGAAAAGAGTATAACTCGCCAAGTTAACCTAGCAGTAACTTCACCACCAGCGACAACATAATATCTACACTGGTCAGAACAACCCATAGAATTCAACAGGGATGACTGATGTCTACGCACGCGTCTGTTCTTGTAGACAGTGTTGGGCCTCCAAGTGCAGAGGTTTGTAGAGCAGCAGCAAGTTTCCCTTAAGTGGATCACCCAAGGTTTATCAAACTCAGGGAGGAAGAGGTCAAAGCTATCCCTCTCAAACAACCCTGCAATTACGATACAGAAAGTCTCTTATGTCCCCAACACACCTAATACACTTGTCAGATGTATTGGTGCACTAGTTCGGCGAAGAGATAGTGAAATACAAGTAGTTGTGATGATTATAAGTAGTAAATACAATCTGGAATAAAAATGGCAGCAAACAAACAAGTAACAAAACAGCAAGTAAACGGTGTGCAAAGCTTGGAAACAAGGCCTAGGGATCATACTTTCACTAGTGGACACACTCCCAACAAATATAACATGACTGAACAAATAAATAACTTTTCTTCACTATGGTACTCTGAATTACTCTCCTATTGAATAACACTAATCATTGCGTAGGGCTACGAAGCACTCCTCAAAGTCATCAAGTACTTGACAAACACCACTCATAGAGATACCCAAATTAAATCACAACTCAAGATAAATATTATTGCAACTTAAACCAAGTACTAACATGGTGCACACACTGTCAACATTACACCATGAAAGGAGGAATAGATCACTTCAATACTATCATAGTGATAATTATTCTCATAATCCATAAGAGATCACAATCGTAGCCTAGACCAAGTACCACCACGATGCACGCACTATCACCGTTACACCATGGCAGGAGGAATAGATTACTTTAATAACACGCTAGAGTACACATAATGAAGAAGAGTAACATCTACTTATTCAACATGATACAAAGCTCACGATCACATAAAGATCACATCATGGGAGAGAGAGGTGAACCACATAGCTACCGGTAGAGCCCTCAGCCCCGGGGGTGAACTACTCCCTCCTCATCATAGGAGACAGCAAGGTTGATGGAGATGGCGGTGAGGTCGATGGAGACGGCGGAGACGGCGATGGAGACCAATGGAGATGGCTCCGGGGGCACTTCCCCGTCCCGGCAGGGTGCCGGAACAGAGACTTCTGTCCCCCGAAATTCGTCGGTGGCGGCGGCGGAGCTACGGAACTGTTCTGAAAATTTCGTCGACTCCTCCAGGGTTTTCCGTCCTGAGGCTTCTTATAGGCGAAGGGGCGTCGTCAGGAGTGGCCCCAGGCCTCCTCACACCTAGGCGGCATGGCCAGGGCCTGGGCCGCGCCGGCCTAGTGTGAGGCTGGCCTGTGGCCCCTCTCCTTCACCTCTTCGGATCTCTGGAAGCTTCCGGGAAAAATAAGACTTCAGGAACTTGTTTCGTCCAATTCCGAGAATATTTCCTGTGTAGCTTTTCTGAAACACAAAAATAGCAGAAAATAGGGAACTGGCACTATGGCATCTTGTCAATAGGTTAGTTCCGGAAATTGCATAAAAACGCCACGAAGTGTAATGAAACACAAGGCAAATGGTGTAAAAACAAGCATGGAGCATCAAAAATTATAGATACGTTTGGGATGTATCAGCATCCCCAAGCTTAACTCCTGCTCGTCCTCGAGTAGGTAAGTGATAACAAAAGAATAATTTTTGAGGTGACATGCACCTACACAAACTTGATCATATATGTAAGCATTTGTGAGCTGGGATCAAAAGAACTTAAAACATGGGCATGAAAGACATAATCTTGACAATAAGAAACTTAGCAACCATGTTATAACATGAAAAGAAACACAAACAAAAGATCATGAATAATGAAACAATGAAAGTCAAACGTGTGTTCAAATCATAAGGAAAAACATATAAATGGTTTTCAGCTTGTCCTTAATGGAGAGCAAAACATAAATGCATAGGACACCTTCAAGTTTAAGAGGGCGACTAGATACAAATAATTTAAGAACAAGTGAAACCATGATCATGAATCAATCAATGAAAAACTTTGGGACAATGCATATTATACCCAGAATGACAACTATGCTCTCTTAGACGGTGCATAAATATAGAAGGTGGTGACTCAACACAAAAGTAAAAGAAAGGCCCTTCGCGGAGAGAAGCAGTGATTTAACATGTGCTAGAGCTTTTCATTTGTAAAACAGAGAGAAAAAAATTGGGTTTTGAGAGGTGGTTGTTTTTGTCAACGACTGGCAATGGGGTTCTTACTATCTTCCATACAAAAATGAAGCAAGTTTTTGAGAAATAGATTGGCACTTTTGTGCTCTTTTATAAAGCTTGGCACTCCTCCCCACCTTTTTCCCTTTCACAAACCATAGCTAACCGATTCCATCGGGTGCCCACCAACATTCACATACCATGGAGGAGTACCTTTTTTCTTTCTTTTTTTCTTTTTTTTTTCTTTTTGGAATAAGACAATATGGAAGATAGGAAATCCGACCACTACGTCCCCATGAGCTGAAAACAGTGTCACAAAATGAGAAGTATTTTGAAGGTTTTTTGAAAGGTAGCACACGAAAATTTACTTGGAATGGCTTGCAAATACCATGCATAGGAATTTATAGTGGACACAATGGCGAACTTGGTTTTTGGGAGTTGGATGCACGAGTAGAGCTCATACTCAGTACAAAATGAGGGCTAGCAAAAGACTGGGAGCGACCAACTAAGAGAGCAATAACGGCCATAATCATGCAAAGCGAGAAAGCAACATTAAAAGAAGCATAAGATGGCATCAAAAGTCAAAAACTAAATGATCATAGAGGCTATTGGAGACTTTGTATGAGTCTAACATGTGTGAGCATGCACCAAGTCAACCCAAATAAAGCATCAAAGGAGAAAACCAAATAAATGCTTCCATATAATAAAAACAACGCATGATTTTTTCAAAGGCTCATTAACCAATCTCAATCATTTGAGACAAGTCATGCTACAGCAAAACCACTAAACATACTATCAAAATGACATCAAGCACGACATGCAAAAGCCTAAGCCGCAGTCTAAACAAGCTCCTTTTTGTACCACTTTTTTCCATAAAGCTTTTTCTCTTTTCCAACACCATTCAAACCTTTTTGAGGAAACTCTTTTGAGGAAAACCAACATAAACCAGAGGTCCAAATAAACCTTGATGCAAAGATAAAACAAGATCTGAACAAAAATGAAGGCAAAAAATGCAAGCTAAACGCAGTAGCAGAAAAAGAGAACACTCGTTGAAACGATAAGAGTGAAAAATGGAGTGTTCTTGGCAAATGAAAAACGGAGCATATCTCTCTCCAAACACATGATGTGATCCAAACATTTATTGCAGCAAACAAAGCAAAGGAAAAATGAAAACAAAAGCAACTGACGCTCCATGAAAAACACATAGTGCATGAAGCAATAAAAATATAGTGTCTTGAAAGGTGACCTGATTTTTGCCGATGAAGAAGGGGTGCCTCGGGGGCATCCCCAAGCTTTGACGCTTGTACTTCTTGGATTTTTCTTGGGGTGACATCCCCAAGCTTGAGCTTTTGTCTATTCTTCATCTCATCTCATCATTCTCCAATCTCTACACTTGAAAACTTCCTTCATACAAAACTAAACAAAATTCTATTAGCAACATTAGTGTAAGCATAACATAGAATCAACCCTTTTTGCTTCAGGTTTCAACCTAAAACCACCACATATTAAGCATATACTACTGTAGCAACTTCCCCAAAAGTTCCATGATCAAAAGAACTCAAAAAGAAAGCGATCGAGCGGCAAACACAAATATTGGCAGAAATCTGTCAAAACAGAACAGCTGACAAAGGTCGAATTTTTAGAGGGTTTTCTGTTGCTCAAATCAAAAAGTGTTCAACTAATGAAAGTTTGGATATAACCTGGGGCATATGTACAAGAAATCACAGGTCCAAAAGATAAACAGAGAATTTATACGAATTTTTACGGTGCAGCACCGAAAACAGTTTCAGGACAGCAACATCCCCAAATCTTACCTCACTCAAATTACAGGCTTCTCTTGGCACAACAATGAAATAAAAAGGATAAGGAGCGGTTATTACAATAGTAATAACTTCCAAGACTCAAATAAAAGAAAAAGTACTAAAAATAAAACAATGGGTTATCTCCCAAGAGTGCTTTTCTTTAACGCCTTTGAGCTAGGCGCAGTAATTTGCAAAGATGCTCATGTGGGCGCCATATAAGAGCTTGAGGCAAAGGCGCCATATAGGAACTTAAAGCAATAGAGAGCATCAAAAAGCAAAAGTGAAAGACATTTAAATCTGAACCACTTCCTATGAAAAATAATCTTGTAAAGAGACAAGTCATGAAAGCGCAAAGCAAAAAGCATAGGAAGGCAAAACAAGTACAACTTCAAGAATTGCAACATAAAGAGGGGAAACTCAATATTATTAAGATCCTTCAAAATATATTTCCCTCTCTCATAATAACTTTCAGTAGCATCATGAATAGAATTAACAATATAACTATCACATAAAGCATCTCTATCATGAGCCACATGCATAAAAAGATTAATACTCCCCACATGAACAATAGTAGTAGGAGCAGATTCAACAGAATAATTATTCTCATCACCATAATCATCAAAAATAGGAGGCATATTGTAATCATAACTAATTTTCTCCTCAAAAGTAGGTGAACTAAAAATATTATACTCATCATCATAACCATCATAAACTAGAGGTTTAGTATCATCACAAGCTACAGAACAACTATTTCGCAAAGCATACTCATCAAACATATCATCATAAGAAGGAACATGGATAGTACTAATGGTACAACAATTATTAACCTTAGAATTGGTACCAAAAAGATTTTCAATATCAAAAGTAGAGTGCTTTTCCCAATCATGATCACTAACATAGGTAATAGGCATAGGAACATCATCCCAATCAGAATTATCATAATCTATAGCAGGATCATAACGCTTAGGGGAAGATACCGTGTCCTCTCGCCTTTTACTCCTCTTCTTCTTCTTCTTCTTCTTACTCTTCTTACTCTCTCCTTTAGGAGGGAGAGACTTGAAGGGCATCTTCTCCACATATTCTTTAGGAGGGAAAGGCATCTTCTCCACATAATCTGGTTTACTGACAGAAACAACAGAAGAAACTTTGGAGGATTCCTCCTCTCTATTAATAACATAAAAACATGTATCAGTCCTGTCATAGCTTGGCAAAACATCAAGTTTTATAAGATTTTGTATGTAGGTATTTGCAAGGCAATCTTTAGCACAATAGAGACGACAACCACGAAGGGTGCTATTAATATCAACATCATTCATATTTATCAAAGCAATCTTTCTAGATATCTCGTCACACGCCAAGAACAAAGTGAGCTCATCATGCTGATTGGGAGTAATCTTGTCATCACAATACAAACTTAGGGTACTAGAAGAGTAACTATTAGGGCTTGAGCATTGGAAATTAAAATGACCTATGTCATCGCAATGTTTACAAAGAAAAGTATAAAGCTCACAAACCTTTTTACCGATCTCGCCTATATCCTTGTACCACATTCGGGTTTCTTCATTTGCATGGTGGACACAATAATCTTCCTTGTTGTAACTCTGTTCACAAGGTCTATGTACTCCACAAAAATTAACATTCTTATAAGAAATAGGACTTTTAGAAGTTTGAGCATGTTTATTGGATTCATCAATAACAATATCACTTTCTATGCAAGTGTCCTTAAAAGGTTCATGAAACACGTCCCCATTTCCTTTAGGAACATTCATATGGGAAGCAAAGGCTTTAAAGCAATCAACCATAATTTGAGGATCAAGACCATATTTAGCACTAAGCTCTTGAAAATTAGCAGTTTCAGCGAAAGACTTAATGCAATCAAACTCGTAATTCATACATGATCCTTTACCTTTGTTGCTATCCCAACCTTCAATATTGTTTTGGATTGTCTCAAGTAGATCCCACTTGGTGTCAACATCCTTGCTTGTGAAAGACCCATCAAAGCATGCATCTAGATAGTCCTTGTAATATCCTGAAAGCCTTGCATAAAAATTATTAATAACAATATTATGGGGAAGACCATGAATAGGACATTTATGCATTAGTAACTTCAATCTTCCCCATGCTTGTGCAATGCTTTCTCCCTCATGTGGATGGAAATTATAAATGTAATTTCTATCTTTATAAACCTCACTAGAAGGATAGAATTTAGAATAAAAGAGAGATACAATTTCCTCCCAGTCAATAGATTGACCATCCTTCAGTGTTTTATACCATTCCTCAGCTCTGCCTTTTAGTGAAAAAGAGAATAGTTTCTTCTTAACTTGGTTCATTGAAATACCTGCACACTGGAACAACTCGCATAATTCATGTATAAAAAGCAAATAATCACCAGGATGGACAGTTCCATCTCCTAAATAGCAGTTATTCATAACACGTTCAACAATTTTCATAGGTATTTTAAAAGGATGAGGAGCACAAGTATCATTAGAAACATCACATATGGGAGATAAAATATCATCAGAGCAAACTTTCTCCACTAAAGCTGGGGAACTAAAAATATCATACTTAACAAAACCAGCTTCCCCAAGCTTAGACTTTTCTATAGCATTAGCATTAACAGTATTCAAAGCATTCGTACTAATAACATTGCTATGCGAAATAAGCTCCAAAGGATTTTCAATTTTCTCTTCAAAACTAAACTCAGGAAAAAGACTAAAGAACTCTTTATTTTCCATTAAGCCTAACTAGTGAAAATAAAAACAAGAAACAAAAAGATATAATTGTAGAATCTAAAGGAAATAACTTCGAGTACTCACACAGGAGGATGCGAGTACCTTTTACCTTACCTCCCCGGCAACGGCGCCAGAAAAAGAGCTTGATGTCTACGCACGCGTCTGTTCTTGTAGACAGTGTTGGGCCTCCAAGTGCAGAGGTTTGTAGAGCAGCAGCAAGTTTCCCTTAAGTGGATCACCCAAGGTTTATTGAACTCAGGGAGGAAGAGGTCAAAGCTATCCCTCTCAAACAACCCTGCAATTACGATACAGAAAGTCTCTTGTGTCCCCAACACACCTAATACACTTGTCAGATGTATAGGTGCACTAGTTCGGCGAAGAGATAGTGAAATACAAGTAGTTGTGATGATTATAAGTAGTAAATACAATCTGGAATAAAAATGGCAGCAAGCAAACAAGTAACAAAACAGCAAGTAAACGGTGTGCAAAGCTTGGAAACAAGGCCTAGGGATCATACTTTCACTAGTGGACACACTCCCAACAAATATAACATGACTGAACAAATAAATAACTTCTCTTCACTATGGTACTCTGAATTACTCTCCTATTGAATAACACTAATCATTGCGTAGGGCTACGAAGCACTCCTCAAAGTTCATCAAGTACTTGACACACACCACTCATAGAGATACCCAAATCAAATCACAACTCAAGATAAATATTATTGCAACTTAAACCAAGTACTAACACGGTGCACACACTGTCAACATTACACCATGAAAGGAGGAATAGATCACTTCAAAACTATCATAAGAGATCACAATTGTAGCCTAGACCAAGTACCACCATGATGCACGCACTGTCACCGTTACACCATGGCAGGAGGAATAGATTACTTTAATAACACACTAGAGTACACATAATGAAGAAGAGTAACATCTACTTATTCAACATGATACAAAGCTCACGATCACATAAAGATCACATCATGGGAGAGAGAGGTGAACCACATAGCTACCGGTAGAGCCCTCAGCCCCGGGGGTGAACTACTCCCTCCTCATCATAGGAGACAGCAAGGTTGATGGAGATGGCGGTGAGGTCGATGGAGACAGCGGAGACGGCGATGGAGACCGATGGAGATGGCTCCGGTGGCACTTCCCTGTCCCGGCAGGGTGCCGGAACAGAGACTTCTGTCCCCCGAAATTCATCGGTGGCGGCGGCGGAGCTACGGAACTGTTCTGGAAATTTCGCCGACTCCTCCAGGGTTTTCCGTCCCGAGGCTTCTTATAGGCGAAGGGGCGTCGTCAGGAGTGGCCCCAGGCCTCCTCACACCTAGGCGGCGTGGCCAGGGCCTGGGCCGCGCCGGCCTAATGTGAGGCTGGCATGTGGCCCCTCTCCTTCGCCTCTTCGGATCTCTAGAAGCTTCCGGGAAAAATAAGACTTCAGGAACTTGTTTTGTCCAATTCCGAGAATATTTCCTGTGTAGCTTTTCTGAAACACAAAAACAGCTGAAAATAGGGAACTGGCACTGTGGCATCTTGTCAATAGGTTAGTTCGGGAAATCGCATAAAAACGCCACGAAGTGTAACGAAATACAAGGCAAATGGTGTAAAAACAAGCATGGAGCATCAAAAATTATAGATACGTTTGGGACATATCAATGACCACCCTATAATAGTACCTCGGCCAGGAAACGCGCCTCTGTACTCAAAACCCAAATTGGGACATACGACGTCGACAGAGTATTCATGGATGCAGGAAGCGGAATAAATCTTATATACGCAAAGACTCTACGGGCAATGCATATTTCATTAGAGTTCCTGAAACCAACTGACTGTTCCTTCCACGGAATCATCCCAAAGAGTGCTAACTATCCACTAGGGCGAATAGCACTCAACGTCTGCTTCGGGAATCGGCAAAACTACAGAAGAGAGAAGCTCGACTTCGAAGTCATGGACTGGCCATCACAATATCACGCGATCATCGGGCGACCCGCGTTTTCGCGATTCATGGCGGTACCTCACTATACTTACCTTGTACTCAAAATGCCAGGATCCAATGGAATTATCACAGTAAAGGGAAGCTTCGAACTCTCGGATCTATGCGACAAGGAATTTCACAAGATGGCCCAAAATTTCGACATGATGGCAAGCTATGGAGAACCCAAAGACAAGGCAAAAAGCACGACCATAGAAGTCGCACAGCAACTCAAGGGCATCCAGCAGAACCAGAGGTGAAGAAACTGCGGGTACAGCCGTCGGACCCAGGGGAAGCTATAGGAGAAGAAAAAAGGACATCACAGGCAGCAAATATGCAAAAGTAGAGTAGAAAATAAGGCTGTAAAAGCCACAAGCTATCATAGGGCAATGCCCTCTAGATCCAGAACACATGTCATTGGCCGGATCTCTTGGGATGCCCCATGTATCTTACATTATAAGCCTAAATAAAGACAAAGTTCCTCCTATTTGAGTTTACGTGTCTTCAATATCTCAAACAAAGTCGCGTCAAACACACCAAACGAAAATGTTCCGAGAACAAAAAACTTCTGGCAAAAGACCCAGAAGTGGAAATTTTTGCGTTTTACATACAAAGCATATATACAACAACAAGCTACACCATCGGCTAATCTGAGTCATCCACGTTGAGTGGGTTCAAGTAATGATGCTCGCGAAAAAACCTCTGTTGGCACGCAAAACTACCGCGCAACACCAGGATAATCGACGTGCTTTCGTGACGACGAACGGATGCTTTCCGAGCAAAGCAACAAAGATCCCCTCGCTTTCGTGGAGGAGAGACGACCGCTTTTCAGCGAATAACGGTAAAGATTGAACCAAACCCTAGGACTGCTAGGGCATGGCAGACAAGAACGATAAAGAGAGAACGATAAAGAGAAAATAGTACGTAAAAGTAGATTGTATTTCTGAGTAGATTCGATTGGTTCCTTTTTCATCAATCGGCCGATGCCTTTATATAGGCGCAGGTCTTTGCGGTACACGATACTTGGCGTGGCATACAAGAGTAGATTTATAACAGCTAAACCGAACAGAGGTTTTCCTACCTTGATTCGGTTACCTTAAATATCAGCCTACCAAATCTATTTGCTAGCCTATGTATGTACATATCAAAGTTCCAAAGTTTAGAGCTATGTTCACGTACATACGTTTGGCTTACAAGGAAACGAATAAAATATTCGGCAACAATGCTAACCACAGCTGATAATGAAGCTCATACCATGTGCGTCGCCCGTTGCACCTTATTTGCATGAATCTTCTTGTTCTGAATAACATGCTAGCTCAGCTTATCTCAAAATCTGCTCAGACTTGTCCTTGGAGGCCGCAATCCATGCCAAACTATGCTCTAGTAATAAACTTAGTTTGCCTGATCTGCCGCTGTGGCATTTGTATTGTGCTACAGTCAACCTTGCATTTTGAACTAAACACCAAGTCCACAAATATATGTCAATCAACAATTTAACCTTAATCATTTAAATTAATTTGGCTGATCATAAAATCTACTTAGCCAAATTATACCATCAACACATGCCCTCCTGTTTTTGGTACGATTGAATTGACCAAAAACACATCTGCAAAATCTTAGGACGATGCCACTAACTTCACTGGCCATATAATTTCTTAGGGCGATGTTCAGAGAACACATCGGCCAAACTTTTATTTACGGTGATGTCTAAATAACTCATCAGCCATATTCTCTTAGGGCGATATGAATAATATATCGGCCAAATTTTGTTTGGGACGATACCTAAAATAATGGTTACCTTAGGATGATACTGATCGATTCACCAACTGTTATTAATCAAGGTAATGTCCAAAGAACACACCTGTCAAATTTCTTAGGGCAATACATGGAAGAATATATCGGCCAACTTACAATAATACTTGAAATAATGTATCAACCATAATACCTTCAAGCATCCTGCCACACGCTAGCTAGGATAACAATTTTTTTAAATAATTGAAAGCTTTGCACAACCTCTCTCCCGATTTTTGCTTCTAGCAAGCAACGTCCTAGATATGCAATGATGTATTCCTTCTTGTTGTCTTCTTACGCCAAAGACTATGCCGATAACTATATACTTGTTGTTCTTATCGGCTTCCATATTAGCATTAATAAACATAGGCATTGAGATGCTTGCATCACTAATTGCTATTTGTTCAAGTGGGTCGACCGATGTCCAAGCTTCATAAAAATCTTTAGTTATCTCATGCATATCGCTCTTTCCTGAATGATATTCATCGGTGCTCCTTTGTAGCCACTTATTGCTAGCATCGGTCAAATAATATATCTCACTGTATTGCAACTCATCAATGCCTCTGTCAACGTGATGCATGTCGGATTATCCGCCTTTATCAATATCCAGATCAGCAGGTGTATCACTTGTATTTTTTGAAATTCCATCAGGAACCATATCTTCCATATTTTTATTTTCCTTTGCTATGATACGCTTTTTCTTCTAAGTCATCGTCGGAAGAACCATCGGTCTATCTTTATTTAACCACTCATAGCTCTTTGATGAGGATTGGCATGCCAGGACGACCTACGATATGTGATAATTAAGTCTAAGGCTGTGTCATTAATTTGTATCTATGTTCATGTTATTCCGTGTGCTAGGTCATGTTATGGGCCACTTAGGTTTTATTTTATGTTTTGGGTTTGGGCCTGCCCAAGCCCAATAGTTTTCTGGCCGTCTATATAAGGAGGCTGGACGGCTAGGGTTTAGGGAGGCAGAAAATTATGTAGAACATTGTGTTCACGCGTGTGTTCCATCCCTCCGGGGTTGGCGTATTGAGACGGCTGGCCTATATAAGGAGGCCAGCCGGCTAGGGTTTACGGAGGCTAAAAATTATGTAGAACTTTTAGTTCAAGTTATTACCGTCCCTCTGGGATCGGCGTGTGTGACGGCGTCTCGGACGTTCGTCTAGCTATCTATCAATAAAGACAAGAGAGTTCTTGAATTTTCAAGAGTAATCTTGTGCGCGTGAAGGTCCTTGAATCTGTCAAGGGTTGTCGAGCTGTTGGCGTGTTGATTCAGCGTGAGGTTCATCGTTCATCGTCGAGTTGCTCGCAGGATTGGCGTTCCCCAATCTTCAGGTCGCGTGTTCCGCTCACGTGATTGGGAGATCTATCAGATCAGAAGGTGCATCATGAAAGATTGGGCAAACATTCCGTATCATCTTGGTATCAGAGCTCTAGGTTGATCACGGTGTAGAGTTGTTGTTGACGGGCTGACCGCAAGATCTGTTAGTCGGCATGATTGTTGTAAGAGATTGTTGATCTTCATTCGCAAGGAGGTGGCCAGTAGCATCAAGGGAGAAAAAAGCGTTAGTCCCCAGATTCGTTCTGTGGCGGCGCGTGGAGAAACCAGGGAGAAAACACGATCAGTGATCGATCGTTCAGATTCGACCGACCCAGGGCGGAGTGTCCGGTGTCTACCGACCGGAGTTTCCGGTTGGCCTGAGTTAGGCAGTCTCGATCGTTTTCAGCAGACCAGGCTGCAGAGGAGTCACACACGTGGGCAGTAGCAGCAGCGCCTGGAGTCCAAAGGCTCTCCATCGTGCGCGTGGACCAAGGCAGCACGAGGCAAGGCGCGTGACAAGAGAAAAAAAAGCAAAATAGATCACCTGCGCCTCGTCCCATGCATCGCCAGATCTAGTCCGGCCTCGCGATCGCAGGGATCGCCCCGAGCCCCCGACGGCGCGCTAGACCCCAGACGACCTCTGTGGTCGAGTGTGCCCGGTTGGGAGCTCCTATACTCCACCCTGGGTGGTGCGGGCGAGGTGCCGCACACCCTGATGGGCCGGCCCACCCACACGCCCCCATCGTCTCGATATCGTCTTCCTCCCTCGACCGCCGCCATCAGCTCGAATGCCATCATCTTCCTCCCTCGTCCTCGCCCAATTCTTCAAGACCCGACCTTCCTTCTATCCCCTCCCATTCGGTCGCCTCCATCTCCGGCGCCGGCAAGCTCCCTCCTAACCCTAAGACCCCACCCCCAACCCTAAGTACACGGGGCGTCGTCCCCGTCGCCGGCGAGGGCTGCGTGCGGCCGTCTTCTTCCTCCGGTTGTAGTTCTTCCTTCCCAAACGCTACTCATGGGCCGGCCCAAACATCGATTGGGGTGTGCGGCGTTTCGTCTGCGTTGACCTGCTCGGTGTATAGGGATTGCCTGCCCGGTTCCGCTTGCCAGGTGCCCCGCTCGCCCCGGCTCCGTTTCATAGCGGGCCGGCCCAGCTACCTGGGAGCGATCGCCCGCCCGCGAGCCGCGAACACCACTGCCCAGCTCCGATTGTTCGACCGCCCGCGAGTCTCCGCCGAATAACAGATCAGCCGCGCCTGTCTCGTTCGGCCATCCCTGGCGTTCTCGTCTAGGAAAGCAACGAGTTGGTTGATTGCATGTTACAGATCGTAATCAGCAGGAACAAAAATAATGGAGAATATTGTGGATCGAGTCAGTTTTCCTTGCTGAGAAGATTTCTATGGGCTAGAATCAGATTGGTTAGCAGCAACGGAAGGAATTATATAATACAAAGGAAAAAGGAGATTTGTACGTCAAGGTTGCAGATCGATTAGATCAGATCTCGAGTTTAATTATCACATATCGTAGGTCGTCCTGACGTGCCAATCCTCATCATCAGATGATGAAGACTTGTTTGGCTCGATCTTTCACGATGCACCTCCTGATCCAATGGATCTGATAAGATCTTCCAATCACGTGAGCAATACACGTAACCTGAAGATGGGGAACGTCAATCCTGGGAGCAACTCGTCGATGTAGACGAACCTCACGCCAAATAGATGAATCCAACGAGCAACTCGGTGATGAACAACGAGCCTCACGCAGCAGCATGACAATACTTGAATAACAAGCACCTTCACGCAAAACAATATATTGGATAACTAGACGAACGTCGGAGACGCCGTATCAATACGCCAACCCCGGAGGGATGGAACACACGCGTGAACACAATGTTCTACATAATTTTCTGCCTCCCTAAACCCTAGCCGTCCAGCCTCCTTATATAGATGGCTAGAAAACTATTGGGCTTGGATAGGCCCAAACCCAAAACAGAAAATAAAACCTAAGTGGCCTATAACATGACCTAGCACACGGAATAACATGAACATAGATACAAATTAATGACACAGCCTTAGACTTAATTATCACATATCGTAGGTCGTCCTGGCGTGCCAATCCTTATCACTCTTTTTCTGAGCTATCTCTTCTCGGATTTCTGATGCTCGTAGTCGCTGCACCCATCGCTTTTGAGTATGTGTGAATCCCGTCGGGCACCACTAAGGTCTCGGTTTAGTTCCAGGCTCAACTGACTTAATTCCGTTGCCCCCTAATTTTTTCGGCCTGTACTGAGTTTTTGTTGTTTGTGGGCAAATATTTTTTCCTTGGCCGAAAACACTCCCTGTTTATCAGATGCGCTTCTATCTTTAGCTCTCCTGTTGCCTCTATTTCTTAAGCTCCAACGTTGTGTAGATGTGCTAGTACTAGACTTCAAACCACCTATCTGTAAACGCATGGACGTTCCTGAGGCAATGCCTTTACTGGCTGAATCGGTTTGCATGTTAACCGATTTATTTTTCTGACTTGCACTTATACTAGAGGAAGCAGCGGTTGCATGTTTTCCTTCCGTATCAACACCTTTTCTATGAACTGAACCACAACCAACTCCATCAATGCCACTTGTTTTTGGATTCGAAACCACACCTTCAGCTGACTCGTGCCCCCCAAGTTTCAGACCATGGGCAGCGTCTAAATTCTCCGGACTTTTAACAAGATTTAGTTCAGCATGCTTCACCGGCATCCATACCTTTTTGCAGTCACCATTATAATCCTTTCCATATGCAATGTGTACCGGTGATCTATTTTCCTTGTGATTGAACCGAGCTTTCTTTTCATGCAAAGGTCTTTTGTATATAGGACCTTCTTGTTCTTAAATCCAATCTGGCTGAAATATAGCAGAGGGTCCTCTAGGATATGGCACCAAATGATTAAATCCCCATGGAGGATATTGTTGATACGTAGGTGGTACACAGCTCCAGTATGTCGGCTCCATCACAAAATAGGGTTGTTGGTCATATGATTTTCCTCGCCAATGTTTGTGCCCCCCAGGTCGAGGAGACCTATGACGCTTAGCACCTCCAAGCCGACTAAACACATTGTTGGCCTTGCATGAAGTGTATTTGTCCAACAATTGTTTAACAGTCGGCTTTAGCTTTGGAGTTGATTTTCTCTTTCTTTCACTAATTTTTTGCACTCCTACTTTTGAATTTTTTGATTCTATCATCCTCGCAGGAGCACTATCATCAACAACATTATTTTTTCCTCTTGCGGATCCGGTCTGATCTGACTGAATAAGCATGTTCCTTTTGTCAAAATTGATCATGTTAGGAGAGCATGGTGGTTGCACGACCTGAACAATATCTTGCTCCACCTGTTGATGATCTTCCAATATCTTGTCTTTCTCCTTTTTTGTATCTTGTGCCTCTTCACTTTGATGCTTTTCAACCAAAGATGGTTCGGCTATATTTTCTTCTTGTTGATTTGACCCGACACATGTATTGTCTAACGCGGCCTTAGCCAAATTAGCTGTACTAATTAAGTCACCATTTTTTCGATGTATATCTATGGCTTCGAGAACCTTTTCTACAAGATCTTCAGCCCACTCCTTTGATGATCGCTCCTCGGATCTCTCAATAATTTTCGGCAATGATACTTGGGTGTTACCGAAATTCTGCAAATGCTTATGGGGTGTATCATATGCTACAGTATTAGAAGAAGGCACATGAGCTTCTATTGGATTTTCACTTATTCGGCCGTATGTATTGGGAAGGTGCGCAGGCGAATAATGAATATTTGAAGTTGCATATGGTGCTGAAAAGTTAGTAACAAAAGGTACAACATACGATGGTTGAGAATAATTGTTCAAACAACTACTAGTATCATGGCTAATTTCTCTGTCCGTCGGTATGTGCGAAGGTGAACCAAAATATTGCAAGTTATTTGCCAATGAATAGAAGGATGAAACATTATTTTGCATGCTACTGAAATTTATAACATTGGGTGTTTGATATTGGTCAACTAAACTCATCACGTTGTTCATCGGCATATGAACTTCTGGGGCTGCCAATGCATGAGAATCTGAATCTACGTGCTGCAAGTTATTAAAATTATAAAAAGTTGAAGATTGCAGATTATTTTGCATCGGCGTTTGCACATAGCAAGAATTAGGGCTAGCCGATACAGTACTCATATCAAAGAATCTAGCAACATCTGCATAATAATTATTTGAATCTACAAAATAAGATTGAGAATTCATGTTACCGTTGTAGACTGCAGCCTATTGATGATGCTCTCTACGTAGCAGGAACGGGCCGGAGACCGCTCGATGCTTCGTCCCCAGCGGAGTCGCCAATTGTGTTGGCACGCAAAACTACCGCGCAACACCAGGATAATCGGCGTGCTTTCGTGACGACAAACGGATGCTTTCCGAGCAAAGCAACAAAGATCCCCTCGCTTTTGTGGAGGAGAGATGACCGCTTTTTAGCGCAAAACGGTAAAGATTGAACCAAACCCTAGGACTGCTAGGGCATGGCAGACAAGAACGATAAAGAGAGAACGATAAAGAGAAAATAGTACGTAAAAGTAGATTGTATTTCTGAGTAGATTCGATTGGTTCCTTTTTCATCAATCGGCCGATGCCTTTATATAGGCGCAGGTCTTTGCGGTACACGATACTTGGCGTGGCGTACAAGAGTAGATTTCTAACAACTAAACCGAACAGAGGTTTTCCTACCTTGATTCGGTTACCCTAAATATCAGCCTACCAAATCTATTTGCTAGCCTATGTATGTACATATCAAAGTTCCAAAGTTTATAGCTATGTTCACGTACATACGTTTGGCTTACAAGGAAACGAATAAAATATTCGGCAACAATGCTAACCACAGCTGATAATGAAGCTCATACCATGTGCGTCGCCCGTTGCACCTTATTTGCATGAATCTTCTTGTTCTGAATAACATGCTAGCTCAGCTTATCTCAAAATCTGCTCAGACTTGTCCTTGGAGGCCGCAATCCATGCCAAACTATGCTCTAGTAATAAACTTAGTTTGCCTGATCTGCCGCTGTGGCATTTGTATTGTGCTACAGTCAACCTTGCATTTTGAACTAAACACCAAGTCCACAAATATATGTCAATCAACAATTTAACCTTAATCATTTAAATTAATTTGGCTGATCATAAAATCTACTTAGCCAAATTATACCATCAACAACCTCGCCTCCTCCTGCAGCAGCCTTGAAATAATCCTCCTCGCCGGCTGCAGCGTAGCATCCATATGGACACCAAGCGTAGCACGGCCTAGAGGCAAATCTTGCGACATCGAGTCATAATTGAGCCTTGGATGCCATTTTCGCATCCATCCAAGGGCAAAATTAGCACCAGCAATCAGGTTGAGTTTTATCAAAAGATGAACCCGCTGGCTTGTCCTGAAAGTCTCGAGCAACTGTCTAAAACTCCCCGGCGGAGGGTTGCGAGGGAGCATAACAGAATACATGGTTGTCAAAGATGTCTGACAACCATCAACTGCTTCTCCAATGTGCTGAGCACGATCTTGAAGAAGCACAATGGCACGATGGCACCGGGGATCAGACCAAAACTGTCAGTTCCTTGCGATGCTTTCTCGAGGGCCGCGGTTCGTTCAGAAACCCGACGCGTTTCACCAACAAGGTCCAGGCAAGTACCTGAGACACAAAGAAATATCAACTCACAGCAGCACAGTAAAGATAAAAAGAAAGAAGGCTGCAAGAAACCTTACATCGCAACATCTCACAGACGGACTCAACGATACCAACAAGAAAGGAGTCGCATTCTTCAAGATGCACGATTCTGGCCACCAGACCCGACACTTTATCCTCAAGAGTGGATATCTGTTTCATTAAGCCGCAAGATTTGCTGGCCTTGTCCAAAGCAATCTTTGCCTGACGCTTCATGAAAGATAAACGTCCTTCAAGGTCCGAAATCCTGGATGAATATTCAGTGCATCGGCAAGAAGAGCGAGGAGGCGAAGGATCGCCGGAGTCGAACACATTGGCAGGCGGCGAGCCGCGACCACGAATTGGCGACCCACCAGCATGCACAGGCTGGAAGCCAAAAGAAGGAAAAAGAACACACCTTAGGAACTCAATCAAGGACGACATTTCACAATGGAAAAGCATTTACGAAGAGTACAACTTCCCTGACTAGTTCTTGCGCAAAATATGAATAAGTTCACTACATCAAAAGAAAAGAAGACTACAAGGGAAGACTAAATCTACGCCACCTCAGCAGCAAGCTCCGTGGCAGAAGTAGGTGTGGAAGAGGTAGCACCAGTGCTTGGTGGAGGCATCGACGCACTTGTCGCAGGAGTCGAAGAAGCCGGTGTGGAAGTCGAAGAAGCCGCCGAAGGAGTAATAATCGACACGATGCCCGGCGCATACTTCTTTGCCTTCTCAAAGAAGCCCAGCAGCTCTGAAAGAGGTCGACCACGAAAAGATCTAACCTTCTCCCAATCAACCTCCTCACCGTGCGAGTAGGCAAGTGCAATAGCCCCTTTGGTGCCTCGCTTCACCGAGCGGCTCTTCATCGACAAGATAGGATCTTCAACGGTGTCGAAGGCCGCGGCAAGCTTCTTGAGATCATTAGTGGGCATATCGGCTCTTTTCTTCGGCCACAACCCGACAAAAATCCACGTTAGCACGCGGCGAGTCAGCTCGAGGACTTCCTGGATAGATATCCAGTTTAACTCAAGCAAATTCACCGCTGCCATGAGATGATCTTCATCATCCGGCTGAAATGGTGCCAAAGGTACCCCAATTTTCTCTGCGGAAACACAAAAAGCAGAAACAAGATAAATGAGCGAACATCAACAAGTCTAATGATGAGCAAGTAGACAAGAAAAAGAGCAGAAAGATACTTACCACCAGCAAGAGTCAAAACTTGGTTGAGGCGCTTAGTTATGGCTTGCTCTCTCTGAATGCGCCCTTGATTAGCATCAGCAAGTGACTTTTCCGGTTTCTTTGCCTTGGTTGCTGCTGCCTTAGCAGACTTCTCAGCAGCGGCCTTGGCGGCAGTGGCAACGTCCCAGGCTCTTTGGGAGGCTTCAAGTTCAGCTTCTAAGGACGCTATGCGAGCTTTGGCCGTTGACAAAGCATCTGCAGTGCGGAAAAGGGAAAAGAAAGTCGAATAAAGGACCAAAGAAAGACAAACGAGACAGTCATAAGACACAACATAGCAAAGAAGCTTACCCTGAGAAGCTCGAGCAGCTTTCAAGAACTCGACACATTCAGTGCCCAAAGAGACGAATTTCTTCATCAAAATCTGTCAAAAGGAAGACATGAGTAGGGAAGTTCAAGCAATAAACAGAGCAAATCATAAGAAGTAATACTTACATCATCAGCAGAAACCATCGGTCGATGGGTGTCAAGGGAAGTGCCAGCCACAGCCGCCTTCTTCAGACGCTTGGAGGCACGGGAGTTACCCTTCTTAACAGGGGCTTCTGGCGACTTCACCACCGCACCAGCCTCTTGAGAAGGTGGTTCATTGGAAGCAGGAGTATCAACAACGGGAGCAGTGGTAGTGTCCCCTTTCGGGTTCTCGTTGTCACTGCAACAGGAACAAAAAGCAAAGACTTTGCATAATTCGAAAGAAAGAAACCGAATAAAAGATAAAATATCAAGACAGCAAAAACTCATGAATCTAAGAGGTCAAAAATTTCAATATCATCATTGTTTGCAGAGGGCTCCCCGACAGCAGCTTTGGAAGCAGAAGTACTCGAAGAAACGAGCTCCTCGACACGCTTCCTCTTCCTATCGAGACTAGGATCTTCTGAATGCGCAGGAGGAGGTGACATAGTCGAGCTAGTTCCCTCCAGTGAATCTTTGGCATCATCTCCATCCTGGCTTTCCTCAGCCTCGGGGGCTTCGGATGCAGCAGAAACAGGATCAACCTGAATAGGTCTCCCCTCTGGGAGAGGAGGATGAGAAACAAGGGATTGGTGGCCCTGCACAAACGTAAGTCGCAAAGCTGTCAGGCAAATAGTAACAAAGGGAAAGAAGGCGAATAAATTGGAAGTTGGCAAATAATAAGCACATACCGCAGGCACGGGATGCTCGGAGTCGAACAAATCAGCGGTTAACGCTGGAATGTCATGATCCTTTGTGAGAGTAGTCAGAGCTCTCACTCGCTTGTCGAGATCCTTCTTATCTGTGTCCTCTTCAGACACTCGGGAAGAATCCTCTGAGCCAGAGTATGACCACAGCTTGGAGGCACGATGTTGAAGAGGCTGGATTTGCCTCTGCAGGAAGAACGCCATGAGCTGCGTCCCCGACAGTGTGCCTCCATTCGAACCCTTCAAACTCTGAATGCGAGATAGCAGAGGCTTGAGTTCCTCAACTTCAGATTCAGTAGGAGGGGAATCCCATGTTGATAGCTTCTGCAGCCTCTGGTTGGCATCAAAAGGAGCAACCCCAAATTGATCATAGGAGGAGATCTTCTGATCCTTGATGTAGAACCACTTTTTTGCCAACCTTGGACTAATGCAGCCATGCTAAACTCCAAATAATGCGCTTTGGAGCGCACAGAAACAATAGCGCCGCCCAGTTCTGGGTTTTTCGACAAGGAAACACTAGGGCGGAGGCGGAAAAGGAATTTCCATAGAGTCCAATGGGGATCGACCCCAAGGAAGGACTCGCAAAGAGTGACAAAGCAAGCAATGTGTAAAATCGAGTTTGGTGTGAGCTGGTGAAGCTGCACGCCGTAAACAAAGAGAAGCCCGCAGAGAAACTCGTGGGCAGGAAAGGATAAGCCGTAGAGAAGAAAGGCGAGGAACATCACCCGATAGCCGCTCGGGGGCTTGGGAATGCGCTCGGTGCTGGGGAAGACGACCTTGTCCCCTTCGGTGATGAGACCCTCCTTCTGGGCCTTGGTAAGATCGGATTGCACAAACTCCGATGGCACCCAGCTGGTCGACGCGTTGGTGGTCTTCTTCTTCCCCATCTGATTCTTGTGGGCAAGGCTCTTGACGCGCATCTACGAAAGTTACGCGCGGGGGCTATGAAGGAGCTCAGAAGCGCACGAGGATTGCAGCAATGGTGGCGGCAGAAGAAGCAAGGAACTGGTAAATAGTAAAAACCCCACTCTCCCCCTTATAAAGCATCCTGACAAAGGAACGTGGGCTGAGACGTGGCGCAAGAAGCGGAAGCGGCAGCCCACTAATGAGCAGGAAAACTATAAAATTACCGCGCTGCCCACGAGCAACGGTCAGCGCCTAGTCAAATCACATACAGAGTGATTCTATTAATGACGTCATGAGCGTTCGGTTAAAGGAAAAAACATTATAGTACAACCTGACAGTTATGGATACTTGATGTCTACGCACGCGTCTGTTCTTGTAGATAGTGTTGGGCCTCCAAGTGCAGAGGTTTGTAGAACAGCAGCAAGTTTCCCTTAAGTGGATCACCCAAGGTTTATCGAACTCAGGGAGGAAGAGGTCAAAGCTATCCCTCTCAAACAACCCTGCAATTACGATACAGAAAGTCTCTTGTGTCCCCAACACACCCAATACACTTGTCAGATGTATAGGTGCACTAGTTCGGCGAAGAGATAGTGAAATACAAGTGGTATAGATGATTATAAGTAGTAAATGCAATCTGGAATAAAAATGGCAGCAAGCAAACAAGTAACAAAACAGCAAGTAAACGGTGTGCAAAGCTTGGAAACAAGGCCTAGGGATCATACTTTCACTAGTGGTCACACTCCCAACAAATATAACATAATTGAACAAATAGATAACTTCTCTTCACTATGGTACTCTGAATTACTCTCCTATTGAATAACACAAATCATTGCGTAGGGCTATGAAGCACTCCTCAAAGTTCATCAAGTACTTGACAAACACCACTCATAGAGATATCCAAATCAAATCACAACTCAAGATAGATATTATTGCAACTTAGACCAAGTACTAACACGGTGCACACACTGTCAACATTACACCATGAAAGGAGGAATAGATCACTTCAATACTATCATAGTGATAATTATTCTCATAATCCATAAGAGATCACAATCGTAGCCTAGACCAAGTACCACCACGATGCACGCACTGTCACCGTTACACCATGACAGGAGGAATAGATTACTTTAATAACACACTAGAGTACACATAATGAAGAAGAGTAGCATCTACTTATTCAACATGATACAAAGCTCACAATCACATAAAGATCACATCATGGGAGAGAGAGGTGAACCACATAGCTACCGGTAGAGCCCTCAGCCCCGGGGGAAAACTACTCCCTCCTCATCATAGGAGACAGCAAGGTTGATGGAGATGGCGGTGAGGTCGATGGAGACGGCGGAGGCGGCGATGGAGACCGATGGAGATGGCTCCGGGGGCACTTCCCCGTCCCAGCAGGGTGCCGGAACAGAGACTTCTGTCCCCCAAAATTCGTCGACGGCGGCGGCGGAGCTGCGGAACTCTTGCTGGAAAATTGCCGACTCCCTTAGGGTTTTCTGTCCCGAGGCTTCTTATAGGCGAAGGGGCATCGTCAGGAGTGGCCCCAGGCCTCCTCACACCTAGGCGGTGCGGCCAGGGCCTGGGCTGCACCGGCCTAGTGTGAGGCTGGCCTGTGGCCCCTCTCCTTCGCCTCTTCGGATCTTTGGAAGATTCCGGGCAAAATAAGACTTCATGAACTTGTTTCGTCCAATTCCGAGAATATTTCCTGTGTATCACTTCTGAAACACAAAAACAGTAGAAAACAGGGAACTGGCACTATGGCATCTTGTCAATAGGTTAGTTCCGGAAAATGCATAAAAGTGCCACGAAGTGTAACGAAACACAAGGCAAATGGTGTAAAAACAAGCATGGAGCATCAAAAATTATAGATACGTTTGAGACGTATCAGCATCCCCAAGCTTAACTCCTGCTCGTCCTCGAGTAGGTAAGTGATAACAAAAGAAATAATTTTTGAGGTGACATGCACCATCACAATCTTGATCATCTATGAAAGCATTGTGAGCTGGGATCATAAGAACTTAAAACATGGGCATGAAAGATATAATCTTGACAATAAGAACTTAGCAACCATGTTATAAACATGAAAATGAACACAAACAAAAGATCATGAAAAAAACAATGAAAGTCAAACGTGTGTTCAAATCATAAGGAAAAACATACAAATGGTTTTCAGCTTGTCCTTCAAAGAGAGCAAAACATAAATGCATAGGACACCTTCAAGTTTAAGAGGGCGACTAGATACAAGTAATTTAAGAACAAGTGAAACCAACAATATGAATCAATCAATGAAAACTTTGGGACAATGCACATTATACTAAGAATGACAACTATGCTCTCTTAATGGTGCATAAAGATAGAAGGTGGTGACTCAACATAAAAGTAAAAGAAAGGCCCTTCGCAGAGGGAAGTAGTGATTAAACATGTGCTAGAGCTTTTCATTTGTAAAACAGAGAGATAAAAATTGGATTTGAGAGGTGGTTGTCTTTGTCAATGACTGGCAATGGGGTTCTTTGATGAGGACATCCCTACTACACAGCCATCTCCACCTACTGTTGATGATCCTATTGTTGCTGATCAAGATAAGTCCAATGATGAGATTCGGATTGGACCAATTACTCGAGCCCGTGCTAAGTTGTTACAACAGCAGGTGAACTCACTCCTTGCTGAATCTGATATTTATTGTAACGAGAATTTTATACTGCCTAAGTCTTTGTTCATATGTATGATCAGGTTCATTGGAGAAGAAGGGGTTCGAGGGAGCGAGGAGATGCAACACATGGAGCACGACGTGGTGATCAAGCAAGAGAGCGCGAGGGAGGAGAGGGAGGCCGGCGCCACAAGCATGGAGAACATCACCACGTGAAGAAGATCAAGTCTGGATGAGCACGAGCACGTGATGGCGCACTAGGACTGCCTACGACACGATGTCTACACGTCTAAGGCGCGCTACACACATGGCCTGCGTGCTAAAATTAGGCCGAACCCATATATGGGTCGGTGTGTACCCGTTTGAGTCGAACCGAGTCAGTTTGGGCCCAAACCGGACATGTTTTGGGCCAGGTCTTTGCTGAGGTCGCCCGGCCACCTATAAGTAGCCCTGGGCGCCCCCTCAATTAGGGTTAGACCACGTTTAGACTATAGATTATTTCGTTGAACTGCTGTAAGCATTCATCTGAATTCCTCCGCACCAATTCATCTGGATTTGGTGTTATACTGCTGCAAGTTTAGTGTGATCTGTTGTTCCATTGGGAATCAGTAGATTGCAAACTACCGTTTCGTGGTCGACGGCTACGTGCGCAAGTGTGTGGAGTCGTGAATATCCTACAGGGTTTGAGAGCTGTTGCATTGGCATCAGGGTTCAAGCGAGGAGAGTTCATCGGTGACACCAAGTTATCCCCGACAATCATCCGCTGCCATCATCACCATCGCATCGCTCACGAGAAGATCGGGCCGCCCCATATCATTCTTACTATCATCCATACAAAAAATGAAGCAAGTTTTTGAGAGAGAGATTGGCACTTTTGTGCTCTTTTATAAAGCTTGGCACTCCGCCCCACCTTTTTTCCTTTCTCAAACCATGGCTAACCGATTCCATCGGGTGCCCACCAACATTCACATTCCATGGAGGAGTGCCTTTTTTTCTTCTTTTTTTTTCTTTTTTTTCTTTTTGGAATAAGCAATATGGAAGATAGCAAATCCGACCACTACGTCCCCATGAGCTGAAAACATTGTCACAAAATGAGAAGTATTTTGAAGGTTTTTTGAAAGGTAGCACATGAAAATTTACTTGGAATGGCATGCAAATACCATGCATAGGAATTTATAGTGGACACAATGGCAAACTTGGTTTTTGGGAGTTGGATGCACGAGTAGAGCTCATACTCAGTACAAGGCAAGGGCTAGCAAAAGACTGGGAGCGACCAACTAAGAGAGCAATAACGGCCATAATCATGCAAAGGGACAAAGCAACATTAAAAGAAGCATAAGATGGCATCAAAAGTCAAAAACTAAATGATCATAGAGGCTATAGGTGACTTATTTTGTAGTCAACATGGTGTAAGCATGTGTCAAGTCAACCCAAATAAAGCATCAAGGAGAAAACCAAAATAATGCTTCCAAACGATAAAAACAACGCATGATTTTTTCAAAGGCTCATTAAGCAATCTCAGTTATTTGAGACAAGTCATGCTACAGAAAAACCACTAAGCATACTATCAAAAAGACATCAAGCACGACATGCAAAAGCCTAGGCCACAGTCTACACAAGCTCCTTCTTGTACCACTTTTTTTTGCATAAAGCTTTTTCTCTTTTCCAACACCATTCAAACTTTTTAAGGAAACTCCTTTGAGGAAAACCAACATATACCAGAGGTCCAAATACACCTTGATGCAAAGATAAAACAAGATCTGAACAAAAATCAAGGCGAAAAATGCAAGCTAAACGCAGTAACAGAAAAAGAGAACACTCGTTGAACGATAAGAGTGAAAACTAGAGTGTTCTTGGCAAATGAAAAACGGAGTTCATCTCCCTCCAAAACAACATGATGTGATCAAGCCGTTTATTGCAACAAACAAAACAAAAGAAAACTGAAAACAAAAACAACTGATGCTCCAAGAAAAACGCATAGTGCATGAAGCAATAAAAATATAGTGTCTTGAAAGGTGACCTGATTTTTGCCGATGAAGAAGGGGTGCCTCGGGGCATCCCCAAGCTTTGACGCTTGTACTTCTTGGATATTTCTTGGGGTGATGTATGGGCATCACCAAGCTTGAGCTTTTGTCCATTCTTCAACTCATCTCATCATTCTCCAATCCCTACACTTGAAAACTTCCTTCATACAAAACTAAACACAAATCTATTAGCAATATTAGTGTAAGCATAACATAGAATCAACCCTTTTTGCTTCAGGTTTCAACCTAAAACCACCACATATTAAGCATATACTACTGTAGCAACTTCCCCAAAAGTTCCGTTATCAAAAGAACTCAAAAAGAAAGCGATAAAGCGGCAAACACAAATATTGGCAGAAATCTGTCAAAACAGAACAGCTGACAAAGGTCGAATTTTTAGAGGGTTTTCTGTTGCTCAAATCAAAAAGTGTTAAACTAATGAAAGTTTGGATATAACCTGGGGCATATGCACAAGAAATGGCAGGGCCAAAAGATATACAGAGAATTTTCACAAATTTTTACGGTGCAGCACCGAAAACAGTTTCAGGACAGCAACATCCCCAAATCTTACCTCACTCCAATTAGAGGCTTCTCTTGGTACAAAAACGAAATAAAAAGGATAAGGAGCGGTTATTACAGTAGTAATAACTTCCAAGACTCAAATAAAAGAAAAAGTACTGAAAATAAAACAATGGGTTATCTCCCAAGAGTGCTTTTCTTTAACGCCTTTGAGCTAGGCGCAGTAATTTGCAAAGATGCTCATGTGGGCGCCATATAAGAGCTTGAGGCAAAGGCGCCATATAGGAACTTAAAGCAATAGAGAGCATCAAAAAGCAAGTATGGAACACATTTAAATCTAAACCACTTCCTATGAAAAATAGTCTTGTAAAGAGACAAGTTATAAAAGCGCAAAGCAAAAAGCATAGGAAGGCAAAACAAGTACAACTTCAAGAATTGCAACATAAAGAGGGGAAACTCAATATTGTTGAAATCCATCAAACCATGTTTCCCTCTCTCATAATAACTTTCAGTAGTATCATGAATAGAACTAATAATATAACTATCACATAAAGCATCCCTATCATGAGCCACATGCATAAAAGAATTAATACTCCCCACATGAACAATCGTAGTAGGAGCAGATTCAACAAAATAATTATTCTCATCACCATAATCATCAAAAACAGGAGGCATATTGTAATCATAACTAATTTTCTCCTCAAAAGTAGGTGAACTGAAAATATTATACCCATCATCATAACCATCATAAACTAGAGGTTTAGTATCATCACAAGCTAAAGAACAGCTATTTCGCAAAGCATATTCTTCAAACATATCATCATAAGAAGGAACATCACAAATGGGAGATAAAATATTATCAGAACAAACTTTCTCCACTAAAGCTGGGGAACTAAAAATATCATGCTTAACAAAACCAGTTTCCCCAAGCTTAGACTTTTCTATAGCATTAGTAATAACAGTGTTCGAAACATTCATACTAACAACATTATTAGCATGCAAATTAAGCTCCAAAGGTTTTTCAATTTTCTCTTCAAACACTTCATATCTAAACTCAGGAAAAAGACTAAAGAACTCTTTATTTTCCATTAAGCCTAACTAGTGAAAATAAAAAAAAGAAACAAAAAGATGTAATTGCAGAATCTAAAGGAAATAACTCCGAGCACTCACACAGGAGGATGCGAGTACCTTTTACCTTACCTCCCCGGCAACGGCGCCAGAAAAGAGCTTGATGTCTACGCACGCGTCTGTTCTTGTAGACAGTGTTGGGCCTCCAAGTGTAGAGGTTTGTAGAACAGCAGCAAGTTTCCCTTAAGTGGATCACCCAAGGTTTATCGAACTCAGGGAGGAAGAGGTCAAAGCTATCCCTCTCAAACAACCCTGCAATTATGATACAGAAAGTCTCTTGTGTCCCCAACACACCCAATTCACTTGTCAGATGTATAGGTGCACTAGTTCGGCGAAGAGATAGTGAAATACAAGTGATATAGATGATTATAAGTAGTAAATGCAATCTGGAATAAAAATGGCAGCAAGCAAACAAGTAACATAACAGCAAGTAAACGATGTGCAAAGCTTGGAAACAAGGCCTAGGGACCATACTTTCACTAGTGGTCACACTCCCAACAAATATAACATAATTGAACAAATAGATAACTTCTCTTCACTATGGTACTCTGAATTACTCTCCTATTGAATAACACTAATCATTGCGTAGGGCTACAAAGCACTCCTCAAAGTTCATCAAGTACTTGACAAACACCACTCATAGAGATATCCAAATCAAATCACAACTCAAGATAGATATTATTGCAACTTAGACCAAGTACTAACACGGTGCACACACTGTCAACATTACACCATGAAAGGAGGAATAGATCACTTCAATACTATCATAGTGATAATTATTCTCATAATCCATAAGAGATCACAATCGTAGCCTAGACCAAGTACCACCACGATGCACGCACTATCACCGTTACACCATGGCAGGAGGAATAGATTACTTTAATAACACACTAGAGTACACATAATGAAGAAGAGTAGCATCTACTTATTCAACATGATACAAAGCTCACGATCACATAAAGATCACATCATGGGAGAGAGAGGTGAACCACATAGCTACCGGTAGAGCCCTCAGCCCCGGGGGAGAACTACTCCCTCCTCATCATAGGAGACAGCAAGGTTGATGGAGATGGCGGTGAGGTCGATGGAGACGGCGGAGACGGCGATGGAGACCGATGGAGATGGCTCTGGGGGCACTTCCCCGTCCCGGCAGGGTGCCGGAACAGAGACTTCTGTCCCCCAAAATTCGTCGACGGCGGCGGCGGAGCTGCGGAACTCTTTCTGGAAAATTGCCGAATCCCTTAGGGTTTTCCGTCCCGAGGCTTCTTATAGGCGAAGGGGCGTCATCAGGAGTGGCCCCAGGCCTCCTCACACCTAGGCGGCACGGCCAGGGCCTGGGCCGCGCCGGCCTAGTGTGAGGCTGGCCTGTGGCTTCTCTCCTTCACCTCTTCGGATCTCTGGAAGCTTCCGGGGAAAATAAGACGTCAGGAACTTGTTTTGTCCAATTCCGAGAATATTTCCTGTGTATCACTTCTGAAACACAAAAACAGCAGAAAACAGGGAACTGGCACTGTGGCATCTTGTCAATAGGTTAGTTCCGGAAAATGCATAAAAGTGCCACAAAGTGTAACGAAACACAAGGCAAATGGTGTAAAAACAAGCATGGAGCATCAAAAATTATAGATACGTTTGAGACGTATTAATACTCATAGCAAAATTCAGCAAAAAAACTTGTATGACATTCTGCATATCTGTGATGATCAGGAAACCCAACAAAAATCTGTTATAGAAGATACAGAGGCATCAAGGAAGAAAACTCATTTTTTGAGTCTATACCAGAAAATATTCGACTATAGCCTCGGGGGCTACTACCATCAGGAGCGCTGGGCGCGCACCCGACGATATTATCAAATAAGCTATTATCTGATGATTAAAGAAGGGACAATTTATTTGAGCCTATATTCGAAACAAGTTTTCAGCTATAGCCTCGGGGGCTACTCCCATCGGCAGCGCTGGCCGCGCACCCGATGATATTTTTGCATGCATAAAGAGAGCAAAGAAGGCGAAAGAAGACTTGGATAGCATCATTACTACCATCGGGAGGGAATTTATATTAGTTAAGGTTGAAACAACCCAAAGATTTTCAGAACTAAAACAGTCAAACAAGGCTGCGACATATGATTCTCGAGTTGCGTCATCGCGACAAAATTCGAATGCCATGATTGAAACATATCGTGAAGGTAAGACCCCAGGATCCGTCCTGTGTGGCCTAGTATACGCACATGGATGCGCTCTGCTAGTAATTATCCATGTCTACGATGCGAAGAAAATCCTGGTGGACGCACTGGGTACTCTGAGAACCACTGGGACTTGTTCTTTGTAAGTCCTAAATGCGGCAAAAGAATGGGTTTGACTAGTTTACCAAATTCAAGTCCAAGGGGATTGAATTTGAAGTAGGTGACAAGTATCTGCTCTGGTAGTTAACTGACCTCTTGATCCGTCAGAGTTGTCAGGCTTGCTCATCAAAAAGAAGAAGTCAAAGGAATGAAGATTTGAGATTCAACCCGAATCCACAATTCTGGTAGAATCTTGGGGGCTACTGACAAGGGTATAGATAATAGAGCCCGTTACTTGAGTACCCCTGAGGTCCGTTAAGCTAGGCCCAAGTGTAATCCAAGTCGAGATACGTGTTCATGTCGTATACCGATATTGTAATACGTACCAGACCCCTCCCGATCCTTGAGACCTGGCCACCTATATATAGGGGCCAGTAGAGGACGGAGAGGGACAGACTGAAAGCAAGCCAAGTTTATACCTACGTTTACTTTCGATACACACCTTGTTTGACTGATTTCACCTTCGAGTTCATCCGACGCCCTACTTCCCCGATCCTAAGTCCTTCATATTTGACATTTGTCGAGTTAACCCTCGTCACCTGGTGTCCTTCAGACATGCCAGGGGTTCCCAGGGAACTCGTCGAGCACGCACTGAATGTGGATCCTAAAGCAAAGCCAGTCAAGCAACCATTGAGACGATTTGATGAACCTAAAAGGAAAGCAATAGCATCCGAGCTACACAGGCTAGAAAACGTAGGATTCATCCAAGAAATCAAAGCATCGACTTGGGTGTCCAATCCAGTCATTGTCCCCAAGAAAAACACAGACGTACAAAGAGTGTGTGTTGACTACACATCTCTCAATAAGCACTGTCTAAAAGATCCCTTCCCTCTACCTCGCATTGATCAGATAATAGACTGAACAGAGGGATGTGTGATGTCTATTAAATGACCAGCCCGTTGGGAACCCCAAGAGGAAGGTGTGATGAATATAGCAGCAAGATTTCCCGCTAGTTAAGAAACCAAGGTATGTCGATCAGGAGAGGAGCAAACAAACGACTGAAGGTGATGCTTGCTAGCTTGCGACAGCTCAGGACTATTTATAGGGCGCCTCGTCCAAGCTTTGCTTGCTAGCTGCAATGTGGAACCTGCACACAACACAACCAAATACTTTGTTCCCAACTTGCGATGAGGTTGTCAATCTCACCGGTTTGCTTGAAACAAAGGGTATGAGCATATCGAGTGGAAAGTGATAATAGTATGCGAGTAAAGTAAACAGGTGATAGCAATATAAAGGAAATAGGACCGGGGTCCACAGTTCACTAGCGGTGTCTCTCCATAAGATAAATAACACATGCTGGGTAAACAAATTACAGTTGGGCAATTGATAGAATAAAGACAACATGCATATGATGAGAGGATCACTATGAGATTTACTCTGGGCATTACAACAAAATACATAGACCGCCATCCAACTGCATCTATGACTAATAATCCACTCTCGGGGATATCATCCGAACACCCCATGAGTATTAAGTTGCGAACAATAGATAATTGCATTAAGCAAAGTGTGTAATGTAAACAAAGCATATACCCTTGAGCATATGAATGTTGTTTTCCCCCTAGTAGCAACAGCACATCTACAACCTTAGAGGTTTCTATCACTCCCCCAGATTAAATAGAGGCATGAACCCACTATCGAGCATAAATACCCCCTCTTGGAGTCACTAGCAACTACTCGGCCAAGATAGCTACTAACAACGGAGAGCATGCAAGATCATAAACAACATAGAGATAACATAAGATAAATTTCAGTACTTCAACTCAAGCATAACACCAATATTCATCGGATCCCAACAAACCAAACATGTTGAATTACATAACGGTGATCTCAATCATGTAGGGCAGCTCATGAGATCTAAACATGAAGCACATGTTGGAGAAGACAACCATCTAGCTACTGCTATGGACCCATAGTCCAAGGTAGACTACTCACTCATCGCTCCGGAGGCAAGCATGGCGATGAAGAAGACCTCCGGTGGTGATTCCCCTCTCCGGCAGGGTGCCGGGAAGAGCTTCTGGACCCTCCCGATCTTCAGGTCGACGGCGGCGGCGGATCGCGATGTGCTCTGGAAAACTGATCGGGTACTTAGGTTTTTCCCGTTGGGGGGTCTTTATAGGCGAAGGGGCATCGTCAGAAGTGGACCGAGGTGGTCTCACACATAGGGGGCGCGGCCCAACCCCTGGCCGCGCCGCCCTTGTGTGAGGGCCCCTCGTGGCGCCACTCCAACTCCTCTTCGGTTCTCTGGAAGCTTCGGTAAATTTCTGGGCGACTGGCTTTGGTTTCGTTCAATTCCGAGAATATTTCCTGTGTAGCTTTTCTAAAACACAAAAACAGTAGAAAACAGGGAACTAGCACTGTGGCGACTTGTTAATAGGTTAGTTCCGGAAAATGCATAAAAGTGCCACTAAGTGTAACGAAACATTAGGCAAATGGTGTAAAACAAGCATGGAGCATCAAAAATTATGGATACGTTGGAGACGTATCAGCATCCCCAAGCTTAACTCATCCTCGTCCTCGAGTAGGTAAGTGATAACAAAAGAAATAATTTTTGAGGTGACATGCACCTACAGAATCTTGATCATATATGTAAGCATTGTGAGCTAGGATCAAAAGAACTTAAAACATGGGCATGAAAGACATAATCTTGATAGAAGAAACTTAGCAACCATGTTATAAACATGAAAATGAACACAAACAAAAGATCATGAAAATGAAACAATGAAAGTCAAACGTGTGTTCAAATCATAAGGAAAAAACATACAAATGGTTTTCAGGTTGTCCTTAATAGAGAGCAAAACATAAATGCATAGGACACCTTCAAGTTTAAGAGGGCGACTAGATACAAATAATTTAAGAACAAGTGAAACCATGATCATGAATCAATCAATGAAAACTTTGGGACAATGCACATTATACTAAGAATGACAACTATGCTCTCTTAATGGTGCATAAAGGTAGAAGGTGGTGACTCAACATAAAAGTAAAAGAAAGGCCCTTCGCGGAGGGAAGCAGTGATTAAGCATGTGCTAGAGCTTTTCATTTGTAAAACAGAGATAAAACTTGGGTTTTGAGAGGTGGTTGCTTTTGTCAACGACTGGAAATGGGGTTCTTACTATCTTCCATACAAAAATAAAGCAAGTTTTTGAGAGAGAGATTGGCACTTTTTGTGCTCTTTTATAAAGCTTGGCACTCCTCCCCACCTTTTTTCCTTTCACAAACCATGGCTAACCGATTCCATCGGGTGCCCACCAACATTCACATTCCATGGAGGAGTGCCTTTTTTCTTTTCTTTTTTCTCTTTTTTTTCTTTTTGGAATAAGCAATATGGAAGATAGCAAATCCGACCACTACGTCCCCATGAGCTAAAAACAGTGTCACAAAACGAGAAGTGTTTTGAAGGTTTTTGAAAGGTAGCACATGAAAATTTACTTGGAATGGCTTACAAATACCATGCACAGGAGTTTATAGTGGACACAATGGCAAACTTGGTTTTTAGGAGTTGGATGCATGAGTAGAGCTCATACTCAGTACAAGGCGAGGGCTAGCAAAAGACTGGGAGCGACCAACTAAGAGAGCAATAATGGCCATAATCATGCAAAGAGACAAAGCGACATTAAATGAAGCATAAGATGGCATCAAAAGTCAAACACTAAATGATCATAGAGGCTATTGGCGACTTTGTAAGAGTCTAACATGTGTGAGCATGCGCCAAGTCAACCCAAATAAAGCATCAAGGAGAAAACCAAAATAATGGTTCCAAATAATAAAAAACAACGCATGATTCTTTCAAAGGCTCATTAAGCAATCTCAGTTATTTGAGACAAGTCATGCTACAGCAAAACCACTAAGCATACTATCAAAAAGACATCAAGCACGACATGCAAAAGCCTAAGCTGCAGTCTACACAAGCTCCTTCTTGTACCACTTTTTTGCATAAAGCTTTTTCTCTTTTCCAACACCATTCAAATTTTTTATAAACACCTCTTTTGATGAAAACCAATAAAGATCAGCGGCAAAAATACACCTTGATGAAAAGATATAACAAGATCTGATGAGGACATCCTATCTATTGATACACCCGTTGCACCTACAGCGGAACACATACAAGGACCCATCACTCGAGCTCGTGCCAAGCAACTTAACTATCAGGTACTTTCATTTCTTGGAACTCTTTCTCACATACATGAGAATATGATGCTGCCTAAATCAGATATGTTTGTTACTCTTAGGAATGATGGACCTAGCATGGATGAGAGGGACAAGCATTGGAGCATGATCGTGCATGGAGATGGCAACAACCGTTTGAGGATTGAAGAAAGATGCCACGAGTGGAGATTTCAGAACTTTGAAGCCACCATAATGAAGGATGAAGACTTGGACGAAATATACAGAGAACTACTTCATAAATTCGTCCTTAGATAAATATGGTGCTGCGTCACTTTTATTTTTGGGCCAGGCCCATGTAATTTTCGCAGCAAATAAGACAGCCACTTTTAGGAGTCCAAATTTGAGGAGAAAAGGCCTGTTACGGTTCCGTTCGACCACCATACCCGTGGCTGGTCGCACCCCTACCTTTTCCTCCTCAAATACCCCCCGTAGCCGTCATTAGAACTCGGATTTTGTTTAGACTAAAGTTAGCCATTGCTGCAACTATGAGCTCGACTTTTGAGGCCAATTGCCCAGAAGAAGACCGCCTATTCGGAATCCCACCTTTTGAATAAAGCATACATCGTTTATCCGCAATATCTTGATTGCAGTATTAGTTCTTACTTGTTCTTGATTTCAGGTAGGAATTAAGACCCTCGCTGGTCAGGCTGATCGTGCATCCGCAAGATCAGTAACTCCCGGAGATTGTCCTAGCGATTGCATTGGCGCACGAGCTTCGCACGTGTAGTCGGATCGTCAAGCACGAACTCCACCCACCAAATCGACATATCAAGATCTCATCGAAAGATCGGACACCTTTGCCCCATCAAGTGGTATCAGATTTCAGGTTGCTCGGTGAGATTTACTATTTTCGTAGTTTAGATTGCATCTGTGTTCATACCTATAAACCACGAAAAAGCCAAAAATACAGTTAGGGTTTAGATCATCTCGTCCCATAAACCATCCGAGCCTTTGCATTGTCTTTTCAGTTTGCATCGTTGAATTTGTGTCTGCATCCGTGTGTCGAGTTGCTGGTCTTAGTGTCTGTTCCTTTAGAGTTTCGAGTTCGAATCACCATAGTCACGCCGCCGCCGCACACTTACACCACTGCTCCATCATATCCTTCCACCACCACGCCATATACTTCCGCCACCGACTTCACTTTCGATTTTGTTCGTTCCTCCCAATTTCATCCGTGCCTTTTTCAGAGTCCGTGAGTTAGGTTTCGGTCGCCAGTCAAGAGGAAGAAGAAGAGAAAAAAAAGCCAAATCCGCATCCAAGTCGGGTTGACCCGTTCCTACTAGTCCAGTCCAACTCTAGTCTGATATGGACAGTTTCGTCAGTTTTTGACAGTTTTCGACAGCAAACTTCAACTGGCCATAACTTTTGCATACGAACTCCGTTTTCGACGTGCAACCACTCAAAATGCTCAGCACGAAAAGATCTTGTCGTTGTGCGACACTCGAAATGCCCAAAAAAGGCCAGGAAGGTCGATTTTTTGCCCTCTGAAGTTTCGGACCCGAAAATTCCTGCAGATCTTCACTTATATCTTGCTTTGGAGCTATTTCTTTCTGCTTGTTGTGCCACGCCATGACTTTCTTAGTGTTCTCGGCTCGCGTCTCTAGCACGGTATAGCCTAGGACCAGCACAGTACCGTGGTTGAGCATTCTTTCAACATTGCATTACTGTTTTGATATTTGCTGTTTTTGCTACCATATAAGCCTTCCTACAGCTCCACATATTTCTGCACGTGCTTTGTATCGACACCTGGTAATCGCTTTGTGCAATTTTGGGAGTTGCTGCTCTTTGCTAGTTGCACATCACCTTCCTCCTGTTTGGTAAGAACTTGTAAGAGCTTTGTATACCGCTTGACGGATTACGCGTGATTCCACCATATTCCGTAGTGCATAGGTATATATATTTGTGCTTGCTTCTATGCTAACCATGACAGGAACCACCAAGGATGATGTTGATCCGGAGAAGATGACTACTGCAGAGTTGCATGCCCACTTCACTCGGCTGTTGGTGGGGTGTGCACAAGATGTGGACACACGCTTGGGTGATGTTGATTCCAAGCTTTCTGATGCGATGGACAAGATTGCTGGTCTTGAGGCATCCTTCAACACCAAGCTCGACGCCCGGTTCCAGGAAGTCCTGGCCCGTTTACCACCACTGCCACAGCCGGGCATCCATGTACCACGTGCTCGCCGCGTTCCTCTCATACCGCCATCTGCGGGGACCGTTACAGCCGCGGCAGCTGCTACGACCGCTACGAAGGCGGCCACCCAGGATGGATATGCTGCTGACGAGGGGGAAAACGAGTTCAAAGATGAAAACGAGCTCGAGGAGGACGAGGTCCAACAACCTGCACCTGGCCATCTGCGGCAATACAACCGCAACACTCGTCCACCTCCACGTCCGGTACGTGATGATGAACATGTTGCCAAACTGAAATTAAATATTCCGCCATTTGAGGGTCGATATAATCATGATGCATATCTCACTTGGGAATTAGAAGTAGAGCAACATTTTGCATGTTTACGCTATCCAGAGCATTTGCGTGTTAGTGCTGCTACATGTGAATTTACAGATTTTGCTTCTATCTGGTGGTCTGAACATTGTAGAGTCAATCATGCTAATATTCCTACTACTTGGCTTGGTCTAAAACATGCCATGCGTACTCGTTTTGTACCTCCACATTATCAACGGGACTTGCTTAAAAAATTAGCTCGTTTAGAACAAGGCAAAAATTCCGTACAAGATTATTATCAAGAGTTACAAACGGGCATGATTCGTTGTGGTATTGTAGAAGATAATGAAGCTATGCTTGCACGTTTCTTTGGTGGTTTAAATAAGGAGATTCAACATATTTTAGACTATAAGGAGTACAACACTATTACTTGTTTATCTCACCTTGCTTGCAAAGCTGAACTTGAAGTGCAGGATCGTCAACCATCATGGAGAAGAGCTAATAATTCTGCAGGTCGTACTCCTTCATGGTCTGCGCGCCAATCAGCTCCACCTTCTCGTGGGGATGCACCTGGTCCTTCCACCTCCAGGTATACCACGCTGACGTCAAGAACACCACCTGCTCCTGCTCCTGCTCCATCACCATCTGCTGGTCCAACACGGAGTTCTTCTTCCATGGCCTCCACGGGGAAGACTCGCGACATTCAATGTCGCAAATGTTTTGGGTTTGGTCACATCGAAAAAGAATGCAGAACCAAACGTGTGATGGTGGTGCTTGAAGATGGCGAATATGACTCTGCGAGTGATTTTGATGATGATACATTGGCACTTATTGCGGCACGTGATGGTGCCAATTCTGATTCTGACAAGGAGATGGAGGTAATGGGAGCTGAGACTGCTGATCAATACAAGAGTTTAGTTGCACAATGTGTCTTGAGTGTGCAATTGAGCAAAGCCGAGCATGATCAACGCCACAATTTGTTTCAAACAAGAGGCGTTGTTAAGGAGAGAGCTATCCGGATCATCATTGATGGAGGGAGTTGTAACAATCTGGCTAGTATTGAAATGGTGGAGAAGCTTGCTCTACCCACACGACAACAACCTCATCCCTATTATATTCAATGGTTTGAGAGCTCCAGTAAGCTCAAGGTAATAAGAACTGCACGCGTGCATTTTACCATTGGTACTTATTCAGATTTTGTTGATTGTGATGTTGTACCTATGCAAGCTTGTTCTTTGTTACTTGGTTGACCATGGCAATTTGATAGAGAATCTGTACATAATGGTAAAACAAATCAGTATTCTCTTACACATGCTGGCAAGAAAATTGGACTTAAACCCATGAATCCGGAACAAATTTTGAAAGATGATCTTGCTAGAGCTAGTAGATTAAAAAACGAGGACAAACATAAGAGTGAGAATCAGATTATTGCTGCAGATTTTGTACCCCCTAAGCATTCTTCTAAATCTGATTCTAACCATGCTACTGAAATTTGTTTGAAGAATCCTTGTTTACTTGTTAGCAAATCTGATCTTGCTGAAATTGATGTCAATATTACTCCATGCTATGCCATTGTTTGCAAAGAAGTTCTATTTTCATTTGAGGATATGCCTCCTTCTTTGCCACCTGCGGTTGCTAACCTTTTGCAGGAATACATGGACGTTTTTCCACAAGATGTTCCACCTGGACTTCCACCTATTCGTGGGATAGAACACCAAATTGATTTGATTCCAGGAGCCTCGCTGCCCAACCGTGCACCATATCGCACAAATCCTAAAGAAACAAAAGAGATCCAACAACAAATCCAGAGTTTATTGGACAAAGGTTATATTCGTGAGTCTCTTAGTCCATGCGTTGTTCCTATTATTTTAGTGCCTAAGAAAGATGGTTCTTCGTGCATGTGTACTGATTGTCGAGCTATTAATAATATTACCATTCGATATCGTCACCCTATACCTCGTTTGGATGACATGCTAGATGAGTTGAGTGGTTCTATTATATTCTCTAAAGTTGATTTGCGTAGTGGTTACCACCAAATTCGTATGCAATTAGGAGATGAATGGAAAACAGCTTTAAGTTCGGTTTATATGAGTGGTTAGTAATGCCGTTTGGTTTAACTAATGCACCTAGTACCTTTATGAGACTGATGAATGAAGTTTTACGTGCTTTTATTGGTCGTTTTGTGGTGGTATATTTTCATGACATTCTCATATATAGCAAATCTTTAGAGGACCATTTGGATCATTTACGTGCTATTTTCAATGCTTTACGTGATACACGTTTGTATGGTAATCTTGAGAAGTGCACCTTTTGCACAAATAGAGTTGCTTTTCTTGGTTATGTTGTTACAGAAAAGGGAATTGAAGTTGATCCAGCCAAGATTGAAGCTATTGAGAATTGGCCGCAGCCCAAGACGGTCACACAAGTGAGGAGTTTTCTGGGTCTTGCTGGGTTTTATAGGCGCTTTGTCAAAGATTTTGGTTCTATTGCTGCGCCATTGAATGATCTCACAAAGAAGGATGTGCCCTTTGTTTGGGGCGATGCACAACAAGAGGCCTTCATGATTCTGAAAGATAAGTTAACACATGCACCATTACTCCAACTTCCTGATTTTAATAAGACGTTTGAACTTGAATGTGATGCTAGTGGAATTGGTTTGGGAGGTGTGTTATTACAAGAGGGCAAACATGTAGCATATTTTAGTGAAAAATTGAGTGGGCCTAGTCTGAACTATTCTACTTATGATAAAGAATTATATGCGCTGGTTCGGACATTAGAAACTTGGCAACATTATTTATGGCCTAAAGAATTTGTTATACATTCTGATCATGAATCTTTGAAGCATATTCGTAGTCAAGCAAAACTGAATCGTCGCCATGCAAAGTGGGTTGAATTTATTGAAGCTTTTCCTTATGTTATCAAACAAAAAAAGGGTAAAGATAATATTATTGCTGATGCTTTGTCGCGTCGTTATACTATGTTATCTCAGCTTGACTTCAAAATTTTTGGGTTGGAAACTATCAAGGAACAATACTTGCATGATGCTGAATTTAAAGATGTGTTGCAGAATTGTAAAGATGGTAGAACATGGAACAAATTCATCCTTAATGATGGATTTGTGTTCCGTGCTAACAAACTATGCATTCCAGATGGTTTCGTTCGTCTTTTGTTGTTACAGGAGGCGCATAGAGGAGGATTAATGGGACACTTTGGTGTCAAGAAGACGGAGGATGTTCTTGCTGCACACTTCTTTTGGCCACGCATGCAGCGAGATGTTGAGAGATTCGTGGCACGCTGCACTACTTGTCAAAAAGCTAAGTCTCGCCTTAATCCACATGGTTTATATATGCCTCTTCCTGTTCCTATTGTTCCGTGGGAGGATATTTCGATGGACTTTGTTTTGGGATTACCTCGTACACAGAAGGGGAGGGATAGTATTTTTGTTGTTGTGGATCGGTTTTCTAAGATGGCACATTTTATTCCTTGTCACAAGACCGATGATGCTGCGCACATTGCTGATTTGTTTTTTCGTGATATCGTTCGTTTGCATGGTGTGCCAAATACTATTGTTTCTGACCGTGATACTAAATTTCTTAGCCACTTTTGGAGATGTTTATGGGCTAAGTTGGGGACTAAATTGCTGTTTAGTACTACATGTCATCCCCAAACTGATGGACAAACTGAAGTAGTTAATAGAACTTTATCTACCATGTTGCGGGCTATTTTAAAGAAGAACTTAAAATTGTGGGAAGAGTGTTTGCCTCATATTGAATTTGCTTATAATCGTTCGCTGCATTCTACCACAAAGATGAGCCCTTTTCAGATTGTCTATGGTTTTGTTCCACATGCACCTATTGATTTGTTGCCTTTACCATCTTCAGTGCAAAATAATTTCGATGCTACACAGCGTGCTGAATTGATTTTAAAATTGCATGCAACTACTAAAGACAGCATAGAACGCATGAATGTTAAGTATAAAGTTGCTGGGGATAGAGGACGAAAGCATGTTGTGTTTGAGGTTGGTGATCTTGTTTGGTTGCATTTGCGCTAAGATGTTTTTCCTGATTTGTGCAAGTCTAAGTTAATGCCACGTGCTGATGGTCCTTTTAAGGTGATAGAGAAAATCAATGATAATGCATATAAACTTGAGCTTCCTGCAGATTTTGGTACGATAAGTCCAACATTTAACATTGCAGATTTAAAACCTTACTTCGGTGAAGAAGATGAGGTTGCGTCGAGGACGTATTCAATTCAAGAAGGGGAGCATGATGAGGACATCCTATCTATTGATACACCCGCTGCACCTACAGCGGAACACATACAAGGACCCATCACTCGAGCTCATGCCAAGCAACTTAACTATCAGGTACTTTCGTTTCTTGGAACTCTTTCTCACATACATGAGAATATGATGCTGCCTAAATCAGATATGCTTGTTACTCTTAGGAATGATGGACCTAGCATGGATGAGAGGGACAAGCATTGGAGCATGATCGTGAATGAAGATGGCAGCAAGCGTTTGAGGATTGAAGAAGATGCCACGAGTGGAGATTTCAGAACTTTGAAGCCACCATAATGAAGGATGAAGACTTGGACGAAATATACAAAGAACTACTTCATAAATTCGTCCTTAGATAAATATGGTGCTGCGTCACTTTTATTTTTGGGCCAGGCCCATGTAATTTTCGGAGCAAATAAGACAGCCACTTTTAGGAGTCCGAATTTGAGGAGAAAAGGCATGTTAGGGTTCCGTTCGACCACCATACCCGTGGCTGGTCGCACCCCTACCTTTTCCTCCTCAAATACCCCCCGTAGCCATCATTAGAACTCAGATTTTGTTTAGACTAAAGTTAGCCATTGCTGCAACTATGAGCTCGACTTTTGAGGCCAATCGCCCAGAAGAAGACCGCCTATTCGGAATCCCACCTTTTGAATAAAGCATACATCTTTTATCCGCAATATCTTGATTGCAGTATTAGTTCTTACTTGTTCTCGATTTCAGGTAGGAATTAAGACCCTCGCTGGTCAGGCTGATCGTGCATCCGCAAGATCAGTAACTCCCGGAGATTGTCCTAGCGATTGCATTGGCGCATGAGCTTCGCACGTGTAGTCGGATCGTCAAGCACGAACTCCACCCACCAAATCGACATATCAAGATCTCATCGAAAGATCGGACACCTTTGCCCCATCAAGATCTGAACACATATCAAGGCAAAAAACAAAAGCTAAACGTAGTTCTAGAAAAAAGAAGAACACTCGTTGAAACGAATAGAGTGAAAAACGGAGTGTTCTTGGCAAATGAAAAGCAAGTCACTTCTCCAAAAGAAATTTGTTGGGGTCCAACCATTTATTGCAGCAAACTAAAATAAACTAAACTGAAAACTAAAAACAACTGATGCTCCAAGAAAAACGCATAATGCATGAAGCAATAGAAATATAGTGTCTTGAAAGGTGACCAGATTTTTGCCGATGAAGAAGGAGTGCCTCGGGGGCATCCCCAAGCTTTGACGCTTGTACTTCTTGGATATTTCTTGGGGTGATGCATGGGCATCCCCAAGCTTGAGCTTTTGTCCATTCTTCAACTCATCTCATCACTCTTCGATCCCTACACTTGATAACTTCCTTCATACAAAACTAAACACAAATCTATTAGCAACATTAGTGTAAGCATAACATATAATCAACCCTTTTTGCTTCAGGTTTCAACCTAAAACCACCACATATTAAGCATATAATACTGTAGCAAATTCCCCAAAAGTTCTGTGATCAAAAGAACTCAAAAAGAAAGCGATAAAGCGGCAAACACAAATATTGGCAGAAATCTAAGGATCAAGCCGATGATCCTTGAGTTTTTGTCCCGATCTTTCACAGCGAGTCAACCCAGATAAATAATCTTCCAATAACGTGAAGAACGTCACCTGAAGACGAGGACGAATCCAGCAAGCAACGTGATGATGATCACCACGCCTCAAACCTGAGCCTGATAATTCTTGATGAACACAAGAACCCTCGCAGCAATCTTTATTAGAAACACGGCAGCGCCGTTTCCCCGGAGGGATGATACACGGTGGAGCACACGATAGTTTTCAACTAAACAACTGAACTCCCTAAACCCTAGACTGCTGGCCTCCTTATATAGATGGCCAGAAAACTGTTGGGCTTGGACAGGCCCAAACCCAAAACACACAATAAAACCTAGGTGGCCCACAACTAGACCTAGCTACGAAATAACATAGGCATGAATATAAATTGCTGACACAACCTTAGACTAATTATTACATATCGTAGGTCGTCCTGGCGTGCCAATATGCAACGAGCTTCCCTCATCTTGGTGGAGTCCTGAAATTGGGCTTCACCTCCTCTGTCGTGCCCATATCATCCTCCCCCCTTCAAAAAGCGTTGTCCCCAACGCGTGAGGGTCTGCTCGAAAGGGTGGCGGAATATCAACAATAGCACCACGCATATTCGCCGTCTTCAAGTCTTGCTTGCCTTCCTCACCACATCCTCCCTCTTGGCCTGCTCGACTTGATACAGCCCTGGGTGGTTGCACCTCTTTTCTTCGCCAAATAAACTTGTACTTAGGCGCCTCCACCTTCTTCATCTCAATAATTGCTAGAACCTTGCGTTGCTGAACATGAAACTTCTTAGCACGACCCTGCAAAGTAGTAATGCCTGGGCCACACAACTGACGAACACGTCCATCTTTGCTTGTATGCACACGCACTGCTGCTCCAACAAAACGTCTCCGAGGTGTTCGAACAAAACTGTGGCTGACTACCCGTGGCACCATATGCACCGGAACACGATCAGCATCACCGTCATCGGTCTGAACACCCATGTCAACACGAACTGGAAGTGGAACACATGGAACACATGCTGACATATCCTTCCCTTCATCAATATGAGGCTTGACTTCAACCGGCTTGTCACTAACAAGAACAACTGGCTTGTCATCTACAGGCTTGGCTGAAACAATATCACCACTGACGCTATTTGCATCATGCTCCTCAGGTTGCAGCGTAGCTAGCCCAGATTTTGGCTTAGCCTTGCGCAACTTCTCCTTGTGTACCACCAGCTCAACATCAGACTTTATGTGATCATCCTGCATAGGTTTCAAAGTCCGCTGTTTGCCATCATGCACAAAAGAATATGTATTTGCTCTCCCAGCATGAGTAACATTGCGATCATACTGCCATGGACGTCCAAGTAATATCCCACACACCTCCAATGGCAACACATCGCACTCCACCTCATCAACATAATCACCAACTGTAAATGGCACACGTACCTTATGAGTAACCTTTAGCACACCGCAGCTATTCAACCACTCAACATGCTTAGGTTCAGGAATACGCCATGTGGACAACCCCAAGGATGCCACCACAGCCCTACTGATGCCATTACAATAACTACCGCTGTCAATAATCAGTTTGCATGCCTTCTCCTTGATGGTGCACTGTGTTTGAAAAAGGCTGCATCGCTGATTCCTCCTTATCGCCTCATCACCATTGGACAATTTGTGAAGTTGTATACTCATACCTCTCAATGGTGTGTCATCTCCATCAACTTTGGCCTGTACCATTGGAACAACTGCCTTGTCTGATTCCACGGTCTTGTCCAAAAATCGAGTACGCAGAAATTGCTTAAAAACCTCCCAACGAGATGTTTCAAGTGTGATGCCCTTTGCGCACCGTTCTTCACGCCACCAACCAGCCACCTGCGTATCCACACGCCGATGGGCAAGTACAAATTCAGTAAAACCGCCAAACTTGCTATCACGGGCACGACATTGTGCAAAGCCACGCTCCATGTGAGATTCCCAAGACTCATACTCTGTGAACTTTGCAGCACTGTTCAAACTCCACGTGATTTTAGTTGCATCATACCGAAAACCAGCCAAGATCTCTAAATAGTCACTGTAGATATCGTCTGCTTTGTCAGTCAAACGGACAGGCCTTGATAAACCCATATCTGAAAATTATCACTGAATATCTGAATACAGAAGGCAAAACGCTGGCTGAAGCCGGTAACAAAACGCAAAAACACTACGCTTCAAACCAGACTAGAGACCATCAATGTCTGATCCTGATCGCAAGCCTTCAATTCCAGCTCTTTTCCCGGTGTTCCCGCAGCGAACTGAGAAGAGAAGCCTAGAGTCGGTGGAGGTAGGGCGCGCGGCGCTCAGGGACAGAGACAGGCTGGGATCGATCCAGGGAGGCGCGCTCGACCCCAGACGATGTCTGTGGTCTAGCGACCGAAGGGCAAGGGCGAGCGAGCCGCGCAGCAGTTGGGCCGGCCCACTCCGCAGGCGCCCGAGTGCCCACGTGCGGGGCGAAGCGACTCACGATCGCTCGAGGCCAAGAGGTTAAGCGAACGAGCGACGGCGGTAGTTCGCTGTATATTTTTTTCCTTTCAAACTGCCTCGATCGGATCTAGCGATCCTCGTTGACCGATCGGATCTGGTTGCCCACTAGGGAAAACGAGCGCGTGGCCAAGTTTACTACCAGCAGGCACAGCCTCACGATCGAGAGGAGGCACGGGCAGCGAGGCGAGATCCCTCGACGCTCTGTCCCTAGGCACGTGGAATCGATCCCCTTTAGTATTCAACCTAAGATCGCTGGCAGCTGGGTGCTTGTACCGATCGGATATGGGAAGCAATCGGCTCTGCGATGGGAAAGCTGACAAAAATAACCAGCACCAACTTCTCGCCAATCAGACTTCCGATCAGAAAATTCTCAGAGAAGAAAAATCTGCAGATCAATCAATCAACAATACTCGGCCAATTCGATTCCTTTCGATCGGATCTGTCGACGATGCACAATCCAATCTGAAAACTTGAACAGCCGATCTGCTCCAATCTCTCCAATCTAACAACTGTTCGTGTGATGAACAATCAGCAGATCAATCTCGCCGTGAGCAACCCAGTAATCTGATACCACATGATAAGGATCAAGCCGATGATCCTTGAGTTTTTGTCCCGATCTTTCACAGCGAGTCAACCCAGATAAATAATCTTCCAATAACGCGAAGAACGTCACCTGAAGACGAGGACGAATCTAGCAAGCAACGTGATGATGATCACCACGCCTCAAACCTGAGCCTGGTAATTCTTGATGAACACAAGAACCCTCGCAGCAATCTTTATTAGAAACATGGTAGCGCCGTTTCCCCGGAGGGATGATACACGGTGGAGCACACGATAGTTTTCAACTAAACAACTGAACTCCCTAAACCCTAGACTGCTGGCCTCCTTATATAGATGGCCAGAAAATTGTTGGGCTTGGACAGGCCCAAACCAAAAACACACAATAAAACCTAGGTGGCCCACAACTAGACCTAGCTACGAAATAACATAGGCATGAATATAAATTGCTGACACAACCTTAGACTAATTATTACATATCGTAGGTCGTCCTGGCGTGCCAATATGCAACGAGCTTCCATCATCTTGGTGGAGTCCTGAAATTGGGCTTCACCTCCTCCGTCGTGCCCATATCACGGCAGCGCCGTTTCCCCGGAGGGATGATACATGGTGGAGCACACGATGGTTTTTGACTAAACAACTGAACTCCCTAAACCCTAGACTGCTGGCCTCCTTATATAGATGGCCAGAAAACTGTTGGGCTTGGACAGGCCCAAACCCAAAACACACAATAAAACCTAGGTGGCCCACAACTAGACCTAGCTACGAAATAACATAGGCATGAATATAAATTGCTGACACAACCTTAGACTAATTATTACATATCGTAGGTCGTCCTGGCGTGCCAATATGCAACGAGCTTCCCTCATCTTGGTGGAGTCCTGAAATTGGGCTTCACCTCCTCTGTCGTGCCCATATCATCCTCCCCCTTCAAAAAGCGTTGTCCCCAACGCGTGAGGGTCTGCTCGAAAGGGTGGCGGAATATCAACAATAGCACCACGCATATTCGCCGTCTTCAAGTCTTGCTTGCCTTCCTCACCACATCCTCCCTCTTGGCCTGCTCGACTTGATACAGCCCTGGGTGGTTGCACCTCTTTTCTTCGCCAAATAAACTTGTACTTAGGCGCCTCCACCTTCTTCATCTCAATAATTGCTGGAACCTTGCGTTGCTGAACATGAAACTTCTTAGCACGACCCTGCAAAGTAGTAATGCCTGGGCCACACAACTGACGAACATGTCCATCTTTGCTTGTATGCACACGCACTGCTGCTCCAACAAAACGTCTCTGAGGTGTTCGAACAAAACTGTGGCTGACTACCCGTGGCACCATATGCACCGGAACACGATCAGCATCACCGTCATCGGTCTGAACACCCATGTCAACACGAACTGGAAGTGGAACACATGGAACACATGCTGACATATCCTTCCCTTCATCAATATGAGGCTTGACTTCAACCGGCTTGTCACTAACAAGAACAACTGGCTTGTCATCTACAGGCTTGGCTGAAACAATATCACCACTGACGCTATTTGCATCATGCTCCTCAGGTTGCAGCGTAGCTAGCCCAGATTTTGGCTTAGCCTTGCGCAACTTCTCCTTGTGTACCACCAGCTCAACATCAGACTTTATGTGATCATCCTGCATAGGTTTCAAAGTCCGCTGTTTGCCATCATGCACAAAAGAATATGTATTTGCTCTCCCAGCATGAGTAACATTGCGATCATACTGCCATGGACGTCCAAGTAATATCCCACACACCTCCAATGGCAACACATCGCACTCCACCTCATCAACATAATCACCAACTGTAAATGGCACACGTACCTTATGAGTAACCTTTAGCACACCGCAGCTATTCAACCACTCAACATGCTTAGGTTCAGGAATACGCCATGTGGACAACCCCAAGGATGCCACCACAGCCCTACTGATGCCATTACAATAACTACCGCTGTCAATAATCAGTTTGCATGCCTTCTCCTTGATGGTGCACTGTGTTTGAAAAAGGCTGCATCGCTGATTCCTCCTTATCGCCTCATCACCATTGGACAATTTGTGAAGTTGTATACTCATACCTCTCAATGGTGTGTCATCTCCATCAACTTTGCCCTGTACCATTGGAACAACCGCCTTGTCTGATTCCACGGTCTTGTCCAAAAATCGAGTACGCAGAAATTGCTTAAAAACCTCCCAACGAGATGTTTCAAGTGTGATGCCCTTTGCGCACGGTTCTTCACGCCACCAACCAGCCACCTGCGTATCCACACGCCGATGGGCAAGTACAAATTCAGTAAAACCGCCAAACTTGCTATCACGGGCACGACATTGTGCAAAGCCACGCTCCATGTGAGATTCCCAAGACTCATACTCTGTGAACTTTGCAGCACTGTTCAAACTCCACGTGATTTTAGTTGCATCATACCGAAAACCAGCCAAGATCTCTAAATAGTCACTGTAGATATCGTCTGCTTTGTCAGTCAAACGGACAGGCCTTGATAAACCCATATCTGAAAATTATCTCTGAATATCTGAATACAGAAGGCAAAACGCTGGCTGAAGCCGGTAACAAAACGCAAAAACACTACGCTTCAAACCAGACTAGAGACCATCAATGTCTGATCCTGATCGCAAGCCTTCAATTCCAGCTCTTTTCCCGGTGTTCCCGCAGCGAACTGAGAAGAGAAGCCTAGAGTCGGTGGAGGTAGGGCGCGCGGCGCTCAGGGACAGAGACAGGCTGGGATCGATCCAGGGAGGCGCGCTCGACCCCAGACGATGTCTGTGGTCTAGCGACCGAAGGGCAAGGGCGAGCGAGCCGCGCAGCAGTTGGGCCGGCCCACTCCGCAGGCGCCCGAGTGCCCACGTGCGGGGCGAAGCGACTCACGATCGCTCGAGGCCAAGAGGTTAAGCGAACGAGCGACGGCGGTAGTTCGCTGTATATTTTTTTCCTTTCAAACTGCCTCGATCGGATCTAGCGATCCTCGTTGACCGATCGGATCTGGTTGCCCACTAGGGAAAACGAGCGCGTGGCCAAGTTTACTACCAGCAGGCACAGCCTCACGATCGAGAGGAGGCACGGGCAGCGAGGCGAGATCCCTCGACGCTCTGTCCCTAGGCACGTGGAATCGATCCCCTTTAGTATTCAACCTAAGATCGCTGGCAGCTGGGTGCTTGTACCGATCGGATATGGGAAGCAATCGGCTCTGCGATGGGAAAGCTGACAAAAATAACTAGCACCAACTTCTCGCCAATCAGACTTCCGATCAGAAAATTCTCAGAGAAGAAAAATCTGCAGATCAATCAATCAACAATACTCGGCCAATTCGATTCCTTTCGATCGGATCTGTCGACGATGCACAATCCAATCTGAAAACTTGAACAGCCGATCTGCTCCAATCTCTCCAATCTAACAACTGTTCGTGTGATGAACAATCAGCAGATCAATCTCGCCGTGAGCAACCCAGTAATCTGATACCACATGATAAGGATCAAGCCGATGATCCTTGAGTTTTTGTCCCGATCTTTCACAGCGAGTCAACCCAGATAAATAATCTTCCAATAACGCGAAGAACGTCACCTGAAGACGAGGACGAATCCAGCAAGCAACGTGATGATGATCACCACGCCTCAAACCTGAGCCTGATAATTCTTGATGAACACAAGAACCCTCGCAGCAATCTTTATTAGAAACATGGTAGCGCCGTTTCCCCGGAGGGATGATACACGGTGGAGCACACGATAGTTTTCAACTAAACAACTGAACTCCCTAAACCCTAGACTGCTGGCCTCCTTATATAGATGGCCAGAAAATTGTTGGGCTTGGACAGGCCCAAACCAAAAATACACAATAAAACCTAGGTGGCCCACAACTAGACCTAGCTACGAAATAACATAGGCATGAATATAAATTGCTGACACAACCTTAGACTAATTATTACATATCGTAGGTCGTCCTGGCGTGCCAATATGCAACGAGCTTCCATCATCTTGGTGGAGTCCTGAAATTGGGCTTCACCTCCTCCGTCGTGCCCATATCACGGCAGCGCCGTTTCCCCGGAGGGATGATACATGGTGGAGCACACGATGGTTTTTGACTAAACAACTGAACTCCCTAAACCCTAGACTGCTGGCCTCCTTATATAGATGGCCAGAAAACTGTTGGGCTTGGACAGGCCCAAACCCAAAACACACAATAAAACCTAGGTGGCCCACAACTAGACCTAGCTACGAAATAACATAGGCATGAATATAAATTGCTGACACAACCTTAGACTAATTATTACATATCGTAGGTCGTCCTGGCGTGCCAATATGCAACGAGCTTCCCTCATCTTGGTGGAGTCCTGAAATTGGGCTTCACCTCCTCTGTCGTGCCCATATCATCCTCCCCCCTTCAAAAAGCGTTGTCCCCAACGCGTGAGGGTCTGCTCGAAAGGGTGGCGGAATATCAACAATAGCACCACGCATATTCGCCGTCTTCAAGTCTTGCTTGCCTTCCTCACCACATCCTCCCTCTTGGCCTGCTCGACTTGATACAGCCCTGGGTGGTTGCACCTCTTTTCTTCGCCAAATAAACTTGTACTTAGGCGCCTCCACCTTCTTCATCTCAATAATTGCTGGAACCTTGCGTTGCTGAACATGAAACTTCTTAGCACGACCCTGCAAAGTAGTAATGCCTGGGCCACACAACTGACGAACATGTCCATCTTTGCTTGTATGCACACGCACTGCTGCTCCAACAAAACGTCTCTGAGGTGTTCGAACAAAACTGTGGCTGACTACCCGTGGCACCATATGCACCGGAACACGATCAGCATCACCGTCATCGGTCTGAACACCCATGTCAACACGAACTGGAAGTGGAACACATGGAACACATGCTGACATATCCTTCCCTTCATCAATATGAGGCTTGACTTCAACCGGCTTGTCACTAACAAGAACAACTGGCTTGTCATCTACAGGCTTGGCTGAAACAATATCACCACTGACGCTATTTGCATCATGCTCCTCAGGTTGCAGCGTAGCTAGCCCAGATTTTGGCTTAGCCTTGCGCAACTTCTCCTTGTGTACCACCAGCTCAACATCAGACTTTATGTGATCATCCTGCATAGGTTTCAAAGTCCGCTGTTTGCCATCATGCACAAAAGAATATGTATTTGCTCTCCCAGCATGAGTAACATTGCGATCATACTGCCATGGACGTCCAAGTAATATCCCACACACCTCCAATGGCAACACATCGCACTCCACCTCATCAACATAATCACCAACTGTAAATGGCACACGTACCTTATGAGTAACCTTTAGCACACCGCAGCTATTCAACCACTCAACATGCTTAGGTTCAGGAATACGCCATGTGGACAACCCCAAGGATGCCACCACAGCCCTACTGATGCCATTACAATAACTACCGCTGTCAATAATCAGTTTGCATGCCTTCTCCTTGATGGTGCACTGTGTTTGAAAAAGGCTGCATCGCTGATTCCTCCTTATCGCCTCATCACCATTGGACAATTTGTGAAGTTGTATACTCATACCTCTCAATGGTGTGTCATCTCCATCAACTTTGGCCTGTACCATTGGAACAACCGCCTTGTCTGATTCCACGGTCTTGTCCAAAAATCGAGTACGCAGAAATTGCTTAAAAACCTCCCAATGAGATGTTTCAAGTGTGATGCCCTTTGCGCACCGTTCTTCACGCCACCAACCAGCCACCTGCGTATCCACACGCCGATGGGCAAGTACAAATTCAGTAAAACCGCCAAACTTGCTATCACGGGCACGACATTGTGCAAAGCCACGCTCCATGTGAGATTCCCAAGACTCATACTCTGTGAACTTTGCAGCACTGTTCAAACTCCACGTGATTTTAGTTGCATCATACCGAAAACCAGCCAAGATCTCTAAATAGTCACTGTAGATATCGTCTGCTTTGTCAGTCAAACGGACAGGCCTTGATAAACCCATATCTGAAAATTATCTCTGAATATCTGAATACAGAAGGCAAAACGCTGGCTGAAGCCGGTAACAAAACGCAAAAACACTACGCTTCAAACCAGACTAGAGACCATCAATGTCTGATCCTGATCGCAAGCCTTCAATTCCAGCTCTTTTCCCGGTGTTCCCGCAGCGAACTGAGAAGAGAAGCCTAGAGTCGGTGGAGGTAGGGCGCGCGGCGCTCAGGGACAGAGACAGGCTGGGATCGATCCAGGGAGGCGCGCTCGACCCCAGACGATGTCTGTGGTCTAGCGACCGAAGGGCAAGGGCGAGCGAGCCGCGCAGCAGTTGGGCCGGCCCACTCCGCAGGCGCCCGAGTGCCCACGTGCGGGGCGAAGCGACTCACGATCGCTCGAGGCCAAGAGGTTAAGCGAACGAGCGACGGCGGTAGTTCGCTGTATATATTTTTTCCTTTCAAACTGCCTCGATTGGATCTAGCGATCCTCGTTGACCGATCGGATCTGGTTGCCCACTAGGGAAAACGAGCGCGTGGCCAAGTTTACTACCAGCAGGCACAGCCTCACGATCGAGAGGAGGCACGGGCAGCGAGGCGAGATCCCTCGACGCTCTGTCCCTAGGCACGTGGAATCGATCCCCTTTAGTATTCAACCTAAGATCGCTGGCAGCTGGGTGCTTGTACCGATCGGATATGGGAAGCAATCGGCTCTGCGATGGGAAAGCTGACAAAAATAACCAGCACCAACTTCTCGCCAATCAGACTTCCGATCAGAAAATTCTCAGAGAAGAAAAATCTGCAGATCAATCAATCAACAATACTCGGCCAATTCGATTCCTTTCGATCGGATCTGTCGACGATGCACAATCCAATCTGAAAACTTGAACAGCCGATCTGCTCCAATCTCTCCAATCTAACAACTGTTCGTGTGATGAACAATCAGCAGATCAATCTCGCCGTGAGCAACCCAGTAATCTGATACCACATGATAAGGATCAAGCCGATGATCCTTGAGTTTTTGTCCCGATCTTTCACAGCGAGTCAACCCAGATAAATAATCTTCCAATAACGCGAAGAACGTCACCTGAAGACGAGGACGAATCCAGCAAGCAACGTGATGATGATCACCACGCCTCAAACCTGAGCCTGATAATTCTTGATGAACACAAGAACCCTCGCAGCAATCTTTATTAGAAACACGGTAGCGCCGTTTCCCCGGAGGGATGATACACGGTGGAGCACACGATAGTTTTCAACTAAACAACTGAACTCCCTAAACCCTAGACTGCTGGCCTCCTTATATAGATGGCCAGAAAACTGTTGGGCTTGGACAGGCCCAAACCAAAAACACACAATAAAACCTAGGTGGCCCACAACTAGACCTAGCTACGAAATAACATAGGCATGAATATAAATTGCTGACACAACCTTAGACTAATTATTACATATCGTAGGTCGTCCTGGCGTGCCAATATGCAACGAGCTTCCATCATCTTGGTGGAGTCCTGAAATTGGGCTTCACCTCCTCCGTCGTGCCCATATCACGGCAGCGCCGTTTCCCCGGAGGGATGATACATGGTGGAGCACACGATGGTTTTTGACTAAACAACTGAACTCCCTAAACCCTAGACTGCTGGCCTCCTTATATAGATGGCCAGAAAACTGTTGGGCTTGGACAGGCCCAAACCCAAAACACAAATAAAACTAAGTGGCCCATAACATGACCTAGCACACAGAATAACATAAGCAGATATGTAAAGTGCTGACACAACCTTAGACTAAATTATTTCATATCGTAGGTCGTCCTGGCGTGCCAATCAGCAATGAGTTTCCCTCATCTTGGTGGAGTCCTGAAATTGGGCTTCACCTCCTCCTTCGTGCCCATATCATCACATGATAAGGATCACGCCGGTGATCCTTGGAGTTTTGTCCCGATCTTTCACAGCGAGTCTACCCGGATAGCAATCTTCCAATAATGCAAAGAACGTCACCTGAAGACGAGGAAGAATCCAGCAAGCAACGTGATGATAAACACCACGCCTCAAACCAAAGCACGACAATCCTTGATGAACACAAGAACCTCCGCAGCAACTTTATTAGATAACACGGCAGCGCCGTTTCCCCGGAGGGATGATACACGGTGGAGCACACGATAGTTTTCAACTAAACAACTGAACTCCCTAAACCCTAGACAGCTGGCCTCCTTATATAGATGGCCAGAAAACTGTTGGGCTTGGACAGGCCCAAACCCAAAACACAAATAAAACTAAGTGGCCCATAACATGACCTAGCACACAGAATAACATAAGCAGATATGTAAAGTGCTGACACAACCTTAGACTAAATTATTTCATATCGTAGGTCGTCCTGGCGTGCCAATCAGCAACGAGCTTCCCTCATCTTGGTGGAGTCCTGAAATTGGGCTTCACCTCCTCCTTCGTGCCCATATCATCCTCCCCCCCTTCAAAAAGCGTTGTCCCCAACGCGTGAGGGTCTGCTCGAAAGGGTGGCGGAATATCAACAATAGCACCACGCATATTCGCCATCTTCAAGTCTTGCTTGCCTTCCTCACCACATCCTCCCTCTTGGCCTGCTCGACTTGATACAGCCCTAGGTGGTTGCACCTCTTTTCTTCGCCAAATGAACTTGTACTTAGGTGCCTCCACCTTCTTCTTCTCAATCCTTGCTGGAACCTTGCGTTGCTGAACATGAACATGCTTAGCACGATCCTGCAAAGTAGTAATGCCTGGGCCACACAACTGACGAACACGTCCATCCTTGCCTGTATGCACACGCACTGCTGCTCCAACAAAACATCTCCGAGGTGTTCTAACAAAACTGTGGCTGACTACCCGCGGTACCGTATGCACCGGAACACGATCAGCACCACCGTCATCGGTCTGAACACCCATGTCAACACGAACTGGAAGTGGAACACATGGAACACATGCTGACATATCCTTCCCTTCATCAATAAGAGGCTTGACATCAACCGGCTTGTCACTAACAAGAACAACTGGCTTGTCATCTACAGGCTTGGCTGAAACAATATCACCATTGACGCTCTTCGCATCATGCTCCTTAGGTTGCGACGTAGCTAGCCCAGATTTTGGCTTAGCCTTGCGCAACTTCTCCTTGTGTACCACCAGCACGACATCGGACTTGATTTGATCATCTCTCATAGGCTTCAAAGTCCGCTGTTTGCCATCATGCACAAAAGAATATGTATTTGCTCTCCCAGCATGCATAGCATTGTGATCATACTGCCATGGACGTCCAAGTAACAGCCCACACACCTCCAATGGCAATACATCACATTCCACCTCATCAACATAGTCAGCAACTGTAAATGGCACACGCACCTTGTGAGTAATCTTCAGCATACCACAGCTATTAACCCACTCAACATGCCTTGGTTCTGGAATACGCCATGTGGATAAACCCAAAGACTCCACAACCGCCTTGCTAATGCCATTACAGTAACTACCACTATCAATCATTAACTTGCATGCTTTGCCTTTGATTATGCACTGCGCCTGAAATAAATTCCATCGCTGGCCTCTATCCGCTGTCATGCAAGTCTCATCATGTACTCTTTTGAGTTGCATATTCAGCCCACTCAATGGTACAACCTCCTCCACGACATCCTTGACAACATCAGCCTTGACAACATCAACCGCTGACAATTCAGAATTCGTGGCTACCACCTTGTTAACTGTCGGCAATGGAACAACTGTCAACTTCTCATGAGTAGTCACAGCTGTCGCGACCTTCGGTATAGGAGCTATGCTCTTGCCAACATCCTCTATCCGATGCACAACCTTGGGTGGCTGCTTAATTACTTCTACGGGTACCATGGGCTTTCGAGAAGGAACCACGTTGCTAGAAGGTATAAAGCACTCTCGCAGAAAGTTTCTGAAATTCGCCCAAGTTGCAGAGGTAATGCTCTTCTCCTGCAACGCTTTATGCCACCAACTGTATAGCCTGGCATCCACGCGTCGGTCTGCAAGAGCCAAACGGTTAGAATCATTCATGTTTTGATCATAGGTAGCACACCTGTAGAAACCCTGTAGCATATGACGTTCCCATGACTCATACTCTTCAGCTGTTGCATCATAGGTCAGTTGCCAATTGATCTCATATGCATCATATGCTAAAACACCATCCAGCAGGTCAAGATAATCATTAAAAATATTGCTAGATTTCTTGCCACTGCGACACTTATAGCCGTAATAATCACCCGGAAAAGAATCCATGTTGAGACTATTTTGTCCTAGCCTTCACTGATTTATCAATACGAAATAATGTTACCTGTGCTTTTCCTTGCAGCTATTGGTATTGAGTAGTATCACAGAGATTGTCTAAACCAGCGAACGAAGCTGTCAAACAAAACCAAAACAGGGTGATCTGGGCGCCAGACCACAGAGAGCGTCTGGGGTCGCGCGCGAGCAGAATCGTCTCCACGCCGCGATCGGCCGATCGCCTCACCCAGCGCAAAGATTGGGCGAACAGGCGTGGACGAGCAAGCGTGCAGATGGGCCGGCCCAAGTTGGCAATAGCGAGACGCGATCTCCCTGGCGCTATCGGGCGCGGGCGACTCGATCCAGGAGGCGGCGTCGATCGCCCAGGGGCAGACGGTCTCCGCGCCTATGCGCGTGGGATCGCTCCCGTGCGATGCACTTTTTTTTTCTCGCTTTGCGATCGGATCTGGATTGCTTCGCGGCCACCGCGTGGATCTGAGCAGGCCCACTAGCGAGAACCAGCGTCGATCCCCGATCGGCAGAAACACCGTGCACGACGCGAGGGCGGGCGGTCGCTAGGAGGCAGACCGTCTCCGTGCTAGGGCGCGTACAGGCGATCGCTGCAGCCCGGCTCTGCTCTTTTTTTTCTGAATCGATCTGATCTGCCGGATGAAGCAATTCTGTCGATCTGGTGCGCCTCTTCTTGTTATTCTTCAGCTGGTTCTATCGGCCTGGAAGAAAGAACTTCCCGCACGAGGACTTCCCCGTAGTCTCGATCGGATCTAAGGCAATCAGCAATTTTTGTTTTGTTTGCTTTTCGATTCCTTTCGATCGGATCTGTCAACGATGCACAATCCAATCTGAAAACTTCAACAGCCGATTTGCTCCAAATCTCTTCGATCTGACAACTTGTTTGTATGAGGAACAATCAGCAGATCAATCTCACTTCCGATCTGAAAACTGCTTCAGGGAAAAGAACAATCTGTAGAACAATCAATCTACAATACTCGCAGTGATAAACCCAGTAATCTGATACCACATGATAAGGATCACGCCGGTGATCCTTGGAGTTTTGTCCCGATCTTTCACAGCGAGTCTACCCGGATAGCAATCTTCCAATAATGCAAAGAACGTCACCTGAAGATGAGGAAGAATCCAGCAAGCAACGTGATGATAAACACCACGCCTGAAACCAAAGCACGACAATCCTTCATGAACACAAGAACCTCCGCAGCAACTTTATTAGATAACACGGCAGCGCCATTCATGATAAGGATCACGCCGGTGATCCTATGAGTTTTGTCCCGATCTTTCACAGCGAGTCAAACCAGATAGCAATCTTCCAATAACGCAAAGAACGTCACCTGAAGACGAGGACGAATCCAGCAAGCAACGTGATGAAGATCACCACGCCTCAAACCTGAGCCTGATAATCCTTGATGAACGCAAGAACCCTCACAGCAATCTTTGTTTGATAACACGGCAGCGCCGTTTCCCCGGAGGGATGATACACGGTGGAGCACACGATAGTTTTCAACTAAACAACTGAACTCCCTAAACCCTAGACTGCTGGCCTCCTTATATAGATGGCCAGAAAACTGTTGGGCTTGGACAGGCCCAAACCCAAAACACAAATAAAACTAAGTGGCCCATAACATGACCTAGCACACAGAATAACATAAGCAGATATGTAAAGTGCTGACACAACCTTAAACTAAATTATTTCATATCGTAGGTCGTCCTGGCGTGCCAATCAGCAACGAGCTTCCCTCATCTTGGTGGAGTCCTGAAATTGGGCTTCACCTCCTCCTTCGTGCCCATATCAGAGAGTCAATCCCGTTTGCAACCTTTTGCCCCATAACCAGCGTACTATTGGAGTCTCCTGAGGAGAGAGATTTTTTCGAGTGAGGCTGCGGGTGGATGACGGGGGGTGCGCTGGCGATCGCTGCGGCATCACGTCGCCGCCGCCTGACCTTGGCACCGCGCCGGATGCCGGCCGTTTCCGATGGGTTTTCGCTGGGGCGCGGTGGAGATGGCTCCCGGTTTCGATCTCTGGAATCGGACTCTGGAGCGTCGGAGGCCGACGAGACGGGCATCCCGTTTAGGGTGGCTCTGAGTGCTTTGGATGGTGAAGAGGATGATGGCTGGACGCCGGTGGCTGGTCGGAGAGGAAGATCAGGCGCGGAGGCGGTGGACAATTTTTGGTGCGAGATCGGTTTTCCGACGTCGGCATCAAGATTTTGGGAGTGTTCGCGTCGGCCAGCTTTAGGTACGTTGTCTTCTGGTTGCAGGTCGGTCGAGGCCTTCGATGCGGCGGAGAAGCGCGGGTCGACGGAGTGTTCGACTCCGGCGTGTTCGCCTCGTGGAGGGGCGTGTTCACCGTCAGGTGTGCGTCTGTCCCGAAGTCCCAAGGTGGGCTCATGGCGGGGTCCTCTTCCAAGGCGACGAGTGACGCCGCCGCCAATCCTCGGAGACTTCCTCGACAAGGCGGGGACTCACTCTGGCAGGTCTGCGGCAAGCTCTCCGGGTGAGGCGCCTCCTACATCGCCGGTTTCTTTGTCAAGCTTGGAGGTGCCGGCGCCCGTTGATGGTGCGGCGGCGATATCTTCGGGTGGGCTAGAAACGGTCTCTCCCGCTGATCTCGCTCCAGCTGATTGCGTTGATCGCGGATAGGCTGACGAGGTTAGAAACCGTTATGGCCTGGGTTTTCTGGCCCGTCGGTTTCAGTCCTTGTGGGTCCAGAATAGGCCTAGGGTTCTATCGACATCAAGGCCTTCGTATCCTGCGTGTGAGGAATCTCTATGCTTGAGACTCCCTGATAGTGTCTACAAAGCTCACTTGGCTCCGAAAGGATCGCCTATTGCTCTGATCAAGATCACTGGAGGGTCTGCTACTGCTCTGGCCATCCAGAAGCTGATGGCACGGATATGTCCACTGAGCTCTCAGTGGAAGTGGGAGGCTATCCCCCATGGGGAGGATGCTTACTTGGTAAGTTTCCCCACGGTTGACGATCTCAAGAGGGTTGATGGTTTCCAGATGGGAGTGCCAGATTCTACCGCTCAGGTGTCTGTTAGTATTTGGAAGACTCTAGATGTTCCGCATAAGTTTGAGCTTCAGCAGGTGTGGGTACATGTTGAGGGGGTTCCGCATACGGTGAGGCATTTTCTGGGCTTGTGGGCTGTTGGTTCACTTATTGGCACAACTCTGGACGTGGACTTGGTTTCTCTCAGGAGTCTTGGTGTTGTGCGTATTCTGGTGGCCATGATGGAGCCCAAGAATTTGGACAAAATGAATGTGCTTCAGGGCTATGCTTGTTTGGGCATTTCTGTTACAGTCAAGCTTAAAGGTTATGATTTCTTCTTTCGTCGAGAACAACCGGACTTTGCACCGGATAAAGGGTTTACACCTTTCTTCTGGAGGCGCAAGGGCGACGACGCTGGAAATGATGGACCTGGACATGATAATGATGATGGTGCGCCCACTCGTGATGTTCCGTCGACGTCATCAAGTATGGACGTTGACAAGCCGCAAAGTGGACAGTCTGCTCCTCTCAGTAAGTCTGTTCCTATTGGCCTGGGTGATGGTGTTGTTGCTCCATGTGTCTTTGCGGTTACCCCTATCAACCCGAATCCGAAGACGCCACATGGTCAGGAAATTGTGAAAGAGATTCGGGCTCGGTCGCCTGGGCTGTTTTTGTCTGCAGGGGCCTCACCTGTGTCTCCGCTCCAGAATGCGGTTCTGCGGTCTCCCTCTCCTGCGAGGGTGTCTACTTCGGCAAGATCGTAGTCGCCGCCAGCAGTGAGGTCATCTCCTTCAGCACGATCGCGGTCGCCTCTTGCGATGCCTCGGTCCGGCCTAGGTTCCGCTTCGGCGGCCGTTGGCGCACCTGGTGGCCCGCGCTCGGGCTCCCCCGTTGCCGTCCCGGGCCGCAGCATGGCTCCGCTGGTGGCGGACGACCTGGCTGGGCTGGGCCGCCAGCCAGCCCTCACGCCAGTTTCGGTCGCAGTAGCTGACGGGCCGGCTTCTCCGGCTGCTGGGTCCGCGGTTTCGGCTGCCGTGGCAGATGGGCCGGTTTCTCCAGCCGTTGGGTCGGCTGCTGCTGGATTGGCTTCGCCCTCGGATGGGCCGGCCGAGCTGGGAGCATCTGAATCTCTCTCGGATGCGCTGAAGAAGGCCCCTGTCGTCACCTGTATGGGTGTTTCCTCTACGTCGCCACGTAGCTCACCTGGGACGGTGGGTTCTTCTGCTTCTGTCACCGACAAGATCTCCAAGCCTCCTCTCGCCAATGCTAGGCGGAGCACCAGGCACGTGGCGATGGAGGATGGATCATCAGCGACGGATGAGGGCACGATGCAAAAGGCAATGCGTAGGAAGGCCGCCAAGAACCTCGATTTCAGTGGTATGGACTCTTCTTCTGTCTCTTTTATTCCTTTACCTACGCCTGTTTTATCTTCAAAGTTAAATTCTGTTGGTATTAGTTTAGGTAAAAATTCTAGTGAAATTAATGTATCCGCCAATGTTTTGAGACGAATGGAGTTTGACCGTCTTACGGTTAACCCAAAATCACATAACATAGTGGATATCACCGAAACTGATGATGAGGAGGCGATTGCCACATTGGATGGTCAGCTTCTCTCTAGTCTTGTCGGTGTGGTTTCGGAGGTGGATTTTAATGAGTCCATGCTAGGTTCATTATATGAACTGAAAGCAACTGGGCGAAAATCTAAATCTGCTTCTAGGAACAAGGCCCAGAAAAGGGTTTCTGTACCAAAATCAAAGATTGTATCATAATGAATGGTATGTTTAATAATAGCAGAGGTCTTGGTGACTTGGCTAAACATTTACATATTGCTCATTGCATAAATGATCACAATCTAGATTTTATTACTATTACGGAAACAGGAAGGAGGGACTTCTCTCAAACACTACTAGATCGCCTTTCAGGTGGGGTAGAGTTTGAGTGGACCTCTCAGCCACCACGAGGTAGGTCTGGTGGCATTCTTCTTGGAATACGTGTAGACACCATGGAAGTTTTGGACCGTTCGGCTGGAGATTATCACATTAAACTCCACATCCGTAACAGGGCCGATAATTTCTTATGGAGTCTGGTTGCAGTCTATGGGGCTGCTCAGGATGAATTTAAGGCCGACTTTCTTCGTGAGATGGTTAACTTAGCAAAGGATAATCCACACCCAATTTTAATTGGGGGCGATTTTAATTTGCTCAGATTCCGACATGAGAAAAGTAAAGGTCGGTTTGATGATCATTGGCCTTTCATGTTCAATGCTGTCATTGATAGCTTGGATCTTCGAGAGGTTACAATGATTGGAAGACAATTCACTTGGGCTAACAGCCTTCCGGAACCAACTTTCGAGAAACTCGACAGGGTACTGATGGATGCAAATTGGGAATCTAAATTCCCATTGGTTTCTGTACGTGCTCTGGAGCGTATTGAAGGTTTGTCTGATCATGCTCCTATTCTTTTGACCACAGGAACTCCTAAACCGCATAATAACCATAGGTTCAAATTTGTGCTTGGATGGTTACAACGCGAAGGTTTCCATGACATGGTTAAGAATGTTTGGGAAAGACCTATTACTGCTTCTTCCCCAATACAAAGGTGGAATTCTAAACTACGAGCTTTACGTAGTCACCTTCGTGGTTGGGCGAGGCATGTATCAGGTGCTCTTAAAAAAGAAAAGCAAAGGCTCTCATCAATCATTGATGATTTGGAGGCCTTGGCTGAGACCACCCCCCTATCTCCGCAGCAGATTGAGATCAAAAATCAATCTAATGCAAAGATAGCATGCCTCCTTCGTGAGGAAGAAATCAAATGGTACCAGCGCTCCAAGAGCAAATTTATCCTTGAAGGAGATTCAAATACGAGATATTTCCATAGTGTTGCTAATGGGCGACATAGGAAGAAACGTATTCATTCTCTTAGCCAGGATGAAGGTATGATTGAGGGGTTGGATAATCTCAAATCTTACATAACTAATTATTACAAAAATCTGTTCGGGGCTCCAGAGGGAGGCAACTTCTCCTTGGATGAGACCCGTACGGAGGACATACCCCAAGTTTCCACCGAGGAGAATGACCTTCTAACAGCCGAGTACTCGGAAGATGAGGTTAGAAAGGCAATTTTCCAAATGGAACATAATAAAGCACCGGGACCCGATGGTTTCCCAGCAGAGTTTTACCAAACTTTCTGGGATACTATCAAAGGGGACTTACTTGAATTGTTCGGCTTTCTTCATGCTGGACAATTAGAGTTGTTTCTTCTTAATTTTGGTGAGATAATTTTGTTACCTAAGGTTAATGAGGCAGAAAGGATTCAACAATACAGACCCATTTGCCTTCTTAACGTTAGTTTCAAAATTTTCACAAAAGTGGCCACCATAAGACTTAATACGGTTGCTGATGTCGTAGTTCGTCCTTCGCAAACTGCTTTCATGCAAGGTAGAAACATCCTAGATGGTGTTGTAACTTTACATGAAACGGTTCATGAACTACACTCTAAAAAACTAAATGGGGTTTTGTTAAAATTAGATTTCGAAAAAGCATATGATAAAGTTAAATGGTCTTTTCTTCAACAAACACTCAGAATGAAAGGTTTTTCAGCTGAGTGACGTGCATTGATCAATTCTTTTGTGTCTGGAGGAAGCGTTGCCATCAAAGTCAATGACGATGTTGGCAGATACTTTCAGACACTTAAGGGTCTTCGACAGGGCGATCCCTTATCACCAATGCTATTTAATATAGTGGCTGATATGCTCGCTATTATGATCGAACGTGCGAAGAATGATGGTCTCATTGAAGGAGTTATTCCCCACCTTGTGGATGGGGGTTTATCCATCCTTCAATATGCTGACGATACAATTCTTTTTATGGAACATGACCTAGAGAAAGCACAAAACCTGAAATTGATACTCTCAGCGTTTGAGCAATTATCTGGGCTCAAAATTAATTTCCATAAGAGTGAGTTGTTTTGCTTTGGTGAGGCTATTAATGAGGTCGATGCCTATGCCAGCCTTTTTGGCTGTGGGCAAGGCCAATTTCCCATGAGATATTTGGGTATCCCGATACATTATCGGAGACTCACTCTTGCCGAATGGAAGATCGTTGAAGAGAGACTTCAAAAACGCCTTTCCAGTTGGAAAGGCAAGTTGTTGTCCTTAGGAGGGAGATTAGTGCTAATCAATTCGGTTTTATCGAATATGGTACTGCATATGATCTCCTTCTTTTTATTGCCAAAAGGAGTTCTTCAGAAGATGGATTATTACCGGTCCAGATTCTTTTGGCAAGGGGATAGTGAGAAAAAGAAGTATCGTCTGGCCAAATGGAGTGTCGTTTGCTGTCCTAAGGACCAAGGAGGGCTTGGTATTCATGACCTCTCGGTCAAGAATTCGGCGCTCCTTGGTAAGTGGCTCTTTAAGCTACTCACTGAGGACGGGACTTGGCAAACAATTCTTAAAAGGAAATATATTGGCCAAAAAGCGCTATCACAGGTATTATGGAAACCAGGTGATTCGCATTTTTGGGCTGGTCTGATGGCTACAAAGAAGTTTTTCTTTAGCCTAGGAACTTTTTCCATTAAAGATGGATCTGAGATTAGGTTCTGGGAAGACAGGTGGCTTGGTGCTACCTCACTTCGTGAACAATATCCAGCGTTGTATAACATTGTGCGATACAAAGGTGATACTATTGCCAAAGTTTTGGAGAGTTCCCCTCCAAATGTATCGTTCAGAAGAGATTTGTTGGGGCAGAGGTTGCTATCTTGGAACGCCTCACTTCTACGTTTGGCAAATATCCAATTACAACCTGGACATGATGAATTTCGTTGGAATCTTCATGAGAGTGGTAAATTCTCTGTAGCTTCCATGTACAATGCTCTAATCCAACCAGATATTCCATTGGACAAAGTTAGTAATAACAAGCTTTGGAAACTGAAGATTCCATTACGAATAAAGGTATTTGGATGGTACCTACGTAAAGGAGTCATCTTAACCAAAGATAACCTTGCAAAGCGGAATTGGCATGGCTGTAGAAAATGTGTTTTCTGCTCTCAAGATGAAACCATTAAACACCTTTTCTTCCAGTGTCGTTTTGCACGTTCCGTATGGTCAGTCATCCAAGTAGCTTCAACCTTATATCCGCCACGCAGTATTGCCAATATTTTTGGTAATTGGCTTAACGGTATAGACCATAGGTTTAAGAAGCATATTAGGGTGGGAGCGATTGCCTTTATTTGGTCGCTATGGCTATGTAGAAATGATAAAGTGTTTAATGACAAACAATCTTCCATGTTGCAGGTTATCTACCGAGGTATCAGCACGCTTCGTTTATGGTCCTCTCTTCAGAGGGTGGAGGACAGAGACCTCTTTACGGAGGTCTGTGTGCGATTGGAGGCTACGGCGAGGGATACTTTTTCCCAACATGGATGGCCGCATAGTCTTCGTATCGGTCCCTCAGAGTAGGCGAGATTGCAATTGCTCATCATGATATGTAATTTTGCTTTTATCAGATATTGACTTTGGTTTGGGCTGTGTGCATCTTAGTTATGCAGAGGCCGGGTGTAATACTTAAACTTTAAGTAATAAAGCGCTCTTTATCGAAAAAAAATCTGTCAAAACAGAACAGCTGACAAAGGTCGAATTTGTAAGGTGTTTTCTGTTGATCAAATCAAAAAGTATTCAACTAATGAAAGTTTGGATATAACCTGGGGCATATGCACAAGCAATCGCAGGTCCAAAAGATATGTAGAGAATTTTCACGAATTTTTACGGTGCAGCACCAAAAACAGTTTCAGGACAGCAACATCCCCAAATCTTACCTCACTCAAATTAGAGGCTTCTCTTGGCACAAAAACGAAATAAAAAGGATAAGGAGAGGTCATTACAGTAGTAATAACTTCCAAGACTCAAATAAAAGAAAAAGAACTGAATGTAAAAACATTGGGTTATCTCCCAAGAGTGCTTTTCTTTAACGCCTTTGAGCTAGGCGCAGAAAATTGCGAATCAAGTAATATCAAGTGATGAAGCATTAGGATCCACTATAGGAGTCTTTTCAACAATGAAAGGAATTGTGTCCACATAAGTCTTTGAAGATCCTTTATGATCACGCTTTAGTACACTACTTTCATCAAAAGGATTTTCAGGACAAATCCAACTAGAATTATTTTCCCAAACATCATGAATCCCTTCAAGTTTATAAGGTATTGGCACTCTAAAATCTTCATTGGGTGTACCAACAACCGCTACAGGTGAGCCAAGCTTATTAAATCTCTTAAAAACTTTCCTAGCCTCATTGGCAACATCTCTAAATTCTATGCACAAAGTTTCTAATATGAAAGCTTTCTTTTCAGGATCTTCAATTTCATGAAGCTTAAGGAACATGTATTGCAAAAAGGGATTAAGGCTAGCAAAGCTAGCTTCTAACATGTGAACCAAATAAGCAGAAGCAACTTCATAACTAGGAGCAAGCTCAACCAAAGGCTTTTCCTCAACTTCTTTATGCATACTAATATGATTAAAGAACTCCTCAATGTTATCTTTCCCAATAATTGAACCACTCCCTACTGAGAGGTCCTCCAGAACGTACTTAGGGAACAACATAATGAACTAAAGTAAAGAAATAACAACTACCAAGGATTCTAATTTTTTTTGGGTTTTTGATAAAAATGATGCAAGTAAAATAAAATAAAGTAAAGCAAAACAATAAACAAAGTAAAGGATGTGCGTGCAAAAACTCCCCTCGCAGAAATCTTCTACTTCCTCCCTGGCAACGGCGCCAGAAAACTTGCTTGATGTCTGGTAAATGACCAGCCCGTTGGGAACCCCAAGAGGAAGGTGTGATGAATATAGCAGCAAGATTTCCTGCAGTTAAGAAACCTAGGTATGTCGATCAGGAGAGGAGCAAACAAAAGACTGAAGGTGATGCTTGCTAGCTTGCGACAGCTCAGGACAATTTATAGGGCGCCTCGTCGAAGCTTTGCTTGCTAGCTGCAACATGGAACCTGTACACAACACAACCAAAAACTTTGTTCCCAACTTGCGATGAGGTTGTCAATCTCACCGGTTTGCTTGAAACAAAGGGTATGAGCGTATCGAGTGGAAAGTGATAATAGTATGCGAGTAAAGTAAACAGGTGATAGCAATATAAAGGAAATAGGACCGGGGTCCACAGTTCACTAGCGGTGTCTCTCCATAAGATAAATAACACATGCTGGGTAAACAAATTATAGTTGGGCAATTGATAGAATAAAGACAATGTGCATATGATGAGAGGATCACTATGAGATTTACTCTCGGCATTACAACAAAATACATAGACCGCCATCCAACTGCATCTATGACTAATAATCCACTCTCGGGGATATCATCCGAACACCCCATGAGTATTAAGTTGCGAACAACAGATAATTGCATTAAGCAAAGTGTGTAATGTAAACAAAGCATATACCCTTGAGCATATGAATGTTGTTTTCCCCCTAGTAGCAACAGCACATCTACAACCTTAGAGGTTTCTGTCACTCCCCCAGATTAAATAGAGGTATGAACCCACTATCGAGCATAAATACCCCCTCTTGGAGTCACTAGCAACTACTCGGCCAAGATAGCTACTAACAACGGAGAGCATGCAAGATCATAAACAACATAGAGATAACATAAGATAAATTTCAGTACTTCAACTCAAGCATAACACCAATATTCATCGGATCCCAACGAACCAAACATGTAGAATTACATAACGGTGATCTCAATCATATAGGGCAGCTCATGAGATCTAAACATGAAGCACATGGTGGAGAAGACAATCATCTAGCTACTGCTATGGACCCATAGTCCAAGGTAGACTACTCACTCATCGCTCCAGAGGCAAGCATGGCGATGAAGAAGACCTCCGGTGGCGATTCCCCTCTCCGGCAGGGTGCCGTGAAGAACTTCTGGACCCTCCCGATCTTCGGGTCGACGGCGGCGGCGGATCGCGATGTGTTCTGGAAAACTGATCGAGTACTTAGGTTTTTCCCGTCGGGGGGTCTTTATAGGCGAAGGGGCATCGTCAGAAGTGGACCGAGGTGGTCTCACACATAGGGGGCGCGGCCCAGCCCCTGGCCGCGCTGCCCTGGTGTGAGGGCCCCTCGTGGCCCCACTCCAACTCCTCTTCGGTTCTCTGGAAGCTTCGGTAAATTTCTGGGTGACTGGCTTTGGTTTTGTCCAATTCCGAGAATATTTCCTGTTTAGATTTTCTGAAACACAAAAACAGTAGAAAACAGGGAACTGGCACTGTGGCGACTTGTTAATAGGTTAGTTCCGGAAAATGCATAAAAGTGCCACTAAGTGTAATGAAACATTAGGCAAATGGTGTAAAAACAAGCATGGAGCATCAAAAATTATGGATACGTTGGAGACGTATCAATGTGCAAGGCTTTCTTTCCTGGACGCATATTCTGGTTACAACCAGATCAAGCTAAAGAAAGAAGACAAGGAAAAAATAGCTTTTATCACACCGTACGACATGTTCTGCTACCAAGTCATGCCTTTCAGCTTAAAAAACGCAGGAGCAACCTACCAGCGGATGATGCAAAACTGCCTTGGTAGCCAAATAGGATGCAACATTCAAGTTTACATCGACGACATGGTCATCACCACAAGAAAAGAAGAGTCCTTAATCATTGATTTGGCAGAAACCTTCGACAACCTAAACAGGTATAAGCTCAAGCTTAACCCAACAAAATGTTATTTTGGCGTGTCAGCAGGGCAACTTCTGGGATTCCTGGTATCAGCAAGAGGAATAGAAGCAAACCCATAAAAGATCCAAGCAATACTGACGATGGGGAAACAAACAAAACTGCACGACGTACAGAAGCTCACAGGGCGCGTCGCGGCACTAAGTCGATTCTTCGCTCGGTTGGGAGAAAAAGCAGTTCCTTTCTATGCACTCATGAAAAATTCAGACGACAAATTTGAGTGGACAGAAGAAGCGGATACAGCTTTCGCACAACTGAAAAAAGTGCTCTCCACACCGCCGGTGCTGGTCGCACCAAATGAAAAAGAGCCGCTACTACTGTATATTGCAGCAACACATCAAGTGGTAAGCACAATATTAGTAGTCAAAAGAAGCAAGGAGGGAAAAGCTCATGGAGTCCAGAGGCCAGTATATTTCCTCAGTGAAGTACTATCCCCAACAAAACAGAGGTACCCGCACTATCAAAAACTTGCATACAGTGTATTCACATTAGCACGAAAGCTACGGCAATATTTTGCGGTGCATCCAATCATAGTGGTTAACGAGGCACCACTATCCAACATATTGAACAACCCTTCAGCAACAGGACGTGTCTCCTTATGGGGAATCAAATTGTCACCCCTAGACATCACGTACGAAAAGCGAAAAGCAATCAAATCCCAGGTGCTGCCGGATTTCACAGCAGAGTGGCTAGAGCTACAAAACACAGGACCACCAGATCTATCAAGTGTGTGGACAATGTACTTCGACGGATCAAAAAGAGTCCAAGGCGCAGGAGCAGGAGTAGTCCTGATATCTCCACAAGGCGACAAGTTAAAGTACGTTTTAAGGATGAGTTTTCCTCAAGCTTCTAACAACAAAGCCGAATACGAGGCTCTGCTCCACGGAATTAAAATATTCGGGGACTCAAATCTTGTTGTCCAACAAGTGATGAACCGATGTGACGCCATCAGTGATAATATGACAGCATACAGAAACTTATACTACTATCTCGAGGGAACATTCGATGGATGTGAAGTTTCGCACGTCAGCAGAGCCAGCAACGAGGAAGCTGACAATTTAGCAAATATTGGGTCACAGTACCTGCCCGTACCACCAGGAGTGTTTTGGGAACAGATCATAGAAAGATCAATAAAGAACAACAAAACTTCGACTACAGAAGAACAAGGCCATCACCCAACAACGGGCTCGGGGGCTAGCAAGCCTGGCATAGGAAGCACAGCAGAACCAGAAGAAGTTATGAGGATTGAAGAAGCCTGGATGCAGCCATACTTGGCGTACATGATAAACAAAACACTACCCAAAGACACAATAGAAGCAAAACAGGATAATACGACAATCCAAGGCTTTTGTCGTGTTACAAGGGAAGCTGTACAAGAAAAGTATACCTGGCGTTTTACAACGGTGCGTCACTCCCCAGGAGGGACAAGAAATATTAAAAGATATCCACGCAGGAGTATGTGGGCATCACGCTAGCAGCAGGGCTAGTGCAGCCAAAGCTTTTTGTGCAGGGTTCTATTGGTTAACAGCCATAGAAGATGCAAAAGATATAGTGAGAAAGTGCGAAGCTTGTCAATGGTTCGCATCTCGACCACATGCACCAGCAGCAGAGCTACAGCCGATACCATTAGCATGGCCTTTTGCGCAATGAGGTCTCGACATGGTAGGGAAATTACATAAGTCTTGGCTAGGAGGGCATGTATACATGTTGGTGGCAGTAGACAAATTTACGAAATGGGTAGAAGCAGCCCCAGTAACCACCCAAGATTCCATAGCGGCAATCAACTTCATCAAGTCTATAGTATTCCGATTCGGAGTACCACACAGCATCATCACAAATAATGGGACAAACTTCACATCAAAAGAGTTCAAGAGTTACTATGAAAGTATGGGAATCAAACTGAAATTCGCATCTGTAGCACATCCAAAGACAAATGGACAGGTGGAGAAAGCCAATGGCTTAATATGCAACGGGATAAAAAAGAGGCTGTTAGCACCCCTCGAGAAAGCCAAACACGCTTGGGTAGACGAGCTGCCCTCCGTGCTCTAGAGTCTTAGAACTACACCCAACGCGGCTACCCAAGAAACCCCCTTCTTTCTGGTCCACGGCGCAGAAGCCATGCTTCCAGTCAAAATCACCCACGAAGCCCCAAGAATCGCGGCTTACGATGAGACAACTTCCATAGAAGCACTTCAGGATGATATCGATGCACTTGATGAAGCAAGAGATGTAGCACTCACCAGATCTACGCCATACCAGCAAAACTTACGAAACTACCATAGTAGTCGAGTTCGTCCATGATCTTTCGTGGTAGGAGATTTGGTCTTATGACTCAACCAGGACGGCCATGGCAAATTAGAGTCCCCATGGGTAGGACCTTGCATCGTGACAGAAGTAATACTAGGAGGAGCTTATCGACTACAAGACAAGAAAACAGGGAAAGATAAGAGCAACCCGTGGAATGCAGAGCAACTACGGTGGTTCTACGCATAGAAGGAGTATGGCGACGGGAACTTTTGAGTAATGACCATCTAAAACCAGAACATGAGGCCACAGGTCGGGTTCTTTGGGTCAACTCAACAATATGTGTAAACATGTTTCTACTTTTCCACTTGGGGGCTCCAACCCTCGAGTCGTATGAAATAAAATAAGAACTTATCGAGATCCAGTATCCGCGATTATTTGAGAAATATTTCAAGGTTGTTCGCAACCCGATATTCAACAAAAAGTAAGCACGGTTCAAAGGCAACCCGATAAATAAGTCAAAAGTATACCTCGGAACAAAGATTCGTTCCCATGGTCTATTAATAGAGGTGGCACAAAGTAAAATTCATCACAAGTACTTATTACACAAAACACGCAAAAGGATAACCAGAACAAGAGATTACATAAAAGGAGTATCTACTGAAGTGCATTTCAGCTTCGTACTCCTTCTGGCACTGAGTACCATTGTAGATCTTCACATCAAACTTTGACGTACCGAAGGGGTAGTCGAAGATCATGAAGAAACCTTGATGGAGGTCATGGTCTTCTGCAAACTGAGACCAGCCACCCTTGAAATACATCTCGCCGTCTCCATCGTACCAGACCTCCACTTCATAGGGAGTCCCTCCTCCAGAGTGATACGGATCACGCCGGTGATCCTTGAGTTTTGTCCCGATCTTTCACAGCGAGTCAAACCAATAGATAAATCTTCCAATCACACGAAGAACGCAATCTGAAGAAGAGGAACGAATCCAGCAAGCAACGTGATGAAGATCACCACGCCTCAAAACCAAAGCACGATAATCCTTGATGAACACAAGAACCTCCATAGCAATCTCAATAGATTCTGATACACGGCATCGCCGTCCTCGGAGGGATGCTTCACCAAGCACACATGATAGTTTTGTCTAAAACAACTGAACTCCCCTAAACCCTAGACTGCTGGCCTCCTTATATAGATGGCCAAAAAACTATTGGGCTTGGACAGGCCCAAACCCAAAACACAAATAATTCTAAGTGGCCCATAACATGACCTAGCACACGGAATAACATAAGCTGATATGTAAATTGCTGACACAACCTTAGACTAAATTATTTCATATCGTAGGTCATCCTGGCGTGCCAATCAGCAACGAGCTTCCCTCATCTTGGTGGAGTCCTGAAATTGGGCTTCACCTCCTCCTTCGTGCCCATATCATCCTCCCCCCTTCAAAAAGTGTTGTCCCCAACGCGTGAGGGTCTGCTCGAAAGGGTAGCTGAATATCAACAATAGCACCACGCATATTCGCCATCTTCAAGTCTTGATTGCCTTCCTCACCACATCCTCCCTCTTGGCCTGCTCGACTTGATACAGCCCTAGGTGGTTGTACCTCTTTTCTTTGCCAAATGAACTTGTATTTAGGCGCCTCCACCTTCTTCTTTTCAATCCTTGCTGGAACCTTCCATTGCTGAACATGACCCTTCTTAGCACGACCCTGCAAATTAGTAATGCCTGGGCCACACAACTGACGAACATGTCCATCTTTGCCTGTATGCACACGCACTGCTGCTCCAACAAAACATCTCCGAGGTGTTCTCACAAACCTGTGGCTGACTACCCGTGGCACCATATGCACCGGAACAAGATCAACACCATCGTCATCGGTCTATACACCCATGTCAATATGAACTGGAAGTGGGACACATGGAACACATGCTGACATATCCTTCCCTTCATCAATAAGAGGCTTGACTTCAACCGGCTTGTCACTAACAAGAACAACTGGCTTGTCATCTACAGGCTTGGTTGAAAGAATGTCACCACCGATGCTTTTCGCATCATGCTCCTCATGCTGCACCTTAGCTAGCCCTGGTTGTGGCTTAGCTTTATGCAACTTCTCCTTGCGAACCACCAACACAACATCAGACTTGATTTGATCATCATGCATAGGCTTCAAAGTCCGTTGTTTGCCATCATGCATAAAGGAATATGTATTTGCTCTCCCAGCATGCATAGCATTGCGATCATACTGCCATGGACATCCAAGTAACAGCCCACACACCTCCAATGGCAACACATCGCATTCCACCTCATCAACATAGTCATCAACTGTAAATGGCACATGCACCTTGTGAGTAATCTTCAGCATACCGCAGCTATTAACGCACTCAACATGTCTCGGTTCTGGAATACACCATGTGGATAAACCCAAAGCCTCCACAACTGACTTGCTAATGCCATTACAGTAACTACCACTGTCAATCATCAACTTGCATGCTTTGTCCTTGATTATGCACTGCGCCTGAAATGAATTCCATCGCTGGCCTCTATCCGCTGTCATACAAGTCTCATCATGTACTCTTTTGAGTTGCATATTCAGCCCACTCAATGGTACAACCTCCTCCACGATATTCTTGACAACATCAGCCTTGACAACATCAATCAGTGACAATTCAGAATTCGTGGCTGCCACCTTGCTAACTGTCGGCAATGGAACAACTGTCAACTTCTCATGAGTAGTCACAGCTGTCGCGACCTTCGGTATAGGAGCTCTGCTCTTGCCAACATCCTCTATCCGATGCACAACCTTGGGTGGCTGCTTAATTACTTCTATGGGTACCATGGGCTTTGGAGAAGGAACCACGGTACTATAAGGTATAAAGCACTCTCTTAGAAATTTTATAAAATTCGCCCAAATTGCAGAGGTAATGCTCTTCTCGCACAACGCTTTATGCCACCAACTGTATAGCCTGTCATCCACGCGTCGGTCTGCAAGAGCCAAACATGTAGAATCATTCATGTCAGGATCATAGGTAGCACATCTGTAAAAACCCTGTAGCATATGATGTTCCCATGACTCAAACTCTTCAGCTGTTGCATCGTTCGTCAGTTGCCAATTGATCTTATATTCATCATATGCTAAAACACCATCCAGCAGGTCAAGATAATCATTAAAAATATCACTAGATTTCTTGCCAATGCGACACTTGTAGCCATAATAATCACCTTGAAAAGAATCCATATTTGTGTCTACTTTTACCCAGCCTTCACTGATTCCTTAATACAAAACAATTTTACATGTGCTTTTCCCGTCCTTGCTTCTTCTCACAGACCAGCCAGCAATCTGAGAACAATCCACGCGCACCCGCGGTGCTGGGACGCGCTCGACCACAGACCGGCTCTGTGGTGAAGCGCGCGAGCGAGGCTGGTGGTCCTGGGCGCTATCGAGCCCCCGCAGTAGCAGCGATCGAGTGACCGAGCCTAGTGCTCGAGGCGGCTGGAGCCCCTGGCGATGGTGGGCCGGCCCACGATGGATCCCGACGGGGCGCGGTCACGCGGGGCGATGGATGCTCGCAGCGACCAGGCGCTCAAGCGGGCGCGCGAGCGCAGAGCTCGTCTGGCCTTCGGCGCGATGCGTTTTTTTTTATTTGCAAATATCAGATCTGGCAGTAGTTGGATAGAACTCTGGCAGGAATTCAGAGAAACGGATCCGATCTGGTTCCTCTCGTCAGATCCAATCTTTGAGCAAAAAATGCTTCAGGCAACTTGCCAAAGTCCCCGCGATAGAAACAATCAGAACAAAGGAATTCAATCGGCCTGGTAGGCACTCCGATCGCTCGTCCTCTGTTGAAACGCGAAGAACTGCTTCCCGCAGCTCTCACCCATCCGTGAACTACGTAAACTTCAGCAGCACCCGCTGAATCTCGCAGCATTGAGCGCCGGCGATGCAGAAGAAGGAATATATCTTGGGCGGAGGAGGAGGAGAAGCATTATGTGGCGGAGCGCTCAGACCTAGTGCAGCAGTAGAAACTATGGGCTTGTTCTTACTTCCCACAAGGCTGCCAGGGCGCCGCTTTGCAGGAACGGATGATGAGGCCACCACAGCAGGGTCCTTAGACTTATTCTTACTGCTGCGAGGACGGCCGTGACCTCGCTTCTCCACCTGCACACCGATGTTCAAATGTGATCCACCAACATCGGCCATGGAGACAGGTGCTAGGAGAAAAAACCCTAGATGAGATGAGGAAGATGAAGACGATGCGGTGGAGTGATGAGGACATGCCATCTATTGATACACCCGCTGTACCTACAGCGGAACACATACAAGGACCTATCACTCGAGCTCGTGCCAAGCAACTTAACTATCAGGTACTTTCGTTTCTTGGAACTCTTTCTCACATACATGAGAATATGATGCTACCTAAATCAGATATGTTTGTTACTCTTAGGAATGATGGACCTAGCATGGATGAGAGGGACAAGCTTTGGAGCATGAGCGTGCATGGAGATGGCAGCAAGCGTTTTAGGATTGAAGAAGATGCCACGAGTGGAGATTTCAGAACTTTGAAGCCACCATAATGAAGGATGAAGACTTGGACGAAATATACAAAGAACTACTTCATAAATTCGTCCTTAGATAAATATGGTGCTGTGTCACTTTTATTTTTGGGCTAGGCCCATGTAATTTTCGCAGCAAATAAGACAACCACTTTTAGGAGTCCGAATTTGAGGAGAAAAGGCCTGTTAGGGTTCCGTTCGACCACCCTACCCAAGGCTGGTCGCACCCCTACCTTTTCCTCCTCAAATACCCCCCCGTAGCCGCCATTAGAACTCGGATTTTGTTTAGACTAAAGTTAGCCATTGCTGCAACTACGAGCTCGACTTTTGAGGCCAATCGCCCTGAAGAAGACCGCCTATTCGGAATCCCACCTTTTGAATAAAGCATACATCTTTCATCCGCAATATCTTGATTGCTGTATTAGTTCTTACTTGTTCTCGATTTCAGGTAGGAATTAAGACCCTCGCTGGTCAGGCTGATCGTGCATCCGCAAGATCAGTAACTCCCGGAGATTGTCCTAGCGATTGCATTGGCGCACGAGCTTCGCACGTGTAGTCGGATCGTCAAGCACGAACTCCACCCACCAAATCGACATATCAAGATCTCATCGAAAGATCGGACACCTTTGCCCTATCAAGTGGTATCAGATTTCAGGTTGCTCGGTGAGATTTACTGTTTTCGTAGTTTAGATTGCATCTGTGTTCATACCTATAAACCACGAAAAAGCCAAAAATACAGTTAAGGTTTAGATCATCTCATCCCATAAACCATCCGAGCCTTTAGAGTTTAGAGTTTCGAGTTCGAATCACCATAGTCCCGCCGCCGCCCCACGCTTGCATCACTGCTCCACCATATCCTTCCACCACCACGCCATATACTTCCGCCACCGCCTTAACATAAGTTTTTGTTCGTTCCTCCCAATTTCATCCGTGCCTTTTTCAGAGTTCGTGAGTTAGGTTTCGGTCGCCAGTCAAGAGGAAGAAGAAGAGCAAAAAAAAAAAAGTCAACTCCGCATCCAAGTCGGGTTGACCCGTTCCTAGTAGTCCAGTCCGAATTTAGTCCGAATTGGACAGTTTCGTCTGTTTTCGACGGTTTTCGACAGCAAACTTCAACTGACCATAACTTTTGCATACGAACTCCGTTTTCGACGTGCGACTACTCAAAATGCTCAGCACGAAAAGATCTATGTAACCACAACCACTGGGTTGTTGTGCGACACTCAGAACTCCCAAAAAAAGCCGGGAAGGTCGAGTTTTTGCGCTCTGAAGTTTCGGACCCAAAATTTCCTGCAGCTCTTCACTTATATCTTGCTTGGGAGCTGTTCCTTTCTGCTTGTTGTGCCACGCCGTGACTTTCTTAGTGTTCTCAGCTCGCGTCTCTAGCACGGTATAGCCTAGGACCAGCACAGTACAGTGGTTGAGCATTCTTTCAACATTGCATTGCTGTTTTGATATTTGCTATTTTTGCTACCATATAAGCCTTCCTACAGCTCCACATATTTATGCACGTGCTTTGTATCGACACCTGGTAATCGCTTTGTGCAATTTTGGGAGTCGCTGCTCTTTGCTAGTTGCATATCACCTTCCTCCTGTTTGGTAAGAACCTGTAAGAGCTTTGTATACCGCTTGACGGATTACGCGTGATTCCACCATATTCCGTAGTACGTAGGTATATATATTTGTGCTTGCTTCTACGCTAACCATGACAGGAACCACGAAGGATGATGTTGATCTGGAGAAGATGTCTACTGCAGAGTTGCATGCCCACTTCACTCGGCACGATTGGGGGATGTTGATTCCAAGCTTTCTGATGCGATGGACAAGATTGCTGGTCTTGAGGCATCCTTCAACGCCAATCTCAACGGCCGGTTCCAGGAAGTCCTGGCCCGTTTACCACCACTGCCACAGCCGGGCATCCATGTACCACGTGCTCGCCGCGTTCTTCTCATACCGCCTTCTGCGGGTACCATTACAGCCGCGGCAGCTGCTGCGGCCGCTACGGAGGCGGCCACCCAGGATGGATATGCTGCTGACGAGGGAGAAAATGAGTTCGAAGATGAAAACGAGCTCGAGGAGGACGAGGTCCAACAACCTGCACCTGGCTGTCCACGGCAATACAACCGCAACGCTCGTCCACCTCCACGTCCGGTACGTGATGATGACCATGTTGCCAAACTGAAATTAAATATTCCGCCATTTGAGGGTAGATATAATCCTGATGCATTTCTCACTTGGGAATTAGAAGTAGAACAACGTTTTGCATGTTTACGCTATCCTGAGCATTTGCGTGTTAGTGCTGCTATATGTGAATTTACAGATTTTGCTTCTATCTGGTGGTCTGAGCATTGTAGAGTTAATCATGCTAATATTCCTGCTACTTGGCTTGGTATAAAACATGCCATGCGTACTCGTTTTGTACCTCCACATTATCAACGGGACTTGCTTAAAAAATTAACTCGTTTAGAACAAGGCAAAAATTCCGTACAAGAGTATTATCAAGAGTTACAAACGGGCATGATTCGTTGTGGTATTGTAGAGGATAATGAAGCTATGCTTGCACGTTTCTTTGGTGGTTTAAATAAGGAGATTCAGCATATTTTAGACTATAAGGAGTACAACACTATTACTCATTTATTTCACCTTGCTTGCAAAGCTGAACTTGAAGTGCAGGATCGTCAACCATCATGGAGAAGAGCTAATAATTCTGCAGGTCATACTCCTTCATGGTCTGCGTGCCAATCAGCTCCACCTTCTCATGGGGATGCACCAGGTCCTTCCACCTCCAGGTATACCACACCGACGTCAAGAACGCCACCTGCTCCTGCTCCATCACCATCTGCTGGTCCGACACGGAGTTCTTCTTCCATGGCCTCCACGGGGAAGACTCGCGACATTCAATGTCGCAAATGTTTTGGGTTTGGTCACATCGAAAAAGAATGCAGAACCAAACGTGTGATGGTGGTGCTTGAAGATGGCGAATATGACTCTGCGAGTGATTTTGATGATGATACATTGGCACTTATTGCTGCACGTGATGGTGCCAATTCTGATTCTGACAAGGAGATGGAGGTAATGGGAGCTGAAACTGCTGATCAATACAAGAGTTTAGTTGCACAATGTGTCTTGAGTGTGCAATTGAGCAAAGCTGAGCATGATCAACGCCACAACTTGTTTCAAACAAGAGGCGCTGTTAAGGAGAGAGCTATCCGGATCATCATTGATGGAGGGAGTTGTAACAATCTGGCTAATATTGACATGGTGAAGAAGCTTGCTCTACCCACCCGACAACGACCCCATCCATATTACATTCAATGGTTTGAGAGCTCCCGTAAGCTCAAGGTAACACGAACTGCACGCGTGCATTTTACTATTGGTACCTATTCAGATTTTGTTGATTGTGATGTTGTACCTATGCAAGCTTGTTCTTTGTTACTTGGTAGACCATGGCAATTTGATAGAGAATCTGTACATAATGGTAAAACTAATCAGTATTCTCTTACACATGCTGGCAAGAAAATTGGACTTAAACCCATGACTCCGGAACAAATTTTGAAAGATGATCTTGCTAGAGCTAGTAGATTAAAAACGAGGACAAACATAAGAGTGAGAATCAGATTATTGCTGCAGATTTTGTACCCCCTAAGCATTCTTCTAAATCTGATTCTAACCATGCTACTGAAATTCGTTTGAAGAATCCTTGTTTACTTGCTAGCAAATCTAATCTTGCTGAAATTGATGTGAATATTACTCCATGTTATGCCATTGTTTGCAAAGAAGTTCTGTTTTCATTTGAGGATATGCCTCCTTCTTTGCCACCTGCGGTTGCTAACCTTTTGCAGGAATACATGGATGTTTTTCCACAAGATGTTCCACCTGGACTTCCACCTATTCGTGGGATAGAACACCAAATTGATTTCATTCCAGGAGCCTCGTTGCCGAACCGTGCGCCATATCGCACCAATCCTGAAGAAACAAAAGAGATCCAACGACAAATGCAGAGTTTATTGGACAAAGGTTATATTCGTGAGTCTCCTAGTCCATGCGCTGTTCCTATTATTTTAGTACCTAAGAAAGATGGTTATTCGCGCATGTGTACTGATTGTCGAGCTATTAATAATATTACCATTCGATATCGTCACCCTATACCTCGTTTGGATGACATGCTAGATGAGTTGAGTGGTTCTATTATATTCTCTAAAGTTGATTTGCGTAGTGGTTACCACCAAATTCGTATGCAATTAGGAGATGAATGGAAAACAGCTTTTAAAACTAAGTTCGGTTTATATGAGTGGTTAGTAATGCCATTTGGTTTAACTAATGCACCTAGTACCTTTATGAGACTGATGAACGAAGTTTTACGTGCTTTTATTGGTCGTTTTGTGGTGGAATATTTTGATGACATTCTCATACATAGCAAATCTTTAGAGGACCATTAGGATCATTTACGTGCGATTTTCAATGCTTTACGTGATGCACATTTGTATGGTAGTCTTGAGAAGTGCACCTTTTGCACAAATAGAGTTGCTTTTCTTGGTTATGTTGTTACAGAACAGGGAATTGAAGTTGATCCAGCCAAGATTGAAGCTATTGAGAATTGGCCACAGCCCAAGACGGTCACACAAGTGAGGAGTTTTCTGGGTCTTGCTGGGTTTTATAGGCGCTTTGTCAAAGATTTTGGTTCTATTGCTGCGCCATTGAATGAGCTCACAAAGAAAGATGTGCCCTTTGTTTGGGGCGATGCACAACAAGGAGCCTTCATGATACTGAAAGATAAGTTAACACATGCTCCATTACTCCAACTTCCTGATTTTAATAAGACGTTTGAACTTGAATGTGATGCTAGTGGAATTGGTTTGGGAGGTGTGTTATTACAAGAGGGCAAACCTGTAGCATATTTTAGTGAAAAATTGAGTGGGCCTAGTCTGAACTATTCTACTTATGATAAAGAATTATATGCGCTGGTTCGGACTTTAGAAACTTGGCAACATTATTTATGTCCTAAAGAATTTGTTATACATTCTGATCATGAATCTTTGAAGCATATTCGTAGTCAAGCAAAACTGAATCGTCGCCATGCAAAGTGGGTTGAATTTATTGAATCTTTTCCTTATGTTATCAAACACAAAAAGGGTAAAGATAATATTATTGCTGAGGCTTTGTCGCGCCGTTATACTATGTTATCTCAGCTTGACTTCAAAATTTTTGGGTTGGAAACTATCAAGGAACAATACTTGCATGATGCTGAATTTAAAGATGTGTTGCAGAATTGTAAAGATGGTAGAACATGGAACAAATTCATCCTTAATGATGGATTTGTGTTCCGTGCTAACAAACTATGCATCCCAGATGGTTCCGTTCGTCTTTTGTTGTTACAGGAGGCGCATGGAGGAGGATTAATGGGACACTTTGGTGTCAAGAAGACGGAGGATGTTCTTGCTGCACAGTTCTTTTGGCCACGCATGCGGCGAGATGTTGAGAGATTCTTGGCACGCTGCACTACTTGTCAAAAAGCTAAGTCTCGCCTTAATCCACATGGTTTATATATGCCTCTTCCTGTTCCTAGTGTTCCCTGGGAAGATATTTTGATGGACTTTGTTTTGGGATTACCTTGTACACAGAAGGAGAGGGATAGTATTTTTGTTGTTGTGGATCGGTTTTCTAAGATGGCACACTTTATTCCTTGTCACAAGACCGATGATGCTGCGCACATTGCTGATTTGTTTTTTCGTGATATCATTCGTTTGAATGGTGTGCCAAATACTATTGTTTCTGATCATGATACTAAATTTCTTAGCCACTTTTGGAGATGTTTATGGGCTAAGTTGGGGACTAAATTGCTGTTTAGTACTACATGTCATCCCCAAACTGATGGACAAACTGAAGTAGTTAATAGAACTTTATCTACCATGTTGCGGGCTGTTTTAAAGAAGAACTTAAAATTGTGGGAGGAGTGTTTGCCTCATATTGAGTTTGCTTATAATCGTTCGCTGCATTCTACCACAAAGATGAGCCCTTTTCAGATTGTCTATGGTTTTGTTCCACGTGCACCTATTGATTTGTTGCCTTTACCATCTTCAGTGCAAAATAATTTCGATGCTACACAGCGTGCTGAATTGATTTTAAAATTGCATGCAACTACTAAAGACAACATAGAACGCATGAATGTTAAGTATAAAGTTGCTGGGGATAGAGGACGAAAGCATGTTGTGTTTGAGGTTGGTGATCTTGTTTGGTTGCATTTGCGCAAAGATCGTTTTCCTGATTTGCGCAAGTCTAAGTTAATGCCACGTGCTGATGGTCCTTTTAAGGTGATAGAGAAAATCAATGATAATGCATATAAACTTGAGCTTCCTGCAGATTTTGGTACGGTAAGTCCTACATTTAACATTGCAGATTTAAAACCTTACTTCGGTGAAGAAGATGAGGTTGCGTCGAGGATGACTTCAATTCAAGAAGGGGAGCATGATGAGGACATCCCATCTATTGATACACCCGCTGTACCTACAACGGAACACATACAAGGACCTATCACTCGAGCTCGTGCCAAGCAACTTAACTATCAGGTACTTTCGTTTCTTGGAACTCTTTCTCACATACATGAGAATATGATGCTGCCTAAATCAGATATGTTTGTTACTCTTAGGAATGATGGACCTAGCATGGATGAGAGGGACAAGCTTTGGAGCATGAGCGTGCATGGAGATGGCAGCAAGCGTTTGAGGATTGAAGAAGATGCCACGAGTGGAGATTTCAGAACTTTGAAGCCACCATAATGAAGGATGAAGACTTGGACGAAATATACAAAGAACCACTTCATAAATTCGTCCTTAGATAAATATGGTGCTGCGTCACTTTTATTTTTGGGCCAGGCCCATGTAATTTTCGCAGCAAATAAGACAGCCACTTTTAGGAGTCCGAATTTGAGGAGAAAAGGCCTGTTAGGGTTCCGTTCGACCACCCTACCCAAGGCTGGTCGCACCCCTACCTTTTCCTCCTCAAATACCCCCCCCCCCCCGTAGCCGCCATTAGAACTCGGATTTTGTTTAGACTAAAGTTAGCCATTGCTGCAACTATGAGCTCAACTTTTGAGGCCAATCGCCCTGAAGAAGACCGCCTATTCGGAATCCCACCTTTTGAATAAAGCATACATCTTTCATCCGCAATATCTTCATTGCTGTATTAGTTCTTACTTGTTCTCGATTTCAGGTAGGAATTAAGACCCTCGCTGGTCAGGCTGATCGTGCATCCGCAAGATCAGTAACTCCCGGAGATTGTCCTAGCGATTGCATTGGCGCACGAGCTTCGCACGTGTAGTCGGATCGTCAAGCACGAACTCCACCCACCAAATCGACATATCAAGATCTCATCGAAAGATCGGACACCTTTGCGCTATCATGGAGGAAGATAGTAATGAAAGAATTAGGGTTTTTACCCTCGCCAACATGCTTTATTTATAAGTAAACTTTAATGGGCATCCGCAGATTGAAGGTCCAAGTACATCTACGAGCTTTTATACCTAACCACGAGCAGAAGATAAGACAGCAGCAGCATATCAAGAACATGACACATAGGAGGAAAATGCAGCACGGACAAATAAAATACGGACGTACGTCAAGGAGCAAACCGCATCTCATCACAGACTTGGGGCCTCATATCGTCAGAAAGAGAATGAATAAAAACTAAAGCACAAATTGTGCCAAAATTATCACAGGCGGAAAATTATTAACCAGAAGTATTTATATTTTGAGCCTATACCCTAATTTTTTTGGCTATAGCCTCGGGGGCTACTCCCATCGGGAGCGCTGGCCGCGCACCCGATAAAAAAGCAGTGTTAAGAAAGAAGTCGACAGAAAGAAGAAGAAGGTAAAATAATATATGCACAATCGACTACCTATCATCGACAACGAACTTCGACTTCATTGTCGACAAAATAAAGATCGATTACTCCCATCGGGTGCTATTTATGAGAGTCTAAAAAAACAACTGAAATATTTTGCACATTCCAACAGTCAAACAAGGCTACGATATATGATTCTTGAGTTGCGTCATTGCGACAAAATTCGAATGCCATGATTGAAACATATTGTGAAGGTAAGACCCCAGGATCTGTCCTGTGTGGCCTGGTATACGCACATGGATGCGCTCTTCTAGTAACTATTCGTGTCTACGACGCGAAGAAAATCATGGTGGATGCACTGGGTACCCTGAGAACCACTAGGACTCGTTCATTGTAAGTCCTAAACGCGGCAAAAGAATGAGTTTGACCGGTTTCCCAGATTCAAGTCCAAGGGGATTGAATTTGAAGTAGGTGACAAGTATCTGCTCCGGCAGTTAACTGGCCTCTTGATCCGTCAGAGTTGTCAGGCTTGTTCATCAAAACCCCTTGCCAGATGATATAATGAAAGATGTTTATTTTGTGAGCACAGGGAGAAGAAGTCGAAAGATTGATCAAATCAAAGAAATGAAGATTTGAGATTCAACCCGAATCTACAATTCTGGTAGAATCTCGGGGGCTACTGACAAGGGTATAGATAATAGAGCCCGTTACTTGAGTACCTCCGAGACCCGGTAAGCTAGGCCCAAGTGTAATCCTAGTCGAAATATGAGTTCATATCATATACCGGTGTTGTAATATGTATCGGACCCCTCCCGATCCTTGAGACCTGGCCACCTATATATAGGGGCCAGGAGAGGAAGGTGAGGGACAGATTGAGAGTAAGCCAAAGTTCACCACCACATTTACTTTTGATACACACCTTGTTTGACTGATTTTACCTTCGAGTTCATCCGACGCCCTACTTCCCCGATCCTACATCCTTTATCTAGGACATTTGTCGAGTTAACCCTCGTCACCTGGCCACCTATATATAAGGGCCAGGAGAGGCCGGCTAGGGACAGATTGAGATTGAGCCCATTGAGTACCACGCTTATTCTCGATACACGCATAATCACGCCTTGTTTGACTGACATCTACCTTCAAGTTCATGTGACGCCCTCTTCCCCCAATCCTAAGTCCTTCGTCTAGGACATTTGTCGAGATAACCCTCGTCAATTGGCGCCAACCATGGGGACTCTGGGCGTTGGAGTCATGAATTTGACGGCTTTTCCGATTTTAGCTAACAGCAACTCGAGAGTCGGCAGAAACCAGATATCCTTCGGGACCGTAGATTTTCAACTTCATCCATCAACCCTTACTCCAGTCTTCGCAAGTTTGGATCAGGAGATGGACCTAACGATCAGAAGCCTAAATTTTCGTGTCGGTTCTTTGGGTTCGATTCGCCTCTCAGATTCGACGAAATCGGATCTGTCGGCAAGAAAAACCGCAACAATCGCAATGTCAGAATCATCGGTAGGCTCTTCCAGCGAGGTAAACTCGCCGGTCAGCTTTGCAACAATGGAAAAAAGAGAAGAAAAAATTGAAGAACTCAACAAACTCATGGGAAACCTCGACATAGGAGAAGCAATGGGTCATTTAGATCTTGACCAGAACGACTTCACCACCCAAAGCGGCGGTATCTCTAGTAATATACACCAGGTATGCATCATCATCACTGAAGCAGCAGAAGAAAACAATGACACAAGCAACCTAGTAGTTGACACATGGCAGCAAACCGAGGATCAATAATGGAAAAGAGAAGGAGCAAATATATGTCTCCACCGGAGAGTGGAGAATTATCATGTTAGGAATCAATCACGGCATAGATGTACCCACAAATTTGAGGAGAGAAGTTCTAATGGACATCGGTATGCCCTACATCAGCACAAAAAGATGCTGCGAGCAGAAAAAAGCGAGCTTAGGAAAAGTCAGGAGAGCAATAGCGCATTAAGCAGATCATATTGGAATGAATACAATGAGACATCGGATTCCAGCAAAGAAAGACATCGCGAACCAAAGCATAGCAGGAGAAAAATAGCACGAGGAAGGGAAGAAAAGCGCGCAAGAAGTATCAGCGCGCCATTATCAGACGAAGAGGAAAACTTCATACAGGAAACACTAGAAGCAGCCCTAGTGGCAGCACAAGCATATCTATTAACCACGAAGCCGGAACCCAGAGATCCACGGGAGCACATGCATCAAGCAGCCATAAAAAGTCTTGGGTTAGTGGAAGATAAGTTAAGGCAGCACTCTTCAGAAAAGTAGTCGACATATTACGAGGATCAGGAAAAAAAGCCGAAAGTACGAATCCTCGCAAAGCCAAATAAGCGACTCATCAGGCGACAAAAACCACAAGGCACGGACGGAGGATGCAAGGAATATTATAGCACAGACCAGGGTGAACAATGCACGCTATGTGTGGAATGAAGAAAACTATGAGGACGATGAAAAGGAGATGGATGCGCTATGCTTTACCAGAAGGGTTCGCAGAACGCGAGTACCCAAAGGATTCAAATTACCACACGATCAGTAGAAATACGATGGGTCACAAGAACCTTGGCTATGGCTATCAGACTACCTTCAAGCAGTGCAAATACTTGGAGGAACAAGAGAAACAGCAATGCAAAGTTTACAACTACACCTCACCGGCGCAACACGGTCTTGGTTAAGCACCTTACCCAACGATTCCATCGGGAGTTGGGGCAAACTAGAAAATCAATTCACAAGAAATTTTCATTCGACATACAAACGACCAACGTCAATAGAAGAAGTCAAATCCTGTATGCAGAGAAAGGGTGAGACTTTACGTTCATATATACAGCAATTGATTATAATAAAAAACTCCGCAGAAGACATCTCCGATGAGCGGGCAGTAGATGCTTTTTTTGGATGGCCTTCGCCGTTTGGATCTCGTGGAAGAATTAGGAAGAACAAGGCCCAAAACAGTGTCAGAATTAATAGAGAAAGCAAGCAGATTCACCGATGGAGAAGACACTTACAACAATAAAAGGGCGCGTTCACCAGAAGTCGACAGGGCAAACTGGCAAAGGTGCAGGTCTCACAACGAGGATGGCCGCATAAGATGCAACCAAGTAGCTGCAGGATGCGAAAGGGGAGACGAGGAAGGAAGCGAAAGTAGAGAGTACCAAGACAAAAACAACCGCAGACGAGATAAGCCGAAATATTCTGACCCATCGGTGGAGGACATGCTTCACGGACCTTGCCACATCCATTATGCGTACCTAGATGGCAAGAGAGTTTCCAATCATCTGATGAGAGACTGCAGGACGTTCCTAAGACTGCAAGATGCAACAGAATTAAGCCAAGGAGCACATCAAGAAAACATAACACATGGCAGCGCAACCACAGCTCAAGGATACCAAGTACAAAACGATGCAAGTCATCCAGATCTAAAGGTGTACATATCTGTAATGATCCAACCTGTCCCAAAATCCAAGAAAGAGAAAAAAAATATCAAGTCAAGTAAACCTAGCAATATCTTCACCACCAATCATTACAGAATACCTGCAATGGTCCGACCGAACGATCAGGTTCAGTAGAGCAGACCACCCAAGGAAAGTACCCAGGCCAGGACACGCGCCAATGGTGTTGAAGGCGCAAATAGGAGGATACAACATCAAAAGAGTATTTATGGACCGAGCCGTGGCATAAACTTAATATACATAAGGACCCTAAAGGCAATGAGCATCTCACTGGAATGGTTGAAGCCAGCGGATTGCTCTTTTCATGGAATAGTACTAGGAAGCGCAAACCACCCCCTAGGGAAAATTGAACTTGACGTTTGCTTTGGCGATAGCGGTAATTTCCGCAGAGAAAAGCTAGAATTCGAGGTGATGGACTGGCCCTCGCAATACCACGTAATCCTGGGACGGCCCGCATTTGCAAGGTTCATGGCAGTTCCTCACTATGCATACCTGGCACTCAAAATTCCAGGACCTAAGGGGGTCATCACAGTGTAGGGAAGCTTTGAAGTATCAAACACCTGTGACAAAGAATTCAATAGGATGGCACAAACTTTTGGCATGACAGCCGAATATGCAAGACTCAAAGGCGAAACTAACCACAATGTACTACCCGACGTCGGTCGATCCCTGCCGGACCAGGCTTTCGATGCGACACAAGATTCTAAGAAAGTTTGGGTTCACCCTACGGACCCAAACAAGACCACTTCCATCGCAGTGAACTTGGATCCCGCATAGGAAAGCGCGCTCGTCGAGTTCCTCCGTGAGCACTGGGAAATCTTTGCCTGGTGTCCTTCAGACATGCCAGGGGATCGCAGGGAACTCGTCAAGCACGCCCTAAATGTGGATCCAAAAGCAAGACCAGTCAAGCAACCTCTGCGATGGTTTGATGAACCCAAAAGGAAAGTGTGACGCCCCAAAATCGGCACCTTGCGAATTACAGCAATCACGCCACAATTCGCATGATGTCGCTTTGGAAACGCACCACCAAGCAAAATGTGCACAAACAACATACACATTATGCGGGTGGAATCAAGGTAGCAACATTGCACAAGTTCACGATGGAACCCACAAAAGAATATATAATACAACCGCGAAGACTCCAACGAGTCAAGAATACAAATACACGTACAAAGATCCAAATCATACATAAAGCAAAATAGTATCCGAGTACGGACAAGAATACAAATGGGCCTAAGAGGCCTGAAGATAACGATGGCATCCATAACCCTGCCTAGGCCAAGCCGGAAGGGTAACCATGCTAACGTCGTCGCTTCCATGTACCTGTCTTCAAACCTGCTCCGGCGAAAATCCGAGACGAGCAGCAATAAGTACAAAAGTACTTAGCAAGACTTCAAGACGTATAAAGCGTAGTCAACAAGCGGTCTTTGTACGTGAGGTACGCAGACAACTCGAGAGACTCAAAAGGACGTCAGCTGTATAGTGGGGTTAAGCGGCAGCGAGCAAGCACTAAAGAACCTATAGAGACACTCTACAACTTCCGTCTAATCAGAATAAGATAAGAGAGCGCATAAAGGAACCGACTAGAATACTACACCAAACATAACTCAGCCGATGAATCACCTCGTTGTGCCCACACGAAGAAGCAATATCAAAGGCACTCACACGGTTGACAATTTTATAACAATTTAATATTGCAGTAGAACTATTTACTACGCCACTTAATATCATCAATTAGGTGTAAGTTATTCTATGATCGAGTAGAACGGCTCCAAGTCGTCCATAACCGCGGACACGGCTTTTCGAAAAGATTTACCCTGCAGGGGTGCACCAATGTACCCATACACGCTCGATCAATCCAACCTAGACAAGGGATGGATATCACGACGAGACCGTTGCTAATTCTACAAGAGAGTTTAGGGGGGCCACCCAACTAAGCTACCCGTAACGAAGTCGGCCGAGCTCCGAAGACGGACCCAGAAGTTTGCGACGGCGTGAAAGTCTGAAAGAAGGCTCATCGGACAGACGTCGTCCAGCTTCCAATTCGACCCGCAGGCAAATAAACCCGTCAACCATCGGAGGCGACGCAACCACACCCATCAGAGGGGGGCTTAGAGACTCCGCCACCATCAAAGGTGACTCCACCCAAATCCAGATCCAAATGTAAAATACGGTGTTGTGGCCCCCGGTAAACTAACTCGAGAAAAAGTAGTAAGTCAAGGGAGATCCCATGGCATCTCCACGAGTGGTTAGTGCGCTCAGCTTAGAACAGTTCATGCGAACTCAGGGTCCTAGGGGACACAAGTGAGCCGTCGGAAAACAGGCAAAATGACTCACCGATGCCTCTGCTTAATCAAGTGTAGTTGTAACATAAATAAATCATGTTATCTCCAACATCTAATAACCAACTAATCTCCAATTCATATCCATCTCATATATCAAGTAGAGCATATGATAAACTTCCCAACAACCCGATAAGATAAAACAACTTGAAACAACCTAAGCAAGCCTACGACTCGCAGGGCCAACTCAAACAACAAGGAAAAGGTAATAGGCGGGAGGTGGCGGATATATAGTTTTGCTTTGGGGAAACAAGTGGATAGGATACGTGACTCGAACAAAGCATCGGAACACAAGGCTAGCATAAAGAATAAGAGAAAGCATAAACATAAATAGGTAATAAGTACCCCTATAGGTAGGTAAGGGGAGGGAAAGCTTGCCTGGCAAGTTAGTCGAAGAACACCCGAAGAACTTGTCGTTGCTCACAACACCACGAAGCGTCCTATCCGGGAAGAAGCAAATTGCTACAACAAACAACGGATGCAACACTTACTACTACGGCAAAAGAATTAGCATGATCATGTGAAGCATGTATGCATGTCATGGCAATTATGATGCAATGCAACTTACCCAAATTAAGCGGAATCGGAATCCCGGCACACACATATATGATTCAAGTTGTTTTACTACACGACAATTTAATTGTTGATTAGCATGGCAAGACAAGATATGAGTGAGCTACACAAATTAAATGAAGCGGGAAAATATTATAAGCATCTCCCAAATACTTCATATGTTATGTATTAGTTGATATGCAAATTACCATGTGGCTACATGCTGCGAGATGCAAACAGTAATATGAATGGCATATTTAGATTCTACACATTTTTCTGATAAATTTTCATATAAAATACTTTTTATTTCGAGTTACCAATCAAAATATATGGATTTTGCAAGATTGAAACAAATTCTGCCATTTTTTTAGAAAACATAAATAAAACCAGGAACTTTTCTCACCGAACTAGAGCTAGACAGCAGGGCTGACGCGTGGGGTCGGCTCGCTGACAGGGCGCTGACGAGGCAGGTTCTGGGCGATGCTGCTGGCTCCGGCTGACAGGAAAGGCCCGCATGTCAGTTGAGGACTGAAGGGAAAATCCCCAAAAAGGTTTGTCTCGTGTCTTGCCTGTGATTCGAACTCCTGATCTGCTGAAAACGGGGCAGAGCTTCAGACCACTGGGCTGCTCACCAGGACGTGAACAACGGGTAGCACCAGAGTTTAACAACTGGACAGAGAAAGTTGAACTCTGACGAAACTGAATAAATATGCTGTTGTCGACCTTGGTTTCAGAAGGACGGAGACGACGACTCGAGCCAGCCTACAGGGCGCGGCGGCCGGAGCGTGTGACAGGAACGGGCGTGGATGCGGGCATGCGTGGCCGGCCACGAGCCGAGGTAAAGTGGCGCCGCCGGAGGATCTTGTATGCAGCAGCTCTCGGGAAGCAGAGGAGCGCGGCGCGGGGATGCGAAGCTGCAGAACCTGACCGCGTGGGCATAGTAGAAAAAAACGTCATGCTTGGCGCGGATGACGAGCAGGCTAAGACGTCGGAGTCAAGCTTGGCGGCGAGGAAGCTGGCGAGGAAGCATGCCGCTTGGCGACGCGGAAGAGGCTGCAGACGCGGCGACGACGGGGATTATGAGCTGCGGTCGCGACGGAGCTTGACGAGGCGTGGCGGCGTGCGCGGGCGTGCGGAGCCGGAGATGCGTCGGACGGACGCAGACGCCGTGGTCACCGGGAGAACTCGGAGCAGCACGGGGTGTTGCAGACGAGCACGCAAGCGTGCGTGAGGTGCTGAAGAGGCAAGCACGGTGCAGCAGGACGTGGTCATCGGCCGGACCGGAGCAGTGCTTGGAGGCCGGGTCGAGGTTGCTGTAGTTGATGAGCCGCGTGGCTGGAACGGAGGTCGACCAAAAGTGTCGGCTTGCCGGGAGTTTGCTGGCGAAGTTGTTCGACGTGGGGATGATTGGTCTCGCCGGGAGAAGAAGAAGAGCATGTGGCTTCCGTCGTGACTGCGCGGAGATAACGTTGTCCTTGTCGGTGATTCGGGTGCTCGGGTTTCAGGCTATCGGTGGAAACATCGGAGGAGGATTTCTTGTCGACGAGGACGCGGAGGTCTCGGAGAACCAGCGACGACCGATGACGAGGACGCTACGGAGGCGCGCAGGGCAGGATGACAGCGCGGACGCGAATGTCGAGCTTCAGCGATTTGGTTACAGATGAGAATGGAGGGGCCAGAACGAGATAGGAAAAGAGGTAGCGGCGGCGGTAGGAGGGAGTAGGTGAACTAGGGTTGCAGCGTAGGAGAGGTCTTCTTATAGGATAGGGATGCCTCCCATCGGCCGTCCCATCGCCAGGTGGGGTGCGTGGCTCCGCTGCGATTCTTGCCGTACAGGCGAGGAAGACAGGAGTGAAACCTGGAGGTAATGGGTCATCGATCGAAATTGAGGGGCCGGTAAAGGGTTCAGCTGGGCTTCTTTCTCCTTCTGTACTATTTCTTCTTTATTTCTCTTCTTTTCTGCTCATCTCTTCCCAGAATAAGATGGAGAGAGGGACACGAGAGAGAGGTTTTGACGGATTTAAAACATGATTCAAACAAAAACTTTTAAAACTTGATTTGATCTAAAATATTTCATAAGTTTGCAAATATTTTGGTTTTTTTTAGTTTTAACTTAAAATAAGAAATGTGAAGTGAGGGTTTATTATAAAACCATACGAGTAATAAGATAAAGAATGGATTTTATTCCAAATGGTTTTAGATTTAATAAAACCATGCAAGGTTATAGAATGCATGATGATGCATAACATAATGATGACGCACAAAAGAAAAGCAACAAGCAAATCTAAAAGGGGATTTTCCCGGGCCGTTACAATCGACACCACCAACAAGGGATCTCGCCCCGAGATCCACGCTCGTGTAGGGGAAGACTTGGTTAGACTATCGAATCTTCTTTCCTCGTGTTGATCTTGTCGACACCACCAACAAGAGGTTTCTCCTCGACACCACCAACAATAGATTGTTGCTCACGTTGACGATGATAAACTTTCGACGAACGGACCTATTAGGAAAGGCAAGAGATCGTCCACCCACGTAGGATCCTAAAACTTGAAGAAGGTAAGAGAGATGACTCAAAACTCGCAAAGGTAAGAGGGGAGAAGCACATAGGTAAGGAGTAAAATGCAGACCTACTTAGAGCTATCCAACGCGTTTTTAGCTAAAATAGTTTTGACACTAGACTCAACAACGACCGTTGGCAAGGTTATCCTACAGGCAGAGCGGACCCGCGGGTATCGACAAAACCTTGGCTCTGATACCACTTGTGACGCCCCAAAATCGGCACCTTGCGAATTACAGCAATCACGCCACAATTCGCATGATGTCGCTTTGGAAACGCACCACCAAGCAAAATGTGCACAAACAACATACACATTATGCGGGTGGAATCAAGGTAGCAACATTGCACAAGTTCACGATGGAACCCACAAAAGAATATATAATACAACCGCGAAGACTCCAACGAGTCAAGAATACAAATACACGTACAAAGATCCAAATCATACATAAAGCAAAATAGTATCCGAGTACGGACAAGAATACAAATGGGCCTAAGAGGCCTGAAGATAACGATGGCATCCATAACCCTGCCCAGGCCAAGGCGGAAGGGTAACCATGCTAACGTCGTCGCTTCCATGTACCTGTCTTCAAACCTGCTCCGGCGAAAATCCGAGACGAGCAACAATAAGTACAAAAGTACTTAGCAAGACTTCAAGACGTATAAAGCGTAGTCAACAAGCGGTCTTTGTACGTGAGGTACGCAGACAACTCGAGAGACTCAAAAGGACGTCAGCTGTATAGTGGGGTTAAGCGGCAGTGAGCAAGCACTAAAGAACCTATAGAGACACTCTACAACTTCCGTCTAATCAGAATAAGATAAGAGAGCGCATAAAGGAACCGACTAGAATACTACACCAAACATAACTCAGCCGATGAATCACCTCGTTGTGCCCACACGAAGAAGCAATATCAAAGGCACTCACACGGTTGACAATTTTATAACAATTTAATATTGCAGTAGAACTATTTACTACGCCACTTAATATCTGTCGATGGATTACGTGTCGCAAGAACACGGGGTACCACGCGACGGACCCGAAGATTCGAACGCAGGGGGCTGAACGTGTGAGATCTTGGATCGCAATGAAACACGGTGACGGAAGCCTCGATTGTCGGACGCGCAACGCACTGCAGAGAGGGAGACCGAGCTTTACCCAGGTTCAGGGCCCTCGTGGTGAGGTAAAACCCCTACTTCATGCCTTCTTGTATTACGATGTGACACCTCGCGAGGAGTACAAGGCCTTAGTTACAAAGCTCTAGCTGGCCAGAGGTTGAAGAACCTGCGTGCCCAACTAGCAGCTTGAAGACGACCGAGATCAGATTAGACCGGATCCCCTCTAAGGGGTGGCCTCCCCTCCTTTTATAGCGCCAAGGTCCTCCTTCCCCTTATCTTCTTGGGGAAGGGGTTGCCACACACGGCCAAGGAGGGAGGACAGCTATAGACTAGGTTCTTCTGTAGACTTGGTCTTCGTAGGGCAGTGGCGCCGGTCCACAGGAGTGGGTGGAGGAGGCTGACATCCTCCTCTGGCGCCCTGCACCGTCCATGCTATATTTAGGGGGGTGGCCAACTGCCATTGTGCCGCTTTGGGCAGGCACAGAGAAAGTTGGTCTCCTCCCTATCGGGGGTAGCGTGGACGGTACGCGGTCTTCTGCCCGTTGCCCTTCTTGCTCCGCACGAAAACGTGCTATGCTGACGTGGGCGTACCTCCTCTCCTCACCAGCAGGGGCTCGTGAGGAGGTCTTCTGGTCCTTAGCGGTTTCTGTCGTCGTTCTCCTCACGAGGCGCCTCCTCGTGAGGGTCTTCTCCGAAGCGAAGATTGTTGATTATCTCCTGGGCTGAAGATGGGCCGATGACGGGGCCCAGGAGCAGGTGGACCGGGATACCCCGGTATCCATTACACCGACAGTAGCCCCCGGGAGCCCGGCCCACAACGCGCCCTCTTGAGGAAGCGAAGGGTCGGGGGCCCCCGAAGCTGCTGGGCCCTCCAACGGCACGCGTCAACCGCGCGGTCAGAGGACCATGTGAAGATGCAGAGGCTGCGGACACGTGCCGTGGCCGCAGCTGGTGAGACGAAACGGCGGTGACGCTACAGTCTCCGAGGCGTCATCCATCATAATGATGCGTCGCTTGACTGCAGAGCGCTGCGCCAACGCTTCGGTTCCCGCGCTGGGATTTGACGCATCGACGCTGGATGATCCCCTTAAATAGGTCCTCCTCGAGACCGTCGGCACTTCACCTCCTTCCTCCAGTGCCACTTCTGCTTCTTCTTCCCTGAGAGCATGGACCCTTCCAACTCCACCGCCGCCGCCGGTCCAAGCTCCGGAACGAAGCGTCGAGGGCGCCCTCCGGGCAGCGGGAACAAGGCGAAGGTCCCGGCCCAGTGGACCCCCGGCGCCGGGGGCCCCTTGCGCATTGGCGCGCCGAGGCAGAACGAGGCGATTCGCCCAGCCTCGGGGACCTCCGGCGCCCTGACCCTCCGGGGCCCCGCACGCGGCGGAGCCCTGAACTCGCCGTCGCCGCTGGCGACGGCGCCTGCTCCCCGCACCTCGGGGAGCATTGATCGGGCCCTCCGGGAGGTGGAGGCCGCCCTGGGCCCCCCTCCCCCTGCTGCAGATCTTCCGGCCCCGCCGGTGAACGGAGTGATCGCCACTCCGCGCCACCTGGCGGCGGCGATGCTGGGACCCCTCGTCGCCCCGGGGTCCCGATTCTTGGAGCTCCTCGTCGTCGTCGACGCCCCGGGGTTCAACTCCCTCCGGTTGCCCGACGCCATCCGGAGGGTGCTTCACGCCCACGGCCCAGCCGCCGGGGAGATCGCCCTGGGGGAGCAGAGCAGGCCAGATCTCTTCTGGCCTGTGGACATCCTCTTCGGGCCGACCGGCAACGTTGTCCTCTCCGGCCGCTGGAGGCCCTTCGCCCTCGGCTGCCGCCTCCGCATCGGCGACCGCCTCGTCTTCCGCTTCAAGCTGGGGACCCTGGAGGCGATGGTGCGGATCTTCACCGCCGACGGCGTCCGCCGCACCTACCCCCAGCTCCCGGCGCAGTGAAGAGGAAGTCCTGGGCGGTAGTCTTCTGGGGAGGGGAGCTAGTCTCCTCCCCTTTTCGTTGTGTAGTCCTTGCCGGCGGGGAATGCCCCGCCGTGCTTTGCTCCTTCCCCCTCTGGGGGCGCTTTAATGAAATCCAGTTGCTTAATCTTGCTGTCCTTCACTGTCCCGGCCATTTGCTTGCTCGAGAGCCCTGGAGAGCTGCAGGTATCGACGGGAAGCCTCCCTCCACCTCAGAGCTCGGGACGGGTTCGGCGTCGATGACACAGTGGACGATCCCTGAGACAAGAAGTTGAAGAAAAGGTTGGAAAAAAAAACCCCAAATCCCCGAAAACGGAAAAACAAATCGATAAAACAAACGAAAAAAGAAGGCGAATAAGATGCCCCTGTGACCGGCACAGGGACCTTCTCCATCGTGGAGGAGCGCGGCACTATCTGTGCCAGCAGCTAAGAGCAAATTGCCGCGCGTGGCGATTCACGGGGCCTTCCTCGTCGTTGAGGGAAGCTGGACCCTCACGGACGTGAAAACGTCGACGCTTAAGAGAGCCCAGAGACCGTCGACACCTCACAAGGGTTGCTCATGAGGTGAAGGGCCTGGCGCGGACCTCCGGATCTGCGTCTCCTTCGCAAGATATATCGGAGCGGCCTTGGTCTTCAATAATCCTGCCACGTTAGGCCTTCCTCGGGAGAGGGAATCTTCCTGCGGATGCTGATGCATCGACGCGTCTTTGCTCCCTCGTGAGGGTTGCTCACGAGGGGTAGGTCCTTAGCGGGTGCCATGGGCACACCTTGGACTTTTCCTCGAAGATTTTTTATTTTCTGGAGCACTTCGCGAGGAACTAAGCACCATGGGCATCCAGAGGTGATCGTTAATGGGGCCGTCGCCCCCGACCAGAGCTCGCTCCCTTCGGGTTTTTCGGGCTTGCTGTTTTCCGGGCGGAGGCCCCAGCATAGACACCGTGCCTAGCCCCCTTCCGCGAGGAGTACAACAGAAAATAAATGGACTTCATGCCATTTTGATGTCATGCCGAAGCAGAGGCGCTATATTGCGCTTTAACTTAATATCAGTGCTTAAGAGCAGATTGAGCTGATACAAGTGCCGTGCAAACGGTCTTTTTCTCCTCGTGAGGAACCTAAGGGTAGAACTTTCGCAGATGAGCTATGTTCCACGGGTTCCCCACTGGCACGCCTTCTGCGGTTTCCAGCCGCACCGAGCCTGGCCTGGCGATATGCGTCACCTTGAAGGGTCCTTCCCACATTGGAGATAGCTTGTGCAGGCCCTCGCGAGAGAGTATTCTCCTCAGCACCAGGTCGCCGACCTCCAGAGTTCTTGCTCAAACATGGCGGCTATGGTAGCGGCGTAGTCCTTGCTGGTACCTCGCGGCGCGGAGCGCGGCTTGGCACCGAGCTTCTTCGAGCAGAAGGAGGCGGTCCTTGATGAGGTCCTCTTGGCGAATTTCGTCGAAGGCGAGCACTCTTGGCGACCCGAACTTGACGTCGGTGGGAAGAACAGCCTCCGCCCCGTAGACCAGGAAGAAAGGGGTTTCTCCGGTGGGCTTGGTGGCGGTAGTCCTGATGGACCACAAGATGGATTGGAGGTTGTCTAACCATTTTTTGCCGCAGGCTTCGAGCTTGGCGTTGAAGCTTTTCGTCTTGAGCCCTTTGAGCACTTCAGCGTTGGCGCGCTCGGCTTGACCATTGCTCCTGGGGTAAGCGACGGAGGCGAAGCAGATTTTGATGCCGGTCGATGCGCAGTATTCCCGGAACAAGCCGCTGGTGAACTGGCTGCCGTTGTCGGTGATTATGCGGTTAGGCACACCAAAGCGACAGACCAGTCCATGGACGAACTTGACGGCGGACCTGGCCGGGATTGTGCACACCGGTTCCACCTCCACCCACTTGGTGAACTTGTCGATGGCGACGTAGAGGTAGCGATAGCCCCCTTGCGCTCTGGGAAATGGACCGAGGATGTCCAGCCCCCAAACTGCAAAGGGCCAAGTGAGTGGGATGGTGCGCAGCTCTTGCGCCGGCTGATGTATCTGCTTGGCGTGGAATTGGCACGCCTCGCACCTCTTGACCATCTCCGACGCATCTCCGAGCGCCGAAGGCCAGTAGAAGCCGCTTCGATATGCCTTCGCAGCTAGAGTCGCGGCTAAAGCGTGGTGCCCACATTCGCTGGCATGAATGTCCCTTAGAAGCTCTTGGCCTTGGTGAGTAGATATGCACTTCAGAGCGACGCCATTTGGGCGACGCCGGTACAAGTCACCATCCTTGACGCAGTAGCCCGAAGCTTGCCGCACAATCCTTTCGGCCTCCTCTTCATCCTCAGGAAGCCTGCTGCTGGTGAGGTAGGCCTTGAGCTCGATGATCCAATCCACTCCCTCCTGCCGGGCCAATGCCAGGAGGACGCGGTCACCCGAAGGAGGCCCGCAATCCGGAGCCCCCTGCTCCGGCGGTGGCGGCAAAGCGGAAGGGGGAGGTGGTTCGGATGTCGACGGAGAAGCGGACGGTTTGAAGAGACGCTCCTCGAAGACGCCGGCGGGCTGCGCCAGGCGATGAGAAGCGTGCTTGGCGATCTCGTCGGCCTCCACGTTTTCCCCTCTCGGGATGTGCTTCAGCTCCAAGCCTTGGAAGCGTTTTTCCATCTTTCGATGCTCCTCGAGATAAGCCGCCATGTGCTCATCCTTTGGAGTGTAGCTCTTGTTGGAGAAATTCACAACCAGCTGTGAATCTCCTTTGACGATGAGGCGCTTGATGCCCAAAGCATTCGCAGCCCTTAAGCCTGCAAGAAGTCCTTCGTACTCCGCGATGTTGTTGGAGACCTTGTGTTCCGGCCCAAAGCAGAGCTGCACAGCGTAGAAAAGCTTGTCTCCCGAGGGAGAGGTTAAGACAGCACCTGCTCCCGCGCCCGGAAGGTTGAAGGCGCCGTCGAAGTGCATGACCCAGAGGCCCGGGGCCTCCTCTCCAGGGAGAGTCGACTCCACCTCTGGAGGCTCGTTTACGAATGGATCAGTCCATTCTGCAGTGAACTCGGCCAAAGCCTTGCTCTTGATTACCTTTGTAGTTTCGAAGGAGATCTCGAAAGGCTGAAGCTCCACAGCCCACTCAGCCACCCGCCCGGTGACATTGGGGTTGCGCAGGACGGTTTCGAGGGGCCGATCGGTTACCACCTTAATCGGGTGACCCTGGAAGTAGTGGCGTAGCTTCCGCGAGGCGATGAGCAAGGTGTAGAGCAGCTTTTGCTGCATTGTGTAGCGTTCCCGCGCGTCGCGCAGTACCGTGCTGACGAAGTACACAGGCTTTTGCACCTTGACGACCCCCTCGGAAGGCTCCCCCTCAGGAGGCTTTTGAGCATTGCTCTGAGAGAGCGGCTCGGTCGGCGAAGATCCCTCGGGCGGCTCCTCCCGAGGGGCGGGAGGTGAAGCGGCCTCTTCCTCGTGAGGAGCCCCCGAGCCTAGAGGAGTGACCTCCTTGGCGATTACCTTGACGTCCCGCTGCGCGACGAGAACGGCACTTGCAGTCCTTGGAGTTGCCGCGATGTAGAGTAGCAAGGGCTCGCGAGTCGTTGGGGCAACCATGATCGGTGGGCTCGTGAGGTACCTTTTTAACTCGGCGAAGGCCTTGTCGGCTTCCGGAGTCCACTCGAACTTGCCGGTGCACTTCATGAGCTTGAAGAAGGGCAAAGCTTTTTCCCCACTCCTCGCGATGAAGCGCCCCAGGGCTGCCATGCACCCCGCGAGGCGTTGCATTTCCTTAAGATTGCGCGGAGGACGCATCTCTTCGATGGCCTTGACCTTGTCGGGGTTCGCCTCTATCCCGCGATTGGACACGAGGAACCCCAACAGCTTTCCCGACGGTACGCCAAAGGCGCACTTGGCGGGGTTGAGCTTGATGTTTACCTTCCTCAGGTTGACGAATGTTTCCTCCAGATCCTCGATGAAGGTGCGACCCTCGCGGGTCTTGACGACGATGTCGTCGACGTAGGCTTCCGCATTCCTTCCCATCTGAGACCCCAGGGCCTTACGCATGAGCCTTTGGAAGGTGGCTCCTGCGTTCTTCAGGCCGAAAGGCATGCAGACGTAGCAGTACACCCCACAGGGCGTGATGAAGGCGGTCTTCTCCTCGTCCTCCTTTGCCATCTTGATCTGATGATAGCCGGAGAAAGCATCCAAGAAGCAAAGGAGGTCGCAGCCGGCGGTGGAGTCGACGATTTGATCTATCCTCGGGAGAGGATAAGGGTCCTTGGGACAGGCCTTGTTGAGACTCGTGAAGTCCACGCAGAGGCGCCCACTGCCGTTAGCCTTTGGGACGACCACCGGATTAGCAATCCAGGTGGGGTGGGCTACCTCGCGTATCAACTTGGCCTTCTTCAGCTTCTCTATCTCCTTGACGATGAAGTCTTGCTTCTCTTGCGCTTGCTTTCTGGTCTTCTGCTTCACGGGGTGTGCCTGAGGGCACACGGCTAAGTGGTGCTCGATCACCTCCCTGGGAACACCGGGCATATCCGACGGAGTCCAAGCGAACATGTCAGAATTTGCCCGCAGGAAGGTGACGAGCGCGCTATCCTATTTGGGGGAAAGCCCTGCCCCGATGGTGACGAAGTTTTTGCAGCCCCCAGCCTGCAGCGGGACCTTCTTAGTTGTCGAGCGCTCTTGGGTAAACTGGGGCCTCCTCCCTGAGGGTACCGCAGCTTCCCCAATGCTCAAGTCCATCATGGGATGGTCCAGGTCCTCGCTTGTAGTAGGCGATGCAGAGGCGGCGAACTTCTTCCCTGTCGAACCCAGAGGGTTGGGCTCGAGAGAGGCCTTCTTTGCAGCAGCCCGCTCTTGGGATACGAGCTGCTTTTTCCTCGTGAGGTCGCCGGAGTGTTCCAGTAGATCTTCGTCGGCGGGGAACATGGAGGCGGCCTCACGGTAGACATGCTCAACCGATCGGAGAGCATCCTTCTCATTGCAGCGCACGGTGATCGTGCCGTTGGCGCCCGGAATCTTGAGGACGTTGAAGCCATGGTGCGTTGCCGCCATGAACCTAGCCAAGGCTGGGTAGCCGAGGATGGCATTGTATGGCAGGGCGATGTAGGCAACGTCGAAGTCGAGGCTTTCTGTCCTGTAGTTGTCCCGGGTGCCGAAGGTGACGGGCAGGCTTACCTGCCCAATTGGCGTCGTAGATCCTTCGGTTACCCCGAAGAATGGCCGAGTTGGCATGAGCCGGTGGTACGGCACCTGCATTTTTTCGAAGATCTCGACGGAGATGATGTTGAGGCCCGCCCCTCCGTCGATGAGAGTGCGATTGACGGCGACGTTGTTGATGGTCGGCGTGCACAAGAGAGGGATTGTGCCCACGCCCCTTGTGGAAGCCGGATGATCCTCCTCGTCGAAGCCAATCTTGCACGTCCACCACTTCATCAGGCGACTGCCGAAGTTGGGCTGTGCCGCCGCGATTTCTCGCGACAGCTGCTTGAAGTGCCGATTTGACAGAGGAGCCTGAGCTCCACCCAGGAGGCAAGCGACGAAGTCTCGTGGCTCTTGATAGCCCCCCTGGTTCTCCTCCCGACGATCGTTTGCTGGTGGGGGTAGCGGCAGCGGCTCGGGATCGTCTCGAGACAGACCCCCACGGCGGCGACCTTCCTCGCGGTCGTCGTCGCGGCGATCGCCCCGGGATCCACTCTTGCCGTTGCTGCGGCCACCCCCACGACGCTTGGAGACACCGTTCTCCTCGTGAAACTTCCGGACAATCCAACAATCCTCGGTATTGTGGGTGTCCTTCTTGTGGATGAGGCAGTAGCGGCGACGTCGACCTTTATCGCGATCGGAGCGGTCCCCGCGGCGTTGCTTATGATCTGGCTCCGCCGCGAGGGCAGCAGCCTCCTTTCGCTTGGGGTCCTTGGACTTCGGCTTTGGGGGAAGCGCCTCCGGCAGATTGTGCACGAAGAGCCTCCCCTCCTCAGCCTTGGCGCAGCGGTCGGCGATCTCGAAGAGCCTGACGACGGAAGTCAGCTCATCATTCACGGACAGCTTCTCCCGCATCTTGACGTCGGAGACGCCCGTGGAGAATGCGGAGATGACCTCCTTGTTGGAGATCCTGGGAATCTTGTTCCTCATCTGACTGAAGCGCTGGATGTACTGACGAAGCGTCTCGCCCTTGTACTGTCGCACCGCCTTAAGATCGTTCTTGGTGGCGGGGCGCTCGTACGTGGGCATGAAGTTGGCAACGAACTGACGACATAAATCCTTCCACGAAGTCACGGATTCATGAGGAAGATTCATGAGCCAAGTCCGCGGAGCGTCCTTGAGGGCCATGGGGAACCAATTGGCCATGGCACGCTGATCTCCACGCGCAGCCTGGACGGCGACGACGTGGAGTTGGAGGAATTCGACAGGATTTGTGGTCCCGTCGTAGCGCGTGGCGATGTCGGGCTTGAACTTGTCAGGCCAGACGACGTAGCGCTGCTGGCGAGTGAGGGCGAGACACCCGGGGTTGTAGATCGGGACGCCGGGGGTCCTGACGCTCTTGCCAGCCTCGCCGATGTCATCGATGGCGCGATCATGATTTTCGCGGCGGCGCTCGAGGGAGACGCGTGCGTCTTCCGGAGCGCGTTGGACGATCTGGCAGCTGGGCTCCCCGCGCGGCGAAGATGCGGCGCGGGAAACCACCCTCTTGGCCTTGTGGGCCATCCCATCTCCGGCGCCCGAGGCGCGATGCCCCGCCGCCGGATCTGGGCTCCCCGCGCCCTGGGCTCCTCCCAAGGCCGGGTCTTCGTTGGCGATGGCGACGAGCTCGGCGATTCGAGCGCGCCACCCCTCACGCCCGTCATCGGTGGGTCGATAACGCAGCAGCTCCTGCGCCATGGCGAGTGCCTGCGCAGGAGACAGCTGACTCCTAGAACGAGCGCGAGAAGTAGCGGTGGCGGTGAAGGAGAGCGAAGGCTCTGTCCGCTCAGACGGGAGGTAGGAGGACTCCAGATCTTCCTCCTCTTCCTCCTCTGCCGAAGCTTCACGACGACGGAAGATGGGCTCGGTTTGCCCTCGAGCAGCGTTGCGACGGCGAAGACGCTCGAGCCTTGCGTTGGTGTCGGCCATGTCGAAGCAGATCTAGAAGAAAAAACACCACAGCCCCCTACCTGGCGCGCCAAATGTCGATGGATTTCGTGTCGCAAGAACACGGGGTACCACGCGACGGACCCGAAGATTCGAACGCAGGGGGCTGAACGTGTGAGATCTTGGATCGCAACGAAACACGGTGACGGAAGCCTCGATTGTCGGACGCGCAACGCACTGCAGAGAGGGAGACCGAGCTTTACCCAGGTTCAGGGCCCTCGTGGTGAGGTAAAACCCCTACTTCCTGCCTTCTTGTATTACGACGCGACACCTCGCGAGGAGTACAAGGCCTTGGTTACAAAGCTCTAGCTGGCCAGAGGTTGAAGAACCTGCGTGCCCAACTAGCAGCTTGAAGACGACCGAGATCAGATTAGACCGGATCCCCTCTAAGGGGTGGCCTCCCCTCCTTTTATAGCGCCAAGGTCCTCCTTCCCCTTATCTTCTTGGGGAAGGGGTTGCCACACACGGCCAAGGAGGGAGGACAGCTGTAGACTAGGTTCTTCTGTAGACTTGGTCTTCGTAGGGCAGTGGCGCCGGTCCACAGGAGTGGGTGGAGGAGGCTGACGTCCTCCTCTGGCGCCCTGCACCGTCCATGCTATATTTAGGGGGGTGGCCAACTGCCACTGTGCCGCTTTGGGCAGGCACAGAGAAAGTTGGTCTCCTCCCTGTCGGGGGTAGCGTGGACGGTACGCGGTCTTCTGCCCGTTGCCCTTCTTGCTCCGCACGAAAACGTGCTATGCTGACGTGGGCGTACCTCCTCTCCTCACCAGCAGGGGCTCGTGAGGAGGTCTTCTGGTCCTTAGCGGTTTCTGTCGTCGTTCTCCTCACGAGGCGCCTCCTCGTGAGGGTCTTCTCCGAAGCGAAGATTGTTGATTATCTCCTGGGCTGAAGATGGGCCGATGACGGGGCCCAGGAGCAGGTGGACCGGGATACCCCGGTATCCATTACACCGACAATATCATCAATTAGGTGTAAGTTATTCTATGATCGAGTAGAACGGCTCCAAGTCGTCCATAACCGCGGACACGGCTTTTCGAAAAGATTTACCCTGCAGGGGTGCACCAATGTACCCATACACGCTCGATCAATCCAACCTAGACAAGGGATGGATATCACGACGAGACCGTTGCTAATTCTACAAGAGAGTTTAGGGGGGCCACCCAACTAAGCTACCCGTAACGAAGTCGGCCGAGCTCCGAAGACGGACCCAGAAGTTTGCGACGGCGTGAAAGTCTGAAAGAAGGCTCATCGGAGAGACGTCGTCTAGCTTCCAATTCGACCCGCAGGCAAATAAACCCGTCAACCATCGGAGGCGACGCAACCACACCCATCAGAGGGGGGCTTAGAGACTCCGCCACCATCAAAGGTGACTCCACCCAAATCCAGATCCAAATGTAAAATACGGTGTTGTGGCCCCCGGTAAACTAACTCGAGAAAAAGTAGTAAGTCCAGGGACATCCCATGGCATCTCCACGAGTGGTTAGTGCGCTCAGCTTAGAACAGTTCATGCGAACTCAGGGTCCTAGGGGACACAAGTGAGCCGTCGGAAAACAGGCAAAATGACTCACCGATGCCTCTGCTTAATCAAGTGTAGTTGTAACATAAATAAATCATGTTTATCTCCAACATCTAATAACCAACTAATCTCCAATTCATATCCATCTCATATATCAAGTAGAGCATATGATAAACTTCCCAACAACCCGATAAGATAAAACAACTTGAAACAACCTAAGCAAGCCTACGACTCGCAGGGCCAACTCAAACAACAAGGCAAAGGTAATAGGCGGGAGGTGGCGGATATATAGTTTTGCTTTGGGGAAACAAGTGGATAGGATACGTGACTCGAACAAAGCATCGGAACACAAGGCTAGCATAAAGAATAAGAGAAAGCATAAACATAAATAGGTAATAAGTACCCCTATAGGTAGGTAAGGGGAGGGAAAGCTTGCCTGGCAAGTTAGTCGAAGAACACCCGAAGAACTTGTCGTTGCTCACAACACCACGAAGCGTCCTATCCGGGAAGAAGCAAATTGCTACAACAAACAACGGATGCAACACTTACTACTACAGCAAAAGAATTAGCATGATCATGTGAAGCATGTATGCATGTCATGGCAATTATGATGCAATGCAACTTACCCAAATTAAGCGGAATCGGAATCCCGGCACACACATATATGATTCAAGTTGTTTTACTACACGACAATTTAATTGTTGATTAGCATGGCAAGACAAGATATGAGTGAGCTACACAAATTAAATGAAGCGGGAAAATATTATAAGCATCTCCCAAATACTTCATATGTTATGTATTAGTTGATATGCAAATTACCATGTGGCTATATGCTGCGAGATGCAAACAGTAATATGAATGGCATATTTAGATTCTACACATTTTTCTGATAAATTTTCATATAAAATACTTTTTATTTCGAGTTACCAATCAAAATATATGGATTTTGCAAGATTGAAACAAATTCTGCCATTTTTTAGAAAACAGAAATAGAACCTGGAACTTTTCTCACCGAACTAGAGCTAGACAGCAGGGCTGACGCGTGGGGTCGGCTCGCTGACAGGGCGCTGACGAGGCAGGTTCTGGGCGATGCTGCTGGCTCCGGCTGACAGGAAAGGCCCGCATGTCAGTTGAGGACTGAAGGGAAAATCCCCAAAAAGGTTTGTCTCGTGTCTTGCCTGTGATTCGAACTCCTGATCTGCTGAAAACGGGGCAGAGCTTCAGACCACTGGGCTGCTCACCAGGACGTGAACAACGGGTAGCACCAGACTTTAACAACTGGACAGAGAAAGTTGAACTCTGACGAAACTGAATAAATATGCTGCTGTCGACCTTGGTTTCAGAAGGACGGAGACGACGACTCGAGCCAGCCTACAGGGCGCGGCGGCCGGAGCGTGTGACGGGAACGGGCGTGGATGCGGGCATGCGTGGCCGGCCACGAGCCGAGGTAAAGTGGCGCCGCCGGAGGATCTTGTATGCAGCAGCTCTCGGGAAGCAGAGGAGCGCGGCGCGGGGATGCGAAGCTGCAGAACCTGACCGCGTGGGCATAGTAGAAAAAAACGTCGTGCTTGGCGCGGATGACGAGCAGGCTAAGACGTCGGAGTCGAGCTTGGCGGCGAGGAAGCTGGCGAGGAAGCATGCCGCTTGGCGACGCGGAAGAGGCTGCAGACGCGGCGACGACGGGGATTATGAGCTGCGGTCGCGACGGAGCTTGACGAGGCGTGGCGGCGTGCGCGGGCGTGCGGAGCCGGAGATGCGTCGGACGGACGCAGACGCCGTGGTCACCGGGAGAACTCGGAGCAGCACGGGGTGTTGCAGACGAGCACGCAAGCGTGCATGAGGTGCAGAAGAGGCAAGCACGGTGCAGCAGGACGTGGTCATCGGCCGGACCGGAGCAGTGCTTGGAGGCCGGGTCGAGGTTGCTGTAGTTGATGAGCCGCGTGGCTGGAACGGAGGTCGACCAAAAGTGTCGGCTTGCCGGGAGTTTGCTGGCGAAGTTGTTCGACGTGGGGATGATTGGTCTCGCCGGGAGAAGAAGAAGAGCATGTGGCTTCCGTCATGACTGCGCGGAGATAACGTTGTCCTTGTCGGTGATTCGGGTGCTCGGGTTTCAGGCTATCGGTGGAAACATCGGAGGAGGATTTCTTGTCGACGAGGACGCGGAGGTCTCGGAGAACCAGCGACGACCGATGACGAGGACGCTACGGAGGCGCGCAGGGCAGGATGACAGCGCGGACGCGAATGTCGAGCTTCAGCAATTTGGTTACAGATGAGAATGGAGGGGCCAGAACGAGATAGGAAAAGAGGTAGCGGCGGCGGTAGGAGGGAGTAGGTGAACTAGGGTTGCAGCGTAGGAGAGGTCTTCTTATAGGATAGGGATGCCTCCCATCGGCCGTCCCATCGCCAGGTGGGGTGCGTGGCTCCGCTGCGATTCTTGCCGTACAGGCGAGGAAGACAGGAGTGAAACCTGGAGGTAATGGGTCATCGATCGAAATTGAGGGGCCGGTAAAGGGTTCAGCTGGGCTTCTTTCTCCTTCTGTACTATTTCTTCTTTATTTCTCTTCTTTTCTGCTCATCTCTTCCCAGAATAAGATGGAGAGAGGGACACGAGAGAGAGGTTTTGACGGATTTAAAACATGATTCAAACAAAAACTTTTAAAACTTGATTTGATCTAAAATATTTCATAAGTTTGCAAATATTTTGGTTTTTTTTAGTTTTAACTTAAAATAAGAAATGTGAAGTGAGGGTTTATTATAAAACCATACGAGTAATAAGATAAAGAATGGATTTTATTCCAAATGGTTTTAGATTTAATAAAACCATGCAAGGTTATAGAATGCATGATGATGCATAACATAATGACGACGCACAAAAGAAAAGCAACAAGCAAAACTAAAAGGGGATTTTCCCGGGCCGTTACAGAAAGCAATAGCAGCCGAACTACACAGGCTAGAGAACGCAGGCTCCATCAGAGAAATCAAGGCATCAACCTGGATATCCAATCTAGTAACCGTCCCAAAGAAAAATATGGACATGCGGCGAGTATGTGTCGATTACACATCTCTCAACAAGCATTGTCCTAAGGATCCCTTTCCACTACTGTGCATAGACCAAATAATTGACTCAATAGCAGGATGTGCGAGGCTTTCCTTTCTGGATGCATATTCGGGCTACAACCATATAAAGTTGAAAAAGAAGACGAAGAACAAATAGCCTTCATCACACCATACGACGTCTTTTGTTATGAAGTCGTGCCCTTTGGCCTCAAGAACGAGGGAGCCACCTATCAACGAATGATGCAGAACTGCCTCGGAAGCCAAATAGGCCGCAACATCGAAGTATACATCGACGAAGTGGTCATCACCACAAGAAGAGAAGAGTCTCTAATAAGTGACCTGTGGGAAACTTTCGACAACCTCGACAGGTACAAACTAAAGCTCAACCCGACAATGTGTTCTTTTGGTGTTTCCGCAGGACAACTTCTGGGATTCCTAGTATCGGCAAGAGGAATAGAGGCAAACCCAGAGAAAATTCAGGCAATACTAACAATGGGGAAACCAGCCAAGCTTCACGAGATACAGCAACTCGCAGGACGCGTAGCAGCACTGAGCCGATTCATCGCAAGGCTAGGAGAAAAGGCCCTCCCTTTCTATGCACTCATGAAAAAATCAGATAAAAAATTCGAGTGGATGAAAGAGGCAGATGCATCATTCTCGCAGCTGAAAAAAGTGCTTTCCACACCACCAGTGATGGTCGCACCAAAAGAATGAGAGCCATTGCTACTATACATCGCCGCCACGCATCAGGTTGTAAGCACGGTGTTAGTAGTCGAGCGAAGCAAAGATGGGAAGGCGCACGGAGTCTAGCGACTGGTATACTTCCTCAGCGAAGTCTTATCACCACCTAAACAGCGCTACCCACATTACCAAAAATTAGCATACAACGTATTCACAACAGCACGGAAGTTACGGCAGTATTTTGCAGTGCATTTGATTATAGTGGTTAACGAGGCCCCACTATCAAATATACTAAACAACCCTGAAGCAATAGGACGTGTCACCTTATGGGGAATCGAACTCTCCCCTCTGGACATCACGTAAAAGAAAAGAAAAGCCATCAAATCTCAAGTGCTGCCAGACTTCATAGCAGAATGGCTAGAATTACAAAACACAGGACCACCTGACCTGTCGAGTGTTTGGAAAATGTACTTCGACGGATCGAAAAGGGTCCAAGGAGCAGGAGTAGGAGTAGTCTTGATATCTCCGCAAGGAGACAAGCTAAAATATGTGCTAAGGATGAGTTTCTCACAAGCTTCTAATAACAAAGCCGAGTACGAGGCCATGCTTCATGGTATGAAGATGGCCAAAGCGTGTGGAGCAACTCGACTGAAAATATTTGGGGATTTGAATCTCGTAGTCTAGCAAGTGATGAACTATTACAACACCGTTAGCAACAACATGATAGCATACAGAAATTTGTACTACTACCTGGAAGGAACTTTCGACGGATGCGAAGTCTCACATATTAGCAGAGCCAGCAACGAGGAAGCCGATAATCTAGCAAACATCGGGTCCCAATGCTAGCCCATACCACCAGGAGTATTTTGGGAAGAAATCATTGAGAGGTCAAGAAAAGGTAGGAAAACTTTGAGTCCGGGAGAATTAAACCAGTTTGCAGCAGCAGGCTCGGGGGCTAGCAAATTAGGAACGGAGAGCACAGCAGAACCAGAGGAGGTCATGATGATTGAAGAAACTTGGATGCCGCCATACTTAGCATACATGATGAACAAAACGTTACCCAAAGATACAATCGAAGCACATAGGATAATACGACGATCCAAAGCCTTTGTCGTACTACAAGGAAAGTTGTACAAGAAAGGCATAACCAGCGTATTACAGCGATACGTCACCCCTCAGGAAGGGCAAGTCATATTAAAAGACATCCATGCAGGAGTCTGCGGCCATCACGCCAGTAGAAGAGCCATAGCAGCCAAAGCATTTTGCGCAGGATTCTACTGGTTGACAGCAATCGAAGATGCAAAAGACATCGTCCGAAGGTGTGAAGCTTGTCAACGATTCACATCCAGGCCACATGCGCCAGCAGCAGAGCTTCAGCCAATACCACTATCATGGCCCTTTGCACAATGGGGTTTGGACATGGTAGGAAAGTTGCATAAGTCATGGCCAGGAGGGCACGTTTACATGCTAGTAGCAGTCGACAAATTCACCAAGTGGGTTGAGGCAGCCCCAGTAACAACTCATGATTCCACAGCAGCAATCAACTTCATCAAGTCGATAGTATTTCGCTTTGGAGTACCGCGTAGCATTATCATGGATAATGGCATGAATTTCACGTCCAAAGAATTCAAAAATTACTGTGAAAGTATAGGGATCAAGTTGAAGTTTGCATCTGTAGCACATCCAAAGACAAACGGACAAGTCGAAAAAGCAAACGGCCTAATATGCAACAGAATAAAGAAGAGGTTACTAGCACCACTGGAGAAAGCCAAGCACGCTTGGGTAGATGAGTTACCCTCCGTGATTTGGAGTCTGAGAACTACGCCTAATGCAGCCACTCAAGAGACACCTTTCTTTCTGGTCCATGGCACAGAAGCTGTGCTTCCAGTCGAAATTACTCATGAAGCCCCCAGAATTGCGGCTTACGATGAAACGACTTCTACTGAGGCGCTTCAAGACGACGTTGACGCACTCGATGAAGCGAGAGATGTAGCGTTGTCCAGAGCTACACACTATCAGCAAAGTCTGCAAAACTATCATAGTACTCGAGTTCGCCCCCGCTCTTTCGTAGTGGGAGATCTAGTCTTACGACTCAAGCAGGACGGCCACGGCAAGTTAGAATCACCATGGGTGGGACCCTATATAGTTAGAAAGTCATACCAGGAGGAGCGTATAGACTACAAGACTGTAGTGTACCTATGATTTATTTGTGCTAGTCCCAGATCAATTACTAGCATACACAGTTACAAGATGAAATATCAAGAATACAAAGGTCTTTATTACAACGCTTGATCCACAAATCACATAGTTCTTTTACAACTCGAAAGGCACAATGCCATGAACTTATTACAACTCTAGAAATGACTAAGTAAATGAAACTACAAGTCTTCTTTTCTTCATATTTCTGCAGGCAGACGTGTTGGACGAAGACTCGTGACTGAAGCGCAGCAATCCTCAATCTTCATAGTAGCCACCTGCAACATGATACGTTGCAGCCATGGAGGGTCAATACTTTGAATGTATTGGAAAGATGTCACTTTGGTAGACTCAATGGCACCTACACTTATATGCTATTTGGCCAGGTGTAGTTTGACTTAGCAAAAGCAAGCATTTCCCTATCTTTTGTAAAACTCAAATTTTCCTTAGATTTTTTTTGACAAGAGGAACCTTTTGCTACCCAAGTTTACCCATCAAGTTTTAACTTAGAGAAATTGGGGTGAGGAGATTCTCGAACAGCTTCAACTTCATGTCACTCAGAATTGTCCGTAACCGGGGACAGGGCTAAGTACTTAGTTCTAAACACTCTGCAGAGGTGGTGCACTTTTCCCACAGGACTTAGTTAACCCATTTTGCCATGAGACTCATTTTGCCTCAAATGGCCAAGTGAAAACTAAGACGTGGCCTTTCAAAAGCATTCCCTCAGACCAAACAGACGCGTTCCATCCTATCCACATCTACCACCCTCTGTCTGCGTGGCTTGAGTTCTTGCAGCTTAGTTGACCAAGACAGAGCGCATATGTCTTGTGGTTGCACTGGAAGCTTCATGACTTGAACGTCTAAAATCTCTTTGCTCCTGGGTGGCCGTCCACAAGTGGGATACACCTAGTGGTTCAGAGGTTCGATGACATGACCCCAGGGAACCACTCAACATAAACCATTCAAAGCCACATCCACCCAGGTGGTTCATTAACTTAGTTGTTTTCCTAGTTTTCCAAAAACATGATTTTCAACACTTAGCCAAAAACATGTGATATACCCTTCCCACAACAAGTGTAAAACAAGTCCTATAGCATCAGCACTTCTACTAGGAGATGCAAAACTAGGCAATGCTAGACAAGGACTAGCATAAAGTAAACCTAGCAAGCTAAGACATAAACTCATAAAAACACCTACACATGCATCTTCTATTAGAAAGGCTACAAGTGACAAAAACTTTCAGTAGGACAAGGAAATATGGTGACACTTGCCTTGGCGAGGAGAGGAGTTGGTGCACTCATCACAAAGGCACTCGTTGCACTCAGCACAATCTACACATAAAATATTGCAATCATAAGCACATAGCCTTCATAAAACACTCATGAAAAAGAAATATGCATGCAATATGTGATTTAAACACCACAAAGACACTTAACAAGTTCCCTGGTTGTTAACTATATGCATGATGCCATGATCAAAATTTTAGAGTTATCTATAAAGCTCAAATTATTTTCAACACATAAATAGAACAATTAAACAAACTAAAACTACAAAGGTAATATAAAAGGTACTAAAAATATTCTGGACGTGCCACAGTACTGAGAGGTTTCATAAAGACCAAAATCAAAAGGATTTACTGTAAAATAAATTTGATAACTATTTTTAATAGCCAAAACACATAAATAAAGCTTGCAGTAATTCAGTGTATAAAACAGATGCAAAAGTATTATTTTATGCTAGAAATAGATTCTACTCATTTTTCTGAATCCATAGACGTAAAGTTTGCTAAATTTGGTAGCACAGAACTCAAGATATGAATTTTTAAAGTTTAAACATATTCAGAAATCTTTTAAAACGAAAATAGATCGAGGCTTATCCAGGATTTGACACATGGCGCCTTCTGATTGGGCGATACCAGTTCGGGTGGATCATCGTTTTGGGCCATAGGATTAAGTGAGATCTGACGCCCCAGATTTGTTCATACCGGTTTGGTAAGTTATCTAACCTAGCACCTTGGATCTAGATCTAAAGGCTAAGAGAGAAACCGAGAGGGCTCACTGGAAAAAAGGGTTGACAACAAGGTACGACGACTCTGGAAAGCGACGGTGAGGTGTCTCCGGTGGTCGCTGAGCTCCGAGAAGGTGACGACGGTGTTCAGGAAGAGACGACGAGGACGACGGTGTGCAGAGATCGATCTGTTGCTTCCTATAGACGCGAGGAGAGGCGGCCGGAAATTAGTACACTGATGGTGATGTCGAGAGCGCAGAGAAGAACAGCGTGTACAGAGAGATCTGGGGGCCAGCATGCTTACCAGGAGGTGTAGATCGACGAGGTGGTCACGGTGGCGAAGTATGCATGGTCGAGGTGCCCTGGAGCTTCGGCAATCTCTCGCCAGAGTTTTGTCTGGCGGACAGCGAGATCCGATTGAGGGCGGTCTCGACGTCCTAGTGCACAAACGGGCGAAACAAGGTGTCAGGGAGGTGCGCCAGGTTGAGATAGAGGAGAAGGTGCAGAAGAAGATCAAGAGGAGATCACGGCTCACGAGAGATTGGCGATGCCCTCTGGCAGTAGTGGCGGCGCGGTGACCTCTGGCTTGGGTAGCCTGGCGGCGATTTTAGCTCGAGTTTTGAGGGGGAAGTGCGGGACAGAGGGGGGATTTATATAGGTGCGTTTGCGTGGCAGAGGGGCAAAAGATCGAATCGAATCGGAAGATCCTCGTGGTGATCGCGCTAGGGACGACGTCGTCCTCGTTTCGGTTTGCTGGGAGGGATGACAGGTGGCCTTGTCCTGTCAGCGACCGAGGGAGAGAGAGAGGGTAACGATTCAGGAGGGAGGGGAAAATGGGCCGTGGGCCGTCTTCGGCTGCGGGCTAGAATCTGTCCTCGGGGCCCTTTCTCGTTTTTCCTTTTCTTTTCTCTTTTTCTTTTCTATTTTTCTTTTGTGAATTTTGCCAAAAGGCTCCAAATTGATTCAAACCAATTTTGAATTTTGTAAAATAAAATTCCCCTATTGTTTGAAACATAGAGGGAAGGATTTTGATTCAAAAGAAAAAAGTCAAACCTTAGGAACTCAGGTGCATAGAATGATGATATGAATGCATGTGCATGAAATGATGGTATGATTGCATGTATGCAAATTTTAAATCTTTTCAAAAAAAATTGGGATGTTACAAGTATAACCCCCTTAAGATGAATCTTGCCCTCGAGATTCGGGTTGGCTAGCAAATAGGTGCGGATGGTCTTCTCGAAGTTCATCTTCTCGTTCCCAAGTTGATTCTTCCTCTGTGTGGTGACTCCACTAAACTTTGCAAAATTTGATAGTCTTGGTTCGAGTAACTCTTTCTAATGTCTCGAAGATTTTGATGGGCTTCTCCTCATACGTGAGATCACTTTCCAACTGAACCTCTTCCAATGGTATGGTGTCTCTTAGTGGGGTATCTGCCATCTCTGGATGACACTTCTTCAACTGACTTACGTGGAATACATTGTGCACTGCAGACAAGGTTTCTGGCAGTTCTAGCTCATATGCAACTTCTCCCTTGCGAGCCAAAACCTTGAATAGCCCTACAAAGTGAGGTGCCAGCTTTCCTTTGACTCCAAATCTTTTCACTCCACGAAGTGGCGATACTCGAAGGTATGCTCTATCACCCACCTCATAGGTCACCTCTCTACGCTTTGAATCAGCGTAGCTCTTCTGTCTAGACTGAGCTATCTTGAGTCTATCCCTGATCAAACGAACCTTTTCCTCAGCATCTTTTATTATGTCTGGCCCAAAAAGACTTCGTTCTCCCACACCACTCCAAAGCAATGGTGTAGTGCACTTCCTTCCATATAGAGCTTCAACTGGTGCCATCTCAATGCTAGCTTCTGATGTTCTGCCTTGACTCTATTACACACGTCACATAGGGCAATGTACTCAGCGACATCCCTCTTCATATTGCTCCACCAGAATCTACCTTTCAAATCCATATACATCTTGGTGTTTCCAGGATGAATGGAATAGGGTGAATCATGTGCTTCTTGCAGAATCAACTTTTTGAGTTCAGGGTCCTGTGGTACACAAACATGCTTCTCGAACCATACAATTCCTTGGTCATGTTTGTGAAATCCCTTCGCTTTTCCTTTAGCCATATTACCCTTTATTTCTTCTATCTCCTTATCTAGCTTCTGAGCTTCCTTGATCTTGTCCATCAGTGTAGGTTGAACTTCAAGAGATGCCAAAAATCCTTTTGGCACAATTTCTAATCTGAGCTCTTTGAACTGTTCACACAAATCTTCAGGCAACTCTCCTGCTGTAAGCCCATTCATGTAGCTTTTACGACTCAAGGCGTCAGCTACAACATTAGCCTTCCCCAGATGGTATTGCAAGCTCATATCATAATCTTTTATGAGTTCCAACCATCTTCTTTGTCTCATATTCAGTTCCTTATGGGTGAATATATACTTTAAGCTCTTGTGATCGGTGAACACATCACAATGCTTTCCCACCAAATAGTGTCTCCATACCTTTAGAGCATGAACAACGGATGCTAGCTCTAAGTCATGGGTGGGGTAATTTCTCTCGTGATGCTTGACCTGGTGCGAGGCATAACTCACCACCTTTCCATTCTGCATTAGAACGCTACCAAGTCCTTGACGAGAAGCATCACAGTAAACTAGGAAATCCTTCTGTATATCTGGCAGGCATAAAACTGGCGCACTTACTAGTCATTTCTTCATTTCTTGAAAACTATCTTCACATGAGTCGGTCCATTCAAATTTCTTGTCTTTCTTCAATAGTTCAGTCATTGGCTTTGCTATCTTGGAGAAATTTTCAATGAATCTCCGATAGTATCCCGCAAGGCCTAAGAAACTCCGGATGTCTCCCGCATTTTTGGGTGACTCCCATTCGGTAACAGATGCTACCTTCCTTGGATCCACCGCGACTCCTTCCGCGGAAACTATGTGTCCAAGAAATCCTACCTTGTTCAGCCAGAACTCACACTTGCTGAATTTTGCATATAGCTTATGCTCCCTGAGCTCTTATGCTCCCTGAGCTTTTCCATGATTAAGCGTAAGTGTTGCTCATGTTCTTTATCATCCTTGGAGTAAATCAGGATGTCATCAATGAACACCACTATGAATTTATCCAAGTATTCCATGAATACCTTGGTCATCATGGTCATGAAGTATGCCGAGGCATTTGTTAGTCCAAAAGACATGACGGTATACTCATATAGACCATATCTGGTGGTAAATGCGGTATTGGGTATGTCTTGTTCTTGGATCTTTAGCTGGAAATATCCTGACGGAAGATCAATCTTGGAGAACACTTTTGCTCCTTTCAGTTGGTCGAACAGGTCACTGATGTTGGGCAATGGGTACTTGTTCTTGATTGTCACTTCGTTCAGTGAATGGTAGTCCACAACCAATCTCTTGCTAGAGTCTTTCTTCTCCACAAACAAAACAGGGGCTCCCCATGATGATGAACTTTGTTGGATAAAACCTTTGTCCAATTGTTCCTTGAGCTGCTTCTTTAACTCTTTTAATTCTTCTATGTCCATCTTGTATGGCCTTTTTGCTATGGGTCCTGTTCCAGGCAGCAAGTCTACGATAAAATCAACATCTCTATCTGGTGGCATTCCTGGTAGCTCCTCCGGAAACACATCGGGATACTCCTTCACAACTGACACTTCATCCATACTAACCCCCTTAAGAGAATCAACCTTAGACCCTTTAAGTTTGGTGGTCGATTTGAAGCGAATGCGTTTCTTCTCAGGGGTGGTAAGTGTGATGGTTTTGTTGGCACAATCTATGAATCCCTCAAAGGCGGTCATCCAATCCATGCCTAGGATGACATCTAGTCCTTGTGAGTCTAGGACAATGAGGTTAGCTGGAAACTTGGGTTTTCCAATTTGCAGGACTAGGTCTCTACAACCGGCATTTACTATCAACTATCCCCCCGGAGAACTTACCCTTATAGGACAACCTATTATTTCGGTGGGTATTTTGTTCTTAACCACAAATGCTCTTGATATGAATGAATGTGATGCACCGGTGTCAAAAAGAACTAGTGTTGAGAACTTATTGAGCAGAAACATACCATATACGGCGTCAGGCTCATCATAAATCTCCTCCACGTTGATGTGATTAACATGCCCCTTCTAGAATGGATTGGGCTTGTTTCCTTCATCTTTCTTCTGTGGGCAATCATTTGCATAATGCCCAGTCTTGTGGCACTTATAGCATTCCACCTGACTAATATCCCTCTTCTCGGGGACATTGTTGTTTCTTCCATTATTGTTGCCATTGTTGTGGCCATTTGTCCTTGTGGAGTTATGATTGTTATGATTCCTGTGGCCATTATGGTGGTGGCCATTTCCCTTATGGTGCTGGTGCCCATTTCCACCATTATAGTTGTGGTGGTTTCCTCCATTCTTATGGAATCCAGAGCTCCCATGATCACTGTGATAGCTCCGCTTGTGCACAGGCTCTTGGTACTTGCTAACATGATGCTTCCTCTTTCTGTTTTCAGACTGCTTCATCTTGCTCTCTAGAGTTATAGCTTGATCAAGCAGAGACTGAAAAGTAGGAGTGTAGGCAAGAGACAGAGGAATTGACAATTCATCGTTGAGGCCTTCTAGGAACTTCTCCTTCCTTTTTGAATCAGTGTCTATGTCGTCTGGCGCATAGCGTGAGAGATTGGTGAACTCATCAATGTACTCAGACACGATGCGGTACTTCTGTCTGAGATCACGAAACTCTTTCTTCTTCATGCCCATCACACCAGAAGAAATGTGTGCAGCTCAAAACCCTTCCTGGAATGAGTTCCATGTCACTCCTTCAATGGGATGAGTGATTTGGTAAGTGTCCCACCAGCTTGCTACTGGTCCTTCTAACAGATGAGCTGCAAACCTGACCTTTTCAGCATCAGTGCAACCAGTTGTCACCAAGTCTTTGTTGACAGAACGGAGCCAATCCATGGCCTCCAGTGGTTCAGCAGCACGTGAAAACTTGGTAGGGCGAAGCCTTAAGAACCTTGCAAGCATGTCGACCTGAGGGGGTGGTGGTGGGGGAGGGTTGTTGTTGTTATTGTTATTGTTCTGAGCATTGGCCAAAAACTGGGTCATGACTTGCATGAGTTGAGCCTAGGCTTCCATCATCTGCTGCATCTGTTCCTCAGGAGCGTGATGAGGAGGCATCTGTTGGGTTTGAAATAGGTGAGGTTAGACTTAGAGAAGGAGCCTAAGGGAATAAAGTTTCCTACCCACATGCATGTAAACAATCCTTAAAAGAACACATACATAAACACACACAAGCATAGGAGAACTTTTAAACCAAGCATGCAATAAACAACTCATAAATAGTTTGAAGGTACGCAACGTTTTAAGTCTAAGGGATACAATGTCTAATGCCATACCACAAGTGGTCACGGGCATACACGCAACTCAAAGGTAAAGTGGGGTAGTCTCTCTAACTACTCTACTCTTCCATGGTGACTTCCTCCTCCTCCTCAACATCGAAGCCATTCTCCTTGAGTAGCCTCTTGTAGTCCTACAGGTCTTTAGTTAGGGTGTTGACCTTCTCTTGAAGCTCCCTCTTGTCAGTGCGCAGCTTCTCGATCAGATTGTGGTCCGCTTCAAGCTCAAAGTCGTTGCACTCTAACTTCTGCTTCAGCTCTCTAACTTCTTTGTTCCTAGCTTGGATCCTCTTCTCTTGGTTCTTCCGCTGCTTCTCTTGAGTCTCGAACTTCACCTCCATCTCCTTGATCCTCTGTTCCTACTCCAGGTGTTGTTTGTCCTTCTCGGCAAGCTAGGCACGTAGCTCGTCGTTGTTAAACAACTCATTGTACCTCTCAACATCGACATCCCTGACAAGGTACTCTAACTCGGCGAGGTGGATGCGCATGGGGTCTTGCTCACTGTCAGGTAGCCCGATGACCATGCCCTTCTCGTCACGTCAGCCGTAGGGGTGGGAGTAGTGGTTCTGGAGCTCAGAGAAGTGACGTCCGCAGAGGTGTGCTATCAGTTCTTGCATGAGGAGATGGGCGCTTGCTTCTTTGTCAGTGTGGAAGGTCTTGAACTTGATTTTCCAGTCTTCGGCTCTGTCTCGCGCCATGGCTGAGTGATGTGGATGACCCAGACGCCCTTCTTGTGAAACTTGGTCATCTCGCTCCCATTTATGAATGGGGTAGGCAGGGACAAGGCAGTGACGATGTCGATGAGGCGCTCTCTGAAGCTGAAGTCCTTGAAACTGTCAGGCTTGGTGATGCGGAAGGTTGACATTTTTATGTTGGAACATGACAAGTTAGTAAGCCGAAATAAGAAAACTTAACAAAAATGCTGAAGAAAAGTAAAGAGATTTCTAACTTAGAGAAGTCAGAACTATTCCTAAGTGTTAGCAACAAAAGAAACAAGAACAACTCCTAATTTTTTTTCCTAAGGGTTTTTGTCCAATCCTAGGGTCACGAACCTAAGGGCAACACTTTGCTCTGATACCATCTGTAGTGTACCTGTGCTTTATTTGTGCTAGTCCCAGATCAACTGCTAGCACACACTGTTACAAGATGAAATATCAAGAATACAAAGGTCTTTATTACAATGCTTGATCCACAAATCACATAGTTCTTTTACAACTCGAAAGGCACAATGCCACAAACTTATTACAACTCTAGAAATGACTAAGTAAATGAAACTACAAGTCTTCTTTTCTTCATAGCTCCGCAGGCAGACGTGTTGGACGAAGACTCGTGACCGAAGCGCAGTAATCTTTAATCTTCATAGTAGCCACCTGCATCATGATACGTTGCAGCCACGGAGGGTCAATACTTTGAATGTATTGGCAAGATGTCACTTTGGTGGACTCAATGGTACCTACACTTATATGCTATTTGGCCAGGTGGAGTTTGACTTAACAAAAGCAAGCTTTTCCCTATCTTTTGTAAAACTCGTTTCCTTAGCAAAATTTTGACAAGAGGAACCTTTTGCTACCCAAGTTTACCCATCAAGTTTTAACTTAGATAAATTGGGGTGAGGAGATTCTCGAACAGCTTCAACATCATGTCACTCAGAACTTAGACCGGTAACGAGGGTTAACTCGGCAAATGTCCTAGATGAAGGACTTAGGATCGAGGGAAGAGGGCGTCGTATGAACTCAAAGGTAAAGACTCAGACAAACAAGGCGAAACTTGGTGCACATTTGAGAATAAGCTAGTAGTCAATTGGCTCAATCTCAATCTGTCCCTGGTCGGCCTCTCCTAGCACCTATTTATAGGTGGCCAGGTCTCGAGGAACCAGTCGGGTTCAATACAAATTACAATGCGGATTACAATATGATCTCATATTCCAACTATGACTATACTTGGGCCTAGCTTTCATGGGATACTACCCGAATAGGCCCTAGAGGTACTAAGATAACGGGTGATGAGGGTTAACTCGGCAAATGTCCTAGATGAAGGACTTAGGATGAACTCGAAGGTAAAGATTCTGAAAAATAAGGCGAAACTTGATGTGTGTTGAGAATAAGCTAGTAGATAATTGGCTCAATCTCAATCTGTCCATGGCCGACCTCTCCTGGCCCCAATATATAGGTGGCCAGGTCTCGAGGATCCGGTCGAGTTCGATACAAATTACAATGTTGTATATGATATGATCTCGTATTTCGACTATAACTATGCCCTGGGCCTAATTCCCATTGGACTATTACCCAAACGGGCCTCAGGGCTACTAAGATAATGGGCCTTGGTAGCTATACCCTTCTCGGTAGCCCCCGAGATTCTACCAGAATTGTAGATTCAGGTTGAATCTCAAATCTTCATATCTTTGACTTGTAATCTTCGACTTGGTCAATCTTCGTCTTCTTGATATCATTGAATATTTCATATTCTTAAATCTTCATGGGATTTTGGTTAACAAGCCTGGTACTTTTGACAGATTAGGTAACCAGTTAATTGCCTGAGCAAAAACTTGTTACCTACTTCAAACTCAAGTCCCGGACTTGAATTCAGTACCTGGAGTAACTCAGTCTTTTGCCGCATTTAGAACTTATAAAGGCGTGGATTCCAGTATTTCTTAGGGTACCCAGTGCGTCCACCGGGATTTCTCTTTGTATCATGGATACGGAAATTTACTAGCAGAGCGCATTCATGTGCGTATACTAGGCTATGCAGGATAGATCCTAAGGTCTTACCTTCATGATCTTTGCGACCATGGCATTCAAGCATTTTACCACGACGACGCAGTTTGAGAATCAAAATTTTATCGTGAGCCTTGTTTGGCTGTCTCAATGCCTAAAATTTTCGAGTTGTCTTCTTCAACTTGTCGCAAATCCCTCCCGATGGGAGTGAATTTTCGAGTTTATCATCAGGTTTTTTAATCATTGCTGATGAAGTCGATATTTTACTCCTATTGTGAAGCCGATATTTCCATCTTCATTGGGTGCGAGACCAGCGCTCCCGATGGGAGTAGCCCCCAAGGCTATAGTCAATTTTTTTGAGTATAGGCTCAAAAGTTTATTGTCTTCTTCTTCTTTTGACATGACCTGCGTAAAACAATTCTTTACTCATTTCCTTCTCGAGATTTTTGTTTCATCGGGTGTGCGACCAGCGCTCTCAATGGGAGTAGCCCCCGAGGCTATAATGGGGTGATGGCATCCAATTATAGACTCAGAAATTCTTTGACTTCTTCCAAATGTTTGTACTCCACTCCTTTTCCTTTACTGGCGTCTTCAGCCCACCTGAAAACAACTGAAATTGGTCCTTGGGCTATACTGCATAAGCTATCAATCTACTAGGCCATCTCCATTTTTATATTCTGGGCCAAAGGCCCATCTTGCTTGGCTATAAATACCCATTGCTCATCATCTTTTAACCCTAAGCCTTTTACCGTTAGCTATCGCTGCGTACCTTCTTCTTCCTCCTCCATCTAGGGTTTCCTCTGTTAATCTTCCCCCATGCCGATGTCAATGCTACCAACCAAGGTGATGTGGCTATAGTAGAAAAGCATGGTCGTGGCCGTCCATGCGGAATTAAGAATAAGCCCAAATGTTTGCTTGTTGTAGTTGCATCATCATCGACCCCGGCCAAGCGTCGTCCTGGTCGTCCGCTGATTGTCTTGAAGTAAGTTTTGCTCACCCTTCTGCACCATCATCATCATCTGGCGATCTATTTTCCTTCTTCTCTTTCGCTGCTACCCAATGCCACGAACAGTAGCGCCTTCCTCTAAACTTCACAGAATTCATGGAGGGTCGTGAACTTTGAGAAGCTGTTCTTCATGAAACATCCAGTGGCGGGCCACCATATGAATTGGAGGTGTATCATGATGGCAATGGCGACGCTTTCTTTAGAGGTGGGTGGGGCCACTTCGCTGAAGATCACGATATTCATAAAGGGTGGATCTTGATGTTTGACTATCACCGTGGGACTGCTAAGTTCGACATGAAGATCTATGATGACACCCAGTGCCAGAAGAAGTACAACCTTTCTATTTAAGTTGTAATGCTTAGTAATCTTCCCCTTTTGTAATGCTCCTAAGTTTTGGATTATTCGAATGTTACTTCAGAAAAAGGGAACCAAGGGAACTAAATAATTCCGAGGTTCAATTTCTGTTTATGTTCATGAAATCTCGGCAACTATGTGCGATTGTCATTATTATCTAGAAGCTTGTTTCATTTTGCTGATCTAGCAAACTTTGCTTGTATGTCTCGTGGCTACTCGCAAAAAATTAAAATTTCTTGCTGTATTTGCTTCAACTCTTGCGGGCGAGCCCCCGAGTATATTTCATGAACCAACTGCAACAAAATGAAGTACATAATTATAACCCAATAAACCCGACATGTGGCCTATGTTCTGGGTTTAGAGGGGTAATACTCGAGGAAATAAAAAAGTCGACTTCACTTCTGTGGGCTGATAGCCTATGTATCTGCTAGACGCAACTTCTATGCATAGAATCTTAGTAGTTGCTCAGCGTTCCAAGGATTGCCTTGTCTTTGCCGGTCTTCTTGTCTTGAAGTTGATATGCTCCTCAGGGAATTACTTCGGTTATGACATATGGTCCCAGCCATGGTGATTCGAATTTGCCATGACCATCCTGTTTTAGTCGCAATACAAGATCTCCCACCACGAAAGAGCAGGGCCGAACTCGAGTGCTATGGTAATTATCAGGTTCTGCTGATATTGCGTTGATATAGCCGACGCGACATTTCTTGCTTCATCTAATGCATCAACATCGTCTTGAAGTGCCTCGTTGGAAGCACTTTCATCATAAGCCACAATTCTTTGGGCCTCGTCAGTAATTTCGACTGGAAGCACGGCTTCTGCTCCATGGACCAGAAAGAAAGGCGTCTCTTGAGTAGCTACGTTAGGAGTGGTTCAGAGACTCCAAAGTACGGAGGGTAGATCATCAACCCAAGCGTGTTTGGCTTTCTTGAGGGGCTCCAACAATCTCTTTTTTATTCTATTACATATTAGCTCATTGGCTTTTTCAACTTGTCCATTTGTCTTTGGGTGCGCCACTGATGCAAATTTTAATTTGATTCACATGCCTTCACAATAATTTTTGAGCTCCTTAGACGTAAAATTCGTTCCATTGTCTGTGATAATGCTGTATGGTACCGTGAAATGGAATATTATTGACTTGATGAAGTTGACTGCTTCTGTAGAATCTTGCGTAGTTACTGGGGCTTCCTCTACCCATTTGGTGAACTTATCGACTGCCACCAACATATAGAAGTGCCCTCATGGCCATGACTTGTGTAATTTGCCCACCATATCTAAACCCCACTGTGCAAACGGCCAAGACAGGGGTATTGGCTAGATTTCAGCTGCTAGCGCATGAGGTCTGGATGCAAATCGCTGGTAGGCTTCACATCGTCGGACGATGTCCTTCGCATCTTCTATTGCTATCAACCAGTAAAACCCTGCATGGAAAGCTTAGGACGCTATAGCTCTGCTACTAGCGTGATGACCACAAACTCCTGTGTGGTTATCTTTCAGTATGACTTGCCCTTCTTGGGGGGTGACACACCTTTGCAAGACGCCGGATATGCTTTTCTTATATAACTTCCCTTGTACCACCACAAAAGCTTTAGACCTTCGCACTATCCTTCGTGCTTCTACCGCATCTTCGGGTACTATTTTTTTAATCATGTATGCTAGATATGGTTGCATCCATGTAACTTTGACCATCATGATCTCCTCTGGTTCTATTGTGTCCTCTGTTCCTTCTTTATCAGCCCCCGAGCCTGCTGTTGTATGCTGCTTTTGTTTACTGGAACTCAAATTTTTATTGTCCTTGATTGACCGCTCTATTATTTCTTCCCAGAAGACTCCTGGGTACTGGCAGATATTGGGATCCGATGTTTGCCAAATTGTCGGCTTCCTCATTGCTTGATCTGCTAACGTGCGATACTTCACAGCCGTCGAAAGTTCATTTCGAGTGATAATACAAGTTTCTGTATGCAGTCATGTTGTTGCTGACCGCGTCACAATGATTTATTACCTGCTGGACCACTAGATTTGATTCCCTAAATATTTTTAATCGAGTTGCCCCACAGGCTTTAGCCATCCTCATTCCATGCAAAAAAGTTTTGTATTCACCTTTGTTGTTGGATGCTTGCGGGAAACTCATCCGTAGCACATATTTCAACTTATCTCCTTGTGGCGATATTAGTACTACTCCTGCTCCAGCTCCTTGGACTCTCTTAGATCCGTCGAAATACATTGTCCAAACGATTGATAGATCAGGTGGCCCCGTGTTCTATAGTTCTAGCCACTCTGCTGTAAAAATCTTGCAAAACCTGAGATTTGATGGCCTTCCTCTTCTCGTATGTGATGTCCAAAGGAGAGAGTTCAATCCCCATAAGGAGACATGTCTTGTTGCTTCGAGGTTGTTTAGTATGTTTGATAGTGGAGCTTCGTTAACACTACTATGGGTGAACCGCGAAGTAGTGTCGCAATTTGCGTGTTATCCTAAACACTCTATATGCGAGTTTTTGGTAGTGCGGGTAATGTTGTTTTGACGGCGATAATACTTCGCTGAGAAAATACACCGGCCGTTGGACTCTATGTGTCTTTCCCTCTTTGCTCCGCTCAAAGACTAGTACCGTGCCGACCACCTGATATGTGACGGCAATGTACAGTAGTAATGGCTCCTTTTCCTTGGGTGCAACCAGCACTGGTGGCGTGAAAAGTTGCTACCATCCATTCGAATGTCTTGTCTGACTTTTTCATGAGTGCGTAGAATGGGAGGGCCTTTTCGCCCAGCCGTGTGACAAATCAACTCAATGCTGCTACTCACCCTGCGAGTTGTTGTACTTGATGCAGTTTTGTTGGCTTCCCCATTGTCAGGATCTCCTGAATCTTCTCTGGACTTGCCTCTATTCCTCTGGCTGATACCAAAAACCTGAGTAGCTGTCCTGTCGGGCACCGAAGGAACATTTAGTCGGATTTAACTTTAGCTTGTACCTGTCTAGGTTGTCGAAGGTTTCTCTCAAGTCAGTGATCAGAGACTCTTCTTCTCTTGTGGTGATTACCACGTCGTTGATATATACTTGTATATTTCATCCTATTTGGCTCCCGAGGCAATTTTGCATCATCCTCTGGTAAGTTGCTCCTGCCTTCTTTAGGCCGAAAGGCATTACTTGGTAGCAAAAGACACCGTATGGTGTGATGAATGATGTTTTTTCTTCGTCTTCTACTTTCAGTTTGATCTGGTTGTAACCTGAATATGCATCCAAAAAGAAAAGCCTTGCACAACTGCAGTTGAGTTGATTATTTGGTCTATGTGAGGTAGCGGGAAGGGATCCTTTGGACAATGCTTGTTGAGGGATGTGTAATCGACACAGACATGGCATACGTCTGTGTTTTCCTTTCGGATGATCACTAGATTGGACACCCAAGTTGATGTTTTGATTTCTCTAATGAAGCCTGCATTTTCCAATCTGTGAAGCTCAACTGCTATCGCTTTACGCTTTGGCTCATCAAATCATCGGAGAGGTTGCTTGACTGGTCGTGCCTTTGGATACACATTTAGTGTGTGCTCGATGAGTTCCCTGGAAACCATAGGTATGTCTGAAGGACACCAGGCAAAGATTTCCTAGTGCTCACGGAGGAACTCAATGAGCACGCTTTCCTATGCGGGGTCCAGGTTGACCGCGATGGAAGTTGTCTTTGCTGGATCCGTGGGGTGAACCTGAACTTTCTTGGAATCTCGAGTAGAGTCAAAAGCCTGACCTGGCAGGGATCGACCAACGTCGGGTACTATGTTATGATCAGTCTCTCCTTTGAGTCTTGCATATTCTACTGTCATGCCAAAGGTTTGCGCCATTTTATTGAATTCCCTATCGCAGGTATCTGAGACCTCGAAATTTCCTTTGACCGTGATAACTTTGTTTGGCCCTAGGATTTTTATTACGAGATATGAATAGTGGAGTACTGCCATGAACCGCGCAAATGTTGGCCGCCCCAGGATTGCGTGATACTGCGAGGGCCAATCCATGACTTCGAATTCTAGCTTTTCCCTTCGAAAGTTTCCTTAGTCACCAAAGCAAACATCAAATTCGATTTTTCCTAGTGGATGATTTGCACTTCTCGATACTATTCCATGAAAGGAGCAGTCTGTCGGTTGTAGCCACTCTAATGATATGTTCATCACATTCAGGGTTCTTGCATATATTAGGTTTATACCTCTACCTGCATCCATAAATACCCTTCCAACGTCATGTCCTCCGATTTGTACCTTCAATACCATTGGTGCGTTCCTTGGTCTAGGTACTTTCTTTGGGTGATCTGCTCTGCTAAACCTGACTGTCTGCTCGGACCAACGTAGGTACTCTGTGGTGGCTGGCAGCAATGATATGGCTAGGTTTACTTGTCTGGATATGCTTTTCTGTTCCTTTTTAGATTTGGGGACTGGCTAAATCATTGCGGTGATGTGTAACTTTGATTGGTGATAACCTTGATTGCTTTTTCTTGGGTACCCTTGGTTTACTGTGCCCTTGTTGTAAGGTGGTGGTTGTGGTGGCGCATCGTATGCTATTGATCCTAGTTTTTCTGCTTGGGTAAATTATATGGCTTCTTGTAGTTTCATGAACGTCCTGCAATCTCTCATCAAGTGATTGGAAACCCTCTTCCCATCTAGATATCTGTAGTGTATGTGCCATGGTCTGTTAAAGATGTCTTCGGGTGATGGGTCAAAGTTTCTTGATCTATCTCCCCCTAAGTCATCTCTTCCGCGATAGTCGTTGTTCCTGCGCTCACCTCCTTCTTCACCGCTTCTCTTGTACCCTGTGGCTACTTGATTGCACGAGTTGTGGTTGTCGTCATTGCGAGATCTACATCTTTCGTTATTATATCTGCTTGGTCTATCACGTTTGGGCGACCGTGCCCTTTTGTTGTGGTAAGAATCCTCTCCGTTTGCGAATCTGCTTGCTATTTCCATCAATTCTGATACCGTCCTAGGTTTGATTCTTCACATTTCTTCAAAGAGATCTGAACGACGGCATCTATTGCTCGCTCATCAGAGACATTTTCTTCTGAGTTTTTAATTATGCTCCAGCGATATATGTATGAGCGCAATGCCTTGCCACTTTTCTACACACGGGATTCCAGTTCCTCTATTGACGCTGGTCGTGTGTATGTTGATCGGAAGTTGTTTGTGAATTGGTGTTCCAGCTCTCCCCAACTTTCGATGGAATCATCGGGTAACTTGCTTAACCAATACCGTGTTCGCCGATGAGGTGTAGCTGCAGACTTTGCATTGTTGTCGCCCTTGAGACCCCAAGTATTTTGACAGCTTGAAGATAGTCTAACAGCCATAGTTCGGGTTCCTGTGATCCATCATACTTTTGCTGGCTGTGAGGTAATTTAAATCCTTTGGGTACCTGCATTCTGTGAACCCTTCGGGTAAAGCATAACGCCCCCATTTCTTTTTCATCGTCCTCGTAATTTCCTTCATCCCACTCATAACATGACCTATTTACCCTAGCGTGTGTGATGATGTTCCTTGCGTCTTGCCTTTGTGATCTATAATTTCTCTTACTAGGTGAATTTGATCTTCGGGTTCGCAGAGATTGGGACCGTCGACTTCTTTTTTCCTTCTGTTTGTTCCGTGCTGTCTCTTGTTCTAGGGGTTTCTATTTCAACTTATCTGCGATTAATCTGAGACCTTTGATGGCAGCATGGTGCATGCTTTCTCGTGGGTCTCCAGGTTCTAGCTGCATGGTTAACAGGTATGCTTGTGCTGCCACTAGGGCTGCCTCTGGCGTTTCTGGCATGATGCTTCCTGTTTCATTGACTATTAAAAATAATGAGTTGAGATTTTGTGTGCAGCTCTCTTTTCTTGGCTGCTCTTCTCTTCTTCTCTTGTGTTTTGGCTCGTCGTGCCTTTCTTCGCTTGACCGCAATGTATCACTATGCTCTTCCCATTGTGTTATGTTTGCTGCGCTGTTGGATTCGTCGCTTCTCCTTAACTCGCTCTTTTCTTGCAGTAGCTGCTTCTTGTGCTGGTGCAGGGCATATTGGTATCCCATTAAAAATTCTCTTCTTGAATCCGTGGGTATTGTCGTTCCATTGTTGACTACTGATGTGATCATTCTCCATTCTCCTGTTGAGACATATACCTTCTCCCTTTCTTTTCCTTGATTGTCGCCTTGCGAGTTAATCACTGGGTTGTTCTTGTCATCGTCGTGATATGGGCATGAAGGAGGAGGTGAAGCCCAATTTTAGGACTCCACCAAAATTAGGGCAACTCGTTGCAGATTGGCATGCTAGGACATATGTAATAATTTAGTCTAAGGTTGTGTCAGCAATTTATATTTGTGCTTATGTTATTTCGTAGACAGGTCATGTTGTGGGCCACTTAGGGTTATTTGTGTTTTGGGTTTGGGCCTGTCCAAGCCCAATAGTTTTCTGGTCGTCTATATAAGAAGGCCAATCGTCTAGGGTTTAGGGGGGTTCAGAATCTTAGGTTTAAACTATCGCGTGGTGCTCCACCGTGTATCATCCCTCCGGGGAAACGGCGCTGCCGTGTTATCTAATATAGATTGTTGTGAGGGTTATTGTGTTCATCAAGGATTATCAGGCTCAGGTTTGAGGCATGTTGATTCTCTTCATGTTGCTTGCTGGATTCGTTCCTCTTCTTCAGGTTGTGTTCTTCGCGTGATTAGAAGATTGCTATCTGGTTTGACTCGCTGTGAAAGATCGGGACAAAACCCATGGATCACCGGCGTCATCCTTATCATGTGGTATCAGAGCAGCCATCCAAGGTTGTGCATGGGATAGAGGATGTTGGCAAGAACATAGCTCATATACCGAAGGTCGCGACAGTTGTGACTACTCATGAGAAGTTGACAGTTGTTCCATTGCTGACAGTTAGCAAGGTGGCAGCCATGATTTCAGAATTGTTAGCGGTGATGTTGTCAAGGCTGATGTTGTCAAGGATGTCGTGGAGGAGGTTGTACCATGGGGTGGACTGAATATGCAACTCAAAAGAGTACATGATGAGACTTGTATGACAGCGGATAGAGGCCAGTGATGGAATTTATTTTAGGCGCAGTGCATAATCAAAGGCAAAGCATGCAAGTTGATGATTGACAGTGGTAGTTTCTGTAATGGCATTAGCAAGTCAGTTGTGGAGGTTTTGGGTTTATCCACATGGTGTATTCCAGAACCGAGGCATGTTGAGTGGGTTAATAGCTGCGGTATGCTGAAGATTACTCACAAGGTGTGTGTGCCATTTATAGTTGATGACTATGTTGATGAGGTGGAATGCGATGTGTTGCCATTGGAGGTGTGTGGGCTGTTACTTGGACATCCATGGCAGTATGATCGTAATGTTATATACATGTTGGGAGAGGAAATACATATTCCTTTATGCATGATGGCAAACAGCGGACTTTGAAGCCTATGAGAGATGATCAAATCAAGTCTGATATTGTGTTGGTGGTTCGCAAGGATAAGTTGCATAAAGCTAAGCCACAACAAGGGCTAGCTAAGGTCCAGCATGAGGAGCATGATGCAAAAAGCATCAGTGGTGATATTGTTTTAGCCAAGCCTGTAGATGACAAGCCAGTTGTTCTTGTTAGTGACAAGCCAGTTGAAGTCAAGCCTCTTATTGCTGAAGGGAAGGATATGTCAGCATGTGTTCCATGTGTTCCACTTCCAGTTCGTGTTGACATGGGTGTTTCGGCCGATGATGGTGGTGCTGATCTTGTTCTGGTGCATATGGTGTCACGGGTAGTCAGTCACAGTTTTGTCAGAACACCTCAGAGATGTTTTGTTGGAGCAGCAGTGCGTGTGCATACAGGAAAAGATGGACATGTTTGTCAGTTGCGTGGCCCAGGTATTACTACTTTGCAGGGTTGTGCTAAGAAGGTTCATGTTCAGCCGCAAAGAGCTCCATCAAGAGTTGAGAAGAAGGTGGTGACGCCGAAGTGCAAGCTCATGTGGCGAAGAAAGGAGGCGCCAAGTGTTGTGTCAAGTCAAGCAGGCCAAGCGGGAGAATGTGGTGTGGTAGGCAAGCAAGACTTGAAGACAGCAAATATGCGTGGTGTTATTGTTGATATTCCGCCACCTTTTCGAGCAGACCCTCATGCGTTGGGACAACGCTTTTTAAGGGGGGGAGGATGATATGGGCTCGGCGGAGGAGGTGAAGCCCAATTTTAGGAGTTCACCAAGATGAGGGCAGCTCATTGCAGATTTGCATGCCAGGACAACCTATGATATGTAATAATTTAGTCTAAGGTTGTGTCAGCAATTTATATTTGTGTTTATGTTAGTTCGTAGCCAGGTCATGTTGTGGGCCACTTAGGGTTATTTATGTTCTGGGTTTGGGCCTGTCCAAGCCCAATAGTTTTCTGGTTGTTTATATAAGGAGGCCAGCCGTCTAGGGTTTAGGGGGTTCAGAATTTTAGAGTTAAACTATCGCGTGGTTTTCCACCATGTATCATCCCTCCGGGGAAACGGCGCTTCCGTTCTTGTGTTCATCTAGGATTATCAGGCTCAGGTTTGAGGCGTATTGATTCTCTTCACGTTGCTTGCTGGATTTGTTCCTCTTCTTTAGGTTGCGTTCTTTGTGTGATTGGAAGATTACTATCTGGTTTGACTCGCTGGGAAAGATTGGGACAAAACCCAAGGATCATCGGTGTGATCCTTATCATGTCCTCTTCTGCTGCCTCGCTTATTATAATGCACATTTGATGTATGTTGTTGGTACATTTTTCTTCTAGCCTCCATGTGTCTTCAGTGTTGTCGGAGACACCACCGCTTTGGGTGGTGAGGTCCGTTACTGGGTGATTGTCAAAGTTTTCATTAGAACCCTTATCTGAGTAACCCAATGATTCCCCTAGGTCTAGGTTTTCCATGATTTTGTCAAGTTCTTTAACTGTGTCTTCTATATTTTTTGTCGGCTTGAAGCTGACCGGCGAGTTTACCTTGCTGGAAGAGCCAACCGATGATTCTGATCTTGCCACGGATGCGGTTTTCCTGCCAACGGACCCAAGTTTATTGGATCTGATAGGCAAATTGAGCCCAGAGACCCGATGTGAAAGTTGAGACTTCCGATCATCAGATCCATCTCCTGATCAAAGTTTGCAAAGATCGGAGTAAGGGTTGGTGGATGAGGTTGAAAATCCACGGCTCCAAAGGTGATCTGGTTTTCATCGATCTTTGAGTTGTTGTTGGGTGGAAGCGAAAAAGCTGTCGAATTCATGACTCCAACGCATTGATGAGGGTTAACTCGGCAAATGTCCTAGATGAAGGACTTAGGATCGGGGGAAGAGGGTGTCGAATGAACACAAAGGTAAAGATTCAGACAAAAAAGGCAAAACTTGATGCTTGTTGAGAATAAGCTAGTAGATAATTGGCTCAATCTCAATTTGTCCCTGGCCAAACTCTCCTGGCCCCTATATATAGGTGGCCAGGTCTCGAGGATCTGATCGAGTTCGATACAAATTACAATGTTGTCTATGATATGATCTCATATTTCGACTATAACTACTAGTATCGATAGAGAAATCTGGTAATTCCGCAAGCTAATACCTTCCACATTGTGTACTTAATTGTATATTGGATCCTCAATTGGAATATCAAATTGTTCTGAGAAGGAAGAGTAACCAACGAAGAGGTATACGACCACGATAGAGTAAATCGATAACGGTGACACGCATGTACGTAATCTCTGGCTGCTCATACATCGCCGGCGGCGTGAGATGCATCCGAAGGAATCAACATTGGCGAATACTCACCGGTGGAATCAAAGCTTAGGAACGATTATCAGCTGGAGTCTGACATGCATCGGAACAAATAAACATGACATGGATGGATTTGATAACCAACCAACATGAGATAGCTAGAAGAATTATCCGCTGAAGCCTGACATGCATGCATCGAAACCGTGAATAAGATGAGTCTATTTCTGTTTTTTTCCTCACGCGATATGCAAGTTAGACTCCAACCGTGTGGACACATAACTTGTTTTTATCTCATGGTATTTGGTATGCATTTAAGCCTCCAAACGTGTAGACATAGAACTCTTTGGTCCGTTATTTAATCTAGACCATGAAATAAAAATCCTACGGTTATTTTTATGTGGTTTTCTAGGATTAACGTGGAGGCTCCTTTGGTGCCTTCAATTAGTAAATATAAGATGCCTGTGCCTAATTCCCATTAGACTATTAACTGAACGGGCCTCAGGGATACTAAGATAACGGGCCTTGGTAGCTATACTCTTGTCAATGGGCCTTGGTGGTTATATCCCTGTCAGTAGCCTTCGAGATTCTACCAAAATAGTAGATTCAGGTCGAATCTCAAATCTTCAAATCTTCGACTTGATCAATCTTTGTCTTCTTCTTTTTCTCAATCTCATCCAATGTTTCATATTCTTAAATTTTCATGGGGATTTGGGTTAACAAGCCTGGTGCTTCTGACGGATCAGGAAACCAGTTAATTGCCAGGGCAAAAACTTGCTACCTACTTCAAACTCAAGTCCCTCAACTCAAATTTGGTACCTGGCGTAACCTAGCTTTTTGCCGCATTTAGGACTTACAAAAGCATAGATTCCAGTACTTCTTAGCGTACCTAGTGCATCCACCGGGATTTTCTTCGTATCGTGGATATGAAAACTTACTAGCAGAGCGCATTCATGTGAGTATACTAGGCCATGCAGGATGGATCCCAAGGTCTTACCTTCATGATCTTTGCGACCATGGAATTCAAGCATTTTATCACGGCGGACGAGGCTTGAGAATCAAAATTTTATCAAGAGCCTTGTTTGGTTGTTTCAATGCCCAAAATCGTTGGGTTATCTTCTTAATTAGTCACAAATCCTCCCCATGGGAGTGAAATGTCGGATTTATTATATGGTGTTTGCCACCGATGATGAAGTTGATTTTCTACTCCTGTGTAGTAGCCGATATTTCCATCTTCATCGGGTGCGCTACCAGCGCTCCCGGTGGGAGTAGCCCCCGAGGCTCTGGTCGGGTACTTGTAGTCTTCCATAGGCTCAAATCTTCGAATCTCCTCTTCTATCAATTTTATAGTTGTCTCTTGTAGAACAAATATGACCTTATACTTTTTCTATCGGGTCCGGGACCAGCGCTCCTAATGGGAGTGCCCCCGAGGCTATAGTCAAATTTTCTATTCAAGTATAGGCTCGCAGAGTTTTTCTTCGACCTCTTCTAAGCATCTTTTTCTTGTCTTCCCTTACTGACATTCTGCCCACTTTGAAGAAGTAAAATTGTCCTTGGGCTACACCGCAAAACCATCAAGATATTGGGCCTGCTTATATTGATATTCTTGCTCTAGGCCCATCTTAATTGGCTATAAATAGTGATCGCCCATCATCCTTTTAACCCTAAGCCTCTTACTGTTAGTTGTCGCCGCTGCACCACCTTCTTCTTCATCTATCTAGGGTTACTTCTATTGATCAACCTCATGGCCGATGTCGATGCTACTAGTTCTAGCAATGTTTCCATAGTAGAAAAGCGCGATCGCGGCTACCCTTGAGGAAGCAAAAATAAGCCCAAATCCACCCTTGCTATTGTTGTGTCATCGTCAACTCCAGCCAAGCGCCTTCCTGGTCACCCACTTGGGTGCACGAACAAGAAACCCTTTGTGGTGATGACGGATCCTGCTGATCGTCTCAGTGTAAGTGTTGCTCGTCCCACCTAGCCGTCATCGTCAGTAGGCAATATATTTTGTTTATTGGCTTTCGCTGGTGCCCAATGCCACGAGCAGCAGCGTCTTCCCCTGAAATTCATGTAGTTCATGAATGGTCGTGAGCTTTGGGATGCTGTACTCTGGGAGACGTCCAGCGGCGGGCCACCGTATGAGTTGGAGGTGTATTACGATGGCAAAGGTGATGCTTTCCTCAAAGGTGGCTAGGACTGCTTTGCTGAAGACCACGATCTACATCAAGGATGGATCTTTGATGAGGACATCTCTACCATTCTTCCATTAATCACTAAAGATGATGATGCAAAGATTCAAGACACTAATGAGATTAGAATTGGACCCATTACAAGAGCTAGAGCCAAGTTATTAAATCAACAGGTGAACTCCTTCTTAGTTGGTTCTGGAATATTACTTAATGAGAATTTTATACTACCTAAATCTTTGCATCTATGTTTGATCAGGTTTGAGGAAGGCTATGGAGTTGAAGGAGAAGAGGCAAGGCTGCAACAAGGAGCCACGGCAGGAAACAACACATTTCCCTGCCGCGGCAGAGAAATGCCTCTGGGGTCTGGCGCTAGGGGAGGAGCGGGAGGCATGCGCCAGGGAGAAGTCGAGGACCAGGAGGTGGGGCCCAGCATGGGAGCCCCACGTGGCTAGGTGCGCTTGGCGCACCAGGGCCGAGCCCAACTCAGGCCGGCTTGTATCCGACTTGGTCTAGCCAAGTCGTGGAGGCTGTCTACTCCATATTGCTAGCTTCCACCCCTTTATTCAGATTAGACTATGTTTTGTTAAAACCCTAGATTGGATTGCTCTAAGCATTCATCTTGAATCCTCTGAATTTGTGATTGTGTTTCGCTGGACAAATTCAACTACCGGCTCTAATTAAGTGTTATCTATCGTTCCACTGGGAATTGGTAGATTGCAAACTGTTCGTGATCCAGGATCGCGGGCACAAGTGTGTGGTGTTGCGAATATAATTGGGTTGAAGATTTGTTGCATCTGGCAATAGGGGAGCAGCCGTTGAGAGTTTGTCAGCTTCGCGCAATTTATATCCACTCCACCATCATCATCGACGCTGCTCACTGAGAAGATCGGGCCACCCCATATCATCTTGGTATCAGATTTCCAGCGTTTACTCGATCAGCAATTCATAATCCATCCATCCATTAGATTCATTTTTCACTACTAGGAAATAGGTCATAGGAGGAATGCTCATCAGAGGCGTACACAAAATTCTGTATGCCACAGCTCTGTAGCGGAGGCGTACAGGAAAAGTGTACGCCACGACTGCGGCCATAGCCGTGGCGTACAGAAAGAACGCACGCCATAGAGCATTGGTAGGGTGGGTTTGGGCTGTTCGGGGCATCGCATCGGAGGCGTACAAGATGCCTGTACGCCACAGATAGTCCCATATCTGTGGCGTACATATATGCTGTACGCCTCTGATGCTGGTGTTCCTGGTATCTTCTGGTCCCACCAAAACTATCCATGGCGTACAGAATACGTGTACGCCTCGGATACAGGTCATAGCGGTGGCGTACAGATGCACGCACGCCTCTGGTGGTTGTCGGCCTGTCGCATCCCGGTCCCACCAGTTATACCCATGGCATACATGATTTCTGTACGCCACGGGTTCATTGCGTAGCAGAGGCGCACGCCATCCTGTACGCCATGGATAACCTGGCAGTATCACATAACCCAGCCAGCCCCTCCCACCTACCAAAATAGCCACAACATTCATTTCCCCCTCCTAGCTCGAACTCTCCTTACTCTCCACCCTATTTCTCACATATATATCACTCTTTTTAACCAATTAATCCACTATTTTATCATTTTATCTACAAATCACTCCCTCCTTGTCCCCATATATGGTTGTATATGTGGATCTCTCCATACACCTCATCTAGATCTAGATCTAGATCTAGATCTAGATCTAGGTGTACTAATTAGAAGTCTCCGCTCATCGGCAAGCCACCCGGTTGACATCGGCATATATCCGGTTACCTATCTAATAGGTGACTATAATTTGCTTGGAGGATGCATAAAATAGATATTGTAATATGGAAATTTATGGGAAAAATTGTGTGTGCGTTGCATGCATGCGACGATGTAATTGACGAGGAGAGTTTTTGATTGGAAGTTGATGACTTGAAAATGAGTTGCCGATTTTTTGGCGAAATGTTGATTCATTTCCATTTCGACAAAAAATTGGCTCTCGGCATCGGTCTTATTTGTAGGAAGGTCATGCCGAAATTTTGAATGACAACCCACCATATGCTTCTTATTCTTTTGCATATATGTCGTGCAGGTGAAAATGGTCATGATGAAGGAAAGCACCGTGATTAGATATTTGAGCCACGCGACGGACGACATGATCCAAAACAACCTTAAAGAGATACGGTGTCCGTGCCGGAAATGCAAACTAAGGACCTTGTTCAACCCCTTTTCGGGCAAAGTGCTGGAGCACCTGCTGATGAGTGGTTTTATGGATGGCCACACTCAATGGATGGATGAAGATGGGAATGAGGATGAGATTCATGAAGACAAACAACAACAACAACAACAACAACAACAACGAGGGACAAGAAGACAATATTGATGAAGAACATGATGATGCCAATGAAGATCATGATCAGGAAGAACATGTAGATGACGAGGACATCCGGACATCGTTGACTTCAGCTATGCATGACCCTCATCTTCAAGAACTGCTTGCTAGGAAGACAGGTGACGCTAGAGGTGCTGCTAGAGAGAAAGCTAAGCTGGTGCAACTGGAGATAGACTCTACTACACCATTGTATGCAGGTTGTACCATGGAGGATACCCGCTTAAAAGTTGCGCTTAATGTCCTTCAGATGAAGGCAAAATACAAATGGACCGACGCAAGTGTCAACGCGAGCCTTAAATACTGGCACGATCGCCTTCCGGATGGGAACACGTGTCCTAGTAGTCTAGACGAAGCCAAGAAAGTCGTGTGTCCTCTGGATTTACCGCACTCGAAATATCTCGCATGCATCAATGATTGCTACATTTATCGGAAAGAAGAGGACTCGAACAAGACCACATGCCCAGTGTGCAACGCTGCACGATACAAGAAAAAAGGCGAAAAAGCTCCTCGAAAAGTCGTGTGGTACTTTCCGCTCATTCCTCGCTTGCAGCGGTACTTTGCGGACCCCAAGGAAGCGAGGTTGATGCGCTGGCACGCTGAAAGAAAGGTGGCAGTTATGAATGATCGGAAGAAGAAGCTAGATGAAGACGTGGTGTTGACACACCCTTCGGATGCAACCCAGTGGAAAGCATTAGATGCTGAATATCGTAGTTTTGGGACCGAGCCAAGGAACATCAGGTTGGGTGCGAGCACGGACGGACTCAACCCGTTTGGGAGCCAGAGTAGCACGCATAGCACATGGCCCGTGTTTGTATGGATATACAACCTCCCACCATGGTTGTGCATGAAGAGGAAGTACATACACATGAGCATCCTAATTCAAGGGCCTAAACAGCCAGGGAATGACCTGAATCTGTATCTCCAGCTACTAAAAGATGAGCTAGACACGTTATGGAATACTGCAGGGGTCAATACATGGGACGTCGCCGCGGGAGACTATTTCCCTATGAGAGCCGTGCTGCTCATGACGGTGCAGGACTATCTCGGCTACGGGTATATCGCATGCCAGGTGTGTCACGGACACAATGCATGCGTGAAGTGCATGGATGATACCACGTGGTTACAGCTTAAGAAATTTCCCGGGTCTTCCAAAACCATCTACGTGGGGCATCGAAGGTGGCTAGCCAACAAGAAAGACCCGTGGAGAAGGCGTGGAGAGCTGTTCAATGGTGAAGATGAGCTCCGAGGACCTCCACGTAGGAGGAGCGGAAAAGAAATCCAGACGTTGCTAAACGACTGGGTAGAGTGCCCTGCGTCAGGAAAGAAGAAAAAGGAGCCAACACCGCTACTTGGGGTATGGAAAAGGAAGTCCGTGTTTTGGGACTTGCCATACTGGCATATCCTCGGTACACCTCATTGCCTTGATGTCATGCATATCACGAAAAATGTGTGTGAGAGTTTGCTTGCCACTCTGTTCAACATGCCGGACAAGACCAAAGATGGGCCAAAAGCAAGACAGGACCTGATAGATCTGAATATCAGACATGATCTTCAAGTAAGTAAACCTCCTCAAGAGACGGAAGAAGTCCACAAGCAGAAAAGGGTTAAGAATAATGAGGCTACTCAGGAGACATCGACGGAAGGTCAACAAAGGATGATGGTAAAAAAGGACTACTACTGTCCTCCCTCCTGCTTCACTCTAAGTTCGGCTGAGGTCACACAGTTGTTCAAATGCCTTCTAGGAGTCAAGGTGCCTTTTGGTTACTCAGGGCTGATAAGCAGATACTTAGACCCGAATAAACAAAACTTCAGCGGGATGAAGTCGCACGACTGTCACATGATGATGACGCAGATACTTCTGGTAGCAATCCGAGGTATAATGGACAAGCACGTCCGGGATACGCTGACTGACCTCTGCAACTTTTTCGACGCCATGTCTCGCAAGTCGATCAGCCGGAGGAGACTCGCACGGCTGCAGGAGGAGATCGTTGTGATTCTATGCGAGCTTGAGATCTACTTCCCACCCGTATTCTTCGATGTGATGGTTCATCTTTTGGTCCATATCGTGGATGATATCGTCCATCTCGGGCCGCCATTCCTTCAAAACATGATGGCGTTTGAAAGGATGAATGGGGTAATCAAAGGATATGTCCGTAACAGAGCCCGTCCGGATGGAAGCATCGCACAAGGCTTTCTTACCGAAGAATGCATCTCTTTCTGCACAAATTATCTAGAAGTCAAAAACCCTATTGGTTTGCCCGGAAACAAGCACCTTGACAGGCTCAATGGAGTTGGTCACAAAACTGGCCGAAGTGAACTACATGTGGGCTACTCTGGCAGGCGCGCAGACTTTGACAGGGCCAACTTGGTAGTGCTACAACACATTCAAATGGTCGATCCTTGGCTTGCAAAGCACAAAACCATAATTGCGGTGAATTACTTGAGCCAGAGAACGGAAGGAGAAATACTCAGAGAGCACAACTCTTCTTTCGCGCAATGGTTCAAAGAGCAGCTTACGGCTAAGCCCCCACCGATGAACTCTGACGAAAACAAACTCTTCTTTGCCTTGTCGCATGGCCCCGCGCCCAACCTCATGACTTATCAAGAATACGATATCAACGGGTACACATTCTACACTGAGTCAAAGGACAAAAATAGTGATTACCAGAACTCAGGGGTAACGATGGAGTCCTACACCGGTGACGTAAAGATAAGATACTACGGAAGGATAGAGGAGATATGGGAGCTTAACTACTCAGGAGAGAAGGTCCCGATGTTTCATGTCAGATGGGCTAAGAGTGTCGTAAAAGAAGAACGTGGGTTCACCACCATGGTTATACCAGAAGCAAAAACAGTGACCGCCGGTGCAAACATTACCGCACAAAATGAGCCATGGGTATTGGCTAAACATGTGACCCAATGCTTCTTCATAACCGACCCAGCAAAGCCTAGTCGTGTTGTCATGAGGAGAGGCAAGAGGAACATAATTGGAATGGATGGCGTCGCCAACGAGGAAGACTTCGATCAGTACGGTGACCCGATGGAGGATGATGATGAAGACAACACACCACGCACCACTAGAAGAAGCAGGACGACACTACCCAAGCAAGGTCTGCCGTTCAAAAGAAGAAGTCATGATGTGGGGCTAAATTATTCAGCGGCGAATAAAAAAGGCAAGAAGATTGTCAAACGCTGAGATGTACGCCTTATATGATGTTGTCTGTATCTTTTATGTTGTATGATGATGATGTTGGTTGTATTGATCCATGTACTGATGTATCACACACTTATTATTATTGTCATCAAACTCCGAGATATAGTATTGATGTATCACACTTATTAATTATTATTGTCATCAAACTCTGATAGGTCATTTTTGTGAAGGGATTTTCTGTTTAAGATTTTTTTTCAAGGTTTGATTTTTTTTCCACATCTAGGTCACATAAAATAACGCTGTGCGAAGGTCTCGTATTTTTTTGATTTTTTTTGAATTAGTTACGTCCGATTTGGGACCCACATGAAATGATGACGCACGAAAACTACCGCTCGCGCCCAAGCAGTGCGGAGCCTCGTTTTTCCGCCACCTACTTAGTGAAGAAATGACGTATTGTGAATCCAAAAATGATTTTTGCAAAAAATCAGAAGGTTTACTTTTTAGCGCTAAAGTGCAAATCCACTCCGGTTCCAGCGAAATCGGCAGAAACTTGCGCAAAATCCAAAAATAACCCCCAAAGGCTGCCGCAATGAAACGAGAGCTCATATGCGTATCCCATTTGGTCTAATATTTATGTGTGGTGTTTTTCCCAGCTTTTGATTTCACGTTTCTGTAGCCGCTTCACAAAAAAAAACCCTTTTTCGGCACTCTGAAAATGGAAAAAGCACTTTTCGTCAGTCGAAACGAAAATTGGCCTCCGTGGCGATACTCGCCATCCCGACGGCCACGCGCGTGTCCGATATGGCCTCGTTCTGACAAACTATGCCATGCTCAGAGCCGAATCTAGCTCATTTAACCTAAAAGTCATGCAACCTCGAACGTGATAGGTCATTTTTGTGAAGGGATTTTCTATTAAAGATTTTTTTTCAAGGTTTGAATTTTTTTTTCCACATCTAGGTCACATAAAATGATGCTGTGCGAAGGTCTCGTATTTTTTTTATTTTTTTTGAATTAGTTACGTCCGATTTGGGACCCACATGAAATGATGACGCACGAAAACTACCGCTCGCGCCCAGGCAGTGCGGAGTCTCATTTTTCCGCCACCTACTTAGTGAAGAAATGACGTATTGCGAATCCAAAAATGATTTTTGCAAAAAATCAGGAGGTTTACTTTTTAGCGCTAAAGTGCAAATCCACTCCGGTTCCAAGGAAATCGGCAGAAACTTGCGCAAAATCCAAAAATAACCTCCAAAGGCTACCGCAATGAAACGAGAGCTCATATGCGTATCCCATGTGGTATAATATTTATGTGTGGTGTTTTTCCCAGCTTTTGATTTCACGTTTCTGTAGCCGCTTCACAAAAAAACTCTATTTCGGCACTCCGAAAATGGAAAAAGCACTTTTTGTCAGTCGAAACGAAAATCGGCCTCCGTGGCGATACTCTCCATCCCGACGGCCACGCGCGTGTCCGATATGCCCTCGTTCCGACAAACTGTGCCACATAAAATGACGCCGTCCGGTTTTTGAGACCCACATGAAATGATGACCGCCCACATGAAATAATGCGCAATTCGCATGAAATGAAGCGATTCCCAATGAAAACAGGAAATGAAAGGAAAAGAAAAGAAAAGAAAATATGTTAATCCCATAATACAATGAAATAAGCTAATGATGGTGGGACCCTACTGTCAGCATCGGTGGCATACGGAATTCCTGTACGCCCAGGGTGCAGACATAGCCGAGGCGTACAAGCTTTGTGTACGCCACTAATGCTGACATGTGGGGCACGCACCCTGTTAAGTGGCCGGGTCCACCTGTCAGTATCGGAGGCGTACAGCATCTGAGGCATATGCGCAAACTGTACGCCTCCGATACTGTCAGGTGGACCCGGCCTAGCCTTCTTCCCCGCCGGCCCCCTTTTCGATCCGCGCCCAAATCAGATCTCGCCGCGCGCGCTCTTTTTCCCCAATTTCGTCCCTCACCGCGCCCCTCGCCGTCCCTCACCGTCGCCTCTCTATCCACGCCGCCCCTCACCGTCAACACCCGCCCGTGGAGCAGCAGGTCTTCTTCTGCCCGAGGAGCAGCAGGTCTTCTTCTGCCCGAGGAGCAGCAGGTCCGCCCGAGGAGCAGCAGGTCTTCTTCCGCCCGAGGAGCAGCAGGTCTTCTTCCGCCTAAGGAGCATCAGCAGCGTCCTTTCAAGGTCCGCCACCAAGGACGCTTCCGGGGGTGTGAGGGAGGTGCCCAAGGGGGCGAGCGAAGCCGCCGCCACCGCCGGAGCTCCACCAGCTGCCAAGTGAGTCTCTTTCTGTTCTTCCAGCTCGAGCCCCAGCACGGTTGATTTGGTCTTATTAGCAGATTTGCGCTCCTAGCCAGCTCGTTACATGCTCACATCTGTGAAAGGGGGAGGTTTTAGTTTCTAGGCGTGATGAACACCTCTCATGTCGGCACTCGATTAAGCTCTAGACTGGAGCGTACGCACTAGTGTGGTGTGATAGTGATGACTCTCTTGCTTCTGTAAGCCTAGCGTTGCTTCTGTTAATTTCTCACCAGTATTACTACTGTAGTATTTTTTTCACTACCTATGAGTTGAGTTGAATGCATAAGAGCTTGTTTGCTGCTAAAACTGTCACCTAATCGAGTTCTGTAAACCTGGAGCTAGCCTGGTGTAGCTTCTATTAACTTCACACCTGTGTGTACTACTATTATTTTTGGTTTCCTTTTGAGTTTTTAACACAGAAGCTTGAAAAACGTTGAGAACTTTTAAGCACTACTGCATGCTGCTGTTTTCCACATTATTGTAAAAGTATCAAGTGTAGATATGCTATCACCTTCAGCAGCTTGTGTGGGTTGTGTATGGATTGAATAGAATGATAAAAGGCTTTGATTTGCATTTAATTTTGATGCAGCTATGTGAGGTAGATGTGCACAGCTTTTCTCCTAGATCAACCTACCCTTGCTCTCTTTTTTGATGTCTAGTTTGATTGTTTCTTTTGTTCATGGGATTATAGATAATTTTTCTAGACATTGATCGATACAAACTGAATGTCTGAACTAATATTCTTCATCAGTCATGAAAGCTACTAACAGATTATGGAAGCAATTGTGTATCTATCAACAGAAAGAAGGGTGGAAATATGAGGATTTCAGAACACCCATAGATTGCCAAATAAAAAAACAAATAAATCCTATATACCTCCTAGGTTGTGCAGCATACACTTTAGATTTCTTTTAGATTTCTTCACATTATCCCGTCTAATAACATCTCTGGCTCTTCAGTCATTGATGGCCATGAACTAAAATCAGATTAGCACTTGCATCCTAATTATGTTTCTGCATATACCCACTAGCAAAGTATTTGTTTAAATCACCTGACCATGAACTCTAAGCGTATATTTGAATTTTCTAACATCTCTCTCAACTTCTCACATGAACCTGCCATTTATTCACCATTAACCTGATTCATGCCCTTCATATTTTCTTTAGGGAGAATAGATCCTTTATTTGAAGGATAATAAATCCTTTATTTGCCATGGTTTGATTCTAATGGGAATATGGATAAAAAGAACAATCTTTTAAGTACATGGCTTTTCATGTTAGTATGTTGCTGAGATACTTCTAAGTGCTGCCGGTGCTATGCTTCTAAGTGCTAAGAAATTGTTCTATATAAGAAATTGTCCTATATATGTTGTTGAGATACTTCTAAGTGCTGCTGGTGCTATGCTTGCTGCTGCTATGCTAGCTATTGTTTCATGGTATGGGTGCTGCTGCTGCTATGCTTGCTGTTGCTGCTGCTATGCTGGTGCTATGCTTGTTGTTGCTGCTGCTATGCTAGCTGTTGTTGCTGTTTCATGGTATGGGTGCTGCTGGTGCTATATATGCTTGCTGTTGCTGCTGCTATGCTTGCTGTTCATGGTATGGGTGTTTCTGCTATATTATACCTTGTTGTTGTTTCATGCTAGCTGGTGCTAGCTGCTACTATATATATGCTGTTGCTACTTGTATTACAGGGATTCTAAAAATTTGTGTTGCCAGTTTTAACTGAAATGTTGATTTACTTCCGTTTCAGCAAAATTTGTGCACTCCATAGGTAGTTTTTTAGCAAAGGTCATGCCAAATTTTTCCGCCGATTTTTTTACTAACTAGTAAGTTGCACTTGATTAGTCCAGACATGACAAATGATGAAGCCGGGACTTCTGAAAGGAGGCAAGGCAGTGAAGAAGGAAATGAAGCCGAGTTAGCGGCGCAGTACTATGCAGCCCTAGATGCGTCACAGGGGGACCAGCCGGTGTCTAGGCCCCTTGTTATCGGCAAGCGTGACCAAGAGATGTTCGATGAGGACTTAGATGCCGCTGATGAGATGTCCGATGAGGACGATGAGGAGGAAATGGTGGATATCCAGGAGGGCAATGCGGAAGAGCCTAGCATGGATACCGGCCGAGCGTCCACGGATGATAGCCAGCAAAAGAAGGATAGGCGCCCAAACCAGCTAAAACCCGTGCAAGAAGTAATACTTGAAGTGGATCCGTAGAGCGGTTTGCCTAAACTGCCCGAGGAAGCCGCGAGGGGGTACGGCAACACTGTCGCATGTATCCTCCGAGACACCGTCACCATCAACGAGCAGAACATAAGGTAGAATCTCAAGAAATCCATTGCCGTCCTCCTGATTTCCAAGCTGCACGCTCGATACCAGTTCCCGTCGCCCTACAATGGCCAGGAGCTCACGGGTAACCTGGTGAACACAGTAGCCCTTGGAAAGATGAGCAAAGCCATGAGCGCCTGGAAAACTAGGTTGAGGGCGATGATTACTAAAGGTGGTGGTTTTGAAGAGGTCCACAAACACTATCCGCAGATATTGGAAGACCAATTCAAAACTTTCCTAGCCAACGAAAAGAAACCTACAGTCGCGCGACTTAAGAAGTGGGGGAAGGACATGCGGGAGAAGAACTTGGGTAACCACAACCTCGGAAGCCGGGGGTACGCCAGAAAGGAGCCAGTTTGGAAGAAAGAGGACGAGGCCCTAGAACGTGAGGGCAAGCCGAACCCGTGGAACAAGTTCACCGATGAGAAGGCCAAGAAATTTATCAGGTCAAGATACCATATAGACCCGAAATCCGGGTTGCTTGTCACGACCGATAAGGTGAAGAAACTTGAGGAAGAATATCTGGTAAGGAGTTTACCAGCTTATCTTATCCTCACTTCTGACAAATTCCGGTAGTAATTTTCCTAATATATGGTTCTTCTTTCCTGTCTGCAGAAAGAAGAAACACTTGCTGCTCAATGCACGTCATCCCAGGGGTCATCGTCGAAGGCCCCGTGGGATAACCCTTTTCACAGGGCCGTGAACAAGGTGATGGAAAGGCCGGTGTTGCAACCGCCGCACCGTGGCCGTATTGTTGGCGAAGGACTAGGTCGCAGACCTAGTCTGTATTTTCTCGAGAGCAAGGAGGACCGAGCGAAGAGGAAGCAGCAGGAGGATACAGATGTCAAGTCTCAGTTGGCTAAGATGCCCGAGATGATCAATGATGCAGTGACAAAGACTATCGTGGCACTCCTGCCCCACCTGCTTACCGCCTACACGGAATGGGTTGACGGAGGCAAAATCAGGCCTAGCCCGCTGGCCAGCTTTACCGGGAGCAGCTCGCTCAACATCTCGGACCAGGTCCAGAAGAACGCACGAGTCGTGGAGTCTCCGCAGGCGGCCTTCAACCCTAGTGCTGGTACTAGGGATGATGAGTCGCCGTCCTGCATCGCGCCTCGTAGCAGCCCCTCCGTCGCTTGCATGCCCGTTCGTGGCCCTTCGACTTTAGCCGAACTCGATGCCATAACGGTATATAAACGTCGCAATCCTCAGCAAGTAACTTTTTCATTAGCTTGCATCCGTTTTCTGATGCCCTACACATGTCTCCGCGGGAGAACGAAGTGGGATGCACCCTCCTATTGATTATTAACGAGGAATTACATGAGGTCACGAAAGCAAATATCATTCAACCACTCGAGCGCAACTTCCACGGCCAGCCAATGCCCCCCAATGCCTACAGGATTTCCATTGTTTGGGTGTTGCCGGGTTATGAAGAAGTAGACCCTCCTATGCAACCACTCGGAGCCGAGAGCGAGGTGGACCTAGGAGGAAGCTTGGGTTATATGATGCTATGGCCGAAAGAAATGATTCGGCTAGACCACCCAGGGACCACCAGCAACTCAGAACCACCGGTCAGATCGGCGCCGCCAAGCAACCCTATCATGGGCAGCACTAGCACCTCACAGAAGACCTCACAGAAGTTGGCAGAGCCGGTCGGATCGGCGCCAAGCCAGGGAAAGGGCACTATGCCGCCAGTGGCGCCATCTCCTATAGCGGATGATCCTGTAGCGGATGATCCTATAGAGCCCGAGGCACAAAACAATATGGATCCTATCGATGCCTTCATCGCTGACTTTGATGGACCATTTGAAGTGGATATTCCCCATGGCTGCTTCCCTGATCAACAGCTCCCGGAGAAAAGTAATGTCTCTAAGCGTCGTCTGAGCTTCCTGTCTCAAGAAACGCCAGAGGATGTCGCCCCCGATACTCAAACTGCGGCGGAAAAAATTATCACCCCGAATACACTCCATGGGCTGATCGATAAGGCTTGCGCAGAAGTTGTCTCTCACCCTGGGAAGCCGTGGAAAAGGGCTAAGAAGAAGGATAAAGGTGTGTCCAGCCTATGCCTCCCGTAGCCGGCAAGCCCGTGAAGGAGATCCGGAGTCAGGACAACATACCGATCAAGGGATGGAGGGAGTATCACGTGGCGGGCGAACCGATCCTACCGCCGGAAGCTCTCAAGACCTTAACTGGGGATATGAGGAGCCTACATGATAGCGTACTCACATGGGAGACGCATCTTCTCTCAATGACATCTCCCTCATACCCGGTTTTCTATGTCAGAGTGCCAAAGAGATTGGGCTTCGTCGACAGATCCCCCGGTGATGTGTTCTTCTTGAGATTTGATGATATCTTTGAGATGTTCCACCGCCGCCGCCTCGACCCAACCTTGGTCCGCCTAGTTGCACTGAGTATGTCGCACCAGCTCATGCAAGAGAACACTCCGAACCTCGCGATACTCGACCCCTACTACATGAAAGACATATTCTTGCATACCGAAGGCACCCGTCAAATAGTGATGAACTACATTACGGACTTTATGGTGGCGAATAAGGAGAAGAAGATATTTCTTGTGCCGTACTTTTTCGAGTAAGTCATTCGCTTGCCGTCAGAACGTGCTTTCTTAGATTTCCGTCAATCTTTTTGCATGCATAACACACCTCGAATTGTTTTCCGCAGAAGCACATACTGCGTCCTCATCATACTATACCCGCAAGACTCATATGCCATGTATCTTGACTCGGGAAGTGCTGACAAGAAGAAGGACTACACATTCATCAAGGCAGTTCTAGATGATGCCATCAATGGCTTCGTCGAGAAAGCTGGCCCCATCAAGAAAGAAGTAGTCAGGCGAGGCCAGCTGATCTTCAAGCACAACACGACCTTCCATGCCTCAAGCAGCCGGCAAATAGTTCAAGGGACGGCTACTATGCCATCCATCATATGCGGGAGTTTTAACGGGACCAACATCAGCTTCTGTTGCCGAGTAGTCTTCAGGACTGGCGCAAAGACTTTGCTAACGCGCCTGATGCAGATGTCCGCCTTGAGATCTACCGCATCCAGCAGAAGATCGCGCAGATAATCCACAGAGATGTCTGCAGTAGAGAAGGGGTGTTCTACTACGGCCCTATCCCACCAACCAACACGGAGATAGAAGCATGCTTAGAGATGCAGGGCGACGGCAGGCCCTTCAACACTCTACAGGGCATCCGCCCCTTCCCGCCGAAACCGAAGAGCAAAAAATGAAGCAATAGATATATTTGTGACTTGTTGTAATCGTGATGGATAAAAAATGTTGTCGCATAATGTTATTACTTTTCATGAACATGTGTACCAAACTCTAGCTAGCTTGTTCTCGATATATACCTTTTGTATATGCTTGTGTACATTCTTGCATGTATGCTTTAGCCTTTTTTGTTTTCGGTGACTAATTAATGTTATGTCTCGCATATTATCATCTATTAAATCTTTTGTGATGTTTTTGGTTTAAAGCTTACGACGAGGTGGTACGTCGTGTTCGAGGGTAGGGTTCCAGGGGTCTACGACAAGTGGGAGGATTGTTTCAAGCTAGTCAACAAGTTCAAGAGCAATAACTACAAAGGATTCAAGACTAGAGAGGAGGCGGAAGTTAGGTACAATAACTATCGGCGAGGGAGAGAGGGACGGAGTAGGATGAAGACATGCTTCATCGTTACCTCCGTCTTGCTTATGTTCTTGCTCATTGTGTATGTGATGGTAGTTTAGATGACTACCGGCACCGCCGGCGGTGATATGTATGCATGCCTAACTAGTTAGCTCGATGCATGAAGACTTGTAGTATTTATGTAATAATATGATATTTGGCAAGTTGTACTAATGTGACTTTGGTCGATACTTCTAATATGATGGAAATGACTTTATATATTGTTTTGTATATATACTGCTATATGTCTGTAATAAATATACTGTTATATATACTGTTATATCTCATCTGCTATATACCAGTAAATCACTATAATTTTTTTTCGAAAAAACGCAGCCGTGGCGTACAGAAAAAGAGGATCGGTGGCGTACACATCAGTGGCGTACATGCCCGTATGCCACTGCTACGATATACACCCGAGGCGTACAAGCTTGTACGCCACAGATACAAAACACACCCGTGGCGTACAGACCTGTACGCCACTGGTAGGTGTCGTAGCCGTGGCGTACAGGCCTGTACGCCACGGGTGGGTGAGTTAGCCGTGGCGTACAGGCTATACGCCACGGGTAGCCCTGTACCAGTGGCGTCTTACCCATGGCGTATAGCAGTACGCCACGGCTAGGCAAATTCTGTACGCCACAGATGAGGTTTTTCCTAGTAGTGTTTATTTCCTATCCAGAAAAAGGCCCAAAAATATATTAGGAGTCATAGTTTTTGCCTGAGATCTAGCTCGCCTACGGTGTCCTAGTTCTTGTGCTGGTCATGTTCTTCATTTGCGTCACCTTTTTCTCATTTTTAGTGTAGATCGTGTAGGGTTTTAGGATCAATCCGAGTCAGTTTTTGGTATGTTTTCGTCGGAGTCTATGTTTTGAAGATCGATCTTGGCTTTCTTTTCTTGGCCGAACTAGGGAGTCCGTTTGCTACACGCCTTGAGAGGGGCCGCCGCGCGCCACCACAGGCCTTGCCGCGCACTGCCTGCCCGCGCCAGCCGCCCTCTGCCGTCGCTGCCGCGTCAGCTGCTTGCGCTGCTGCGTGATAGAGTCCTGCCGCACCACGTTTTGCCACACGTTTGCTGCCGCGGCACAAAACCACAGATTTTTTCTGCCGCGGCACGAGTTCGGGCAGATTTCTGCCGTGAGAATTTTGGTGAGTCTAGTTTTGGTTTGTCGTTTTGCGTCCACTTACCATACATAGAGTCTGTTCTTTGTGAGCCATAGCAAGCCATTCGTCGTGTCTAGAACTATCCTACGAGACTAGCATCTGTTGTTGCTCTATGGGCTGCTCTTTAGGTTGTTGGTGCTCCAGTTGGTTCTGCCGTGCTCAGTTTTTCAGTGGTGTTTGTGGCCTGCCAGTATATAATCAAAAAAATGTAGAAAAAGAGATATCAAAAAAAGAAGAAGAAAAGACTATTATCAGGCTTGAGTTTGCTATCTATTTGCACATATTGGCAGTGTTTTCCTTTGGTTTGCACCTGTAGATTGAGCAATCTTGTGCTTGTATACTTTGAGCCTTTTGCTAGCGCCTCTCCTTGTGCATTGCAACACGAGCTTTACTCTGACATCACTATTTTGTGCTCTTGTTTATAGTTGCTTTGCCCCATTTATCTCTACCATGTGTGTGTTCCGTTGGTCTTTGTCATACGTCCAGCACTAGGATTTTGGTACTTTGGCGTGTAGGTATCCTCACCTAGAGATCCGCCATATATCCTGGTTGTCATGTGATAGTCTTTTCCTCAGTATTCGCATCATCACATCCGTGCACGTGTTCTTGATCATCTACTGGTAAGCACTTCTAATTCACTTTGGAGCGGTAAGGTTTCCTTTCTTTGAGTTGCTTAGTGATTTTCTGAGTTCCACCATACTGAGATTTTGTTTTGTGCACTAACATACTAATCATGTCTGTTCATGGTGAGTTTGATGTGATGCAGAAAAAGGACGCTAATGCTCCAGTTTTGTGGAGTGATTTTGAAGAGTTACGTGACAGCTTGCAGAGTTCTATTCAGCTCACAGCCGATGGTCTGGATGCAGATGTTTAGGCTGTCCAAACCAAGTTGCAAGAGACGGATACATCAGTCAAAGCTGTTCAAACACAAGTGACAACATTACAGACCTCCGTAGATGCTTTGACACAGTCAGTGGAGGCTATTCAAGTTATGATGCAGCGCAATGAGGCGCCGCGCCCTGAAGCTCAGTTCGATGATGCTAGTGTTGGTGACAATGCTGAGAATCCTTTTGCTCTGGGCTATGGTCTTGGGTACCGTGGTCGCGGTTTTGTCCCCGCCGGTGCTCAGCTTGTTCCAGTGTTTCCTGCTCCAGGGGCTGCCCCATGCCATGATGATGGGCTACCTAGGCCAAAATTCACTATTCCCCAGTTTCATGGCAATGATGTTGAAGAGTATCTCAACTGGGAGCTGAAAGTGGAGAAGCTGTGGCGTTTGCATGAGTACACTAAGGAGCGCAAAGTTCAGTTGGCATCTTCTGAGTTTGAAGGCCTGACATTGATATGGTGGGATCATGTCTGTAATTCTTGTGCTATTGACAGAGTTCCTGCTATTGTTACCTGGCGTGCTATGAAGGAGGAGATTCGGCATCATTTTGTACCAGAAAATTATGTTTGTTCACTATATGATAAGTTGACAAATTTGAAGCAAGCTCTGAAGACAGTGGATGAATATTTCTATGAGATGGAGATGATTATGCAGCATGCTAAATTTCGTGAGCCTGAAGATCAAACAATGCAGCGTTTCCTTGCTGGATTATCTTTCCAGATTCGGCGCATTGTTCGCCACCATCCTTATGCGGATATGTTGTAACATCCCAGGATTTTCAAAATTTTAAAACCAGCATGCATACATTCATATTTGCATTTTGAAGCAAAATTTGGTTTTCAAATTTTCCATTAAGAGGCTTTATTTCAAAAATTGGTTAAATAGTTTATGTGAGCCAATTTGACTTCTTCAAAAACCTTTTCTTTTTACTTTTCCCCTTTTCTGAGTTTTATTTAGTCCAAAACAACCCTGGCCCATTTTACAAATTTTGCAGATTTGAAATCATTCAAATCAAAGCAAATTAGAAATTCAAAGTTTTCAATTAGAAAAGAAAAAGAAACAGAAAAATGGAAAAAAAGAAAAAGGCCCCAGGGTACCATTTCGGCCCAGCGGCCAAAACGGCCCACGGCCCACCCGGGCTCCCCTCCCCGAACCGTTAAGCCCCTCTCTCCCCTGGCGATGACATGCGGGCCCCGCATGTCAGGCTCGCCTTCCACCTCGGTCAGGAGCCCCACGTGCGCACGGCGCTGCTGCGAGCCGTCCATCACGCCCCGCCCTAAACCCTAGCTTCTTGCCCAAGCCGAGGCCGCCCATAAATAGCCCACCCCTCCTCCGTCTCCTCTCTCTTCCTCCCCTCTCAATTCAACCCCAGGCCGACGGATTTCTTCGCCGAAGCCCGCAGGTACCGACAGCTCTCGCCGTCAATTCCGGCGAACATCGGCCCCCTCTTGTCACCTTTCTCCTACCTCCAGCTCCATCATCTCCTCGCGCACCTCCCTGACACGGTTTGGTGATTATACGTGCACCAGATCGACAAAATTGTCCTCAAGCTGAAGCCATCGTCCGCTGCTGCAAGTTCGGCGAGGAACCGCCGGCAAATCAGAGCACCTCGAGCTCTCCAATCTCGCCACCGTACTCGCCGTGGCCGCACGAACCTCGTCCGCACGTCCTTCATCGCCGGGAGCCCCTGCAGCGATGAGAACGTCCACGCTGGAGCCGCGACCTCGTCGAAACCCTAGGTCGACGGTGAGCACCTCCACAGATTTGTCTCCCGCCGTCCGATCAAGATCCAACCGCTAAGGTTAGATCACTAACCGAAGCGGTATGGTTAGATTTGGGCCACACGATCCCACTTAGATCTAATGGCCATAAAGCCTGATCCGCCCAAAATGGTACGGGCGAATCAGAGCCTGCCACGCGTCGCGCCCCTGGCCAGCCCCGGTTCAAATTTGATTTAAACTGTTTTAAATTTGCTGAATCTTGTTTAAATCATAGAAAAAGTTCTACAACTCGGATTTGGACAAATTTTATATCAATGGAAATCTTAGGATCTGTAGAATTTAATAATGTAGTTTATTTTCAAAGTTTTTTATCAAATCTGGATATAATCTCAGACTTGATTAAACCCTAATTTGTGTTATTTATTTTATATCTTTTATTCTACTAGTTCAAATCTTATGTTTTTGTAGTCCTTGGATTCCTTGTAACTTGTAGATTGTTTTAGAATCAAACTTTCACACTTTTGAAACATGCATGAACTTGGTGTAGTTAATTGCTTCAACTTCACTGTTTTGCAAATAATTAAATAATTAAAAGTGATTTTTGTTTAATTCTTTTTTGCATTGGTTTTGTTTTAATAAAACCTATCATCTGAGAACCTTAATTGCAATATTTTCACATAACATAAGTTGTATGAAATTAATATATGTGTTGCATGCATGCATACATGTCTATGATTGCCATATTGGAATTGTGTGTTTATTTGTGTGCAATATTTCTTGTTTAGATTGTGAAGAGGAGCTGAACTACAAGTGTGATTGCTGTGAGTGTGCTGGTTGTTTCCAAGGCAAGTGACACACATTCTTCTACATATTTTTACTACTGCATTAGTGTTTTACCAGTAGTATGCATGATAGGTTGTTTTTCAAAGAAGTTTATGCAATGCTAGATCCTAGTAGTATGTAGCCAACACTTAAACCTCAACCTCTGCTAGGATTGCTACTATTGTTTTGAAAGTAATGCTAGCTGCTTAATTAAAAGTAACAACTTCAATGAATCACCTGGGTGGACTGGTAGTTTGGGTTAGTGGCTACTCAGGGCTATATGCCTAGGGGAAGGACCTAGAGTATGTGGTAACTTGAGAGTGCACTAGTGGTTGCCACTCAGGAACAAAGAGATTAATATGTATTCCATGTGTAGTATACTTCCAGTGCAGCCTTATGACACTATGGACTCTGTCTTGATTGAGTATGATGTAAGGGTTCATCCATGGGTACTGATAGAGGGTGGTAGATGGGTACGGTCAGACTTGGATGGTTGAATGCTTCTTCTGAAAGGTCTTGTCTTATTTTATTCTTCGAGGTAAAATAAGTCTTAAGGTGAAAGTGCACAACCCCTGCAGGGTATAAAACTAATCGATTAGCCGTGTCCTTGGTTATGGACAACTTGAGTCTCTAGACATGGTCTGTACAGAAGAATCTCATCACCTTTTCTAATTAATTAAAATTTGATTAGTCATTCGAGGGATGGACTCGGGTGTCTAAGTAGTTCAAGATAGACTTAACCACGTGGGGTCATTTCGAGGGATGGACTCGAGTGATTTTCATGTGCTCATCTCAAAAATCTTTTCCAAGTTTTAATAATGTTTTGATTTGGAAAATGAAGGATAAAACTAGCTTTATGCAAAGTAGCCCAAAAGATCCACTAGCAAATGTCATGTAGTATAGTTCTTTTCACAAATGCCACCAAATATGTGTCATTTGCCAGTACGTTGTTGTACTGACCCCTTTGGGTCTACAATTTCAAACGTGTAGGTTGTTCAGCTGAGGAGTAATTAGAGGAGTCTCGAGCCTACATACCAACATGACTGCCTGCGGCACATTGCTGAAGATGGAGGCTCATTGCAATTTACTTTCCGTTGTGCTTTATTTGTGTTAAACTCTGGTATTCAAGCTAGTCCAAGTGGCTAAGCTATTTTTGTAAGGTTTAAAGACTATTGTATCTAGATTTGCGAGTAATAAATGACACTATCTGCAGTGATTACTATATTTTGTACTGTGGTGCTATCTACTGATCTAGGGAATGGCACAGTAACACAGGAGCTCTGCCTTTAGTAAAAGGTAGGGTACTACAAAATGGTATCAGAGCATAGTGTTGCCTGTAGGATCGAGACCCTAGGTTTGGAATAGACTAGAAAGCCCCTAAGATTTTGTTTTCTTCTTTCAAAATAAAACAAAATATCATTTTGGTTTTATAAATGAATCTATCTCATCTTACTTCTATATGTATAAAAAAATGTTACATCTTGAAAACTTCTTGTATTCTCCTTTATCTTTAAATGTTTTCCTTTTTTCTTTAAAATGACCCAACCCTAAAACCATCAAGCAAGGACAAGAAGATCACGATGTGCCAGAAGAATGAGATTTCTACTCATAAGATAATCATCGACTCAGCATGATGCAATACATGGAAGGCCAACGAAGAGCTTGGAGAAGTTGATATGAAGACTACACAACACCAACGATACATTGAGGAAGTGGAAATAAGAAATGGACCAATGAAGACAGTTATAGAATAGACCACCATTACTTCTAGCTTATAGAACCAATGATACCGTAATAACCTAATGATCATACCAAATTGGTGTATGACCATATTATATTGTTAGCGTGTTTTCCAAAACCCATCAAAAAGATTTCGAATGACTATTTGATTTTAGCTTGTTTGCTGCTTGGAATGTTGTATTGTGCATGGGTAGGAAGATTTTATCCTTTAGTTCTATCTATCTGTTACTTACCTATGCTAAAACCACCTCAGATGTCGCCTCGCCGTGAAAACAACAACGACAACAATGGCAACAACAACAACAACGATGTCATTCAACCGCTAGCCGCAGCTCAGGCGCAGTTCATGCAAATGATGACACAATTCAGCCAGGCAAGTGCTAACAACAATAACAACAATTCGCCACCCCCACCACCACCATCCCCACCCCAGGTTGACAGGTTGCCACGTTTCATGAGGCTCAGGCCCAATAAGTTTTCATCTGCCACAGACCCAATAGTAGCCGATGAATTGCTGCGTTCAGTCAGCAAGGACTTGGTTAACTGTGAGTGCACATATGCTGAAAAGATTAGATTCACTGCCCACCTGCTTGAGGGACCAGCAGCGATGTGGTGGGACACCTATCAAGTCACTAATCCCATTGAAGGTCTGGACTGGGACACCTTCAGGGAAGGCTTTCGTAATGCTCATATCTCCACGGGCATTATGAATCTGAAGAAGGATGAGTTCCGCACTCTAAAGCAGGGTGGCAGGACACTGAAGGAGTACATGGATGACTTCTGCTCTCTATCCAGGTATGCACCAGAAGACATCGACACTGATGCCAAGAGGAAGGATAAGTTTCTCAATGGACTCAAAGGGGGACTGAAAATACCTCTGTCAGTAGCATATGCTCCAAGTTACCAGGCTCTGCTAGACCAAGCTGTCACTCTAGACAACAACATAAGGAAGGAGGAAAACCGTAAGAGGAAGTTCAGCAATGACAAGACTCACACTGAACACTCCCACAAGAGACACCACTCCTCTGGAGGAAATGGAAATGGTAGCAACTCCAATGGCCATGGGCACAATGGTGGAAACCAGGGAAACCACTCTAATGGTCACCACAATGGAGGCAATGGTCACCAAAATGGAGGCAATGGTCACCACAATGGAGGCAATGGTCACCACAATGGAGGCAATGGGAACCACAATGGAAATAATGGGCATCAGAATGGAGGAAGTGGGCAACACCCTCAGAACTCGGGAACTCAGAGGGATCTCTCTCATATCACTTGTTTCAAGTGCAGGAATACTGGACACTTTGCAAATGATTGCCCTGAGAATAAGCCAGATGGAAATGCCAAGCCCAATCCATTCAAGAAGGGACATGTGAACCACATCAATGTTGAAGAAGTGAGGGGTACGTTTCCACTTAACTCTTTTATGGCATTGGATTCTATTTGATAATGGAGCATCGCATTTATTCATATCAAGAGCATTTGTGAGAAAACATGCATTTTCCCACTGAGGTACTAGAAAAAGAAGTTACACTCACCACTCCAGCAGAAGAGGATCAGATACAAATTCTGTTTGGAACTTAAAGTTATTAGGCTAAACAATCTTAAGGGGGTTAGCCTAGAAGTTATGGACATAGTAGGGAAACATTTTTTTTTACCAGAAGAAACCCTCAAGTTCTGTAGAGCACAGTGCAGTCACCACACACAGGAAGAAACTTGAAAGCATGGAGAAACCCTTCGAGAATGTCACCCATACCTATTCTGCTAGCCTTTTCGAAGCTCGAGGGCGAGCTTCATCTTAAGGGGGTTAGTCTGTAACATCCCAGGATTTTCAAAAATTTAAAACCAGCATGCATACATTCATATTTGCATTTTGAAGCAAAACTTGGTTTTAAAATTTTCCATTAAGAGGCTTTATTTTAAAAATTGGTCAAATAGTTTATGTGAGCCAATTTGACTTCTTCAAAAACCTTTTCTTTTTTACTTTTCCCCTTTTTTGAGTTTTATTTAGTCCAAAACAACCATGGCCCATTTTACAAATTTTGCAGATCTGAAATCATTCAAATCAAAGTAAATTAGAAATTCAAAGTTTTCAATTAGAAAAGAAAAAGAAATAGAAAAGAAGAAAAAGGCCCCGGGGTACCGTTTGGGCCCAGCGGCCAAAACGGCCCAGCGGCCCACCCGGGCTCCCCTCCCCGAACCGTTACGCCCCTCTCTCCTCTGGCGCTGACATGCAGGCCCCGCATGTCAGGCTCGCCTTCCACCTCGGCCAGGAGCCCCACGCGCGCATGACGCTGCTGCGAGCCGTCCATCGCGCCCCGCCCTAAACCCTAGCTTCTTGCCCAAGCCGAGGCCGCCCATAAATAGCCCACCCCCTCCTCTGTCTCCTCTCTCTTCCTCCCCTCTCAATTCGACCCCAGGCCATCGGATTTCTTCGCCGAAGCCTGCAGGTACCGACAGCTCTCACCGTCGATTCCGGCGAACATCGGGCCCCTCTCACCACCTTTCTCCTACCTCCAGCTCCCTCATCTCCTCGCGCACCTCCCTGACACGGTTTGGTGATTTTACATGCACCAGATCGATGAAATCATCCTCAAGCCGAAGCCACCATCTGCTGCTGCAAGTTCGGTGAGGAACCGCCGGTGAATCAGAGCACCTCGAGCTCTCCAATCTTGCCACCGTACTCGCCGTGGCCGCACAAACCTCGTCCGCATGTCCTTCATCGTCGGGTGCCCCTGTAGCGACGAGAACGTCCACGCTAGAGCCGCGACCTCGTCGGAACCCTAGGTCGGCGCTAAGCACCTCCACAGATTTGTGTCCCGCCGTCAGATCAAGATCCAACCGCTAAGGTTAGATCACTAACCGAAGCGGTATGGTTAGATCTGGGTCGCACGATCCCACTTATATCTAACGGCCGTAAAGCCTGATCCGCCCAAAACGGTACAGGCGAATCAGAGCCTGCCACGCGTCGCGCCCCTGGCCAGCCCCGGTTCAAATTTGATTTAAACTGTTTTAAATTTGCTGAATGTTGTTTAAATCATAGAAGAAGTTCTACAACTCGGATTTGGACAAATTTTATATCAATGGAAAGCTTAGGATCTGTAGAATTTTATAGTGTAGTTTATTTTCAAAGTTTTCGTATCAAATCTGGATCTAATCTCAAACTTGATTAAACCCTAATTTGTGTTATTTATTTTATATCTTTTATTCTACTAGTTCAAATCTTATGTTTTTGTAGTCCTTGGATTCCTTGTAACTTGTAGATTGTTTTAGAATCAAACTTTCACACTTCTGAAACATGCATGAACTTGGTGAAGTTAATTGCTTCAAATTCACTGTTTTGCAAATAATTAAATAATTAAAAGTGCCTTTTGTTTAATTCTTTTTGCATTGGTTTTGTTTTACTAAAACCTATCATCTGAGAACCTTAATTGCAATGTTTTCAGACAACATAAGTTGTATGAAATTAATATGTGTATTGCATGCATGCATACATGTCTATGATTGCCAAATTGGAATTGTGTGTTTATTTGTGTGCAATATTTCTTGTTTAGATTGTGAAGTGGAGCTGAACTACAAATGTGATTGCTGTGAGTGTGCTGGTTGTTTCCAAGGCAAGTGACACATATTCTTCTACCTATTTTTACTACTGCATTAGTGTTTTACCACTAGTATGCATGATAGGTGTAACATCCCAAGATTTTATCAAATTTTGGGGTAAATTTTTTTGTTTTTGTTTTGCTTGTATTGATTGAAATTTCACAAGGATTTAAAACTTTTTTAGATTATTTAAAAGATTTATTAGAAAACTATTTCAAACTTTCTAGTAATCCTTGAAGAACTCTTTTGAGAAAATAGAATTTCCAAATACTACTTTGCATTCATTCAAACCTATGCAAGCATATTTGCACAGGAAATATTTATAAAATGGTTTATTTTAAATAAAGTTTGCATTTACAAAAGTATATTTGAAAACAAATTTCAAATATTATTTCATAAAATATTTTCTCTAATTTTAAAGGATTTTTTCAAACCATATTGCTATTTATGCATTATGCAAATAAAACCCCTTTTGACCAATTTATAAAGTTTTATTTGAAAATTAAATTTATTGTGAAAATTTAATAATTATTATTTTAAAATATTATGTTGATTTTTAGAAAAATTTAGAAATTGGTTTGAGCTCATTTGTAGCTAGAATACAAAAGTTATGAAAAAAAATAAGAAAACAGAAAAAGAAAAAAAAAGAAATCTGAGCCGACCGGACCGATCCCGGCCCAGCCAGCCCATCATTCGCGCAGCACCGTGCAGCGAATTCTATCGGCCGCTCGCCCGCGCTCAGCCCGCTCGCGCCGCCCGATATGTCCGATTTTTCTTTTTGATTTTTGAGAACCTATCTCTACTCAAATACGTATATCTCAAGATCTACAGCACCTTTTTTGGATCCGTTTGTTTCTACACGTTCCTAGCTCGAAACCCTATCTCTCCAACTGACCTACCCCTCTATATATAGCCTTCACCTCCGTACATCTACATTTCTTTCTCCGAAATCCCGAAATCCTCTCTCCCGAAACTTTGACTCGAATCTTTGAGCCTCTAAATTTCGTTATTTGCCTTCGGCTTCTAAACAAAAGTTGTAGATCTCGTCGACACACTTCAATCCCGACCAACCTCATCTCTTTTGTCCACCGTAGCTCGAGTAATCTGGCCCCAAAGATTTCAGATCTGATGGACGATATCGGGTCTTGACGCTAGCTCGTTTCTTAAAATCCAAATTCCTTTGGTGAGTAGATTCATCTTTCAATTCTCTACAACTTATTTATGGTGAGTTTTTTGTTTTGAGGCATGGATATATGTCTTTGAAATAGATCTAATTTCAAGTCAAACCGGAGTCAAATCGACCTCGAAGATGATCCCGAATCGCCGCGCCTTCAGCACGGAAGTTGTTCCTCTCGTCAATAACTTTTCAATACCGCAGGTCTCACCTCGTTTCGTTCAGCGAGCTAGAAGCACGAAGCGGTCAAAATTTCAGATCTCGTAAGGTATAATCCAGATCAAGTCCACCTCGTTATCTCGAATCCAAATTAATTTGTAGGGTAGATAGATCTAGTAATTCTCTACAAGTTTATATAAAAAGTTTCTCAAAATAATTAACTTTTTCTGTTAACTTTTCTGACGTCAGCAGTCAACTCAGTCAACTAGTCAAAGTCAATTCCGGTCAATTCCCGAATTTAAAATTTCAGAAAATAAGGCAAACTTCGGAAATTCATAGAAATTGTTTCGTAACTCGAAATCTTACATATAAGATGTCTCTGGAAAGCTAAGAATAAGTAGAATCCAATGGTGCAATAATATTTCATAGTTTCAGTAACTAATTTGAAATCATTTTCAAATTGAATTAAATCCTTCTATTACACTAATTAAATCATATCTTTTGTTCTACATATCCAAAAATTACAAATTTGTATTCTTTGGAATCCTCTAATCATGTAGAACATCATAGAATCAAGAAACAACAAAGTTGATATTTGCATACACTTTGTGCATTCAAATCTATCCAAATCACTATTTTAATCATAATTTGAGTTCTAAAATTTATTTTAGAATGATTCCAATTGCATTAGCTTTGTTTTACTGCAAGCCATCCATTAGTATCACTTCCAAATTTTCTTGAATAACTTCATAATTATTCAAATTCAAATAGGAGGATTTGAGTAATTCCACTATAGAAATAATTCTATATTCCTCTCAACATTGTTTCTTTCAAACATAATGAGTCCTATAATCATACCTATTCACCCACATTATCTTGACACCATCTTGATCCATTATCATATCATATCTATCTAAATCTATTTATCTAGTTCATATATATATTCAAATTGCAATTGTGCTACTTGAGTAAAATATGAATTCATCTCAATCAAATATTCAACCTTTGCTAGTGTGGTATTGTTATAACTTACACCATACCACATGATCGTACTTCATATTGTTCAATACTTCTTTGAGCCATATTCTCAAATGTCAATCACTCATACCCCAATTATTGTTCACTTAATCTTGAATTCATGTATTGAACTATTCAATCTGTAAATGAGTTTATTGAGTAAAAAAATACATTATAATTCCTTGCCAAAGCCTAAGTGTAATGCCTAATATTTATGAGTAATTGTTGTCACACTTATTCAATAGTATTGATATTGCACCAAGTTGGCACTCGTGTGGTTTAATTCACATGAGTCTTTCTAAATCCTAATCATGCTTTAATAAAGCATAAAGACTTCATCAGTTGTATTTTGCTTAGCCCAATACTCTTCAATCATTTGATCTTTTCCCAACTAAGCTCTTAAACCCATATCACACAATTCACATTTCCTTTGTCATATCTCCCCTATCACAATATCTTAATAAATCGAAATTGTTAAGCAAACCCTTTTCAATTGTATGTCTGGTTTGATTATGTTTGGATTGTGCTTGTATGGTATGTTTATGTTATGTTACTTCTGTGCTATAGTTTGTGCGAAGAGCTACGTGCTTAGTTGAGAGAAGTTAAGGTTTGCGGACTTCAAAAAGGCAAGTGACACACATTTTTCTACCTATTTTTACTACTGCATTAGTGTTTTTCAGTAGTATGCATGATAGGTTGATTTTCAAAGAAGTTTATGAAATGCTTAGAACCCAGTAGTGTGTAGGCATCCTTTAAACCCCACTTGCTAGGATTGTAGATTTATCTTGGAAAATGATGCCATGCTTTATTGATGATTTGTTCTGAAAATTAAACTACAACCTTAATGAACTACCTAGGTGGGTTGGTGTGGCTTTGGGTGTGTTGAGTGGCTGCTTAGGAGCCACATATCTTGGAAGTGAAAACCATGGTATGTGGTTAGTGGCCTAAGTAGTACACTTGTGGGTTGCCACTAAGGATTAAAGGGATTAACATGTCTTCCGTGTATAGTGTACTTCCAGTGCAGCCTTATGATACTATGGGCTCTGTCTTGATTGAGTACGATGTAAGGCTTCAACCATGAGTACTGACATGAGGTGGTAGTTGATGATGGATAGGGGGTACGGTCAGACTAGTTTGGTTGAATGCTTCTTCTGAAAGGTCTTGTCTTATTTTATTCTTTGGGGTAAAATAAGTCTTAAGGTGAAAGTGCACAACCCCTGCAGGGTGTAAAACTAATCGATTAGCCGTGTCCCAGGTTATGGACAACTTGAGTCTCTAGACATGGAATGTACGGAAGAATCTCATCACTTTTTGAAATAATTAAAACTTGTGTAGAAAGAGGGAATGCCTTAGGGCTACATGCCTGGCAGTGAAAACCATGGTATTGTAGTAACTTGAGGGATTAACCTAGTTTTGTAGAGTAACTACCCGGGGCTACATGCATGGCAGTGAAAACCATGTATGTGGAGGTGACCTAGGAGTTATCTTGACCTTAAAGAAAAATCTAAATTTTTGAAATGTTTTGATTTGGAAAATATAGGATAAAACTTGCTTTATGCAAATTAGCCAAAAGATCCACTAGCCAAATATCATGTACTATAGTCTTTCCACAAATGCCACCAAATATGTGTCATTTGCCAGTACGTTGTTGTACTGACCCCTCTGGGGCTGCATATTCAAACGTGCAGATTTTTTTTCGGATAAGGAGTGACCAGTAGGATCTCGAGTCTACATTCCAACATGTCTGCCTGTGGCACGTGATGAATATGGAGGCTCATTGCAACTATGCTTATGCTGTGTACTCGTAAGGTTGAAGACCTATGTAACTAGATTTACGATGTAATATTGATGCTATTGCAATGATTACTATATTTTATACTGTGGTGCTATCTACTGATCCAGGGAATGGCACATTATCATAGGAGTTTTGCCTTTAGCAAAAGGTAGGGCACTACAATAGGTTGTTTTTCAAAGAAGTTTATGCAATGCTAGATCCTAGTCGTATGTAGCCGACACTTCAACCTCAACCTTTGCTAGGATTGCTACTATTGTTTTGAAAGTTGCCAGCTGCTTAATTAAAAGTAACAACTTCAATGAATCACCTGGGTGGACTGGTAGTTTGGGTTAGTGGCTACTCAGGGTTGTATGCCTAGGGAAGGACCTAGAGTATCTGGTAACTTGAGAGTGCACTAGTGGTTGCCACTCAGGAACAAAGAGATTAATATGTATTCCATGTGTAGTATACTTCCAGTGCAGCCTTATGACACTATGGGCTCTGTCTTGATTGAGTATGATGTAAGGGTTCATCCATGGGTACTGACAGAGGGTGGTAGATGGGTACGGTCAGACTCAGATGGTTGAATGCTTCTTCTGAAAGGTCTTGTCTTATTTTATTCTTCGGGGTAAAATAAGTCTTAAGGTGAAAGTGCACAACCCTTGCAGGGTATAAAACTAATCGATTAGCCGTGTCCCCGGTTATGGACAACTTGAGTCTCTACACATGGTCTGTACAGAAGAATCTCATCACCTTTTCTAATTAATTAAAATTTGATTAGTCATTCGAGGGATGGACTCAGGTGTCTTAGTAGTTCAAGATAGACTTAACCATGTGGGGTTATTTCGAGGGATGGACTCGAGTGATTTTCATGTGCTCATCTCAAAAATCTTTTCAAAGTTTTAAAAATGTTTTGATTTGGAAAATGTAGGATAAAACTAGCTTTATGCAAAGTAGCCCAAAAGATCCACTAGCCAAATGTCATGTAGTATAGTTCTTTTCACAAATGCCACCAAATATGTGTCATTTGCCTGTATGTTGTTGTACTGGCCCCTTTGGAGCTACATATTCAAACATGTAGGTTGTTCAGATGAGGAGTAATTAGAGGAGTCTCGAGCCTACATACCAGCATGACTGCCTGTGGCACATTGCTGAAGATGGAGGCTCATTGCAATTTACTTTCTATTGTGCTTTATTTGTGTTAAACTCTGGTATTCAAGCTAGTCGAAGTGGCTAAGCTATTTTTGTAAGGTTTAAAGACTAGTGTATCTGGATTTGCGAGTAATAAATGACACTATCGGCAATGATTACTATATTTTGTACTGTGGTGCTATCTACTGATCCAGGGAATGTCACAGTAACACAGGAGTTCTGCCTTTAGTAAAAGGTAGGGTGCTACATCTGTGTGAGCTCTTACATCAATCTAGAGAGGCTGAAGCTACTGTGGCCGAGGAGGCCAGATTTGCAACACATTCTCCGTCAGCTAGAGGACGCTTTCCATCACGTTCTCCCTCTAGTGGTCAAAATTCTGGTGGTGTTCGTGAGGCTAGTTCTGTTGGTGCTCGTGCGAGTACTCCTGTGAATCCTGCTGTGTCCAACAACAAGTCTTCACCTGCTATGAGTGGCTCGGGTTCCACATCTTCCACAGCCAGAAATCGCGATATGAGTTGTCACACATGTGGTGGCAAGGGACACTTCAAGCGTGATTGCCCCAAGAAGACCATGATAGTTGATGCTTATGGTGGGTACGAGACAGGGGATGATGCTGATCCGTTTGAAGAAGAACCTGTAGAGGTCAATGAGGAAATTTATTATTGTGATGCTTCTCCAAATCCTGTGTTTGTGTGTTCCCCTCAGGTCTTGCAAGTCAGTCCAAGTCCAGATGATCAAAGATGCAATTTGTTTCAAACACGGGCTGATGTGAGTGCAGGTAGAGCATGCAAAGTCATTATTGATGGTGGGAGTTGTAGAAATTTGGCTAGTAAAGAGCTTTGTACAAAACTGAAATTGAAATACTATCCACACCCCAGACCATATTTTATTCAATGGTTGAGTGATGCTGGTGAGATGAAAGTTAACCATATAGTACGTGTGGATTTTCAGATTGGGGCCTATAAAGATACTGTCGAGTGTGATGTGGTACCTATGACAGTGTGTCATCTCTTGTTAGGCCATCCATGGCAATATGATCGTGATGTTCGTCACAATGGCAAGGCAAATACATATCAATTCAAATGGCAAAGCAAAGATGTGGTACTGAGACCTATGTCTCCCCAGGCAATTGTTAATGAGTCCCGTCAGAAGACTGAAGTTAATCTTGAGCATGAGCATGAGCGGACACAACGACAAGAGCCTGCTTTGACAGTGCATGATCACACATCTTCAGCCGTGGCACACTTCACTTCATGCTTCGCTGCCGCGGCCCAGCTTTCCAGCCACTTTGCTGCCACGGCAGAGCCACCAGTTCTGACCTCTGCCACAACAGAGATTACTGCCCTTTTTCTGCCGTAGCACACCTCTCTACCGTCGCCTGCCATCATCCTTGCCGCGGCACTAGATGTGCCCAGTTATCTACCGTGGCACCACACGGGGCAGAATCCTGCCGCAGCACCACCTCAGGCCAGCCAGCCTGCCATGCCAGTGTTGTCTGCATGCTCTGCTGGAGGAACTGATGCATTCATGTTGATGGCTACTAAGGAGGATTTGAGGGAATTTGGAGATAACCCTTCCGCCATGCCACTAGTGCTGGTGTACAAGGGTGAAATTTTGGTTTCTAACGATATGACCCCTCTCTCTATTGGTGTTTCCATTGTTTTGCAGGTTTTCCGTGATGTGTTTCCAGAGGAGGTACCCGATGGTTTGCCACCATTGCGGGGTATTGAGCATCAAATTGATTTGATTCCAGGAGCATCATTGCCTAATCGGGCACCGTACCGCACCAACCCCGAAGAGACTAATTAAAGAGATTCAGAAACAAGTACAAGCACTTCTTGATAAAGGGTATATTCGTGTGAGCCTTAGTCCTTGTGATGTTCTTGTTATTTTAGTGCCTAAGAAAGATGATACCTGGCGCATGTGTGTAGATTGTCGAGCTATTAATAACATCACTATTCGATATTGTCATCCTATTCCCCATTTAGAGGACATGTTAGATGAATTGAGTGGTGCTGCTGTTTTCTCTAAAATTGATTTGCGTAGTGGTTATCATCAGATTAGGATGAAAGAAGGGGGTGAGTGGAAAACTGCCTTTAAAACGAAATTTGGTTTATATGAGTGGTTAGTCATGCCTTTTTGTCTCACTAATGCAACTAGTACTTTCATGCGATTGATGAACCATGTTTTGCGAGATTTTATTGGCAAGTTTGTGGTTGTGTATTTTGATAATATATTAATCTACAGCCGCAATGAATCTGAACATATTGTTCATATTAGACAAGTTTTGCATGTGCTACGTGATGCTAAATTGTATGGTTGATATGGGGTGGCCCGATCTTCTCGTGAGCGATGCGATGGTGATGATGGTAGCGGACGATTGTCGGGGATAACTTGGTGTCACCGATGAACTCTCCTCGCTTGAACCCTGATGCCAATGCAATAGCTCTCAAACCCTGTAGGATATTCACGACTCCACACACTTGCGCATGTAGCCGTCGACCACAAAACGGTAGTTTGCAATCTACTGATTCCCAATGGAACAACAGATCACACTAAACTTGCAGCAGTATATCACCAAATCTAGATGAATTGGTGCGGAGGAATTCAAATGAATGCTTACAGCAGTTCAACGAAGTAATCTTTAGTCTAAACGTGGTCTAACTCTAATTGAGGGGGCGCCCAGGGCTACTTATAGGTGGCCGGGCGTCCTCAGCAAAGACCTGGCCCAAAACCTGCCTGGTTTGGGCCCAAACTGACTCGGTTTGACTCAAACGGGTACATACCGACCCATATATGGGTTCGGCCTAATTTTAGCACGCAGACCATGTGTGTAGCGCGCCTTAGACATGTAGACATCGTGTCATAGGCAGTCCTAGTGCGCCATCACGTGCTCGTGCTCATCCAGACTTGATCTCCTTCACGTGGTGATGTTCTCCATGCTTGTGGCACCGGCCTCCCTCTCCTCCCTCGTGCTCTCTTGCTTGATCACCACATCGTGCTCCATGTGTTGCATCTCCTCGCTCCCTCGAACCCCTTCTTCTCCAATGAACTTGATCATACATATGAACAAAGACTTAGGCAGTATAAAATTCTCATTACAATAAATATCAGATTCAGCAAGGAGTGAGTTCACCTGCTGTTGTAACAACTTAGCACGGGCTCGAGTAATTGGTCCAATCCTAATCTCGTCATTGGACTTATCTTGATCAGCAAAAATAGGATCATCAACAGTAGGTGGAGATGGCTGTGTAGTAGGGATGTCCTCATCATCTCCCCCCCCCTTCAAAAGGCATTGACCTCGACGCTCCAAGGTCATCTCCATCATATGGTGATAAATCAGCAACGTTGAAACTGTTGCTAGCACCACCAAACTCAGCAATAGGAATATCAATCGAGTAGGCATTATCATTGATCTTTGCAAGCACTCTATAGGGACCAGCACCTCGGGGCCTCAACTTGGAACGCCTAAGCAAAGGAAATCTGTCCTTGCGCAGGTGCACCCAGACCATATCACCGGGCTAAAAAAGAACCTGCTTTCTTGACTTGTTACGAGCAGCAGCACTATTCTTCCCTTTCTTCTCAATAGCCTCTCGAGTCTTCTCATGAATTTTCTTCACAAAATCAGCTCTCTTTGATGTCTCCATATTAACTCTCTCATGCAATGGAAGAGGCAACAAATCTAGTGGTGTAATAGATTTGAAGCCATACACCACCTCAAACGGACAAAGCTGAGTAGTAGAATGTACTGCCCTGTTGTATGCAAACTCCACATGCGGCAAACAATCTTTCCACTCCCGCAGATTTTTCTTGATCATTGTCCTCAGCAACTGTGACAAAGTTCGATTCACCACATCGGTCTGGCCGTCATTTTGGGGATGACATGTAGTGCTGAACAGCAGCTTCGTTCCTAGCTTTCCCCATAAGGTCTTCCAGAAGTAGCTCATGAACTTGACGTCCCTGTCAGAAACAATAGTCTTGGGCACTCCATGCAAGCGTTCAATATCCCTGAAAAACAGGTTAGCCACATGCGACTCATCGTCGCTCTTATGACATGCAATAAAGTGTGCCATTTTAGAGAATCTATCCACTACCACAAATATAGAATCATGACCATGTTTAGTTTTTGGCAATCCTAGCACAAAATCCATACTAATATCTTCCCATGGTGTAATAGGTGCAGGTAGTGGTGTATACAAACCGTGAGGCTTCAGCTTGGACTTGGATGTGTTGCACACAATGCAGCGCCGCACATACCTGTCCACATCACGCCTCATCCTGGGCCAAAAGAAGTGATCAGCTAGCATGAGTAATGTCTTCTCATGCCCAAAGTGACCCATCAAACCTCCAGCATGTGATTCCTGCAATAAGAGCAAATGCAAAGACGACTCCGGAACACATAGTTTGTTAGCTTGAAAAAGTAACCCATCATGTATGTGATATTTTTCCCAAGCGTGTTTCACAGCACACAAACGGTATGGTTCAGCAAAATCATGATCAGTTGCATAAAGCTCACAAATACTCTCTAAACCAGGAATATTAATATCAAGTTGTGTCAATAACATATTCTTCCTAGAGAGAGCATCAGCAACCACATTATCTTTTCCCTTCTTATGTTTAATGATGTACGGAAAAGATTCAATAAACTCAACCCACTTAGCGAGACGCCTATGCAAGTTGGATTGGGCTTTCAAATATTTCAAAGCTTCATGATCAGAATGTATGATAAATTCTTTTAGCCACAAATAATGTTGCCAAACCTCAAGAACTCTAACAAGTGCATACAATTCTTTATCATAAACAGGATAATTCAGTCTAGCACCAGATAATTTCTCAGAAAAATAAGCAATAGGACGACCCTCTTGCATCAAAACGCCACCTATGCCTATACCACTAGCATCACATTCAACTTCAAATTGCTTTGAAAAATCAGGCAATGCAAGTAAAGGTGTAGAAGTAAGCAAACATTTTAATTCATCAAATGCATGATCTTGGGCTGCGCCCCACACAAAAGGAACACCTTTCTTCGTTAACTCATTTAATGGTGCAGCAATAGTACTAAAGTCTTTCACAAAACGGCGATAAAAACCAGCAAGACCGTGAAAACTTCGTACTTGACTAACATTCATGGGAGTAGGCCAATCTTGAATAGCAGCAATTTTAGATTGATCTACCTCTACTCCATGCTTAGAAACAACATAACCCAGAAATATGACCTTATCTTTTGCAAATGTGCACTTCTCAAGATTAGCATACAATTTATTATCACGCAGCACTTGCAAAACTTGCCTAATATGAGTACAGTGTTCAGTTTCATTGTGGCTGTAAATAAGTATGTCATCAAAATAGACAACCACAAAACGACCAATGAACTCTCGCAAAACATGATTCATTAAGCGCATGAATGTACTAGGTGCATTAGTAAGACCAAATGGCATGACTAGCCACTCATATAAACCAAATTTAGTTTTGAAAGCAGTTTTCCATTCATCTCCTTCTTTCATGCGAATTTGATGGTAACCACTACGCAAATCAATTTTAGAGAAAACAGCAGCACCACTCAATTCATCTAACATATCCTCGAGACGGGGAATAGGATGACGATATCGAATAGTAATGTTATTTATAGCTCTACAATCTACGCACATGCGCCATGTACCATCTTTCTTAGGCACCAAAATCACAGGAACATCACAAGGACTAAGAGAGACACGAATGTACCCTTTATCCAGAAGAGCTTGCACTTGTGCTTGTATCTCCTTTGTTTCGTCGGGGTTGGTCCTGTAGGGGGCGCGGTTGGGCAAGGAGGCGCCAGGGATCAAGTCGATGGTGCTCGATGCCTCATAATGGTGGCAGCCCAGCAGGTACCTCTGCCGGAAAAACATCATCAAAGTCCTGCAAAATAGTTGAGACACCAAGAGAAACAGGTTGCATATCGTTAGAAACTAAGACCTCGCCCTTGTACATGAGCACAAGAGGCATGGCTGTAGGATCCTCACTAAATTCTCTCATGTCTTCTTTGGTGGCTAAAACTAACAAGTTGGGCACTCCCTCACTTTTCGTTATATCACTCACGGCTGTTACATTATCTCGTGGAGGTGGCTGTTCGAGTTTCACTTCAGTCTTCTCACGAGATTCATTAATAATTTGCTGCGGTGACATAGGCAGTAGGTTGATTTTCTTGCCCTTGAACTCCAAGTGATAAGTATTGGCTCAACCATTGTGTTGCACATGTCGATCATAGAGCCATGGCCAACCCAACAAGAGATGACAAACCGTCATAGGAACCACATCAAAATCAATAGAATCCTTGTATGGCCCTATCTCAAAGTTCACACGTACCATGTAGTTTACCTTCATCTCACCATTGTCACTTAACCACTGAATATAATATGCGTTAGGATGAGGTAAATATTTCAAACCCAGCTTGGCACATAACTCCTTACTTGCGAGATTGCGACAGCTTCCGCCATCAATGATCACCTTGCAAGCTTTATTGGGACCAACTAGTGCCTTGGTTTGAAACAGGTTGCAGCGCTGAGAATCAATATTGGGCTGCACACTCAACGTACGTGGAGAGACAACAATAATAGGAGAAGAGTCAGCATAAGCATCTTCACCTTCATCACCAGAACCAAACGGATCAGCATCTTCTCCGGTCTCATATCCGTTCTCAGTAACCACTATCACTTTGTTGTTGGGACAATCTCTTTTAAAGTGTCCCTTGCCTCCACACGTATGACATAGTTTCTCAGTAGCACGAGTCACGGAGGCACTCGAACCAGAACTAGCGGCTGGTGTGGTAGCGGGACGTCTGGACTGAGCTCCAGAGGTCGCTGTCCTAGTGGATGAGGAGGGGCGAGTAGGAGTCCCCTCAAGTGGCGCTGGGGCAGGGCTAGAAGGCGCCCTGGCAATGTATCGACTGGCAGATGAAAAGCGAGATTTTTGTTGCGCCTCTTTAGCAAGCTGTGCCTCAGCCTCCATAGCATGGTGAAGCAACTGATTCATATCATTGTAAGTATGATGTCGGACGATGTTCTTGATAGGAAGTCTGAGTCTGTGCAAAAACCATTGCATAGTCATCTGACTAGACTCTTGAACTCGCGATCGCTGCATCAACAGTTCCATCTCCTTGTAATAAGCATCAACTGTCAAAAATCCTTGCTTCAGCTGTGTCAATCTATCAAAAACTGAACGCAAATAATTGGTGGGTACAAAACGAGCCTGCATGATTTCCTTCATCTCTGTCCATCGCAAAACAGGAAGCTCATGAGCTGCTCGTCGTTGTGTCAAAATATTATCCCACCAACGCAAGGCATAACCAGCAAATTCTGAGGATGCAAGTTTGATCTTCTTATCTTCAGTGTAAGCATGCAAACGCCACAGGTTGTTGATCTTGAGCTCCCAAGTGAGGTAATCCTCCACATCACCTTCACCATCAAATCTGGGTATCGAGAACTTTGGCTTCCCTAGAAAATCATCCTCAGCAGGCATTACACGTCGGGCACCAAGGCCATGTGGGGGCCGACCATGTTGTCCAAGACCACGCCCATGAGCATTGGGGCCTAGTAGATTGGCATTGTCATGGATACTGCCATCATCAGCAAAGTCAGCAGCAGGCTGCACAGGTGGTGGTACCATGGGTCAACGCAACTCCACTAGGGATTGGTTCAACTGATCAATGCTGTGCTGGAAAGTAGTGAACTGAGCTTGCATAGCTTGAACAGTATCTGCGGTGCCTTGCACTTTGAACTGGAGTTGCTGATGTGCAGTCACAGCGTCGGCAGTAGAACGATCCAACACCCCTTCCAGATGAGTGCGCAGTCCAACAAAGTCTGTCCAAACCACCGGTGTATCCCCATCTTTTTCCTGCATCACATCATAACCACTAGTAGACATGATTAGTAGATTAGTGCACGAAATCAAAAACGTGTGGTGCCTCTCACAACTCACTCAAAAACTGACAAGAAGAGGTAATCTTACCGTTCCAAAGTGAATAGTAGTGCGTACCAGAACGAAGTGTCAGGCTTGTGCACGGATATAAGAGCAATCACACGACAAACCAGGAATATATGGTGGAGCTGTAGGTATGGTATCCTAAGTACACCGCAAATAAGTCCTAGTGCTGATCGTATGACAAGACCCACGAAACACACACGGTGGAGATAAGTGAGGCAAAGCAACTCTAAAAAAGAGGTCAAGAGATATAAGTGACAACGCACAGTAGCTCGTGTTGCAATGCACAAGAGAGACGCTAGCACTGGCTCGACGAACAGGCACAAGATTGCGCACATGGCGGCAGCCTGATGAGCACGAAGTAGCTAGTCTCGTATGGGTAAGCGCCTAACACGATGCTGTAGACAGGCTATAGCTAAAGCGATCAAAATCGTGTAGAAGGGACGCTATGTGGACACAGTGGTAACACGCTGTCGCGGCAGAGAAATCGACGAAAAATGTGCCGCAGCAGAGATATATGACGCTGGAGACGCACGGCAGCACGACGGCGACGCGAAACGGACGGCGCGGCAGGATCCGACTGTCGCGGCAAAGAAAACGCTCACAAGCGTGCCGCGGCAGAAAAACTTGGCAAGGCTGAAATATTATTTGTCTTTTTTTAACTAAACTGAAACTTGGGCCTAGGCCTGGCGCTTGACCACAGAAGCGGTCTGGGGTCGGGTGAGCGCTGCCCAGCGCTAGCGATACGAGCGGGACGCTCGACCACAGAGTAGCTCTGTGGTCAGGTGCGCGGAGGAGCGCTCGTTTCCCTTTGTATTTTTTTTTCTCTTAACTAGCAATCAGATCTGGTGAACAACGTGTAACTGACAGACTCCTTTACCGATCAGATCTGGGCGTGCACAAGATCGACTCCAGAACATAACATCCAGACTAAGGAAGAAGACCAAGATCAACGAGACTTCAAACGAGATCTAAACTCGAAACTAAGATGCAGAAAAGATCGGTGAACCTAGACTCCTACAAATTGGAAGAAAAGATACGCGAAAAGACGATCAGCGACTAAAACTCAAGAACGGTGCAATCTAGGCTATGGCAGAAACTAAGAACCCTAATTTTTTTTGGCTTTTTCTGGATAGGACTAAAAACAAAAATGAATTGCAGGGATGGATTTATGGATGCTCACTGAGTAAACCGTGGAAATCTGATACCAAGATGATATGGGGTGGCTCGATCTTCTCATGAGCGATGCGATGGTGATGATGGCAGCGGATGATTGTCGGGGATAACTTGGTGTCACCGATGAACTCTCCTCCCTCGCGCTCTCTTGCTTGATCACCACGTCATGCTCCATGTGTTGCATCTCCTCGCTCCCTCGAACCCCTTCTTCTCCAATGAACCTGATCATACATATGAACAAAGACTTAGGCAGTATAAAATTCTCATTACAATAAATATCAGATTTAGCAAGGAGTGAGTTCACCTGCTGTTGTAACAACTTAGCACGGGCTCGAGTAATTGGTCCAATCCTAATCTCGTCATTGGACTTATCTTGATCAGCAACAATAGGATCATCAACAGTAGGTGGAGATGGCTGTGTAGTAGGGATGTCCTCATCAATGGTAATCTTGAGAAGTGCACTTTTTGCAAAGACAAGGTCATATTTCTGGGATATGTTGTTTCTAAGAATGGAGTTGAGGTAGATAATTCTAAAATTGTCGCAATACAAAATTGGCCTACTCCTATGAATGTTAGTCAAGTTAGAAGTTTTCATGGGCTTGCTAGTTTCTATAGACATTTTGTGAAGGATTTTAGTACCATAGCCGCACCTTTGAATGAACTTACTAAGAAAGGTGTTGCTTTTGTGTGGGGGCCAGCCCAAGATAATGCTTTTGATGAGTTGAAAAGATTGCTCACTTCTGCACCTTTACTTGCACTGCCTGATTTTAATAAGCAATTTGAGATTGAGTGTGATGCTAGTGGCATAGGTATTGGTGGCGTGTTAATGCAAGAGGGTCAGCCTATAGCTTATTTTTCTGAGAAGCTTAGTGGTGCTCGTTTGAATTATCCTGTGTATGATAAAGAATTATATGCTCTTGTGTGTGTGCTTGAAATTTGGGAACATTATTTGTGGCCCAAAGAGTTCATTATGCATTCTAATCATGAAGCTTTGAAGTATTTGAAAGCACAATCAAACTTGCATATGCGACTAGCTAAGTGGGTTGAATTTATTGAGTCTTTTCCATACATCATTAAACATAAGAAAGGAAAAGACAATGTGGTAGCTGATGCTCTCTCTCGGAAGAACATGTTGTTAACACAATTGAATGTGAGAGTTCCTGGTTTAGAGAGTTTGTGTGATTTGTATGCTACTGATCATGATTTTACTGCCCCATATAAGTTGTGTGCTAATGGGAAAGCTTGGGAAAAATATCATATTCATGATGGGTATTTGTTTCGAGCTAACAAATTGTGTGTTCCAGAATCGTCGGTGCGTTTGCTCTTATTGCAGGAATCACATGCTGGTGGCTTGATGGGCCATTTTGGGCGTGAGAAAACACTCCTCATGCTCACTGGTCACTTTTATTGGCCTAAGATGAGGCATGATGTGGACAGATTTGTCAAGCGTTGCATCACTTGCAACACATCCAAGTTGAAGTTGAAGCATCATGGTTTGTATACTCCTCTACCTGCACCTACTACTCCATGGGAAGACATTAGCATGGATTTTGTATTAGGATTGCCTAGAACTAGGAGAGGACATGATTCTATATTTTTGGTAGTGGATCGTTTTTCTAAGATGGCACACTTTATTGCTTGCCACAAGAGCGATGATGCATCGCATATTGCTACTCTATTTTTCAGGTACATTGTGAAATTACATGGAGTACCAAGGACAATTGTTTTTGATCGTGATGTGAAGTTCATGAGTTACTTTTGGAAGACACTTTGGGGAAAGTTGGGGACAAAGTTACTATTCAGCACTACTTGTCATCCCCAAACTGATGGACAAACAGAGGTGGTGAATCGCACATTATCACAGTTGCTGCGATCTATGATAAAGAAGAATCTGCGTGTTTGGGAGGATTGCTTGCCACATGTTGATTTTGCTTATAACAGGGTTGTACACTCTACCACGCAGTTGTGTCCTTTTGAGGTGGTATATGGTTTCAAACCTATCACACCACTTGATTTGTTGCCTTTGCCTATTCAAGAAAGAGAGAACATGGAGGCATCCAAGAGGGCAGAGTTTGTGAAGAAGATACATATGAAGACAAAAGAAGCTATTGAGAACAAGGGCAAGGACAATGCTAGCCGTGTCAACAAGAAGCGAAAGGAGGTGCTATTTCAGCCAGGAGACATGGTGTGGGTTAATGTTCGCAAGGACAGATTTCCTGAGAAGTGTAAGTCAAAGTTACTCCCACGAGGTGCTGGTCCTTAGAAGGTTCTTGCCAAGATCAATGATAATGCATACAAGATAGATTTGCCTGTTGAGGAGTTTGGTGTCAGCAATTCTTTCAATGTGGTTGATTTGACACCGTATAAGGAGGAAGATCTTGACGCGTCGAGGTCAACGCCTTTTGAAGGGGGGAGGATGATGAGGACATCTCTACCATTCTTCCATTTATCACTGAAGATGATGACGCAAAGATTCAAGACACTAATGAGATTAGAATTGGACCCATTACAAGAGCTAGAGCCAAGTTATTTAATCAACATGTGAACTCCTTCTTAGTTGGTTCTGGAATATTACTTAATGAGAATTTTATACTACCTAAATCTTTGCATCTATGTTTGATCAGGTTTGAGGAAGGCTATGGAGTTGAAGGACAAGAGGCAAGGCTGCAGCAAGAGCAAGATCAGGAGGTGGTCTGGCACTAGGGGAGGATCGGGAGGCGTGTGCCAGGGAGAAGTCGAGGACCAGGAGGTGGGGCCCAGCAAGGGAGCCCCACGTGGCTAGGTGCGCTTGGCACACTAGGGCCGAGCCCAACTCGGGCTGGCTTGTATCCGACTTGGTCTAGCCAAGTCGTGAAGGCTGTCTACTCCATATAGCTAGCCGCCACCCCTTTATTCAGATTGGACTATGTTTTTTTCAAACCCTAGATTGGATTGCTCTAAGCATTCATCTTGAATCCTCTGAATTTGTGATTGTGTTTTGCTAGACAAATTCAACTACCGGCTCTACTTAAGTGTTATCTGTTGTTCGACTAGGAATTAGTAGATTGCAAACTGTTCGTGATCCGGGATCGTGGGCACAAGTGTGAGGTGTTGCGAATATCATTGGGTTGAAGATCTGTTGCATCTAGCAATAGGGGAGAAGCCGTTGAGAGTTCGTCAGCTTTGCGCAATTTATATCCACTCCACCATCATCATCGACGCCGCTCACTGAGAAGATCGGGCCACCCCATATCAATCTTGATGTTCAATTATCACTACGGGACTGCCAAGTTTGACATCCAGATCTTTGATGGCACTCAATGCCAAAAGAAATATGCATCTTCTATCTAACTTGTATTACTTAATGCTACCTCTTTTGTAATACGCCTTTTATATCCATATCATGCAATGTACGAATTTTGTATCTTGTATCTTTGAAGTATTCGACTTTTGTCATAAAGAGAACCAATGGAATTGAACTAATTCCGAGATTCAATTTATTTTGTAAGTTTTTCCTCATCATTTATTTTTACGAGACATAACCAGTTTGTGCGATGTTCATTGGGTGGCTATTTTGAAGCCTGCTTAACCGATAAAATTGCTCATGTTTGCCACGACAATTCATCAAACTCGTAATTCTTGATATACTTGTCTCGGCTTCTACGGGGGAGCATCCGAGTATCTTTCTTCATGAAATAAATTTTACTTTATTAACAAACGAAGTACATGATCATAACCCAATGAACCCGACCGGCGGCCTGTGTTATGGGTTTCGAGGGGTAGGACTCGAAGAAATAGAAAATGTCGACTTGCTTGCATGGGTTGAAAAGCCTATAGATCTTTTATATGTGATTTCTACGCGTAGAATCTCCACAGTTGCTCAGCGTTCCAAGGATTGCCCTCATCCTTGTGATGAAGACTATTTGCCCGATCTTTCATGATGCACCTCCTGATCTGATATATCTCCCAATCACGTGAGCGGAACAAGCGACCTGAAATTGGGGAACACCAATCCTGCGAGCAACTCGACGATGAACGATGAACCTCACGGTGAATCAACACGCCAACAGCTCGACAACCCTTGACAGATTCAAGGACCTTCGCGCATACAGGATTACTCTTGACAATTCAAGAAATCTCTTGTCTTTATTGATAGATAACTGGACGAACGTCCGAGACGCCGTCACACACGCCGATCCTAGAGGGACAGTGATAACTTGAACTAAAAGTTCTACATAATTTTCTGCCTCCCTAAACCCTAGCCGTCCAGCCTCCTTATATAGATGGCCAGAAAACTATTGGTCTTGGACAGGCCCAAACCCAAAACATAAAATAAAACCTAAGTGGCCCACAACGTGACCAGGCTAAGAAATAACATGAACATAGATACAAATTAATGACACAGCCTTAGACTTAATTATCACATATCATAGGTCGTCCTGGCGTGCCAATCCTCATCATCCTCCCCTTCTTGGTAAGGCGTTGTCCTCAACGCCAGAGGGTCTTCTCGTAAAACATGGCATCAAATCTATAATATTGCCAATGTCCATCTTCAAGCCTTGCCAGCCTGCCACACCACATCCTCCCTCTCGGCTAGCTTGACTTGCTCTTGGCACCTTTTAGTCTTCGGCGCCACCAACCAACAAACCTAATTGAGACACAAACGATCACCAGAAAGCAGTCCCAAAGCATATGAGCAGATCACCCTAAACGGACAGAACATACTCCTGCACACTGAGGGTCCAAATGAGCTGAATATACCCGCAGACGCAAACTGCATTTTGGTAGCAAACAAAGCACATCACCCAAAACAAACAGCACAATTTCTTATACGCCAAAGATCCAAATAAACTGAATCTGCCACCTATTTAGAACTTGTAACAGTGTCTCTCTTTTTTTTCTCCAAACGAAAGAAGCTCTTACTTTTCAGCTATAATATTCTACTGATCCGGCTACGAATTTGTCACATATATGTAGCACCGTCCAAATCAGTCCAATTTTTTTTCCTTGTTGAGAACCATGCACCACCCAAAGAAAACAAGTCCACTCCAAACTTTCCAGTCTTCCTTGATTGTTGCCTTCTCCTTTCCTTGTTATATTTTTTTCCACGGTTGATTTGCACGTACCAAATCAATAACGATCCAAACTCTTCCTTGTAGCGATCGGTCCTAGAGTACCATCTGACTGGACGTCACAACAAGCTATTGAATCCGGCAAAAAACCTGGCCCACTAGCATAGGTCGCAGGGACGGGGATCCCCTAACGTGCCTAACTCTGACATTGAGTGGTTGATAGGTGGGGCCCGACCAGTGACAGTATGCTAGGGGAACGGCAGGGATGGCACGTCAGAGGATCCGTGTCCAGGTCGCAGGTGCGTGCGGGACGAGCGATCCCTTGATGGCGGCACCAGGCGGAGTGAACCAGGCCAATCCGATCTCAGGCGCTGGGTAAGCCAGGCGCGGTCGCCCTATGACAGACAATGTCTGTGGTTAAGCAGGGGCGCAACCACATTTTTTCTCTCTTTTTGTTGACTTTCAGCGATCGGATATGGAGACAAGTAACCGGCCCAGACTCTGGATCGAGCAATCGGATCAAGGACTGCCGAAACAAGCGATCGGATCTGCAGGGGATCGTGAGATCAATCTCGATGAAACCGAGGCCGACGGAAACCAACAAAGAACCAGCAGTCTGACACAGTCTTCTTGTTTTGAAGCCGATATGCTTCTCTAGGTATTACTTCTTTGACAACGTAAGGTCCCAGCCATGGTTATTCTAATTTACCATGACCGTCATGCTTTAAACACAACATGAGATCGCCCACCACAAAAGAGCGGGGTCGAACTCGAGTGCTATGATAATTTCTCAAGTTCTGTTGATATTGCGTAGACCTAGCCAATGCAACATCTCTTGCTTCATCTAATTCATCGACATCGTCTTGAAGTGCTTCATTGGAGGTACTTTCATTGTAACTCGTAATTCGTGGAGCCTCATGCGTAATCTCGACTAGAAGCACGGCTTCAGTGCCATGGACCAGAAAAAAAGGTGTCTCTTGAGTTGCTGCATTTGGAGTGCTTCTTAGACTTCAAAGCACGGAGGGTAACTCATCTACCCAGGTGTGCTTAGCTTTCTCGAGGGGTGCTAGCAACCTCTTTTTTGTACCGTTACCTATTAACCCGTTTGCTTTTTCGACTTGTTCGTTCGTATTTGGGTGTGCCACAGATGCAAACTTCAATTTCTTCCCCATGCTCTCACAGTAATTTTTTAACAATTTTGATGTGAAATTTGTCCCATTATCTGTGATGATGCTATGCGGTACCCCAAAGCGGAATATTATTGACTTGATGAAATTGATCGCTGTCGTGGAATCTTGTGTGGTTACTAGGGCTGCTTCTACCCACTTGGTAAATTTATTCACTGCAACAAGCATTTAGACGCGTCCTCCTAGCCACAATTTTGTAGTTTTCCCACCATATCTAAACCCCATTGTGCAAACAGCCAAGACAAGGGTATTGGCTGGAGCTCGGCTGCTAGCGCACGAGGTCTAGATGCAAATCTTTGGCAAGCTTCAAATCGCCGAACGATGTCCTTTGCATCTTCTACTGCAGTTAACTAGTAAAACCCTGCGCGGAAGGCTTTGGCTGCTATCGCTCTTCTGCTGGCATGATGACCGCACACTCCCGCATGGATGTTGAAAGGATCTATACGGGCGACTAGAGGGGGGTGAATAGGCACTAAGTCAACTTTTAATCTTTTTCAATTTTAAGGCTTGACACAAAGTAAATTCACTAGATGTGCAAGGATGAATTTCCTACAAGTAAAAAGAAAGCAAGTAAACAAGATACAAGTAAGGGAATGAAATAATTGAAGAGCGGAGACCGGAGACACAAGGACATATTCCCGTAGTTCCTTCCTTTTGAGGGAAAGTACGTCTATGTTGGAGAGGTGTGGCGACACGGAGTCCACCAATGCCACAAAGGCTCACCTTGTTCTCCGGTGAGCAAGCCACGGAGGCTAGCTCGTTTCCACTAAGCAGTGGTATTGGGGGCACCGACCGAAACCCTTACACGGAGGTTGGGGCATAGCTCCACAACTCAATTGGAGGCTCCCAACAAGAAAACCACGAAGCTTTTACATAGAGAAAGCTTCGAGGTGACCTCTTTTGCTCAAGGCAAGTTCCACGGAGGATGGGTGGGGGAAAATAAAATCACTTGGATAGGATTGTAGATCTAGGGCTCCTCTCCCAATCTACCAAATCTTGGAGGATTTGGTTGGCTAGAGAGAGATTTATGAAGGTGAGGCTCTTGCTTTAATGGAGGAGAGAGAAAAGTCGAGGTGAGCTCTTGGGGAAGAAGACCTCTCCTATTTATAGGTGGGGCACAATTATGGCCGCTACAACGCCTTGAGCGGTACTACCGACCTGGGGGCGGTAGTACTAGCCGCCATCTTTGTGTCCTTTGTTTGAATCTGGTCACAGAAATTCCTGGTTGGCGGTAGTACCGCTAACACCAGCGGTAGTACCGCCCATGGCTTCGTCTTCAGCAGATGCGGGCTCGCCGGTAGGACTAAGGCACTTCAGCCCCAGTACCTCTTAATCCTCAAGCGAGCACTAGGAGAAAAATTCCCCAGCCGGTAGTGGCCTGGTACTACCCGGCGGTAGTACCGTCCGCTTCACTCTGACCAGAACCATCTCGGGCAGTAGTACCGGTCGACCCAGAGCGGTACTACCGGCCGTCTTGAAAGCGCATCGACTCCAGCGCCTGGCGGTACTACCGGGCTGGTACCGTCCCACTACCGCTTGTTATCTTAGCCATTACATGCAGCTAAGCGATAGTGGCCCGGTACTTTGGGGCGGTAGTACCGCTCGAGCGGTACTGCCGTGGTAGTACATCCGGGCAGCCCTGGCCTATGCAGAAAGTGGAATGGGCGGTAGTACCTATCATGGGGGCGGTACTACCGATCTACTGGTTACTGCCTTGTTTTCTTGCAAATTCAGAATATGACCAGAGCTATATTTGTTGATTTGCACACGTCATCAATACCAAAACATATTAGGACAATAAATGTCCTTTCAATCTCCCCCTTTTTGGTGAATTTGATGACAAAACAAGATTTGCATAAGTTCAAGCTAATCAACACAATAGTATATTAAATATAAGCAGAGCTACCCTTGGACATGTGCATTATTTTGAATTTGTGTTTGAATGCAAAACACTCAAATCTAGGATCAACACTCCCCCTAGATTTTATACACCAAGCATAGCATAAATGGATGGAGCAATGGGTTAGTCACAATTAACAAGCTCCATCCTAAGAGACATATATATATATGCTTTCATGAACAATAAGATACACTTAAGAGACTACACACATAGAGTCTCAAATAAATAACATAATGCAAGCGTAGTCACACATGCATAGTCTCAAACACGAAGACACCAAATAGTTCAACGAGGAATAAAAAATGGATAAGCAAATGGAAACCACGACCATGCAAATCACACGAGTTCTACTAGACCGCTTCTCCCCCTTTGGTATCAAGACACCAAAAAGGGGCAAAGAGCGATGCTAACGTCCCAACGAGCACAAGTCACCACTCGCGCTCCTCCTCAGAAGTCTCCTCATCATCATCGCTGCGAGCACCTGGAGGAGACTCCATGGCACGTGAGGTGCCGCATCCATATCATCAACTGATACAAACTGATCTCTGTCTATCCACTGGAAGGTCTGGAAGTGGTTCTCCACCCACTTCTCCTCTGGAGTGATGACCTTCTCAGATCCACTGGAAACATCTGGCATACCTAGATGGCACATCATAAAAACCTACTGAGCCCGAGCCTCCTTCTCCTTGACATGCTGATGGTACATGATCTTCTTCTGAGAATCCTGAAAGCAAAGGACTTGCTTGATTTTGGACTCAAGCTTGCCCCACCAACCCCTCTTCTGCTGAGGAGGAATGTCCGGTGCCTCTGACTCAGTATCATGGACTCTCTCAGTCTCAGTCTCTGCATCTCCTCCTGCTGCTACCGCTGCTGCTGCTGCATCCCTAGGCTTCTCATGGTGCCTGATCCTCAGACCCTTCATAGGGTGGCAAACTGTAAAAACTCCAGGAAGAGCTAGAAGGTCACTCCCAAACTCTTGAGTCCAACAGATACAAAGCAAATGCATCAAATAGGGAGCATAAGGGGCCTCTTCTTGTGGCAAAGGCCCCACTGGATCTCATTCCAAATGAAATCCATCACATCAAGCTTCAACTTGGAACCTCTGTTGGCGTGAGTGAGAAGCATAAGGTCAACCATGAAGCCGTGGATCTGATCGATGTTACCAACCTTCGGATTGAGCACTTCCTGGTAGATACAATGCATGATATCATTAAACTAGAAGAAGGTGCTTGGTGTCACCTAGAACACCCCAACCCGGAATGTAGAGGTGGGAAAGGTGTTTCTTTGCCGAAGGGTGCTCATCGACATGCACACGAAACAAACCTGCTGGAGTGGGATCATTAACAACCGGGTAACCCAAACACTCTCCAAACTGAGCCTAAGTGTTCTTCATCAACTTGTCCTTGGTCATCCAAATGAGCTCTCTCTCATTGGTCATGTCTAGGTGAACCGTGGCATAAAACTAAGTAATAATGTCTTCATCAAAGGCGTGGTTGAATTGCATCAAAGGGAGAATTCCAAACTCCTCACAAATTTCCTTGGCCTCGCCAAAGTATTTTGGGTCCTTGACCATGAGGGTAACATTGATGGAGTGCATTGGTCCCAAAAGGACCTTCTTCTTGCCATACACCTCATTGAAAATCCTCTCTTGCATTGCAGTGTGAAAATAAGGGTTCCTCACCTCCCTAGGATTCCGAGGATGCACATAGGGGTTCTTCATCCTCATGGTGATGAAGTCATGTTCACTGCACTTGTCCATCTTGGTGGCACAAAGCTTCGCATCCTTAGCAGCCTTTTGAACTGCCTTAGCTTCTTGAGAAAGCAGCCTCCTTGACTTAGGTTGAGGGATCACTTCTTCCTCGGAGACTATCTCATCTTCATCACAAGCATGTTGAACCTTACGCTTCTTGATCTTGGGCCAAGAGGAGGAGCCACCTGCACCTGAGAAAGAATAGAAGGAGGGAATGCAAGGTAAGACACACAAGCTCGAATGGGTCAAGAAAATCATGGTGTAAGATCCTGTGAAAAAATTCCAACAACGTTAGTACCGCTTGGGGGAGCGGTAGTACCGCTTGGGGGAGCGGTAGTACCGCTCGACTCCTAGGTGCGGTACTACCATGGATGAAGATGATAATACCGCCTGAGAGCGAGTGGTCCTTGCTCCTCCAAAAGATCCTACCATCCTTAGCATCCGTTCACAGGTGCTATAGAATGATTCCTAGGACCCCTAGATGCACTCCCAAACAAAACTCTACCAAGAACTCTAAGATATTGCCCAAGATCTTGCATGAAACAAGTCGGCCAAACAAGAAGGAATCGGGGCAACATACCGGAGGACATGGCGGAGCAAAAGGCCGGGAAGAGAATCCCTAGACCAAATTTGCTTGAGAGCGGTCGGAAGAGGAGATCGGGGGTGGTCTCCTCGTGTTCTTGTTTGTGGTAGAGACAGAAAAACTGGGGAGACAGTGGGGGTAGGTGGCGAAACCGTCCCCCCGCATCCCTTTTACCCGCACAGATTTCTCCCGAGCGGTAGTACCGGTCCTGGGACCGGTAGTACCGCTCCTGGTACTTTGACGGTAAAGGGCTGGTACTGCCGCCCCAGAAAGTCTATTGCAAAGCAGACTTCCATGAGCAGTAGTACCGCACTAGACCCCAGTAGTACCGCTCTACTACCAGGAAGAACACTTAATCAAGTCGAAAATCTGATCTTGCGTTGGAGATTTGGAAAGTTTTCTTGGTTTTTCTGAGGTGGGTAGGCTTGGGGTAGAGAGTTGGCACTGAGTGGTACTAATTGCTCATGGTTGCAAAACTCAAAAACATCCGAAAGACCAAACATGAGCAACTTCCCATGAAAAAGGAAGGAAAAAGCAATAATGCTCCAATATGCAACCAACTCCTCAACCATGTATGAGTGTTTGGTTTGGCACCACAAAGATATATCTTGTGTCCAACACCAATACTCATCATTTAAGCTCATATAGTCACAAAATGACAAATAGAGAATAAATATTTTACTTTCGGCATTATAGGGGAGGGTTAGCCCAATGAGTTAGGACCACAATCCCCCTATGTCCATGCCTACATCTAGATTAGAACACATGCTATGGTATGGGAATGAGTGCACACTATCAAGCCACATTGCAAGAGTCAATGATATTCAACTCATGCCTCAACTCTCAGAATCTTGCTTCATCAAGGGTCTTCGTGAAAATGTCGGCGAGTTGATCATTTGTACCTACATAAGATAGGTTAATATCACCTCGATTGACGTGGTCCCAGATGAAGTGATGTTGGATTTTAATGTGCTTCGTCTTGTTATGTTGAACCGGATTATGAGCAATCTTGATGGCACTCTCATTGTAACACAAGAGTGCAACCTTCTCACAATGAACTCCATTATCCTCCAAGGTTGCCGCATCCAAAGGAGTTGAGCACAACAACTCGTGGCCTCCACATACTCGGCTTCGGCGGTGGGGAGAGACACGTAATTTTGCTTTTTGGAAGACCAACTAATGAAAGACCTACCAAGAAATTGGCAAGCCCCAGAAGTTGATTTCCTATCCACTTTGTCGCCCACCTAATCGGAATCCGAGTACCCAACAAGCTCAAAGCTTGATCCCTTCGGGTACCAAAGGCCAAAAGTTAGGGTATGAATCAAATATCCAAGAGGAAGGTATGATGAGCACAACAGTAAGTTTTCCCTCAGTAAGAAACCAAGGTTTAATCGACCAGTAGGAGAAAGAAACCACTTTTGAAGGTTGATGCTCGCTGACTTTTGGCCGGGTGCACTACCGGCACCAGTAGCAACGTGGAACCTGCACACAATACAACCAACAAACTTTGCCCCAACTTGCAGTGAAGTTGTCAATCTCACTGGTTTGCTGAAAACAAAGGATTAAACGTATTGCGTGGAAAAGGATATTTGTTTGCAGTAAGTAAATAAATAATGCTTGCGGAAAGTAAACGATGCTTGCAGTAGATGATAATATATATGTAAAAGAATGGACCGGGGTCCACAGTTCACTAGAGGTGTCTCTCCATAAAGATAAATAACATGCTGGGTAAACAAATTACAGTTGGGCAATTGACAGAATAAAGAATGCATAGCAATGCATGTACATGTCATGAAGATCACTATGAGATTCACTTGGGCATTACAACATAATACATAGACCGTAATCCAACTGCATCTATGACTAATAATCCACCCGCAGGATATCATCCGAACAACCCTTGGGTATTAAGTTGCAAGCAACAGATTGTCGCCTTAAGCAAAGTGTGTAATGTAAACAATACAAATGTCCTTGAACAAAAGATTGTTGTTTTCTCCCTAGTAGCAACCGCACATCTACAGCCTTAGAAGTTATTGTCACTCTCCCAGATTACGAGAGGCATGAACCCACCATCAAGCATAAATACTCCCTCTTGGAGTCACTAGCATCTACTCGGCCAAGATATCTACTAGCAACGGAGAGCATGCAAGATCATAAATAACATAGACATGATAAATCAACAATCAACTTGACATAGTACTCAATATTCATTGGATCCCAACAAACACAATATGTAGAATTACATAACGATGATCTTGATCATGATAGGGAGCTCACAAGATCTATACATGAGGCACATGGAGGAGAAGACAACCATCTAGCTACTGCTATGGACCCATAGTCCAAGGTAGACTACTCACGCATCACTCCGAAGGCTAGCATGGTGATGAAGAAGGCCTCCGGTGATGATTCCCCTCTCCGGAAGGGTGCCGGGAAGAGCTTCTGGACACTCTCGATCTCAAGACGATGATGACGGCGGCTTGCAGTATGTTTCATGGAAAAGTGTTCGTCCCCTTAGGGTTTTCCCGTCGAAGGGAATTTATAGGCGAAAGGGTGATGTCGGGGGCTGGACCAGGGGTCCACACCACCTGGTGGTGCGGCTAGGGGGTGGCCTGCACCACCCTATGGTGCGGCTGCCCTCTAGCCCCCCTCCATCTCTCCTTTGGACTTCGTCTCTGTGTCAGGTAAATAGGAACTTCGGCTTTCGTTTTGTCCAATTCCGAGAATATTTCCTATGTAACTTTTCTGAAACACAAAAATAGCAGAAAACATGAACTGGCACTGTGGCATCTCGTTAATAGGTTAGTTCTGGAAAATGCATAAAAATGCCATGAAGTGTAAACAAAACACAAAGCAATTGGTGTAAAACAAGCATGGAGCATCAAAAATTATAGATATGTTTGAGACGTATGACTCGCCGTGCAAGGAAAGTAGAAGAAGCTCTCCGCAAGGAGAGTCATATCATGGATAGTGTGATTTGAAGTGTGAGGAGAGGGGTGTCCACAAGGAGACAATTGGCCAACTTTAGTAGCCATCATGCTTATATCTCTTGTGTGGAACCCCAAAAGGTCTTTGAAGCGCTTGAAGACCCAGATTGGGTGGAAGCCATGCATGAAGAACTCAATAACTTTGAGCGCAACAAAGTTTGGTCATTGGTGGAGAAGCCCAAGGATTGCCGCAACGTCATTGGAACCAAGTGGGTGTTCAAGAACAAGCAAGACGCGAATGGAATTTTTGTGAGGAACAAGGCTCGCTTGGTTGCTCAGGGATACTCTCAAGTTGAAGGCATTGACTATGGAGAGACCTATGCACCCGTGGCTCGCCTCGAGTCCATCTGTATCCTTTTTGCTTATGCTTCACACCATAACTTTAAGTTGCAACAAATGGATATGAAGAGTGCTTTCTTAATGGTCCTCTACATGAGTTAGTTTATGTAAAGCAACCCCCAGGCTTTCAGGACCCTCATTTCCCTAACCATGTCTACAAGCTCGATAAGGCGCTCTATGGCCTTAAACAAGCCCCATGTGCGTGGTATGAGCATCTAAAAGAGTTACTTGTAGACCGTGGGTTTGAAATAGGCCAAATTGACCCAACTCTTTTTACTAAGAAAGTCAATGGGGAGCTTTTCATATTCCAAATTTATGTAGATGAAATCATTTTTGGCTCTTCTAACAAAACTTTCAATGATGAATTTGTGAAGCTAATGATCGACAAATTCAAGATGTCGATGATGGGGGAGTTGAAATTCTTTCTTAGCTTTGAAGTTAGGCAATTGAGAGGAGGAACCTTCATCAACTAGCCAAGTACACCCAAGACATGTGCAAGAGATTTAAAATGGACTCTGGAGTTAAAGGAGCCAAAACTCCCATGCCTACCAAGGTTACTCTTGAACTCGATCCCAATGGTAAGGAAGTGGATCAAAAACTTTACCGCTCCATGATTGGCTCGTTGCTTTATCTTTGTGCATCTAGACCCGATATCATGCTTAGTGTGGGAATGTGTGCATGATACCAAGCCGCTCCAAAGGAAAGCCTTATGATGGCCATCAAGAGAGTCTTTAGATATTTGATTCATACCCTAACTTTTGGCCTTTGGTACCCGAAGGGATCAAGATTCAAGCTTGTTGGGTACTTGGATTCCGATTGGGCGGGAGACAAAGTGGATAGGAAATCAACTTCTGGGGCTTGCCAATTTCTTGGTAGGTCTTTCGTTAGTTGGTCTTCCAAAAAGCAAAATTACATGTCTCTCCCCACCGCCAAAGCCGAGTATGTGGAGGCCGCGAGTTGTTGTGCTCAACTCCTTTGGATGCGGCAACCTTGGAGGATTATGGAGTTCATTATGAGAAGGTTGCACTCTTGTGTGACAATGAGAGTGCCATCAAGATTGCTCATAATCAGGTTCAACACAACAAGATGAAGCACATTGAGATCCAACATCACTTCATTTGGGACCACGTCAATCGAGGTGATCTTAACCTATCTTATGTAGGTACAAATGATCAACTCGCCGACATTTTCACGAAGACCCTTGATGAAGCAAGATTCTGAGAGTTGAGGCATGAGTTGAATATCATTAACTCTTGCAATGTGGCTTGATAGTTTGCACTCATTCCCATACCATAGCATGTGTTCTAATCTAGATGCGGGCATGGACATAGGGAGATTGTGGTCCTAACTCATTGGGCTAACCCTCCCCATAATGCCGAAAGTAAAATATTCATTCTCTATTTGTCATTTTGTGACTATATGAGCTTAAATGATGAGTATTGGTGTTGGACCCAAGATATATCTTTGTGGTGCCAAGCCAAACACTCATACATGGTGGCTACAGCGACCGACCTCCTTTTTGAGGAGTTAGTTGCATTTTGGAGCATTATTGCTTTTTCCTCCCTTTTTCATGGGAAGTTGCTCATTCTTGGGAAATTATAAGATTAAGCTTCTCATTTTGCAACCTGAGTTCATTAGCAATGGATTGAGCAATGTCCATGATCACTTTTAAGTTTAGCAATGTCCAAATAATGAGATTCTTCAAGACCCAACTTGGATGCCTCAAGTGCCATCCTAAGGTCTTGCTCAACCTCAAGAGACTAAGTGAGAGTAGTAGTTTCATCGGCATACTCATGAGCATGCCCCTCTAACTCAAAGATGCATTCCTCATTTTTTTCATTTAGTTGGAGGGTCTTGTTATATTGATCTAGGAGAATCTCAAAGTGAGCTTTGGTCTCCCCATGCAATTTTGACATGAAGTTGTCCATTTCATGAGGCTCATCCTTATCATCGCTTGTGTAAACAAAATTCATCAAACATAGGCCTCTAGGTATGATGGGTGTGATAGTAGGTGATACCTTTGTAGCGTGAGCCATGAGACATATCGCATTGAGGTTGGTGCGCTTGGACTGATTTGCGGAAGCGAAGAGGGATGACAAAGAGGTAGGTTTGGCAATGGCGATGGCAACCCTCCCTACTTCTTCATCATCACTTGCATCATCACCGGAAGGGTATTCTTCTTGAGTCATCAATGCTCTTGTTGGAATGGCGTTCTTCTTGTCGGAGTTCCTTGAAGGGTATGACTTGGCCTTCATCTCCTTGTGGACAAGTCTTCCATTGTGATCCTCCACTCTTTCATAAGGACAATCCGTAATGAAGTGCTTTTGGTTGCCACACTTGTAGCAAGTCCTCACTCTACTTGTGGTTTAGGCTTGGAAGGACTAGAATATCTCCACTTTCTTCATGAATGCCCTTTGAGCAAGCGCCATGTGCTCGGCATGAGCATACTTCATGTCTTCGGGACTTCCTTCCACTATTTTTTCTTCTTCTTCCTCCAAACTTGCATCTTCATGATATGAGACTTTGGCTTTCAAAGCAAGGTTAGGAGCATGAACACCACATGCACGAGCGAGGGCATCATCTGCATTCTTCTCGGAAAATCTTTCTTGCCACAATCTCTTGCAAGATGTCATGTGTTTCATCTTCCGAAAGTTGGCATCTCCCTTGATTGAGTTGATTGTATCCTTCATGAAGGGCAAGAGGGCTTGGATGAACTTCCTCTTCATCCACTTCCCATCACATTGGGTAGAACCATGGTCAATTAGCTTCACTTAAAGAGCCAAGAGACGCCTATGGAGTTCTTGAGGATCTTCACCATCAAGCATGGCAAAGTTGCCTCATTGTGAGCTTCAACAAACTTGGATTCTTGAATGCTTGTGTTCCGAATGAAGAGGTCCGTGAGAGCATCCCAAGCTTCCTTGGCAGAGGTGATGGATCGAACAAATGCCTTGTCCTTCTTGGAGAGAGACATGTGGATGAGGTGCAAGGCGGAGGCATTGAGTTCCTTGTCAATGAGCTCCCATGGATGCAAGTTTTTCAAGTCCTTGGAAGATGGATGAAATCCCTGCTCAATGATTCTCCAAAGCTCAATGGAATCAAAGTTTATGTGAGAGCGCATGTTATCTTGCCAATTGGCAAAGCTAGAACCATCAAGTGGTGGCGGAGGACCGCATGAAGCAAGGCGTGGCATTTGGAGGTGTCTCTCGGAGACATAGCTCGTAGGATGTGGAATTTTTGTGCTATGTCCCCTAGGCGTGTCACCTATCTTGGCAGTGTCCCCGTCGCCCTCAACATCATCCACCTTCTCTGGATCATGCTTGTTTAAGGGAGCTCTCGTATCCGAGGTGTCAACCGGAGCCGGTGGAGTGGTACATGTCGTGCCACTAGTGAGGGCATCGAGTTGATTTTTGTGACTTTGAATTTCTACCATCATGGCCTCCATTCGGGACATGAGGTCATTGAAATCCGCCTTAGTGATGGGATCCTCGTCGCCCATATTCTCTTAGGCGGTTAAGCCCAATCAAAGAGCCGTTGCTCTGATACCTATTGAAAGGATTTATACGGGAGACTAGAGGGGGGTGAATAGGCGCTAAGTCAATTTTTAATCTTTTTCAATTTTAAGGCTTGACACAAAGTAAATTCACTAGATGTACAACTAGATGAATTTCCTACAAGTGACAAGCAAGCAAGTAAACAAGATACAAGTAAGGGAATGAAATAACCGACCAGAGACACAAGGATGTATTCCTATAGTTCCTTTCTTTTGAGGGGAAGTACATCTACGTTGGAGAGGTGTGGCGACACGGAGACCACCAACGCCACAAAGGCTCACCTTGTTCTCCGGTGAGCAAGCCATGGAGGCTAGCTTGTTTCCACTAAGCGGTGGTATTGGGGGCACCGACAGAAACCCTTACACAGAGGTTGGGGCACAGCTGCACAACTCAATTGGAGGCTCCCAACAAGAAAACCATGAAGCTTTTACATAGAGAAAGCTTCGAGGTGACCTCTTTTGCTCAAGGCAAGTTCCACGGAGGATGGGTGGGGGAAAATCAAATCACTTGGATAGGATTGTAGATCTAGGGCTCCTCTCCCAATCTACCAAATCTTGGAGGATTTGGTTGGCTAGAGAGAGAGATCTACGAAGGTGAAAAACTCTTACTTTAATGGAGGAAAAAGAAAGTCGTGGTGAGCTCTTGGGGAAGAAGACCTCTCCTATTTATACGTGGGGCACAATTATGGTCGTTACAGCGCCCCGAGCGGTACTACCCGCCTGGGGGTGGTAGTACCGGCCACCGTCTTCGCATCCTTTGTTTGAATCTGGTCACAGAAATTCTTGCTTGGCGGTAGTACCGCTGACACCAGCGGTAGTATCGCCCATGGCTTCGTCTTCACCAGATACGGGCTCGCAGGTAGGACCGGGGTACTTCCGCTCGAGTACTGCTGAATCCTTAAGCGAGTATTTGGGAGCAAAAACGCCCCAATTGGTATTGGCCCGGTACTGCCCAGCGGTGGTACCACCCGCTTCACCCTAACCAGAACCATCTTGGGCAGTAGTACGGGTCGACCCAGAGTGGTACTACCGGCCGTTTTGAAAGCGCATCGACTCCAACGCCCGGTGGTACTATCGGGCTGGTACTGTCCCACTACCGCTTGTTATCTTAGCCAAAACTGGCAGCTAAGCAGTAGTGGCGCGGTACTTTGGGGCAGTAGTACCGCTCCTGATGAGGACATCCCTATTACACAGCCATCTCCACCTAGTATTGATGATCCTATTATTGCTGATCAAGATAAGTCCAATGACAAGATTTGGATTGGACCAATTACTCGAGCTCGTGCTAAGTTGTTATAACAGCAGGTGAACTCACTCCTCGCTGAATCTGATATTTATTGTAATGAGAATTTTATACTGCCTAAGTCTTTGTTCATATGTATGATCAGGTTCATCGGAGAAGAAGGGGTTCGAGAGAGCAAGGAGATGCAGCACATGGAGCACGACGTGGTGATCAAGCAAGAGAGCGTGAGGGAGGAGAGGGAGGCCGGCGCCACAAGCATGGAGGACATCACCACGTGAAGGAGATCAAGTCTGGATGAGCACGAGCACGTGATGGCACACTAGGACTACCTACGACACGATGTCTACATGTCTAAGGTGTGCTACACACATGTCCTACGTGCTAAAATTAGGCCAAACCCATATATGGGTCGGTATGTACCCGTTTGAGTTGAACTGAGTCAGTTTGGGCCCATACCAGGCAGGTTTTGGGCTAGGTCATTGCTGAGGATGCCCGGCCACCTATAAGTAACCCTGGGCGCCCCCTCAATTAGGGTTAGACCACGTTTAGACTACATATTATTTCGTTGAACTGCTGTAAGCATTCATCTGAATTCCTCCACACCAATTCATCTGGATTTGGTGATATACTACTGCAAGTTTAGTGTGATCTGTGTTCCATTGGGAATCCGTAGATTGCAAACTACCGTTTTGTGGTCGATGGCTACTTGCACAAGTGTGTGGAGTCATGAATATCCTACAGGGTTGAGAGCTGTTGCATTGGCATCAAGGTTCAAGCGAGGAGAGTTCATCGGAACCACCAAGTTATCCCCGACAATCATCTGCTGCCATCATCACCATCACATCACTCACGAGAAGATCGGGCCACCCCATATCATCTTGGTATCAGATTTCCACGGTTTACTCGGTGAGCATCCACAAATCCATCCCCGCAATTTGTTTTTGTTTTCAGTCCAATCCAGAAAATGCCTCAAAAAAAATTAGGGTTCTTAGTTTCTGCCATAACCTAGATTGCACCGTTCTTGAGTTTTAGTCGTTGATCGTCTTTTCGCGTAACTTTTCTTCCAATTTGTTGGAATCTAGGTTCCTCGATATTTTCTGCATAGTAGTTTAGAGTTTGGATCTTGTCTTGAGTCTCTTTGATCATCTTCTCCCTGGTGTCAGCGGTCGTGATGTCTGTTTCTTCAGGAGGCGGCTACGTCGATGGCTACCCCGCGCAGATCCGATCGCTGGCAAAGTCAAAAAACAAAAAAAAAAAAATAGAGAGGCTACCGAGTTGCCCCTAGGCGCCGCACCCCAGACAACCTCTGGGTTCGGGCAAGCGCCTGGCTTGACCGCCCGCATCTCGTGCATCCATTCCACGCTCGTTGCTCACTGATGCGGTTATCCGATCGGGATTCAGGGCGATTGCTCGGCTCGTGCGGCCTCGCCCCAGCGCGGAGTGCATTTGGGGTCGAGCGCCCATTCGTTTCGCTTGGCGCACCGAAGCGCAGAGAATGTCTGGCATCTAGCGCAGATTGGGCCGATTCAATTTAGGCCCAAGTTTCAGTTTAGTTTAGTAAAAAAATAGCAAAAGTAAAACAAACAAAAAATAGAAAACAGGGGACGTGTACTGCACACGCCGCACCTATTAAAAAAAAGAGACAAACTACTTCGGCTTGCCATCGTGCTGCCGTGCGTTTTCGGCGTCGTATATCTCTGCCGCGACAGCATGTTATCACTGTGTCCACATAGCGTCCCTTCTACACGATTTTGATCGCTTTAGCTACAGCCTGTCTACAGCATCGTGTTAGGAGCTTACCCATACGAGACTAGCTATTTCGTGCTCATCGGGTTACTACCGTGTGCGCAATCTTGTGTCTGTTCGTCGAGCCAGTGCTCGCATCTCTCTTGTGCATTGCAACACGAGCTATTGTGTGTTGTCACTTATATCTCTTGAGCTCTTTTTCAGAGTTGATTTGCCTCGCTTATCTCCACCGTGTGTGTTTCATGGGTTTTGTTATACGATCAGCACTAGGACTTATTTGCGGTGTACTTAGGATACCACACCTACAGCTCCACCATATATTCCTGGTTTGTCGTGTGATCGCTCTTATACCCTCGGTATTCACTTCATCATATCCATGCACGCGCTTGATACTTCGTTCTGGTACGCACTACTATTCACTTTGGAACGGTAAGATTACCTTTTCTTGTCAGTTTTTGAGTGGAGTTTTGTCCCGATCTTTCACAGCGAGTCAACCCAGATATAAATCTTCCAATAACGCGAAGAACGTCACCTGAAGACGAGGACGAATCCAGCAAGCAACGTGATGATGAACACCACACCTCAAACCAAAGCACGACAATCCTTGATGAACACAAGAACCTCCGCAGCAACTTTATTCGATAAACGGCATCACCGTCCCCGGAGGGATGCTTCACCAAGAAACACAACGCGATAGTTTGTAAACTAAACAACTGAACTCCCTAAACCCTAGACTGCTGGCCTCCTTATATAGACGGCCAGAAAACTATTGGGCTTGGACAGGCCCAAACCCAAAACACAAATAAAACTAAGTGGCCCATAACATGACCTAGCACACAGAATAACATAAGCAGATATGTAAATTGCTGACACAACCTTAGACTAAATTATTTCATATCGTAGGTCGTCCTGGCGTGCCAATCAGCAACGAGCTTCCCTCATCTTGGTGGAGTCCCGAAATTGGGCTTCACCTCCTCCTTCGTGCCCATATCAGGCACCACACATTTTTGATTTCATCCACTAATCTACTAATCATGTCTCCTAGTGGTTCAGATATGATGCAGGAAAAGGAGGCTGATACACCCGTGGTTTGGAACGATCTTGAGGGTCTGCGTACACATCTGGAAGGTGTGTTGGAGCGTTCTGCTCATGAGGGTGTAAATGCACATCAGGCACTACAGCTACAAGTGCACATCAGGCATTGCAGAAAATGTTGCAACTATGCAAGCTCAGTTCACTACTTTCCAGCAAAGCATTGATCAGTTGACTCAATCTCTTGCCTCGTTGCGTTAGCCCGTTGCACCACCACTTGTGCAACCTGCTGATGAACTTGCTGATGATGACAGTATCCATGACAACACCAATCTGCTAGGCCCCAATGGCCGTGGGCGTGTTCTTGGCCAACAGGGATGGCTACCACCATTCCTTGGTGCCCGACGCGTAATCCCTGCTGAGGACTATTTCGAGCTAACAAACTATGTGTTCCGGAGTCGTCTTTGCATTTGCTCTTATTGCAGGAATCACATGCTAGAGGTTTGATGGGTCACTTTGGGCATGAGAAGACAATACTCATGCTAGTTGACCACTTCTTTTGGCCATGGATGAGGCGTGATGTGGACAGGTATGTGCGGCGCTGCATTGTGTGCAACACATCCAAGTCCAAGCTGAAGCCTCACGGTTTGTATACACCACTACCTACACCTATTACACCATGGGAAGATATTAGTATGGATTTTGTGCTAGGATTGCCAAAAACTAAACATGGTCATGATTCTATATTTGTGGTAGTGGATACATTCTCTAAGATGGCACACTTTATTGCATGTCATAAGAGCGACGATGCGTCGCATGTGGCTAACCTGTTTTTCAGGGATATTGTACGTTTGCATGGAGTGCCCAAGACTATTGTTTCTGACAGGGACATCAAGTTCGTGAGCTACTTTTGGAAGACCTTATGGGGAAAGCTGGGAATAAATTTGCTGTTTAGCACTACATGTCATCCCCATACTGATGGCCAGACCGAGGTGGTGAATAGAACTTTGTCACAGTTGCTGAGGACAATGTTCAAGAAAAATCTGCGGGAGTGGGCAGATTGTTTGCCGCATGTGGAGTTTGCATACAACATGGCGGCACATTCTACTATTCAGCTTTGTCCATTTGAGGTGGTATATGGCTGCAAACCTATTACACCACTAGATTTGTTGCCTCTTCCATTGCATGAGAGAGTTAATACGGAGGCATCAAAGAGAGCTGATTTTGTGAAGAAAATTCATGAGAAGACTCGAGAGGTTATTGAGAAGAAAGGGAAGAATACTGCTGCTGCTGCTCGCAACAAGTCAAGAAAGTAGGCGCTTTTTCAGCTCGGCAATATGGTATGGGTGCACCCGCGCAAGGACAGATTTCCTTTACTTAGGCGTTCCAAGTTGAGGCCCCGAGGTGCTGGTCCCTATAGAGTGCTTGCAAAGATCAATGATAATGCCTACTTGATTGATATTCCTATTGCTGAGTTTGGTGGTGTTAGCAATAGTTTCAATGTTGCTGATTTATCACCATATGATGGAGATGACCTTGGAGCATCGAGGTCGACGCCTTTTGAAGGGGGAGATGATGAGGACATCCCTACTACACAGCCATCTCCACCTACTGTTGATGATCCTATTGTTCATGATCAAGATAAGTCCAATGACAAGATTAGGATTGGACCAATTACTCGAGCCCGTGCTAAGTTGTTACAACAGCAGGTGAACTCACACCTCGCTGAATCTGATATTTATTGTAATGAGAATTTTATACTGCCTAAGTCTTTGTTCATATGTATGATCAGGTTCATTGGAGAAGAAGGGGTTCGAGGGAGCAAGGAGATGCAGCACATGAAGCACGACGTGGTGATCAAGCAAGAGAGCGTGAGAGAGGAGAGGGAGGTCGGCGCCACAAGCATGGAGGACATCACCACGTGAAGGAGATCAAGTCTGGATAAACACGAGCACATGATGGCGCACTAGGACTGCCTACGACACGATGTCTACACGTCTAAGGCACGCTACACACATGTCATGCACGCTAAAATTAGGCCAAACCCATATATGGGTCGGTATGTACCCGTTTGAGTCAAACTGAGTCAGTTTGGGCCCAAACCAGGCAGGTTTTGGGCCAGGTCATTGCTGATGAAGCCTGGCCACCTATAAGTAACCCTAGGCGCCTCCTCAATTAGGGTTAGACCATGTTTAGACTACAGATTATTTTGTTGAACTGCTATAAGCATTCGTCTGAATTCCTTCACACCAATTCAACTGGATTTGGTGATATACTACTGCAAGTTTAGTGTGATCTGTTGTTCCATTGGGAATCAGTAGATTGCAAACTACCGTTTCATGGTTGACAGCTACGTGCGCAAGCATGTGGAGTCGTGAATATCCTACAGGGTCGATAGCTGTTGCATTGGCATCAGGGTTCAAGCGAGGAGAGTTCATCGGTGACACCAAGTTATCCTCGACAATCATCCGCTGCCATCATCACCATCGCATCGCTCACGAGAAGATTGGGCCACCCCATATCAGCTTCTGATGATCGAGCGGTACTACCGCGGTAGTACATCCGGGCTGATATGGGCACAAAGGAGGAGGTGAAGCCCAATTTCAGGACTCCAGCAAGATGAGGGCAGCTCATTGCAGATTGGCATGCTAGGATGACCTACGATATGTAATAATTAAGTCTAAGGTTGTGTCATCAGTTTGTATCTATGTCCATGTTATTTCATTAGCCAGGTCATGTTGTGGGCTACTTAGGGTTATTTGTGTTTTAGGTTCGGGCCTATCCAAGCCCAATAGTTTTCTGGCCGTCTATATAAGGAGGCCAGCCGGCTAGGGTTTAGGGGAGTTCAGTCATTAGTCTAAAACTATTGTGTGTTGCTTGGTGAAGCATCCCTCCGGGGATGGCGATGTCATTTATCAGTTTATAATAAAGATTGCTACGGAGGTTCTTGTGTTCATCAAGGACTGTTGTGGATTGGTTTGAGGCGTGGTGATCTTCATCACGTTACTTGCTGGATTCGTTCCTCATCTTCAGGTGACATTCATTGGCGTTATTGGAAGATTTATCTATCGGGTAGACTCGCTGTAACGCCCCACCTTTGGATTAAGGTGGAACACCTGTGTTAAGTGCTATTCCCTAGATCATTGATAGCACCATAGAACAAAATATAGTATTCATTGCAAAGTATCAAAGATTACAACGCAGATCCAGATACATAAGTCTTTAAACTTTACAAACTAGCTTAGTCACATGGAATAGCTCAAATGACAGAGTTCAACACAACATAAACACAACAGAAACTAGGTAGCAGTGAGCCTCCATCTTCACCATGCGCCACAGGCAGTCATGTTGGAATGCAGACTCGAGATCCTATCAACTTACTCCTCCTCAGAATATCCTGCACATTTGAATATGCAGCCCCATGAATGGGGTCCGTACAATGATGTACTGGTAAATGACACATATTTGGTGGCTGTTGTGAAAGAACTAACTACATGATATTTGGCTGGTGGATCTCTTGGGCTAATTTGCATAAAGCCATTTTTGTCCTACAATTCTTTCTCAAAACTTTCTTTCAAAATTTTAGTCTTTAAGGGCCGAGATAACCCCCAAATACTACATAGTTGCAAGTTATGTAGCACTGGGCAAAACTCAACAAAGTCGGAACAACAGAAACCACCACCCCTCGGAGTGAATGGCCCTGAGCCCCTATCCTAGGGGTTTCTAGACAAATTTTAATCATTCAGAAACGGTGATGAGATTCTTCCGTACATTCCATGTCTAGATACTCAAATTGTCCATAATCGGGGACACGGTTAATCGATTAGTTGACACCCTGCAGGGGTTGTGCACTTTCACCTTAAGACCCATTCTACCCAGAGAGAAGAATGAGACAAGACCTTTCAGAAGGAGTGTAGTGCCCTACCTTTTGAAAAGGCAAAACTCCTGTGTTAAGTGCTACTCCCTGGATCACTGATAGCACCACAGTACGAAATATAGTATTCATTGCCGATAGTGTCATTTATTATATCGCAAATCCAGATACACAAGTCTTTAAAACCTTACAAAAATAGGTTAGCCACTTGGACTAGCTTAAATACCAGAGTTTAACATAAAATAACACAATGGAAAGTAAATTGCAATGAGCCTCCATCTTCATCACGTGCCATAGGCAGACATATTGGAATGCAGACTCGAGATCCTACTAATCGTTCCGCATCCGAGTAAAACCTGCACGTTTGAATATGCAGCCCCAAAGAAAGGGGTCAGTACAATGACGTACTGGCAAATGACACATATTTGGTGGCTGTTGTGAAAAGACTATACTACATGATATTTGGCTAGTGGATCTTTTGGGCTAATTTGCATAACGCAAGTTTTATCCTATATTTTCCAAATCAAAACACTTTTAATCATTTAGATTTTTCTTTAAGGTCAAGATAACTCCTAAGTCACCACCACATACATGGTTTTCACTGCCAGGCATGTAGCCCCGGGTAGTCACTCTACAAAACCAGGTTAATCCCTCAAGTTACTACAATACCATGGTTTTCACTTCCATGCATGTAGCCCTGAGGCATTCCCTCTTTCTACACAAGTTTTAATTATTTCAAAAAGGTGATGAGATTCTTACATACATTCCATGTCTAGAGACTCAAGTTGTCCATAACTGGGGACACGACTAATCGATTAGTTTTACACCATGTAGGGGTTATGCACTTTCACCTTAAGACTTATTTTACCCCAAAGAATAAAATAAGACAAGACTTTTTAGAAGAAGCATCAACCAAACTAGCCTGACCGTTCCCCCGTTCCACCCACTGTCAAAACTCTTGGTTGAACCCTTACATCATACTCAATCAAGATAGAGCCCATAGTGTCATATGGCTGCACTAGAAGTACTCTAAAACATAGAAGATATAATAATCTCTTTAATCCTGAGTGGCAAATCACAAGCGTACTACTTAGGTCACTAACCACATACCATGGTTTTCACTTCCAGGATATGTGGCCCTAAGTAGCCACTCAACACACCCATAGCCACACCAATCCACCCAGGTAGTTCATTGAAGTTGTAGTTTAATTTTAGAACAACTCATCAACAAAGCATGGCATCACTTTCCAAAGTAAATTTGCAATCCTATCAAGTGGGGTTTAAAGGATGGCTACACACTACTAGGTTCTAAGCATTTTATAAGCTTCTTTGAAAAACAACCTATCATGCATACTACTGAAAAACACTAATGCAATAGTAAAATAGGTAGAAGAATGTGTGTCACTTGCCTTTTTGAAGTTCACGATCTTTCCACTTCTCTCAACAAAATATGTAGCTCTCCGTACAAACTATAACACAGAATTAACACAACATAAACACACCACTCCAACAAAACAAATATAACAAACAATTGAAAATAGTTTATTCAACATTTTAGATTTATTGAGATTCTGCGATAAGAGAGATATGGCAAGATATTGGGTCAAGGTGGTGTCAAGATGATCTTGGTGGTTATGAGTGATCATAGGATTTACCTTGATAGAAAAGAAACAATGCTGAAAAGAAATAGAATTATTCCCATAGTGGAAAATACTCAAATTCTCATATTTGAATTTGAATAATGGTGAAGTGGTTCAAGAAATTTGGGAAATGATTCTACTGAATAGATTACAGTAAAACAAAGCTACTGCGATTGGATTCATTCTAAAATAAATTTTAGAACTAAAGTTAGATCAGAACAGGGATTTGGATAAATTTGATTGCACAAGGTTTGTGCACATATCAACTTTGATATTTCTTGATTCTATGATGTTCTACATGATTAGAGGATTCCAAAGACTATGAATTTGTAATTTTCGGATGCATAGAACAAAAGATATGAATTAAAAAGTGAAACAGATGAGTTTAAATCAATTTAAAAATGAATTCAAATTAATTACTGAAACTATGGATTATTATTGCACTATTGGATTCTACTTATTCTTAGCTTTCCAGAGACATCTTATTTGTAAGATTTCGAGTTACGGAACAATTTCTATGAATTTTTGAAGTTTGTCTTATTTTCTAAAAATTTAAATACGAGAATTGACCGGAATTGACTTTGACCACTTGACTGAGTTGACTGCTGATGTCATGATGACGTCAGAAAAGTCAACAGAAAAAGTTAATTATTTTCAGAAATTTTCTATACAAAAGTTGTAGAGAATTACTAGATCTATCTACCTTACAAATTAATTTGAATTCGGGACAACGAGGTGGACTAGATCTGGATTATACCTTACGAGATCTGAAACTTCGAACGCTTCGTGCTTCTTGCTCGCTGAACGAAACAAGGTGAGACTTGCGGCATTGAAAAACTATTGATGAGAGGAACAATTTCCGTGTTGAAGGGGCGGCGATTCGGGATCATCTTCAAGGTCGATTTGGCTCCGGTTGACTCGAAATTTGATCTATTTCAAAGACATAGATCCGTACATCAAAATGAAAAACTCACCATAAGTAAGTTGTAGAGAATTGAAAGATAAATCTACTCACCAAAGAAATTTGAATTTCGAGAAACGAGCTAGCCTCAAGATACGATCTTCTCCATCAGATCTGAAATCTCTCGGGCCAGCGTGCTCGAGCTACTCTGGACGAAAAGAGATGAGGTTGATCGGAATTGAAGCATCTTGATGATATCTACAACATTTGTTTAGAGGCCGAAGGCAAATACAAAGTTTGGAGGCTCAAAGATTGAAGTCAAAGTTTTGGGAGAGAGGATTTCGGGATTTCGGGGAAAGAAACTTAGATGTACGGAGGTGGGGGCTATATATAGAGGGGTAGGTCAGTTGGGAGCTAGGATTTCAAGTTAGGAACGTTTATAAACTAATGGATCCAAAAAAAGGTGTTGTAGATCTTGAGATATTCGTGTTTAAGTAGAGATAGGTTCTAAAAAATCGAAAAGATAAAGAAAAAACGGGGAGGGTCGGGCGCGTGGGCTGACCGCGGGGTGGGCGGCGCCTAGTATCTGCAAAATGGGGCGGCGTGGTAAGATGGGCCAGCTGGGCCGGGTTTGGTCCGGTCGGCTAAGATCTTTTTTTTCTTTTTCTGTTTTCTTATTTCCTTCATAACTTTTGCATTTTAGCTCTAAATGAGCTCAAACCAATTTCTAAATTTTTATAAAAATCAACACAACATTTTAAAATAATAATAACTAAATTTTCACAATAAAACTAATTTTCAAATAAAATTTTATAAGTTGGCTAAAAAGGGCTTTATTTGCATAATGCAAAATAAAAATATGGTTTGAAAAATAATCCTTTGAAATCAGAGAAAAATACTTTATAAAATAATATTTGAAATAAATTTTCAAATATAGTTTTGGAAATGCCACCTTTATTTAATATAAACTATTTTGTAAATACTTCCTGTGCAAATACGCTTGCATAGGTTTGGATAAATACAAAATAGTATTTTGAAATTCTATTTTCTCAAAAGAGTTCTTCAAGAAATAATAAAAAGTTTGAAATGGTTTTCTAATAAAACTTTTAAATAAACTCAAAAAGTTTTAAATCCCTGTGAAATTTCAATCAACACAAACATAAAAAAGCACAAAAAATTTCCCTCCAAAATTTGATAAAATCTTGGGATGTTACAAGGAGATAGCAACCATACCGGAAAGATCCGTTCCCACCTATAATTCTGCTACCAGCCAATATCTTGCACACAAGTTGAACCCTCACATCTTAATCAGTCAAGACAGAGCCCACATTATCATAAGGCTGCACTGGAAGTACTCTAAAGCATGGAAGACATGGTAATCTCTTTAATCCTGAGTGGCCATCCCGAGTGGCATCCTGAGTACACATCCTCTCGACGAGGCCTGTGCCCTAGAAGTCACCTACATCGCCTCCTCTTATCAAACCAATCCACCCAGGTGATTCATTTTAGTTGAAGTTCTTAATTTGTTCATAAAACAACTTTAACAAGTGATCATAGCATGGCATCAATTTTTTCCAAAGTATTTAGCATCCTAACAGGTGGGGTTTGAAGGATAGCTACACACTACTAGGATCTAAGCATTTTATAAAATAGTTGAATATTCCCCCTATCAAGCATACTACTGAAAACACTAATTCAGTAGTAAAAATAGGTAGAAGATATGTGTGTCACTTGCCTTGGCCAGAATTAGCACAATTAGCACACTCAGAACAATCTCAACTCTAGCTCAGCTCCTCCTCACAATCGAAACAAGCATAGATACAAGAAATAAACACACAATTCTGCTACGCAAACATAGACATGTATGCATGCATGCATATGTCAAATTAATTTCACACACTAAGTTAGTGTGTGAAAATGTTGTATTTAGTGAACCATGATGTTAAGAAAACATTTGTGATGTTAGAAAAGCTTTTTAATTATTTAAAAAGCATTTGGGCAATTTTGGGTATTTGAAATAGGGCCAATTGCCTCCCAAAAATGGTTCTGGTTTGGCAATGCTTTGAGAAAATTTGGTTATGAACCCACTGGATAGTGGACATTAATACAAAGCTACTGCAAGTGGTTTCACTCCAAAAACTATTTTTGAAATCAAATGGTGCTCAAATTAGTGATTAGATTAGATTTGAATGTAGCAAGTATGTGGACGTTTCAAATTTGAATTTTTTTGGTTCCAAGGTATTCTACATGTTCTGAGGAATCCAGAGACTACAAATATGAAGCAAATTGGATGTACAGAACAAAAGTTATGATTTATATGGTGCAAAAGTGCAATTTAAACCATTTGATAATTAGTTCAATTTTTTTTACAGTAACCATGTCATTTTTTTGAAAAATTGGATTCTACACTTTCTCAGGATTCCAGGGATATATTATTTGTGATTTTTGGATTAACAGAAGATTTTCTATGCATTTTACAAGTTTCAGCATATTTGAAATCTATTTAAACAGGTTTTGAACAGAGTAGGCCACGTGGCAGCTTCTTGTTGGCCGGTACCGGTTCGGGGTTAAATTAAACAGAGGCCACTAGATCTGAATGGTTTACCACCATTAGAAAATTGTTATTTTGATGTTCCTCTTGTTGATCTTGCTAAGAAGAAACCTTTGGGGAGGATTAATGATGTTCTTATTATGGTTAACAATAACCTTGTTCCCGTTGATTTCTTTGTTTTGGATATTGAATGCAATGCTTCTTGTCCTATTATTTTAGGAAGACCTTTTCTCAGAACTGCTAGCGCTATTATTGATATGAAAGAAGGCACCATTAGATATCAATTCCCACTCAAGAAAGGTATGGAACACTTCCCTAGAAAGAGAAAGAAGTTACCTTTTGATTCTATTATTAGAGCAAATTATGATGTTGATGCTCTTTTATTTGAAAATACTTGATTCTCACTTTCTGCGCCTAGCTCAAAGGTATTAAAGAAAGCACTCTTGGGAGATAACCCAATGTTTTCTTTTCAGTATGTTTTCTTTTTGTTGAGTCTTGGAAGTTATTACTACTGTAATGACCTCTCCTTATCATTTTTATTTCGTTTTTGTGCCAAGAGTAACCTCTAATTGGAAGAACGTAAGTGACGAGGGTTAACTCGACAAATGTCCTAGATGAAGGACTTAGGATCGGGGAGATAGGGCGTCGGATGAACTCGAAGGTAAAATCAGTCAAACAAGGTGTGTATCGAAAGTAAAAGTGGGTGTAGAAGCTGGCTTGCTTTCAATCTGTCCCTCATCGTCCCCTCCTGGCCCCTATATATAGATGGCCAGGTCTCGAGGATCGGGAGGGGTCCGATACAGATTACAATATTGACATACGACATGAACTCATATTTTGACTAGTATTACAATTGGGCCTAGCTAAACGGGCCTTAGGGGTACTCAACTGACGGGCTCTATTATCTATACCCTTGTCAGTAGCCCCCGAGATTCTACCAGAATTGCAGATTCGGGTTGAATCTCAGATCTTCAATTCTTCGACTTGATCAATACTTGACTTCTTCAGATCTTCAAATCTTCAACTTGGTCTTTCGACTTATCTTTTATTATAATATCTCGCAAGGGGTTTCGATGAACAAGCCTGACAACTCTGACAGATCAAGAGGCCAGTTAACTGCCGAAACAGATACTTGCCACCTACTTCAAATTCAATCCCCTTGGACTTGAATTCGGGAAACCGGTCAAACCCATTCTTTTGCTGCATTTAGGACTTACAAAGAATGAGTCCTAGTGGTTCTCAGGGTACCCAGTGCGTCCACCGGGATTTTTCTTTGTGTCGTAAACACGGATACATGCCAGCAGAGCACATCCATGTGCATATACCGGGCCACACAGGATAGAGCCTGGGGTCTTACCTTCATGATATATTTCAATCACGGCATTCAAGTTTTGTCGCGATGATGTAACTCGAGAATCGCATGTCTCAGCCTTGTTTGACTATTTCAATGTACCAAATATTCGGGTTATTCAACCTTGAGTAATAAAAAATCGCTCCCGATGGGAGTAATGATGGTTCCTGAAGCTTCTCTCGCCTTCATCTCTGTAGTATGCATGAAAAGACATCGTCGGGTGCGCGCCCATCGCTCCCGATGGGAGTAGCCCCCGAGGCTATAGTCGAAAAAAAATCGAGTATAGGCTCAAATATATTGTGCCCTCTTTTAATCATAAAAATGTAGCTTTATTAATAATATCGTCGGGTGCGCGCTCAGCGCTCCCGACGGGAGTAGCCCCCGAGGCTATAGTCGAATATTTTCGGATATAGACTCAAAAACGATTTCTTTCACTGTTGAAGTCTGACACCTTTCATTCGCAGAACATTATATCCAATATTTGTCGAGTAGCCATACCTGTCGCATTATTTTTAACCTCACAACTGCTCGTGACGTCAGTAGCAGAATCTCTTTGTATGTTATGTTGACTAAACGCTGACCGTTGCATGGGTAGTGCGGTAATTTTGTAATTTTCCTTCCCATTAGTGGGCTGTTGCTTCCGCTTCTTACGCCACGTCTCAGCCCACGTTTCTTCGTCAGGAAACTATATAAGGGGGAGATTGGGGAATTTCACTGTTTACCAGTTCCTTGCTTCCGCCGCCACCACCATTGCTGCATACCTTGCGCGCTTCTAATATCCTGCTCAGCCCCCGTGCACAAGCCGTAGATGCGCGTTAAGCACCTTGCGCAGAAGAACAAGATGGGTGACGAGGGGTTAACTCGACAAATGTCCTAGATGAAGGACTTAGGATCGGGGAGACAGGGCGTCAGATGAACTCGAAGGTAAAAGTTGGTCGAGATAGGTGTGTATCGAAAGTAAACTTGGGTGTTCAACCTGGCTTGCTTTCAATCTGCCCTACACCGTCCCCTCCTGGCCCCTATATATAGATGGCCAGGTCTCAAGGATCGGGTAGGGTACAATACAGATTACAATATCGACATACGGTAAGAACTCGTATTCGACTATCATTACAATTGGGCCTAGCTTAACGGGCCTCAGGGGTACACAACTAACGAGCTCTATTAGCTATACCCTTGTCAGTAGCCCCTGAGATTCTGCCAGAATTGCAGATTCAGGTTGAATCTCTAATCTTTAAATCTTCGACTTGATCAATTCTTCGTCTTCTTCATATCTTCAAATCTTCGACTTGGTCTTTCGACTTATGTTTCATGGTAATTTGCTCGCAAGGGGTTTTGATGAACAAGCCTGACAACTTTGACGGATCAAGAGGTCAGTTAACTGCCGGAACAGATACTTGTCACCTACTTCAAATTCAATCCCCTTGGATTTGAATTCGGGATACCGGTCAAATCCACTCTTTTGCCGCATTTAGGACTTACAAAGAATGAATCCCAGTGGTTCTCAGGGTACCCAGTGCGTCCACCAGGATTTTCTTCGTGTCGTAGACACGGATACATACCAGCAGAGCGCATCCATGTGCGTATACTAGGCCACACAGGACGGATCCCGGGGTCTTACCTTCGTGACAAGTCACGACATTCGAGTTTCGTTGCGATAACGCAACTCGAGAATCTTATGTCGCAGTCAAATTTTGACTGAAAATATTCGGGTTTCTACAACCATAAAACTCACTCCCGATGGGAGTAACACTCCTACACTTCTCCAATCTCTAATGCTTTACCAATAAATATCATCGGGTGCGCGCTCAGCGCTCCCGATGGGAGTAGCCCCCGAGGCTATAGTCGAAAAAAGAGTTTTTCGAGTATAGGCTCAAGAGATAATGTAGCTCTTCATACTTCAACTCGAAACACTTCAACTTCGAGGTTCTTCAATTCGAGATACTTTAACTTCGAGGTTCTTCAATTCGAGATACTTTCTTTTTAAGAACACCTTGTGTGATGAATATGAATCCACCACTTTAGTGAAGAGTTCTATTCGATATTTTTCGCAAGTAACAGCCCCCAAGGCTATAAAAAATCCTTCACAAACGATCCTTTTTATCAATTCTGCATTTGTCGGCGCCATCCTTTTTCCTTTATATATAACTTTATGTCGTCAATGAAGACGTAGCTCTTCATCAGTGCGAACCGTTTTATGGGTAGCACTGTAACTTTTACGATTTTTTGACCGTTTAGTGGGCTGCACGATTTTTGACCGTTGGTGGGCTACCGTTTCCGATCTTTGCGCCATGTCTCAGCCCACGATGCTTCTCCCAGAAGATATATAACTGGCGTAGTGGGGAATCGTACTGATACGGATCAACGTGATCCGAAAGGGGTTTGGCCCAATCTTTCACGGCGATCAAACGAACAGCAAGATAGCGGAAGAGAACTCAATCTGAAATAGATCAAACTGATCTCTCTTCAATTCCTCGCGCGGAAACTGACCGAAATCAACTCCCATGCATGGCATAATATCAGATCTTGATGATCAGCAATCAAACACACCGATATGCGCCCCCAAACATTGGGACTTTTCTGGTCTCTTTCTTAGCTCGAAAATAACAAGTCTGATCGATACAAGGCGGCTGCCATAACCCTATATGGGTGACTCTGAACGCTACCTTGGCTGGGCTAGGCCCCAAACCAAACTAAAAGCCCAAATGGCCAAAACACACTTGATTTTGGACAGGCCCAAAACCATCACACACAAATAAAACCAAACTGAAATAAAAACATGACGTGAACTTAATTAAAATAGAACAACTAAATATCCTTCGCTGCAGTGCCTCGGCGAACATGAAACTCCATCGGAGGTGTACGAAAGTTGGGTTTCACATCATCTTGTGGAGGCACTTCAAAGCAGAATTGTCCAAGCTTCAGAACATAAGGAGGTGGTAAAATAGTAGGAGTAGTAGCTATGCTCCCCTTATCATCCCCCCCAACTTGAAAGGAAACCGTCCACGGTTTCGCCTAAATGTGTTGGACTTTTTTCTGAGCAGCAAGCACGTCCACTTTGATATCCTTATCGAGCATAGGCTGCAACACATGACGCTTCCCCTGATGCCACAAGGAATAAACATTGGACCTGCCTTCATGAGTAGAACGCCTATCAAATTGCCACGGTCATCCTAGCAGCACATGACATGCATCCATAGGCAAAACATCACAGACCACTGTGTCCTCATAATTACCTACTGAAAATTTCAGGCGCACCTTATGTGTGACCTTCAGCTTCCCTGAATTATACAACCACTCAACACAATGTGGCTGCGGGTGCTTCCATGTAGGCAATGATAGAGAATCCACCAAACTCTTGCTAACAATATTTGTGTAGCTGCCACTATCAATAATCAGTTTGCAAGTGGTGTCTTTGACGATGCATTGGGTCTGAAATATATTCCAGCGCTGCCCTTGGTCGTGAATGCGATCTTCTGGTACGCGTTGCACCATTAGATTTTTTAAATGTGCAGCAAGTTCATACCCATCCACGATCACTTCAGGATTTTCCTCAGATTCCTCACTTGATGACGCATCAGCTTTCTCATCATCACTAGCAGAAACATAGCCATCATGTGTGAGCATCACCCTTTTTCTATTAGGGCAATCACGCTTCATGTGTCCTCGTCCACCACAAGTAAAACACTCGATGTTTGCTGTGGACTGCGTAGATGCAGTTTTGGACACCCCAGATTTGGGTGCCACGCTATGAGAAACACTATTAGAGCGTGTAGAAGGTGTCGTCTGAACACTAGGACCAGCAGCCTCGGTATGAGAACGAGGCCATGATTTTGTAGGTGTGGCAGCTTGGCGTCGTTTGATTTGTTGCTCCGCACGCTCAGCTTGGTGCACAAGATCCTGAAGATCATGATAGTAAACCATCTCCACACAATCACGTACCTCAAAATTCAGTCCATTCAAAAACCGAGACATCGTGGCCTCTGTATCCTCCCTTGTCCCTGTACGTATCATCAACAACTCAATCTCTTTATAATACTCATCCACAGATTTAGTATCTTGAGTGAGCTGCTGCAACTTATTATACATGTCTCTCTTGTAGTGTTCAGGAACAAAGCGATGTCGCATAAGATCTTTCATACCTGTCCATGATGTTGGGCGAGTACGCATACGCAGAATTTGATTCCACCAAATCAGCACATAACCGGTGAATTCAACAGCAGCCAGTTGAAGTCTCTTCGCCTCAGTGTAATAATGAGTATCAAAAATCTGATCCATGCACATCTCCCACTCCAAATAATCATCAGGTCCGCGGTCACCGGAAAAAGGAGGTATGGACAATTTGATGCGTCCAAGACCACCATCATCAAGTGGAACACGACCAGCATGGCCAACACGGTCACGATCATGTGGCTGTACACGATGAGCACCTGCAGGACGAGCAGCAAACTGTCGTTGTTGGGGTGCATAAACAGCGTCATCGGCAAGTTCTCCTTCATAAGCGGGTGCCACGGGTCGATGATCATGAATTTCAGCAGGGCGGCGTGGTACCACGTCGCGAGGTTGTGCAGCAGGAGGGGGCTGCACGGGTGCACGGGCAGTAGCATCGCCCATTGCATCAATCCGGGTAGCTAGCTGTGCAATTTGTGCTGTCAATGCGGCATGGCTCCGCATAATAAAATCGCACATACTATCAAAACCAGCCCGGACATTAGGAGCTAAATCAGTAGCAAAAATAGGCGGTACAAGCTCTTCTATCTTTTCTCCATCAGCAACGGAATTATCTCCCTCAACAGATTTGACCATCTTCAAAAAGAACAGCAGTTAAATTCAGCGAAGAGGAATCGAAGTAGACTGGCGTTGTACGTTGGACCGGCCCAGGCGCCAGATGCCAGACCGTCTCCGCGCCCTGGCGATCCGACGAGCGAGGCAAGCGGAAGCCTGGCGCTCGAGGCCAGACCGTCTCCGCGCTCGAGCGAGCCCTCGCAAGCGGTACGCCTGGAACGATACAGCAGGCAAGCGTCAGCGCAAAAACTACTCTGGCCTTGAATAGCGTCAGGTTTCAAGCGGGGCGGGTTGCGGGTGCCTGCTATGTGAATGCACGGGACGAAGTCACTGTCGCGGGACCGCACGGGACGCCGCCGCACGCCGCTAGAATCAGTGCGGGAAAGTGTGGCAGCCCGCCTCCACTGCAAACTCCCGCATGCGCACCCTGCAAAGTGCAAACTAGTGCGGGATACTGTGGAAAGTACTCCACGAATCAGCTAGCTGCTATGGATACTGTGGAGAGTACTCCACGCATCAGCTTTCTGCTATGTTCAGTCGCTAGCTGCTATGTCCACGAATCATCACAACTAGAAATGGAGAAAAGAAATAAGAAAAAGGACCAAAGGAAACTGAACCAAATCACTGAGCTAGCTGCTATGTTCAGTCGCTGTAACATGACAGAACCAATAATCTTTAAAGCTGAAATGAATCTTAACAAAATGGTACTGAAACACAACTCACACTAAGTGCAGGTGTAAACAGATTTAGGAAACCATCACACTAGTCGCTGCAACTCTTTTGTGATACATTTTATTCACCACATATTCAGGAAATGTCATTCAAAAGACACTGGTAAGAGTCAGTCTGCTCGATGGTGGCATTTGGAGTTCATCTGAAACGGTGAAACCTATAGGATCCATGCCTCATGTAGTCGAAACACCGAGGTTCATTAGGCCTTTCAGGATATAGTCAGTTCTTGTTGCTGCTCCCTGAAACAACATAAGAATAACGAGTGCCACAAGTAAAGATCATAAAAAATTTAGAGGAACAATTGAAGATCTATTTTATCTCAATTAAGTGACAACACTCTGCATGCTCCAAAACTAACTTAGTTACTAGGGAAAGCATCAAGTTAACAGGTATCTAACATTTGGTACGCCAGGGAAAATACAAAACAGTTATGTTGAGTTCAACTCAAAATAAATAACAAGGCACCACTAGCCAACACCTACAGCTGCTAACAAGTGAAAAGGACATGCTGAAAATGAATTCGAGGAGTGATGGTGAGGCTTACCAACTGCTGGAATCATGTATCAAAAATATCATCACTTGGTCCATAAATATCAGCACGCGTTCCATGAATAACATCGCTCGTTATTGTGCTCCCACTACGATTTCCTGAAATGATGGAAAAATAAAATTGTTGAGTTTTTCATTATAACACCAAAGCATGCTTGATAAGAAATATAAGAAGACAGAGTTAATCACCGGGAGTTCGCAGCCAATCTTGTAGGCAAACTAATGCCTCTACAGTTTCGCTAAGCATCCTGCTCCTGTAATCACTCAATATTCTTCCTCCGGTGGAAAAGGCTGATTCAGAAGCTACGGAGGAGGCAGGTGCAGCCAATACATCCCTTGCTATGCATGATAATACAGGATACTTGTGCCCATTTATGGTCCACCAACTTAGTATGTCAAAATCATTTTCCGGCGGGTGAACAAGATCTTCCAAGTAGATCTGAAGTTCACTCAACTTTGCTCGATTCTCTTGTTGTTCCTTGACATGTTTGTTCCATTGATCCCATGGGTTATCCATACTTGTTGCGGCGCTGCTAGTTCCTTGTTCATTCTCCAATGTGAAGTCATCACCATGTGAAGAATATTCAACAAACAGAGCCTTGAATGTTTTCAGCACTTCACTAAGATACTTCGCTGCCTCACTTCCAAGTCCAGAGTTCAAGCACAACTCCAAGAATTTGAACTTGTACCTTGGGTCGAGTATGACCGGAAGACATATAGTCAAGTACGAGATTTTCCAGACAAGATGGTAGCTTATATCTGTTGACCCAAGATGGTAGTATATAAGTACATCAGATGGTAGCTTATGTCTCCTATATGATTCAAATATTGGCAGTAGAAAGCAAACTGCATATATTTTAAGCCCTGAACCACATGCATAGTAAAGTAAAAACTACCATGGCTTACACATCATCTAGCAGTTGTGATGCACACACACATGATCTAGCAACTCGATTTTATACATTACGTCAGTTGTGATGCACACACACATCATCTAGCAGCATGAAGAACAGTTAGAGAATCAAGCATGTACCTTGGAGAGGATTTTGGGCTCTTCCACTTGCAGCTTGAGCCTTAGCAGAAGTTGACGGCGATGAGAGGTCGGCTTCAGTTGGTGAAGTAAGTGACGGAGGAGCATCTTCTTTGGCGTGTGAGGGAGGGGCTAGAGGAGCACCATCTCCATCAACGATTCGAGCAGCACAGTCCTGACGTGAAGATGGCGGTGGCGCCGCTGTCGACCCCAGCATCAAGAACTCTGAGGGATCTCTCGCCGGCGTAAACGGCAGGGGTCGCGTGATGCCTCAGAAATAGGGGAGGAGGAAGAGCAGGTCGAGGCCTCGGAGGTGGCAGCAGCGTGCGGAGCGATGGAGGTGGCGTCGGCGTTCGTGAGAGATCGAGGCGGCGGCGGCATCCGCGAAAGGGAGAGGAAGGTTAGGGATAGGGCATCGGGAGTCTGCGCCTCTGCGGGATGTTGCAAGCCCGGCGGTGGGCTGGTGGCTGCGCGGTCACGCCGCTTCGGCCCGCAAGAAAGAAAGCGGGAAGCCCAGCGGCCGGTTGCGGGCTGATTTTGCGGGGCAGCCCAGCGGCCTAGCGGGACATCCCGCGCCGCTTGAAACCTGAATAGCGATGCGACCAGAGAGTTTCAATCAGACTCCAACACGTGCAAACCTCTCCAAGTAGAACTCCAAGAGACCAAGACGTGTTGATCTGAAAAGAGCTAGCTGATGCAAAATACGTTTTTGTGACTCCAGGCTGCACAAAAATCAAGATCTGATCTATGTGTAACTTTCACGTGCAAGGCACCAACGCGGAAGATGTCGCGCGCGGCTGTAGCAGGTCCAGGCAAGGCACGAAAATCACAACAAAGGCAAGGCACGAAAATCACAACAGAGTCCAATCTGATCCAATCTATTCTCTTTTTTTTTGCACGTATGTGTAGTAGAAACGGTACCAGACCAAGTCAATTCGTAGCGATCGGAACTTAGCTTGGTTGCCGGAAACTGATCGGAAGTAGCACGTTGGACGTAGAGTCTCCAGGATGGCCACGTGATTGCAAACAGCTTCACGTACAAAAAATTAATTCGTGATCCGAGCGGATCAAGAGCGATGTAAACTTCTGGACTAAAATTTTGTCTCGTAGCTCATGAAGAAAAGAACCAATTAACTCAGGCGTGCAGTAATAGAACTCCTGGCGGCGGAGAAAAATTGGAGTCGTAATTTGGCCTTCCCGATTCAATGAACAGAATCAGCAGACGATGAAAAACTTCAGCAGATCTCAGCAATAAATTCGCCGTGAGGAACCCGACAAATCTGATACCAAGATGATACGGATCAACGTGATCCGAAAGGGGTTTGGCCCAATCTCTCACTGCGATCAAACGAACAGCAAGATAGCGGAAGAGAACTCAATCTGAAATAGATCAAACTGATCTCTCTTCAATTCCTCGCGCTGAAACTGACCGAAATCAACTCCCATGCATGGCATAATATCAGATCTTGATGATCAGCAATCAAACACACCGATATGCGCCCCCAAACATTGGGACTTTTCTGGTCTCTTTCTTAGCTCGAAAATAACAAGTCTGATCGATACAAGGCGGCTGCCATAACCCTATATGGGTGACTCTGAACGCTACCTTGGCTGGGCTAGGCCCCAAACCAAACTAAAAGCCCAAATGGCCAAAACACACTTGATTTTGGACAGGCCCAAAACCATCACACACAAATAAAACCAAACTGAAATAAAAACATGACGCGAACTTAATTAAAATAGAACAACTAAATATCCTTCGCTGCAGTGCCTCGGCGAACATGAAACTCCATCGGAGGTGTACGAAAGTTGGGCTTCACATCATCTTGTGGAGGCACTTCAAAGCAGAATTGTCCAAGCTTCAGAACATAAGGAGGTGGTAAAATAGTAGGAGTAGTAGCTATGCTCCCCTTATCACGTACTGTTCACCAGCTTGTTCCCTCCGCCACCTCCATTGCTGATCTCCTCTGTCTCTTCCTCTCTTGCGAAGCCCCCAAACGAACTTTGTGCTGGATGCGTGTGAAACATCTGGCCACCAAGAGCGCCATGGCCAAGAGCTCTGCCACCAACTGGGTTCGCTCCACCATCACCAAGAAGGAGGTGGAGAAGGCCACGACGGACGGCCTCATCACCGCCGAAGATTCCATCAAATTTCCAAGTACTGAGCGGATCCCGAAGCCCCCGAGCGGTTATCGGGTAATGTTCCTTGCTTTCCTCCTCCGCGGTTTCTCTCTTCCTGCCCACGAGTTTCTCCGTGGGCTTCTGTTTGTTTACGGTGTGCAGCTCCACCAGCTCACACCAAATTCTCTTCTGCACATCGCCTGTTTCGTGACTCTCTGCGAGTCCTTCTTGGGTATTGAGCCACACTTTCTTCTGTGGAGGTCAATCTTTCGACTCCGCCCCAACGTTTCTTTGGCTAGGAAACCCGAACTGGGCGGAGCTGTCGTTTCTGTGCGCCCTGAGGCGCAATACTTTGAATTTTCCATGGCCGCGTCTGTCCAAGGATGGAGGACGAAGTGGTTCTATATCAAGGACCGCAAATCCTCTCCTGAAGATGAATTCGGCCTACCTCCTTTTGATGCTTCCCAGGAGGTTAAGAAATTGGCATCATGGGATACACTCCCCTCAGATGCAGAAGCACAAGAAATTCTTCCTCTTCTTTCCCGCATCAAGGCTTTGAAAGGAGGTCAAGGAGGTGCTCTGTCGGGTATGCAACTTATGGCGTTTTTCATTCAACGTTGAGTTCAACCCCTACAACACCGCCTTACCAGACTTTGGGATTACTCCGGTTTGGAAGATCCTACTCGCATATCTGAAGACCTGATATCGAAAGAAGAAGTCGACAAGCGATTCAGGAATCTTACCAAACTCACCAAGGAACACGGAGTTGCGGATTTAACCGCTGACTTTTTCGACTCCGTGCACCCTCTGCCTGAGGTATGTATCTTCGCGTTTACTTATTGTCAAACTTTGCTTGGTTCGATTTGTGTTTACTCTGTGCCATTGCACTCTGCTAATTTATTCATATGCAGGGTCATCAATTCCTTGTCTCTTGTCCTCCTCTTCCAGAGGCAGGGCCCCTACCAGCTGATCTTGCCTCTACTGCATCTGAAGCCCCCGAGGCTGACAAAAGTCAGGATGGAGATGATGTCGAAGAATCAGAAGAGGAAACTAGCTCGTCGACATCGCCTCCTCCTGTACTAGCTGAAGATGTTGGTGTCGACAAGAAAAGGAAGCGTGTCGACGAAATTGCTTCATCGAGTTCTGCAGCGGCTGGTAAAGCTCCCGTTCTTGCAGAAGATATGGAGTACTTCGACATGCTTGCATCGTAAGTATTGTAGTCGAGTTCTTCAATTGCATTTTTCTTGCCTTGTTTTCATAACTTATATTCTTCATGTAGTGAGGATGAAGAACCACCAACATATGCGACAGCTGCTCCACCACCTTCTCCTATGGCCATTGACGAGCCTGTCGATCCAGATGTTGCACCGAGGGCTACTAGGTCCGGTGTGAAGAAGGTTCCTCAAGCCCGATACCCTAAACGCTCAAAGAGGGCCAAAGAAGTCGAAGTTTCTCTGGAAGCCCATGCACCTACGGTTTCTTCTGATGACGTGAGCAATTCTTCTTTACTTTCTTTCCTTTCATGCACTTCTACTCTTACACACTTCTTTTTTCAGGCTTTAGTGAAGAGATTTATTGCCTTGGGCACGGAGTGTGCAGGGTACCTAAAGGTTGCGAAAGCTTCCGAAGGTACAATCTTGATGTCCAGTCATTACTTTTCTTCCGTGCTTTTTCTTTTCCCACTTATCTGACTCCCTATCGTCTTCTTTTGCAGCTGCCTTAGCAACAGCCAATGCTCGAATCGCGTCGCTGGAAGCGGAGCTCAATGCTTCGCGAAAAGCTTATGATGTGGCGGCCGCTGCTAAAGCGGATGCTGAGAAGTCGCAGAAGACTGCGCTTGGCAAGGCGAAGAAAGCTGAAAAAGCTTTAGCTGAAGCCAACAAGGAGCATGCTCAACAGGAGCAGGCCGTGGCGGAGCGTCTTCACACCATATCTACTGCCGCTGAAAGTAAGTGCTTGCCTTGTCTTCTGTTTTCGCCTTCTGTTGCTCTGGTGTATTTGTTGACACTTGTCTCTTCTTTTCTTTTCTATTGCCCAGAATTCACTGGGGTATTTCCGTCGGCTTTGCAAACAGACGATGATCCTCTGATGAATGCGGTTAACCTACTCGAGGAAAACTGGATATCTATCCAGGAGACTTTTGAGTTGGTTGGCCGCGTTCTATCACGGCTATTTGCTGGGTTGTGGCCGAAGAAAAGGGCGGCGATCCCGAAGGACAACCTGACTGAACTTGCCAAGTTCTTCGATACCACTGAAGACCTCACTCTCTAGCTGAAAGGGCTATCCATGAAGCGCGGCGCCGAGGGTGCTATTGCACTTTCTCTTGCGCATGGTACGGACTTCGACTGGGAGAGGGTTAGCTCTCCCCATGGCCACACCCGTGATGAGATGAAGGTGTTTTTCGAGAAGGCGAAAAAGTTGGCACCTGCATTGTTGACGACGATTTCTCCTTCGGCAGCTTCTGCGGTGCCTGCTGCACCACCTCCGACGGTGAAAGATCCAACGCCACCGTCGACTTCTGGCGAGGAACTGGCCGCGCCCCCTTCTTCCACGGAGCACAATGCTGAGGTGGCGTAGACTCAGTCTTCCTTGTAGCTTTTTAGTTTTCTCCTTTTGAATGTAAAGACTGCAATTAAGTGCAACCCAAGAACCTTAGCCATAGGGTTGTGTTCTTATGTAAATATATCCTCTTCGTATGAAGTCTTATGCTGCTTCTCTGAAATTGTTTCTCCTTTCCTTTCTTTTGTAGTCGATGCATGTTCATGAACCTTTGACTCATGGTTCTGCTCCTTCTTCTGCCCGTGGGTTTGATCCTCAGATTTCGTCGACTACTAGTCGATGCAGTAAATGCTCGAAGTACTCTTCCAGGATATCCGACCTTGAAGCTCGCCTATCTTTGGCCAAATGCCAAGCACAGATGGCCATTAAAAAGGCTAGCCAAGCCAGTGGCTATATGAAGAAAATCTCTTCCCTTGAAGAAAAGGTCTCTGGTTTGATGGTGAAGGTTGTTCATAATGAAGAGTGCGAATCTTTCATTCTTGGTATTGTTGAGTCTGCCTGCGAGATGCTGCGATGTGAGTTTTCTTTCGACTCCTCCTTTCCCTGTTTGTGCACTGCTGTTTTTGTGACATCTTTTGCCATTTGTAGGTACTTGTTTAGATTTTGCTGCTGAAGAACGTCGAGTTGCTGAGCGAAATGCGGCTTTGAAGAAAATGTCGACTGGCTGTGAGACTTTGTGGTCTGATCCTCGACGCCGCAGCGCCATTGTATTGCTTCAAGACCGTGCCCAGCATATTGGCGAATCAGTTGATGGATGCCGGCGAGCTCTCACAACTATGCACTCCATTATGCTTCCCCGTAATCCTTTGCCTACAACTTTCCCACTTCTTCTTGATACTTTCAGATCCAGCCATCGTATTCATAGGTTGATAGAACTGAACTTAGTGGCTGGTGCCAATTTTGCTCTCGGGTGGATACGCAAGTGGCACCCCAGATTGAATTATAGCACGATGTCCCTGAGTTTAGCTCCGGTGGAGCTAGCCTTCGGGTTCATATGGAGAACACGCTGCAACCTGCTCGAAGACTCGTAGCTAGGCTCCTAGAGGCGGATGCTGCGTTTTTCCGCGAGTATCATTATCTAGATCCTTTAGGCGTAGATGATTCTGACAACCCGATGTTGTAAGGTGTATGTGGAACGCGAGAGTTTTCTTATTTCGCGACTATATGTCTGAAATTTATTCTCAAGGCGTATTTGTATGGTTCGTGCGTTTGCCGCATCTTCTCTTTGAAAGACTCGTAAACTCGAATATGAGGAACGCTTTGTCTTTATTTATACTTGTAATGTAAGATACATGGGGTGACCCAAGAGATCCGGCCTGTGACCTGTGTTCTGGATCTAGAGGGCATTGCCCCTGGTATAACTCGTGGCTTTTACAGCCTTTATTGTTCTACTTTATTGTCTTATGATGCTTATGTCGTCGTGGCTTTCCCTTTTTCCTCTGCGCCCATTTCTTCTCCTGATGCTCCTACTCGTGGTTTCTTCGCTTCGGGCTCCGCGACGCATCCTTCGAGTAGCTTGACGCCTTCTGTAGTCGTGCTTTTTGCCTTTTCTGCATGGTTGGCTATTACGCCAAACTTTTGCGCCATCTTGTGGAATTCTCTGTCGCAGAGATCCGAAACTTCAAAACTTCCTTTCACTGTAATGATTCCTCTTGGTCCTGGCATTTTAAGTACCAAATATGTATAGTGAGGCAATGCCATGAATCGCGAAAACGCGGGTCGTCCGAGGATCGCGTGATATTGTGATGGCCAATCCATGACTTCGAAGTCTAGCTTTTCTCTTCTATAATTTTGTCGGTTGCCGAAGCAAACATTGAGTGCTATTCGACCCAGCAGGTAATTGGCACTTCCTGGTATGATTCCATGGAAGGAACAATCTGTTGGCTTCAGGAACTCTAGTGATATATGCATTGCTCGGAGTGTTTTCGCGTATATCAAGTTAATTCCACTCCCTGCATCCATGAATATTCTGTCGACATCATACGCGCCGATTTGAGCTTTGAGTACCAAAGGCGCGTTTCCCGGCCGAGGTACTGTTATAGGGTGATCTTCTTTGTTGAACTCTATTGGTTGCTCTGACCAGTGCAGATATTCCGTTGCAGCTGGAGGTGATATGACTGCTAAGTTGACTTGTCGAGTTATGCTCTTCTCTTCTTTGTTCGACTTGGGTACAGGTTGTATCATTGATATGATGTGTCCTTTTGATGGTACATACCCTTCGTCGTCGTCCTGTCCCTGGTTTTGCTGGTCTTGTCCTTGAGGCGCTCCATTGTTTCCTTGCTGCTTTGTTGGAGGATTGTTGCTTCCTTCGAATCCTTGTCGCCTTGCTTCGGTTTGCTTGTTTATTGCTGCTTCTTGCCGTTTTAAGAATGTTGTGCAGTCTTTCATTGCGTGCCTTGATACTCGTTTCCCATCGACGAACGCTGAGTGTATATGACAAGGCCCGTTGAGCATATCTTCTGGTGATGGGTTGTACTCTCTGGATTCCCTTATAGGGAACTTCTTATAGTCCTCCTTTCTGTAGCTTCTGTATCCCGAGCTTCTGCGATCATTTCCTTGATAGCTATTGTCTTTATATCCTGCGGCGACTTGGCTATGCGAGCCGTAGGTGTCGTAGTTTCGGGATCGTCTCCTTTGATTTCCATATCTGTTTCTTCTGTCGTCTTCTGGAGATCGCGTCCGCTTGTTGTTGCACGCATCTTCTCCATCTGCAAACCTGTTTGCTGTGTCCATGAGGTCTGACACTGTTTTCGGCTTGATTCTACCCATCTCTTCGACTAGGTCTCTTCGCCTTAATCCGATAATGAACGCGTCTATTGCTCTTTCGTCTGAAACTTCGACTGCTGAGTTTTTGATGAGGCTCCATCTTTGGATGTATGCCCGTAGTGTTTCGTCGCGTTGCTGTACGCACGCTTTGACTTCTTCTATTGATGCTGGTCGTTTGTATGTCGACCTGAAGTTGCTTGTAAATTGCTTTGTGAGGTCTTCCCAGCTTCCAACAGATTCTTTCTCTAGTTTGCTCAACCATGACCTTGCTACGCCGGTGAGGTGTAATTGCAAACTTTGCATTGCTATTTCTTTGGTTCCTCCTAATATTTGAACTACTTGTAAGTAATCTGTGAGCCACGATTGTGGTTCCTGTGATCCGTCGTACTTTTGCTGATCATGAGGTAGCTTGAATCCCTTGGGAACTGGAGTGGTGCGAACCCTGCGGGTAAAGCACGGTGCCCCCATCTCTTTTTCGTCGTCTTCATGGTCGCGCCTTTCATTTGGGGATCGCGATCTTCGGGTTCCCCCATGCTGTTTTGGTGACGGCGATCGAGATCGGTGTTTGCTGCTTCTATGTCGAGGACTATTATGACGGCGAGGTGATCTTGCTTTGTGTACTTCCTTGTGATGATGTGCTTCTTCTCATTTTGCTGAGAGCTTGTGACCCACCATGTTGAGTCCGTTCAATGCTGCTCTATGCATGTGCTCCCTAGGATCTCCTGGACTTGGTCGAGTTGTGAGCAGATATGCTTGCGCTGCTACTAATGCTGCCTCGGGGGTTTTCGGTAGGATGTTCCCCTGCTCGTCGACCGATAGGAAGGACGAGTCGAGGTTTTTCAAAATACTATGCCTGTCGGAGTACTCGAGGTTATCATACCTTGAACCGTGTCGACGATTTTTCCTTGCGTTGCTGTATGATGCATCGCTTCGTGCTTTACGAGCAGCTTCGCTAGCTGCAATGGCTGAATCTTTTCTTCTTTGTATCTCTATCTTTTCCTTTGCTAATTGCTTTGCCTGCTGCCTTAGGGCGTAATGATACCCCAAAAGCATGTCTTTGCTAGAATTTGATGGTATTGGCGTGCCGTGTTCTACGGCTTCTCTTATTATCCTCCATTCGTCGACTGATAGTCGAATTTTTTCCCTGCTTGCGAGGGATTCTGGTGTTTGCCCTTCCGCTAGGTGATTTGCTCCTCTGTCGATATTTGCTGGGTTTAATACTGGATTGTCGTTTTCGTCGAATTCTTCTGAATTATCTCCTATAATGGCGAGCACCTGGCATTGTTTGCCGATGTTACCCTTAAAGCTTGAGAAGATCGAGTTACTATCCTCAGAAAGCTCTAATCCTGTCTTCCATGTATCTATTGACTTGTCTGCCGTATCGTCGAGGCAGATCGTGAGATCTTTGAGTTGGACTTCCACGTCAAAATTTTCCTTTTCTTCGTTGTCTTCTGCGATCTTTTCTTTTTGCACTTCCTCTGGGCTGACCGGCGAGTTTACCTCGCTGGAAGAGCCTTCAGAATATTCCATCATTGCTGTTGTTTCGGGCTCCCTTGCCGACGGATCTTGTTTCGTCGGATCTGAAAGGCGAGATGAACCCGACGGTTCGATGAGGATGTTTAAGCTTCCGATTGTCAACTCCATCTCTTGATTTTTGTCGACTTCTGTACTGCTATTGGTTAAAAGCGAAAAAGCCGTCGAATTCATGATTCCAATGCCCAAGATCCCCACGGTCGGCGCCAATTGACGAGGGGTTAACTCGACAAATGTCCTAGATGAAGGACTTAGGATCGGGGAGACAGGGCGTCAGATGAACTCGAAGGTAAAAGTTGGTCGAGATAGGTGTGTATCGAAAGTAAACTTGGGTGTTCAACCTGGCTTGCTTTCAATCTGCCCTACACCGTCCCCTCCTGGCCCCTATATATAGATGGCCAGGTCTCAAGGATCGGGTAGGGTACAATACAGATTACAATATCGACATACGGTAAGAACTCGTATTCGACTATCATTACAATTGGGCCTAGCTTAACGGGACTCAGGGGTACACAACTAACGGGCTCTATTAGCTATACCCTTGTCAATGGGCAAAAGTAGCACTGCTAATTCCGTGACCAGCTGGGTGCCTTCTGTTTTTGCGCAGAAGGATCTGGACAAGGCCCAAGCTGACAGCCTCATATCTGATGATGATCAAGTCATCTTCCCCAGCATCGAGCGGATCCCCAAGCCCCAGGGCGGCTTTCGGGTGATGTTTTTTGCTTTTCTTTTACACGGTCTTTCTCTCCCTACCCACGAATTCCTTTGTGGGCTTCTCTTTGTATACGGTGTGCAGCTTCACCAGCTCACACCAAACTCGATTCTCCACATTGCTTGTTTTATAACTCTTTGTGAGTCGTTTCTGGGGATCGAACCCCATTTTCTTCTTTGGAAATACCTCTTTTGTCTCAGTTCCAGTGTCCCTTTGTCAAAAAAGCCTGAACTGGGCGGAGCTGTTATCTCTGTCCGTGCTGAATCTCAGTATCTGGAGTTTTCCATGGCTGCCTCAGTACAAGGTTGGAGGATGAAATGGTTTTATATCAAAGACCGAAAGGTCTCTTCCTCCGACCAGTATGGCATTGCCCCCTTTGATGCCTCCAAAGAATTGAAAAAATTGGCCTCGTGGGATTCGCCTCCCACAGATGCTGAAATGGAGGAGATCAAACCACTTCTAACCCGCATCCAAGCTCTGAAAAGCGGTAGAGGAGGCGCGCTTTCGGGTACCCAACTCATGGCGTTTTTCTTGCAACATCGAGTTCAACCCCTGCAACATCATCTTTCCAAAATGTGGACGTTTTCTGGCTTGGGAGATTCTTCTCGAGTATCTGAAGATCTTATGGAGAAGAAAGATCTCGACAAACGAGTCAGAGCTCTTACTACTCTCACCAAGGATCATGAAATTACAGAATTGGCCGCGAATTATTTCGACTCCAAGCATCCCTTGGCCGCGGTATGTACTTTTCCCATCTATCCATTTTCGTCTTTCCTCCTTCTTGTTGCTGTTTCTTCTTTTCTTGACTTCCTTGCGATTTAATATTTGCGCAGAACCACCTATTCCTTGTTTCTCATCCGCCTCTACTAGAGGAGGGACCTATTCTAGTGGATCTGGCTTCTGCTGGTTCTGAAGCCCCCGAGGCTGAAGAAAATCATGACGGAGATGATGTCGAAGAATCATTGGAAGGAACTAGCTCAACAACGTCGTCTCCTCCTGCACACTCAGAAGACCCCATCCTAGACAGGAAAAGGAAACGTGTCGAGGAGTTCTTGTCTTCGAGCACGTCTACTCGCAAGAATGTGGCCGTGGAGGCCCCTATTCTGGAGGAAGGAGTAGAGCTCTTCGATGCCCTCTACTCATGAGTTTTCTTGCTGATTTTTGCTTAAGTTCTTCTTTTTGTTCTGCTTGGACAGAGTGTTCGAACTTTGCTTCTTTTATTAGTGGCGACGAGGACCCGAAGAAATTTCCTTCCGCCGCCCCTGTTGCTGATGCTCCTATTGTCGAAGAGCCACCTTCACAAGAGGCAGCTGTGGTGCCTAAATCACTGGAAGCCACTGCCAAGAAGGCTAGTCCTCGAGCTTCTAAACGCCTGAAGAAAGCATCAACTGCGAGTGTTTCTTTCGACGCTTCTCAGCTGGTTATTCCTACTGACGATGTAAGTACCGTATGTTTCTATTGTTTTGTGGTTTTGAACCACTCTCCTCATACACTTCCTTGGACAGGCTTTGCTAAAAAAAATCTCCTTGGGTAATGAATGTGTCGAGTTTCTGAAAGCGGCGAGGCCTTCTCACGGTAAACTTTTGCTACCCTGTGCCTTTTACTTTGCCTGCCTTTCTGTTCCTGCGATTCTTTTATTGAGTTTTCCTTTATCTTTCTTGTGCTACAGATGATTTGGCGGCGGCTAATGCTCGCATTTCGTCTTTGGAAGCTGAACTCAAAGCTTCCAGAAAGGCTTTTGACGCCGCTACTGCTGCCAAGACCAGTGCCGAGAAGTCTTCTAAATCAGCATTGGCGAGGGCGAAGAAAGCGGAGAAGGCTCTTTCTGACACTAACAACGCGCACCTCCAGCGGGAACAGGCCGTGACTGAACGGCGTAATAAAATGTCTGCTCTTGCTTAAGGTGAATATCACGCCTTTCTCTTCTTTGTTGAATTGCCTGCTCTTTATGCCTTCTTATGTGTGCTTATTCCTCTGTATTTTGTTTCCTTTGTCGTGTAGAACATACTAGGTGTCCTTGTCATCTTTGCTACTGACGATGATTCTCTCATGGCCGCAATTAACTTGCTGGAGGCAAACTGGATTTCTATCCAGGAGATCTTCGAATTGGCTAGCCGCGCGCTTACGCGGATCTTCATCGGGTTGTGGCCCAAGTAGAGAGCGGAGGTGCCAAAGACTGACCTGAAGAGGCTTGCCAAGGCGTTTGACACCCCCGACGACCCTATTCTTCTGATGAAGGGCTGCTCCGTGAAGCGAGGTGCAGAGGGGGCCATTGCGCTCGCCTACGCGCATGGCGAGGAGGTCGACTAGGAGAAAGTGAGCTCTTCCCGCGGTCGACCTCTTTCAAAGCTGCGGGTTTTCTTTGAGAAGGCAAAGAAGTACGCGCCAGGCATCGTATCAATTGTCTCTCCTTCGGTGGCTTCTTCGACCTATGTGCCTGCGTCTTCGACTCCAGCATCAAGTGCACCAATGCCTCTTCCAGAAGCTGCTGCTACCTCTGCCACGCCTACCTCTGCCATGGAGCATGATGCTGAGGTGGCGTAGACTTAGTCTTCCTTTGTAATTTTCATTTCTTTTGGTGTAATGAACTTCTAGTTATATTTTGCCCGAGAGCTAGTCAAGGGGCTTGTACTCGCTGTGAATACTTCTCTTTTATGAAATTCTTGAATCTTTTTTCTGGGATATTTGTTTGCTTCTTTCTGCTTGACTTCCAGCCTGCGCGTACTGGTGGGTCTCCTGGCTATGATCGCGGTTTGTCGCCTGCCACTGAACTTGGTTCTAATGTTCCTTTCTCTTCTTGCCGATGTGCTGATTACTTGTCAAGGATTTCAGACCTTGAAGGCTGCTTGTCTTTGATGAAAAGCCAGGCTAAGATTGCTTTCGACAAGGCCAGTAAATCTCATGGTTTGATGAAACAAGTGTCCATCCGGGAAGATGAAGTGTCGAGTCTAGTAGCCAAGATCACACATTTTGAAGAATGCGACTCCTTTCTTGTTGGCATAGTCGAATCGGTTTGCGAAATGTTGTTGTGTAAGCTGCCACAAAGCCTTCTTTTTTATGCTTGCTTTTGGTTTGCTGCTTGCTAACTCTTTATTGCGCCGCAGGTTCTTGCCTTGATCTTGTTGGTGAGTCACGCCGGGTTACTGAACGGATCGCGGCTCATGAGACAGCTGCACAAGGGACTGAGAGCTTATGGTCAAATCCCCATCGCCGTCGTGCCATTGTGATTCTTCAAGACCGGGCGCAACACATTGGAGAGGCCGTCGATGGTTGTCGGATGTCTTTGACAACCATGTATTCTATCTTGTTGCCTTGTAACCCTCTGCCGAGAGATTTTAGGCAACTACTCAAAACTTTTCGGATGAGCCAGCGGGTTCACCTTCTTATAAAGCTTAACTTGATTGCTGGTGCTAACTTTGCTCTTGGATGGATGCGAAAGTGGCACCCAAGACTTAATTATGATGCAATGTCTCAGAGTTTGCCCTCCAGGATGAGCTATAGTTGGAGTTCACATGGATGCGGCGCTAGAGCCAGCGAAGAGGATCATCTCCAGGTTACTACAGGAGGATGCGAGGTTTTTCCGCAAGTATCATTACTTGAATCCTTTTAACGTGGACGACTCAGATCCACCCGCATCGTAGTTTTGATGTATATATTTTGTAAACCGCGAGAGTGTTTTTCCCGAGCTGTTGCCAGAGGGAAATTTTAGTACTCAAGGCATTTTTATGCATTTTGGCGTTTGCCGCGTTTTAAAATTTGTAAGACATGTAAACTCGAATATGAGGAACTTTGTCTTTACTTATGCTTATAATGTAAGATACATAGGGTGACCCAAGAGATCCGGCCAATGACCTGTGTTCTGGATCTAGAGGGCATTGCCCTGGAATAACTTGTGGCTTTTACAGCCTTATTTTTCTACTCTAGTTTTTTTGTCTTGTTGCCTATGCCGCCGCGGTGTTCTCTTCTTCTCCTGTAGGCTTGTCTTGTTCTGATGGCTGTACCCATGGTTTTTTCACCTCCGGCTCTGCTGGGTGTTCTTTGAGTTGTTGTACGGCTGCCGTAGTCGAGCTTTTTGTCTTGTCTTTAGGTTCTCCATAATTTGCCACCATGTCAAAGTTTTGAGCCATCTTGTGGAACTCCTTGTCGCATAGATCTGAGAGTTCGAAGCTTCCTTTGACTGTGATGATTCCTTTGGGTCCTGGCATTTTGAGTACCAGGTACGTGTAGTGAGGTACTGCCATGAAGCACGAAAACGCGGGTCACCCGAGGATCGCGTGATACTGTGATGTCCAGTCCATGACTTTGAAGTATAGTTTCTCTCTTCTGTAGTTTTGTCTGTTTCCAAAGCAGACGTTGAGTGCTATTCGACCAAGTGGATAGTTAGCACTCCCTGGGACTATTCCGTGAAAGGAGCAATCAGTTGGTTTCAGGAACTCCAATGAGATGTGCATTGCTCATAAAGTCTTTGCATATATAAGATTTATGCCACTTCCTGCATCCATGAATACTCTGTCGACATCATAGGTCCCAATTTGGGCTTTGAGTACCAAGGGCGCGTTTCCTGGCTGAGGTACTGTTATTGGGTGATCATCTCTATTGAATTCTATGGGTTGCTCCGACCAGTGCAAATATTCCGTTGTTGCTGGAGGCGAGGTTACCGCTAGGTTAACTTGGCGAGTTATGCTCTTTTCCTCTTTGTTCGACTTTGGCACAGCCTGTATCATTGTTGTAATGTGCCCTTTGGATGGAACATATCCTCCGTCATCGTCGCGTCCCTGATTCGAATGGTCTTGATTTTGAGGGACTCCATTGTTTCCTTGCTGATTTGCATGCCCGTTGCTTGTGTTTCCTTCGTATCCCTGCTGTTTTGCTTCGGCTTGCTTGTTTAGTGCTGCTTCTTGTAGCTTCAAGAACGTTGTGCAATCTTTCATTGCGTGTCTGCATACTCGTTTCCCATCAACAAACGCGGAGTGTATATGACATGGCCCATTTAACATATCTTCTGGTGATGGGTTGTACTCTCTGGATTCTCTTGTCTGAAACTTTTTGTAGTCTTCTTTCCCGTAGCTACGATATCCCAAACTTCTGCGGTCGTTCCCTTCGTAGCTGTTGTCCTTGTACCCTGCGACTACTTGGCTGTGAGAGCCGTAGTTATCGTAATTGCGGGATCTTCTCCTTTGACCTCCATATCTGTTTCCTCTATCATCCTCTGGCGATCGCGTGCGTTTATTGTTGCACGCGTCTTCTCTATCTGCAAACCTGTTTGCTACGTCCATTAGATCTGATATGTTTTTTGGCTTGATTCTTCCCATCTCTTCGACTAGGTCTCCTCGCCTTAACCCGACTATGAATGCGTCTATTGCTCTTTCGTCTGATACTTCGACGGCTGAATTTTTGATGATGCTCCATCTTTGGATGTATGCTCTCAATGTCTCACCGTGTTGCTGTACGCAGGCTTTGACTTCTTCTATGGATGCTGGCCGCTTATATGTCGACTTGAAGTTACTCGTGAATTGTTTTGTGAGTTCTTCCCAGCTTCCAATTGTTTCTTTTTCTAATTTGCTCAACCATGACCTTGCCGTGCCGGTGAGGTGTAATTGCAAACTTTGCATAGCTGTTTCCTTTGTTCCTCCCAATATTTTGACTGCTTGCAGATAATCCGAGAGCCATGACTGTGGCTGTAACATCCCAATTTTTGGGAAAGATTTTATAAGTATTTGCACATGAAATCATGCATCATTTCATCCATTCTTCCACCTTGCATTTCACGCTTTATCAAGTTAGTTGTTTTGTTCTTGAACCAAACCTTCCCTGTATGTTTAATTACAGAGAGAAAGTTTTACAAATTTCAAAGTTTGGCCTAATTTTTAAATCAGAGGTTTTGTAAAGGTTTTCAAACCAAAAATCAAAAGAAAACAGAAAAGAAAGGGAAAGAAAAATAGGAAAAGATTAAAAGGCCCCGGGACAGATTTCCAGCCCACGACCAAAGGCAGCCCACGGCCCACTTCTCTCCCTCCCAGAACCGTTACCCCCCTTTCTCTCTCTTAGTCACCGTCACCTGGACCCCACCTGTCATCCCGTCCAAAGAAACCAGGACGAACACGGTGCACGCGAGCGTGATCTTCCCGAACTCCTCGCCATTTCGGTTTGAACCCTAACCCCTCTGCCATGCCAAGCCACCTACTTAAACCCCCCCTCGTCCGCACTCGCCCACCCAAAACCCTAGCCAGAAACCGCCGCCAGGCTGCCGAGAAACGAAGCCGCCATGCCGCCACTAGAAAAAGAGTTCATCGCCGTTTTGTTGTAAGCCTCGGCTTCCCCTCGATCCGTGATCTGCATCTCCTCTTCCCTCTTGCTCTCGCACCGCTCCCTGACACGGTTTCGCTCTCCCTTTTTCTTCAGATCATAGAACCCGACGCCAACCGGATCTCGTTGTCCGCCAGATGAAACTCCGACGAGCAATTGCCGTAGTTATAGTGCTCCTCGTACCTGCAAACTTTGCCGCCAAGATCGCCTCGACCTTCTGCTCCTCTGGTAAGAGTGTCGTTTCCCAATTTCGCTCCTGCACGACGTATTCCTCCGTGCTCTGCACGACCCGACCTTGGCCTAACCTCCAGCCACGCCGTGACACCCCTACAGGACGAAATCAAGGACGCCGCTTCACCAACGACCTCACCGTAGACTCCTGCACACCGTCGTCACCATCTCCGAGCTCAACGGACGCCGGAAGCACCTCGCCATGATCTCCAGAGCCGCCAGACCCTCGCCGTCGACGTTTCACGGTGAGCCTTTTTCCTCTCCTCTATCTGGCCGTCAGATCTAAATCCTACGGTCTATTTTAGATCACTTAACCAAAACATTATGTTTCAATCTAAGCCACTTGATCTTCTTTTAATCTAATGGTGGCTATGCTGGATCCGCCCGAACCGGTACCGTCCAATAGGGACGCGCCAAGTGTCGTTTCCTGATTAAAACCCGATCGGTTTCATTTTAAATTTCAAGAATATGTTCAAAACTTGTAAAATTCATAACTCGAGTTCTATACGTCCAAATTTAGTAAACTTTGCTTCTATGGATTCACAAAATTGTTTAGAATCTACCTCTAGCATCAAAAACTCCTATAGTAGCTATTTTATACAGTGAATTACTGCAAGCTCTATTTAAGTGTTTTTGCCTTTTAAAAATAGTTGTAGATTTTATTTTGTAGTAAATCCTTTTGGTTTAGGTCCCTACGATACCTCTTAGTACTGTAGCACGTCCAGAATATTTTCAGTACCCTTCTATTTTATCCCTGTAGACTTAGCTTGTTATTTGTTCTATTTGTGTGTTGAAGATAAATGGAGCTTTATAAATTAACTCTAAAATTTTGATCATGTCATCATGCATATAGTTAACAACCAGAGAAAATGCTAGTGTCCTTGAGGTGATTAAAACACATTTGCATGCATACTTTTCTCTTCATGATTGTTTTGTGATTGATATGTTCTTATGGTGCTATATTTTATGTGTAGATTGTGCTGAGTGCAACGAGTGTCTTTGTGACGAGTGCATCAACTCTTCTCCTAATCAAGGCAAGTGTCACCATGTTTCCTTGTCTTGTAGCTTTTCTAGTAGAAGATGCATGTGTAGGTGTTTTTATGATTTCTTATCTTTAGCTTGCTAGATTTTATGCTAAGTTTTTGTCTAGCTTGCCTAGCTTTGCATCTCCTAGTAGAATTGCTGTTGCTATAGGACTTTGCTTTTACACTTGTTGTGGGAAGGGTTAACATATGTTTTTGGCTAAGTGTTGAAAAACCTTGTTTTGCAAAAACTAAGAAAACAACTAAGTTAATGAATCACCTGGGTGGATGTGGCTTTGTTTGGGTTATGTTGAGTGGTTCCCTGGGGTCATGTCATCGAACCTCTGAACCACCAGGTGTATCTCACTTGTGGACGGCCACCTAGGAGCAAAAATATTAGAGACGTTCAAGTCATGGAGCTTCCAGTGCAACCACAAGACATATGGGCTCTGTCTTGGTCAAATAAGCTGCAAGAACTCAAGCCAGGCGAACAGAGGGTGGTAGATGTTGATAGGTTGGAACGCGTCCGTTTGGTCTGAGGGAATGCTTCTGAAAGACCTCGTCTTAGTTTTCACTTGGCCATTTGAGGCAAAATGAGTCTCATGGCAAAATGAGTTAACTAAGCCTTGTGGGAAAAGTGCACCACCTCTGCAGAGTGTTTAGAACTAAGTACTTAGCCGTGTCCCCAGTTACGGACAACTTTGAGTGACATGATGTTGAAGCCGTTCAAGAATCTCCTCACCCCAATTTCACTAAGTTAAAACTTGATGGGTAAACTTGGGTAGACAAGGAGCTTCTTGTCAAAAAAATTGCTAAGGAAAAACTTGAGTTCTTACAAAGATAGGGAAAACTTGCTTTTGCTAAGTTAAAACTCCACCTGGCCAAATAGCACATAAGTGTAGGTGCCATTGAGTCCACCAAAGTGACATCTTGCCAATACATTCAAAGTATTGACCCTCCGTGGCTGCAATGTATCATGTTGCAGGTAGCTACTATGAAGATTGAAGATTGCTGCGCTACGGTCACGAGTCTTCGTCCAACACGTCTGCCTGCGGAGCCTTGAAGAAAAGAAGACTTATAGTTCATTTACTTAGTCATTTTCTAGAGTTGTAATAAGTTTGTGGCTTTGTGCCTTATTGAGTTGTAAAAGACTATGTTATTTGTGGATCAAGCGTTGTAATAAAGACCTTTGTATTCTTGATATTTCATCTTGTAACTGTGTGTGCTAGCAGTCGATCCGGGACTAGCACAAATGAAACATAGGTACGCTACAGTGGCTCCTGGGATCCATCATATTTTTGCTGATCATGAGGTAATTTGAAACCTTTGGGTAGTGGCGTGGTGCGAACCCTATGGGTAAAGCATGATGCCCCATCTCCTTTTTGTCATCTTTGTAATCGTATGCCTTAGTTGGGGACCTAGATCTTCGGGTTCCTCTGTACTTCGGCTTTTGTGTTGCCCTGGTGATGGTGTTCTAGATGGTCGACTGGCGCTCCTGTGTCGAGGACTATTGTGACGGCGCGGTGATCTTGGCTTATGGGCTCCTTTGTTGCGATATGCCTCCTCCTCTTTTGCTGATAATTTGTTCCCTACCATCTTCAATCCGTTTAGTGCTGCGCGGTGCATATGTTCCCTCGGGTCTCCTAGGTTTGGTCGTGTTGTATGTAAGTATGCTTGAGCTGCCACCAGCGCTACTTTAGGAGTTTTTGGTATAATGTTTTCTTGCTCGTCGACCGATAGGAAGGACGAGTCGAGGTTTTTGGAGATGCTTTGCTTTTCTGAATACTCGAGGTTTTCATATCTTGATCCATGTCGATGATGCCTTTTATTTATGTATGACGCATCGCTACGTGCTCTGCGAGCAGCGTCGCTCGCTGTAATGGCTGAGTCTTTCCTCTTCTGTATTTCAATCCTCTCCTTTGCTAGTTGCTTCGCTTGCTGCCTTAGGGCGTAGTGATACCCCAAAAGCATATTTTTGCTAGAGTTTGTTGGTATTGGCATGCCGTGCTCCACGACTATCTTGATTATTCTCCACTCGTCGACTGATAGTTGAACTTTCTCCCTAGTTGTTAGGGAGTCTGCAGTTTCTCCTTCTGCTAAATGATTCGCTCCCCTGTTTATGTTTGCTGGATTAAGCACTGGATTGTTGTTTTCGTCAAGTTCCTCTTAGTTGTCTCCTATGATAGCGAGTATCTGGTATCGATTGTCGAGTTTGTTGTTGGAACTTGAGAAGATCGAATTGTCATCTTCAAAAAGCCCTAATCCTGTCTTCCAGGTGTCTGTTGATTGATCTGAGGTGTCATCATGGCAGATCATGAGATCTTTGAGTTGAACTTCTAAGTCGAAATTCTCCATGATTTCGTCGCCTCCTGCAATTTTTCTTTCTTCTGTTTCTGCTAAGTTGACCGGCGAGTTTACCTTGCTGGAATAGCCTTCCGATGATTCTGACATTGCTACTGTCTTGGGTTCACTTGCCGACGGACCCGGTTTCGCCGGATCGGAAAGGCGAATCAAACCTAGTGATCCAACGCGAAAGTTCAAACTTCCGATCGTCAAATCCATATCTTGATCCATGCTCTCGAATACTTGCGTAAAACTTGACTGGTGAGGTTGAAAATCGACAGTTCCGAAGGGTATCTGGATTTTGTCGACTTTTGGATTCCTGCTGACTAAAAGCGAAAAAGCGATCGAATTCATGATTCCAACACCCAAGGTCCCCACGGTCGGTGCCAATTGACGAGGGTTAACTCGACAAATGTCCTAGATGAAGGACTTAGGGTCGAGGAGATAGGGCGTCGGATGAACTCGAAGGTAAAGTCAGTCAAACAAGGTGTGTATCGAAAGTAAACGTGGGTGTAGAACCTGGCTTGCTTTCAATATGTCCCTCACCGTCCCCTCCTGGCCCCTATATATAGATGACCAGGTCTCGAGGATCGGGAGGGGTCCGATACAGATTACAATATCGACATATGACATGAACTTGTATTTTGACTAGTATTACAATTGGGCCTAGCTAAATGGGCCTCAGGGGTACTCAACTGACGGGCTCTATTATCTATACCCTTGTCAGTAAGATTTGGGGAAGTTGTTGTCCTGAAACAGATTTCTGTGCTTCACCATAAAAATTTGTGAAAATTCCAAGAACGTCATTTTGATCTACGATTTCTCGTGCACATGCCCGAGGTTATTATCTAACTTTAATTAGTTTTGGACTTTTCGATTTGAGCAACAGAAGATTTTCAAAAAAATATTGATCTTTACCAGCTGTTCTATTTTGACAGATTTCTGCCACTATTTGCATTTGCCTCTTGATCTCTTTCTTCTTGAGTTATTTTGATCACAGAACTTTTAGAAGAAGTTGCTATAGTAGATTATGTGTTAATATGTGTTTTACTTGAGTTGAAACTGAACCAAAAGTGGATTTACTATCTTGCATAAACTAATGTTGCTAATGAGAATTGTGTAAAGTTTTGTATGAAGGAAGTTTTCAAGTGTAGGGAAACGAGAATAATCAGATGAGATGAAGTATGGACAAAAGCTCAAGCATGGGGATGCCCATGTCACCCCAAGAAATATCCAAGAAGTACAAGCGTCAAAGCTTGGGGATGCCCCGAGGCACCCCTTCTTCATCAACAAAAATATCAGGTCATCTTTCAAGACACTATATTTTCATTGCTTCATATGCTATGTGTTTTTCTTGGAGTGTCTTTATTTTTGCTTTCAGTTTTATTTTGTTTTGTTTGCTACAATAAATGGTTGGACCCCAACATATTTCTTTTGGAGAAGACACACTCCGTTTTCATTGCCTAGAACACTCTAGTTTTCACTCTTATCGTTCAACGAGTGTTCTCTTTTTCTAGTACTGCGTTTAGCTTTTGTTTTCCGCCTCCATTCTTGTTCAGAACTTGTTAGTTCTTTGTAGCTAGTTGTGCTTAGACCTCTGGTATTTGTTTCTTTCATCTTTTAGAGTTGTTTCAAAAAGGTTGATTGGTGTTGGAAAAGAGTAATTTGTTTCATGCTTATAGTGATGCAAAAAGGGAGCTTGTTTAGACTGTGGCTTAGACTTTATCATGTCGTGCTTGATATTATTTTTATTATATGCTTAGTAGTTATTGTTGTAGCATGACTTGTCTCAAATGACTGAGAGTGCTTAATGTGCCTTTGAAAGAATCATGCATTGTTTTTATCTTATAGAAGCATAATATTGTGGTATTCTCCTTTGATGCTTTATTTGGGTTGACACGGCGCATGCTTACACCATGTTTGACTTTAAACCAGTCGCCTCAAGCCTCTATGATCATTTGGTTTTTGACTTGATATCACTTTATGCTTTGGTTAATAATGTTTGTCGATATGCATGATTATGGCTATTATTGCTCTCTTAGTTGGTCACTCCCAGTCTTTTGCTAGCCTTCACCTGTACTGAGAGGGAATACTTCTTGTGCATCCAACTCCCAAAAACCAAAGTTTTTCCAAAGAGTCCACTACAAATTCCTATGCATGGTATTTCAAACCATTCCAAGTAAATTTTCATGTGCTACCTTTCAAAACCTTCAAATACTTCTCATTTTGTGACACTATTTTTAGCTCATGAGGACGTAGTGGTCGGGTTTGCTATCTTCCATATTGAATTAAGTACCCCTCGACTTGCATGCTTCATCTGCTCGTCATTAATTTTGCAAGAGAGCTGGTCAGACCATTGTAACCTCTAAAAAAAGCACTCCTCCATGGTATGTGAAAGTTGGTGGGCACCCGAAGGATTCGGTTAGCCATGGTTTGTGAAAGGAAAAGTGGGGATGAGTGCCAAATTTTATAAAAGAGCATGTATATGCCAATTTTTCAAGAACTTGGAACCGCTCTCAACTTGTTTAGTATGGAAGATAGCAAGAACCCCATTGCCAGCCGTTGACAAGAACAAGCACCTCTCAAAACAATTTTTTTATCTCTATTTTACAAATGAAAAGCTCTAGCACATGTTAAATCCATGCTTCCCTCTATGAATGGCCTTTCTTTTACTTTTATGTTGAGTCTTCATATTCTACCTTTATGCACCGATTAAGAGAGCATAGTTGTCATTCTGAGTATAATGTGCATGGACCCAAAATTTATTAATGATTGATTCATGATTATGGTATTGCTTGTTCTCAAATTATTTGTATCTAGTCACCCTCTTGAACTTTGAAGGTGTCCTATGCATTTATATTTTGCTACTCCATGAGGGACAAGCTGAATACCACTTTGCTATGTTTTCTATATGCTTCAAACAAATATACACCTTTCAATGCATTAATACTCATGACCTTTTGTTTGTGTTTCTTTTCATGTTGTAACATGGTTGCTAAGTTCTATGGTTAGAATTATATCTCTTATGCCCATGTTTAGAGTACTTTGATCTCAGCATGCAATGCTTTACCTTAAGTTAATCAAGATTGTGTTGGTGCAAGTCACCTCAAAAATTATTGTTTTGTTATCACTTACCTACTCGAGGACGAGCATGAGTTAAGCTTGGGGATGCTTGATACGTCTCAAACGTATCTATAATTTTTGATGCTCCATGCTTGTTTTACACCAACTGCTTTCGGTTTTGTTTACACTTTGTGGCATTTTTATGCATTTTCCAGAACTAACCTATTAACGAGATGCCATAGTGCCAGTTCCTGTTTTCTGCTGTTTTTGTGTTGCAGAAAAGTTACACTAGAAATATTCTCAGAATTGGACGAAACGAAAGTCGAAGTTCCTATTTACCTGACACCGAGACGGAGTCCAAAGGAGAGACGGGGGGGCCAGAGGGCAGCCGCACCATAGGGTGGCGCGGGCCACCCCCTGGCCACACCACCAGGTGGTGTGGACCCTTGGTCCACCCCCTGACATCGCCCTTCTGCCTATAAATTCCCTTCAACGGGAAAACCCTAAGGGGACAAACACTTTTCAATGAAACATACTGCAAGCCGCCGCCGTCATCATCTCAAGATTGGGAGGGTCTAGAAGCTCTTCCCGGCACCCTGCTGGAGAGGGGAATCATCACCGGAGGCCTTCTTCATCACCATGCCAGCCTCCGGAGTGATGCGTGAGTAGTCTACCTTGGACTATGGGTCCATAGCAGTAGCTAGATGGTTGTCTTCTCCTCCATGTGCCTCATGTGTAGATCTTGTGAGCTGCCTATCATGATCAAGATCATCATTATGTAATTCTACATGTTGTGTTTGTTGGGATCCGATGAATATTGAGTACTATATGTCTAGTTGATTATTGATTTATCATGTCTATGTTATTTATGATCTTGCATGCTCTTCGTTGCTAGTAAATATCTTGGTCGAGTAGATGCTAGTGACTCCAAGAGGGAGTATTTATGCTCAATAGTGGGTTCATGCCTCTAGTAATCTGGGAGTGACAATAACTTCTAAGGTTGTAGATGTGTTGTTGCTACTAGGGAGAAAACAACAATCTTTTGTTTAAGGACATTTTTATTGTTTACATTACACACTTTGCTTAAGGCGATAATTTGTTGCTTGCAACTTAATACCCAAGGTTCCACGTTGCTGCTGGCGCCGGTAGTGCGCCGTGCCAAAAGTCAGCGAGCATCAACCTTCAGAAGTGGTTTCTTTCTCCTACTGGTCGATTAAACCTTGGTTTATTACTGAGGGAAAACTTACTGTTGTGCTCATCATACCTTCCTCTTGGGGTTCCCAACTAGTAGTCAAGACTACACACCAACAACGAGCTTGAGCTTCTTCAAAAGACTCTTGAGAAACTCCTTGGTCATCACCACTATTTTGGTCCTCGCCTTGACCTTCAACTTGAGCTTGTTCATCAACATGTGCATGCTCATCATCTTGATCTTGGCCTTGATCTACCATTGGTGAAGACTCACTACCATCCACTTGGTCTTGATCTTGGCCTTGCTCGCTTGGGTGAAGGTCTAGAGCTTGTCTTTGGTTAGCATCAATTGGACCTTGTGGAGCTTGTTGAGCTTGCGAAGGTGAAGGCTCCACTTGAGTAGAGCATAGTCCTTCTCCTTCCGCCAAAAGGTGTTCCTCAATGGGTATGAGATGTCCCACACCCATTTTTCATATGGCTAGAGGAGGTATTTCGTCACCTACATCACAAACACCACTTTGGTCCACACAGGAGCCGTCATTCTTGTCGAATCTCACATTAGAAACTTCAACAGCATGAGTGGACTCTTTTGTCAAAGATTCTAAAAGCATGAGATTCGGTGGCATAACCAACAAAGATACCCTCAAGTGCTTTAGAGTCAAACTTGGACAAATGGACACCCTTTTGAGATAGAAGCACTTACAACCAAATACCCAGAAGTACTTGATGTTAGGCTTGTTGTCGGTGAGGATCTCATAAGGAGTCTCATTCAAGCCCTTGTGAATATATAACCGATTTGTCACATGACAAGCGGTATTAATGGCTCGGACCAAAAGTTATATGGAGATTTAAACCCCGCTAATATGGTCCTTGCCATGTCCATCAAAGTCCGGTTCTTCCGCTCGGCTACACCATTTTGTTGTGGAGTGTAGGGAGACGAGTATTGATGATGAATCCCTTCATCACTTAGGAAGTCATTCAAGGTGTAGTTCTTGAACTCGGTGTCATTATCACTTCGAATCATCAATATATCTTGGTCATATTGATGTTGAACTTCATTGGTGAAGTCTTTGATGGTTTGTTGGGTATCTTACTTGTGCTTGAAGAAGTAGACCCATGTGTATCTCGAGTAGTCATTGACAATCACCAAACAATACTTCTTCCCTCCTAGACTTGCATGAGTTGGAGGGCCAAAGAGATCCATGTGAAGGAGCTCTAGGACCCTCTTAGATGAAATGATCATCTTACTAGGATGAGGAAGTTCATGCATCTTTCCTTCAATGCAAGCTCTACACACATGATCTTTTGCAAAGGTTAGATCGGTTAGTCCTAGGATGTGGTTGTCTTTGTGAATACTTTGCAAAGTACTCATATTGACGTGGCCTAGCCAGCGATGCCAAAGCCATCCCACGTCAATCGTAGCCATTAGGCAACTCGCGGCTTTAGTGACTTTCTCTGAGAAGTCAATCACATATAAGCCATCTTTGACATGCCAACAAAGGCTACTTTAAGAGACTTGCTCCACAAAAGAACCACAATCCCAACATCAAAGAAAGTTGCAAAGCCCATATCGGCAAGTTGAGCTACGGAAAGTAAATTGTATGAAAGGGTTTCAACAAGCATGACATCTTCCACGGTAACATTTTGTGAGATGACAACCTTGCCAAGACCCAATACCTTTGACCTTGAAGAATCCCCATAGGTGATGTAGCCCGCACTAGATGGACCGGTGCGGAGCTCCTTCACCAAATCTTTGCTTCCAGACATATGATTGGTAGCACCACTATCAATTATCCATTGTCCCACACCGGAAGCAAATCCCTACAAGAGATCAAGTCTTGTTTTTAGGTCCCCATTTTTCAATGGGTCCTCTTTTGTTAGTGACAAGGGTCTTAGGAACCCAAATGGACCAAGAAATGTATTCATTTGGTGAACCAACAAATTTGGCATAAACATGCCCATCATATGCACGGCAAAAAACATATGAGGGATTATATTTTCCCACAAAGTTGTTGTGGTTAGGCATTGCCTTTTTGGCATTCCCAAGCACTTCCTTCACAAGCTCACCCTCCTCCTCAAAGACATTGCCCTCCTCATCAAAGCATATGTCACTTGGGATGCGCTTCTTAGGAGGAGGAGGGACGGGAACTTCTTCCTATTGTTGTTCTTCTTCTTGTTCCTCTTTTTCTTATACTTGGAGATGAAACCAAGTCCCATCTTATCACCATATTGCCTTTGAGCACTCAAGAGCTCATCAAGACTCGCATCTCCCTTGAGAGGGTCTTTCTCATAAAGAGGATTAATGTGACATGAACTTGCAACAAAAGTGGTAGAAGGGAACTTAGTTGCTTCTTGGGAAATTATAAGATTAACTTCTCATTTTGCAACCTGAGTTCATTAGCAATAGATTGAGCAATGTCCATGATCACTTTTAAGTTTAGCAATGCCCAAATAATGAGATTCTTCAAGACCCAACTTGGATGCCTCAAGTGCCATCCTAAGGTCTTGCTCAACCTCAAGAGACTGAGTGAGAGTAGCAATTTCATTGGCATACTCACGAGCATGCCCCTCTAACTCAAAGATGCATTCCTCATTTTTTTCATTTACTTGGAGGGTCTCGTTATATTGATCTAGGAGAATCTCAAAGTGAGCTTTGGTCTCTCCATGCAATTTTGACATGAAGATGTCCATTTCATTAGGCTCATCCTTATCATCGCTTGTGTCAACACAATTCATCAAAGATAGGCCTCTAGGTATGATGGGTGTGAGAGTAGGTGATACCTTTGTAGCATGAGCCATGAGACATGTCGCATTGAGGTTGGTGCGGTTGGACTCAATTGCAGAAGCGAAGAGGGATGACAAAGAGGTAGGTTTGGCAATGGCAATGGCGACCCTCCCTACTTCTTCATCGTCACTTGCATCATCACCGGAAGGGTATTCTTCTTGAGTCATCAATGCTCTTGTTGGAATGGCGTTCTTCTTGTCGGAGTTCCTTGGAGGGTATGACTTGGCCTTCAACTCCTTGCGGACAAGTCTTCCATTGTGATCCTCCACTCTTTCATTAGGACAATCCATAATGAAGTGCTTTTGGTTGCCACAATTGTAGCAAGTCCTCACTCTACTTGTGGCCTTAGGCTTGAAAGGACTAGAATATCTCCACTTTCTTCATGAATGCCCTTTGAGCAAGCGCCATGTGCTCAGCATGAGCATACTTCATGTCTTCGGGGCTTCCTTCCAATATTTCTTCTTGTTCTTCCTCCAAACTTGCTTCTCCATGATATGAGACTTTGGCTTTCAAAGCAAGGTTAGGAGCACGAACACCACGTGCACAAGCGAGGGCATCATCTGCATTCTTCTCGGAAATCTTCCTTGCCACAATCTCTTGCAAGATGTCATGTGTCTTCATCTTCCGAAAGTTGGCATCTCCCTTGATTGAGTTGATTGTATCCTTCATGAAGGGCAAGAGGGCTTGGATGAACTTCCTCTTCATCCACTTCCCATCACATTGGGTAGAACCATGGTCGATTAGCTTCACTTAAAGTGCCAAGAGACGCCTATGGAGTTCTTGAGGATCTTCACTGTCAAGCATGGCAAAGTTGTCCGCCTCATTGTGAGCTTCATCAAACTTGGATTCTTGAATGCTTGTGTTCCTAATGAAGAGGTCCGTGAGAGCATCCCAAGCTTCCTTGACGGAGGTGATGGATCGAACAAATGCCTTGTCCTTCTTGGAGAGAGCCATATGGATGAGGTGCAAGGCGGAGGCATTGAGTTCCTTGTCAATGAGCTCCCATGGTTGCAAGTTTTTCAATTCCTTGGAAGATCGATGAAATCCCTGTTCAATGATTCTCCAAAGCTCAATGGAAACAAAGTTTATGTGAGAGCGCATGTTATCTTGCCAATTGGCAAAGCTAGAAGCATCAAGTGGTGGCGGAGGACCGCATGAAGCAAGGCGTGGCATTTGGAGGTGTCTCCCAGAGACATAGCTCGTAGGATGTGGAATTTTCGTGCTATGTCCCCTAGGCGTGTCACCTTTCTTGGCAGTGTCCCCGTCGCCCTCAACATCATCCACCTTCTCTAGATCATGCTTGTTTAAGGAAGCTCCCTTATCCGAGGTGTCAACTGGAGCTGGTGGAGTGGTACATGTCATGCCACTAGTGAGGGCATTGAGTTGAGTTTTGTGACTTTGAATTTCTACCATCATGGCCTCCATTCGGGACATGAGGTCGTTGAAATCCGCCTTAGTGTCGGGATCCTCGTCGCCCATATTCTCTTAGGCGATTAAGCCCAATCAAAGAGTCGTTGCTCTGATACCAATTGAAAGGATCTTTACGGGCGACTAGAGGGTGGTGAAAAGGTGCTAAGTCAATTTTTAATCTTTTTTCAATTTTAAGGCTTGACATAAAGTAAATTCACTAGATGTACAACTAGATGAGTTTCCTACAAGTGACAAGCAAGCAAGTAAACAAGATACAAGTAAGGGAATGAAATAACCGAAGAGCAGAGACCGGAGACACAAGGATGTTTTCCTGTAGTTCCTTACTTTTGAGGGGAAGTACGTCTACATTGGAGAGGTGTGGCGACACGGAGTCCACCAACGCCACAAAGGCTCACCTTGTTCTTCGGTGAGCAAGCCATGGAGGCTAGCTCGTTTCCACTAAGCGGTGGTATTGGGGGCACTGACCGAAACCCTTACACGTAGGTTGGGGCACAGCTCCACAACTCAATTGGAGGCTCCCAACAAGAAAACCATGAAGCTTTTACATAGAGGAAGCTTCAAGGTGACCTCTTTTGCTCAAGGCAAGTTCCATGGAGGATGGGTGGGGAAAAATCAAATCACTTGGATAGGATTATAGATCTAGGGCTCCTCTCCCAATCTACCAGATCTTGGAGGATTTGGTTGGCTAGAGAGAGAGATCTCCGAAGGTGAAAAACTCTTACTTTAATGGAGGAGAGAGAAAAGTTGAGGTGAGCTCTTGGGGAAGAAAACCTCTCCTATTTATACGTGGGGCACAATTATGGCCATTACAGTGCCCCGAGCGGTACTACCGGCCTGGGGGCGGTAGTACCGGCCACCGTCTTCGCATCCTTTGTTTGAATCTGGTCACAGAAATTCCTGCTCGGCTGTAGTACTACTGACACCAGCGGTAGTATCGCCCATGGCTTCGTCTTCACTAGATGCGGGCTCGCTAGTAGGACCGGGGTACTTCCGCCCGAGTCACGCTTAATCCTTAAGCGAGTACTGGGAACAAAAGCGCCCCAGTCGGTATTGGCCCGGTACTACTCGGCGGTAGTACCGCCCGCTTCACCCTGACCAGAACCATCTTGGGCAGTAGTACCGGTCGACCCAGAGCGGTACTACCATCCATTTTGAAAGCGCGTCGACTCCAGCACCCGGCGGTACTATCGGGCTGATACCATCCCACTACCACTTGTTATCTTAGCCATTACTAGCAGCTAAGCGGTAGTGGCCCGGTACTTTGGGGCGGTAGTACCGCTCCTGATGAGGACATCCCTACTACACAACCATCTCCACCTACTGTTGATGATCCTATTGTTGCTGATCAAGATATGTCCAATGACAAGATTGGGATTGGACCAGTTACTCGAGCCCGTGCTAAGTTGTTACAATAGCAGGTGAACTCACTCCTCTCTGAATCTGATATTTATTGTAAAGAGAATTTTATACTGCCTAAGTCTTTGTTCATATGTATGATCAGGTTCATAGGAGAAGAAGGGGTTCGAGGGAGCAAGGAGATGCAACACATGGAGCACAACATGGTGATCAAGCAAGAGAGCGTGAGGGAGGAGAGGGAGGCCGGCGCCACAAGCATGGAGGACATCACCACGTGAAGGAGATCAAGTCTAGATGAGCACGAGCACGTGATGGTGCACTAGGACTGCCTACGACCCGATGTCTACATGTCTAAGGTGCACTACACACATGTCCTGCGTTGATAAGGGGAGCATAGCTACTACTCCTAATATTTTACGACCTCCTTATGTTCTGAAGCTTGGACAATTCTGCTTTGAAGTGCCTCCTGAAGATGATGTGAAGCCCAACTTTCGGACACCTCCAATGATGTTTCATTTTCGCCAAGGGGCTGCGGCCAAAGATATTTAGGTCTTCTATTTTTATTAAGTTCGTGTCATATTTTTATTTCAGTTTGGTTTTATTTGTGTGTGTTGGTTTTGGGCCTGTCCAAAATCAAGTGTGTTTTGGCCATTTGGGCTTTTAGTTTGGTATGGGGCCTAACCCATCCAAAGTAGCGTTCAGAGTCACCCCATATAGGGTTATGCCAGCCGCCTTGTATCGTTAGACTTGTTATTTTCGAGCTAAGGAAGAGACCAAAAAAGTCCCAATGTTTGGGGGCGCATATCGGTGTGTTTGATTGCTGATCTTTGAGATCTGATATTATGCCATGCGTCGGAATTGATTCCGGTCAGTTTTAACGCGAGGAATTAAAGAGAGATCAGTTTGATCAATTTCAGATTGAGTTCTCTTTTGCTATTTTGCTGATTCTATCGATCGCCATGAAAGATTGGGCCTAAAACCCTTGGTATTAGATTTTACTGGATTTATCACGGTGACATTTGTGTTAAGATCGATTTTACTGCTAAGATTTGTTTTCTGCTAGAGGTCCGTGTTTTTGATCGCGACGGAATCCCTGCCACCGCCATACTGGTTTGTTGCAGCGATAGGTCTTGTTGCCGTCTGGTCCCTGTCCTCGATCGCGTGCTGCACCCGAGCTGGACTCCAGGATTACTTCTAATCTGTGTCGTATTACTGTTGGACTCCGCTCAGAGTCCTCTTTCTTGGACGTGTACTGCTGGTCGTGGAGTTTTGTGGCGATCGAGTTCTCTTGCTGGACGTTTGTCCGTGGAAATTGTATCTGCTTGTTGCCGGCTTTGCCGTTTTCTGGGGAATTGTTTTGTCTGATCGGATCTACATCAAAGCCAATAAAATAAAGAAAAGAATCACAGGAACTCAACTTGGCCACGTGATTTATGCCCTGCTAGGTAGCGCCAGATTTACAGAACAAAGAAGGAATTTGAGGCCATCGTTTCCACGTGAAGCTGCTCACATCGCGCTAGACTACAAACATTGTCTGTCCTCTAGCGTGTTGCTACTGTGTCACGTCAGTTCAGTTTTCTGTCAGCACTTTTTCTCCATGGTACAACTCGTTTGTGGGCTGCAGTAGGAGCAAACGTAATTACTGTATTTGTTCTGGGTTTTTTCTGTTGTTTGCACACAATGGTGAACTCGGCTAATGGCAAAAATTCGGTAGTTGCTGGAGAGAAGAAAGAGGAGCTTGTACCGCCTGTTTTTGCTGCTGATCTAGCTCCTAATGTCCGTGCTGGTTTTGACAACACATGTGTGTACATCAAGGACGAGGAGAGGTTACATAGCAAATTAGAGGCCATCACTAGTAGGCTCGATGCCTTGATGGATAATCTTATTAATCCATTGGCGCGAGAAGAGCCCAATCATGCTGCTCCATTACGAGATGTGCCACCACACCGAGATGGACATGTTGATGTTCTTGCTCGCCGTCCCGTTTCACCGGTACATGGAGGTGTTGCTGCTGATTTTGAGGATGATGTTGGTTATGCACAACGACAGCCTCACTTTGATGCTCGTCGTGCAGCTCCTGTTTGTGCTTTTCCTGTTGATCGAGGTCGTGTTGGTCATGCTGCTCATGTACCATTGGATGATGGTATTGGGCGTGCTAAAATTTCGATACCACCATTCTCTGGCGCAGGCAGTCCTGAGGATTATTTGGAGTGGGAGATGCGCGTGAATCATATTTTTGCAGCCCACCATTACACCGAGGAGAAGAAGATTCAACTTGCTGCTATTGAGTTCTCTGGTTATGTACTTATTTGGTGGAGCCAAATTTTGCGTATGCCCAATCGCCCAACATCGTGGAGAGGTATGAAAGAACTCATGCGACGTCGTTTTGTTCCTGAACATTACAAGCGAGAGATGTACCATAAACTGCAGCGGCTCACTCAAGCGAATATGTCTGTTGATGCATACTACAAGGAGATGGAGTTGCTAATGATATGTACAGGAACTACAGAGGACCCCAAGGCCACGATGTCGAGGTTCTTCAATGGTCTGAATGTTGAGGTGCAAGATCGTGTGGAGATGGTGGTCTACTATAATATTGAAGACCTTGTGCACCAGGCTGAGCGTGCCGAGCAACAACTCAAACGACACCAATCAGTAGCCCCTGCAAATTCATGGCATCGATCCCATACCGAGGCTGCTGGTCCTAGTGTTAAGACGACACCTTCTACACGCTCTAATAGTGTTTCTCATAGCGAGACACCCAAATCTGGAGTGTCCAAAACTGCATCTACGCAGTCCACCGCAAACATCGAGTGTTTTACTTGTGGGGGACGAGGAGACATGAAGCGTGATTGCCCTAATAGAAAAAGGGTGATGCTCACACATGATGGCTATGTTTCTGCTAGTGATGATGAGAAAGCTGATGCGTTATCAAGTGAGGAATCTGAGGAAAATCCTAAAGTGATCGTGGATGGGTATGAACTTGCTGCAAATTTAAAAAATCTAATGGTGCAACGCGTACTAGAAGATCGCATACCCGACCAAGGGCAGCGCTGGAATATATTTCAGACCCAATGCATCGTCAAGGACATCACTTGCAAACTGATTATTGATGGTGGCAGCTACACAAATGTTGTTAGCAAGAATTTGGTGGATTATCTATCATTGCCTACATGGAAGCACCCGCAGCCACATTGTGTTGAGTGGTTGTATAATTCGGGGAAGCTGAAAGTCACACATAAGGTGCGCCTGAAATTTTCAGTAGGTAATTATGAGGATACAGTGGTCTGTGATGTTTTGCCTATGGATGCATGTCATGTGCTGCTAGGACGACCGTGGCAATTTGATAGGCGTTCCACTCATGAAGGCAGGTCCAGTGTTTATTCCTTGTGGCATAAGGGGAAGCGTCATGTGTTGCAGCCTATGCTCGATAAGGATATCAAAGTGGACGTGTTTGCTGCACAGAAGAAGGTCCAACACATTCAGGCGAAATCGAGGACGGTTTCCTTTCAAGTTGGGATGGATGATAAGGGGAGCATAGCTACTACTCCTAATATTTTACGACCTCCTTATGTTCTGAAGCTTGGACAATTCTGCTTTGAAGTGCCTCCTAAAGATGATGTGAAGCCCAACTTTTGGACACCTCCAATGATGTTTCATGTTCGCCAAGGGGCTGCGGCCAAAGATATTTAGGTGTTCTATTTTTATTAAGTTTGTGTCATGTTTTTATTTCAGTTTGGTTTTATTTGTGTGTGTTGGTTTTGGGCCTGTCCAAAATCAAGTGTGTTTTGGCCATTTGGGCTTTTAGTTTGGTATGGGGCCTAGCCCATCCAAAGTAGCGTTCAGAGTCACCTCATATAGGGTTATGGCAGCCGCCTTGTATCGTTAGACTTGTTATTTTCGAGCTAAGGAAAAGACCAGAAAAGTCCCAATGTTTGGTGGCGCATATCGGTGTGTTTGATTGCTGATCTTTGAGATCTGATATTATGCCATGCGTGGGAATTGATTCCGGTCAGTTTTAACGCGAGGAATTGAAGAGAGATCAGTTTGATCTATTTCAGATTGAGTTCTCTTTTGCTATCTTGCTGATTCTATCGATCGCCGTGAAAGATTGGGCCTAAAACCCCTTCAGATCACATTGATCCGTATCATGCGTGCTAAAATTAGGCCGAACCCATATATGGGTCGGTATGTACCTGTTTGAGTCGAACCGAGTCAGTTTGGGCCCAATCCAGGCAGGTTTTGGGCTAGGTTATTGCTGAGGACGCCTGACCACCTATAAGTAACCCTGGGCGCCCCCTCAATTAGGGTTAAACCATGTTTAGACTACAGATTATTTCGTTGAACTGTTGTAAGCATTCATCTGAATTCCTCTGCACCAATTCATCTGGATGTGGTGATATACTACTGCAAGTTTAGTGTGATATGTTGTTCCATTGGGAATCAGTAGATTGCAAACTACCGTTTCGTGGTCGATGGCTACTTGCACAAGTGTGTGGAGTCGTGAATATCCTATAGGGTTGAGAGCTATTGCATTGGCATCAGGGTTCAAGCGAGGAGAGTTCATCAGTGACACCAAGTTATCCCCGACAATCATCCGCTGCCATCATCACCATTGCATCGCTCACGAGAAGATCGGGCCACCCCATATGATCTCGGTATCAGATTTCCACGGTTTACTCGGTGAGCATCCACAGATCCATCCCCGCAATTTGTTTTTATTTTTAATCCAATCCAGAAAAAGCCTAAAAAAAATTAGGGTTCTTAGTTTCTGCCATAGCCTATATTGCACCGTTCTTGAGTTTTAGTCGGTGATCATCTTTTCGCGTATCTTTTCTTCCAATTTGTTGGAGTCTAGGTTCCTCGATCTTTTCTGCATAGTAGTTTAGAGTTTGGATCTTGTCTTGAGTCTCTTTGATCATCTTCTCCCTGGTGTCGGTGGCCGTGCTGTCTGTTTCTTCAGGAGGCGGCTACGTCGATGGCTACCCTGTGCAGATCCGATCGCTGGCAAAGTCAAAAAAAACAAACAAAAAACAGACAGGCTACCGTGTTGCCCCTAGGCGCCGCACCCCAGACAACCTCCAGGTTTGGGCGAGCGCCTGGCTTGACCGCCCGCATCTCGTGCATCCAGTCCACACTCATCGCTCGCTATTGCGGTTATCCGATCAGGAGTCAGGGCAATCACTCGGCTCGTGCGGCCTTGCCCCAGCGCGGAGTGCGTCTGGGGTCGAGCGCCCGTTCGTTTCGCTCGGCGCGCCGAAGCGCGGAGAACGTCTGGCGTCCTGCGCAAATCGGGCTGATTCAGTTTAGGCTCAAGTTTCGGTTTAGTTTAGTGATGAGGACATCCCTACGGTTGATACAACCGTTGCACCTACAGCCACACTTCCTCACATTCCACAATTCCAAGGACCTCTCACAAGAGCTCATGCACGCCAACTAAATTATCAGGTACTTTCGTTTCTAGGAACTATTCCTAATATTCATGAGAATATGATGCTGCCTAAATCAGATGTGTTTATGTTACTTTGGAATGATGGGTCTAGCATGGATGAGAGGGACAAGCATTGGAGCATGATCATGCATGGAGATGATGGCAGCAATTGTGTGAGGATTCAGGATGACGCTGCAAGTGAAGATTTCAAAACTTTGAAGCCACCATAATGCTGCAAGGATGCTTGGACAAAATTCACAAGTTACCAAATCATAAAATTCATCCAAGGCTTCATATGGTGCTGCGTCACCTTATTTTATGGGTTAAACCCATGTATTTTCGTCATAGGTATTTTAGGGATTTTTTGGAGGCTGTTTGAGTGGAAATCGGCCCATCTAGGGTTATTTTCGGATGGCCCATTAGGGCTGTACGAAAATCCCTGCCCTTTCCCTCATATATACCTCCTCCTAGCCGTCATTAGAACTTGGATTTTGTTTAGTTAAAAGACTTAGCCACGAGCTACTCTTTGCCATAGGCACAAGTGTCAAACCGACCTTTTGTACTACGCACAGACAGAATCACACCTCTTCAATAAAGCCTTCATCTATATTCGTAATATGTTGATTGCATCTATAATTCTTGCTTGTTCTTTGATTGTTTGCAGGGATTGATCCTCGTGATCAGGTTGATCTAGCTCCGGCGTGATCAATAGTCTCGAAAGTTGGTGTATCGATTGCTAAGGCGCAACGTCTCGCATGTTTGTAGTCGGATCGTCAACGTCGACCTCCACCATAATTGATAGTTATCGTCTCATCGAAAGATCGGGCACCTTTACCCTATCAAGTGGTATCAGATTTCAGGTTGATCGGTGAGATTTACTGTTTTCGTAGTCTAGATTGCATCTTCATACCTAGAATCCACAAAAAAGCCAAAAATATTAGGATTAGATCTTTTCCTAGAAATAGTTCGAGCCTTTGCATCTTTTCTTTTCAGTATTTGCATTGTTGAATTCATGTCTACATCGTCGTGTCGAGTGCTGGCTGTAGCGTCTTGATCCTTAGAGTTTCGAGTTCTGCTTACATACGTCTTGCTGCCGCCGCACCGCCACCACCAAAAACCCTAACCACCGCCACCACTCGTTTCCGCATTGCCACCATAATCATCCCCACCGCATCCATTGACCGCATCCATTGACCGCTACCCCCCCACCCTCATTACCGCCGCCACAACCTTTCCCTCGACTTAGGTTTTCTTTCCCTGTTCCGTCCGTAAAAAAAAAAAGAGGGGACGTGAGGCCGAAACAGCCACCCCACGCCGCACCTAATTCTCAGTTAAAAAAAGGAGGGGACGTGGGGGCCGGACCAGCCACCCCACCCCTGTCGCGCTGTTTGGGAAGTTTTTGTCTGCAAACTTCAACTGGCCATAACTTTTGCATACGAACTCCGTTTTCGACGTGTGACCTGCCAAACTTTCCGGAATCAAAAGTTATATCGGAAAAGTACTTGAAAAGTACACAAAGTCACTCATAATCGTCAAAAAAGTGAGGGAAGGGTGAGTTTTTGGCCTTTTAAGTTTCAGAACTAGCACTTTTCCGTGATCTTCACTTATATCTTTCTTTTGAGCTATTCCTTTGTGCTTCTGGCCACCGCGCATTGACTAGTTGGTGTCCTAGGCTCGCGTCTCTAGCACGATCTAGCCTATGGCTAGCACGGTACCGTCGTTGAGCATTTATTCAACTTGTTGCATTGCTGTTTTGAATTGTTGCTACAGATATCGCAGCCTCCTACAGCTTCACATATCTCTACGACCGTGTGTTGACACCACCTCGCAATCGCTCTATTCAATCTTCCTGAAGTTTGATCATGACGGTTGCTGATCACCACCTGCTGCAGGGTAAGAACGGGTAAGAGTATTGGTTTGCTTGATAGATTAAGCGTTTTCCACCCCTATTCCTGTTGTCTCTCTATTCTATAACTTTGTTTTTGCGTACTAACCATGCCACCAGACAACACCGAGATACAGCCACTGGAGGGTGAAGTCTTGCAGGCTCACATCATCAAAATTTTGTCTAACCATATGCAGGATGTGGACAAGCGTTTTAGTGACACGATGGACACTAGTGGGAAAAGGCTTATAGATAGAAGTTTTATTAGTGGAGCATATTATTAAATATGCGCCACTAGTATTTATTAGTGGCGCATTTGCAAATATGCTCCACTAATAATTTTCTTACTAATGGCGCATATTGTTCAAAATGCGCCACGCATAACTGGCGGGACCCACCAAAAAGGCCGTCGACAAAAAATCCTGTATTATGCGTGGCGCATTTGCCATATGCGCCACGCATATTTGGCCTATTAGTGGCGCATATTGCAATATGCGCCACGCATAGGCCAATTATGCGTGGCGCATATAGCAAATGCGCCACGCATAACGGGAGGAAATTTTTTTCACGTCCCACCCCCCCCCCCCCCCGTGGGTCGTCTTTTTAGTCTTTTAAAAAATAAAAGAAAATGATAAAAGGTTTGAAAAAAATTCAAAAAATCAGATTTAGTTATGTTATGTGATCTAGTAAGTAAGAAAAATAATAAAAAAGAATTTTGATATTTTTTTCAAAAAAACTTTATGTCTCGGTAAAACGGCCATAACTTTTGCATACGAAGTCGGATTAAAAAGTTTTTTATATGAAAAAGTATCAGAACGAAAAGTTACATCCGAATTCAACCACCTATGGTCGTTTCGACAAATTTTAGAATCTCAAAATTCAAAAGGGAAAATAGACTTTTTCGCACTTTTATATTTTCAATTTTTTTTATTTTTTTTTATATCATAATTTTTATTGGATTAAACTTTTGGATTAGTTATATACACACATATAGCACACATGCAGATATACACACACATATATACGCACACATACACACACATATACGCACATATACACGTACGTACATACATATATACACACATATACGCACATATACACGAACGTACAAACACATATACACACATATACACGAATGTACAAACACATATACACATATATACACGGACGTACATACACATATACACGAACATATGCACATATACGCACATATACGCACACATATACACATATATACGCACATATACACACATATACGCACATATATACGGATGTACATACACATATACGCACATGTACGCACACATATACACACATATACACGAACATACATACACATATACGCACATATACGCACATATACACACATATACGCACATATACACGGACGTACATACACATATACACACATATACACATATATACACATATATACACACATATACGCACATATACACGGACGTACATACACATATACACATATATATGCACATATACGCACATATACGCACACATATACGCATATATACGCACTTATATGCACTTATACGCACACATATACGCATATATACGCACATATACGCGGACATACATACACATATACACACACATATACATAATACATATACACATATACAAACATATACACAAATACACACACATATATGCACATACACATATATATACACAAGCCACATAGGCCTTAAGAGGATTGATATGATAGTAATATCAATAAGAACTTGGATAGGTTAGGGACAGCTCATGCAAATAGAACGGAGAAGTTAAGCGTGCTCACCCCGGAGTAGTCTAAGGATGGGTGACCTACCGGGAAGTCAAGAAATTCGGTGTGATTTGAAAATGTTCCTCATGTGATAAAATCCTCAAAAAATTCAAATACAATAGTTTTTTCACATTATTTCGATTTTTATGATTTTCAAAAAAAAATTGGTTTTTTTTCGATTTTTAAATTATTTTTTGAAATTTTTGAATTTTCAAAGGCTACTAGTGGCGCATATAGCAATATGCGCCACGCATAAGCAAATTATGCGTGGCGCATATGGCAAATGCGCCACCAATAAATTGTTACTAGTGGCGTGCCATTGGTGGCGCATTCCATATGCGCCACGCATAAGAAAAAAATGCGCCACCTATAGCCCTTTTTCCACTAGTGGGAGCAACTCGAGGGACTCGAGACCACCTTCACCGCCAAACTTGACGCGAAATTCCAGGAGGTGCTAGCACGCTTACCACCACCACCGCCGGCTCGCGCGCCTCCTCCACAGCCGACTCGCGTGGCTCCTATGCCGACCTTTGTGGGACGTGCATAGCGCGTTCTCCATCAACCGGCAAAAAACTTCGGCTGCGGGTGCTACTGCGGGCACTGCGGCTGCTGGCGTTGCAGGAACTACGGGTGTTACACAGGCCCGTGATGCACAGCTGGATGATTACTATGGGGAAGATGAGTACGAGGGCGAGTACGTAGACGACTTCACAGTTGATCAGCCACCTGGTCGTCCTTGGCCCTACATTTGCCGTCCACCTCCTCGTCCGTTGGTACGTGATGATGACCATGTTGCTAAGCTAAAATTACATGTTCCTACATTTGATGGTCGCTATAACCCTGATGCATACCTTTCTTGGGAATTAGAATTAGACCAGCGTTTTGCATGCTTAAATTATCCCGAGGATAGACGTGTTAGTGCTGCTACTTGTGAGTTCACTAGTTTTGCTTCCATATGGTGGTCTGAATACTGTCATGCTAATCATGCTAATCCAGTCACTACGTGGGATGCTTTAAAACTTGCTATGCGTATTCGTTTTGTTCCACCATATTATCAGCGTTCCATGCTGACCAAATTAGCACGTCTAGATCAAGGCAAAAACTCTGTAGAGGATTACTATCAGGAGTTGCAAACTGGCATGCTGCGTTGTGGTATAGAGGAGGATAATGAAGCATTAATGGCATGTTTTGTAGGCGGGTTAAATAAGGAAATTCAGACCATTCTTAGATATAAATCTTATCACACTATTACCCGTTTGTTCCATTTTGCTTGCAATGCTGAATGTGAAGTGCAGGATCGACGCGAGGCGACACGAACTAATTTTTCTGCAGGGCATTCTTCTTGGAGATCACCGAATTTGGCTTCACGGGCTGCTGCACCTACACCTCCAGCGACCACATCCGCGTGATCTGCAACATCTACACCACCTCCATTTGTTGCACGGAAGACTTCTACGGCACCAGCCCTGAGTGTTGCGTCCTCCATGGCGTCTACGGGCAAGTCCAGCCAAATTCAGTGCCGCAAATGTGGTGGACTTGGTCACTTTGCATGTGATTGTGCCTCCTCCCGTGTGATGATTGCTCTTGAGGATGGTGGATACGACTCCGCCAGTGATTATGATGAAGATACTTTGGCTCTTATTGCATCTGATGAGCAATGTGCTGCAGCACCCACGGAGCAAGATTCTGAATTTATGGCTGCAGAACATGCGGAGAAATACCCGAGTTTAGTTGCACAGCGAGTCTTGAGTGCACAAATTACCAAGGCCGAGCCTGACCAGCGCCATAATCTGTTCCATACCAAGGGCGTGGTTAAAGATCGCTGTATTCGCATTATTATTGATGGCGGGAGCTGCAACAACTTGGCGAGCATGGAGATGGTTGAAAAGCTTGCTCTTACGACATGACCCCATCCTTGTCCATATCACATTCAATGGTTTAATAACAGCGGCAAGGTTAAGGTAACATGTACAGTTCGTGGGCATTTTACTATTGCTGCATATGCTGATTATGTTGAGTGTGATGTTGTTCCTATGCAAGCATGTGCTCTTTTACTTGGTAGACCATGGCAGTTAGATACGAATTCTATACACTATGGTAGCAAAAATCAGTATTCTCTTGTTCATAATGATAAGAAAATTGTGTTACTTCCCATGTCTCCTGAAAGTATTTTAAAAGATGATCTTGCTATAGCTAGTAGATAATGAGGGGAAAAATCTGAGCGAAAATCAGATTGTTGCTAAGGAACTTATGCCTTCTACAAGTACTTCTAAATCTGCTCCAAAACATGCTAACAAAATTCGTTTGAAAAGTACTTGTTTGCTAGCTAGCAAATCTGATATTTCTGAAATTGATGTGAGTACTACTGCATGTTATGCTATCATTTGCAAAGAAGTGTTGTTTTCAGCTGAGGAGATGCCTTCTTCTTTGCCACCTGCTGTTGCTAACATTTTGCAGGAGTATGCGGACGTTTTCCCACAAGATGTACCTCCAGGACTGCCACCTATTCATGGAATTGAGCACCAAATTGATTTGATTCCTGGAGCATCTTTGCCCAACCGTGCGCCATATCGTACCAATCCGGAGGAGACGAAAGAGATTCAGCGACAAATTCAAGAACTTCTTGACAAGGGTCATATTCATGAGTCTCTTAGTCCATGTGTTCTTCCTATTATTTTGGTACCAAAGAAGGATGGTTCTTCGTGCATGTGTACTGATTGTAGAGCAATCAATAATATTACTATTTGCTATCGTCATCCTATTCCTTGTTTAGATGACATGCTTGATGAATTGAGTGGCTCTACCATGTTCTCTAAGGTCGATTTGCGTAGTGGTTACCACCAAATTCGTATGAAGTTAGGAGATGAATGGAAAACTGCATTTAAAACTAAATTTGGCTTATATGAGTGGTTAGTGATGCCCTTTGGTTTAACTAATGCTCCCAGCACTTTCATGAGATTAATGAATGAAGTTTTACATGATTTTATTGGACATTTTGTGGTGGTATATTTTGATGATATATTGATATATAGCAAATCTGTAGAAGAACATTTGGACCATTTACGTGCTGTTTTTGATGCTTTACGTGCTGCACGTTTGTTTGGTAACATTGCAAAGTGCACCTTTTGCACGAATAGAGTTGCTTTTCTTGGCTATGTTGTTACAGCACAGGGTATTGAAGTTGATCCCGCCAAGATTGAAGCCATTTCGAGTTGGCCACAACCCAAAATAGTTACACAAGTGAGGAGCTTCCTTGGCCTCGCTGGATTTTATCGGCGCTTTGTCAAAGATTTTGGTTCCATTGCAGCACCGCTGAACGAGCTTACTAAGAAAGATGTGCCCTTTGTTTGGGGCAATGCACAACAAGACACCTTCATGTTACTCAAAGATAAGCTTACACATGCTCCTTTACTCCAACTTCCTAATTTTAATAAGACTTTTGAGTTGGAATATGATGCTAGTGGAATTGGTTTAGGAGGCATGTTGTTACAAGAGGGCAAACCTGTTGCATATTTTAGTGAGAAATTGGGTGGAGCTAGTTTGAACTATTCTACTTATGATAAGGAATTATATGCTCTTGTTCGGACATTAGAAACTTGGCAACATTATTTATAGCCTAAAGAATTTGTTATACATTCTGATCATGAATCTTTGAAGCATATTCGTAGTCAAGCTAAGTTGAATAAACGTCATGCAAAGTGGGTTGAATTCATTGAATCTTTTCCTTATGTTATTAAACACAAAAAGGGTAAAGATAATATTATTGCTGATGCTTTGTCACATCGTTATGCCATGTTATCTCAACTTGACTTCAAAATCTTTGGATTGGAAACTATTAAAGAACAATATGTGAACGATGCCGATTTTAAAGATGTTTTGCAGCATTGTCTAGAGGGTAGAACTTGGAACAAATTCATCCTCAATGATGGGTTTGTGTTCCGTGCTAACAAACTATGCATTCCAGAAGGTTCCGTTCATCTTTTGTTGTTGCAGGAGGCGCATGGAGGAGGATTGATGGGTCACTTTGGAGTAAAGAAGACAGAAGACGTACTTGCTACACACTTCTCTTGGCCACGCATGAGAAGGGATGTTGAGAGGTTTGTTGCTCGCTGCACAACATGTCAAAAAGCTAAGTCCCGCCTTAATCCACATGGTTTATATATGCCTCTTCCTGTTCCTAGTGTACCTTGGGAAGATATTTCTATGGACTTTGTTTTAGGCTTACCTCGAACACAGAAGGGGAGGGATAGTATTTTTGTTGTTGTGGATAGATTTTCTAAGATGGCACACTTTATTCCTTGTCATAAGAGTGATGATGCTGCTCATGTTGCTGAATTATTCTTTCGCGATGTTGTTCGCTTGCATGGTGTGCCTAACACTATTGTTTCAGATCGTGATACTAAATTTCTTAGCCATTTTTGGAGATGTTTTTGGGCTAGGTTGGGGACTAAATTGCTGTTTAGTACTACATGTCATCCCGAAACTGATGGACAAACTGAAGTAGTAAATAGAACTTTATCTACCATGTTAAGGGCTGTTTTAAAGAAGAACTTAAAAATGTGGGAAGATTGTTTACCTCATATTGAATTTGCTTACAATCGTTCCGTGCATTCTACAACTAAGTTATGTCCTTTTGAGATTGTGTATGGTTTTGTTCCTCATGCACCTATTGATTTATTACCTATTTCATCTTCGGTGCAACATAATTTTGATGGTACACAACATGCTGAACAGATTCTTACGTTGCATAGGATTACTAAGGAAAATATAGAATGTATGGATGCTAAATATAAAGTTGCTGGTGATAAAGTACGAAAGCATATTGTGTTTGATGTGGGAGATTTAGTTTGGTTGCATTTGCGCAAAGATCGTTTTCCTGGTTTGCGCAAGTCTAAATTAATGCCACGTGCTGCTGGTCCTTTTAAAGTGTTAGAGAAAATGAATGATAATGCATATAAACTTGAGCTTCCTGCAGAGATGGGCACGGTAAGTCCTTCATTTAACATTGCAGATTTGAAGCCATACTACGGAGAAGAAGATGAGATTGTGTCAAGGACGACTTCAATTCAAGAAGGGGAGGATGATGAGGACATCCCTACGGTTGATACAACTGTTGCACCTACAGCCACACTTCCTCACATTCCACAATTCCAAGGATCTCTCACAAGAGCTCGTGCACGCCAACTAAATTATCAGGTACTTTCGTTTCTAGAAACTATTCCTAATATTCATGAGAATATGATGCTGCCTAAATCAGATGTGTTTATGTTACTTAGGAATGATGGGCCTAGCATGGATAAGAGGGACAAGCATTGGAGCATGATCATGCATGGAGATGATGGCAGCAATTGTGTGAGGATTCAGGATGACGCTGCAAGTGAAGATTTCAGAACTTTGAAGCCACCATAATGCTGCAAGGATGCTTGGACAAAATTCACAAGTTACCAAATCATAAAATTCATCCAAGGCTTTATATGGTGCTGCGTCACCTTATTTTATGGGTTAAACCCATGTATTTTCGTCATAGTTATTTTAGGGATTTTCTGGAGGCTGTTTGAGTGGAAATCGGCCTATCTAGGGTTATTTTCGGATGGCCCATTAGGGCTGTACGAAAATCCCTGCCCTTTCCCTCATATATACCTCCTCCTAGCCGTCATTAGAACTTGGATTTTGTTTAGTTAAAAGACTTAGCCACGAGCTACTCTTCGCCATAGGCACAAGTGTCAAACTGACTTTTTGTACTACGCACAGACAGAATCCCACCTCTTCAATAAAGCCTTCATCTATATTCGCAATATCTTGATTGCATCTATAATTCTTGCTTGTTCTTCGATTGCTTGCAGGGATTGATCCTCGTGATCAGGTTGATCTAGCTCCGGCGTGATCAATAGCCTCGGAAGTTGGTGTATCGATTGCTAAGGCGCAACGTCTCGCACGTTTGTAGTCGGATCGTCAACGTCGACCTCCACCATAATTGATAGTTATCGTCTCATCGAAAGATCGGGCACCTTTACCCTATCATTTAGTAAAAAAATACCGAAAGTAAAACAAAAAAATAGAAAACAGGGGACGTGCACTGCACACGCCGCACCTATTTAAAAAAAGAGACAAACTACTTTGGTCTGCCGTCGCGCTGCCGTGCGTTTTCGGCGTCGTATATCTCTGCCGCGATAGTGTGTTATCACTATGTCCACATAGCGTCCCTTCTACATGATTTTGATCGCTTTTGTTAGAGCCTGTCTACAACATCGTGTTAGGAGCTTACCCATACGAGACTAGCTATTTCGTGCTCATCAGGCTGCTGCCGTGTGCGCAATCTTGTGTCTGTTCGTTAAGCCAGTGCTAGCATCTCTCTTGTGCATTGCAACACGAGCTATTGTGCGTTGTCACTTATATCTCCTGAGCTCTTTTTCAGAGTTGCTTTGCCTCGCTTATCTCCATCGTGTGTGTTTTGTCGGTTTCGTCATACGATCAGCACTAGGACTTATTTGCGGTGTACTTAGGATACCATACCTACAGCTCCACCATATATTCCTGGTTTGTCGTGTGTTCGCTCTTATACCCTCGATATTCACTCCATCACATCCGTGCACGCACTTGATACTTTGTTCTAGTATGCACTACTATTCACTTTGGAACGGTAATATTACCTTTTCTTGTCAGTTTTTGAGTGAGTTGTGAGAGGCACCACACATTTTTGATTTTGTGCACTAATCTACTAATCATGTCTCCTAGTGGTTCTGATATGATGCAGGAAAAGAAGGCTGATACACCCGTGGTTTGGAACGATCTTGAGGGTCTGCGTACACATCTGGAAGGTGTGTTGGAGCGTTCTGCTCATGAGGGTGTAAATGCACATCAGGCACTACAGCTACAAGTGCAAGGCACTGCAAAAAATGTTGCAACTATGCAAGCTCAGTTTACTACTTTCCAGCAAAGCATTGATTAGTTGACTCAATCTCTTGCCACGTTGCGTCAGCCCGTTGCACCACCACTTGTGCAACCTGCTGATGAGCTTGCTGATGATGACCGTGTCCATTACAACACCAATCTGCTAGGCCCCAATGGCCATGGGCGTGTTCTTGGCCAACAGGGTCGGCTACCACTAGTCCTTGGTGCCCGACGCGTAATCCCTGCTGAGGACTATTATCTAGGGAAGCCAAAGTTCTTGATACCCCATTTTGATGGCGAAGGTGATGTGGAAGATTACCTTACTTTTCGGAGCTCCAGATCGAGACACTCTGGCATTTGCATGTTTACACTAAAGATAAAAAGGTCAGACTTGCATCCTCAGAATTTGATGGCTATGCATTGCGTTGATGGGATAATATTCTGAAACAGCGACGAGCAGCTCGTGAGCTTCCTGTTTTGCAATGGAGAGAGATGAAGGAAATCATGCAGGCTCGTTTTGTACCCACCAATTATTTGCGTTCAGTTTTTGCTAAATTGACAAAACTGAAGCAAGGAGTTTTAACCGTTGATGATTATTACAAGGAGATGGAACTATTGATGTAGAGATCGCGATTTCATGAGTCTACTCAGATGACTATGCAGCGTTTTTTGCACGAACTTAGACTTCCTATCAAGAACATCGTCCGACATCATGCTTACAATGATATGAATCAGTTGCTTCACCATGATGTGGAGGCTGAGGCACAGCTCGCTGAAGATGTGCAACAAAAATCTCGCTTTTCACCTGCCAACCGATAGCCCTACTCCAGCGCCACTTGAGGGGACTCCTAGTCGCCCCTCCTCGGCCACTAGGCCAGCAACCTCTGGAGCTCAGTCCAGGCGTCCCGCTGCCACACCAGCCGCTAGTTCTGGTTCGAGTACCTCCGTGACTCGTGCTAGTGAGAAACTATGTCATACATGTGGAGGCAAGGGACACTTTAAAAGAGATTGTCCCAACAACAAAGTGATAGTGGTTACTGAGAACGGACATGAGACCGGAGATGATGCTGATCCTTTTGGTTCTGAGGATGAAGGTGAAGATGCTTATGCTGATTCTTCTCCAGTTATTGTTGTCTCTCCATGAACGTTGAGTGTGCATCCCAATGTTGATTCTCAGTGCTGCAATCTGTTTCAAACCAAGGCACTAGTTGGTCCCAATAAAGCTTGCAAGGTGATCATTGATGGCGGAAGTTGTCGCAACCTCGCAAGTAAGGAGTTATGTGCTAAGCCGGGTTTGAAATATTTACCTCATCCTAACCCATATTATATTCAGTGGTTAAGTGACAATGGTGAGATGAAGGTAACCTACATGGTACATGTGAACTTTGAGATAGGGCCATACAAGGATTCTATTGATTTTGATGTGGTTCCTATGACGGTATGTCATCTCTTGTTGGGTCGGCCATGGCTCTATGATCGACATGTGCAACACAATGGTCGAGCCAATACTTATCACTTGGAGGTCAAGGGAAAGAAAAACAACCTACTGCCTATGTCACCGCAGCAAATTGTTAATGAATCTCGTTAGAAGACTGAAGTGAAACTCGAATAGCCACCTCCACGAGATAATGTAACAGCCGTGAGTGATATAAAGAAAAGTGAGAGAGTGGCCAACTTGTTAGTTTTAGCCACCAAAGAAGACATGAGAGAATTTAGTGAGGATCCTATAGCCATGCCTCTTGGGCTCTTGTATAAGGGCGAGGTCTTAGTTTCTAACGATATGCAACCTGTTTCTCTTGGTGTCTCTACTGTTTTGCGGGACTTTGATGAAGTTTTTCCGGCAGAGGTACCTGCTGGGCTGGCACCATTACGAGGCATCGAGCACCAGATCAACTTGATCCCTAGCGCCTCCTTGCCCAACCGCGCCCCTATAGGACCAACCCCGACGAAACAAAGGAGATACAAGCACAAGTGCAAGCTCTTCTGGATAAATGGTACATTCATGTCTCCCTTAGTCCTTTTGTTGTTCCTGTTATTTTGGTGCCTAAGAAAGATGGTACATGACGCATGTGCGTAGATTGTAGAGCTATAAACAACATTACTATTCGATATCGTCACCCTATTCCCCATCTCGATGATATGTTAGATGAATTCAGTGGTGCTGCTGTTTTCTCTAAAATTGATTTGCATAGTGGTTACCATCAAATTCACATGAAAGAAGGACATGAATGGAAAACTGCTTTCAAAACTAAATTTGGTTTATATGAGTGGCTAGTCATGCCTTCTGGTCTTACTAATGCACCTAGTACATTCATGTGCTTAATGAATCATGTTTTGAGAGAGTTCATTGGTTGTTTTGTGGTTGTCTATTTTGATGACATACTTATTTACAGTCGCAATGAAACTGAACACTGTGCTCATATTAGACAAGTTTTGCAAGTACTGTGTGATAATAAATTGTAGTCTAATCTTGAGAAGTGCACATTTGAAAAATATAAGGTCATATTTCTAGGTTATGTTGTTTCTAAGCATGGAGTAGAGGTAGATCAATATAAAATTGCTGCTATTCAAGATTGGCCTACTCCAATGAATGTTAGTCAAGTACGAAGTTTTCATGGTCTTACTTGTTTCTATCGCCGTTTTGTGAAAGACTTTAGTACTATTGCTGCACCATTAAATGAGTTAACGAAGAAAGATGTTCATTTTGTGTGGGGCGCAGCCCAAGATGATGCATTTGATGAATTAAAACGTTTGCTTACTTCTACACCTTTACTTGTATTGCCTGATTTTTCAAAGCAATTTGAAGTTGAATGTGATGCTAGTGGTATAGGCATAGTTGAATGTGATGCTAGTGGTATAGGCATAGGTGGCGTTTTGATGCAAGAGGGCCGTCCTATTGCTTATTTTTCTGAGAAACTATATGGTGCTACACTGAATTATCTTGTTTATGATAAAGAATTGTATGCACTTGTTAGAGTTCTTGAGGTTTGGCAACATTATTTGTGGCCAAAAGAATTTATCATACATTCTGATCATGAAGCATTGAAATATTTGAAAGCCCAATCCAACTTGCATAGGTGTCTCGCTAAGTGGGTTGAGTTTATTGAATCTTTTCTGTACATCATTAAACATAAGAAAGGAAAAGATAATGTGGTTGCTGATGCTCTATCTATGAAGAATATGTTATTGACACAACTTGATATTAATATTCCTGGTTTAGAGAGTATTTGTGAGCTTTATGCAACTGATCATGATTTTGCTGAACCATATCGTTTGTGTGCTTTGAAAAACGCCTGGGAAAAATATCACATACATGATGGGTTTCTATTTCAAGCTAACAAACTATGTGTTCCAGAGTCGTCTTTGCGTTTGCTCTTATTGCAGGAATCACATGCTGGAGGTTTGATGGGTCACATTGGGAGTGAGAAGACATTACTCATGCTAGTTGACCACTTCATTTGGCCCTGGATGAGGCGTGATGTGGATAGGTATGTGTGGTGCTGCATTGTGTGCAACACATCCAAGTCCAAGTTGAAGCCTCACGATTTGTATACACCACAACCTGCACCTATTACACCATGGGAAGATATTAGTATGGATTTTGTGCTAGGATTGCCAAAAACTAAACATGGTCATGATTCTATATTTGTGGTAGTTGATACATTCTCTAAGATGGCACACTTTATTGCATGTCATAAGAGCGACGATGTGTCGCATGTAGCTAACCTGTTTTTCAGGGATGTTGTACGTTTGCATGGAGTGCCCAAGACTATTGTTTCTGACAGGGACGTCAAGTTCATGAGCTACTTCTGGAAGACCTTATGGGGAAAGTTCGGAACAAAGTTGTTGTTCAACACTACATGTCATCCCCAGACTGACGGCCAGACCGAGGTGGTGAATAGAACTTTGTCACAGTTGCTGAGGACAATGATCAAGAAAAATTTATGAGAGTGGGAAGATTGTTTGCCGCATGTGGAGTTTGCATACAACATGGCGGTACATTCTACTACTCAGCTTTGTCCATTTGAGGTGGTGTATGGCTTCAAACCTATTACACCACTAGATTTGTTGCCTCTTCCATTGCATGAGAGAGTTAATATGGAGGCATCAAAGAGAGCTGATTTTGTGAAGAAAATTCATGAGAAGACTCGAGAGGCTATTGAGAAGAAAGGGAAGAATATTGCTGCTGCTCGCAACAAGTCAAGAAAGCAGGTTCTTTTTCAGCCCGGTGATATGGTATGGGTGCACCTACGCAAGGACAGATTTCCTTTGCTTAGGCGTTCCAAGTTGAGGCCCCGAGGTGCTGGTCCCTATAGAGTGCTTGCAAAGATCAATGATCATGCCTACTCGATTGATATTCCTATTGCTGAGTTTGGTGGTGTTAGCAACAGTTTCAACATTGCTGAATTATCACCATATGATGGACATGACCTTGGAGCATTGAGGTCGATGCCTTTTGAAGGGGGGGGAGATGATGAGGACATCCCTACTACACAGCCATCTCCACCTACTGTTAATGATCCTATTGTTGCTGATCAAGATATGTCCAATGATGAGATTAGGATTGGACCAATTAGTCGAGCCCGTGCTAAGTTGTTACAACGGCAGGTGAACTCACTCCTCCCTGAATTTGATATTTATTGTAATGAGAATTTTATACTGCCTAAGTCTTTGTTCATATGTATGATCAGGTTCATTGGAGAAGAAGGGGTTTGAGGGAGCGAGGAGATGCAGCACATGGAGCACGACGTGGTGATCAAGCAAGAGAGCGGGAGGGAGGAGAGGGAGGCCGGTGCCACAAGCATGGAGGACATCACCACGTGAAGGAGATCAAGTCTGGATGAGCATGAGCACATGATGGCACACTAGGACTACCTACGACACGATGTCTACATGTCTAAGGCGTGCTACACACATGTCCTGCGTGCTAAAATTAGGCCGAACCCATATATGGGTCGGTATGTACACGTTTGAGTCGAACCGAGTCAGTTTGGGCCCAAACCAGGCAGGTTTTGGGCCAGGTCATTGCTGAGGATGCCCGGCCACCTATAAGTAACCCTGGGCGCCCCCTCAATTAGGGTTAGACCATGTTTAGACTACAGATTATTTTGTTGAACTGCTGTAAGCATTCATCTGAATTCCTCTGCACCAATTCATCTGGATTTGGTGATATACTACTGCAAGTTTAGTTTGATCTTTTGTTCCATTGGGAATCAGTAGATTGCAAACTACTGTTTCATGGTCGACAGCTACGTGTGCAAGCGTGTGGAGTCATGAATATCCTACAGGGTCGAGAGCTGTTGCATTGGCATTAGGGTTCAAGCGAGGAGAGTTCATCGGTGACACCAAGTTATCCCCGACAATCATCCGCTGCCATCATCACCATCGCATCGCTCACGAGAAGATCGGTCCACCCCATATCAGCTCCGGATCATCGAGCGGTACTGCCGCGGTAGTACATCCGGGCTGATATGGGCACGAAGGAGGAGGTGAAGCCGAATTTCAGGACTCCACCAAGATGAGGGCAGCTCGTTGCAGATTGGCATGCTAGGACGACTTATGATATGTAATAATTAAGTCTAAGGTTGTGTCATCAGTTTGTATCTATGTCCATGTTATTTCATTAGCCAGGTCATGTTGTGGGCCACTTAGGGTTATTTGTGTTTTGGGTTTGGGCCTGTCCAAGCCCAATAGTTTTCTGGTCGTCTATATAAGGAGGCCAGCCGGCTAGGGTTTAGGGGAGTTTAGTCATTAGTCTAAAACTATTGTGTGTTGCTTGGTGAAGCATCCCTCCGGGGATGGCGATGTCGTTTATCAGTTTATAATAAAGATTGTGCGGAGGTTCTTGTGTTCATCAAGGACTGTCGTGGATTGGTTTGAGGCATGGTGATCTTCATCACGTTACTTGCTAGATTCGTTCCTCATCTTCAGGTGACGTTCATTGGCGTTATTGGAAGATTTATCTATCGGGTAGACTCGTTGTAATGCCCCACCTTTGGATTAAGGTGGACCACCTGTGTTACGTGTTATTCCCTGGATCACTGATAGCACCACAGAACAAAATATAGTATTCATTGCAAAGTATCAAAGATTACAACACAGATCCAGATACATAAGTCTTTAAACTTTGCAAACTAGCTTAGTCACATGGACTAGCTCAAATGACAGAGTTCAACACAGCATAAACACAATGGAAACTAGGTAGCAGTGAGCCTCTATCTTCACCATGCGCCACAGCCAGTCATGCTGGAATGTAGACTTGAGATCCTATCAACTTACTCCTCCTCAGAATATCCTGCACATTTGAATATGCATCCCCATGAATTGGGGTCAGTACAATGATGTACTGGCAAATGACACATATTTGGTGGTTGTTGTGAAAGAACTAACTACATGATATTTGGCTGGTGGATCTCTTGGGCTAATTTGCATATAGCCAATTTTGTCCTACAATTCTTTCTCAAAACTTTCTTTCAAAATTTTAGTCTTTAAGGGTCGAGATAACCCCCAAATACTACATAGTTGCAAGTTTTGTAGCACTGGGTGAAACTCAACAAAGTCGGAACAACAGAAACCACCACCCCTCGGAGTGAATGGCCCTGAGCCCCTATCCTAGGGGTTTCTAGATAAATTTGAATCATTCAGAAATGGTGATGAGATTCTTCCGTACATTCCATGTCTAGAGACTCAAATTGTCCATAATCAGGGACACGGCTAATCGATTAGTTTGACACCCTGCAGGGGCTGTGCACTTTCACCTTAAGACCCAATCTACCCAGAGAGAAGGATGAGACAAGACCTTTCAGAAGGAGAGAGCAACCATACCGGCAAGATCCTTTCCCACCTATAATTCTGCAACCAGCCAATATCTTGCACACAAGTTGAACCCTCACATCTTAATCAGTCAAGACAGAGCCCATATTGTCATAACGCTGAACTGGAAGTACTCTAAAGCATGGAAGACATGGTAATCTCTTTAATCCTGAGTGGCCATCCCGAGTGGCATCCTGAGTACACATCCTCTCGACGAGGCATGTGCCCCAGAAGTCACCTACATCGCCTTCTCTTATCAAACCACTCCACCCAGGTGATTCATTTTAGTTGAAGTTCTTAATTTGTTCATAATACAACTTTAACAAGTGATCATAGCATGGCATCAATATTTTTCAAAGTATTTAGCATCCTAACAGGTGGGGTTTGAAGGATAGCTACAAACTACTAGGATCGAAGCATTTTATAAAACAGTTGAATATTCCACCTATCATGCATACTACTGAAAACACTAATGCAGTAGTAGAAATAGGTAGAAGACATGTTTGTCACTTGCCTTGGCCACAAATAGCACACTCACAACAATCTCAACTGTAGCTCAGCTCCTCCTCACAATCTAAACAAGCATACATACAAGAAATAAACACACAATTCCACATGGCAAACATAGACATGTATGCATGCATGCATATGTCAAATTAATTTCACACATTAAGTTAGTGTGTGAAAATGTTGTATTTAGTGAACCATGATGTTTATAAAACATTTGTGAGGTTAGAAAAGCTTTTTAATTATTTAAAAAGCACTTGGGCAATTTTGGGTATTTGAAATAGGGCCAATTGCCTCTAAAAAATGGTTCTGGTTTGGCAATGATTTGGGAAAATTTGGTTATGAACCCACTAGATAGTGGATATTAATACAAAGCTACTGCAAGTGGTTTCACTCCAAAAATTATTTTTGAAATCAAATGGTGCTCAAATTAGTGATTATATTATATTTGAAGGTAGCAAGTGTGTGGACGTTTCAAATTTGAACGTTTCTGGTTCCAGGGTATTCCACATGTTCTGAGGAATCCAGAGACTACAAATTTGTAGAAATTGGATGTACAGAACAAAAGTTATGATTTATTTGGTGCAAAAGTGCAATTTAAACCATTTGAAAATTAGTTCAAAATTTTGTACAGTAACCATGTCACGTGGCAGCTTCTCGTTGGCCGGTACCGGTTCGGGGTTAAATTAAACAGAGGCCACTGGATCTGAATCCAACGGCCTGAATCAGATCGGCTCACATAGGGTTTCGTCATGGTCACCGAAAATGGAACGGACGGCGGCGCTCCGCTCTGGCGAGGGTCGTCTGTGGGGCTCCGGTTGTTCCCTGAGGCGATGGAGTGGTGTACGAGATGCATCTTGTCGTGGGGAAGATCTTGGTGTCGAGGGCGCACTCGTGGGCTTCCTGAAGCGGCTGCTAGGCGTGGCTGGAGAAGCTTCAGGCACCGGCGGCTTCGGCCATGGACGGATGGTTGGTCTTGGAGCTCCCGAAGACAAATGGAGGGGTCCTGGAGATGCGCACAGAGGAGGGGGTCGTCTAGTACCAAAAGGAGGCGGCGGCTTGTCTCGGTTGTGACAGAATCGTCCACACACGATGGTGGTTGGGGCAAACTTTGGTGAGCGATTGGGGCGGCTTGATGGCATCTCCGGTGTGGGAAATTGGGGGTAAAAGGAGAAGAGGATGTGGGGAAAAGGGAGGGCATCGATGGGGGGCGTTTTAGCCTCTGGAGGAGTAGGGGAAGTAGGGAGATCGTGGGCGGCTCGGGTGGAAGAAGCAGTTCAGAGTTAGGGGATGACCCTGACATGTGGGTCCCGGCTATCGGTGTGAAAAAGAAGAAGGAAAAGGGAGAGAAGGAGAGGGTGACGCGGGTGGGCTGCTTCTGCTGGGCTGGTCGGGCCGGCCCAGTTGGGCTGTCTACTCTTTTTTTTTAAAACCGTTTCCGTTTTATTTTCCGTTTTCTGATTTCTTTTATATTCTTGCATTTGACCTCCAAACAAAGTCAAACCAATTTCTAAATTTTTCTAAAATTCAACACAGCATTGTAAAATAGTAAGATACCACTTTTAATTCCAAAAATAGAATTAGGCAATAATATAAGCATTTGCCCCCTAGGGTTTCTTTGCATACTTTCATAAATAGAAAGTAGGGTTTAAAATAATTCTTTGAAATCAGGGAAACCACTTTATGATATTTTGAAATTTGTTTTCAAACACCATTTTAGTAAAGCATACTTTCTTTTATATAAATCAATTTGTGGAAACTCCCTTTGCAAGATAGCTTGCATAAGTTTGAATAAACACCAGATATTATTTTGAAATTGCAATTTCTCAAAGAGTTCTTCAAGGAATAATAGAAAGTTTTGACATAGTTTTTGTAATAAAGCTTTGAATTAAACTCAAAAAGTTTTTAATTCCCAATGATTTTTCAATCAACACAAATAGAATAAAAAAAATTTATTCCAAAATTTGATATAAACACTTGAGATGTTACAGACTACCACCCTTAAAAGAAATCTCGTCCCCGAGATTTGGAGAGGTTAAAAAGAAGGATGGGTTTGGGATACCTATGTTTAGGATTTTGGGTGGCTACCACCCTTAAAAGAAACTTTGGTGGGCAGTCTAGGTCTTGGGTTCAGACGGGGCACCCTTGGTTTTGACTTGGAACTGGGTCATTGACAAGGGTATAGCTAATAGAGCCCGTTACTTGTGTACCCCTGAGGCCCGTTAAGCTAGGCGCAAGTGTAATCATAGTCGAAGTACGAGTCCATGTCGTATATCGATATTGTAATATATATTGGACCTAACCGGTTCCTTGAGACCTAGCCACCTATATATAGGGGCCAGGAGAGGACGGTTAGGGACAGATTGAGAATAAGCCAAGTTGATCACCACGTTTATTCTCGATACACACCTTGTTTGACTAACCTTTACCTTCGAGTTCATTCAATGCCCTATTCCCCCGATCCTAAGTCCTTCACCTAGGACATTTGTCGAGTTAACCCTCATCAATTGGCGCCGACCGTGGGGACTCTGGGCGTTGGAACCATGAATTCGACAGCTTTTTCGCTCTTAGCCAACAGTGGTCCAGAAGTCGACGGAAACCAGATATCCTTCAGAACGGTCGATTTTCAGCCTCATCCATCAAACTTCACTCCAATATTCGAGAGCCTGGATCAAGATATGGATCTGACGATCGAAAGCCTAAACTTTTGCGTCGGATCTTTAGGTTCGATTCGCCATTCAGATCCGGCAAAATCGGATCCCTCGACAAGCGAAGCCAAGACAATTGCAATGTCCGAATCATCGGTGGGCTCTTCCAGCGAGGCAAACTCGCCGGTCAGCTTTGCAACAACAAAAATTACAGGAGAAAAAATCGCAGAACTCGATGAAACCATGGAGAATCTTGACTTAGGGGATCAACTCGAACACCTCATGATCTGCCATGATGACACTTCAGACAAATCAACAGACACCTGGAAGATAGGACTAGAGCTTCATGAGGATGACAAAACAATCTTCTTAAGCTTCAACAGCAAGTCCGACAACCGGTATCAAGTACTCGCAATTGTAGGAGACAACTCAGAAGAATTCGACAAAAACAACAATCCAGTACTCAACCTAGCAAACGTAAGCCGAGGAGCAAATCACTTAGCAGAAGGAGAAACTATAGATTCTCTAGCGAGCAGGGAAAAAGTTTGACTATTAGCCGAGGAGTGGAAGATAATCAAAACAGCCATAGAACACGGCGTGCCCATACCAACAGATGCAAGCAAAAATATGCTTTTAGGGTATGATTATGCCTTAAGACAGCAATTAAAGCAACTAGCAAGAGCAAGAAGCAAAATATAAAAAAGAAAAGATTCAGCCATTGCAGCAAGTGTAGCTCTTCATAAAGCACGCAGCGACGCATCATACACAAATAGCAGAAGGCATCGTCGGCACGGATCAAGGGTTGAAAACCTTGAATACTCAGAAAGGCGAAGCCTCTCCAAAAATCTCGACTCGTCCTTCCTATCGGTCGACGAGCAAGGCAACATCATACCAAAGACACCAGAAGCAGCGCTTGTGGTAGCACAAACATATCTGTATATGACATGGCCAAGTCCAGGAGACCCAAGGGAACATATGCATCGGGCAGCACTGCAAGGATTAAGGATGGTAGGCAACAAGTTGACAGCAAAAGAAGAGGAGGCATATCGCAATAAAGGAACGCATAAGCCTAGGTCACCACACTGTCACAACAGTCCTCGGCACCGGAGCGGTATTCGACGATCTAGATCACCATCACCAAGACGCCATAAAAGCCCGAAACATGGAGGAACCCGAAGGTCTAGGACTCCTACCAAGGCATATGACTATGAAGACGATGAAAAAGAGATGGGGGCGTCATGCTTTACTCATAGAGTTCGCACCACACCAGTACCCAAAGGTTTCAAACTACCCCATGACCAGCAAAAGTATGATGGATCCTAGGATCCGCAGTCATGGCTCTCAGATTACTTGCAGGCAGTAAAAATACTAGGAGGAACGAAGGAAACAGCAATGCAAAGTTTGCAATTACACCTCACTGGCGCAGCCAGGTCATGGTTGAGCAAATTAGAAAGAGGAACAATCGGAAGCTGGGAGGAACTCACAAAGCAATTTACGAGTAATTTCAAGTCAACATACAAGCGGCCAGCATTGATAGAAGAAGTCAAAGCCTGCGTGCAGCAACGTAATGAGATGCTAAGGTCGTATATTCAAAGGTGGAGCATTATCAAGAACTCCACAGTCAAAGTTTCAGATGGGAGAGGAATCGATGCCTTCATGCTCGGGTTACGACGAGGAGACATAGTTGAAGAGATGGGTAGGATCAAGCCAAAGACAGTATCAGATCTAATGGATATAGCAAACAGATTTGCAGATGGCGAAGACACGTGCAACAACAAGCGAACATGATCACCAGAAGACGACAGGGGAAACAAATACAGTGGTCAAAGGAGAAGATCCCGCAATTACGACAACTACGGTTCTCACAGTCAAGTAGCCGCGGGATACAAAGAAAATAATTATCAAGGAGATGATCGCAGAAACTCAGGATACCGCAGCTACGAAAGAGAAGACTTTAGCAATAGCAAAAGGTTTCAGTCAAGGGAACCTCAAGAATACAATCCATCACCAGATGATATGCTAAACGGACTATGCCATATACACTCCGTGTTCATTGACGGGAAAAGGGTGTCTAGACACACAATGAAAGATTGCAAAACATTCTTGAAACTTCAGGAGGCGGCAGTCAACAAACAAGCTGAAGCAAAGAGGCAAGGATACGAAGGGAACACAAACAACGCACCTACAACCACTCAACAGGCAAACAATGTTGCTTCGCAAGGTGAAAACCAGCCAAGCCAAGGACACGACAATGATGGAGGATATATCCCGTCCAAAGGGTACATAACATCAATGATACAACCAGTCCCAAAGTTGAACAAAGAGGAAAAGATATAACTCGACAAGTGAACCTAGCAGTGACATCACCTCCAGCAACCACATAATATTTACACTGGTCAGAACAACCCATAGAATTCAGCAGGGATGATCACCCTATAACAGTACCTCGGCCAGGAAACGCGCCTTTGGTACTGAAAGCTCAAATCGGAACATACGACATTGATAGAGTATTCATGGATGCAGGGAGCGGAATAAATCTGGTATACGCAAAGACACTCTGGGCAATGCACATATCATTGGAGTTTCTGAAGCCAACCGACTGGTCTTTCCATGGGATCGTACCAGGGAGTGCTAACTATCCATTGGGTCAAATAGCACTCAACATTTGCTTCGGTAATCGCCAAAACTATAGAAGAGAAAAGCTCGACTTCGAAGTCATGGATTGGCCATCTCAATATCACGCGATCCTCGGGTGACCCGCTTTTTCGCGATTCATGGCAGTACCTCACTATACATACCTGGTACTCAAGATGCTAGGACCAAACGGGATTATCACAGTAAAGGGAAGCATCGAACTATCTGATCTATGCGACAAAGAATTCCATAAAATGGCACAAAATTTTGGCATGATAGCCAACTATGGAGAACTCAAGGACAAGGCAACAAGCACGAGTGCAGGCGTCACAAAACAACTCGAAGGACATCCAGCGGAGCCAGAAGCGAAGAAACTACGGGTACAGCCATCAGACCCAGAGGAAGCTACAGGAGAAGAGGAAAAGGCCTCGGCAACATAGACAGCAAGTGTACAAGAGTAGAGTAGAAAAATAAGGCTATTAAGCCACGAGTTATCCTAGGGCAATGCCCTCTAGACCCAGAACACAGGTCATCGGCCGGGTCTCTTGGGACACCCCATGTATCTTACATTAAAGCATAAATAAAGACAAAGTTCCTCTTTCTCGAGCTTACAAGTCTTAGCGAAACAAATCTCAAACAGAATTGCGGCAAACGCACTAATATAAACGCCTTGAGAATAAAAATTTCTGGCAAATAGCCCCAGAAAGCAAAAACTCTTGCATTTCATACACAAAAACATATATACAATAGAGCATTACAACATGGGTTGATCTGAATCATCTACCATAAGAGGGTTCAAATTGTGATGCTCACGGAAAAAACTAGCATCCTCTTGAAGTAACCTATCAATGATTCTCCTCGCCGGCTGAAGCGTGACGTCCATATGGACCTGCAGCTTCACGCGCCCTAGAGGAAAACTTAGAGACATGGAACTATAGTTCAGCCTTGGATGCCACTTGCGTATCCATCCAAGAGCAAAGTTAGCACCAGCTACTAAGTTGAGTTCTATCAAATGATGAATTCGTTGACTAGATCTAAAAGCGTCAAGCTGCTGCTTAATACTTTCCGGTGGAGGATTGCGAGGAAGCATAACGGAGTACATGGTTGTCAACGATCTTTGACAACCATCGACAGCCTCCCCAATATGTTGAGCGTGATCCTGCAGAAGAACAATGGCGTTGCGATGCCGCGGGTCAGCCCATAAAGTATTTGTATCCTTCGACACCCTTTCCAGAGCTGTGATTCGCTCAGAAACCCGACGATCCTTATCAGCGGGATGCAAGCAAGTACCTGGAAGACACAAATTTGTCAAAGTACAAAGCCAAGAAAAACAGCAGGAAATTCAAAAGGGTCTGAAGAAAACTCACATTTCAGCTGCTCGCAAGCTGACTCGATAATCTCAACAAGATAGGAGTCACATTCCTTCAGGTGCATAACCTGGGCTACCAAACCAAACACTTTATATTCAAGCCCAAATATCTGCCTCATCAAACCATAAGACCTCCAAGCCTAGTCCAAGGCAGATTTTGCTTGATGCTTCATCAATGACAAGCGACCTTCGAGGTCCAAAATCCTCGACAAATACTCAGCGCATCGGCAAGGAAAAAGAGGAGGAGAGAGAACCCCAGAGTCGAACACATTGGCGGGTGGCGAGTTGCGATCACGATTCGGCAATCCACCAGCATACACAGGCTGGAAGTCAAAAGAATGAAAAAAGAAACAACTCAGAAATACATCAAGTGACCAAGCGTAATGCTTCATAAAGTAAAAATATTTACAGGGTTCCCCGCTAGATTATCAGGCGAAGGATGGAAGTTCTACTACATTAACTCAAAAGGTAAAAATTAAAAGAAAAGGCTAAATTCTACGCCACCTTAGAATCAGCATCGGCACTTGGTGGTGGCATCGAAGCACTTGGCATAGGAGTCGAAGAGCTCGATGTAGGAGTCGAAGAAGCCACCGAAGGAGTGATAATAGACACAATCCCTGGCGCGTACTTCTTCGTCTTCTCGAAGAACCGCAGCAGCGCTGAAAGAGGGCGAGCACGAGAAGAGCTAACCTTCTCCCAGTCCACTTCTTCACCGCGATTGAGCAAGCGCAATCCCTCTTCGACACCCCGTTTTACCGATCGACCCTTCATTGCAAGAACAGGATCTTCGAGGGTGTTGAAGGCCTCGGCAAGTTTCTTGAGGTTGTCGATCGGCATCTCCGCCTTCTTCTTCAACCACAACTCAACAAACATCCGCATTAGCATGCGGCGAGCTAGCTGAAGAAATTCCTGGACCAATGTCCAGTTCGATTCTAGCAAATCTACCATAGCCAGCAGAGGGTCTTCAGTATCCGGCTGTCGAAGTTTCAAAGATACTCCAACTTTCTCTGCTGCATCACAGAAGAAAAAGGCAAGAGAAAGCGAGCAAGTATCAGCAAATAGAAGCATGAGCAAGTAGACAAAAAAGAAACAACATGACACTTACCACCAAAAAGAACTAAAATCTTGTCGAGACGTTCAGCTATCGTTTGCTCTCTCCGAACCCGCTTCTGATCAGCATCGGCAAGTGCTTTTTCAGCTTTCTTAGCCTTGGTTTCTGCTGACTTAGTATCCTTCTCAGCAGCAACCTTGGCAGCATTGGCACCTTCCCAAGCTTCTCTAGAGGCATTAAGTTTGGCTTCCAGAGCCGCTATACGAGCATTGGCCGCGGTCAGAGCATCTACAAGACAAAGCGGGAAAAGCAAATGGAGTAAGAAACCATGGGAAACACGAGAACAAGTAGAAGGCATAACACAAAACAGGCATACCCTGAGAGGCCCGAGCAGTCTTCAGGAACTCGACACACTCAGTGCCAAGGGAGAGAAATTTTTGCATCGAACTCTGCCAAACGAAAGCATGAGAGGAAAAATTCAAGCAATGAAAGAATCGACTACAAGAAGCAATACTCACATCATCAGAAGAAGCCACTGGTCAATGGGCTTCAAGGGAAGTACCCACTGCCACCGCCTTCTTCAGACGCTTGGAAGCACGAGCAAGAGTACCCTTCTTAGCGGGGGCTTCTGGTGATTTAACTACCATAGCGTCCTCTTGAGAGGGCGCTTTGGTGACAATCAAAGTATCCAAGAGGGGAGCAGCTGCAGCATCCCTCTTCAGATCATCATCGTCACTAAGAAGGGAACAAAAAGCAAAACCTAGCATCAACCAAAAGGGCAAGAATTAAAAATATAAAGATTCGAGTCAGCAAACTTACGAGTCCTAAGCATCAAAAAAATTTACTTCAGAAGTATTGGGAGCAGAGGACTCCCCTGGTGCATCTCTTTGAGCGGAGGTACTCCAAGAAAGCAGTTCGTCGAGATGCTTCCTTTTCTTATCCAGGCTTGGCTCCTCAGAAACAGCAGGGGGAGGCAACGAAGTGGAGTTGCTCTCTTCTTGAGAAACCTTGGCATCATCTCCGTCCTAGCCATCGTCAGCCTCGGGGGCTTCAGAAGCAGCAGAAGCAGGATCAGCCTGAATAAGCCCTTCCTCCGGAAGAGGAGGACGAGAAATCAAAAATTGATGACCCTACAAAAATCAATCACAAAGTACTAGCAAACAAACAACAAAGTACAACAAGACGAAGAGTAAGGAATTCGACACTGATAAGTTACAAAGCACAAACCTTGGGTAAAGGATGAGTGGAGTCAAAGAAATCAGCTGTCAAGGCTGGGATCTCATTCTCCTTGGTGAGATTAGTCAAAGCCCTGACTTGCTTATCGAGACCCTTTTTCTCTAGGTCTCCCTTCGACACTCGAGAAGGATCTTTTCAGCCAGAATACGACCAAAGTCTTGAGACACGAGATTGGAGAGGTTGAATGTGCCTCTGCAGGAAGAATGCCATGAGTTGCGTCCCCGTTAGTGCGCCTCTAGCTGTGCTCTTCGGACTCTGAATGCGAGACAGCAAAGGCTTGATGTCTTCAATTTCATCTTCCATGGGAGGGGAATCCCACGATGTCAGCTTCGTCAGATATTTGGTTGCATCAAAAGGGGCAATCCCAAATTTGTCAGAAGAAGAAGTCTTCTGGTCCTTGATGTAGAACCACTTCTTTTTCCAACCTTGAACTGAGGCTGCCATGCTAAATTCTAGATAATGTGCCTCTACGCGCATAGATACAACAGCCCCGCCCAGCTCAGGGTTCTTAGATAAAGAGACACTGGGGCGGAAAAGGAAATGGAATTTCCAAAGAATCCAATGGGGTTCGACCCCCAGGAAGGATTCGCAGAGTGTGATAAAGCAAGCGATGTGCAAGATAGAATTTGGCGTGAGCTGGTGAAGCTACATGCCATAAACAAAAAGAAGCCCACGGAGGAATTTGTGGGCAGTGAGAGAAAGACCACGCAAAAGAAAAGCAAGGAACATCACCCGATACCCGCTCGGGGGCTTGGGAATGCGTTCGGTGTTGGGGAAGATGACCTGCTCCCCTCCGACGAGGAACCTATCCCTCTGGTCCTTGAGCAGATCAGATTCTTCGAATTTCAAAGGCACCCAGCTAGTCGCCGTGTTTCCGCTCTTCTTCTTCGCCATCGGTTCCTTGTGAGCGACTCTCTTTATGGGCATATGGAGGAGGTGCGCTCGGGGGCTGTGAGGAAGCTCAGGAGCTCAAGGGAGATGCAGCAATGGTGGCAGCGGAAGAACAAAGAACTGGTAAACAGTAAAAACCATAGTCTCCCCCTTATAAAGCTTCCTGTGAAAGGAACATGGGCTGAGACGTGGCGCACGAAGCAGAAGAGGTAGCCCACTAACGGGCAGGAAAACTGTAAAATTACTGCGCTGCCCACGCGCAACGGTCAGCGTCCAGTCAAATCGCGCACAGAATGACTCTATTAATGACATCACAAGCGTTAAAGTTGCTGAAAAATAAGACATCAGGATACAATTTGATGATCATGGCTACCCATAGGAAATTCAGCAATAGCCTCAAATGTTACTCTACTCATCGGTGCTGATCAATGTACCCGAAAAATATTAAACGCAAGATACAAGGCACCAGTGAAGGAAAACTCGTCTTTGAGTCTATACCCAAAAATATCTTTGACTATAGCCTCGGGGGCTACTACCATAGGGAGCGTTGGGCGCGCACCCGACGATATCATTGAGCAAAACAAGCAGCTATGGGAAAGATGCAAGGAAATTTTTTTACTTGAGCCTATACTCGAAACATTTTTCGATTATAGCCTCAGGGGCTACTCCCATCGGGAGCGCTAGTCGCGCACCCGACGAAATTTCAGATTCCAAGAATAATAAAGAAGGTGAAAGAAAACTTGTATAGTGATGTTACTCCCATCGGGAGGGAATTCATATTAGTCAAAGTTGGACAACCCAAAAAAAATCGGTATTAGAAAAGTCAAACAAGGCTGAAACAATTGCAAGATATGATTCTCGAATGCATCATCGCGACAAAACTTGAATGCCATGATTGAAACAAATCGTGAAGGTAAGACCCCAGGATCCGTCCTATGTGGCCTAGTATATGCACCTAGATGCGCTCTGCTAGTAACTTTTCGTGTCTACGACGCAAAGAAAATCCTGGTGGACGGACTGGGTACCCTGAGAACTACTGGAACTCTTTCTTTTTAAGTCCTAAATGCAGCAAAAGAATGGGTTAGTCCAGGTCCCAGACTCAAGTCCAAGGGGATTGAGTTTGAAGTAGGTGACAAGTATCTGCTCCGGCAGTTAACTGGCCTCTTGATTCGTCAGAGCTGTCAGGCTTGTTAACCAAAACCCCTTGCAAGATAATATAATGAAAGTTGTTTAATTGAGTACAGGGAGAAAAAGAAGTCGAAAGATTGATCAAGTCGAAGATATGAAGATTTGAGATTCAACCCAAATCTACAATTCTGGTAGAATCTCGGGGGCTACTGACAAGGGTATAGCTAATAGAGCCCGTTACTTGTGTACCCCTGAGGCCTATTAAGCTAGGCTCAAGTGTAATCATAGTTGAAGTATGATCCATGTCGTATATCGACATTGTAATATGTATCGGACCCGACCGGTTCCTTGAGACCTGGCCACCTATATATAGGGGCCAGGAGAGGCCGGTCAGGGATAGATTGAGAATAATCCAAGTTGATCACCACGTTTATTCTCGATACACGCCTTGTTTGACTGACCTTTACCTTCGAGTTCATCCAATGCCCTATTCCCCCGATCCTAAGTCCTTCACCTAGGACATTTGTCGAGTTAACCCTTGTCAGTCATCTTTTGAATTTATAGTTAGATTCCATCTTCATTTCCAATAGATGGGTGTCTATTCATAAACTTGGGTTTCCAGTATTTCTCAAGGAGGCTCGAGCATAACTTTGCTCCATTATAGAGCTCCTATCCAACAAGGTAGTTTGTTGAACTACTTTGGACACTAAAGGTTCATTCTTTGGGTCAATCAGATAATCAATTTAAGATGATCTCATATCTTCATTTCATCCTCTTCGCTGACATACTTGGCGGTCTTCCTTCTTATGGTCCATTCCTTTGTAAGCACTTTTGGGTAGGACGAAGTTCTTAGTGTCATCTTCCTTTGCAAGCCATCTTCAACGGTAAGCTTGTGTTCAACCTCACCGTATTCTTACATTTTGGCATCACTTGCCTATTATAAGGGTATAACATATTATCCTCCTAAGGTTAAGGTTTAACAACGTCGTCTCTCTTGTGGGTATGTCTCTCTAGATTAACCATTCCTCATTACAAAAGTGAACAATATGAGTAGTCATCATGGGGGCCAATCCATGTCGCACCCAATCATTACCTTGCATTTCGTTTGGTGCATCTCGTAATCTAACTATTGGTCAACCTCACTAGTTTTGGCAAATTTTATTGGAAATTGAACCAATGTTCCAAAATCCTTTTTTTGAAACAAATCTATCGTTCCCTAGCTAGGGGTTTGCTTAACTCTGTCATATGGTGTTAACTCTTGAGTTACATATCCTTCAGTTTTCCATTTCATTGGAAAAATAAAATCCATTTGACAAGGTTGCCCTTAGCTCTTACAAGTCCTTACAATATTTGTTACAAAGCAATAGTTTCGTACAATTGCTTCCATGTTGATTACATCTTGTTGTGTCTTCTCCTTGTATTTGTGGCATCCTTCGATTATCCCAATTCACTGAAGTCTTGAAGTACCATTCTCTGAGCATTTATCTGCATAGTGTCCCTTTTGTTTGCACTTGTAACAATTGATCTGGCAGAGGTCCTTCTTCATGCTACTTTGCCCATTTGCTTTGTTGTTCCTTCCAGTACATTTCTCCACATAATGTCCTAGCTCCTTGCAATTTGAGTATAGCACCTTGCTTTTGTCCTTCTTCTTTTTGGGTCTCTCTAAGGCTAGGAGATCTCTTACATCCATCTCTTCATATTCTACTATAGCTATGGGAAACCTATCTCGTTTCCTCGAGCAGATTATAGATAAGTGTCCTTCTTCTTCACATGAAAAGCAACACTTGGTGGTAAGGTTGTGTGCTGTTTCCAAGACTTTCTTTTCCACCGTTATCTTGGATCTTCTATCTTCAGGGGTCTTTTCTAGCATTTGGCACAATCCATCCTTGGATTGTTGATTCATTCGTTGCACCATGGGGTAAAGATAACATTCAACAGGAACATGATTGATTCCATCACATAGGAAACAAGTAATCTGAGCCATGGGACATTCTCCAACTGGGTGGTTTGTATCACAGTAAGGGCACTGTTCATGACATACCTTAGACGTGTGTCCTATTTCTCCACAGATCTCGCAGGCACGTAGTGTCATCTCAGCATCACTTCTTGTTTCCTTGCCACCATGGTCATTTTGTGGTAGGCTGTTATTGGTACTATCCATAATCTGGGACATCATCTGTACTATTTGAGAATGATCATCCAGTACTTGCTGCATTCCTGGAGGTAATTCTTTGCTATCGCGGTTGACCATATCCTGGGTCATTACTCGCATCATTTCAGTATGTACTTCAGCCATCCGTTGCGTTGCTATCTCCAACTGAGGGTTGTTGTGATTGTTCTGGCATTGAGGATGCATATGTTTGGGTTTAGGATAGGTTTAGGTCTTAGCATAGATGAGAATAGATAGAAGCGATCTAAAGGAAAAAAAATCCTACCCAAACACAGCAGATCAAGGCAATTCATCTTACAAGCAACATCTAACAAACATTCATCACATCAAGCAAACTAGTTCAACACTAACATTCTATTATGGTCACACCCCAATTTGGTATGATCATTAGATTACTACGATATCCTTGGTTCTATAAACTATAGGGATTTCTATTTTCGTGCCCTCGGGTCCTTAGTTATACTCAGTTTTCCCCAGCTCCTTAGTTTTTCCTCAGTTTTGCCCAAGCCCTTGTCTGAAACCCTGACAAGGAGGTCGGACGGAAGGAATCCCGTTCAGTTGACCATTCCGTGCTGACGAGTGGGGCCGCATCGTGTGGGCCTGGTAGAAAGGGGCCGCGTGGGACAGGACGAGACCGTGTTTGGTCATACGAGCGGAGCTGGGGCCGTAGCGTGTGGGACCGTAGCGTGTGGAGCTGTGTGGGTCCGAGACGTGGGCACGAGTGGTTTCTGTCTCTTTCGCCCAGATTAGCAGTTTTCAATGCACCTTTTCCTCTCTCTCGCTCGATCTCATTCATTCTTGATTGCCCAAATTGGTAGCAAATCTAGAGCAGCTTCTCCTTCTGTTTCTTAACGCCATTCATTTCTTTATGCCTTCGTTTTTACCCAATCAGGTACTCCCTCCGATCCATATTACTCTTCACTAATACGGATGTATCAACCACTAAAATGTGTTTAGATACAACCACATTAGCGAAGAGTAATATGGATCGGAGGGAGTAGGAAATCTAGGGCACAAATCTAGAGAAAATATACGATAAGCTGCATACAGCAGCCAACATAGCATAGATAATAGTAGCTACCGACCGAGATCCAACATAAGCTACAATTTACATGAATGGGATTAAGCTTGGAGGCTGCGCAGGTGAATCCCAAGTGCTTTGTGTTTGGCCATGAACGCATGCACGTTCACGGTCGTTCCAACTCTAGCGCCGCCAATGGCTCTGCCAATGGATTCGGCATGGTTCACCAGGCAGTTGAAGTCGGTGGCGCGGAGCCTCCTGGTGCAGAAGGGGCACCTGTAAACGCCTCGAGCAAAGTGGCGATCGTAATGGCCAGACTGCAGCCTCCTGAGGACGTGACAAGTCTTGGTGTGGAAGGACTCGTCATCGCTGTCGATGGCGCTGCTCTGCACCTGTCACGTAGCACCAAAGATCGAAAAACATGGAGTCAATTGCAGCGATGATGGAACAGAGAGTGAACAAAAGATCATGCATGATAATATGGGCATGAAAAAAAGAGGTAGCCTCAGTTACATTGGACACACTTATATCTAGGATTTGGGTCAGTGAACCAAAGATCATGCACAACAAATTTGTACGCACCAATTGTTCACAGACCAAACCCTGAATCAATTTGTGCCCAAATATTCATCATCATTGGCACAAATTAACCGAATGGGATTGATTACTCACATAAGTTAACCGAGTCTTAAACAAAAGCAAATCACAAATACTAATAACGCAAGATCTAGAACTAGGAACAGACGAAGCCTAATAACGCAAGATCTAACACGCAAGATCTAGAACAAAATGATAGAACTAGGAACAGACGAACCCTATTAACACAAGATCTAACACAAAATGACAGAACTAGGAACAGACAAACCCTATTAACGCAAGATCTAACACAAAATGATAGAACTAGGAACAGACGAACCCTATTAACGCAAGATCTAACACGCAAGGGAACAAAGGGTTACCTCCTCGTCGTCGATGATGCTGGTGTCGTAGGGGTTCTCCGGGGTGACGTACGGCTCTTGTTCGTACGGGTCCCAATCGACGGGGAACTGGATGGGGGCGGCGGCCGATGCGCTGGCGGCCGATGCGCCGGTGGCTGATGCGCTGGCGGCTACGTCGGAAGCAGCGACGGGGGCCTGGATGGGGGTGGCGGACGATGCGTCGGCGGCTGATGCGCCGGCGGCTACGTTCGAAGCAGCGACGGGGTCCTGGACGGGGGCGGCGGCCGATGCGCCGGCGGCCGATGTGCCGGCGCCTGATGCGCCAGCGGCTACGTCGGAAGCGCCGACAATGGGCATGTCATTCTTCTCCATCGCCGGGGTTTTTTCTTTGGGGTTTTTTCGACGCGAAGTGGAGAAGAAGATGGGACAGGAGAGGTGGTTGCAGTGAGAATGAGAGAGTGGGCAAGCGTCGAGGGAGAGAAAGAGGGGCTCTATAAAGACGAAGGTGGCGTTTGGTGTACCGCAACACGCGTCCGCTATGCACGGCTGCAGCGTGCACCGCGACACGAGGCTAACCCTTCGACGTTTGGTGTACTCAGTTCTAACCTCAGGCCTTATACAGAAATTTTATCTGTACTCAGTTTTCCCCTCGAGTACTTAGACTGGTAAGTGCAATATACTCAGTTCTACCCTCAAGTAGCTGGTCAACAGAGAGTCAACAAATGAGATTAACATAGCTAATTGAGTCATTTCATGCGCAAAAAAATCCAAAAAAATAAAAACATAGTGGCACCTACTCATGGAGTCTTCCTACGCAACCTGCCACCTTGAACAAACATAGATAAATCATGTCTTACCACAAATTGCCACTTCTCAGAATCACTAGTAGCTATGAAGATGCATGGTTTTCCACTCAAACCCCTTTGCAAAACATCTTCCCCAAAACATAGTTTGTCTAAATGAGGCCATAATTGTCACACTCATGTATATTTGAATTGCAAATAATTTGATGTAGCCCAATATGAATTATATTGTACAAAACACGCATTTTTCATTTTGTAATTCTTTTGTTTGAATCCCTTAGTCTATTTACTATTTACATGCCCTTGGTTTCTTAGTACTACTCAGTTTTGCCCACAAGTACTGTCACAAATGCTCACAGAAGCCCAAACTTATCCTAATTGGTTGAGCCGTTGTCACACGGATCGACTCCACCAACCGTTGATCCACTGATCTAACGGGCAGTATACCCCTATCCGTCTCTTCGTGGCCACCCCTCTCTCTCTCTCTCTTCGTGGCCACCCCTCTCTCTCTCTGTCGGTGGATCAACGGTTGGTGGAGTCGATCCGTGTGACAAGAGACATGCATTTATGGATTATTTTGCCATGTAACTATATTCCCTCTATTTATGCATTATTTTCCATGATTTAAAAATGTTAAACTAAAAAGTGGTATAATTTTGGTGAATGGATTATTTATCACCCCTTTAACAATTATCAACTATCTTTAGCATTCCTTTTCTTTTAGGGAAATATAGTTTTGGTAATTTTAAATGGCCCAAAAGTGGTATAATTTTGGTAGAAACATGAGACATACATATTTGGCATATTTGGGGGATTTCGGTGAATGGATTATTTATCACCCCTCTAACAATTATCAACTATCTTTAGAATTCCTTTTCTTTTAGGGAATATAGTTTTGGTAATTTGAAACGGCCCAAAAGTGGTATAATTTTGGTAGAAACATGAGACATACATGTTTGGCATATTTGGGGGATTTCGGTGAATGAATTATTTATCACCCCTCTAACAATTATCAACTATCTTTAGCATTCCTTTTCTTTTAGGGAATATAATTTTGGCAATTTGAAACGGCCCAAAAGTGGTATAATTTTGGTAGAAACATGAGACATACATATTTGGCATATTTGTGGGATTTCGGTGAATGGATTATTTATCACCCCTCTAACAATTATCAACTTTGTTTAGCATTCCTTTTCTTTTAGGGAATATAGTTTGGGATATAGTTTTGGTTATTTGAAACGTCCCAAAAGTGGTATAATTTTGGTATAAACATGAGACATACATATTTGTGGGATTTCGGTGAATGCATTATTTGTCACCCCTCTAACAATTATCAACTATCTTTAGCATTCCTATATTCCCTAACACTTATTTTTTTTGGTAATTTCGGTGAATGCACACACTAACTTTGAAAACAACTACAAGTACATGTAACTGAATAATGGATTTGTAACAAGGGATCCCTTGTAACAACTTCTAGCGCTTGATGAGCAATGATAAGAATCTGATCGCAATTATACAACAACAAAAAAACCAGCCATCAGATTAGCTTGCTTCTTCAACTCGATCAGCTGCTTTAACTGCTTGTTCATTTTCTTCAGTTCTCCCTTCACTTCCACCAGTTCTGCATTGGGAGCATTAGGCATAATCGGAACGGCCCCTCTCTCCGCCGCATTCTCTACAGCAAGTCCCCCCCCTCCCAAATTGCGCTCCCCAATACCGCCAATTGATTCCTGCAATTTAAGCCTCTGAATGTACACATCGATCCACTTGAAATACCTGCATTTCTTCAGGATCTGAAAACAACAACGTGAACCCTAAATCCCAAATTCGAGGGAATAACAAAAAAAATGAGAGAAAATAGAGCAATTGGAGCGAGATCTAACCTTATCCCCCTCTCTATATGACAAGCTCTCGCATGCAAGGAACTCACGTCCACGGTTGCCGTTGTCGTTCGTCTTACAGATCGACCGCTTCAGAGGCTCTTGGCGTGGGCAGTCAGGGCATCTTGTCAAAGGCACGGGTCCATAGTGCGGCCATGAAGAACGGGAGGTCGAAGAGAAACTAGACATCACCCGCCTGCCGGAGAAGGGCTGCCACTGGCGGAGAAGAAGAACAATGGGGCGCGGGGAAAGAAGGGGGAAGCAATGGCACGGGCACGGGCGCAGGGCTGGCTCGGGCTCCCATTTTGCAACGGGCACCTGGGTAAGCTGTGGGTCTGGCACGCTAACGTGGACAAGTTGTGGGTCCCACGATGATCTAGATAAGTGGAGGCGTGTCCACTGTGGGGCACCAACAGTGGCCCCACTTGCCAGCACCAACCAACGGTCAACTAAACGGGATTCCTCCCGTCAGAGCTCCTTGTGAGAGTTTGAGACAAGGGCTTGGGCAAAACTGAGGAAAAACTAAGCGGCTGGGAAAAACTGAGCACAACTAAGGACCCGAGGGCACGAAAATAGAAATCCCTAAACTATAATTATTGGTGGTCGTGTCTATTACTTGCTTGTGTACTTCAAGTTTCTCCTCTACTTCCTTGATTTCAACTTCTAGTGTTGTCCCAGCTACATATTTTGAGTCCTTCTTCAAGTCCTTCATTGGCCTTCCACGTAGTGCATCATGTTGAGTCAAGGTATAACATATGGAGTATCAGTCTTACACTTCTGGCACACTGTGACCTTCTGTCCTTTATTGATGGTTTCAGGGTAGGGTCATCTATAGCACAAGGAGACATTTGAAGAGGAAGTAGGAGAGAATACAAGGAGTTCAAAATGCACTCTCTTTTTTATATGTAAACAAAAGCAAGATGAGATAGATTTTTTTCCTAGGGTCTACCTATTTGTAATCCAAACCTAGGGTCTCGATCCTACAGGCAACACTATGCTCTGATACCATTTTGTAACGCCCCACCTTTAGATTAAGGTGGAACACCTGTGTTAAGTGCTATTCCCTAGATCACTGATAGCACCATAGAACAAAATATAGTATTCATTGCAAAGTATCAAAGATTACAACACAGATCCAGATACATAAGTCTTTAGACTTTACAGACTAGCTTAGTCACATGGACTAGCTCAAATGACAGAGTTCAACACAGCATAAACACAATGGAAACTAGGTAGCAGTGAGCCTCCATATTCACCATGCGCCACAGGCAGTCATGTTGGAATGTAGACTCGAGATCCTATCAACTTACTCCTCCTCCGAATGTAGACTCAAATTGTCCATAACCGGGGACACGGCTAATCGATTAGTTTGACACCCTGCAGGGGTTGTGCACTTTCACCTTAAAACCCATTCTACCCAGAGAGAAGAATGAGACAAGACCTTTCAGAAGGAGAGAGCAACCATACCGGAAAGATCCGTTCCCACCTATAATTCTGCTACCAGCCAATATCTTGCACACAAGTTGAACCCTCACATCTTAATCAGTCAAGACAGAGCCCACATTGTCATAAGGCTGCACTGGAAGTACTCTAAAGCATGGAAGACATGGTAATCTCTTTAATCCTGAGTGGCCATCCCGAGTGGCATCTTGAGTACACATCCTCTCGACGAGGCATGTGCCCCAGAAGTCACCTACATCGCCTCCTCTTATCAAACCAATCCACCCAGGTGATTCATTTTAGTTGAAGTTCTTAATTTGTTCATAAAATAACTTTAACAAGTGATCATAGCATGGCATCAATATTTTTCAAAGTATTTAGCATCCTAACAGGTGGGGTTTGAAAGATAGCTACACACTACTAGGATCTAAACATTTTATAAAATAGTTGAATATTCCACCTATCATGCATACTACTGAAAACACTAATGCAGTAGTAAAAATAGATAGAAGATATGTGTGTCACTTGCCTTGGCCACAATTAGCACACTCAGAACAATCTCAACTGTAGCTCAGCTCCTCCTCACAATCTAAACAAGCATCGATACAAGAAATAAACACACAATTCCACATGGCAAACATAGACATGTATGCATGCATGCATATGTCAAATTAATTTCACACACTAAGTTAGTGTGTGAAAATGTTGTATTTAGTGAACCATGATGTTTAGAAAACATTTGTGAGGTTAGAAAAGCTTTATAATTATTTAAAAAGCATTTGGGCAATTTTGGGTATTTGAAATAGGGCCAATTGCCTCCCAAAAATGGTTCTGGTTTTGAAATTCTTTGAGAAAATTTGGTTATGAACCCACTAGATAGTGGACATTAATACAAAGCTACTCCAAGTGGTTTAACTCTAAAAACTATTTTTGAAATCAAATGGTGCCCAAATTAGTGTTTTGATTAGATTTGAAGGTAGCAAGTGCGTGGACATTTCAAATTTGAAATTTTTTGGTTCCAAGGTATTCTACATGTTCTGAGGAATCCAGAGACTACAAATTTGTAGAAATTGGATGTACAGAACAAAAGTTATGATTTATTTGGTGCAAAAGTACAATTTAAACCATTTGAAAATTAGTTCAAAATTTTGTACAGTAACCATGTCATATTTTTGCAAAATTAGATTCAACACTTTCTCGGAATTCCAAGGATATATTATTTGTGATTTTTGGATTAACAGAAGATTTTCTATGCATTTTACAAGTTTCAGCATATTTGAAATCTATTTAAACAGGTTTTAAACAGAGTAGGCCACGTGGCAGCTTCTCGTTGGCTGGTACCGGTTTGGGGTTAAATTAAACAGAGGCCACTGGATCTGAATCCAACGGCCTGAATCAGATCGGCTCACGTAGGGTTTCCTCGTGGTCACCGAAAATGGAACGGACGGCGGCGCTTGATACGTCTCAAACGTATATATAATTTTTGATGCTCCATGCTTGTTTTTACACCATTTGCCTTGTGTTTCGTTACACTTCATGGCGTTTTTATGCGATTTCCGGAACTAACCTATTGACAAGATGCCACAGGGCCAGTTCCCTATTTTCTGCTATTTTTGTGTTTCAGAAAAGCTACACAGAAAATATTCTCGGAATTGGACGAAACAAGTTCCAGAACTCCTATTTTTCCTGGACAAAGGACGAGGGCCGAAAGAGAGCCAGATGGGGGCCAGGGGCCAGCCACACACCAGGGCGGCGCGGCCCAGGCCCTGGCCACGCCCCCTATGTGTGAGGAGGCCCTGGCAGCCCCCTGACGACGCCCCTGCGCCTATATAAAGCCTCGGGATGGAAAAACCTAGGGGAGTCGGCGAAATTTCCAGAACAGTTCCGCAGCTCCGCCACCGCCGCCGACGAATTTTGGGGGACAGAAGTCTCTATTCCGACACCCTGCTGGGACGGGGAAGTGCCCCCGGAGCCATCTCCATCGGTCTCCATCGCCGTCTCCGCCGTCTCCATCGACCTCACCGCCATCTCCATCAACCTTGCTGTCTCCTATGATGAGGAGGGAGTATTTCATCCCCGGGGCTGAGGGCTCTACCGGTAGCTATGTGGTTCACCTCTCTCTCCCATGATGTGATCTTTATGTGATCGTGAGCTTTGTATCATGTTGAATAAGTAGATGCTACTCTTCATCATTATGTGTACTCTAGTGGTGTTATTGAAGTAATCTATTCCTCCTGCCATTGTGTAACAGTGACAGTGTGTGCATCGTGGTGGTACTTGGTCTAGGCTACGATTGTGATCTCTTATGGATTATGAGAATAATTATCACTATGATAGTATTGAAGTGATCTATTCCTCCTTTCATGGTGTAATGTTGACAGTGTGTGCACCGTGTTAGTACTTGGTCTAAGTTGCAATAATATTTATCTTGAGTTGTGATTTGATTTGGATATCTCTATGAGTGGTGTTTGTCGAATACTTGATGAACTTTAAGGGGTGCTTCTGTAGCCACTACGCAATGATTAGTGTTATTCAATAGGAGAGTAATTCAGAGTAGCATAGTGAGGAGAAGTTATTTATTTGTTCAATTATGTTATATTTGTTGGGAGTGTGTCCACTAGTGAAAGTATGATCCCTAGGCCTTGTTTCCAAGCTTTGCACACCGTTTACTTGCTGTTTTGTTACTTGTTTGCTTGCTGCCATTTTTATTCTAGATTGTATTTAATACTTATAATCATCTATACCACTTGTATTTCACTATCTCTTCGCCGAACTAGTGCACCTATACATCTGACAAGTGTATTGGGTGTGTTGGGGACACAAGAGACTTTCTGTATCATAATTGCAGGGTTGCTTGAGAGGGATAGCTTTGACCTCTTCCTCCTTGAGTTCGATAAACCTTGGGTGATCCACTTAAGGGAAACTTGCTGCTGCTCTACAAACCTCTGCACTTGGAGGCCCAACACTGTCTATAAGAACAGACGCGTGCGTAGACATCAAGCTCTTTTCTGGCGCCGTTGCCGGGGAGGTAAGGTAAAAGGTACTCGCATCCTCCTGTGTGAGTGCTCGGAGTTATTTCCTTTAGATTCTGCAATTATATCTTTTTGTTTCTTGTTTTTATTTTCACTAGTTAGACTTAATGGAAAGTAACGAGTTCTTTAGTCTTTTTTCTGAGTTTAGATTTGAAGAGAAAGTTGAAAAACCTTTGGAGCTTAATTTGCATGCTAATAGTGTTGTTAGTATGAATGCTTTGAATACCATTGTTGCTAATGCTATAGAAAAGTCTAAGCTTGGGGAAGCTGGTTTTGTTAAGCATGATATTTTTAGTTCCCCAGCTTTAGTGCAGAAAGTTTGCTCTGATGATATTTTATCTCCCCTATGTGATGTTCCTATGCCTGCTACCTATGTTAGTGATCATGATTGGGAAAAGCACTCTACTTTTGATATTGAAAATCTTTTTGGTACCAATTCTAAGGTTAATAATTGTTGTACCATTAGTACTATCCATGTTCCTTCTTATGATGATATGTTTGATGAGTATGCTTTGCGAAATAGCTGTTTTCTAGCTTGTGATGATACTAAACCTCTAGTTTATGATGGTTATGATGATGAGTATAATATTTTCAGTTCACCTACTTTTCAGGAGAAAATTAGTTATGATTACAATATGCCTCCTGTTTTTGATGATTATGGTGATGAGAATAATTATTCTGTTGAATTTGCTCCTACTACTATTGTTCATGTGGGGAGTATTAATTCTTTTATGCATGTGGCTCATGATAGAGATGCTTTATGTAATAGTTATATTGTTAGTTCTATTCACGATACTACTGAAAGTTATTATGAGAGAGGGAAACATGGTTTGATGGATCTCAACAATATTGAGTTTCCCCTCTTTATGTTGCAATTCTTGAAGTTGTACTTGTTTTGCCTTCCTATGCTTTTTGCTTTGCGCTTTTATGACTTGTCTTTTTACAAGACTATTTTTCATAGGAAGTGGTTTAGATTTAAATGTGTTCCATACTTGCTTCTTGATGCTCTCTATTGCTTTAAGTTCCTATATGGTGCCTTTACCTCAAGCTCTTATATGGCGCCCACATGAGCATCTTTGCAAATTACTGCGCCTAGCTCAAAGGCGTTAAAGAAAAGCACTCTTGGGAGATAACCCATTGTTTTATTTTCAGTACTTTTTCTTTTATTTGAGTCTTGGAAGTTATTACTACTGTAATAACCACTCCTTATCCTTTTTATTTCATTGTTGTGCCAAGGGAAGCCTCTAATTTGAGCGAGGTAAGATTTGGGGATGTTGCTGTCCTGAAACTGTTTTCGGTGCTGCACCGTAAAAATTCGTGAAAATTCTCTGTATATCTGTTGGACCTGCGATTTCTTGTTCATATGCCCCAGGTTATATCCAAACTTTCATTAGTTGAACACTTTTTGATTTGAGCAAGAGAAAACACCTAAAAAATTCGACCTTTGTCAGCTGTTCTGTTTTGACAGATTTCTGCCAATATTTGTGTTTGCCGCTTTATCGCTTTGTTTTTTAGTTCTTTTGATCACAGAACTTTTGGGGAAGTTGCTACAGTAGTATATACTTAATATGTGGTGGTTTTAGGTTGAAATCTGAACCAAAAGGGTTGATTCATTATTATGCTTACACTAATGTTGCTAATAGAATTGTGTTTAGTTTTGTATGAAGGAAGTTTTCAAGTGTAGGGATTGGAGAATGATGAGATGAGATGAAGAATGGACAAAAGCTCAAGCTTGGGGATGTCACCCCAAGAAATATCCAAGAAGTACAAGCGTCAAAGCTTGGGGATGCCCCCGAGGCACCCCTTCTTTATCGGCAAAAATCAGGTCACCTTTCAAGGCACTATATTTTTATTGCTTCATGCACTATGCGTTTTTCTTGGAGCATCAATTGCTTTTGTTTTTAGTTTTCCTTTGCTTTGTTTGCTGCAATAAATGTTTGGATCACATCATGTGTTTGGAGAGAGATATGCTCCGTTTTTCATTTGCCAAGAACACTCCGTTTTTCACTCTTATCGTTTCAACGAGTGTTCTTTTTTTTGCTACTGCGTTTAGCTTGCATTTTTCGCCTTGATTATTGTTCAGATCTTGCTATATCTTTGCATCAAGGTGTATTTGGATCTCTGGTCCATGTTGGTATTTATCAAAAGAGTTTCCTCAAAAAGGTTTGAATGGTGTTGGAAAAGAGAAAAAGCTTTATGCAAAAAAGTGGTACAAAAAGGAGCTTGTTTAGACTGCGGCTTAGGCTTTTGCATGTCGTGCTTGATGTCATTTTGATAGTATGCTTAGTGGTTTTGCTGTAGCATGACTTGTCGCAAATGACTGAGATTGCTTAAGGAGCCTTTGAAAAAATCATGCGTTGTTTTTATTATATGGAAGCATTTATTTGGTTTTCTCCTTTGATGCTTTATTTGGGTTGACTTGGCACATGCTTACACCATGTTGACTATAAAAATAAGTCGCCTATAGCCTCTATGATCATTTAGTTTTTGACTTTTGATGCCATCTTATGCTTCTTTTAATGTTGCTTTGTCGCTTTGCATGATTATGGCTCTTATTGCTCTCTTAGTTGGTCGCTCCCAGTCTTTTGCTAGCCCTCATTTTGTACTGACTATGAGCTCTACTCGTGCATCCAACTCCCAAAAACCAAGTTTGCCATTGTATCCACTATAAATTCCTATGCATGGTATTTGTAAGCCATTCCAAGTAAATTTTCATGTGCTACCTTTCAAAAAACCTTTAAAATACTTCTCATTTTGTGACACTGTTTTCAGCTCATGGGGACGTAGTGGTCGGATTTGCTATCTTCCATATTGTCTTATTCCAAAAAGAAAAAGAAAAAGAGAAAAAAAAAAGGCACTCCTCCATGGTATGTGAATATTGGTGGGCACCCAATGGAATCGGTTAGCCATGGTTTGAGAAAGGAAAAAAGGTGGGGAGGAGTGCCAAGTTTTATAAAAAGAGCACAAAAAGTGCCAATCTCTCTCTCAAAAACTTGCTACATTTTTGTATGGAAGATAGTAAGAACTCCATTGCCAGTCGTTGACAAAATCAACCACGTCTCAAAACCCAATTTTTATCTCTCTGTTTTACAAATGAAAAGCTCTAGCACATGTCTAATCACTGCTTCCCTCCGCGAAGGGCCTTTCTTTTACTTTTATGTTGAGTCACCACTTTCTACCTTTATGCACCATTAAGAGAGCATAGTTGTCATTCTGAGTATAATGTGCATTGTCCCAAAGTTTTCATTGATTGATTCATGATCATGGTTTCACTTGTTCTTAAATTATTTGTATCTAGTCGCCCTCTTAAACTTGAAGGTGTCCTATGCATTTATGTTTCGCTCTCCATGAAGGACAAGCTAAAAACCATTTGTATGTTTTTCCTTATGATTTGAACACACGTTTGACTTTCATTGTTTCATTATTCATGATCTTTTGTTTGTGTTTCTTTTCATGTTATAACATGGTTGCTAAGTTTCTATTATCAAGATTATGTCTTTCATGCCCATGTTTTAAGTTCTTTGATCTCAGCACTCAATGCTTTACCTATATGATCATGATTGTGATGGTGCATGTCACCTCAAAAATTATTCTTTTGTTATCACTTACCTACTCGAGGACGAGCAGGAGTTAAGCTTGGGGATGCTGATACATCTCAAACGTATCTATAATTTTTTATGCTCCTTGCTTGTTTTTACACCATTTGCCTTGTGTTTCATTACACTTTGTGGCGTTTTTATGCGATTTCCGGAACTAACCTATTGACAAGATGCCACAGTGCCAGTTCCCTGTTTTTTGCTGTTTTTGTGTTTCAGAAAAGCTACATAGGAAATATTCTCGGAATTGGACAAAACAAGTTCTAGAACTCCTATTTTTCCCGGACGACGGACGAGGACCGAAAGAGAGCCAGAGGGGGGCCAGGGGCCAGCCACACACCAGGGCAGCGCGGCCCAGGCCCTGGCCATGCCCCCTATGTGTGAGGAGGACCTGGCAGCCCCATGACGATGCCCCTGCGCCTATATAAAGCCTCGGGACAGAAAACCCTAGGGGAGTCGGCGAAATTTCCAGAACAGTTCCACAGCTCCGCCACCGCCGCTGACAAATTTTGGGGGACAGAAGTCTCTGTTCCGGTACCCTACCGGGACGGGGAAGTGCCCCAGGAGCCATCTCCATCGGTCTCCATCGCCGTCTCCGCCGTCTCCGCCATCTCCATCGACCTCACCGCCATCTCCATCAACCTTGCTGTCTCCTATGATGAGGAGGGAGTAGTTCATCCCCGGGGCTGAGGGCTCTACCGGTAGCTATGTGGTTCACCTCTCTCTCCCATGATATGATATTTATGTGACCGTGAGCTTTGTATCATGTTGAATAAGTAGATGCTACTCTTCATCATTATGTGTACTCTAGTGGTGTTATTAAAGTAATCTATTCCTCCTGCCATGGTGTAACGGTGACAGTGTGTGCATCGTGGTGGTACTTGGTCTAGGCTACGATTGTGATCTCATATGGATTATGAGAATAATTATCACTATGATAGTATTGAAGTGATCTATTCCTCCTTTCATGGTGTAATGTTGACAGTGTGTGCACCGTGTTAGTACTTGGTCTAAGTTGCAATAATATTTATCTTGAGTTGTGATTTGATTTGGATATCTCTATGAGTGGTGTTTGTCAAGTACTTGATGAACTTTAAGGGGTGCTTCTGTAGCCACTACGCAATGATTAGTGTTATTCAATAGGAGAGCAATTCAGAGTAGCATAGTGAAGAGAAGTTATTTATTTGTTCAATTATGTTATATTTGTTGGGAGTGTGTCCACTAGTGAAAGCATGATCCCTAGGCCTTGTTTCCAAGCTTTGCACACCGTTTACTTGCTGTTTTGTTACTTGTTTGCTTGCTGCCATTTTATTCCAGATTGTATTTACTACTTATAATCATCTATACCACTTGTATTTCACTATCTCTTCGCCGAACTAGTGCACCTATACATCTGACAAGTGTATTGGGTGTGTTGGGGACACAAGAGACTTTCTGTATCGTAATTACTGGGTTGCTTGAGAGGGATAGCTTTGACCTCTTCCTCCTTGAGTTCGATAAACCTTGGGTGATCCACTTAAGGGAAACTTGCTGCTGCTCTACAAACCTCTGCACTTGGAGGCCCAACACTGTCTACAAGAACAGACGCGTGCGTAGACATCAGCGCTGCGCTCTGGCGAGGGTCGTCTGCGGGGCTCCGGTTGTTCCCTGAGGCGATGGAGTGGTGTACGAGATGCATCTTGTCGTGGGGAAGATCTTGGTGTTGAGGGCGCACTCGTGGGCTTCCTGAAGCGGCTGCTGGGCGTGGCTGGAGAAGCTTCAGGCACCGGCGGCTTCAGCCATGGACGGATGGTTCATCCTGGAGCTCCCGAAGACAAATGGAGGGGTCATCGAGATGCGCACAGAGGAGGGGGGTCGTCTAGTACCAAAAGGAGGCGGCGGCTTGGCTCGGTTGTGACAGAATCGTCCACACACGGTGGCGGTTGGGGCGAACTTCGGTGAGCGATTGGGGCGGCTTGATGGCGTCTCTGGTGTGGGAAATTGGGGGGAAAAGGAGAGGAGGATGTGGGGAAAAGGGAGGGCGTCGATGGGGGGCCGTTTTAGCCTCTCGAGGAGTGGGGGAAGTGGGGAGATCGTGGGCGGCTCGGGTAGAAGAAGCAGTTCAGAGGTAGGGGATGACCCTGACATGTGGGTCCCGGCTGTCGGTGTGAAACAGAAAAAGGAAAAGGAAAAGGGAGGGAAGGAGAGGGTGCCGCGGGTGGGCTGCTTCTGCTGGGCTGGTCGGGCCGGCCCAGTTGGGCTATCTACTCTTTTTTTAAACCGTTTCCTTTTCATTTTCCGTTTTCTGATTTCTTTTATATCTTTTGCATTTGACCTCCAAACAAAGTCAAACTAATTTCTAAATTTTTCTAAAATTCAACACAACATTGTAAAATAGTAAGATACCACTTTTAATTCCAAAAATAGAATTTGGCAATAATATATGCATTTGCCCCCTAGGGTTTCTTTGCATACTTTCATAAATATAAAGTAGGGTTTAAAATAATTCTTTGAAATCAGGGAAACCACTTTATGATATTTTGAAATTCGTTTTCAAACATCATTTTGGTAAAGCATACTTTCTTTTATATAAATCAATTTGTGGAAACTCCCTTTGCAAGATAGCTTGCATAAGTTTGAATAAACACCAGATATTATTTTGAAATTGCAATTTCTCAAAGAGTTCTTCAAGGAATAACAGAAAGTTTTGACATAGTTTTTGTAATAAAGCTTTGAATTAAACTCAAAAAGTTTAAAATTCCCTATGATTTTTCAATCAACACAAATAAAATAATTTTTTTTATTATTGCAAAATTTGATATAAAAACTTGGGATGTTACACTCGCTATGAAAGATCGGGACAAAACTCGAGGATCATCAGCGTGATCCTTATCATGTAGTATCAGATTATTGGGTTGCTCACGGCGAGTATCTCGTATTGATTCTTTGATCTGCGGAGTGTTCTTTCGAGGCAGTTTTCAGATCAGTTTGTTCTTCATCGGTAGATCAGTTCAGATTGATTGAGATCGATTGTAGTCACCAAAGTTGAAGCTTCCTGCTAGTTTCGTTTCCATCTGATCCGTTCCGAGCAGATCGTCTGGTTCCGGCTAGCAACAGATCAGTTTACGAAGAGATTGGAACGAACAAAATGACCAGGTGGATCAATTTGCTACGTACAAGATCGGATCATCGATTTGCTGACCTATCCGCTAGTTTCCCGATCCCTGTTCACTTCTTTTTTTTTTTTTTTTGAGATGCCGATCCCTGTTCACTAGTATCGTGGAGAGAGTTCACCAGTAGCACGATTCCTTTTAGATCGGATCCGAGACTGCTAGTGTTCCTCAAAATCTGATCTGATCGATCCAAGATTTTACAAAAAAACACAGCGCTTGAGGACGGTGACGCCTGGCCCTGGGGGGAACGACTCGGTGGCGCTCGTTTCGCTTAACAATAGTTGCTCGTGGGCCGGCCCGTTAGCTTCAGCCTACTAGTAGTTTGGTTCAATCGAGTTTCCAGCATCGCTAGTTCCTGTTTCATTCGTTCGCGAGTTGTTTTTTTCTTCTGTTTCATCTTCATGTTTTATTTCGTTTTTTGTTTCCTTTTCTTTTGGTTATTTTCCTTTTTATTTTTCGTTTTTTCTTTGTTATGTTTTTTCTTTCTATTTTATTTAACTTTTTGTTATTTCTTGTACTCTTTTTCACGCTTATTTTTACCTTTTTCCATTTAAATCATGTTTCTATATTTTTCATGATTTATTTTTCCATTTAGTTCTTCAAGTGTTCCTTTTTGTTTTGTTTCTAGTTAATCTAAAAGTGTTCTATTTGTAATCGTGTTTTTGTTCCATGAGTTCTAAATTATGTTCTATGAGTTCTAAATTTTGTACCATGAGTTCGAAATGTGTTCTATAAGATTTATATTCTTGTTCTCCTCAACGTCATGATTTGTTATGTGGTTGCTATCTTTTGTTTCATATTTGTAGTCGTGATTTGTTTCGTGGTCTAATTTTTTTGTTCCACAATTCCTATTTTTTTGTTTCCCACTCCATAGTTTTGTTCCATGATTAGATCTGATTTGTTCCTTCGCTAGCTTTGTTCTTTTTGTAGTTATGTTTTGTTCCATAGTTTCTATATTTTTGTTCCACATATTCTATAGTTTTGTTCCCCCTTTAGATTTGTATTTGTTCCATCGTGATAGCCTTGTTCCATTTGCACTCAGGCTTTGTTCAATGATCCCTATATTTCTGTTCCTTAGATTTCACAATTTGTTCCTTGCAGATTTTGATTTGTTCCTTTGCAATAGCATTTGTTCCTTTCGTAGTCATGCTTTTTGTTCCTCTGTATCTATACTTTTGTTCCCAATAAGCTATAGTTTTGTTCCTTCTTCAGATCCAGTTTGTTCCTTCTTTTCTTGCCTTGTTCCCATTTGCAATCATGTTCCACATTTCCTATATTTTTCTTCACACATTCTAAAGTTTGGTTCCAAGTTTAGATTCAATGTATTCCTCTACGATAGACTTGTTCCCTTTTGCAGTCATGTTTTGTTTCATGGTCTCTATATTTTTGTTCCCCACATTTTATAGATTTGTTCCGCATTTAGCTTTGATTTATCACTTCATGATAGCCTTGTTCTCTTTGCAGTCATATTTTGTTCCATAGTCCCTCTATTTTTTGTTCCCCATATTCTATAGATTTGTTCCCTGTATTCTATAGTTTTGTTCCATGATTAGATTTGATTTATTCCTTCGCGATAGCCTTGTTCTCTTTGCGGTCATATTTTGTTCCACGGTCCGTATATTTTTGTTCCCGTATTCTATAGATTTGTTCCCCTTATTCTACAATTTTGTTCCGTGATTAGATTCGATTTGTTCCTTCGTGATAGCCTTGTTCTCTTTTGCGGTCGTATTTTGTTCCTTAATCCGTATATTTTTGTTCCCATGTTCTACAGATTTGTTCCCCTTATTCTACAATTTTGTTCCATGATTAGATTCGATACCCTTGTGCATTATTTTTTCTGTCCCAACTGAAGTGTAATTTTAGTTCATGTAGTCTAGATTTTGTGTTGCTCGTGTAGTCTCGACTTGTTTCTTGGACTCTACAGTTTTTGTTCCTTTGTGATATCCTTGTGCATTGATTTTGCTAGTCGAATATATAGTCGTAATTTTGTTCCATTTAGTCTAAATTTTTCCCCGTGTAAATGCGATCTGTTCCACGGGCGCTAAAATTTTCATACAGGATTCAAGTTTCTGTTCCACGTGATTAATTATTTTGTATAAAAAAGATAATATTTATGTTACTTACAAGAGTTAATTGTTCCAAAAATATTCTTTTTATCCAACTCAATATTTTTGGTGTCATATGTGCTTGTATTTCATTATCATTGTAGAAGGGTAGGGGAGTATATATGTTGTACACGGCTAGATTAGGATAGAGATAGGATACGTGTCTTGTACTTCAAGTCTATGTCTTGTCTTGTACTCCAAGTCGGTCCGTTGTACGTCTATATATACTCGCCCGAGAGGCTCAATAATACATCCATCATATTCCGCCATACCTCTCTCCCTCTACCCTTCTATATGGTATCAGAGCGGCAAGATCCTTGACCTAGCCGCCGCCCCGCTTTCGCACCGCGCCGCCCCCGGGGAGGTCGATCTCCATGATCTCCGCCGGGGGCCGCGCCGCCCGTATTAGGGTTCGTCCGCCGATCGGTTGATCGGCTGCCCTACGTCTTTTTCTCGCCAGTCGCTTGACCGGCGTTTTCTTTTTGGTTTACCGATCTTAGATCGGATTGAGTCGCCCACCTCGCACCGGCGGCCACCCATACGCCGGCTATCGCGGCCGACAAGCTGGCGCCGTCACCGCTTCGGCCGGCTCTTGCCGGTTGTCGCGGTCCCTCGGCTGGCTGCTGCGCCTACCTCGGTAGGCTGCCGCGGTCGTCTCGCCGGCGCCGACTCCGCGCTGGCCGGCTCGCCTTCACCAACCGCGCGGCAACGTCGGGCGTGTCGTTCGAGGGACGCCTCGGTGCGTCACTGCCGGCTCCACGCCTGCGCGGTCTCCATCGCCGATCCGTCTTCGCCGTCATTGCCAGGGACTTCACCGACAACGACGCCACGGGTTCCGATCTGTGTGCCGTCATCAAGGACTTGGCAAACAGCGCCGCTGTCGGTTCGATCAACCGATCTGACACACATCTCCGCCAAGTACGTCCCCGAGCACGCGCCTACCACCGTTCGAGCATCGGGCTGCCGCTGCGTCGCCCCTTCGGGCCGTAGCGTCGTCGCCTTTGGTCCCCGCCGCCGGCTACCAATGTGCCTTCTCTCGCATGTACGTTGTTGGTGGATCTCACGCCGCTGCACCGACTCGCGCCCTGCAGCTACGTCGTCCCATAGGGCCGTAGCGTCGCTGCACGCGGTCCTCGCCATCACCTCGCGAGGACGTCGCTGGCTTCCCCCGCGCCACCTCCCTCGGCGCGGGATGTCGCCGTCCGCACATGGTCTTCGTCGCGCTACTGGGTTCTTCCTCGCCTACTTCGAGTACCGCCGCCGCATCTCCACAAGTAACCTGCATGGCCCTCCTAGTCGTCGCAGGTCCCGCCAACTACCCCTCCGCTTGTCTAGGCATCTAGCATGACCACTCTTGGTCGTTGCTAGTTCGCCGTCTTCTACGTCTACGTCCAGCACGACTTCATCGCCAGCGTCATCGCCTTGTTCATAACCACACCTGCTCGTCTACTCCGATAACCGCGGGCTACATCGGCACCCTCTCTCTTCGCCGCTCTGCGCCTCGCAACCGTCGTGGAGTCCTTCTCTGCTAGTCTCTTCTCCGACATGGCGTGAAGTTGTTTCAACTGGTCCTGTTCTTCGCACGCCCGGTACTGGCAACATCGGTGCTTGCCTTCGTCCCCGACGCGTTCCCGAGTCTGGCAAGCTCGGTCGCAGCGCCTCGTCCCCGTGTTCGTCTTTGCGTACTCGGTTTTGGCACAACCGGAGTATGCCTTCGCCCCTGATGTGCGCCTGGTTCTAGCAAAGCCATGGCCGCACCTCGTCCTCGACGGCTCGGACTGCATCGACTTCGGCATCGCTCTCCTCGACGACTGCCTCGACGCGTCTCCGTCCTTCTACGGCGCCCTATGCGCCTGCGGCTTCATCTGCGGCTACCTCGTCATCGGCACTCGCCACGACATCGACCACGGCGACCCCTCGCACGGCTACCTCGACCAAGGTTGCAACACCCACCGCTCTCGGCTCCCTCGACATCGGCACAAGGGCTACCACCTCGCCTGAGCTCCTCACCAGCATTCTCTACAGTCCAAGCTTCTGCGATGTGACACCGTCCATGACGTTCCCGCTACCACTGCGGGGGGATGTTAGCGCACTGGTCTACTTCGGTTCTCTCCAGTCTGACCATTCGCGATGCTCCAGTTGTTCACGACGCTACCGCTACGACTGCGGGGGGATGTTAGAGTATATATGTTGTACACGGCTAGATTAGGATAGAGATATGATACGTGTCTTGTACTCCAAGTCTATGCCTTGTCTTGTACTCCAAGTCGGTCCATTGTACATCTATATATACTCGCCCGAGAGACTCAATAATACATCCATCATATTCCGCCATACCTCTCTCCCTCTACCCTTTTACAATCATTAATGTCAAAACAACGTCCAACCTTGATGCAAAAGAAGCCAAAGCAGCATTCTTTTTGTAAATACTTTTTTATTCCGGCTGGATCCATCGAGCTGGCTACCAGAGTCAAACAATAAAGTCCAATCATGGGACCTGCAACATGGAGACAAATGGTGTCAGTGTATGCATGCACCCCCACGTCCTGCGTTTAGCGCAGCAGCACGCATGCATCTTTCGGCGTGCAGCGCAGCAGGGTACTGTCCGGCTTTTAGTCCCACCTCGGTAATTTATGACGATTTTGACAAAATTAACCCTAATCGTGAACTTAAGCACGAAATAACCTGTTCGTGAAAAGATTTCACAAAATAACCTTTTTTGTAACGCCACACGCTGCGGCTCTAAGCCAGGATGCTTGACGCTTTGGTCGCCGGCGCCGTGTGTACAGCATAACGCCTTAGTCCACGGCTTCGTAGTCCTGCTGACGTGTCTACGTGGGCCCAATTTGTGCACGTATGACGCCACGGTCCGCGGCGTCGGCCCACGTAGTATGGCGCCCAGGCCCATGGCGTCAGACATGCGAGATTTTTAGAATGGCTGGCCTGGCTCGACGCCTCGACCCGTCCCGACTGCCTCCTCGACTGTCTCCTCCCAGAGTCCGACCCCGACCCCCGACGAGAGAAGGAAGGCGGCGACCCTAGCGACCCTGGCGGCGGCGCCCTACTTCTCCCTGGTGGCGGCGCCCCTCTCATCCTCCCTTCTTCTTAGAGGTAACCCTCTTTGCTTGCCCTCCCTTTTCTATGAACCCTAGTTCATCCTATTATGAACTCTATTTTTGAATTTGGTTGATGTTTTGGACTAGCTATGTGTAGTTAAATCTGAGATTGGTCACTTGATTTTGAAGCTAGATTTGATATCCGGAATTTGGTGCTATTTGTTTAGATCCAAAAATTAGTGGATCCGAAAATTTAGAGGCTAGATGTTATGGATAGTGTTTTATTGTTACATGTTTGAATGAATAGTTCCCATTGATAGTGTTTTTTTTTGATAGCCAGGAAGATGGGATGCTGTTGAATGATAAGTTGCTACACTATTGTTGCATACTATGATAATTTGATGCTTCTGTTTAACCCTTTATTTAGCTGCCCTTTGTGAGCTTTCAACACCATGTAAATTGCTAACTTGTTTTATTCAGTTTGCTTCTAAACTAGGAGTGCTTGTTCCGCAGCAAGTAATCAGTTTAGAAGCTACTTGAATTTATATTGGACCGGAGGGAGTATTATTACTGTAGATATTGGAATTGACATTCCAGTTTACAGTATATGGAGTGACAGAGACGAGATTAGATGGTGTTTGTATTAGGGGATAGATGTTATATATTTAGAGGCTAGATGTTATTGTGGAAATTCTCAAATAGTTCATGTTAATTCATATGTATGCATGTATGTTAGTGATTTTTAATCAAGATACATAGTTCATATTTTGGTAATGCTTGTAAAATCTTATTCATACCTTTGTGTGTGTAAATGTTATAGATCAAATTTATATAGAGAAAATTTTACATTGTGTATAGTTTTAGTATATGATACATTGAATATAAATTTGATGATGTAGTGTATCCACTTTTGTAGAATGGAGCCCGAATCTATTTTGCATGACCACTATGATGTACGTCACCGTGCTCGGGCTATGGCGGTGAAGGGAGAGGTAATAACCCAATTTTGATGTATTTTGGTCTCTTATTTGAAAATTTTCCGGCTTCGTGCTAATATATTTTACCTTATTGTTGTATTGCAGAGGTTGAAGTGGTTGCACTTGAGGTCTCATGGGGTTAGTGACAACAAGATGCCATATGACAAGCGCTACAGGCCGTATGTCGAGAAGACCGGACTTCTCCCTTTCGTGCAGCTTGTCTCCCGATCCACGCCACATATGAACCCGTGTGCTATCACAGCTCTTGTTGATCGATGGAGGCCGGAGACACATAGTTTCCACTTGCCATGTGGTGAGATGACGCCAAAGATGAGGTGATCCAGAGGTATGCCCGGGCATACCTATGGTATGTCGTTAGTCGTGTTCTTTTCTCGGACGCCACGGGCACGAACGCTGCTTTTATGTGGCTCAAGCTTTTTGCTGGATGGGAGTTTAATCTCAGTTGGGGAACAGCTGCACTCGCCTACTTGTACCGCCAGGTACTACACCGTCGAACTATGATAGTTTTCACTATCTCATGCTACTATTTACTAGTTGATAAATATACTGTGATTGTTGTGTGTGGGCAGTTGGACGAGGCGTGTTGCAGGACTGGCAAAGGTGCCAGTATTGGTGGTTGTATGCTTCTTCTGTCCATTTGGTCATGGTGTCGCTTGCCAGTTGGGCGTCCCATTGAGCTGAAGCACAATGATTGGCCGGGGACTAACGACCCGCTTCGTCAGCCTACATGGGCGTTCATGTGGGACTGCACTGAACCCTGGCATGGAGATACAGTGGAGGCCTACGAGAGGTTCACCAGCGAGATAGATGCGCTCACGCCGGAAAAGGTGGTGATTTGCTTTGTTTCACTATGTTCACATATACCTCTACCATGTTGTTCTCACATCTGGAGTGTTGTTTTGCATAGGTTGAATGGGAGCCATATGGACCGCCAGGGCGTGTAGGTCAGAATATCTTGTTCAGATTGAACTACAAGTGTTTTGAAGATGCTCATCTTTGGCACTTGAAGGGCCCGACGATATGTGTCTATGCTGTCGAGTACCATCTTCCTGACCGGGTTATGAGGCAGTTTGGGTTGTTTCAGGTTACCCCGCCACCGTACAAGGACACAAGGATAGACCTCCACGGGTGAGTTATACGTAAACCTTTATGAAGACTTGCACACATATTGTATGCATTTTACTTTACTAATGATAATGAAATTTCATATGTAGGTGGGACAAAATAAAGCAAAGAGCCGAGAAGAACTGGCCTAGTAGACATGACCACTTCATCAAGAAGTTCAAGAGCCTTGTTGCCACGATGTCGGCCAAGGAATATGTTCCTGCCCCTGTGATGCCCTTCGATAGCGAAGCATTCAACACCTACCTTGTGTGGCTTCGTAAAGTGTCTCGTTTGTACATAAGGCCGGCCGCATTTGAATCCACAGACCTAGCGGATGGGAGGTATCCTGATGATCAATACATGGCTAAATTGGACTACAACAAACGAGTAAGGGAGGGTAGAGGCAATGATCCCACACGAGAGCTCCGCTATGTGGTATGTTTTTCCCACATGCATTTAGGTAATTGTTGACACTCGCAAGCGGGTGAAAATATTTGACCAACTTTGCTCACTACATGTTCTAGCGTGAAGAGCTAACCAAAGTGGTGAGCGATGCCAATGTAGCACTTCAAGCCGGTACCGAGTCCACCCTTCGAGTTTTCGCTGAGGTATGAAGATACATATATTTTTGACTCGCATTATCAAGTGCACTATGTTTACATTATGTTTATATTTCAGCGTACAAAGACATGGGCTCGTGGCTTAGCTGCATTGCTTGGGTGTCGTACCGTGGATGCCACATCTCCCACACGGACCGCATCCACTTCCAGCTCAGAGCCAATTCGTGGTAGACGTAGTCGACAAGCTGACTTGGAGGACGAGGATGTTGACGAGGACGATAATGAGGATGCCGATGACTTAGAAGGGGAGGAGGAAAATGAGGTATTATTACGTGCTTCGAATCATATATTCTTTCTTATTTGTTAATTTTTTTGCGGTTCTGGGACTTAAAGATGCTCATCAGTTCATGATAAACAAAACATAACAATCAGTTTTTACCCACAACAGCGATAACTGAATAATCAAGCATATGTTACTGAATAATATATATTGCTGCTTACAAGGCAGTACCATATGCTGGTTTTTTTTGTAAGTAATGCTTTTTGAACATCACTTATATTATCATCAAAGCCATCAAGATTGTAATGAAGGATGAGAATATGATTTCCATATGCTGGTTTTATTTCTAAGTCACCAGATTTAGAATTATAGGCAGCCCGCTTACTGTAGCAGCCTGCTTACTGAATCGTTTCTTTTGCTTTGGGGAAACGATTCTGGATGATCCTGTAGCATGCCTGTGTATGTTGATTCTTACAACATTTGATCCTGTAGTATGGAGGCTATTTTTACACTACCGGTTAGAAGTATAAAACAACAGAATGACATTATCAGCTCATAGTGTATGTTGATTCTTACAACATTTAGAGTAGTTCACTTTGTATATGTTTTTCATAATTTTTTTTATGTTGCTGCATTAAATTTGTAACAAACTCATACTCTTTTCTTCACAATTTGTTATTATGTATGTAGGAGGACAATGATGATGGTGAAGAACATGATGAGATAGGGATGTCTCAGTTTTCCGATGCCCCAGAGCCTAGTCAAAAGAAGGCTTACAAGTTGAAGCCAAAACAGCCAAGAGGCCCGTACACTCCGGATGAGTGGGCAAAGAAACAAGCACAACTAGCGGAGAAGGCACGCAAGGAGGAGGAGGCACGCAAAGCAGCAGCCGTCGATGTTGATGACACCCAAATGCAGCTTCAAAGGAGGAAGAATGAGCATCGCATGAAGTCCAATCTTGACCGTCCAGGCGCGGCGTCAAAAAGAGGGAGGTCAAGGAAATGAGTCTGTTGGAATTTGATGTTTTGTGAACTTGAAGTGTTTGTGAACTTGGACTGTTTCTGAACTATATTTTTCGTGTCGTTTATGTGTATGAACTAGAAGTGTTTGTGAACCTATGACTTGATGTTTGTGTCAATATTCCTGCTGTTTATATGTTGAAATGTGTCAATATTACATATGTTGAAATGTGTTTGTATTCCTGCTGTTCTGGCCAGTTTTGTGGCATATATTATTTCATGACGCCACTACCCATGGCGCCATAGTAGACTTCATAGCGCCTTGGTCTGAAGCGTCATAGAGCATGAAGCCTTGGACCATGGCGTCATGCTAGAGAGGAGGATGCCATGGCCCGTGGTGTCAAAGATATTTCTTTAGCGAAAGCACATTTTCCAGATTCTTATTCTTATGTACGTATTATTTTATATGTAATACATGTTCCATCACTTCTTCTTACTTGCATTTTATGGCGTATCGTTTAAGAAATACTATTAACGAATGCAAGTCCAGATGAATATTATGAATTTTGGCATGAAATAAGATAGGTACTAAATTAGTTTTGAAACATTAAATAAGATACAACATGTGGACACTAATCGACTCTTGCTAGAACATTAAATAAGATACATCGTCTGAACACCAATCCACGAGACAAGAGAATTTAACGACAGAGCATAAAATAAGATACAACTGGCATCGAGCAACAACACAAGGAAACTACTAGTTCTGAGTCCAGCGTGGCCACTTTCCTGTATTGTCCCCTCGTTTTTCAGCGGCCTCCGCCTGAGCTGCCTTTTCTCTCTTCCGCTCCCTTGCCGCCTCCCGGAGAGCCTTGCTCCTTGCCTCCTCCGCCTCCGCCTTCAGGCGCCTCTCCTCCGCCTTCAGACGCCTCTCCTCCCTAATTTTCTCTTGATTTTCTTTCTCTCGTGCCTTCTCCTCTTCTCGGCGTTCCTCCTCGTGGAAGCTAGCCCATGCCGCACGGTGTCGTCTTTGTATTTCTCGGGCTGCCCATGCCGGTTGAGCTGTGTCAATCCAATGGTACCACTTGCAGAGCGGCGGTGGAGACTGCAAGGCAATAACAAGTTTTTTAGATATACTACAATAACACACAGAGTAGACGTGGAGTTCGAGGAAAAAACATACCGGAGGCCTCCGATATGAAGATGTTGCAGCGGGTGGATCTTCCGCATAGTTGGCGCACATGAAAAACTTCATGCCAAACCAATCAGCAAAGTCAGTTGACTCTTTCACCTTGGCTATGTCGCCACACCAACAGCGTGCCGGTTGCACCCCCTCCGGCAGCTCCGCTTCCTTCATCCTCTTAGGCCTCATCCCTTCGTCAGAGCAAGGCAAACTCATTTTCGTGAAGCTATGGTAGAAGGGAATGGATAGAAGAGAATGGATGAAGGCTGAAGAGGGGGTGGGGGTATTTATACATTTGTGAGCTGTACTTTTGGAGGGAAAGAAAGAGCGGGAAGAAAGAGCGGGAAAAAAGGGCGGGAAGAAAGGGCGGGAAAAAAGAGCGGGAAAATAGTGCGGGAAAAAGAGCGGGAAAAAATTGCGGGAAAAAAGTTGCGGGATAAAACTGCGGGAAAAGAGCAAATGCTAGTGTCGAGACTACTCGCAATTTGGAACGCATTGAAATTCTTAGAAGTATGGCGCCATGGTTAATGGCGTCGTACTTGCAAGAACGACGCCACGGACTAGGGCGTCGTACTACCTATCACGACGCCGCGTGCCATGGCGCCATGGTCCTTGGCAAAATTTCGACACCGAACTCGGCGCTGAAATGACATGCTCTCTGGAATCCACGGCGTCATGCGGCGATTCGAGGCGCCAAACAGTATGACGCCATGGACGATGGCGCCAGACTGCACGACGCCCTGGGTCGTGGCGCCATGCTAGAGAGTACGACGCTGCGTGCCATGGCGCCATGCTCCCTGAACTCAGTTTTTCCCTTGTTAACATCACAATGGGTTTCACAGATTTGCAAGTTTAGAAGAAGCAATACTACATAGGCTAACTGGACAAATAAGTTCATAGATAAGTTCACACATAAGTTCATGGTACGGAAATTTAACACACAAACTCCCTTGAATTACAAACTTAGTCAAGTTCAGACATAGGCAAATGAATAGAGCTCGTGCTCTATTGGGTAAACCGAGGTAACTTGCGAGGCTTCTCTTCCCCTTCTTCCGGTTCGGCGTTCTCCCTACCACGAGCATCAGACGGTTGAGTCATGATAGTCATCTCGCTTGCCTTCTTGGCTTCCTCCTCACGTGCCTTCTTCCTCCTTGCTTCCTCCTCCTGTACTTCCTTCTTAATTTGCACCTTGTACTTCATAATTCCCGCGCTCCTTGCCTTTATAGCTTCTTCACGTTTCTTCTTCTCCTTCATGGCAGCCCACAAGTTATCCCAATGATATTGCTCCCTCCTCTTTTGCTCCTCTTCACGCTCTTGTTTCTTCTTTCTTGCTTCCTCCTCACGTGCCTTCTTCTCTTGTATTTTCTTCCGCATCGCATTGGGGTCAAAAGGAGGCATGTTCACAAAAGGTTTCTTCCAATCACTAGGTCCGGACTCCGAGTTATTCGCCATACCTACAAAAGCCTGCAATTATCAAGTTAGCAATGGATAAATATAGTAAAATATGATAAGTTAAAAAATAACCACAAAATAAAATAATTATAAATTGAAAAAATAATACCTACAAAAGCAAGACTAGCATCCTAGCCAATAACCTAAACCATGGCGCCGTGACCTGTGGCGAACAACATCACCACCTCCACCATTATGTTGACCACAGCCACCTCCATTACCACCTCGGCCACGACCAACTCCACCATCATTTTGGCCAACTCCACCATCATTTTGACCACGACCACCTCCATTACCACCTCGGCCATGACCAACTCCACCATCATTTTGGCTAACTCCACCATCATTTTGGCCAACTCCACCATCAACACCTCGGCCACGACCAAAACCACTATCACCACCGCAGCCACGGCCAACACCACTATCACCACCGCAGCCACGGCCAACACCGCTATCACCACCGTGGCCACGGCCAACTCCGTCACCACCTCGGCCATGACCAACTCCACCATCAACACCTCGGCTAGCTCCACCATCATCACCTCGTCCACGACCAACTCCACCATCATTTTGGCCAACTCCACCATCACCACCTCGGCCACGGCCAACACCACTATCTCCTTGCCCACCTTCTTGGTCACCACCACCATCTTTACTAATGCTATGTCCCTTAGATCTCTTTTTATTGCTACACCCTCTGGTGTTATGTCCCTCATTATTGCATTCCCCACACCGTGTTGTGTCACGAGGCTCCGCGAAATGTTGGTTCCCCCAATCCCGCCGAAATCCACCGGCCCAATCATCCATGTCACCCCGGAAACGCTTTGTCTTTTGTCTCCCGCGTTTCACCACCTTCATAGAGAGATCTGGCCATAGTTCCAATCCATGATATTGCGGCCATTGAGATTGGTCGAAGTAAGGATGGAATCTCCCTTCCCATGTATCCCTCTGTGCTTCGATGGAGTGTTCTTTCAGTCGGGGGCCATCGGGATGGTTTAGGCCAACCTTCCTAACGCAAGCCGCTGTTATCCAATGGGAGCAAGGGAGGTGGTAAAGAGTTGGCCTCTCACACGAGCAAGTTCCCCTTTTTAGCCATACCTTAAAAGAAAGCCCACCATGTTGCACACCTCCTCTCGTGGTTCCTCCTGGCTCATTTACTTGGTAGATCAATTCCTCTGTATCAAAACATTCAGACGTTTGCGTATCGGACTTCTTTGTTTGATACTCCATCCACTTGTGGACGGCCGGTGGATACTTATACTTCTTTTTATTCTTGGTGAGACCTAGGATTTGCTTCTTTGTTTCTTCGCTATATTTAAGAAAATACTCATTCAACTTCTGGAAGGTATATTCCGCTATTGCCGTGACGGACAACTGTCGGACACCCTTGAGCACACTATTGAAGCATTCGGCCATGTTGCTTGTCATGTCTCCGTACCTCAAGCCTCCATGGTCATAAGCTCGTGCCCACTTCTCCCTCTCCCCTAAGTTCCGTCTAAGAAACTCCTTCCCCCCATCGTTTGTGAGTCCGTATAATCGGTTGTATAATTTGGTAAAATGTCAAGCTGTGAAGGCGAGACAACAATCTTGTAGATCATCCGCTTGCTCCTTGTTCCCACAAGCCCTAAAGAAGTTGGACACGAAATGCCTCATGCACCATCGATGGTGCACACGAGCATACCCTGGAATGTCCTTGTCAACCGCGTTGAGTATCCCCTTGTGGCGGTCCGAGATGATGCAAACCTCTCTTCCCGGTGCTATAATCTTGGTCCTCACTAGATGCATGAACCACTCCCAGTTATCATTGTTCTCTGCACTAACCAAAGCAAAGGCCAAAGGCAACAATTGGTCACCGGCGTCATGACCTATGGCTACTAACAATGTGCCCTTGAACCTGCCAGTCAAAAATGTGCCATCAATCGAAATAACCGGACAGCAATGCTGGAACGCCCTTATGCATGGCCCAAACGCCCAAAATGCACGGCCAAAAACGCGGACAGGTTCATTGTTGCGCATCCTAGTCGTCGACCCAAGAGGCTCCACCACATGATAGGTACCTGGGTTACTTGCCGCCATAGCTCCCAACAATCTAGGGAGGCGGTTGTAGGCTTCCTCCCAATCGCCATACAAGATCTGGAATGCGGCTTGCTTGGCCTTCCACGCCTTTCCATACTTCACCTTGTAACCGAATAGTTCCTTTACCAAATCAATCACACTTTTAATCTTGTATGTTGGAAGTGACTTGATGTTATTAGCAACTCTATAGGCGATGAATGCGGAGGTAAGTTGGCGGTGATCATCTGCAGTTGTTGTATCACGGATATCCCTTCCTTGGCACATATGAATAGATTGGCAACTTGTTATTTTCCATTGTGGCCCTCCTTTGACCGGTCTAGCCCGAACAACCCATGGAGACCCGTCCTCCTCACACTTGACCGTGTAACGCACATTCACATCCGAATGAATAACCTTGTATGGTCGATGGTACTTAACCGCATAGTCCTTAATCCACATTTGAAATTCCAACAAGCTTTGGAACTTCACTCCAGGGTTAATACCATACTTCTTGGGTTTTCTATCCTTCTTTGAAGATACCCTAGGTTCAAGCACTCGACTAGTCCCACCATCAACTTTGGCCTCATCCGCAAGACTAAGATCACGGAATAAGGATGGACGATGATTCCTACCGATAACCTTCATGTGAGCTTCAGCTTCTTTAGCCGTTAGCCCATCCTCATCAACATCTTCACCCGACTCTTCATCCTCCGAGTCCGATGCATGAGAGCGCAAATAAGGGAGGTCATGGTCCATGTCCTCCTCTAGACAATTTGCCTCCACATCACCAATATCATTTTCACGAAGCCCATGCTCCGCTTCATCACCCTCCTGGTCATCACCATCCATTTCCTCTTCTTCATATCGGTCATCACCATCCATTGCCTCTTCTTCATATCGGTCATCACCATCCATTTCTTCTTCTTCATATCGGTCATCGTGAATAGGGCTCATGTGAAATTGGCTCATGGGCGGTTGGCTCATCGAAGCATCGTACTCATCTACTATACGGTCCTTGATAGGCTCATCTCCAACATATGGGGAAGAAGGCCAATTCAAGTCAATGGTCAAGCGAGCACCAACCTTCCTTGTTGCAAATAGCTCGAGAGACTTTTCTTGTGAAGCCGCCACAATCTCCTTGTATGCGGTCCAATTCACTTCAGAGTCAACAGGCATGACCTTCAATACATTGTGATGTCCAAACCCGGCATTATACCTCCCAACCAATTCGCACACATCACTTGGCTCCATCCACTTCAAATCCATCATCACTCTCTCAAAAACCTCGGCATACGTCGGACTAGTTGCAAACACCATGACTACCTCGTCCGGATCAACATAATCAACATTGCCTTTCAAATATGATGCCTTGTCTATATGATGTACATTCACAATTCTTGCCATCTAGAAAACAATGACAACAACTGAAATGAATCACAACAAGCACACCTTTTCAATTAAACATGACATAGTACTAATAATGTTATACTACACCTAATCTTAACCCTAACCCTAACTAGATCTAGGATTTTGCTTCTCCTAAGCCCTAACCTACAATACCCACAACTAAATGCCTTATACCAATAAACAACCATCACTATTGCTAAAAACAACATACCCCATGACCACAATCACCATTACTAAACTAGATCTAAGATTTCACCATACCAATGAAAAGAACAATAATGCTCAAATTTAATTGGACAAAACAAAGGGAGATGGGGGAGATTACCTCTAGGGACCAAAGGGAAAGAAATCCACGAAGAAACACACCAAAGGAGAGGGATTTGAGGGGGGTTTGAGTAAGTGGAGTTTGAGGGAGAGAGAGAAGGGGTCGGGGTCGGGGAGGGGGGAAAATGAGGTGGGGCAGCTTGCACAGCCGCCAGATGGGAGAAATCATAATGAACCGGTATGACGCCTTGGTCAACGGTGCCATACCCTATAGCTTAGAGCCGTTGACCAAGGCGTCAAGCATGCCTGCCCGTGGGCCCGCAAACCCGCACGGAAGCCACGTCATACGCAGCATAACGCCCTTTACCGAGGCGCCATAGGGGTACGACGCCGCAACCAGTGGCGTCATGCATCTTCGCTTAGAGCCACGGCGTGCGGCGTTACAAAAAAGGTTATTTTGTGAAATCTTTTTGCGAACAGGTTATTTCATGCTTAAGTTCACGATTAAGGTTAATTTTGTCAAATGTGCCGTAATTTACAAAGAATCAGACCAATTTAAATAGCTTCTCTCTTTCCAGTTCTATGTCCACTAGTGCTGTGTGCTTTCACTGTACGCTGATGAACCGTATGCTGTGATGTATCATGCTAGTGATGGACCGGTCCACTCGAGTAATACTCAGATCTTTAAACGCTACGAAGCATAGGTAGCGCGCGAGCGCCACCGAGGAGGACCCGCCCTGGGCAACCCCGTGCGTCGCTCCTCTCCATGCCAGCGATCGAGGAACCAGTGCCCGCTTGGCGCTCACGGATCTTGCCTAGCGGGCCGGCCCATCTAATCTAGTTGCTCTCGCGCGGAACGCTCGCCGCCTGGGAGCATCGCGGGCTATTCAGTTTGCGGTCACTAAGTTGTTTGGCACAGGCTCACAGGTGCCTTTCTTGACTGCAATCATATCACGGTACCGTAAGTAGATGGTGTTAATTACTAAGAGGGTCATTTCAGGGTCAAATTTGAATAGCCCAAATAATATCAGTTGAAATCGTTTGAACACAAATATCTCCGTTACGGTGACGACTCGGTGCTCCACTTGGCAGGATACCCCTTTACTAGTTTGTCACCGTGGCTGTCAAGTGGCGTACCTCGTCCACATAACCTTTCTCTTCTCCTCCCATTGTTCTTCAAGCTCCTGTTCCCGCTCGCCTACCGAGATCTTAGAGTACCACAGCGCGGAGAAATGGAGGCTGTTCTCAGCCTTCCATCAATTCCAGCAGCTCTAAGAGAAATGGAGAAGTAACAGATATGCAAAATCTGAATTCTCTCTGAATTTGAATATATACGATGAATACTCTCTGAATATACACATATAACGCTAGATTCTATTATGTTGCTCTTGCTCTCTGGTGAATTGCAGATTATCATGTTCCAGGACAGCATCATCCTCTTGCTCTACTATGTCCTGAAATTAGTTATGATCATCAACCTTTCTGTCAACTGTAGCATTACAAATGTGATTATCTGCGGCATCTTTTTGCCAGGTATCCTCATCTGCTTCTCCTTCTTGACAAGTAGACTGCTTCCGGTTGTGTTTCTTGTCCTGTTCTATGACTTGTATGAATATCTACTGGTGGTTGTGGTTCTTGAGTAGTTCCATGATTTCTGTGAAATATTACTGGACACCAATTCCTTAAACATTTCTCTCATTTCTCTGATGTGATACAGTAGATATTATGTTGCCAAGTAGATGGTTAGTCTGACTGCTGGCTCATGTGCCCTTCCATGCTTGAGCAAATCACTTCTCAAACATTGCACAAATTTTGTGTGATCAGCATATAGGTTCAGTACTGTCAACTTTCAGTCGATGTCAACTATATGTGTATCATTAACTAATTTACTATTTTCTGATGCTGGAGTACTTAGATCATGTCAATTTAGCAAATCCACCAACTGAACAGCTATGCTTTGCATGAAAACTAGCACATAAAAATCAACAAAAATGGTGCATTTTCTGAATCTTGCAAAGAACAGAGGGAACATGACAGCTTCCCGAGAAGGCTAGAGGGGGAATTGGCAGTACCTAGCTTTTAAGTAACAGCAAAATACAGATAATCATAACACGACAAAATATGTCAATTTAGCAAATCCAAACAGCAGAAGATTATTCCATTGCTTGGTCATACAGATAAACATAACACAACAAAATATGTCTGTTACAAGCAGATAATCAATCACAGAGTCATTACACATCATCATACTAGTGTTCGTTAACTAAAGTTTAAAAGTAGAACACTTCAAGGTAACTAGTCTTTTGGCTATTCCCAACGATGAGTTGGGGGAGCCCTAGGCATTGTTGGGAAGATCCACATTGGCGCCTCCCACTCATTGTAATAAGTGGGTCCGTATATCAGTTCTAATCCTATTGCCAGAGCTCCTCCATTCATGTGTATACGGCTCCATTCTGGCACTAGCCTCTGGGTGTAGGGACGGGCTCGATGGTATGCAACAAACACACAGTCTTCTTGTAACAAGGACATGCCTTGTCCAGCAGATGGACCAGCTCTTCCAACATCAGAACAGGGTTCTCGGTGGAAGATTGGGTTGTTGATTCCAAGAAATACTGAAAGCCTATGCAGATGCTCCTGCCTGATCCACACTGGACCATCAACAGGATCTTCGGCTTCCGGGCGAAGATTAAACGGATGCCTTGCAAAAACGTGGCACCGTAGACTAGGATAAGTGCTCAACCGTATCCCATCTTCAAACTGTACAGGAGCATTGCTGTTTCTATCACCATCTATCTGAATCCAAAGTAGATCAAAATTGCCATAATGGTAGGTATTGGATGCCAAGAACCAGGTAGTTTGTGAATTAGGCACTAGAACTTCTTCAACGTCTTCATCCGGATCGGCAGGAAATGCATCTCCTTCAGGCGCATCGCCATCAACTGCAGCGGCTTGAGCCGCATCGCCAGCAACTGTAGCGCCTTCAGCCGCATCTCCTGCAACTGGATCCTCGATGTTCGGGGCAAGTATTAGACGCAGGCCTTCATCTCTGCCTGCGTACGGAAGAAGATAAGCCACAATACAACAATGCAGTAAGCAGGTAGAACTACCTGTAAATTCAGATAGAAAGAGGGCATAACTCACCCCAAGTATGTGGTTCCCAAACTAGAACATCTCCTCGTGGTTCTGTAACCGCGTACACACGGAACAAATCTGTGCGATCACCGAATAGATGAATTGCACAGGCGTCGACATACCTGCGAGGTGCAAGGTGGTAATTTTTGAGGATGACCCAGCCGTTGTCTTGTTGACTGTCTACATAGGCGATCAGTTTGTCAAAGATCACGATTGCTTCATAATGCCACTGATCACTGCATTTTTCCTTGTAAGGGGTCTTTGTAATCTTTATCTTCAGAAGCTGTAACTCACACTGCTTGTACGAAAACATGCATGTTCGAAACCTGGGGAAAACTCCAATATGAGCCAGTAATGGGAGAGGCAGAGTCACTTCTCTGTACATGTGGCAGATCTTCAGGAGGCCGTTATTCATGACTAATGCCATCCAGTCACCGTTACTTCCTACCCAATGCCCTCTTCCATCGGAGTCATTGCAATGCACGTGTGCTTTAAGCATCTTCTTGTTTAACGGCATGAAGAGGGCGTCAATGCCCTGCAACTGAATTTGTTTGGAAACTTTGTAAAAATTAAGGTGTTCCACAGAAGGAAAAGTTTGCTTGAATAGATGGAAAACTATATAGGTAAACCGTTACAAAAAGAGCGGTCGTGGGCAGAGTAACAGTTGTACAACATTTTCTAAGCACTGCCTCAGCTGTACCCTCTATGTGAAGTGTTATTAGGTGCATCAAGATACGTGTGATACGTCTCCAACGTATCTATAATTTTTGATGCTCCATGCTTGTTTTTACACCATTTGCCTACTGTTTCGTTACACTTAGTGGCACTTTTATGCATTTTCTGGAACTAACCTACTAACAAGTTGCCACAGTGCCAGTTCCCTGTTTTCTGCTGTTTTTGTGTTTCAGAAGTGATACACAGGAAATATTCTCGGAATTGGAAGAAACAAGTTCCTGAAGTCTTATTTTACCCGGAAGCTTCTAGAGATCCGAAGAGGAGTAGGAGAGGGGCCACCAGGGGCCCTCACGCCAGGCTGGCACGGCCCAGGGCCTGGCCGCGCCACCGTGGTGTGAGGCCACCTGGCTCCACCTCTGACATCGCCCCTTCGCCTATAAAGACCCCCCGACAGAAAAAACCTAAGTACCCGATCACTTTTCCAGAACACATCGCGATCCGCCGCCGCCGTCGACCCGAAGATCGGGAGGGTCCAGAAGCTCTTCCCGACACCCTGCCGGAGAGGGGAATCGCCACCGGAGGACTTCTTCATCGCCATGCTTGCCTCCAGAGCGATGAGTGAGTAGTCTACCTTGGACTATGGGTCCATAGCAGTAGCTAGATGGTTGTCTTCTCCACCATGTGCTTCATGTTTAGATCTCATGAGCTGCCCTACATGATTGAGATCACCGTTATGTAATTCTACATGTTTGGTTTGTTGGGATCCGATGAATATTGGTGTTATGATTGAGTTGCTATACTGAAATATATCTTATGTTATCTCTATGTTGTTTATGATCTTGCATGCTCTCCGTTGTTAGTAGCTATCTTGGCCGAGTAGTTGCTAGTGACTCCAAGAAGGGGTATTTATGCTCGATAGTGGGTTCATGCCTCTATTTAATCTGGGGGAGTGACAGAAACCTCTAAGGTTGTAGATGTGCTGTTGCTACTAGAGAGAAAACAACATTCATATGCTCAAGGGCATATGCTTTGTTTACATTACACACTTTGCTTAATGCAATTATCTGTTGTTCGCAACTTAATACTTGTGGAGTTCTCGAATTGATTCGCCACAAGTGGATTATTAGTCATAGATGCAGTTGGATGGCGGTCTATGTATTTTGTTGTAATGTCCAGAGTAAATCTCATAGTGATCTTCTTGACATATCACGTTTATCTTTATTCTATCAATTGCCCAACTGTAATTTGTTTACCCAGCATGTGTTATTTATCTTATGGAGAGACACCACTAGTGAACTGTGGATCCCGGTCCTATTTCCATCATATTACTATCACCTGTTTACTTTACTCGCACTGTTTACTTTACTCGCATACTTCTACTGTTTTCCACTCGATACACTCATAACCTTTGTATCAAGCAAACCGGTGAGATTGACAACCTCATCGTAAGTTGGGAACAAAGTACTTGGTTGTGTTGTGTGCAGGTTCCGCATTGCTACTGGCCGAAGACGAGTCAACAAGTGTCGTAAATGGCGCCCTTGTTGGAGTGCTATTGATGGCGCGGTGATGATGGTGCCAGAAAACTTGTTGGCTTGTAGTAAATGACCGGCCAGTTGGTAAACCCCAAGAGAAGGTTTTGATGAATATAGCAGCAAGTTTTCCCTCAGTTAAGAAACCAAGGTATGTCGATCTTGGAGAGGAGAGACAAACGACTGAAGGTGATGCTTGCTAGTTTGCGACAGCTTCGAACAATTTATATATGTCGCCTCGTCCAAGCTTTGCTTGCTAGCTGCAACGCGGAACCTGCACACAACACAACCAAGTACTTTGTTCCCAACTTACGATGAGGTTGTCAATCTCACCGGTTTGCTTGAAACAAAGGTTATGAGTGTATCGAGTGGAAAACAGTAGAGTATGCGAGTAAAGTAAACAGTGCGAGTAAAGTAAAAAGGTGATAGCAATATGATGGAAATAGGACCGGGGTCCAGAGTTCACTAGTGGTGTCTCTCCATAAGATAAATAACACATGCTGGGTAAACAAATTACAGTTGGGCAATTGATAGAATAAAGATAAACGTGATATGTCAAGAAGATCACTATGAGATTTACTCTGGGCATTACAACAAAATACATAGACCGCCATCCAACTGCATCTATGACTAATAATCCACTTGTGGCGAATCAATCCGAGAACTCCACAAGTATTAAGTTGCGAACAACAGATAATTGCATTAAGCAAAGTGTGTAATGTAAACAAAGCATATGCCCTTGAGCATATGAATGTTGTTTTCTCCCTAGTAGCAACAGCACATCTACAGCCTTAGAGGTTTTTGTGACTCCCCCAGGTTAAATAGAGGCATGAACCCACTATCGAGCATAAATACCCCCACTTGGAGTCACTAGCAACTACTCGGCCAAGATAGCTACTAACAACGGAGAGCATGCAAGATCATAAACAACATAGAGATAACAAAAGATATATTTCAGTACAACAACTCAATCATAACACCAATATTCATCGGATCCCAACAAACCAAACATGTAGAATTACATAACGGTGATCTTAATCATGTAGGGCAGCTCATGAGATCTAAACATGAAGCACATGGTGGAGAAGACAACCATCTAGCTACTGCTATGGACCCATAGTCCAAGGTAGACTACTCACTCATCGCTCCGGAGGCAAGCATGGCGATGAAGAAGACCTCCGGTGGTGATTCCCCTCTCCGGCAGGGTGCCGGGAAGAGCTTATGGATCCTCCCGATCTTCGGGTCAACGGTGGCGGCGGATCGCGATGTGTTATGGAAAAGTGATCGGGTGTTTAGGTTTTTTCCGTCGGGGGGTCTTTATAGGCGAAGGGGCGATGTCAGAGGTGGAGCCAGGCGGCCTCACACCTGGCTGGCGCGGCCCAGGCCCTGGCCGCGCCGGCCTGGTGTGTGGGGCCCCCGTGGCCCCCTCCTACTCCTCTTCGGATCTCTAGAAGCTTCCGGGTAAAATAAGACTTCAGGAACTTGTTTCATCCAATTCTGAGAATATTTCCTGTGTATCACTTCTGAAACACAAAAATAGCAGAAAACAGGGAACTGGCACTGTGGCAACTTGTTAATTGGTTAGTTCCGGAAAATGCATAAAAGTGCCACGAAGTGTAACGAAACATTAGGCAAACGGTGTAAAAACAAGCATGGAGCATAAAAAATTATAGATACGTTTGAGACGTATCAAGCATCCCCAAGCTTAACTCCTACTCGTCCTCGAGTAGGTAAGTGATAACAAAAGAATAATTTTTGAGGTGACATGCACCTACACAATCTTGATCATATATGTAAGCATTGGTGAGCTGGGATCATAAGAACTTAAAACATGGGCATGAAGATATAATCTTGACAATAAAAAACTTAGCAACCATGTTGTAAACATGTAAATGAACACATACAAAGGATCATGAAAATGAAACAATGAAAGTCAAACGTGTGTTCAAATCATAACAAAAAACATACAAATGGTTTTCAGCTTGTCCTTCATAGAGAGCAAAACATAAATGCATAGGACACCTTCAAGTTTAAGAGGGCGACTAGATACAAATAATTTAAGAACAAGTGAAACCAACATCATGAATCAATCAATGAAAACTTTGGGACAATGCACATTATACTAAGAATGACAACTATACTCTCTTAATGGTGCATAAAGATAGAAGGTGGTGACTCAACATAAAAGTAGAAGAAAGGCCCTTCGCAGAGGGAAGCAGTGATTGCAAGTTTTATAACCTTCAAAAATTATGGTACTTACCGGCTTTGAGCTCTCATTGCCCCCATCATAAGGATCTTGAATGGTTAAAGTTAATGCGAGAACAATTATGATGCATATGCTTGACAAATCATAAGTTGAAAACCTCGTGTCCTGTGAATACGAGTACCCAAACCTCATGCTACTTTACTTAGAGTCCCAAGCAAGGCTCTTGTCATTGTAAATATATGCATATCATTGAGAACCACCAATGGGGTACCTCCGTGCCCGATGACATGGAACAAGCCCACAACAAAATGACAGGACAAGCAGACAATGAACATCTCGACATCTCTTTTATTTGCCATTTGTTTAGCTTTTTATTGTGAGATGCGTTGTCGAATGTTCACCATGGGTATGCTGCAAATTTCCACCATGAATTATGCATGGCTTAGATTGGCGGCCCGGCGTTTCCCTAACACATATAAAAACTCCATGATCCCCACAAGATTCCCTATTCATTTCACACCGCGGGCATCCATAAACAAAAGATCACGATATCAACTCAAATAAGAAGTGCAATGTTGAAAGCTTGCCCATGACTGCATGGCTGGGCTAGTCTCGAACTTATAACTTGCAAGCATAACAACTCAACATAAGAGACCACAATGTCAAATTTTTAAGAATAGGAAAAAGTAAAGTGTGCCTTCCGGTTCGTGAGAGCTTTACTGACCGAATTTCGCATAACACTGGTAAGAGTTTAATTTGAAGAGAAAATAAAAGCAAGTCAAATTTACTTGGAATAGCAAATTGCTAGTAGGTATGTATGGTGGACACTTTGGAAAACTTTGGCTTTTAGGAGTTGGATGCACGAGTAGAGCTCATACTTAGTACAAGGCGAGGGCTAGCAAAAGACTGGGAGAGACCAACTAAGAGAGCAATAATGGCCATAATCATGTAAAGCGACAAAGCAACATTAAAATAAGCATAAGATGGCATCAAAAGTCAAAAACTAAATGATCATGAAGGCTATTGGCGACTTTGGATGAGTCTAACATGTGTGAGCATGCGCCAAGTCAACCCAAATAAAGCATAAAGGAGAAAATCAAAATAATGCTTCCATACAATTAAAACAACGCATGATTTTTTCAAAGGCTCATTAAGCAATCTCAGTTATTTGATACAAGTCATGCTACAGCAAAACCACTAAGCATACTATCAAAAAGACATCAAGCATGACATGAAAAAGCCTAAGCCGCAGTCTACACAAGCTCCTTCTTGTACCACTATTTTGCATAAAGCTTTTTCTCTTTTCCAACACCATTTGAAATTTTTATAAACACCTCTTTTGATGAAAACCCATAAAGATCAGAGGCAAAAATACACCTTGATGAAAAGATATGACAAGGTCTGAACGCAAATCAAGGCGAAAATGAAAATGAAAAGCAGTAGCAGAAAAAGAAGAACACCCGATGAACAATAAGAGTGAAAAATGGAGTGTTCTTCGCAAATGAAAACGAGTACATCTCCTCCAAAGAAATTTGTTGGGGTCCAACCATTTATTGAAGCAAACAAAACAAACCAACTAAGAAAACTAAAACAACTGACGCTCCAAGAAAAACACATAGTGCATGAAGCAATAAAAATATAGTGTCTTGAAAGGTGACCTGATTTTTGCCGATGAAGAAGGGGTGCCTCGGGGCATCCCCAAGCTTTGACGCTTGTACTTCTTGGATATTTCTTGGGGTGATGCATGGGCATCCCCAAGCTTGAGCTTTTGTCCATTCTTCAACTCATCTCATCATTCTCCAATCCCTACACTTGAAAACTTCCTTCATACAAAACTAAACACAAATCTATTAGCAACATTAGTGTAGGCATAACATATAATCAACCTCTTTTTGCTTCAGGTTTCAACCCAAAACCACCACATATAAAGCAAATACTACTGTAGAAACTTCCACAAGAGTTCCGTGATCAAAAGAACTCAAAAGAAAGCGATAAAGTGGCAAAAACAAATATTGGCAGAAATCTGTCAAAACAGAACAGCTGACAAAGGCCGAATTTTTTAGGGGTTTTCTGTTGCTCAAATAAAAAAGTGTTCAACTAATGAAAGTTTGGATATAACCTGGGGCATATGCACAAGAAATCGCAGGTCCAAAAGATATACAGAGATTTTATACGAATTTTTACGGTGCAGCACCGAAAACAGTTTCAGGACAGCAACATCCCCAAATCTTTACCTCACTCGAATTAGAGGCTTCTCTTGGCACAAAAACAAAATAAAAAGGATAAGGAGCGGTCATTACAGTAGTAATGACTTCCAAGACTCAAATAAAAGAAAAATTACTGAAAAGAAAACATTGGGTTATCTCACAAGAGTGCTTTTCACTAGTGGAAAAAGCCTATTGGTGGCGCACCATTTTGGCATATGCGTGGCGCATACGGGATGCGCCACCACTGCCACGCCACTAATAACAGTTTATTGGTGGCGCATGTCAATATGCGCCACGCATATGTTTAATATTGGTGGCGCATATAGCATATGCGCCATTAGTGTCTTATGAGTGGCGCATATTGCTATATGTGCCACTAATACATAATGCGCCACTAAACACCTATAATATGCGCCACTGATATTTCGTACAGGTCCAAAAAAACTGATATTTTCTCATATTTATACACAACAATGCACAAGAATATATATAGGTATACAATATAACTGCAGAATACACAGCATGCAGTATAAAACAAATATATCATCATCACAAACAATTAGATCCATAATAGTGACAAAGTTCCCGAATATTAGAAGTGTTAGAACATATATAGCCCAAGTCCATGCATTACACACATTACACATTACACACATTACACATTACACACACTACACATCTCACCAAAAGACCGAGCAGACTACACCCGCAATGGTGAGCAAGACCGGTTCGTGTCTCCTCCACTTGGAGACCGCGAGCTCTCTTGTCTTGTACCCTTTGTAGCAGTTGCCGCTGAAGTTGGTCACCGGCCTGTGCTTGGCAGTCCTCCCACTCCTCGTAGACTCCTGGAACCCGACCACTGTACACCACGTACCACTTCGCCATCTCTCTATAGACATGTAGTATATATGTTATGCAACGAAAGGAATGACAAAGTGCAAAAACATGCTTGCATGATCACAAATACTATGGCAAGGATTCATAAGCCTAGAATAAAACATAGCATGGATGACGATCGATCATATATAAGCAAGTCCAACATCGAAAAAAAAAGTTCGAATAGATCACACCGGCGACGACGATGAGCAAGATCGAGACCATGATCAAGAACTTCATCCGATTCTTCTTCCACACGTGTTTCCTCCACTTGGAGACCGCGAGCTCTCTTGTCTTGTACCCTTTGTAGCGGTTGCCGCTGAAGTTGGTCACCTGTGCCTAGCAGTCCTCCCACTCCTCGTAGACTCCTAGAACCCGACCACTATACACCACGTACCACTTCGCCATCTCTCTACAGACATGAAGTATATATGTTATGCAACGAAAGGAACTAGCAGGGTGGCCCGCGCAAATTGCGCGGCTAGAAATGGGATTATTTGAATCATCATGTCTAATGAATTTCTGTTCTTTTCTATAACATTTTTGTAACATTTTCAAAAAATAAGGAGTGAAAGTAAATTCCCCACTTTTTTAAATGTGAGTGATAAAACTTCTACACGTGTCAACCCAACTAAATTCAGTTTTAATTATCATGAGTACTTTATGCAAAAGAGGATATCAACATTGAACTTCTATTTTTCGCAAACTCCAGCAATCAATTGTCTTGTCACTGGATTTTTTTCCATCTTTAGAGACATTAACAAAGATTTAATGACCAGATTAGTGACATGCCTAGCGATTAGTATCCTTCTTGATAAAACATGTGGATTGTAGTATCTCTAATATAATCCTATTATTGAATTTAGAATGATTATAAAAAGGACACAGACCGAGATATATGAGTTGACTTTCATACATAGGGTTAAAATGTTAGAGTAAAAATGGCATATGGATTAGTAATTAAATAAATAATCTATGTAATATGTATTTTGTAAGTTTTGTGTGTTCCCCTAAACTCCTTATGTTGCAATTTCTTATGTTTACATAGATATACATGTAATTTTGGTGTATGCGGTATCTTCTTCTACTATGTGTAATCATGCTCAGCCATACTAAACTGACCTTCATACAAAAGTAAATACTAAACTAAGCCCTATCTTTTGCCCTATTATTCCCGCTAACACTTAATCATGTAACTTTATGGCCCGAAGGTTAAAACAGAATATTTATGATTTTTTAATGTGTGTATACACTTCATTAAATATTGCACCCATGCCGATATGAACCATATTTTTTCAGATAAGGGTTATAAGCTACTACTATTTGTGAAACAATGCACTTCTCTAGTCATCCTGCTTATTCTACCATGTAATGTCTCAGTATTTATGCATGTAATCCTTTTCCTAGAAATTATTATTTTTTAGGTTTACAGGAGAGATCAACATGAATGTAAATTATTGTTTAGCTAATGATATGCGAAAAATTGACATGTTGCATAGGCAAGCAGAAAAAAAGTAAACAATACGTGACATCTGCCCAAATGATTTTACTGAAATTCTATGATTAGGTAAACAAAAATCCATTCTCAAAAAGGGTCTGAAACCTGCAGAACTGAAGAAGACATGAAATACACACACAAAAATCAAATGGTTTACCTAAACTGTGGTAGTAACGTTTAGTTGTTGTCTCGAGCATAGATGGCAAACAAAGCCGCGTGAATTTGCTTTCTTGCGAAAACAAAGGTGGTAGTTTGCAGGCACACATGGATTTTATGTGCAACATACTACTTAAAAATAGGATTAGGAAGAAATTAATGGTACCATCACTGGAGTCATCTATAAATAAAATAATATGAAATAGGTACCTTAAGAACCATTAATTTTCAGTAATGGTTAATTTTTTATTTTCTTGTTTCTGACATATCTTCTAGAGTGCTTCATGGCCAACTCACCAGGCCACCATGACTCCTGAGTAATACATTATATAGAAACTCAATAGTCAAGAAGTATGTTTTCTTTCAAATTGTATTGTTGTGCTATCCTTCTGGTCCGTGCATAGATGCAAAGATCTTACCAGCTTATACCTCGGATCCATCATGATGCGTGCAACGCAGTCTCGTGCAAGTACAGAGTGATTGCAGGCTAACATGCTGGATGGTAGTCCAATGCAGTCGGCATGGCAAAAGCTCGTTGATTCAGATGTAATGTGCTTGGGGCCGCCTATACAGATCTAGAGAACTCCTGATCCGAGGCCCGACCTAGCTTAAACATGGCGACTTAGGTGGTGCCGGACCTGATGGTGCAAGGCCGCGGACTTGACTTTCTTGAAATTAGCATCGCTCCCCAGCGTTGCTGCTGCTCACTATTGGAATTATTCTTCAGGTTCTAGTTAATTGTACGGTTAGCCATACTAACTTTGTTCACCCGCTCCAGGAATTTCACGGGCTGTTACATGGCGATGACTATCCACGCCTACAGCGGCCGTCCCAAGATCCTCGCCTACGCATACCAATATCATTGAAATTAGCAAGTTCCAAGCCGGTACTTGGACCCGTGGCTGTCTTCAAACTGCTGAGATGTGATGCGAACGGAAGAAATAAGTCATGGAGTTCTAGCAACGGCGGCAATCTGCATGAAAGAGACAGTCGTGAAGGGTCCATCTTCAGCCTGGCCTAGCCAAGGAACCATAAAGCAAGGCGCGTGAAGGCCTGGACATCGTGCACAAGCCGGATGAACCCGCGCTCGGCATTTGGATGACCATCCGCAGCATCTTTGTCTCCGATCGGAACCATCAAGCAGCTGCCCGCTCCAGGAATTTCATGCGCTGTTCCATGGCGATGACGATCCAGCTCAGATGTGATGGGAACCGAAGTAAGACGGATCCATGGAGGCCTAGCAACGGCGGCAATTTGCAAGGAAGACACGATCAGGGAAAACCTGCGCGTGGGGTTTTACTGCAGCCAAGAGTTGATTAATCTGAGGGATTGCAAGACAAATCACGTATATGTATCGATCACGTATATGCATCGTGGAAGACTTTCTTTCCTCGTAGTTGTTCATAAACGTGGTGGATAAGGACACGGTACATGCATATAGGAATCGGCACCGGCCGGACGTGTAAATCTTAGCCGTTGTTTTTTCTTTGATTGTGCCCAGCTAATCTACGCCGTCAGTTGTTAGTTGTTTTAATAATATAATAGATGATAAAGTTCAAAAACATGCTTGCATGATCACAAATACTATGGCAAGGATTCATAAGCCTAGAATAAAACATAGCATGGATGACGATCGATCATATATAAGCCTAGAATGGAGTATATATGTTATGCAACGAAAGGAATGACAAAGTTCAAAAACATGCTTGCATGATCACAAATACTATGGCAAGGATTCATAAGCCTAGAATAAAACATAGCATGGATGACGATCGATCATATATAAGCCTAGAATGGAGTATATATGTTAGGCAACGAAAGGAATGACAAAGTTCAAAAACATGCTTGCATGATCACAAATACTATGGCAAGGATTCATAAGCCTAGAATAAAACATAGCATGGATGACGATCGATCATATATAAGCCTAGAATGGAGTATATATGTTATGCAACGAAAGGAATGACAAAGTTCAAAAGCATGCTTGCATGATCACAAATACTATGGCAAGGATTCATAAGCCTAGAATAAAACATAGCAGTTCATATGATCATATATAAGCAGTTCATAATATGAAAAAAAAGTTCTAGCGCCTAGAGGGGCCCGCCTCGTCGTCGTTGGCCCCCTTCTTCGTCGCTGCTAGGCCCGATCGAGCATCTCGTGCGGCGGCGGGGGCGGGGAGGAAGTCATCCTCCACAATCTTGTGGAGGCGACCGGAGTCCTCCGCGAGCAGCGCCAAGAGGCGCCGCCGCTCCAACTCCATGAAGCCGCGCGCTCCCTCCTCCGTCGCGTGGCGGTCGCGTGACTCCTTGAGCCCCGACTCAAGAAGTAGGCCGTCCATCTCGTCGTCGCGCGCCGCCTCCTTGTTCTCCATCCGCAGAGAACGCCACGAGGCGTGGATGGCCGCCTGTTCTTCATTCTCGGGGTCCGAGATGGCCCACTCCATGTCGTCGATCTCCGCCTGGACTTCCGCCTCCAGGCGGTCGTTCTCTTCTTCGTCCTCCGGGTAGTCCACCTCGGGGACTTCTTCCTCCTCGCCGTCGGACACTGGAGGTGGCGGCGTTGGAGGCAGCGTCGGAGGGGGAGGGGATGGTGGTGGGCGTCGGCTCATCATGGCGTAGGTGGTGATCTTGCGGCGCACCATGGCGGAACCTACAAAAGCATATACAAGCTAATTATGCCCCCAGAAGAAAAATATCACAATTCTGAAATAGACAGACTGTTAATTCCAGTAATAGGCTTCAGTTAGTTAGCTAGTTTCTGTTAAGATTCAGTTAGCGGCGACACGGAATCAGAAGTATAAAACCACCTACGCATAGTACCTTTCAACAACTTTCTATTTATCTCAGCTGGTGGTTCAGGTGATGCGCGGTTGCTGCCACGACACTTGGTGTTCCCACCGGCCACAACGATGGCCAACAACATGGACCATCGTGGCTGACGACCACGCGCTTCTCACTGCTAACCCCGCGAGGCCGGAACGGTTGCTGCGGCGACGCAGCCATGCATGTGATTAGCCCTTTGATTGTCTTTTTAATTTTGAGTTGAACGCCAAGTGTTCGACAATTTGCCCAGGTAGAAGTATGTGCCTTAGTTTTGTCCGGTGATTACCATCTACCGTGGTTTGATTTTTGAGCTTAGGACTTGTGCATCTTCAAAATTGTGAAAGAATCTTAATGTAGAAGACAACTTTGATGCTACTATGGTGGATTGTAATTACTGATAGAGCATACACATGAAAACATAGTCATGTCTATTGTGCTTGCGTACTTGCAGCATGTATTCTAGGCTCTGTTCTTGCTTGAGGATGGCTAGCAATCAGTTTGTAGACTCTGTTCTTGCTACGCCTTTCTAGGCAAAAAAACGTGTTCAATTAACTCAAGCCTACAAGCAGCTCTGCAACGACTGCTGATTCGATTAACCACGAAGAGCAGCAACTCAAGGGTGACCTAATGACCTTCTAGGCAACTATTTTCTTGCATCTCGCAGTCTGCCGATAGTGAACATTGTAGCTACAGTGAACAAAGGAATCATCTTCCACGCCCCAGGCCATGGCCGTTGTTGCCTGGGGCCTGGCTACGCGCACAATCTGTGGACAGGAAGGAGGGCGGAGGAGGACGGAGCTAGGGAAGAGGTGGGCGATACCTGCGCTGCCGCGGGGAAGCCTGCCGCCACGGGGAAGGAGACGGAGGAGATGCGACGGCGACAGCAATGTCTTCGAGCGGGCGAGGATGGGGCTTCGAGCGGCGACGGCGGCTTCGACTAGGCGAGGATGGGGCTTCGACCGGGGGCTTCGAGCGGCGACGACGGCTTTGACCGGGGGCTTCGAGTGGGGGCTTCGACCAGCGGCTTCGAGCGGCGACGGCGGCTTTGACCGGGGGCTTCGAGTGGGGGCTTCGACCGGCGGCTTCGAGCGGCGACGGCGGCTTTGACCGGGGGCTTCGAGTGGGGGCTTTGAGCGGCGGCGGCGGCTTTGACCGGCGGCGGCTAGGGTTACTAGGGAAGAGGAGGCGCGTGGGGGGAAATGTGGTGGGGAAGAAATCGATCGTTGCGGCCCGAACCGATATTTGGCTAAGTGTCACACTTAGTCAAATATCGCGACGCTCACCCATATGACAACAATACTAGTTTCACTCAGTGGTACAGCTCTCTCTGCTGCATCTGGGGCATCCAGGGCTCGACTCCTGGTTGCCTCACAATTTTTTTTTACATTTTTTTAATAGTAACAAATACTAACTACTTCAAAATTTATTAGTAACTAATAAAAACACTAATTAATATACACGAATACTTAGAAACTTTTTGTTCACTTTATTTGCGATTCCACGAATATATATATCGTCATGTACATCACACAAAAAATGTCATGATCTCGATTCCGCGCTAGCTAGCTAGAGCTAGCGTCTCTTTGCAATCTTCTTGCCCTTCTTCCTCGCGTTTGTTGAATACTTTAGGCCGGGAATGTTGAGGTTTCTTCTCGTGAACGGACAACCTTTAGTAGGTAGGGTGGTCTTCCTTCTTCCTGCGGTAGTCGGCTTGTCGAAGTACTTGTCGAATTCCTCTTCAATCTTTGGATCGCCGTTCTTTTCTAAGTCTTGGTCGTTGGCGGGTCCTTCCATTCCGATGATGCTCCTCTTGCCCCTCCTCACGACAACACGGCTTGGCTTTGACGGGTCGGTGATGAAGAAGAATTGGTCAACTTGGCTCGCGAGTACCCATGGCTCGTTTTTTGCGGAGGCGTTCTTCGCGGAGGCATCGGGTATAACCATGGTGGTGAAATACCGGCCCTCTTTCTGGATGCTCTTGGCCCATCTGACACGGAACATCGGCACCTTCTCTCCGGCATAGTCGAGCTCCCAGATCTCCTCGATCCTTCCGAAGAATCTTTCCTTGACGGTGGCTTCCTCATCGGCATAGGATAACATCGTTACTCCTGAGTTCTGATATTCGCTACTCCTGTCCCTTTCCTCGGTGTAGAATCTGTATCCGTTGATGTCGTAGGCCTGATATGTCCTCATGTTGTGCCCGGGGCCCTGTGATAATGCAAAAATTAGTTTTTCATCCTCCGTAGAAGGCATCGACTGCAGGCCGTCAAGCTTTTCCTTGAACCAAGCCGTGAAGCTGGAGTTGTCCTCTCTTGTTACGTCTCCCTTCTTCCTCGGCCGACCTAGGTCACTAAACTTCTGCTCTACAAAGCTTTTGTGCTCCTCCACCCAAGGGTCAACCAATTCGATGTGATGTAGCGCGACGAGGTGTGCCCGGACAAAGTCGGGGCGTCGACCCTTCGTGCCGACATGCAAGGCGCGAAAACCCTCGCGGTGACCATATCCGGCAAGCCTACCGAGGTCCGTCCTTTTGGGCAGACCAACAGGGTCGTCCGTGTCGTCCTCCTCAGTGCATAGATAATTCTGGCAAAACGAGACACACTCGTAGGTCAGAAAGCCCTTGGCGATGCTTCCATCTGGACGGGACCTATTGCGAACGAATCCTTTGATAACACCATTCAGCGTTTCGAACGGCATCATGTTGTGCAGGAATGTCAGACCGAGATGAATGATGTCATCCACGAGATGGACGAGCAGATGCACCATGATATCAAAGAACGCGGGCGGGAAGTAAATCTCAAGCTCGCACAGTATCACGACGATCTCTTCTTGCAGCGCGTCGAGCTGCTTCAAGACGATAGATTTCCTCGAGATGACATCGAAGAAGTTGCAGAGGCCAAACAACGTCTCACGGATGTGCTCGTCCATTATCCCTCGGATCGCAACGGGAAGTATCTGTGTCATCAACATGTGACAGTCGTGAGACTTCATCCCGCTGAACCTCTTCTTTGCTTCATCCAGATATCTGCCTATGTTCCCGGAGTAACCGTGAGAAACTTTAACTCCTAGGAGGCACTTAAAAAACTGCTCGAACTTCTTCTCACTTAGAGTGAAGCAGGCAGCGGGAAACACCACATCCCTCCTCTTAGCCCTCTTGCGGGGACCCTGAGTATCTTCGTCCATCGCCTCATCATCATCATTGTTATCGGGCGGACCATGAAGTTCTTTCTTGATGCCAAGGAATTCCAGGTCGTGTCTTGCCTTCGGCCCGTCCTTGGTCCTATCCGGCATGTTGACGATAGTGGCCAGCAGACTCTCACATACGTTCTTCGTGATGTGCATGACATCAAGGCTATGGGGCGTGTGGAGGTATTTCCAGTACGACAGGTCCCAGAAAACAGACCTCGCTTTCCACACACCATGCAGCGGCTTTGTCATCGGACGCTTCTTTCCCGGCAAAGGGCACTCTTCCCAGTTTTCCAGCATGTCGTCGATTACTTCACCGCTCCTCGGACGTGGGGCTTTTTCAAGCTCTTCTTTACCGTTGAACAGGTCTCCGCGCTTTCTCCACGGGTGATCCATTCGAAGCCACATCCGAGTCCATTGGAACACGGTCTTCGAGGAACCTGGATCCCTTGGTAGCTGGAGATGCGGGGTCTTATCCATGCACCTGACACATGCATTGTGTCCGTGGTTCACCTGGCCAGAGACGTAACTGTAACCTGGATAGTCCTGCACCGTTGTGAACAACGTGACTCTCAAAGGGAAATAATCTTCTGAGTATGCATCCCACGTACGAGGAGGTGTCTCCCACAGCGTGGCTAGCTCTTATTTCAACAGCCCGAGATACAAATGCATGTCGACACCTGGCTGTTTTGGCCCCTGAATCAGAATACACATGTGTACATATCTCTGCTTGGTGCACAACCATGGAGGGAGGTTGTACGGCCATACAAACACGGGCCAGGTACTGTGCGTGCTACTTTGGTTGCCAAACGGATTGAGTCCATCGGTGCTCATACCAAGCCTGATGTTCCTTGGATCGGCCCCGAACTCATGGAAGTCGATGTCAAGTGCGTTCCACTAGCTAGCGTCTGAAGGGTGTGTCAGGATCTTGCCTTTATGCGGATCATCTTCGGTCTTCTTCCTATCCGCGTGCCATCGCATGAGCTTTGCTTCCTTAGGGTCTACGAAATACCGCTGCAGACGGGGAATGATAGGAAAGTACCATACCACTTTCCGAGGTACTTTCTTGTTCCCAATCTTGAATCGTCCTTGGCCGCACACCGGACATGTGGTTCTCTCCGCGTACTCATCCCGATAAAGTGCGCAATCATTGATGCAGGCGTGGTACTTAACGTATGGCATGTCCAGAGGGCACACGATTTTCTTGGCCTCCTCGATATTAGTTGGACACGTGTTTCCTTTGGGAAGACGTTTTTGCCAGAATCTCCTGTTTTTATTGAAGCTTACGTCGGTCCATTTGCTTTCCGCCTTCATCTCCAGAGCCTTGAGCGTGACGCTCAAGCGTGTATCCTCGGGTCGGCACCCAGGAAACAACGGAGTTTTTCCGTCAATCTCCATCTGCTCCAGCTTGGCTTTCTCTCTGGCAGCAGCTTTCGCATTGCTCGTCTCCTTGAGGAGCAGTTCCTGAACATGTGGGTCCTGCAAGGCTGAGGTTAGTCGTGACTGTGTGCCCGTCGACGCCGCGTCTTCTCCATCATCATCATGTCCATCGCCGCCATCTCCTTCGTGATGATCATCATCATGTCCGCCGCCGCCATCTCCTTCGTGATGATCATCATCATGTCCGCCGCCACCATCTCCTTCATGATGATCATCTTGTACGCCCTCGTCTTCAGAAATACCATTGTTGACGTCCTCGTCATCTTCAGAATCATAGCCGGGCATGAAACCACGAGTGAGCAGGTGACTCTCCAGGTCTGCGGAATCAGGGTCGAGTAAGCTCCCAAGTTTGCATGTTCGACACGGACATCTTATGTGGGTCCTCTTGTTCATCCTCATGTCGGCCACCGCGCGTTCCTTGTATCTAGCCACTTGACCTTCGCTCATGTGTCTGACCATGGTTGCATGCGCGGTATAGAGAAAAGAGAGTACCTTAGAATCACACATCATCATGTGGTCACACACACACATACACACATGCATGCATACATGGTCGCCAGAAAAATTCGGCATGACCTCTCCTAAAAATAGGACGTATGGGTAGTGCAAAAATTTGCCGAAACGGAAGTTAATCAACATTTCGGCAAACATCCATGCACCACGCCGTAGCAAGCAACATGCTCTTGCTTCTTCGTCACCTGTAAACATTCATGCACCACACACAAGCATGCATGCGTGTACAACGCACGCGAGACGTTCACCGGCCACATAAAACATCCATATGCATGTCCTCCAACAACTCACCTAGTTGGTTTAGTAGATCTACAACTTAGAGAGGCTTCCCCTCTCAAAACTATGGAGCAAAGTAGGTTTAAACACCAAGAATGGAGGCAAGAATGGAGAAATTGAGGTGGTGGGGAGGAGGAGGACGACCTAGATCTAGTTTGATGTTGGATGGAGAAGAATGAAATGGTAGTGGTGGGGCTGCCAACTTATAGATCTGGCCGACATTATCAGTGGCGCATATTGAACAATATGCGCCACTGATAAGTCTGCTACCTTTTCAGAGGTGTGGGCCCCACTAGCTATGCGTGGCGCATATTTCTATATGCGCCACGCATAACACTGGCAGGGGTCAGGCCAGTGGGGCCCAGGTGGGTCCCACAGACTTATCAGTGGCGCATTATTCATAATATGTGCCACTAAAGGGTAAAATATGCGTGGCGCATATTGTAAATGCGCCATTGATAATCCAAGATATTTTGTCGATCACCCTTCTGGTGGGTCCCACAGACGTATTGGTGGCGCATTTCGAGCAGAATGCGCCACTAGTAACAAAATTATCAGTGGAGCATATTTGATAATGCGCCACTAGTAAATACTAGTGGAGCATATTGATTAATGTGCTCCACTAGTAAAACATCTATCTATAAGCCTTTTCCCACTAGTGTTTCTTTAACGCCTTTGAGCTAGGCGCAGAAAATTGTGAATCAAGTAACATCAAGTGATGAAGCATCACTTACCTCAGTAGGCACTTTGCAAGTTCCCGAAGATGATTCAACCTACAAGTCACCCTTAGTAGAACTAAGAGTCTTACCAATTTTAAGAACGTGTTGAGGTTTAAGTGCAGAAACCTTGGGAACATACATAATTTTTTGCTCTTTTCCAACAAACACTTTCTCTTTTTTAAATTTAAGAGAAGAGAAGATTAAGCTAAGAGTTTCCATAGACTCCTCTAATTTACCAATCCTCAAGTTTTGATTATCAAGAGTAGTGCTAACCTCTAAAACGGTAATTCTCTTACCGATGTTTTCTATTAATTCACTAACTCGGCTAGCATTTTCTAGGATACTTGGCAAACCTTTCTCTAAAGAGCTGAGCCTTTCTACCACCTCATCCAAGGTGGTCTCGGTTTTAGCAACATGAATAGGTGGTATTCCCACTAAACTTTCAATTATAGTGCATGCTTCTCCAGCGGGAGTACCCAGAAAATTACCTCCTGTAAGAGTATCAAGAACATACCTATTCCAACTAGATATACCAACATAAAAATTTCTAAGGAGGATCGTGGTAGAGTGCTTTTTGGTACACCTATGATGAGCATTGTTAATACGGTACCAAGCATCTTTTAAACTTTCTCCCCCTTGTTGCTTAAAACTACGAACTTCTACTTCAGGATTACTCATTTTAACAAAACTAAAAACAGACAAGTAAAACAACTACCAAGGATTCTAAATTTTTTTGGGTTTTTGATATAAAATGATGTAGGTGAAATAAATAAAGTAAAGCAAAACTATAACAAAGTAAAGGATGTGCGTGCGAAAACTCCCCTCGTAGAAGTCTTCTACTTCCTCCCCGGCAACGGCGCCAGAAAAACTTGTTGATGGCGCGGTGATGATGGTGCCAGAAAACTTGTTGGCTTGTAGTAAATGACCGGCCAGTTGGTAAACCCCAAGAGAAGATTTTGATGAATATAGCAGCAAGTTTTCCCTCAGTTAAGAAACCAAGGTATGTCGATCTTGGAGAGGAGAGACAAACGACTGAAGGTGATGCTGGCTAGTTTGCGATAGCTTCGGACAATTTATATATGGCGCCTCGTCCAAGCTTTGCTTGCTAGCTGCAACGCGGAACCTGCACACAGCACAACCAAGTACTTTGTTCCCAACTTATGATGAGGTTGTCAATCTCACCGGTTTGCTTGAAACAAAGGTTATGAGTGTATCGAGTGGAAAATAGTAGAGTATGCGAGTAAAGTAAACAGTGCGAGTAAAGTAAACAGGTGATAGCAATATGATGGAAATAGGACCGGGGTCCACAGTTCACTAGTGGTGTCTCTCCATAAGATAAATAACACATGCTGGGTAAACAAATTACAGTTGGGCAATTGATAGAATAAAGATAAACGTCATATGTCAAGAAGATCACTATGAGATTTACTCTGGGCATTACAACAAAATACATAGACCGCCATCCAACTGCATCTATGACTAATAATCCACTTGTGGCGAATCAATCCGAGAACTCCACAAGTATTAAGTTGCGAACAACAGATAATTGCATTAAGCAAAGTGTGTAATGTAAACAAAGCATATGCCCTTGAGCATATGAATGTTGGTTTCTCCCTAGTAGCAACAGCACATCTACAACCTTAGAGGTTTCTGTCGCTCCCCCAGGTTAAATAGAGGCATGAACCCACTATCGAGCATAAATACCCCCTCTTGGAGTCACTAGCAACTACTCGGCCAAGATAGCTACTAACAACGGAGAGCATGCAAGATCATAAACAACATAGAGATAACAAAAGATATATTTCAGTACAGCAACTCAATCATAACACCAATATTCATCGGATCCCAACAAACCAAACATGTAGAATTACATAACGGTGATCTCAATCATGTAGGGCAGCTCATGAGATCTAAACATGAAGCACATGGTGGAGAAGACAACCATCTAGCTACTGCTATGGACCCATAGTCCAAGGTAGACTACTCACTCATCGCTCCGGAGGCAAGCATGGCAATGAAGAAGACCTCCGGTGGCGATTCCCCTCTCCGACAGGGTGCCGGGAAGAGCTTCTGGACCCTCCCGATCTTTGGGTCGACAGTGGCGGCAGATCGCGATGTGTTCTAGAAAAGTGATCGGGTGTTTAGGTTTTTTCTGTCGGGGGGTCTTTATAGGCGAAGGGGCGATGTCAGAGGTGGAGCCAGGCGGCCTCACACCTGGCTGGTGTGGCCAGGCCTTGGCCGCGCCGGCCTGGTGTGTGGGGCCCCTGTGGCCCCCCTCCTACTCCTCTTCGGATCTCTGGAAGCTTCCGGGTAAAATAAGACTTCAGGAACTTGTTTCGTCCAATTCCGAGAATATTTCCTGTGTATCACTTCTGAAACACAAAAACAGCAGAAAACAGGGAACTAGCACTGTGGCAATTTATTAATAGGTTAGTTCCGGAAAATGCATAAAAGTGCCACGAAGTGTAACGAAACATTAGGCAAATGGTGTAAAAACAAGCATGGAGCATCAAAAATTATAGATACGTTTGAGACGTATCAGCTATTAAGCCAGTCTGCATCACCTTCAGTCGTTTGTCTCTCCTCTCCAAGATCGACATACCTTGGTTTCTTAACTGAGGGAAAACTAGCTGCTATACTCATCACACCTTCCTCTTGGGGTTCCCAACGGGCTGGTCATTCATCACGCACAAGGACCACCAGCTAATTTTCTGGCGCCGTTGCTGGGGAGGAAAAAGAAGACCTCTGCAAGGGGAGTTTTTTGCACGCACATCCTTTACTTTGTTATTGTTTTGCTTTACTTTATTTATTTTTACCTGCATCATTTTATATCAAAAACCCAAAAAAAATAGAATCCTTGGTAGTTGTTATTTCTTTACTTTTAGTTCATCATGTTGATCCCTAAGTACGTTCTGGAGGACCTCTCAGTAGGTAGTGGTTCGATTATTGGAAAAAGTAACATTGAGGAGTTCTTTAATCACATTAGTATGCATGAGGAAGTTGAGGAAAAATCTTTGGTTGAGCTAGCTCCTAGTATTGAAGTTGCTTCTGCTTATTTAATTCACATGTTGGAAACTAGGTTTGCTAGTCTTAATCCTTTTATGCAATACATGTTCCTTAAGCTTCACAAAATTGAGGATCCCGAAAAGAAAGCTTTTATCTTGGAAGCTTTGCGCATAGAATTTAAGGATGTCGTTATTGAAGCTTTCGAAAATAATTTTGACTGGATCTGTCCCAAAAATCTTTTTTGTGATTTGAGTGAACCAAAACGTGATCACAAAGGGTCTTCTAAAACTTATGTGGCTGAAATACAATGCCTTATTAACAAGACCTCTACAGTTGATCTTAATGCTTCTTCTGAAAATACTTGATTCGCAATTTTCTGCGCCTAGCTCAAAGGCGTTAAAGAAAAGCACTCTTGGGAGATAACCCAATGTTTATTTTCAGTACTTTTTCTTTTATTTGAGTCTTGGAAGTCATTACTACTATAATGACCGCTCCTTATCCTTTTTATTTCGTTTTTGTGCCAAGAGAAGCCTCTAATTTGAGTGAGGAAAAGATTTGGGGATGTTGCTGTCCTGAAACTGTTTTCGGTGCTGCACCGTAAAAATTCGTATAAATTCTCTGTATATCTTTTGGACCTGAGATTTCTTGTGCATATGCCCCAGGTTATATCCAAACTTTCGTTAGTTGAACACTTTTTGATTTGAGCAACAGAAAACCCCTCAAAAATTCGTCCTTTGTCAGCTGTTCTGTTTTGACAGATTTCTGCCAATATTTGTTTTTGCCACTTTATCGCTTTCTTTTGAGTTCTTTTGATCACAGAACTTTTTGGGAAGTTGCTACAGTAGTATTTGCTATATATGTGGTAGTTTTGGGTTGAAACCTGAAGCAAAAAGAGGTTGATTATATGTTATGCCTACACTAATGTTGCTAATAGATTTGTGTTTAGTTTTGTATGAAGGAAGTTTTCAAGTGTAGGGATTGGAGAATGATGAGATGAGTTGAAGAATGGACAAAAGCTCAAGCTTGGAGATGCCCATGCATCACCCCAAGAAATATCCAAGAAGTACAAGCGTCAAAGCTTGGGGATGCTCCCGAGGCACCCCTTCTTCATCGGCAAAAATCAGGTCACCATTCAAGACACTATATTTTTATTGCTTCATGCACTATGTGTTTTTCTTGGAGCGTCAGTTGTTTTAGTTTTCTTAGTTAGTTTAGTTTTGTTTGCTGCAATAAATGGTTGGACCCCAATAAATTTCCTTTGGAGGAGATGTACTTGTTTTCATTTGCAAAAGAATGCTCCAGTTTTCGCTCTTATTAAAAACCGGGTGTTCTTCTTTTTCTGCTACTCTTTTGGTTTTCGTTTTCACCTTGATTTGCGTTCAGACCTTGTCATATCTTTTCATCAAGGTGTATTTTTTCCTCTGATCTTCATTGGTTTTCATCAAAAGAGGTGTTTATAAAAATTTCAAATGGTGTTGGAAAAGAGAAAAAGCTTTATGCAAAAAAGTGGTACAAGAAGGAGCTTGTGTAGACTGTGGCTTAGGCTTTTTCATGTCATGCTTGATATCTTTTTGATAGTATGCTTAGTGGTTTTTCTGTAGCATGACTTGTCTCAAATAACTGAGATTGCTTAATGAGCCTTTGAAAAAATCATGCGTTATTTTTAATTATTTGGAAGCATTATTTTGGTTTTCTCCTTGATGCTTTATTTGGGTTGACTTGGCGCATGCTCACACATGTTAGACTCCTACAAAGTCGCCAATAGCCTCTATGATCATTTATTTTTTGACTTTTGATGCCATCTTATGCTTCTTTTAATGTTGCTTTGTCGCTTTGCATGATTATGGCCATTATTGCTCTCTTAGTTGGTCGCTCCCAGTCTTTTACTAGCCCTCGCCTTATACTGAGTATGAGCTCTACTCGTGCATCCAACTCCTAAAAGCCAAAGTCTTCCAAAGTGTCCACCGTACATACCTACTAGCAATTTGCTATTCCAAGTAAATTTGACTTGCTTTTATTTTCTCTTCAAATTAAACTCTTACCAGTGTTATGCAAAATTCGGTCAGTAAAGCTCCCATGAACCGGAAGGCACACTTTACTTTTTCCCGTTCTTAAAAATTTGACATTGTGGTCTCTTATGTTGAGTTGTTATGCTTGCAAGTTGTAAGTTGGAGACTAGCCCAGCCATGCAGTCATGGGCAAGCTTTCAACATTGCACTTCTTATTTGAGTTGATATCGTGATCTTTTGTTTATGGATGCCCGCGGTGTGAAATGAATTGGGAATATTGTGGGGATCATGGAGTTTTTATATGTGTTAGGGAAACACTGGGCCGCTAATATAAGTCATGCATAATTCATGGTGGAAATTTGCAGCATACCCATGGTGAACATTCGACGACGCATCTCACAATAAAAAGCTAAACAAATGGCGAATAAAAGAGATGTCGAGGTGTTCATTGTCTGCTTGTCCTGTCATTTTGGTGTGGGCTTGTTCCATGTCATCGGGCACGGAGGTACCCCATTGGCGGTTCTCAATGATATGCATATATTTACAATGACAAGAGCCTTGCTTGAGACTCTAAGTAAAGTAGCATGAGGTTTGGGTACTCGTATTCACGGGACACGAGGTTTTCAACTTATGATTTGTCAAGCATATGCATCATAATTGTTCTTGCATTAACTTTAACCATTCAAGATGCTTATGATGGGGGCAATGAGAGCTCAAAGCCGGTAAGTACAATAATTTTTTATGGTTATAAAACTTGCAATCACTGCTTCCCTCTGCGAAGGGCCTTTCTTTTACTTTTATGTTGAGTCACCACCTTCTTTCTTTATGCACCATAAGAGAGCATAGTTGTCATTCTTAGTATAATGTGCATTGTCCCAAAGTTTTCATTGATTGATTCATGATCATGGTTTCACTTGTTCTCAAATTATTTGTATCTAGTCGCCCTTTTAAACTTGAAGGTGTCCTATGCATTTATGTTTTGCTCTCTTTGAAGGACAAGCTGAAAACCATTTGTATGTTTTTCCTTATGATTTGAACACACGTTTGACTTTCATTGTTTCATTTTCATGATCTTTTGTTTGTGTTCATTTTCATGTTTACAACATGGTTGCTAAGTTCTTATTGTCAAGATTATATCTTCATGCCCATGTTTTAAGTTCTTATGATCCCAGCTCACAAATGCTTATATATATGATCAAGATTGTGTAGGTGCATGTCACCTCAAAAATTATTCTTTTGTTATCACGTACCTACTCGAGGACGAGCAGGAGTTAAGCTTGGGGATGCTTGATACGTCTCCAACGTATCTATAATTTTTGATGCTCCATGCTTGTTTTTACACCATTTGCCTACTGTTTTGTTACACTTAGTGGCACTTTTATGCATTTTCCGGAACTAACCTACTAGCAAGTTGCCACAGTGCCAGTTCCCTGTTTTCTGCTATTTTTGTGTTTCAGAAGTGATACACAGGAAATATTCTTGGAATTGGACGAAACAAGTTCCTGAAGTCTTATTTTACCCGGAAGCTTCCAGAGATTCGAAGAAGAGTAGGTGAGGGGCCACCAGGGGCCCTCACGCCAGGCTGGCGCAGCCCAGGGCCTGGCCACACCGCCGTGGTGTGAGGCCACCTGGCTCCACCTCTGACATCGCCCCTTCGCCTATAAAGACCCCCCGACGGAAAAAACCTAAGTGCCCGATCACTTTTCTAGAACATATCGCGATCCGCCGCCGCCGTCGACCCAAAGATCGAGAGGGTCCAGAAGCTCTTCCCGGCACCCTGCCGGAGAGGGGAATCGCCACCGAAGGTCTTCTTCATCGCCATGCTTGCCTCCGGAGCGATGAGTGAGTAGTCTACCTTGGACTATGGGTCCATAGCAGTATCTAGATGGTTGTCTTCTCCACCATGTGCTTCATGTTTAGATCTCATGAGCTGCCCTACATGATTGAGATCACCGTTATGTAATTCTACATGTCTGGTTTGTTGGGATCCGATGAATATTGGTGTTATGATTGAGTTGCTATACTGAAATATATCTTATGTTATCTCTATGTTGTTTATGATCTTGCATGCTCTCCGTTGTTAGTAGCTATCTTGGCCGAGTAGTTGCTAGTGACTCCAAGAGGGGGTATTTATGCTCGATAGTGGGTTCATGCCTCTATTTAATCTGGGGGAGTGACAGAAACCTCTAAGGTTGTAGATGTGCTGTTGCTACTAGGGAGAAAACAACATTCATATGCTCAAGGGCATATGCTTTGTTTACATTACACACTTTGCTTAATGCAATTATCTGTTGTTCGCAATTTAATACTTGTGGAGTTCTCAGATTGATTCGCCACAAGTGGATTATTAGTCATAGATGCAGTTGGATGGCGGTCTATGTATTTTGTTGTAATGCCCAGAGTAAATCTCATAGTGATCTTCTTGACATATCACGTTTATCTTTATTCTATCAATTGCCCAACTGTAATTTGTTTACCCAGCATGTGTTATTTATCTTATGGAGAGACACCACTAGTGAACTGTGGATCCCGGTCCTATTTCCATCATATTGCTATCACCTGTTTACTTTACTCGCACTGTTTACTTTACTCGCATACTTCTACTGTTTTCCACTCGATACACTCATAACCTTTGTTTCAAGCAAACCGGTGAGATTGACAACCTCATCGTAAGTTGGGAACAAAGTACTTGGTTGTGTTGTGTGCAGGTTCCGCGTTGCTACTGGCCGAAGACGAGTCGACAATTGTCGTAAACGGCGCCCTTGTTGGAGTGCTATTAAGCCAGTCTGCATCACCTTCAGTCGTTTGTCTCTCCTCTCCAAGATCGACATACCTTGGTTTCTTAACTGAGGGAAAACTAGCTGCTATACTCATCACACCTTCCTCTTGGGGTTCCCTACGGGCTGGTCATTCATCACGCACAAGGACCACCAACGTGCTAGTCTTTTTTTCCCTCTCAAACAACTTCTCTTTTTTGTATCTCTCACTCTATATAACATTTGAATCTGAAACTTTGCAGTTTACTCAAACAATTTTTGTTGAATTTTAAATATTTGAATAAGTTAAATTTCACACAAAAAATCAGAAATATTTTTCCCACATTCTAGTTGTAATATTACAGCGATCTGCAAAGTTTGAAATCTGTATGTTACATAGTTTGAGAGATATAAAAAAGACAAATTCAAAAAAGTATGGGAGTGTAGGTGAGACCCTGCTTAGGCAAAAACTTTTCCATTCCAATTTTTGTTATTTAAAAAGTCATTGCATGGTATTCGACAGAATGCTCACTGGATTGCAAGAACATTGTTTGGTAAAAAATGATGTGCCTACTAGATGTTCGACAGAAGGATAACTATGCTTGAATATATCATAAACACATACAAGATGGAAAACTAAGTCCGTAAACCGAAACCCTAAAAGGCGTCATGGGCGGAGTAACTTCATTTTTTGGAAATATTGTATCTAAAAAGTTGATGCATGCAAGGTGTTTGACAGAGAGATCGGTGGATTGCAAGAACATAAACAGATAGGAGATCAATATATATATATAACAGAATACTGAATCTAGTTACTCTTACTTGTGCATCGCTATCATGTGGCCACAAGGATTCGTCAGCGTGGAGCAGGCCCGGCGCATCAAGCGGTAGATTCGGGGTCCCTCGAATGGCACGACGCATGCCAACCATGCCGACATCAAGGCGAGCAGCGCTTAAGATATCGACCCGCTCGACTATGTTCTCAACCGATGGGTAGTGGAGATTACCCCACCCCATGGATTCGTGGTAACGATCAGCAATGGGATCTTTTGGAGTCAAACGCTGACGCTTCCCCCCTGGGGTTCGTCCCACCCAGACCCAGACATGACCTGTGCCGGCAAATGCGGGCGGCGACGAAGTGATGGAAAGAGAAGCGGCGATGTGATGGAATGGAAACGAGAGGGCGCAGCGGTGTTGTGGAGAAGATGGGGAATTAGGCGATGAACTGCCTAGCGCAGGGTAATAAGTGGAAGTTGGCGTTGGGAAGGGAAGGGGGGGCGGCGGCGGTTCACTGTACAAGGAGTGGAAATAATATTTTATCTCCGCCGTGGGCCCTCATTGCAGCAGGCTTCCTGCCCGCCAGTGCAATCCATGCAATCCCCGTACAAGGCATGCGCACGCAGTTCAAAAATTAGTTTGACGTCCATCTTTCTTCAACAAATTACGCCATGAAATTTGTATTTTAAAGTTTCAAAAAAATTCGAAACAAAATTCTTGTGATAGGCATTGTTGAATGCTATAAACCGGTACAAATCTCAATATGAAATACTTTATATTCTATTCTACACAAAAAGACAAAATCTGACATATTATATAGTGAATAGTACACGATAGAACACTATAATTTTATTAGATTTTACCATATTTATGTAGCCTAGAATATAAAGAATTTCATATTGAAATTAGTACTGGTTTGTAGGATTCAACATTGCCTATCACAAAAAAAGACAAATTCCTAAGAAAAAGACGTACTTTCTTAATACTATTTTAATGCTATTTACATTCACAAATTTATCTTCTTATATCTTTCAAAATTCAACATATCTTTGTATGTATTTAACGCCAATTTTTTTGAAAACATAGAAGTTTGAGAATTTGAACTTTGAAAAATTCTGAAAGTGTAAGGAGCATCGGTGCCCATTTGCACCAAATCCCTTGTCGAATCCAATGATACAACTTTTATGAACTTTTCAAATTCTGATAGTGTTGGGAGTATATTATTTTACAAGGTGCACATGACGGGCGCTCTGACTTGCGAAGCGTGACTTGAGAGTCATTGACAGATGGGTCCCCCATGTGATAGGGCCCGCATGCAGTGAGGGCAAGTCAGAGACAAGTTAGAGTGGGCAAGTCAGGGCCTCGCTCTGGATATCAACGACACTCATGCGGCATGTCTGGGCATCTCCGGCAGAGCGCGTACAGAGCGCGCTCTAGACATCAACGGAAGGCATGGCCGCGCTCTGGGCATCTCCGGCCCCTTATACAGATACACTTCAGTACATAGGGAAAACACACTTACTAAATCATATATAAGGATGGTCCTCGCTCGGACACTTACATATATAGGTGGAACGAACAGTACACGAATCTAGTATGGAGGGGGAGAAAGCAGGCATCTTCTCATGATAGTAATTCTCCAATACGCGTCGTAGCATACATATGCATCCGTTGCTGTGTAGTGGATATGCTCCGGCTTTAGTTCCCGAAGATGCCAGGTGTTGTGCAGGTTCAGCTTGCAGAATTTCTCCTTGTAGTCTTTGAACTTGCGGTCGATGATTAGTTTCGCCATGTTGGCCAAGCCGGTCCTGGCTTGGAACGGCTTGTTGAAGTGATCTTGTAAGTCCACGTGGTCTGGTATGTGGGCGCCCATGGCTTCAAGCTTGGGGGTGTCTTGGCGCTTGTCCACAGATGCAAAGGAAATGTCGGGGCGGTTGAGGAACTGTATGAGTTCAGGACACTTCCTTGTTGCCACGGCTTCGTGCCAGAGTAGGCAGTGCTCGCGCATGCAAAGTTGCAGGAGGGCGGCGCGGGGAGGCTTGGCGATGGTGTACTCGAGGTTGAGGCCGACGATCCGCTCTTCGTCCGGCTCGCCGAGCCAACGCTCAAACATGGCGATGAACTTGGCCGCCTCTCTCGGGTCGGTTGTGTGCATCACCGTGAGGACGGTGTCACCATGAGCAAGGACCTTGTGGTAGTTGGTGAAGACATTGCCGTCGATCTCCATGATGGCCGCGGCGCAAGGAGTGGGAGTGGAGGGGGTTATCTCTGGAGAAGACGAAGTTGGGGATCCAATTGTTTTCTAGGCCGTGAGATCGTGGGATAAATAGTGCGCGACGGGTCGCTGGCACGCCGCGTGAGTAAATGCAGTGTAGCGCTTAGTGGGTGCTTTGGAAGTTGAACCCCCCACGCGAGCCCCCGTCGCTTCATTTATGAGAGAAGAGGAAGTTGGGGAAGCAATTGTTTTGCAGGCACACCGCGGTAAATGCTAGTCTAGCGCTTTGAAAATTGAACCAGACGCTTCGTTTCGTTTCTGAGAGAGCGCTAGACCGACGTGTCACCGCGGGCCCCGGTACTCCGGCCCACTTGTAAGTGAGAGGCTGCCATCGTGGGTAAGGATGTACGTACGTTTACTGCCAGGCAGCAATTAGAGAGTCTCGTTGTTGGGTCCCCTCGTTGTTTGACTACATGCAGCAGAGCGACAGTCTGAAAAAGGAGATAGCGTGCAAGGGGGGAATAAATCCGTTCTCGTCTGACACGCGGAAGGAATAGAGAACAAAATCTTACCATTGAAATGCTTCTCGTCGAGGTCACCTGCTCCATGAGCCAAACGAGTGAGACAAACTAGTCCAGGTTTAGCATCCGAAGCGTGTGGGGACCCACTTGTCTGGGTTAGGTTTGGTCCAACGTGTGTCTGGGGCCCCACTTGTCATAGTGTTCCGGGCCTTCGTGGGGCCACATGTCATAAGGGTTAGGGTTCGTGGCCAGTGGAAAAACCCAAACAACTGAAGCATGGTAGCAAGTTGTGCATAGCAGCAGGATGAGAATTGACAGGGCAGCGAGATTTCAAAGGCAAGTGCATTGACGAGACACACCGCAGTTTGACAAGGCGTGTTCAAGAGATCTCAGTAGCATCATCATCGCTCACTCTACTCTGGCGACTAGTTCAGTAGATGGAGGAGTTCCCTTCCATGGGTAATAGCTTGCAACTAGGTCTAAATCACAACTTAAGCGGATTAACAAGACATCTAACGCAAGGGGCCCACTAGTCAGTGCTGATGTGGCATTGCATGTACACATGACATCTTTTAGCGTGTCTCGATCTTTATGAAAAATTTGAAAATTTCACACATTTTGACTGAATCTCACAGAAATTAACGAATCTTTGGAACAGGTAGTCCAAACTATTTCAAATGTTTTCAGATTAGTTAGTTCATATTGCATCCAATTCCTGAATTTTTTCTAAGTTCAAAATTTCACCAGCTTCTACTAAATGTCACAGAAAAAATCAAAAAAAATGGAAAAACACTGCATGGAGTCATGGTGAGTGATGCATCACCTAGGAAAAATACCAAACATGCCATCCCAAGGGTTCACATGTGGACTCTCTCACAGAGAGGTGCTTCCAGGCATGAGTTCTCTTGGTCTTCCTTGGCAGATGACTATGGTTTGTGCAAGTTCCACACCAAACTTTGGAACCACGGTCCCATTTTTGGTGGAGATGTGCATCTTTGCAATCCCAACCACTTTTGCCACTAGTGTTTTTCTAGTTTCCACATAAAAAATGCTTTTCCCATTTTCCGGGTGCCCGGAGGGGTCGAAACAGGTGCTTTTTTGTGAAGGGGCCACCAAGGGTAGTGTGCAGAACATCACCACTCTATTTTTCCTGGGTAGGGGACCTGCCAGGGGTGCTACATTCAGGAGGCTAGGAATTATCTTGGCCTGCTGCCATATAATGAATTATTTTTGCCCTAAATCCTTTTTAATCTAATTTTGCACTAGGGCTCCAAGAAATGCACACCAGAAAAATTGGGGAAAAATACAGGGAGGTCCCCTAGGGGTGTGGGACCCTAGAACCAAGACCAAACCATGGTTCCAACCCCACCTGGCAAACATCGATGGCACCGCCGAGTCTGACCTAGATCTCGGAGGGGGGCCTGGGGAATTCAGAAAAAATCAAAACAATAGAAAAACACTGCATGGAGTCATGGTGAGTGATGCATCACCTAGAAAAAATACCAAACATGCCATCCCAAGGGTTCACATGTGGACTCTCTCACAGAGAGGTGCTTCCAGGCAGGAGTTCTCTTGGTCTTCCTTGGCAGATGACCATGGTTTGTGCAAGTTCCACACCAAACTTTGGAACCATGGTCCCATTTTTTGTGGAGGTGTGCATCTTTGCATTCCCAACCACTTTTACAACTAGTGTTTTTCCAGTTTCCACATAAAAACTGCATTTCCCATTTTCCGGGTGCCCGGAGGGGTCGAAACAGGTGCTTTTTTGTGAAGGGGCCACCAAGGGCATTGTGCAGAACATCACCACTCTATTTTTCATGGGTGGGGGACCTGCCAGGGGTGCCACATCCAGGAGGCTAGGAATTATCTCGGCCTGCTGCCATATAATGAATTATTTTTGCCCTAAATCCTTTTTAATCCAATTTTGCACTTGGGCTACAAGAAATGCACACCAGAAAATTTGGGGAAAAATACAGGGAGGTCCCCTGGGGGTGTGGGACCCTAGAACCAAGACAAAACCATGGTTCCCACCCCACCTGGCAGACATCGATGGCACCGCCGAGTCTGACCTAGATCTCGGAGGGGGGCCTGGGGAATTTAGAAAAAATCAAAAAAAAATGGAAAAACACTGCATGGAGTCATGGTGAGTGATGCATCACCTAGGAAAAATACCAAGCATGCCATCCCAAGGGTTCACATGTGGACTCTCTCACAGAGAGGTGCTTCCAGGCAGGAGTTATCTTGGTCTTCCTTGGCAGATGACCATGGTTTGTGCAAGTTCCACACCAAACTTTGGAACCATGGTCCCATTTTTGGTGGAGATGTTCATCTTTGCATTCCCAACCACTTTTGCAACTAGTGTTTTTCCAGTTTCCACATAAAAAATACATTTCCCATTTTTCGGGTGCCCGGAGGGGTCGAAACGGGTGCTTTTTTGTGAAGGGGACGCCAAGGGCAGTGTGCAGAACATCACCACTCTATTTTTCATGGGTGGGGGACCTGCCAGGGGTGTCACATCCAGGAGGCTAGGAATTATCTCGGCCTGCTGCCATATAATGAATTATTTTTGCCCTAAATCCTTTTTAATCCAATTTTGCACTGGGGCTACAAGAAATGCACACCAAAAAAATTGGGGAAAATACAGGGAGGTCCCCTGGGGGTGTGGGACCCTAGAACCAAGACCAAAACATGGTTCCCACCCCACCTGGCAGACATCGATGGCACCGCCGAGTTTGACCTAGATCTCGGAGGGGGGCCTGGGGAATTCAGAAAAAATCAAAAAAATGGAAAAACACTGCATGGAGTCATGGTGAGTGATGCATCACATAGTGAAAATACCAAACATGCCATCCCAAGGGTTCACATGTGGACTCTCTCACAGAGAGGTGCTTCCAGGCAGTTCTCTTGGTCTTCCTTGGCAGATGACCATGGTTTGTGCAAGTTCCACACCAAACTTTGGAACCATGGTCCCATTTTTGGTGGAGATGTGCATCTTTGCATTCCCAACCACTTTTGCAACTAGTGTTTTTCCAGTTTCCACATAAAAAATGCTTTTCCCATTTTTCGGGTGCCCGGAGGGGTCAAAACAGGTGCTTTTTTTGTGAAGGGGCCACCAAGGGCAGTGTGCAGAACATCACCACTCTATTTTTCATGGGTGGGGGACCTGCCAGGGGTGCCACATCCAGGAGGCTAGGAATTATCTCGGCCTGCTGCCATATAATGAATTATTTTTGCCCTAAATCCTTTTTAATCCAATTTTGCACTGGGGCTACAAGAAATGCACACCAGAAAAATTGGGGAAAAATACAGGGAGGTCCCCTGGGGGTGTGGGACCCTAGAACCAAGACCAAACCATGGTTCCCACCCCACCTGGCAGACATGGATGGCACCGCCGAGTCTGACCTAGATCTCGGAGGGGGGCCTGGGGAATTCAGAAAAAATCAAAAAAATGGAAAAACACTGCATGGAGTCATGGTGAGTGATGCATCACCTAGGAAAAATACCAAACATGCCATCCCAAGGGTTCACATGTGGACTCTCTCACAGAGAGGTGCTTCCAGGCAGTTCTCTTGGTCTTCCTTGGCAGATGACCATGGTTTGTGCAAGTTCCACACCAAACTTTGGAACCATGGTCCCATTTTTGGTGGAGATGTGCATCTTTGCATTCCCAACCACTTTTGCAACTAGTGTTTTTCCAGTTTCCACATAAAAAATGCTTTTCCCATTTTTCGGGTGCCCGGAGGGGTCAAAACAGGTGCTTTTTTGTGAAGGGGCCACCAAGGGCAGTGTGCAGAACATCACCACTCTATTTTTCATGGGTGGGGGACCTGCCAGGGGTGCCACATCCAGGAGGCTAGGAATTATCTCGGCCTGCTGCCATATAATGAATTATTTTTGCCCTAAATCCTTTTTAATCCAATTTTGCACTGGGGCTACAAGAAATGCACACCAGAAAAATTGGGGAAAAATACAGGGAGGTCCCCTGGGGGTGTGGGACCCTAGAACCAAGACCAAACCATGGTTCCCACCCCACCTGGCAGACATGGATGGCACCGCCGAGTCTGACCTAGATCTCGGAGGGGGGCCTGGGGAATTCAGAAAAAATCAAAAAAATGGAAAAACACTGCATGGAGTCATGGTGAGTGATGCATCACCTAGGAAAAATACCAAACATGCCATCCCAAGGGTTCACATGTGGACTCTCTCACAGAGAGATGCTTCCAGACATTGCGTGATATGGTTTCATAACAGTTCATAACATAATAAACACAAAGTACTTCAATGTGTTTAGTTCATTACATATTTTTATTGCGAAAGCACGACACATCAGGGTTCAAGCTGGGCGCGTGGCTACTCATTTTCCTTCTCAAGAGACGCCACGAGTTGGCAGCTTGCGAGGTATTTCATTTTGGAATCCACGAGCTCCCTGAGTGCTTTCTCGTTTTCAGCCAGCAGGTTCCTGCATGTGATCTCCAGGGTGACAGTATTGTTTGTTAGCTTCAAATTTTCCTCCAATAGATCTTTGATCCTGGCTGTATTCTTATGTGCCGAGGCTCTGGCTTCCTTGTGCAGTTCCGACCATTGTTGATTCTCCTTTACAAGCTGCTTGCGCTCACGCGCAAGGCACTTGGCAACTAAGAGGACTTTAGCCATATCCACTTCCTGGGTCAATTTTTTCTCCCTTCGTTTGGCTATCCATTCATTAAGCCAGGACGCCATATCTGGGTTCAGCCCCACCTTCATTTCCTGTATAAAATAAAAACAGGGTTATTTCTACCAACGACGTCAACTAAGTGGCAGTGGCGTCCTCCCAAAAACCCCATTACAGGTAAAGCACTCTACTCTCACCTAAGTCAGAATCGCAAGAACCCCAATGCATGTCAACACAATTAGAGAGTGCTTACCTCGCTGAGCCGGGGAAATGTGGGCATCGGGTTCTGGATCGCCGCCGCCATTTTTTGGGAGAGAGGCACACCCTGCAAAACCATCATGGCTCCGCCGGCTCTGGAACATTTTATTCCACGGTAATGAGTTCTAGAGGAGGAAGAAGAAGAACAAAAATATGATGATGAAGAAGAAGAATTTGTCCCAGTACCCGGATGAGCCCTCGCCTGATTCAAGTTTTCCCTTCTCCATCAGGGAGAGCAAAGATTGCGCCTCTATGTGAGGACTTTCTCTAATGGATGGAGCAAGTAGGAAGTAGGTGAATGAATAATATGGAGGCATGGCTAGACAGAGCGGATGGGGGGCCGGGCAGGAGGAAGGAGAAGGAAGTAGGTGAATGAATAATATGGCAAGATAGTCAAACAGCCCAGCCCGTGGTCCAACCACTGCTCTCTGTCTTCTAGCCTTCTCATGCAAGCTATATGCTCCGTAATTGAAAAAATAGAGCCCCCGCCCGGCACGCGGGTGGATACGTGGCGCCGATTAACTGACGCTCACTGCCCCGTCCCATCATGCCAGTGCCAGGGTCCTGGCTAGACACGAGAAGGCATGCCAGGACACGCCGGAAGATAAAATGCATTATATTTTATATATTAACTGAAAATGGAAGGGTCAAATCTTACGCAAGATAAATTGCATTGAACAGAAAATGGTAGCTAATATGCATGGCTTTTGCATTTTCTTCATAGATTACGAGCTTAACCACTAGCTAAACCCAGTACATGACGTCGTCGGAGTCGTCGGAGTCGACCTCCGTTGGGGCCTTGTCCTTGCCCTCTGCTTCATCCTCCATCGTGGTTGCCTTGCCCTTCCCCCTGCCCTGGGGTTCCAATGACCTGTTCATGGCCGTCTTCATGTCTCACGCAAACTTTGCGGCGGCGGATCTTGGCTGCTCAGTGTTGACGCCGCCGTCCTCATCGTCCGATTCAAGATTGATGAACGGTACGGGTTTGAGGGCGTCTTGAACCGGCCTACACTGCGAGGCCTGCTGGAGCCACTGCCAGACCTGCTCGATGTCGAAGAAGTAGGATTTGGAGTAGATGCATTGCTGCTCGGTTCAAGCCACCATGGCCATCTGATGCGGCGGCGGCTTGACCTGCCGCGTTGTGCACGACCGGGCGTGGAGTTCCCGATGTGGTAGTACGTACCACCGTCATGGCTGAGGCCTGGGGTGGCATGGCTGAGGCCTGGGGTGGAGCTTCCGCGTCGTGCGCGGGAGGTGTTGTAGCGGCCGGTGCGAGGCATCTGAACTACGGGGAGGGCTTGCTCGTGTGAAGAACAGGAGGCGGAGGCTAGTGTTCGTGGTGTCTGCCCAGAGGGAAACAGATCTTTTTGACAGGGTAGCTCTCCATGGAAGCACATGCCCCCAGCGACTGTGTATAGCTTCCACGCTTGTAAATAATACATTTTCTTAGTGTCCATGATGGCAATTTCATTGGTGGCATAGTTGCGTTGCACGATCCCACCTGTCATACTCAAACGGTCATATTCTGGGGGGGCGCGCTGGTATAACTGCCGGATGCAAGAGCAGCGTCGTCACTCCGATTCTTCCTTCTTCCCATCTCCCCCTTGCACCTACGATTCTTTTCTGGGCTAGCTCACATCTGCTGTTCTAGTTCCCCACCTAGTCCCTCTGTTGTGCTCTCCCTTGGGTGCAAGGCAATGGTTCGCAGCTACTGCAGTTCTTCGCGGGCAGAATCAGGGACGGCTCACCGACGCTCCCCTATCCCGTACCGAATTAAGCCCTACGACTATTCGCTGGACAAAATCTGTGACTGTGGAGTAAAGATGCCGAGATGGATTGCGTGGACGGATGAAAACGCTGGGAGAAGATTCTACAACTGTGGCATCCACGTGGTATTATTGTAAACTAATCATGTTTGTTTGCCAGTTTAGTTATTTTAATTCTCACATCTTTCCTCTTCCTTTACTATGTTTTTGGCAGGAAGGCAAGGGCCGAGGCTGCGAGAAGTATGAGTGGATGGACGACCCACTGCCAGTTTTCCAGAGAGAGCTTGTTCGTGATCTTCGTGATGCTGTATGAGAGAAGATGGAGGAGAACTGTGCGTTGCTTGATGAAAACAAGGAGCTTCTGGACCAACTTCGGAAGCTCGAGCAGAGTGGTGGTGTGCATGCTCAGTTGCAGAAGCAAGCAGCCGAAATAGAGCAGATCAAGGTTAGGGCAGATGATGGAAACAATCTGCTTTTCATATAGATATGTTCCATGGCATTTGCAGTTTATGTTGGCATTATGATGTCTAGCACCTGAAAAGCAGAACTGTAAGGACCCAAATATTGTGTAATGTGAAATGTTATCCTGTGTCATTTATTCTGCCTTTTTTGACTGTCCTTCTGAACAAAAACTCCAATATAAGAACATATGCATAATGTCAAACAAGGCTTATTAAAAATGAGTACATAGTTTACAAATTACAAATTCCATAACAAATACAGTTCAGACAGAATTTCGGGCAGGTCCAGGGCCCCTGTTTTACAATGCACACACAAATACACATGTTCCGGAAAAATAGTTTTCAGAATTTTGCTGTATTACAGAGACGGAGCACTCAGAAAAAAGACTGAATTAGTCTTACTCCCACCTAGCTGTCTTCTTCCTCTTTGGGGACAGTTTTCTTGCCTTCTTGTATGTTGGATCAGAAGGTTCTGGAATGTCTGGCCAATCTGAATCAGATCCCGTGTCATCATCACTCCACTCAACTTCCTCGTGAAGCACATAGACAGCATCAGCAGTCTTGCACCTTGTTTTGCGCTTCCTGACAAATGTTAGAAAGCAGGTAAGCCCCAGTTAAGCATAGATATTACCTAATTATAAATAAAGATCATACACGCAAATACTTCATACCTAGGCTTTGGTCCGTTCAAAGGACACCCCGCTGCTCTATGTCCAATACATTTGCATTGCTTACATCTGTTTTTGCCTTTCTTGCTACCACTAAAAGGCATGCCCTGCTTCTCCATGAAATTCTTGAACCTACTCATCCTAGGTCTTCCTTTGCCTCTTTTAACATTTGGCTGGCACAGCTTGAAAGGTAGTTGAACCACAGGCCACTGTGACTGGTCTGTGTAAGGAGGGACGACACCTGCGTAGATAGCTCGAAATCTAGCCAAAGAGAAGTACTCACTCACATATTGATCAAGGTGTGGCAGAGTTCTTTTGTGAACCAAGAAGATTAACGCGTGTGGGCATGGCTTCCCAGTATGCTGCCACTCTAAGCAGCTGCATTCTCTACTGTCAATCTTCACGACATGCCTCAGGCCATTCCGGCTCAAATCTCTCACCTCACAGCTGTGGTCGTTAGACTCTCCAACTCTAAGGTAACCAAGACCTCGACTTCTCTAGTTTATTTGCTGAATAACAGCGGGTAGAATGTGCCCTCTTAGTCTGTTCCCAATATCTCTTCTTACTTTTATCAGCCTCATCAACATACCTCGTATGGTGTCCATCAACATATGAATTGGAAGGTCTTTTGAGTCTTTGACCCAGTTATTTACGGTTTCAGCAAGGTTGTTGTTTATGTAATCACACTTTATTGCGGGATTAAAAGCACTCCTCATCCATAAAAGGCTGTGATTCCTTTCCAAGTATACGGCAAAATCAGAGTTCTCAGCATGTATCTTGTCCATAAAAAATTTGTAGCTCTCAGGCTTGTAGGCCCTAGCAGCAGTCCACATGTAGCGATATACAGTGCCTGAGTAGTGCATGTACAGGTTCAGCATCAAATGAGCATGGCATTCTCTTTGTTCAGCATGTGGAAATACTGTCCGAACTGCATTTGCCAATCCTTTGCATGCATCAGTGCTTATGGCCAGTGGTGAAATATCACCTATTGATCTATGCAGTTGCCTCATAAACCACTCCCAGTTCGCCTCTGATTCTGACTGAAATAGGCCGAATGCCACCAGGAACATCCAGTTGTGCCCATCTAGTGCTGTCGCTGATGCTAGACAACCATTCCATCTGCCAGTGAGGACAGTGGAGTCTATACTCAAATATGGCCTACAACCCTCCTTGAACCCTTGAATACAGGGCTCAAGGGCCATAAAAAAATGGTTAAAATATATGTTCCCCTCCTCCTCTTTCTTGTCAATCTCGACAACACTACCTTGAGACCTAGATTGTATTTCAGCCTTGAAGCTGTACAACAGCCTGAAACTATTTTTCCAGTCCCGTATAGTGTTTGCAAAGCTCTCTCTTTACCTTTCTAAACTATGTGATACGGTAGCTCGACGTTGTAATCAGTCATAAGCTTTACCTGAATCGCCTTGGCAGTCTCATTGGGCGTTTTCTTAAGAATGGCCAAAGCATGCTTCTCAACCCATTCTTGAGTTGCACAAGAAGATCTTAGTTTGTAGCCTGTTGGACACCTTTGTGCAGGTCCCATCTTGTTCACCTGCATCGGAACATTCATTTTATACATTAGTTGCTTCATAATAATTCCTAAACTTGCTTCACATATGAAAACCCGAACCCGTCAGTTAGAAATAGATATTTATGTGCGAGGAAAGCTTGTCAGTACCCTAACTGTTTCTCCACCAGGAAGTCTCCTAACGGAGATCTTCCATGGGCATTGATCCTTCACCCTCTCCCCATTGTAGTAGTCTAATTTGCACCTCGCCTCGTACCGTTTCCTTGTGTTTCTAGTTCTGAAGACGTCAAACTCTCCGATGATACAATATTGCGCAAATGCTTTCCTGAATTCTACCATGTTGGCGAAGTATGTGCCCACCATAATTACAGGTACCACTGGATCATATGTTATCGCTAACTCTCTAGTGACCTCATCATCTACTGGGATGGTAGCTTCCTCCATTAGTGATTCATCGATTACATCATCACCCGTTTCTTGTTCCAGCACCTCTATTTCACTGTCCTCATCTTCCCCTATGTCCAAAACGGGAGGACCTTCATTGTCATCCTCTACATCATCATCACTAGGTTCATTAGCGATGCCAAGTACATCACACATTGTTTTCTCTGCCATGGGTTCGTCGACGCCATCACCTCCCATGGGTTTGACATTGACAGTCTGCCAATCTACTTGATGTGCTGTGAAATTTTCTCCCACATCTGTCTGTACTAGTGATGGTGGTCCTTCCCTTTGTTCTAATTAATCTTGCTCCAATTGGCATTCCCATTGACAAATATCATCGTTATCTGAGTCTGCTAACGTCCAGTCCTTCATGGGGGTGGACTCTGATACGTCTCAAACGTATCTATAATTTTTGATGCTCCATGCTTGTTTTTACACCATTTGCCTTGTGTTTCGTTACACTTTGTGGCATTTTTATGCGATTTCTGGAACTAACCTATTGACAAGATGCCACAGTGCCAGTTCCCTGTTTTCTGCTGTTTTTGTGTTTCAGAAAAGCTACACGGGAAATATTCTCGGAATTGGATGAAACAAGTTCCAGAAGTCTTATTTTTCCCGGAAGCTTCCCGAAGACCGAAAGAGAGCCGCAGGGGGGCCAGAGGCCGCCCTCACACATAGGTGGTGCGGCCCAGGCCCTGGCCGCGCCACCCTGGTGTGAGGAGCCCCTGGCTGCCCCCTGACGACGCCCCTTCGCCTATAAGAAGCCTCAGGACGGAAAACCCTAAGAGAGTCGGCGAAATTTCCAGAACAGTTCCGTAGCTCCGCCGGCACCGTCGACAAATTTCGGGGGATAGAAGTCTCTGTTCCGGCACCCTGCCGGGATGGGGAAGTGCCCCCGGAGCCATCTCCATCGGTCTCCATCGCCGTCTCCGCCGTCTCCATCGACCTCACCGCCATCTCCATCAACCTTGCTGTCTCCTATGATGAGGAGGGAGTAGTTCATCCCCGGGGCTGAGGGCTCTACCGGTAGCTATGTGGTTCACCTCTCTCCCATGATGTGATCTTTATGTGATCGTGAGCTTTGTATCATGTTGAATAAGTAGATGTTACTCTTCTTCATTATGTGTACTCTGGTGTGTTATTAAAGTAATCTATTCCTCCTGCCATGGTGTAACGGTGATAGTGCGTGCATCGTGGTGGTACTTGGTCTAGGCTACGATTGTGATCTTTTATGGATTATGAGAATAATTATCACTATGATAGTATTGAAGTGATCTATTCCTCCTTTTATGGTGTAATGTTGACAGTGTGTGCACCGTGTTAGTACTTGGTCTAAGTTGCAATAATATTTATCTTGAGTTGTGATTTGATTTGGATATCTTTATGAGTGGTGTTTGTTAAGTACTTGATGAACTTTGAGGAGTGCTTCGTAGCCCTACACAATGATTAGTGTTATTCAATAGGAGAGTAATTCAGAGTACCATAGTGAAGAGAAGTTGTTTATTTGTTCAATTATGTTATATTTGTTGGGAGTGTGTCCACTAGTGAAAGTATGATCCCTAGGCCTTGTTTGCTTGCTGCCATTTTTATTCTAGATTGCATTTACTACTTATAATCATCTATATCACTTGTATTTCACTATCTCTTCGCCGAACTAGTGCACCTATACATCTGACAAGTGTATTGGGTGTGTTGGGGACACAAGAGACTTTCTGTATCGTAATTGCAGGGTTGCTCGAGAGGGATAGCTTTGACCTCTTCCTCCCTGAGTTCTATAAACCTTGGGTGATCCACTTAAGGGAAACTTGCTGCTGCTCTACAAACCTCTGCACTTGGAGGCCCAACACTGTCTACAAGAACAGACGCGTGCGTAGACATCAAGCTCTTTTCTGGCGCCGTTGTCGGGGAGGTAAGGTAAAAGGTACTCGCATCCTCCTGTGTGAGTACTCGGAGTTATTTCCTTTAGATTCTGTAATTATATCTTTTTGTTTCTTGTTTTTATTTTCACTAGTTAGTCTTAATGGAAAACAAAGAGTTCTTTAGTCTTTTTCCTGAGTTTAGATATGAAGTGTTTGAAGAGAAAATTGAAAACCTTTGGAGCTTAATTTGCATGCTAATAGTGATGTTAGTATGAATGCTTTGAACACCGTTATTGCTAATGCTATAGAAAAGTCTAAGCTTGGGGAAGCTGGTTTTGTTAAGCATGATATTTTTAGTTCCCCAGCTTTAGTGGAGAAAGTTTGCTCTGATGATATTTTATCTCCCCTATGTGATGTTCCTTCTTATGATGATATGTTTGAAGAATATGCTTTGAGAAATAGTTGTTCTCTAGCTTGTGATGATACTAAACCTCTAGTTTATGATGGCTATGATGATGGGTATAATATTTTCAGTTCACCTACTATTGAGGATAAAATTAGTTATGATTACAATATGCCTCCTATTTTTGATGATTATGGTGATGAGAATAATTATTCTGTTGAATCTGCTCCTACTACTATTGTTCATGTGGGGAGTATTACTTCTTTTATGCATGTGGCTCATGATAGGGATGCTTTATGTGATGGTTATGTGGTTAATTCTATTCATGATGCTACTGAAAGTTATTATGAGAGAGGGAAATATGTTTTGAAGGATCTTAATAATATTGAGTTTCCCCTCTTTATGTTGCAATTCTTGAAGTTGTACTTGTTTTGCCTTCCTATGCTTTTTGCTTTGCGCTTTCATGACTTGTCTCTTTACAAGACTATTTTTCATAGGAAGTGGTTTAGATTTAAATGTCTTTCATATCTGCTTTTTGATGCTCTCTATTGCTTTAAATTCCTATATGGTGCCTTTGCCTCAAGCTCTTATATGGCGCCCACATGAGCATCTTTGCAAATTACTGCGCCTAGCTCAAAGGCGTTAAAGAAAAGCACTCTTGGGAGATAACCCAATGTTTTTATATTCAGTTCTTTTTCTTTTATTTGAGTCTTGGAAGTTATTACTACTGTAATGACCTCTCCTTATCCTTTTTACTTCATTGTTGTGCCAAGAGAAGCCTCTAATTTGAGTGAGGTAAGATTTGGGGATGTTGCTGTCCTGAAACAGTTTTCGGTGCTGCACCGTAAAAATTCGTGAAAATTCTCTGTATATGTTTTGGACCTGCGATTTCTTGTGCATATGCCCCAGGTTATATCCAAACTTTCATTAGATGAACACTTTTTGATTTGAGCAACAGAAAACCCTATAAAAATTCTACCTTTGTCAGCTGTTCTGTTTTGACAGATTTCTGCCAATATTTGTGTTTGCCGCTTTATCGCTTTTCTTTGAGTTCTTTTGATCACGGAACTTTTGGGGAAGTTGCTACAGTAGTATATACTTTATATGTGGTGGTTTTGAGTTGAAACCTGAAGCAAAAAGGGTTGATTCTATGTTATGCCTACACTAATGTTGCTAATAGATTTGTGTTTAGTTTTGTATGAAGGAAGTTTTCAAGTATAGGGATCGGAGAATGATGAGATGAGATGAAGAATGGACAAAAGCTCAAGCTTGGGGATGCCCATGTCACCCCAAGAAATATCCAAGAAGTACAAGCGTAAAAACTTGGGGATGCCCCCGAGGCACCCCTTCTTCATCGGCAAAAATCAGGTCACCTTTCAAGACACTATATTTTTATTGCTTCATGCACTATGCATTTTTCTTGGAGCGTCAGGTGTTTTTGTTTTTAGTTTTCTTTTGTTTTGTTTGCTGCAATAAATGTTTAGATCACATCATGTTTCTTTTGGAGGAGATGAACTCGCTTTTCATTTGCCAAGAACACTCTAGTTTTCACTCTTATCATTCACCGAGTGTTCTTCTTTTTCTGCTACTACTTTTGGTTTTCGTTTTCGCCTTGATTTGTGTTCAGATCTTGTCATATCTTTTCATCAAGGTGTATTTTTGCCCCTGGTCTATATTGGTTTTCATCAAAAGAGGTGTTTATAAAAAGTTTGAATGGTGTTGGAAAAGAGAAAAAGCTTTATGCAAAAAAGTGGTACAAGAAGGAGCTTGTGTAGACTGCGGCCTAGGCTTTTTCATGTCGTGCTTGATGTCTTTTTGATAGTATGCTTAGTGGTTTTGCTGTAGCATGACTTGTCTCAAATAACTGAGATTGCTTAAAGAGCCTTTGAAAAAATCATGCGTTGTTTTTATTGTATGGAAGCATTTATTTGGTTTTCTCCTTTGATGCTTTATTTGGGTTGACTTGGCACATGCTTACACCATGTTGACTACAAAATAAGTCGCCTATAGCCTCTATGATCATTTAGTTTTTGACTTTTGATGCCATCTTATGCTTCTTTTAATGTTGCTTTGTCGCTTTGCATGATTATGGCCGTTATTGCTCTCTTAGTTGGTCTCTCCCAGTCTTTTGCTAGCCCTCATTTTGTACTGAGTATGAGCTCTACTCGTGCATCCAACTCCCAAAAAACCAAGTTTGCCATTGTGTCCACTATAGATTCCTATGCATGGTATTTGCAAGCCATTCCAAGTAAATTTTCATGTGCTACCTTTCAAAAAAAACCTTCAAAACACTTCTCATTTTGTGACACTATTTTCAGCTCATGGGGACGTAGTGGTCGGATTTGCTATCTTCCATATTGCTTATTCCAAAAAGAAAAAAAAAAGAGAAAAAAAAAGAAAAGAAAAAAGGCACTCCTCCATGGTATGTGAATGTTGGTGGGCACCCGATGGAATCGGTTAGCCATGGTTTGTGAAAGGAAAAAAGGTAGGGAGGAGTGCCAAGCTTTATAAAAGAGCACAAAAGTGCCAATCTCTCTCTCAAAAACTTGCTTCATTTTTGTATGGAAGATAGTAAAAACCCCATTGCCAGTCGTTGACAAAGACAACCACCTCTCAAAACAAATTTTTATCTCTCTGTTTTACAAATGAAAAGCTCTAGCACATGTTTAATCACTGCTTCCCTCCGCGAAGGGCCTTTCTTTTACTTTTATGTTGAGTCACCACCTTCTACCTTTATGCACCATTAAGAGAGCATAGTTGTCATTCTGAGTATAATGTGCATTGTCCCAAAGTTTTCATTGATTGATTCATGACTATGGTTTCACTTGTTCTTAAATTATTTGTATCTAGTCACCCTCTTAAACTTGAAGGTGTCATATGCATTTATGTTTTGCTATTCCATGAGGGACAAGCTGAAAACCATTTACTATGTTTTTCCATATGATTTGAACACACGTTTGACTTTCATTGTTTCATTGTTCATGATCTTTTGTTTGTGTTTCTTTTCATGTTATAACATGGTTGCCAAGTTTCTATTATCAAGATTATGTCTTTCATGCCCATGTTTTAAGTTCTTATGATCCCAGCTCACAACGCTTGCATATATGATCAAGATTGTGTGGGTGCATGTCACCTCAAAAATTATTCTTTTGTTATCACTTACCTACTCGAGGACGAGCAGGAGTTAAGCTTGGGGATGTTGATACGTCTCAAACGTATCTATAATTTTTGATGCTCCATGCTTGTTTTTACACCATTTGCCTTGTGTTTCGTTACACTTTGTGGTGTTTTTATGCGATTTCCGGAGCTAACCTATTGACAAGATGCCACAGTGCCAGTTCCCTGTTTTCTGCTATTTTTGTGTTTCAGAAAAGCTACACAGGAAATATTCTCGGAATTGGACGAAACAAGTTCCAGAAGCCTTATTTTTCCCGGAAGCTTCCCGAAGACCGAAAGAGAGCTGGAGGGGGGCCAGAGGCCGCCCTCACACATAGGTGGCACGACCCAGGCACCCTAAGAGAGTCGGCGAAATTTCCAGAACAGTTCCGTAGCTCCGCCGCCACCGTCGACAAATTTCGGGGGACAGAAGTCTCTGTTCCGGCACCCTATCGGGACAGGGAAGTGCCCCCGGAGCCATCTCCATCGGTCTCCATCATCGTCTCCACCGTCTCCATCGACCTCACCGCCATCTCCATCAACCTTGCTGTCTCCTATGATGAGGAGGGAGTAGTTCATCCCCGGGGCTAAGGGCTCTACTGGTAGCTATGTGGTTCACCTCTCTCTCCCATGATGTGATCTTTATGTGATCATGAGCTTTGTATCATGTTGAATAAGTAGATGTTACTCTTCTTCATTATGTGTACTCTAGTGTGTTATTAAAGTAATCTATTCCTCCTGCCATGGTGTAACGGTGACAGTGCGTGCATCGTGGTGGTACTTGGTCTAGGCTACGATTGTGATCTTTTATGGATTATGAGAATAATTATCACTATGATAGTATTGAAGTGATCTATTCCTCCTTTCATGGTGTAATGTTGACAGTGTGTGCACCGTGTTAGTACTTGGTCTAAGTTGCAATAATATTTATCTTGAGTTGTGATTTGATTTGGATATCTCTATGAGTGGTGTTTGTTAAGTACTTGATGAACTTTGAGGAGTGCTTCGTAGCCCTACGCAATGACTAGTGTTATTCAATAGGAGAGTAATTCAGAGTACCATAGTGAAGAGAAGTTGTTTATTTGTTCAATTATGTTATATTTGTTGGGAGTGTGTCCACTAGTGAAAGTATGATCCCTAGGCCTTGTTTCCAAGCTTTGCACACCGTTTACTTGCTGTTTTGTTACTTGTTTGCTTGCTGCCATTTTTATTCTAGATTGCATTTACTACTTATAATCATCTATACCACTTGTATTTCACTATCTCTTCGCCGAATTAGTGCACCTATACATCTGACAAGTGTATTGGGTATGTTGGGGACACAAGAGACTTTCTGTATCGTAATTGCACGGTTGCTTAAGAGGGATAGCTTTGACCTCTTCCTCCCTGAGTTCGATAAACCTTGGGTGATCCACTTAAGGGAAACTTGCTGCTGCTCTACAAACCTCTGCACTTGGAGGCCCAACACTGTCTACAAGAACAGACGCGTGCGTAGACATCAGACTCCTTGTTAGTGTTTCCGGTGGGGGTGGACTCCTTGTTGGTATACTTCTTGGGGGTGATCTTCTTTGTGGTTGACTTCTTGGGGTGTTCTCCTCGGTGGTTTTCTTTGTGGTTGACTTCTTGGGGGTGTTCTCCTCGGTGGAATTCTTTGTGGTTGACTTCTTGGGGGTGTTCTCCTCGGTGGTCTTCTTTGTTGTTGACTTCTTGGGGGTCTTATCCTCGGTGGTCTTCTTTGTGGTTGACTTCTTGGGGGTGGTTTCCTCGGTGGTCATCTCTGTGGTAGACTTCTTTGGGGTGTTCTCCTCGGTGGTATTTTTTGTGGTTGACATCTTGGGGGTCTTATCCTCGGTGGTCTTCTTTGTGGTTGACTTTTTGGGGGTGGTTTCCTCGGTGGTCTTCTTTGTGGTTGACTTTTTGGGGGTGGTTTCCTCGGTGGTCTTCTTTGTGGTTAAGGGGGTGTTCTCCTCGGTGGTCTTTTTTGAGGTTGACTGGGTGTTTGATACGTCTCAAACGTATCTATAATTTTTGATGCTCCATGCTTGTTTTTACACCATTTGCCTTGTGTTTCGTTACACTTCGTGGCACTTTTATGCATTTTTCGGAACTAACCTATTAACAAGTCGCAACAGTGCCATTTCCCTATTTTCTGCTGTTTTTGTGTTTTAGAAGTGATACACAGGAAATATTCTCGGAATTGGACAAAACAAGTTCCTGAAGTCTTATTTTGCCCGGAAGCTTCCAGAGATCCGAAGAGGCGAAGGAGAGGGGCCACAGGCCAGCCTCACACTAGGCCGGCGCAGCCCAGGCCCTGGCCGCCCCGCCTAGGTGTGAGGAGGCCTGGGGCCACTCCTGACGACGCCCCTTTGCCTATATAAAGCCTCGGGACAGAAAACCCTAAGGGAGTCGGCGTTTTTCCCGGAACAGTTCCGCAGCGCCGCCGCCATCGAAGACAAATTTTGGGGGATAGAAGTCTCTGTTCCGGCACCCTGCCGGGACGGGGAAGTGCCCTCGGAGCCATCTCCATCGGTTTCCATCACCGTCTCTGCCGTCTCCATCGACCTCACCACCATCTCCATCAACCTTGCTATCTCCTATGATGAGGAGGGAGTAGTTCTCCCCCAGGGCTGAGGGCTCTACCCGTAGCTATGTGGTTCACCTCTCTCTCCCATGATGTGATCTTTATGTGATCGTGAGCTTTGTATCATGTTGAATAAGTAGATGTTACTCTTCTTCATTATGTGTACTCTAGTGTGTTATTAAAGTAATCTATTCCTCCTGCCATGGTGTAACGGTGATAGTGCGTGCATCGTGGTGGTACTTGGTCTAGGCTACGATTGTGATCTCTTATGGATTATGAGAATAATTATCACTATGATAGTATTGAAGTGATCTTTTCCTCCTTTCATGGTGTAATGTTGACAGTGTGTGCACCGTTTTAGTACTTGGTCTAAGTTGCAATAATATCTATCTTGAGTTGTGATTTGATTTGGATATCTCTATGAGTGGTGTTTGTAAAGTACTTGATGAACTTTGAGGAGTGCTTCGTAGCCCTACGCAATGATTAGTGTTATTCAATAGGAGAGTAATTCAGAGTACCATAGTGAAGAGAAGTTATTTATTTGTTCAATTATGTTATATTTGTTGGGAGTGTGTCCACTAGTGAAAGTATGATCCCTAGGCCTTGTTTCCAAGCATTGCACACCGTTTACTTACTGTTTTGTTACATGTTTGCTCGCAGCAATATTTACTTCAGATCACATTTGCTACTTATAATCATCACTACTACTTGTATTTCACTATCTCTTCGCCGAACTAGTGCACCTATACATCTGACAAGTGTATTGGGTGTGTTGGGGACACAAGAGGCTTTCTGTATCGTAATTGCAGGGTTGCTCAAGAGGGATAGCTTTGACCTCTTCCTCCCTGAGTTCGATAAACCTTGGGTGATCCACTTAAGGGAAACTTGCTGCTGTTCTACAAACCTCTGCACTTGGAGGCCCAACACTGTCTACAAGAACAGACGCGTGCGTAGACATCAAGCTCTTTTCTGGCGCCGTTGCCGGGGAGGTAAGGTAAAAGGTACTCGCATCCTCCTGTGTGAGTACTCGGAGTTATTTCCTTTAGATTCTGCAATTACATCTTTTTGTTTCTTGTTTTTATTTTCACTAGTTAGGCTTAATGGAAAACAAAGAGTTCTTTAGTCTTTTTCCTGAGTTTAGATATGAAGTGTTTGAAGAGAAAATTGAAAAACCTTTGGAGCTTAATTTTCATGCTAATAGTGTTGTTAGTATGAATGCTTTGAACACCGTTATTGCTAATGCTATAGAAAAGTCTAAGCTTGGGGAAGCTGGTTTTATTAAGCATGATATTTTTAGTTCCCCAGCTTTAGTGGAGAAAATTTGCTCTGATGATATTTTATCTCCCATATGTGATGTTCCTTCTTATGATGATATGTTTGAAGAATATGCTTTGCGAAATAGCTGTATTTTAGCTTGTGATGATACTAAACCTCTAGTTTATGATGGTTATGATGATGGGTATAATATTTTCAGTTCACCTACTTTTGAGGAGAAAATTAGTTATGATTACAATATGCCTCCTATTTTTGATGATTATGGTGATGAGAATAATTATTCTGTTGAATCTGCTCCTACTACTATTGTTCATGTGGGGAGTATTAATTCTTTTATGCATGTGGCTCATGATAGGGATGCTTTATGTGATGGTTATGTTGTTAATTCTATTCATGATGCTACTGAAAGTTATTATGAGAGAGGGAAACATGATTTGATGGACCTCAACAATATTGAGTTTCCCCTCTTTATGTTGCAATTCTTGAAGTTGTACTTGTTTTGCCTTCCTATGCTTTTTGCTTTGCGCTTTTATGACTTGTCTTTTTACAAGACTATTTTTCATAGGAAGTGGTTTAGATTTAAATGTGTTCCATACTTGCTTTTTGATGCTCTCTATTGCTTTAAGTTCCTATATGGCGCCTTTGCCTCAAGCTCTTATATGGCGCCCATATGAGCATCTTTGCGAATTACTGCGCCTAGCTCAAAGGCGTTAAAGAAAAGCACTCTTGGGAGATAACCCATTGTTCATTTTCAGTACTTTTTCTTTTATTTGAGTCTTGGAAGTTGTTACTACTGTAATAACTGCTCCTTATCATTTTTATTTCTTTGTTGTGCCAAGAGAAGCCTCTAATTTGAGTGAGGTAAGATTTGGGGATGTTGCTGTCCTAAAACTGTTTTCGGTGTTGCACCGTAAAACTTTGTGAAAATTCTCTGTATATCTTTTGGACCTGTGATTTCTTGTGCATATGCCCCAGGTTATATCAAAACTTTCATTAGTTGAACACTTTTTGATTTGAGTAACAGAAAACCCTCTAAAAATTCGACCTTTGTCAGCTGTTCTGTTTTGACAGATTTCTGCCAATATTTGTGTTTGCCACTTCATCGCTTTCTTTTTGAGTTCTTTTGATCACGGAACTTTTAGGGAAGTTGCTACAGTAGTATATGCTGTATATGTGGTGGTTTTAGGTTAAAACCTGAAGCAAAAAAGGGTTGATTATATGTTATGCTTACACTAATGTTGCTAATATAATTGTGTTTAGTTTTGTATGAAGGAAGTTTTCAAGTGTAGGGATTGGAGAATGATGAGATGAGTTGAAGAATGGACAAAAGCTCAAGCTTGGGGATGCCCATGCATCACCCCAAGAAATATCCAAGAAGTACAAGCGTCAAAGCTTGGGGATGCCCCCGAGGCACCCCCTTCTTCATCGGCAAAAATCAGGTCACCTTTCAAAACACTATATTTTTATTGCTTTATGCATTATGCATTTTTCTTGGAGCATCAGTTGTTTTTGTTTTCAGTTTTCCTTTGCTTTGTTTTCTGCAATAAATGCTTAGATCACATCATGTTTCTTTTGGAGGAGATGAACTCGGTTTTCATTTGCCAAGAACACTCCGTCTTTCACTTCCATCGTTTCAATGAGTGTTCTCTTTTTCTGCTACTGCGTTTAGCTTGCATTTTTTGCCTTGATTTGTGTTCAGATCTTGTTATATCTTTTCATCAAGGTGTATTTTTGCCTCTGATCTTTATTGGTTTTCATCAAAAGAGGTGCTTATAAAAAATTTGAATGGTGTTGGAAAAGAGAAAAAGCTTTATGCAAAAAAGTGGTACAAGAAGGAGCTTGTGTAGACTGCGGCTTAGGCTTTTGCATGTCGTGCTTGATGTCTTTTTGATAGTATGCTTAGTGGTTTTGCTGTAGCATGACTTGTCTCAAATGACTGAGATTGCTTAATGAGCCTTTGAAAAAATCATGCGTTGTTTTTATTATATGGAAGCATTTATTTGGTTTTCTCCTTGATGCTTTATTTGGGTTGACTTGGCACATGCTTACACCATGTTGACTACAAAATAAGTCGCCTATAGCCTCTATGATCATTTAGTTTTTGACTTTTGATGCCATCTTATGCTTCTCTTAATGTTGCTTTGTCGCTTTGCATGATTATGACCGTTATTGCTCTCTTAGTTGGTCGCTCCCAGTCTTTTGCTAGCCCTCACCTTGTACTGAGTATGAGCTCTACTCGTGCATCCAACTCCTAAAAACCAAGTTTTGCCAAAGTGTCCACTATAAATTCCTATGCATGGTATTTGTAAGCCATTCCAAGTAAATTTGCATGTGCTACCTTTCAAAAACCTGCAAAACACTTCTTGTTTTGTGACACTGTTTTCAGCTCATGGGGACGTAGTGGTCGGATTTGCTATCTTCCATATTGCTTATTCCAAAAAGAAGAAAAAAGAAAGAAAAAAAGGCACTCCTCCATGGAATGTGAATGTTGGTGGGCACCCGATGGAATCGGTTAGCCGTGGTTTGTGAAAGAAAAAAAGGTGGGGAGGAGTGCCAAGCTTTATAAAAGAGCACAAAAGTGCCAATCCCTCTCTCAAAAACTTGCTTCATTTTTTTATGGAAGATAGTAAGAACCCCATTGCTAGTCGTTGACAAAAGCAACCACCTCTCAAAACTCAAGTTTTATCTCTCTGTTTTACAAATGAAAAGCTCTAGCACATGTTTAATCACTGCTTCCCTCTGCGAAGGGCCTTTCCTTTACTTTTATGTTGAGTCACCACCTTCTATCTTTATGCACCATTAAGAGAGCATAGTTGTCATTCTAAGTATAATGTGAATTGTCCCAAAGTTTATCATTGATTGATTCATGACTATGGTTTCACTTGTTCCTAAATTATTTGTATCTAGTCGCCCTCTTAAACTTGAAGGTGTCCTATGCATTTATGTTTTGCTCTCACTATGAAGGACAAGCTGAAAACCATTTTTTATGTTTTTCCATATGATTTGAACACACGTTTGACTTTCATTGTTTTCATTTTCATGATCTTTTGTTTGTGTTCATTTTCATGTTTATAACATGGTTGCAAAGTTTTTATTGTCAAGATTATATCTTTCATGCCCATGTTTTAAGTTCTTTTGATCCCAGCTCTCAATGCTTACATATATGATCAAGATTGTGTAGGTGCATGTCACCTCAAAAATTATTTCTTTTGTTATCACTTACCTACTCGAGGACGAGCAGGAGTTAAGCTTGGGGATGCTGATACGTCTCAAACGTATCTATAATTTTTGATGCTCCATGCTTGTTTTTACACCATTTGCCTTGTGTTTCGTTACACTTCGTGGCACTTTTATGCATTTTCCGGAACTAACCTATTAACAAGTCGCCATAGTGCCAGTTCCCTATTTTCTGCTGTTTTTGTGTTTCAGAAGTGATACACAGGAAATATTCTTGGAAATGGACAAAACAAGTTCCTAAAGTCTTATTTTGCCCGGAAGCTTCCAGAGATCGGAAGAGGCGAAGGAGAGGGGCCACAGGCCAGCCTCACACTAGGCCGGCATGGCCCTGGCCCTGGCCACGCCGCCTAGGTGTGAGGAGGCCTGGGGCCACTCCTGACGATGCCCCTTCGCCTATATAAAGCCTCGGGACGGAAAACCCTAAGGGAGTCGGCGTTTTTCCCAGAACAGTTCCGCAGCGCTGCCGCCATCAAAGACAAATTTCGGGGGATAGAAGTCTCTGTTCCGGCACCCTGCCGGGACGGGGAAGTGCCCCTGGAGCCATCTCCATCGGTCTCCATCACCGTCTCCGCCGTCTCCATCAACCTCACCACCATCTCCATCAACCTTGCTGTCTCCTATGATGAGGAGGGAGTAGTTCTCCCCCAGGGCTGAGGGCTCTACCGGTAGCTATGTGGTTCACCTCTCTCTCCCATGATGTGATCTTTATGTGATCATGAGCTTTGTATCATGTTGAATAAGTAGATGTTACTCTTCTTCATTATGTGTACTCTAGTGTGTTATTAAAGTAATCTATTCCTCCTGCCATGGTGTAACGGTGACAGTGCGTGCATCATGGTGGTACTTGGTCTAGGCTATGATTGTGATCTCTTATGGATTATGAGAATAATTATCACTATGATAGTATTGAAGTGATCTTTTCCTCCTTTCATGGTGTAATGTTGACAGTGTGTGCACCGTATTAGTACTTGGTCTAAGTTGCAATAATATCTATCTTGAGTTGTGATTTGATTTGGATATCTCTATGAGTGGTGTTTGTCAAGTACTTGATGAACTTTGAGGAGTGCTTCGTAGCCCTACGCAATGATTAGTGTTATTCAATAGGAGAGTAATTCAGAGTACCATAGTGAAGAGAAGTTATTTATTTGTTCAATTATGTTATATTTGTTGGGAGTGTGTCCACTAGTGAAAGTATGATCCCTAGGCCTTGTTTCCAAGCATTGCACACCGTTTACTTACTGTTTTGTTACATGTATGCTCGCAGCGATATTTACTTCAGATCACATTTGCTACTTATAATCATCACTACTACTTGTATTTCACTATCTCTTCGCCGAACTAGTGCACCTATACATCTGACAAGTGTATTGGGTGTGTTGGGGACACAAGAGACTTTCTGTATCGTAATTGCAGGGTTGTTTGAGAGGGATAGCTTTGACCTCTTCCTCCCTGAGTTCGATAAACCTTGGGTGATCCACTTAAGGGAAACTTGCTGCTGTTCTACAAACCTCTGCACTTGGAGGCCCAGCACTGTCTACAAGAACAGACGCGTGCATAGACATCAGTGTTCTCCTTGGTGGTCTTCTTTCTGGTTGACTTCTTGCGGGTGTTCTCCCCCTCGGTGGTCAACAACCACTCTGCCATAGACTGCGCGGAGGCGTTCTTTCTGGGACAGATCCTCTTGCATAAGAACTTGCGGTTCCGCCTCAGACTATCTGTTGGACTAACCTTTGCAGTATTCTTTGGACTAAAATTTCCAGTACCAACCTTACTAGGGCTGATCCAATCCTTCATGGAACTAGGAATGTTCCCGTTACCTTCAGTTAAACCATCCCCCTCTAGATCAGCATGGGTGCCTATGCAACCGAGAAACAGTATATGGTTGGCCGTTCCATATTTCTCCAATGCCATATCTAAATTAGGTTGACTGTTAACGCCAATCTCAATGTAATCTTGGATTCTTCTATTCCACCACACATATTTTACCTTTTGGTGAGATCCTAGCAGCAAGTTTTTACTAAACTTTCCAATCAGTTCAGCTACTTGTATCCCCTTCTGGCGATCGATATAGACATCAACATCGTGTTTTGGAACGAGAACATCTGAGCCATTATCCAGTTCTGCATTGTAGGGGTTGAAGGTAGCCACCATTTTCAAATGAGGAGGAGGTTCAATAGCAGCAGGTTTTTCAGCACCAGCAGCAGCAGGTTTTTCTACACCAGTAGGAGGTTCAGCAGCTGGATGATGTTTACCAGGAGCAGGGTTACCAATAGCAGCAGATTTACTGCTACGATGTGTAGCAGCTTGAGCACCAGCAGCAGATTTTCTTTGATTACCAGCAGGAAATTTCTTGGATGCCCGGGAAACAACACCATCTCGTATTCCACCAATAATTTTAGAATGCAAAATGTGGCCAGGAGAGTCTGCAAACCTTTCCAATTGATCTTCAATCTTTTCCATGTCCACAGGTGTAACAACCCCCCGCGGTGATACCCATTCGAATTCTGCAGTTTGTGCGGAGCCCATTGGAACAATTCCACGAACAAGTTCAACCATCCCAGATATAGACTTGAAGCTTCTTTCTGCAACGAGCAAGGTTACCTTACAACCCTCCACAGCTACGGAGTTCCCATTGTCAAGCATACCAACGTACTCATGAATTTGTAGAGTGACGCTGTAATCTTTGAAAATCTTACTCGACACAAGGTTGGGGAAATAAGAAATGCTTGTTAGTGTTTGACTAACAAACATCTCTCGCCGAAATATATCTTGATTTCCTACATCCAGCTAGCAGATACCGATGAAGAATGGTTAAATACATAAGAGAAGACAAGCTCACCTCATCCGGCTGCTCAGGGTGAGACATGATTCCTGAGTTGCGGGCCCTTCCATCCTCTGTGCTGCTCAGCTCGTCTCTCGGCGATGGTGATCTATCTCTGCGCAACGGCTCGCTCGACATTCAGCATCATCGCGGGCCATCGGGTGCGGGCACGCGAGCTTTAAGCAGCGCTATCTGTCTGTGTCGCCACTGCCTCCGCCGCCGTCCTAGGGTTTAGGCAAGGTTAAGGGCGGAGGAACGAACTAGATCTTGACCGTACACCATTGCATACTGAACTCGGTTACATCAAATTGCCACGCAGATTGACACGCTGGAACTAACATGAAACGGAGAAATACTAACATGCGGGACCGCAGTGGGCCCAAAACGGGAGAAGTCACGGCAATATTTGGTTTGCCCTCATTTCGTTCAGAATGGGCCCTCTGAGGAATTACCTACCCAACTTTTTAAATAGCGTCTATTACAAGCAACAAAGGTACCTGTGAGCCTGTGCCAAGGAACTCGGTGACCGCAAACAAAATATCCCCCTAGTCGCTAGACCACAGACGGTATCCGTGCTCTAGCGAGCCGGATCGCTCACCCCTGTCCCTGAGCGTTCGCATGCGCCTTGGATAGCTGATTCCTGGTATGTGAGGAGAAAAGAAAGGGAAACAAAGTCGTGGAATTGATCACTTACCGTGAATCATCGAGGGATCTCTTGTCTGATTTAAAGGCTGCACTATTCTGCAGATTTTTGCACTATTCTGCAGATTTTTGCTTGACGGAGGAAATTATTTGCTGCTGCATTTTCCATTCAGCAATCAGTAACGGCAGGGCAAAAGTAGACATAAATATGGATTCTTTTCAGGGTGATTATTACGGTGAAAGATGTCGTAGTGGCAAGAAGTCTAGCGATATTTTTAATGACTATTTTGACCTACTGAACGGTGTAGCATGTGCTGAAGAGAAGCTCTATTGGCAACTGAACAACTATGCAACAGCTGAAGAATTTGAGTCATGGGAACGTCATATGCTACAGGGTTTTTACAGATGTGCTACCTATGATTGCAACCTAGACGATTCTACATGTTTGGCTCTTGCAGTCCAACGCGTGGATATAAAGCTACCTAATTGGTGGCATAAAGCGATACGAGAGAAGCGCATTACCTCTGCATCTTGGGTGAATTTCAGAAAAAATTTGTGAGAGTGCTTTATACCTTCTAGTATCGTGGTTCCTTGTCCAAAGTCCATGGTAACCGTGGGAGTATTTCAGCAACCACCCAAGGTTATGCATCGACTAGCGGATGTTAGCAAGTCTGTACTACGTTTACTCAAGGCAGATACGGCTGTGACTGCTCGTTCGCAGGAGAAGTTAGCAACTGCCAAGGTTTCAGCACCTTGCTCCACATCGATAGAGGTGCAATCTATAAAGCACGTTCAGCCGGTTGTTCCAATGAAGCAAGATAACAAGGCAGCAGCCACGATTTTTCAATGACAAAGTCTGATGTTGTCATGGCTGTTGTTGGCAAGGATGTTGTGGAAGAGGTTGAACCATTAAATGGGTTGAATATGCAACTCAAGAGAGTTTATGGTGATGCTTGTATGACAGTGGAAAGAGGTCAGCGTTGGAGTTTATTTCAAACGCAGTGCATGATCAAGGGCAAAGGATGCAAGCTCATGGTGGATGGTGGTAGCTACTGTAATGGCATCAGTAAAGCTATGGTGGTGACATTGGGTTTGTCGACATGGCGTACTTCTGAACCTAAGCATGTTGCATGGTTAAATATTTGTGGTATGCTGAAAGTTACTCATAAGGTACATGTGCCATTTACAGTTGGTGATTATGTTGATGAGGTGGAGTGTGATGTGTTGCCATTGGAGGTGTGTGGGCTGTTACTTGGACGTCCATGGCAGTATGATCGCAATGTTACTCATGCTGGGAGAGCAAATACATATTCTTTTATGCATGATGGCAAACAGCAGACTTTGAAACCTATGCAGGATGATCAAATAAAGTCTGATGTTGAGCTGGTGGTACACAAGGAGAAGTTGCACAAGGCTAAGCCAAAATCTGGGCTAGCTATGTTGCAGCTTCAGAAGCATGATGCAAGGAGCATCAGTGTTGCCATTGTTTCAGCCATGCTTGTAGTGACAAGCCAGTTGTACTTGTTAGTGGCAAGCCGGTTGAAGTCAAGCCTCTTCTTGATGAAAGGAAAAATATTTGCAGCATGTTCTATAGTTTGCATTGACAAAGGTGTTCAGACCGATGCTCCTTGTGTTGATCGTGTGTTGGTGCAAATGCCGCAGTGGGTGGAAGACCACAGCTTTGTTCGAACATGTGTGAGGCATTTTGTTGGAGCAGCAGTGCGTATGCATAAAGGCAAAGATGGACATGTTCGTCAGTTGTGTGGCCTGGGCATTACTCATCTTTTGTCGGGTCATGCAAAGCAGGTTCATGTTCAGCAACGCAAGGTTCCAGCAAGGGTTGAGAAGAAGAAGGTGGAGGCCCTAAGTCCAAGTTAATTTGGCGAAGAAAAGAGGTGCAGCCACCTAGGGTTGTATCAAGTCGAGCAGGCCAAGAGAGAGGATGTGATGTGGAAGGCAGGCAAGACATGAAGACGGCCACGATGCGTGATGATTGTGTTGATATCACGCCACCCTTTCGAGCCAACCCTCACGCGTTGGGGACAACACTTTTTGAAGGGGGGAGGATGATATGGGCACGAAGGAGGAGGTGAAGCCCAATTTCAGGACTCCACCAAGATGAGGGTAGCTCGTTGCAGATTGGCATGCTAGGACGACCTATGATATGTAAAAATTAAGTCTAAGGTTGTGTCATTAGTTTGTATCTATGTCCATGTTATTTCATTAGCCAGGTCATGCTGTGGGCCACTTAGGGTTATTTGTGTTTTGGGTTTGGGCTTGTCCAAGCCCAATAATTTTCTGGCCGTCTATATAAGGAGGCCAGCCGGTTAGGGTTTAGGGGAGTTCAGTCATTAGTCTAAAACTATTATGTGTTGCTTGGTGAAGCATCCCTCAGGGGACGGTGATGTCGTTTATCATTTTATAATAAAGATTGCTGCGGACGTTCTTGTGTTCATCAAGAATTGTCGTGGATTGGTTTGAGGCATGGTGATCTTCATCACATTGCTTGCTGGATTTTTCCTCATCTTCAGGTGATGTTCATTTGTGTTATTGGAAGATTTATCTATCGGATAGACTCGTTGTGAAAGATCGGGACAAAACTTGAGGATCATCGGTGTGATCCTTATCACAAGCAGCCTTGGCCTGTGTAGAAAGTGGCATGGGCAACAGTACCGGTCGTGGGGGTGGTACTACCGCTCAACTGGTTTCTACCTTGTTTTCCTGCAAATTCAGAATACGACAAGAGCTATATTTGTTGATTAGCACACGTCATCAATACCAAAACATATTAGGACAATAAATGTCCTTTCGGATGTCTTATAATATAATTTGTCCTTCTTGAGGGGTGACACATCTTTGTAAAACTCCAGATATGCTTTTCTTGTACAGCTTTCCCTGCACGACAGTAAAGGCCTTGGATCATCGTACTATACGTCACGCTTCTACCGTATCTTTGGGTAGTGTTTTACTTAGCATATTATTAGCGGTGCTAGCCGCCCAGTTGGGAACCCCAAGAGGAAGGTGTGATGAGCACAGCGGCAAGTTTCCCTCGATTGTGAAACCAAGGTTTAATCGACCAGTAGGAGAAAGAAACCACTTCTGAAGGTTGATGCTAGCTAGCTTTGGCGACGGCTCCAGAGAATTTGTTTATGCCGCCTGTCTGGGGTGTATCTTTGGCGCCAGCAGCAACGTGGAACCTGCACACAACACAACCAAAGTACTTTGCCCCAACTTGTAGTGAGGTTGTCAACCTCACTGGTTTGCTGTAAACAAAGGATTAAACATATCATGTGGTAATAGATGTTTATTTGCAAGAAAGTAAATAATGCTTGTAGAAAGTAAACGGTAATATATATATGTAAAAGAATGGACCGGGGTCCACGGTTCACTAGAGGTGTCTCTCCATAAAGATAAATAACATGCTGGGTAAACAAATTACAGTTGGGCAATCGACAGAATAAAGAATGCAAAGCAATGCATGTACGGGTCATGAGGATCACTATGAGATTCACTTGGGCACAGGGGCGGATCTAGCCTAATGCAAGGGTATGCAATGCATACCCAACAATTTTTGCAATGTTTTTTTGATATATAAGTCTATATACACATATACAACAAGTATGGTAGCCTTTTTACATGTAGAACTCAGGGAAATTCGAATTCAGCGCCCTTCTGTGGGTTGCAATCGTTACCAATGTCTATGGGCCAAGAATATAACTTTGCAGTATGTATTGACATCAGAGAGCAACCAGTAGAGGTAATTTCTTCCGAAAAGTAACTAAGCAATTAACGAAGCAAGTAGCAAAGTGCCAATATTTTTTGCTCCGGAATGGTTATCGTAGAGGTAAGTTACAACTTATTTTCCTACCTCTTGCAGTGTAACTAATTTATGAAGACACCACTACAAAGAAAAAAATTATAAATATACCATATTATTTTTGTTCTTTCAAAAAAAATTGACTCGCATACCCAAAACAAAAATCCTAGCTCCGCCACTGCTTGGGCATTACAACATAATACATAGACCATAATCCAACTGCATCTATGACTAATAATCCATCCGCCGGATGTCATCCGAGCAACCGTTGGGTATTAAGTTGCAAGCAATAGATTATCGCCTTAAGCAAAGTTTGTAATGTAAATAATACAAATGTCCTTGAACACAAGATTGTTGTTTTCTCCCTAGTAGCAACAGCAGATCTACAACCTTAGAAGTTATTGTCACTCTCCCAGGTTACTAGAGGCATGAACCCACTATCGAGTATAAATACTCCCTCTTGGAGTTACTAGCATCTACTCGGCCAAGATATCTACTAGCAACGGAGAGCATGCAAGATCATAAAAAACATAGAGATGATAAATCAATAAATCAACTTGACATAGTACTCAATATTCATTGGATCCCAACAAACACAACATGTAGAATTACATAACGATGATCTTGATCATGATAGGCAGCTCACAAGATCTAAACATGAAGCACATGGAGGAGAAGACATCCATCTAGCTACTGCTATGGACCCATAGTCCAAGGTAGACTACTCACACATCACTCTGGAGGTAGGCATGGTGATGAAGAAAGCCTCTGGTGGTGATTCCCCTCTCCGGCAGGGTGCCGGGAAGAGCTTCTGGACCCTCCGGATCTCGCGTCAATGATGGTGGCGGCTTGCAGTATGTTTTCTAGAAAAGTGTTCGGGCCCTTAGGGTTTTCTCGATGGAGGGAATAAATAGGCGGAAGGGCGATGTCAGGAGGTGGACCAGGCGGTCACACCACCTGGTGGCACGGCCTAGGGGTGGCCCGCGCCACCACATGGTGTGGCTGCCCCTTGGTCTGCCTCCGGCTCTCCTTTGGACTCCGTCTTCGTGTCAGGTAATTAGGAACTTCAACTTTTGTTTCGTACAATTCCGAGAATATTTCCTGTGTAACTTTTCTGAAACACAAAAATAGCAGAAAACTGGAACTGGCACTGTGGCATCTTGTTAATAGGTTAGTTCTGGAAAATGCATAAAAATGCCACAAAGTGTAAACAAAACACAAAGAAAATGGTGTATAAACAAGCATGGAGCATCAAAAATTATGGATACGTTTGAGACGTATCAAGCATCCCCAAGCATCCCCAAGCTTAACTCCTGCTCGTCCTCGAGTAGGTAAGTGATAACAAAACAATAATTTTTTAGGTGACATGCACCAACACAATCTTGATCAAAATGATGTAAAGCATTGAGTGCTTAGATCAAAGTACTCTAAACATGGGCATAAAAGATATAATCTTGATAATAGAACTTAGCAACCATGTTATAACATGAAAAGTAACACAAACAAAAGATCATGAGTAATAATGCATTGAAAGTCATTTGTTTGTTTCAAGCATATAGAAAAACATAGCAAAAAGTGGTATTCCGCTTGTCCCTCATGGAGTAGTAAAACATAAATGCATAGGACACCTTCAAGTTTAAGAGGGCGACTAGATACAGATAATTTGAGAACAAGCAATACCATAATCATGAATCAATCAATAATAAATTTTGGGACTATGCACATTATACTCAGAATGACAACTATGCTCTCATAGACGGTGCATAAAGGTAGAAGGTGAAGACTCAACATAAAAGTAAAAGAAAGGCCCTTCGCAGAGGGAAATAGGGATTAAATATGTGCTAGAGCTTTTCATTTGCAAAACAGAGATAAAAATTGTTTTGAGAAGTGGTTGTTCTTGTCAACGACTGGCAATGGGGTTCTTGCTATCTTCCATACTAAACAAGTTGAGAGCGGTTCCGAGTTCTTTGAAAAATTGGCACATACATGCTCTTTTATAAAGCTTGGCACTCCTCCCCACTTTTCTTTTCACAAACCATGGCTAACCGAATCCTTCGGGTGCCCACCAACTTTCACATACCATGGAGGAGTGCCTTTTTTTCTTTTTTTATTAAGGTTACAATGGTCTGACCAGCTCCCTTGCAAAATTAGTGACGAGCAGATGAAGCATGCAAGTCAAGGGGTACTTAATTCAGTATGGAAGACAACAAACCCGACCACTACGTCCTCCTGAGCTGAAAATAGTGTCACAAAATGAGAAGTCTTTTGAAGGGTTTTTTGAAAGGTAGCACATGAAAATTTACTTGGAATGGCTTGAAAATACCATGCATGGGAATTTATAGTGGACTCTTTGAAATAACTTGGTTTTTGGTAGTTGGATGCACGAGAAGTATTCCCTCTCAGTACAGATGAAGGCTAGCAAAAGACTGGGAGCGACCAACTAAGAGAGCAATGACAGCCATAATCATGCATAGCGACAAAACATTATTAACCAAAGCATAAAGTGATATCACAAGTCAAAAACCAAATGATCATAGAGGCTTGAGGCGACTGGTGAAAGTCAAACATGGTGTAAGCATGCGCCAGGTCAACCAAAATAAAGCATCAATGGAGAATACCACAATAATATGCTCCCATATAATAAAAACAATGCATGATTCTTTCAAAGGCACATTAAGCACTCTCAGTCATTTGAGACAAGTCATGTGATACGTCTCCAACGTATCCATAATTTTTGATGCTCCATGCTTGTTTTTACACTATTTGACTAATGTTTCGTTACACTTCGTGGCACTTTTATGCATTTTCTGGAACTAACCTATTAACAAGTCGCCACAGTGCCAGTTCCCTGTTTTCTGCTATTTTTGTGTTTCGGAAAAGTTACACAGGAAATATTCTCAGAATTGGACAAAACCAAAGCCAGTCGTCCAGATATTTCATGGAGCTTCCAAAGAACCAAAGAGGAGACGGAGTGGGGCCACGAGGGGCCCTCACACCAGGGTGGCGCGGACCAGCCCCTGGCCGCGCGCCCCTATGTGTGAGGCCGCCTCGGTCCACTTCTGACGATGCCCCTTCGCCTATAAAGACCCCCCGACGGGAAAAACCTAAGTACCCGATCAATTTTCCAGAAACACATCGCGATCCGCCTCCGTCGTCGACCCAAGATCGGGAGGGTCCAGAAGCTCTTCCCGGCACCCTGTCGGAGAGGGGAATCGCCACCGGAGGTCTTCTTCATCGCCATGCTTGCCTCCGGAGCGATGAGTGAGTAGTCTACCTTGGACTATGGGTCCATAGCAGTAGCTAGATGGTTGTCTTCTCCACCATGTGCTTCATGTTTAGATCTCATGAGCTGCCCTACATGATTGAGATCACCGTTATGTAATTCTACATGTTTGGTTTGTTGGGATCCGATGAATATTGGTGTTATGATTGAGTTGCTATACTGAAATATATCTTATGTTATCTCTATGTTGTTTATGATCTTGCATGCTCTCCGTTGTTAGTAGCTATCTTGGCCGAGTAGTTGCTAGTGACTCCAAGAGGGGGTATTTATGCTCGATAGTTGGGTTCATGCCTCTATTTAATCTGGGGGAGTGACAGAAACCTCTAAGGTTGTAGATGTGTTGTTGCCACTAGGGAGAAAACAATATTCATATGCTCGAGGGCATATGCTTTGTTTACATTACACACTTTGCTTAATGCAATTATCTGTTGTTTGCAACTTAATACTCATGGGGTGTTCGGATGATATCCCCATGAGTGGATTATTAGTCATAGATGCAGTTGGATGGCGGTCTATGTATTTTGTTGTAATGCCCAGAGTAAATCGCATAGTGATCTTCTTGACATATCACGTTATCTTTATTCTATCAATTGCCCAACTGTAATTTGTTTACCCAGCATGTGTTATTTATCTTATGGAGAGACACCACTAGTGAACTGTGGACCCCGGTCCTATTTCCATCATATTGCTATCACCTGTTTACTTTACTCGCACTGTTTACTTTACTCGCATACTCCTACTGTTTTCCACTCGATACGCTCATACCCTTTGTTTCAAGCAAACCGGTGAGATTGACAACCTCATCGCAAGTTGGGAACAAAGTACTTGGTTGTGTTGTGTGCAGGTTCCACGTTGCTGCTCACAAAGCAAAGCTTGGACGAGGCGCCATATAAATTGTCCGGAGCTGTCGCGAAGCTTGTAAGCATCACCTTCAGTCGTATTGGCTTTTTCTTCTTCGATCGATAAACCTTGGTTTCTAACTGAGGGAAAAACTTGCTGTTGTGCTCATCACACCTTCCGCTTGGGGTTCCCAACTGCCTGGCTATAATCATCATCAACTACACGCCAGCCATCAAGTCTTTTCTGGCGCTGTTGCCGGGGAGGAAAAAGAAGACCTCTGCAAGGGGAGTTTTTCGCATGCACATCCTTTACTTTGTTTTATTGTTTTGCTTTACTTTATTTATTTATTTTTACTTGCATCGTTTTTATCAAAAACCCAAAAAAATTAGAATCCTTGGTAGTTGTTTTTACTTGTCTACTTTTAGTTTTGCTGCAATGGCTAATCCTAAAAACACCAAGTTGTGTGACTTCACTAGCATGAACAATAGTGATTTTATCTGCACTCCTATTGCGCCACCTGCTCCTGCTGCAAACTTTTATGAGATTAAGCCTGCTTTATTGAACCTTGTTATGAAAGAGCAATTCTCTGGTGCCAGTACTAAAGATGTTGCAGCTCATCTCAACAATTTTGTTGAGCTATGTGAGATGCAGAAATATAAGGATGTAGAAAGTGATATTATTAAGCTCAAGTTGTTTCCTTTTTCTTTGAGAGGAAAAGCTAAAGATTGGTTGCTATCTTTGACTAAGAATAGTATTGATTCATGGACTAAGTGTAAGGATGCTTTCATTGGTAGATATTATCCTCCTGCTAAAATTATATCTCTGCGTAGCAATATTATAAAGTTTAGTCAATTTGATAATGAACATGTTGCTCAAGCCTGGGAAAGAATGAAATCTATGATAAAGAATTGCCCCACTCATGGACTGACTACTTGGATGATTGTCCAAACTTTTTATGCAGGACTGAATTTTTCTTCGAGGAACCTATTGGATTCAGCTGTTGGAGGCACTTTTATGTCCCTTACCTTGGGCGCCGCAACAAAGCTACTTGACAACATGATGGTAAATTATTCCGACTGGCACACCGAGAGAGCTCCACAAGGTAAGAAGGTAAATTTTGTTGAGGAAACCTCTTCCTTGAGTGATAAGATTGATACCATTATGGCTATGCTTGCTAATGATAGGACTCATGTTGATCCTAATAATGTACCTTTAGCCTCCTTGGTTGCTCAAGAAGAGCATGTTGATGTGAACTTCATTAGAAACAATAATTTTAACAACAATGCTTATAGGAACAATTTTGCTAGTAACAATTATAGGCCATATCCTTCTACCAATGGTAATGGTTATGGTAACTCTTATGGTAATTCCTCCAACAACACTAGGGCCGCGCCCTCTGAACTTGAAGTCATGCTCAAAGACTTCATGGTAAAACAAACTGCTTTTAACAAGTCTATTGAGGAAAAGTTAGGCAAAATTGATATTCTTTCTTCTAATGTTGATAGCCTTGCTCATGATGTTGAACTTCTGAAATTAAAAGTGTTGCCTAATGATGTGAAATAGAACAATGTTTTTGCTACTGCTAATGCTATTCAAGTTGGAATTGATGAAAATGTTAGATTGTTAGCAGAATTGCATGCTAGATGAGAAAGAGAGGATGAGATTGCTAGGAATATGAAAGTTTGTACTATTACTACCTCTAATGATGTTGTTCCTAATGCTAGCAATCCTCTTACTTTGATTGGTGTAGAGAAAACTCCCACTCCTTGTGTTAAAAAGCCTAAAACTGCCAAAACTTTTTCTCAAAAGAGTGCTAAAAATTTTCGGAGTGTAGGAGATGATAACTCTATTTCCTTTAATGACTTTGATGTTGATGGCTGCAATATATCTGAAGTAATTTTGTTCTTGCAAAAGCTTGCTTTGACTCCCAATGCTAGTTCTTTAAATATTGCTTTTACTAAGCATATTACCAATGCTCTCATGAAAATTAGGGATGAAAAGTTGCAACAAAAAGCTTCTATTCCCAAGAAGTTAGAAGATGGTTGGGAACCCATCATTGATATGCATGTTAATGGTTTTGATTGCCATGCTTTATGTGATCTAGGTGCTAGTATTTCTATCACGCCTAGAAAGATTTATGATATGCTTGACTTACCACCGCTTGAAAAATGTTATTATGATGTTCCTATTGCTGATGTTGCTAAGAAGAAACCTTTGGGAAGGATTAATGATGTTCTTATTATGGTTAACAATAACCTTGTTCCCGTTGATTTTCTCATTATGGATGTTGAATGCCATGCTTCATGTCCTATTATTTTGGGAAGACCCTTTCTTCGAATTGTAGGCGCCATCATTGATATGAGGGAAGGCACTATCAAATATCAATTCCCACTAAAGAAAGGTATGGAACACTTCCCTAGGAAAAGAAAGAAATTACTTTTTGACTCTATTCTTAGAGAAAATTATGAGCTTGATGCTTCATCACTTGATGTTACTTGATTCGCAATTTTCTGTGCCTAGCTCAAAGGCGTTAAAGAAAAGCACTCTTGGGAGATAACCCAATGTTTTCTTTTCAGTACTTTTTATTTTATTTGAGTCTTGGAAGTCATTACTACTGTAATGACCTCTCCTTATCATTTTTATTTTATTGTTGTGCCAAGAGAAGCCTCTAATTTGAGTGAGGTAAAGATTTGGGGATGTTGCTGTCCTGAAACTGTTTTCGGTGCTGCACCGTAAAAATTCGTGAAAATTCTCTGTATATCTTTTGGACCTGAGATTCTTGTGCATATGCCCCAGGTTATATCCAAACTTTCATTAGTTGAACACTTTTTTATTTGAGCAACAGAAAACCCCTTAAAAATTCGACCTTTGTCAGCTGTTCTGTTTTGACAGATTTCTGCCAATATTTGTGTTTGCCGCTTTATCGCTTTCTTTTCGAGTTCTTTTGATCACGGAACTTTTGGGGAAGTTGCTACAGTAGTATATAATTTATATGTGGTGGTTTTGGGTTGAAACCTGAAGCAAAAGAGGTTGATTATATGTTATGCTACACTAATGTTGCTAATAGATTTGTGTTTAGTTTTGTATGAAGGAAGTTTTCAAGTGTAGGGATTGGAGAATGATGAGATGAGTTGAAGAATGGACAAAAGCTCAATCTTGGGGATGCCCATGCATCACCCCAAGAAATATCCAAGAAGTACAAGCGTCAAAGCTTGGGGATGCCCCCGAGGCACCCCTTCTTCATCGGGAAAAATCAGGTCACCTTTCAAGACACTATATTTTTATTGCTTCATGCACTATGCATTTTTCTTGGAGCGTCAGTTGTTTTAGTTTTCATTATTAGTGTAGTTTTGTTTGCTGCAATAAATGTTTGGACCCCAACAAATTTCTTTTGGAGAAGTTGCCTTGCTTTTCATTTGCCAAGAACGCTCTAGTTTTCACTCTTATCAAAAACTGAGTGTTCTTCTTTTTCTGCTACTGCTTTTGGTTTTTGTTTTTGCCTTGATTTGCATTCAGATCTTCTTATATTTATTTATCAAGGTGTATTTTTGCCTCTGGACCATGTTGGTTTTCCTCAAAAGAGTTGGATTAAAAAAGTTCAAATGGTGTTGGAAAAGAGAAAAAGCTTTATGCAAAAAAGTGGTACAAGAAGGAGCTTAGGCTTTTGCATGTCGTGCTTGATGTTTTTTTGATAGTATGCTTAGTGGTTTTGTTGTAGCATGATTGTCTCAAATAACTGAGATTGTTTAATGAGCCTTTGAAAAAAATCATGCGTTGTTTTAATTATTTGGAAGCATTATTTTGGTTTTCTCCTTGATGCTTTATTTGGGTTCACTTGGCGCATGCTCACACATGTTAGACTCTTACAAAGTCACCAATAGCCTCTATGATCATTTAGTTTTTGACTTTTGATGCCATCTTATGCTTCTTTTAATGTCGCTTTGTCGCTTTGCATGATTATGGCCATTATTGCTCTCTTAGTTGGTCGCTCCCAGTCTTTAGCCCTCGCCTTGTACTGAGTCTGATCTCTACTCGTGCATCCAACTCCTAAAAACCAAGTTTGTCAAAGTGTCCACCATACATACCTATTAGCAATTTGCTATTCCAAGTAAATTTGACTTGCTTTTATGTTCTCTTCAAATTAAACTCTTACCAGTGTTATGCGAAAATTGGTCAATAAAGCTCTCACGAACCGGAAGGCACACTTTACTTTTTCTCGTCCTTAAAAATTTGACATTGTGGTCTCTTATGTTGAGTTGTTATGCTTGCAAGTTGTAAGTTGAAGACTAGCCTAGCCATGCCGTCATGGGCAAGCTTTCAACATTGCACTTCTTATTTGAGTTGATATCGTGATCTTTTGTTTATGGATGCCCGCGGTGTGAAATGAATTGGGAATCTTGCGGGGATCATGGAGTTTGTATATGTGTTAGGGAAACGCCTGGGCCGCCAATCTAAGCCATGCATAATTCATGGTGGAAATTTGCAGCATACCCATAGTGGACATTCGACGACGCATCTCAGAATAAAAAGCTAAACAAATGGTAAATAAAAGAGATGTCGAGGTGTTCATTGTCTGCTTGTCATGTCATTTTGATGTAGGCTTGTTCCATGTCATCGAGCACGGAGGTACCCCGTTGGTGGTTCTCGATGATACGCATATACTTACAATGACAAGAGCCTTGCTTGGGACTCTAAGTAAAGTAGCATGAGGTTTGGGTACTCGTATTCACGGGACACGAGGTTTTCAACTTATGATTTGTCAAGCATATGCATCATAATTGTTCTCGCATTAACTTTAACCATTCAAGATGCTTATGATGGGGGCAATGAGAGCTCAAAGCCGGTAAGTACCATAATTTTTTAAAGGTTATAAAACTTGCAATCACTGCTTTCCTCCGCGAAGGGCCTTTCTTTTACTTTTATGTTGAGTCACCACCTTCTATCTTTATGCACCATTAAGAGAGCATAGTTGTCATTCTTAGTATAATGTGCATTGTCCCAAAGTTTTCATTGATTGATTCATATTGTTGGTTTCACTTGTTCTCAAATTATTTGTATCTAGTCGCCCTCTTAAACTTGAAGGTGTCCTATGCATTTATGTTTTGCTCTCCATGAAGGACAAGCTGAAAACTATTTATATGTTTTTCCTTATGATTTGAACACACATTTGACTTTCATTGTTTCATTTTCATGATCTTTTGTTTGTGTTCATTTTCATGTTATAACATGGTTGCTGCGTTTTTATTGTCAAGATTATATATTTCATGCCCATGTTTTAAGTTCTTTTGATCCCAGCTCACAAATGCTTACATATATGATCAAGATTGTGTAGGTGCATGTCACCTCAAAAATTATTTCTTTTGTTATCACTTACCTACTCGAGGACGAGGAGTTAAGCTTGGGGATGCTGATACGTCTCCAACGTATCCATAATTTTTGATGTTCCATGCTTGTTTTTACACCATTTGCCTAATGTTTCGTTACACTTCGTGGCACTTTTATGCATTTTCCGGAACTAACCTACAAACAAGTCGCCATTGTGCCAGTTCCCTGTTTTCTACTGTTTTTGTGTTTCAGAAAAGTTACACAGGAAATATTCTCAAAATTGGACGAAACCAAAGCCAGTCGTCCAGATATTTAACGGAGCTTCCAGAGAACCGAAGAGGAGACGGAGTGGGGCCACGAGGGGCCCTCACACCAGGGCGGCGCGGCCCAGCCCCTGGCCGCGCCCCCTATGTGTGAGGCCGCCTCGGTCCACTTCTGACGATGCCCCTTCGCCTATAAAGACCCCCCGACGGGAAAAACCTAAGTACCCGATCAATTTTGCAGAAACACATCGCGATCCACCGCCATCGTAGACTCGAGATCGAGAGGGTCCAGAAGCTCTTCCCGGCACCCTGCCGAAGAGGGGAATCGCCACCGGAGGTCTTCTTCATCGCCATGCTTGCCTCCGGAGCGATGAGTGAGTAGTCTACCTTGGACTATGGGTCCATAGCAGTAGCTAGATGGTTGTCTTCTCCACCATGTGCTTCATGTTTAGATCTCATGAGCTGCCCTACATGATTGAGATCACCGTTATGTAATTCTACATGTTTGGTTTGTTGGGATCCGATGAATATTGGTGTTATGATTGAGTTGCTATACTGAAATATATCTTATGTTATCTCTATGTTGTTTATGATCTTGCATGCTCTCCATTGTTAGTAGCTATCTTGGCCGAGTAGTTGCTAGTGACTCCAAGAGGGGGTATTTATGCTCGATAGTTGGGTTCATGCCTCTATTTAATCTGGGGGAGTGACAGAAACCTCTAAGGTTGTAGATGTGCTGTTGCCACTAGGGAGAAAACAACATTCCTATGCTCGAGGGCATATGCTTTGTTTACATTACACACTTTGCTTAATGCAATTATCTGTTGTTCGCAACTTAATACTCATGGGGTGTTCGGATGATATCCCCGTGAGTGGATTATTAGTCATAGATGCAGTTGGATGGCGGTCTATGTATTTTGTTGTAATGCCCAGAGTAAATCGCATAGTGATCTTCTTGACATATCATGTTATCTTTATTCTATCAATTGCCCAACTGTAATTTGTTTACCCAGCATGTGTTATTTATCTTATGGAGAGACACCACTAGTGAACTGTGGACCCCTGTCCTATTTCCATCATATTGCTATCACCTGTTTACTTTACTCACACTGTTTACTTTACTCGCATACTCCTACTGTTTTCCACTCAATACTCTCATACCCTTTGTTTCAAGCAAACCGGTGAGATTGATAACCTCATCGCAAGTTGGGAACAAAGTACTTGGTTGTGTTGTGTGCAGGTTCCACGTTGCTGCTCGCAAAGCAAAGCTTGGACGAGGCGCCATATAAATTGTTCGGAGCTGTCGCAAAGCTTGCAAGCATCACCTTCAGTCGTATTGGCTTTTTCTTCTTCGATCGATAAACCTTGGTTTCTAACTGAGGGAAAAACTTGCTGCTGTGCTCATCACACCTTCCGCTTGGGGTTCCCAACTGCCTGGCTATAATCATCATCAACTACACGCCAGCCATCATCATGCTACAGCAATAACTGCTAAGCATATAATCAAAATAACATCAAGCATGATATGCAAAAGTCTAAGCCACGGTCTAAACAAGCTCCCATTTGTACCACTATAAGCATGAAACTTTTTACTCTTTTCCCAACACCAATCAACCTTTTTGAAACAACTCTTAAAGATGAAAAGCAACATCGACCAGAGGTCTAAACACACCTAGCTACAAAGAACTAACAAGTTCTGAACAAAAATCAAGGTGAAAAATGAAAGCTAAACGCAGTACTAGAAAAAGAGAACACTCATTGAACGATAAGAGTGAAAACTAGAGTGTTTTAGGCAATGAAAATGGAGTGTCTCTTCTCCAAAATAAACATGTTGGGGTCCAACCATTTATTGCAGCAAACAAAACAAAAGAAAACTGAAAGCGAAAATAAAGACGCCCCAAGAAAAACACATAGCATATGAAGCAATAAAAATATAGTGTCTTGAAAGATGACCTGATATTTTGTTGATGAAGAAGGGATGCCTTGGGGCATCCCCAAGCTTTGACGCTTGTACTTCTTGGATATTTCTTGGGGTGACATGGGCATCCCCAAGCTTGAGATTTTGTCCATACTTCATCTCATCATTCTCCTTTCCCTACACTTGAAAACTGCCTTCATACAAAACTTCACATAATTCTTATTAGCAACATTAGTGTATGCAAGATAGTAAATCCACTCTTTGGTTTAGTTTCAACTCAAGTATAACATATATTAACACATAAGCTACTGTAGCAACTTCCTCAAAAAGTTCCATGATCAAAAGAACTCAAAAAGAAAGAGATCAAGAGGCAAACGCAAATAGTGGCAGAAATCTGTCAAAAGAGAACAGATGGTAAAGATCGATTTTTTTGAAAATCTTCTGTTGCTCAAATCGAAAAGTGCAAAACTAATGAAAGTTAGACAATAACCTGGGGCATGTGCACAAGAAATCTCAGATCAAAATGGCATTCTGAGAATTTTCACGAATTTTTACGGTGCAGCGCAGAAATCTGTTTCAGGACAGCAACTTCCCCAAATCTTACCTTCCTCCAATTAGAGGTTCTTCTTGGCACAAAAACGAAATAAAAAATGATAAGGAGAGGTCATTACAGTTGTAATAACTTCCAAGACTTAACAAAAAGAAAAAGTACTGAAAAGAAAACATTGGGTTATCTCCCAAGAGTGCTTTTCTTTAACGCCTTTGAGCTAGGCGCAGAAAGTGAGAATCAAGTATTTTCAAGTGAAGAAGCATCAAGTTCATAATTTGCTCTAAGGATAGAGTCAAAAAGTAACTTCTTTATTTTCCTAGGGAAGTGTTCCATACCTTTCTTGAGTGGGAATTGATATTTAATGGTGCCTTCTTTCATATCAATAATAGCACCAACAGTTCTAAGAAAAGGCCTTCCCAAAATAATAGGACATGAAGCATTGCATTCAATATCCAAAACAAGGAAATCAACGGGGACAAGGTTATTGTTAACCATAATAAGAACATCATTAATCCTTCCCAAAGGTTTCTTCTTAGCAACATCAACAAGAGGAACATCAAAATAACAATTTTCTAACGGTGGTAAACCAAGCATATCATAAATTTTTCTAGGCATAATAGAAATACTTGCACCAAGATCACATAAAGCATTACAATCAAAACCATTCACATTCATCTCAATGATGGGCTCCCAACCATCTTCTAACTTTTTAGTAATAGAAACTTTTTGTTTCAACTTATCCTCTCTAATTTGCATAAGAGCATTCGTAATATGTTTTGTAAAAGCCACATTCATAGAGCTAGCATTAGGACTTCTAGCAAGATTTTGCAAGAACAAAATTACTTCAGAAATATTGCAACCATCAACATCAAAATCATTAAAGGCAGTAGAACTATTGTCTCCCATACTCCGAAAAATTTCAGCACTTTCTGTAGTTTTAGGCAATTTCGCACAAGGAGTAGGAATTTTCTCTACACCAATCACTCTACCATTAAAAGAAGGAGGTTTGCTAGCATTTGAAACAACATCACTAGTGGTGGTAATAGTACAAACCTTCATATTTCTAGCCATCTCATCTTCTCTTTCCCACCTAGCATGTAATTCTGCTAACATCCTAACATTATCATCAATTCTAACTTGAATGGCATTAGTAACAGCAAAGGGATCAGGTTTAGCAGCCATTCTATTAATCAAAGAAGATTGTGCATCGAACAAGGATGAAATACTGGTTTCAACATTAGAAACCTTAACTTGCAACTCAGGAATATCCCTATTCAAATTCTCAAGTTGATGACTAATAGTCTTCAACAAGGCAGATTGTTCCTCCATGGTTTTGGTGAACAACTTGTTCTGCTCATATTGCATTTGCATAAAATTCTTAGTAGCCCTTTCAACTTCTAAAATCCTATCTTCACTAGGCATTCTAGGTCTACCATGATAGCCATTATCACTATTAGAAGGATATGGCATATAATTGTTGCTGGCAAAATTATTCCTATAAGCACTGTTGTTGAAATTATTATTTCTAATGAAGTTTACATCAACATGCTCTTCTTGAGCAACCAAAGAGGCTAAAGGAACATTATTAGGATCAACATGGGCTCTATCATTAACAAGCATAGCCATAATGGTATCAATCTTATCACTCAAGGAAGAGGTTTCTTCAACAGAATTTACCTTCTTACCTTGTGGAGCTCTCTCAGTGTGCCACTCAGAATAATTTACCATCATATTATCAAGGAGCTTTGTTGTGGCGCCCAAGGTGATGGACATAAAGGTACCTCCAGTAGCTGAATCCAAGAGATTTCTTGAAGAAAATTTTAGTCCTATATAAAAGGTTTGGATAATCATCCAAGTAGTCAGTCCATGAGTGGGACAATTCTTTATCAAAGATTTCATTCTTTCCCAAGCTTGAGCAACATGTTCATTATCAAACTGTTTAAACCTCATAATATCATTTCTCAAAGATGTAATCTTAGCTAGAGGATAATATTTTCCAATAAAAGCATCCTTGCACTTAACCCAAGAATCAATACTATTTCTAGGCAAAGATAGCAACCAATCCTTAGCTCTTCCTCTCAAAGATAAATGAAACAATTTAAGCTTAATAATATCTCCATCTACATCCTTATACTTTTGCATCTCATATAGCTCAACAAAATTGTTGAGATGAGCTGCAGCATCATCAGTACTAACACCAGAAAATTGCTCTTTCATAACAAGATTCAACAAAGCAGGTTTAATTTCATAAAAGTTTGTGATGTCTACACACGCGTCTGTTCTTGTAGACAGTGTTGGGCCTCCAAGTGCAGAGGTTTGTAGAACAGTAGCAAGTTTCCCTTAAGTGGATCACCCAAGGTTTATCAAACTCAGGGAGGAAGAGGTCAAAGCTATCCCTCTCAAACAACCCTGCAATTATGATACAGAAAGTCTCTTGTGTCCCCAACACACCCAATACACTTGTCAGATGTATAGGTGCACTAGTTCGGCGAAGAGATAGTAAAATACAAGTAGTATAGATGATTATAAGTAGTAAATGCAATCTAGAATAAAAATGGCAGCAAGCAAACAAGTAACAAAACAGCAAGTAAACGGTGTGCAAAGCTTAGAAACAAGGCCTAGGGATCATACTTTCACTAGTGGACACACTCCCAACAAATATAACATAATTGAACAAATAAATAACTTCTCTTCACTATGGTACTCTGAATTACTCTCCTATTGAATAACACTAATCATTGCGTAGGGCTACGAAGCACTCCTCAAAGTTCATCAAGTACTTGACAAACACCACTCATAGAGATATCCAAATCAAATCACAACTGAAGATAGATATTATTGCAACTTAGACCAAGTACTAACACGGTGCACACACTGTCAACATTACACCATGAAAGGAGGAATAGATCACTTCAATACTATCATAGTGATAATTATTCTCATAATCCATAAGAGATCACAATCGTAGCCTAGACCAAGTACCACCACGATGCACGCACTATCACCGTTACACCATGGCAGGAGGAATAGATTACTTTAATAACACACTAGAGTACACATAATGAAGAAGAGTAACATCTACTTATTCAACATGATACAAAGCTCACGATCACATAAAGATCACATCATGGGAGAGAGAGGTGAACCACATAGCTACCGGTAGAGCCCTCAGCCCCAGGGATGAACTACTCCCTCCTCATCATAGGAGACAGCAAGGTTGACGGAGATGGCGGTGAGGTCGATAGAGATGGCGGAGACGCTGTGGAACTGTTCTGGAAATTTCGCCGACCCCTTTAGGGTTTTCCGTCCCGAGGCTTTATATAGGCGAAGGGGCGTCGTCAGGGGGCAGCCAGGGGCTCCTCACACCAGGGTGGCGCGGCCAGGGCCTGGGCCGCGCCACCTATGTGTGAGGGCGGCCTCTGGCCCCCCTCCGGCTCTCTTTCGGTCTTCGGGAAGCTTCCGGGAAAAATAAGACTTCTGGAACTTGTTTCGTCCAATTCCGAGAATTTTTCCTATGTAGCTTTTCTGAAACACAAAAACAGCAAAAAACAGGGAACTGGCACTGTGGCGACTTGTTAATAGGTTAATTCCGGAAAATGCATAAAAGTGCCACGAAGTGTAACGAAACATTGGGCAAATGGTGTAAAAACAAGCATGGAGCATCAAAAATTATAGATACGTTTGAGACATATCAGCATCCCCAAGCTTAACTCCTGCTCGTCCTCGAGTAGGTAAGTGATAACAAAAGAATAATTTTTGAGGTGACATGCACCTACACAATCTTGATCATATATGTAAGCATTTGTGTGCTGGGATCATAAGAACTTAAAACATGGGCATGAAGATGTAATCTTGACAATAAGAAACTTAGCAACCATGTTATAACATGAAGAAGAACACAAACGAAAGATCATGAATAATGAAACAATGAAAGTCAAGTGTGTGTTCAAATCATATGGAAAACATAGCAAATGGTTTTCAGCTTGTCCTTCATGGAGAGCAAAACATAAATGCATAGGACACCTTCAAGTTTAAGAGGGCGACTAGATACAAATAATTTGAGAACAAGTGAAACCAACAATATGAATCAATCAATGAAAACTTTAGGACAATGCACATTATACTCAGAATGACAACTATGCTCTCTTAATGGTGCATAAAGATAGAAGGTGGTGACTCAACATAAAAGTAAAAGAAAGGCCCTTCGCAGAGGGAAGCAGGGATTAAACATGTGCTAGAGCTTTTCATTTGTAAAACAGAGAGATAAACATTGGTTTTGAGAGGTGGTTGCTTTTGTCAACGACTAGCAATGGGGTTCTTACTATCTTCCATACAAAAATGAAGCAAATTTTTGAGAGAGAGATTGGCACTTTTGTGTTCTTTTATAAAGCTTGGCACTCCTCCCCACCTTTTTTCCTTTCACAAACCATGGCTAACCGATTCCATCGGGTGCCCACCAACATTCACATTCCATGGAGGAGTGCCTTTTTCTTTTCTTTTTTTTCTCTTTTTTTTCTTTTTGGAATAAGACAATATCGAAGATAGCAAATCCGACCACTACGTTCCCATGAGCTGAAAACAGTGTCACAAAATGAGAAGTATTTTGAAGGTTTTTTTGAAAGGTAGCACATGAAAATTTACTTGGAATGGCTTAAAAATACCATGCATAGGAATTTATAGTGGACACAATGGCAAACTTGGTTTCTAGGAGTTGGATGCACGAGTAGAGCTCATACTCAGTACAAAATGAGGGCTAGCAAAAGACCGGGAGCGACCAACTAAGAGAGCAATAACGGCCATAATCATGCAAAGCGACAAAGCAACATTAAAAGAAGCATAAGATGGCATCAAAAGTCAAAAACTAAATGATCATAGAGGCTATAGGCGACTTATTTTTGTAGTCAACACGGTGTAAGCATGTGCCAAGTCAACCCAAATAAAGCATCAAAGGAGAAAACCAAAATAATGCTTCCAAACAATAAAAACAACGCATGATTCTTTCAAAGGCTCATTCTCCAATCTCAGTTATTTGAGACAAGTCATGCTACAGCAAAACCACTAAGCATACTATCAAAAAGATAACAAGCATGACATGAAAAAGCCTAAGCTGCAGTCTACACAAGCTCCTTCTTGTACCACTTTTTTGCATAAAGCTTTTTCTCTTTTCCAACACCATTCAAATTTTTTATAAGCACCTCTTTTGATGAAAACCAATAAAGATCAGAGGCAAAAATACACCTTGATGAAAAGATATAACAAGATCTGAACACAAATCAAGGCAAAAAATGCAAGCTAAATGCAGTAGCAGAAAAAGAGAACACTCATTGAACGATAAGAGTGAAAACTAGAGTGTTCTTGGCAAATGAAAAGCGAGTTCATCTCCTCCAAAAGAAACATGATGTGATCTATCCATTTATTGCAGAAAACAAAGAAAAAGAAAAACAAAAACAAAAACAAATGACGCTCCAAGAAAAAATGCATAGTGCATGAAGCAATAAAAATATAGTGTCTTGAAAGGTGACCTAATTTTTGCCGATGAAGAAAGGGGTGCCTCGGGGGCATCCTCAAGCTTTGACGCTTGTACTTCTTGGATATTTCTTGGGGGTTGCATGGACATCCCCAAGCTTGAGCTTTTGTCCATTCTTCAACTCATCTCATCATTCTCCAATCCCTACACTTGAAAACTTCCTTCATACAAAACGAAACACAAATCTATTAGCAACATTAGTGTAGGCATAACATATAATCAACCTCTTTTTGCTTCAGGTTTCAACCTAAAACCACCACATATATAGCATATACTACTGTAGCAACTTCCCCAAAAGTTCCGTGATCAAAAGAACTCAAAAGAAAGCGATAAAGCGGCAAACACAAATATTGGCAGAAATCTGTCAAAATAGAACGGCTGACAAAGGTCGAATTTTTAAGGGGATTTCTGTTGCTCAAATCATAAAGTGTTCAACTAACGAAAGTTTGGATATAACCTGGGGCATATGCACAAGAAATCGCAGGTCCAAAATATATACAGAGAATTTATACGAATTTTTACGGTGCAGCACCGAAAACAGTTTCAGGACAGCAACATCCCCAAATCTTTACCTCACTCGAATTAGAGGCTTCTCTTGGCACAAAAACGAAATAAAAAGGATAAGGAGCGGTCATTACAGTAGTAATGACTTCCAAGACTCAAATAAAAGAAAAAGTACTAAAAATAAAACATTGGGTTATCTCCCAAGAGTGCTTTTCTTTAACGCCTTTGAGCTAGGCACAGAAAATTGCGAATCAAGTAATATCAAGTGATGAAGCATCAAGCTCATAATTTGCTCTAAGAATAGAGTCAAAAAGTAATTTCTTTCTTTTCCTAGGGAAGTGTTCCATACCTTTCTTGAGTGGAAATTGATATTTGATGGTGCCTTCCCTCATATCAATGATAGCACCTACAGTTCGAAGAAAGGGTCTTCCCAAAATAATAGGACTTGAAGCATGGCATTCAACGTCCATAACAAGAAAATCAACGGGAACAAGGTTATTGTTAACCACAATAAGAACATCATTAATCCTTCCCAAAGGTTTCTTCTTAGCAACATCAGCAATAGGAACATCATAATAACATTTTTCAAGCGGTGGTAAATCAAGCATGTCATAAATCTTTCTAGGCATAATAGAAATACTAGCACCTAGATCACATAAAGCATGGCAATCAAAACCACTAACATGCATATCAATGATGGGTTCCCAACTATCTTCTAACTTTTTGGGAACAGAGGCTTTTTGCTTCAACTTCTCATCCCTAATTTTTATGAGAGCATTGGTAATATGCTTAGTAAAAGCAATATTTAAAGAACTAGCATTGGGAGTGATATGGGCACGAAGGAGGAGGTGAAGCCCAATTTCAGGACTCCGCCAAGATGAGGGAAGCTCGTTGCTGATTGGCACGCCAGGACGACCTACGATATGAAATAATTTAGTCTAAGGTTGTGTCAGCAATTTACATATCTCCTTATGTTATTCCGTGTGCTAGGTCATGTTATGGGCCACTTAGAATTATTTGTGTTTTGGGTTTGGGCCTGTCCAAGCCCAATAGTTTTCTGGCCGTCTATATAAGGAGGCCAGCCGTCTAGGGTTTAGAGGAGTTCAGTTATTTAGTCTAAAACTATCGTGTGCTCCATAGTGTATCATCCCTCCGGGGAAATGGTGCTGCCGTGTTATCTAATAAAGATTGCTGCGAGGGTTCTTGTGTTCATCAAGAATTATCAGGCGCAGGTTTGAGGCGTGGTGATCTTCGTCACGTTGCTTGCTGGATTCGTTCCTCTTCTTCAGGTGACATTCTTCGCGTTATTGAAAGATTTATATCTGGGTAGACTCGCTGTGAAAGATCGGGACAAAACTCATAGGATCACCGGCTTGATCCTTATCATGTCGTATGAGATTACAAGGTTGATCACCACGAGTATCTTCTGTTGATTGTTTGATCTGTGGATTGTTCTTTCCCCCAAAAAGTATTCAGATTAGATTGTTCTTCATCGGAGGTTTTCAGATTGGTTTAAGGAGAGTGGGCGATTGGATCGTGTTGCTGGTTATTCATGAAGTTGCCGTCAAGCTCGGGATCGTCCGCTCGGTCTCCATAGCTTGTCGTACTGATCACTCCAAGGATCACTGGGTAGAGTCAACGATCAGCTCATTTTCCATCCAGGAGGTTTTCTCAGATCCGATCGCAAGGAATCGAAAAGCGAAAAAACAAAAAAAAATCGATGATTGCGTCCTGATCCGATCGAGACTACCGGGAGTCCTCGTGCTAGAGAAAAGCTGCTGCCTAGATCGCTCGTTTCCAGAGTCCCTGCGCTGGACTACTCCCTGGCCGATCGCTCCATGTAGAAGAGACAAAAAAACACGTGGAATCGATAGGTGTTGCAGGTTCCAGATCCGATCGCTAGGAAAAAAAAAACAACGACACGCGCCTGGGCACGGAGCCCGTCTGCCCTCGGGCGAGCGCTCGCCAGCGCCTGAGATCGCGGCTCATCACGTGCGTTTGCCCGCCTGGCGCTCCTGCTTGGTTCCTAGCGGGCCGGCCCATCGGGAATCGACCGGTTTGCTCGTCTGCACTGGAGCAATCGCCCCGCTCACGCCTTATCACAGACTGTCTCTGTGGTCTGGCGTCTGGATCGCTCGCTCCATCCCTCTGTTTGTTTTCAGTCTGTCTCGAAAAATCTCAGGTGGAGAGCAAATAAGCACCGCGAGGCTGCAATTTTGTTCCAAATTTTGTGAGGAGACAAGATCGTTTTGGTCTGACATTGCTGCATTCGTGTTTAGCAAATCTGCATTATTTTTCCACAAATTTTCTGTCACGGTGTGCTTTGGTGCTGAAGTGGTGCAGATATGGTGGCCTGTGTTACGGAGACAGTTCGGATGGACGTATCGGATCTTTATCAAGCTCGTTGGCTGGGCGAAGCGGATGAAGCACCCATTTTTAACCCTGCTGCTGTTGCTGCAACCCGAGCATTGGGAGGTTTGCAAAGGCTTTGGCTGAAGTTTGATGCTACGCCACAAGAATATTTAGCATGGGAGGATGTGATGGACCGTTGGTTACTGCCGCGTTCTCAAGATTACGGGCAAATTACTTCTTACAATGCAGCTGTTGCTCGCTTTGATCAAATAACTACAGCTTGGTGGAAGTGTTACAAGTATGATATGCACCAAAAAGGTCAGAGTTCTACCTACAGTTGGGAAGAATTGAAGAGTCTTTTGAGGCAGCGTTTCGTGCCAGCAGATTGTATGGTCAAGCAGGCCAGTCAGGCTACGACCACAATTGTTCCTTCTGCGGATACAAAGGCTGCTGTTGGCAAGGCAGTCATGAAAGAGGCCGAACCATTGAGTGGGCTGAATATGCAACTCAAGCGGGTCCATGATGAGACTTGCATCACAGTTGACAAGGGTCAGCGTTGGAATTTATTTCAGGCGCAGTGTATGATCAAAGGCAAAGCATGCAAGTTCATGATTGACAGTGGTAGCTACTGTAATGGCATTAGCAAGGCAGTTGTGGAGGCTTTGGGTTTATCCACATGGCGTATTCCCAAACCGCGGCATGTTGAGTGGGTTAATAGCTGCGGTATGCTGAAGATTACTCACAAGGTGCGTGTGCCATTTACAGTTGATGACTATGTTGATGAGGTGGAATGCGATGTGTTGCCATTGGAGGTATGTGGGCTGTTACTTGGACGTCCATGGCAGTATGATCGTAATGCTATACATGCTGGGAGAGCAAATACATATTCTTTCGTGCATGAAGGCAAACAGCGGACTTTGAAGCCTATGAGAGATGATCAAATCAAGTCTGATGTTGTGTTGGTGGTTCGCAAGGAGAAGTTGCATAAAGCTAAGCCACAACCAAGGCTAGCTAAGGTGCAGCATGAGGAGCATGATGCAAAAAGCATCGACGGTGATAATGTTTTAGCCAAGCCTGTAGATGACAAGCCAGTTTTTCTTGTTAGTGACAAGCCGGTTGAAGTCAAGCCTCATATTGATGAAGGGAAGGATATGTCAGCATGTGTTCCATGTGTTCCACTTCCAGTTCGTGTTGACATGGGTGTTCAGACCGATGACGGTGATGCTGATCGTGTTCCCGTGCATATGGTGCCGCGGGTAGTCAGCCACAGTTTTGCGAGAACACCTCAGAAATGTTTTGTTGGAGCAGCGGTACGTGTGCACAAAGGCAAGGATGGACGTGTTTGTCAGTTGTGTGGCCCAGGCATTACTACTTTGCAGGGTCGTGCTAAGCAGGTTCATGTTCAGTAACGCAAGGTTCCAGCAAGGATTGAGAAGAAGAAGGTGGAGGCGCCTAAGTACAAGTTTATTTGGCGAAGAAAAAAGGTGCAACCACCCAGGGCTGTATCAAGTCAAGCAGGCCAAGAGGGAGGATGTGGTGAGGAAGGCAAGCAAGACTTGCAGACGGCGAATATGCGTGGTGCTATTGTTGATATTCTGCCACCTTTTTGAGCAGACCCTCACGCGTTGGGGACAACGCTTTTTGAAGGGGGGAGGATGATATGGGCATGAAGGAGGAGGTGAAGCCCAATTTCAGGACTCCGCCAAGATGAGGGAAGCTTGTTGCTGATTGGCATGCCAGGACGACCTACGATATGAAATAATTTAGTCTAAGGTTGTGTCAGCAATTTACATATCTGCTTATGTTATTCCGTGTGCTAGGTCATGTTATGGGCCACTTAGAATTATTTGTGTTTTGGGTTTGGGCCTGTCCAAGCCTAATAGTTTTCTGGCCGTCTATATAAGGAGGCCAGCCGTCTAGGGTTTAGGGGAGTTCAGTTGTTTAGTCAAAAATTATCGTGTGCTCCATAGTGTATCATCCATCCGGGGAAACGGCGCTGCCGTGTTATCTAATAAAGATTGCTGCGAGGGTTCTTGTGTTCATCAAGAATTATCAGGCTCAGGTTTGAGGCGTGGTGATCTTCGTCACGTTGCTTGCTGGATTCGTTCCTCTTCTTCAGGTGACGTTCTTCGCGTTATTGGAAGATTTATATCTGGGTAGACTCGATGTGAAAGAACGGGACAAAACTCATAGGATCACCGGCTTAATCCTTATCAGGGAGTCAAAGCAAGCTTTTGCAAGAACAAAATTACTTCAGATATATTGCAGCCATCAACATCAAAATCATTAAAAGAAGTAGAGCTATCATCTCCTACACTCCGAAAAATTTCAGCATTCTTTTGAGAAAAAGTTTTGGCAGTTTTAGGCTTTTTAACACAAGGAGTGGGAGTTTCTTCTACACCAATCAAAGTAAGAGGATTGCTAGCATTAGGAGCAACATCATTAGTGGTAGTAATGGTACATACCTTCATCTCTCTAGCCATCTCATCTTCTCTTTCCCACCTGGCATGCAATTCCGCTAACAATCTAATATTTTCATCAATTCCAACTTGAATAGCATTAGCAGTAGCAAAAACATTGTTCTCTTTAACATCATTGGGCAACACTTTTAATTTCAGAAGTTCAACATCATGAGCAAGGCTATCAACTTTAGAAGCAAGAATATCAATTTTGCCTAACTTTTCCTCAACAGACTTGTTAAAAGCAGTTTGCTTACCGATAAAGTCCTTGAGCATTACCTCAAGCTCAGAGGGCGCGGCCCTAGTGTTGTTGTAGGAATTACCATAAGAATTACCATAACCATTACCATTGGTAGAAGGATACGGCCTATAATTGTTACTAGCAAAATTGTTCCTATAAGCATTGTTGTTAAAATTATTGTTTCTAATGAAGTTCACATCAACATGCTCTTTTTGAGCAACCAGAGAGGCTAGAGGAACATTATTAGGATCAACATGAGTCCTATCATTAGCAAGCATAGCCATAATGGTATCAATCTTATCACTCAAGGAAGAGGTTTCCTCAACAGAATTTACCTTCTTACCTTGTGGAGCTCTCTCGGTGTGCCATTCGGAATAATTTACCATCATGTTGTCGAGTAGCTTTGTTGCAGCGCCCAAGGTAAGGGACATAAAAGTGCCTCCAGCAGCTGAATCAAGTAGGTTCCTCGAAGAAAAATTCAGTCCTGCATAAAAAGTTTGGACAATCATCCAAGTAGCCAGTCCATGAGTGGGGCAATTCTTTATCATAGATTTCATTCTTTCCCAAGCTTGAGCAACATGTTCATTATCAAACTGAGTAAACTTCATAATATTGCTACGCAGACATATAATCTTAGCAGGAGGATAGTATCTACCAATAAAAGCATCCTTACACTTAGCCCATGAATCAATACTATTCTTAGTCAAAGACAGCAACCAATCTTTAGCTTTTCCTCTCAAAGAAAAAGGAAACAACTTGAGCTTAATAATATCACTTTCTACATCCTTATATTTCTGCATCTCACATAGCTCAACAAAATTGTTGAGATGAGCTGCAGCATCTTCAGTACTAGCACCATAAAATTGCTCTTTCATAACAAGGTTCAACAAAGCAGGCTTAATCTCATAAAAGTTTGCAGCAGGAGCAGGTGGTGCAATAGGAGTGCAGATAAAATCACTATTGTTCGTGCTAGTAAAGTCACACAACTTGGTGTTTTCAGGATTGGCCATTTCAGCAAAACTAAAGTAAACAAGTAAAAACAACTACCAAGGATTCTAATTTTTTTGGGTTTTTGATATAAAACGATGCAGGTAAAAATAAAGTAAAGCAAAGCAATAACAAAGTAAAGGATGTGCGTGCGAAAAACTCCCCTTGCAGAGGTCTTCTTTTTCCTCCCCGGCAACGGCGCCAGAAAAGAGCTTGAAGTAATAGAGAGCATCAAAAAGCATGTATGAAACACATTTAAATCTAATCCACTTCCTATGAAAAATAATCTTGTAGAGAGACAAGTCATGAAAGCGCAAAGCAAAAAGCATAGGAAGGCAAAACAAGTACAACTTCAAGAATTGCAACATAAAGAGGGGAAACTCAATATTGTTGAGATCCATCAAACCATGTTTCCCTCTCTCATAATAACTTTCAGTAGCATCATGAATAGAACTAACAATATAACTATCACATAAATCATCCCTATCATGAGCCACATGCATAAAAGAATTAATACTCCCCACATGAACAATAGTAGTAGGAACAAATTCAATAGAATAATTATTCTCATCACCATAATCATCAAAAATAGGAGGCATATTGTAATCATAACTAATTTTATCCTCAATAGTAGGTGAACTGAAAATATTATACTCATCATCATAACCATCATAAACTAGAAGTTTAGTAGCATCACAAGCTAGAGAACAGCTATTTCGCAAAGCATATTCTTCAAACATATCATCATAAGAAGGAACATCACATAGGGGAGATAAAATATCATCAGAGCAAACTTTCTCCACTAAAGCTGGGGAACTAAAAATATCATGCTTAACAAAACCAGCTTCCCCAAGCTTAGACTTTTCTATAGCATTAGCATTAACGGTATTCAAAGCATTCGTACTAATAACATTGCTATGCGAAATAAGCTCCAAAGGATTTTCAATTTTCTCTTCAAATCTAAACTCAGGAAAAAGACTAAAGAACTCTTTATTTTCCATTAAGCCTAACTAGTGAAAATAAAAACAAGAAACAAAAAGATGTAATTGCAGAATCTAAAGGAAATAACTCTGAGCACTCACTAGCAACTAAAAGACTTAGTAGCCAAAGAATGTGAGCACCTTTTACCTTACCTCCCCGGCAACGGCGCCAGAAAAGAGCTTGATGTCTACGCACGCGTCTGTTCTTGTAGACAGTGTTGGGCCTCCAAGTGCAGAGGTTTGTAGAACAGCTGCAAGTTTCCCTTAAGTGGATCACCCAAGGTTTATCGAACTCAGGGAGGAAGAGGTCAAAGCTATCCCTCTCAAACAACCCTGCAATTACGATACAGAAATCTCTTGTGTCCCCAACACACCCAATACACTTGTCAGATGTATAGGTGCACTAGTTCGGCGAAGAGATAGTAAAATACAAGTAGTATAGATGATTATAAGTAGTAAATGCAATCTGGAATAAAAATGGCAGCAAGCAAACAGGTAACAAAACAGCAAGTAAACGGTGTGCAAAGCTTGGAAACAAGGCCTAGGGACCATACTTTCACTAGTGGACACACTCCCAACAAATATAACATAATTGAACAAATAAATAACTTCTCTTCACTATGGTACTCTGAATTACTCTCCTATTGAATAACACTAATCATTGCGTAGGGCTACGAAGCACTCCTCAAAGTTCATCAAGTACTTGACAAACACCACTCATAGAGATATCCAAATCAAATCACAACTCAAGATAGATATTATTGCAACTTAGACCAAGTACTAACACGGTGCACACACTGTCAACATTACACCATGAAAGGAGGAATAGATCACTTCAATACTATCATAGTGATAATTATTCTCATAATCCATAAGAGATCACAATCGTAGCCTAGACCAAGTACCACCACGATGCACGCACTGTCACCGTTACACCATGGCAGGAGGAATAGATTACTTTAATAACACACTAGAGTACACATAATGAAGAAGAGTAACATCTACTTATTCAACATGATACAAAGCTCACGATCACATAAAGATCACATCATGGGAGAGAGAGGTGAACCACATAGCTACCGGTAGAGCCCTCAGCCCTAGGGATGAACTACTCCCTCCTCATCATAGGAGACAGCAAGGTTGATGGAGATGGCGGTGAGGTCAATGGAGACGGCGGAGACGCTGCGGAACTGTTCTGGAAATTTTGCCGACCCCTTTAGGGTTTTCCGTCCCGAGGCTTTATATAAGCGAAGGGGCGTCGTCAGGGGGCAGCCAGGGGCTCCTCACACCAGGGTGGCGCGGCCAGGGCCTGGGCCACACCACCTATGTGTGAGGGCGGCCTCTGGCCCCCCTCCGGCTCTCTTTCGGTCTTCGGGAAGCTTTCGGGAAAAATAAGACTTCTGGAACTTGTTTCGTCTAATTCCGAGAATATTTCCTGTGTAGCTTTTCTGAAACACAAAAACAGCAGAAAACAGGGAATTGGCAGTGTGGCGACTTGTTAATAGGTTAATTCCAGAAAATGCATAAAAGTGCCACGAAGTGTAACGAAATATTGGGCAAATGGTGTAAAAACAAGCATGGAGCATCAATAATTATAGATACGTTTGAGACGTATCAGTTTGCCTCAGGAGCAAGTGGTGCAATAGGAGTGCAGATGAAATCATTGTTGTTTGTGCTAGTAAAGTCACAAAACTTGGTGTTCTCAGGAGTACTCATTCTAGCAAGACTAAAAGCACACAAGCAAAAATAACAACTATAAAGGAACTAATTATTTGTATTTTCGATCAAAAGATGCAAACAAAAATAAAATAAAGAAAGTAAGCAAAGCATTAACAAAGTAAAAGATTGGAAGCGAGAGACTCCCCTTGCAAAAATCCTCTTTGTTCCCCGCAATGGTGCCAGAAAAATGCTTATTAGCGGTGCTAGCCGCCCAGTTGGGAACCCCAAGAGGAAGGTGTGATGAGCACAGTGGCAAGTTTCCCTCGATTGTGAAACCAATGTTTAATCGACGAGTAGGAGAAAGAAACCGCTTCTGAAGGTTGATGCTAGCTGGCTTTGGCAATGGCTCCAGAGAATTTGTTTATGGCGCCTGTTTGGGGCGTAGCTTCGGCACCAGCAGCAACGTGGAACCTGCACACAACACAACCAAGGTACTTTTCCCCAACTTGCAGTGAGGTTGTCAATCTCACTGGTTTGCTATAAATAAAGGATTAAACGTATCGTGTGGTAATAGATGTTTGTTTGCAAGAAAGTAAATAATGCTTGTAGAAAGTAAACGGTAATATATATGTAAAAGAATGGACCAGGGTCCACAGTTCACTAGAGGTGTCTCTCCATAAAGATAAATAACATGCTGGGTAAACAAATTAAGTTGGGCAATTGACAGAATAAAGAATGAAAAGCAATGCATGTACATGTCATGAGGATCACTATGAGATTCACTTGGGCATTACAACATAATATATAGACCGTAATCCAACTGCATCTATGACTAATAATCCACCCGCCGGATGTCATCCAAGCAACCGTTGGGTATTAAGTTGCAAGCAACAGATTATCGCCTTAAGCAAAGTGTGTAATATAAACAATACAAATGTCCTTGAACACAAGATTGTGTTTTCTACCTAGTAGCAATAGCACATCTACAACCTTAGAAGTTATTGTCACTCTCCCAGATTACTAGAGGCATGAACCCACTATCGAGCATAAATACTCCCTCTTAGAGTTACTAGCATCTACTCGGCCAAGATATCTACAAGCAACTGAGAGCATGCAAGATCATAAATAACATAGAGATGATAAATCAATAAATCAACTTGACACAGTACTCAATATTCATCGGATCCCAACAAACACAACATGTAGAATTACATAACGATGCTCTTGATCATGATAGGAAGCTCACAAGATCTAAACATGAAGCACATGGAGGAGAATACATCCATCTAGCTACTGCTATGGACCCATAGTCGAAGGTAGACTACTCACACATCACTCCGGAGGCAGGCATGGTGATGAAGAAAGCCTCCGGTGGTGATTCCCCTCTCCGACAGGGTGCCGGGAAGAGCTTCTGGACCCTCCGGATCTCGCGTCGACGACGGTGGCGGCTTGCAGTATGTTTTCTGGAAAAGTGTTTGGACCCTCAGGGTTTTCTCGATGGATGGAATAAATAGGCGGAAGGGTGATGTTAGGAGGTGGACCAGGCGGTCACACCACCTGGTGGTGCGGCCTAGGGGTGGCCCGCGCCACCACATGGTGTGGCTGCCCCTTGGTCCTCCTCCGGCTCTCCTTTGGACTTCGTCTTCGTGTCAGGTAATTGGGAACTTCAGCTTTTGTTTCGTACAATTCTGAGAATATTTCCTGTGTAATTTTTCTGAAACACAAAAACAGCAGAAAATAGGAACTGGCACTGTGGCATCTTGTTAATAGGTTAGTTCCGGAAAATGCATAAAACACCACGAAGTGTAAACAAAACACAAAGCAAATGGTGTATAAACAAGCATGGAGCATCAAAAATTATAGATACGTTTGAGACATATCACATATACGCCAAATATGGTTGCATCCATGTAACCTCGATCATCATGACTTCCTCTGGCTCGAGGCAATCCTCTGCTACTGCTGTATCAGCCCTCGAGCCAGACGTTGTATGTTGTTTCTGCTTGTTGGAACCTGGAGATTTAGATTCTTTGATTGATCGCTCTATTATTTCTTTCCAGAAAACTCCTGGTGGCATTGGCATGCACTGGGACCCAATGTTTGCCAGAGTATTGGCTTCTTCATTACTTGATCTGCTGACGTGCGATACTTCGCATCCATCGAAAGTTTCTTCCAAGTAGTAATACAAGTTTCTATATGATGTCATGTTGTCACTTACTGCGTCACAATGATTCACTACCTGATGTACCACTAGATTTGAGTCCCCAAATATTTGTAAGTGAGTTGCACCACAAGCCTTGGCCATCCTCATACCGTGCAACAAAGCTTCATTATTGGATGCTTGCGGAAAGCTCATCTGCAGCACATATTTCAGTTTATCTCCTTTCAGCGATATTAGTACTACTCCTGCTCCAGCTCCTTCGACTCTCTTAGAACTGTCGAAATACATTGTCCAAACGCTCGACAAATCAGGTGGTCATGTGTTCTGTAAATTCTACCCATTCTGCTGTAAAATTTGGCAAGACTTGGGATTTGATGGCCTTTCTTTTCTCATACATGATGTCCAAGGGGGAAATTTTGATTCCCCATAAGGAGACACATCCTATTGCTGCTGGATTGTTCAATATATTTGACTGTGGAGCCTCATTAACCACTATGATTGGGTGGACCGTGAAGTAGTGTCGCAGTTTTCTAGCTGTCGTGAACACATTGTACGCGAGTTTTTGATAGTGTGGCTAACGTTGTTTTGACGGTGAAAGCACTTCGCTTAGGAAGTACACCAGTTGCTGGACTCCATGTGCTTTTTTCCCTCTTCACTGCGTTTGACTACTAACACCGTACTAACCACCTGATTCATGGCAGCAATGTATAGCAGCAGTGGTTCCTTTTCATTGGGTGCGGCCAGCACTGGTGGCATGGAAAGCACACATTTAGATGCGCAAATGCTTTATCTGCTTCTTCTATCCACTCGAACTTTTTATCTAATTTCTTCATGAGTGCATAGAATGGGAGGGCCTTTTCGCCCAACCATACGACGAATCGACTCAATGTTGCTACTCGTCTTGCGACTTGTTGTACTTGGTGCAATTTTTTTGGTTTCCCCATTGTTAGTATCGCCTGAATCTTCTCTAGGTTTGCCTCTATTCCTCTTCCTGAACTAAGAAGCCGAGGAGTTGTCCTACTAGGACACCAATGGAACATTTAGTTGGGTTTAGTTTTAGCTTGTACCTATCCAGATTGTCGAAAGTTTCTCGTAGGTCGGTGATCAGAGTTTCTTCCTTTCGTGTGGTTATCACCACATCATCGATATATACTTGTATATTGCATCATATTTGGCTCCCGAGGCAATTTTGCATCATCCTCTAATAAGTTGCTCCTGCGTTCTTCAAGCCGAAGGGCATGACTTGGTAGCAGAAGCCACCGTATGGTGTGATGAATGATGTTTTTCTTTGTCTTCTACTTTTAACTTGATCTGGTTGTAACCCGAGTACGCATCCAAGAAGGAAAGCCTTGCACAACCCGTAGTTGAGTCAATTATTTGATCTATGCGGGGTAGTGGGAAGGGATCCTTTGGACAATGTTTATTGAGGAACGTGTATTCTACGCAGACACAGCATACAACCATGTTTTTCTTCGGGGTGATCACTGAATTGGACACCCAAGTCGATGCTTTAATTTCTTTGATGAAGCCAGCATTAATCTATGAAGCTCAGCTGCTATCGCTTTGCGTTTCGGCTCATCAAATCGTCAAACAGGTTGTTTGACTGGTCGTGCCTTTGGATCCACATTTAGTGCATGCTCGACGAGTTCCTTGGGAACCCTTGGCATGTCTAAAGGACACCAGGCAAAGATATCCTAGCCCTCATGGAGGAAATCGATGAGCGCACTTTCCTATGCTGGGTCCAGGTCCACCGCGATGGATGTTGTCTTTTCTGGGTCTGTGGGGTGAACCCAAACTTTCTTGGAGTCTCGAGTGGTGTCAAAAGCCTGATCTGGAAGGGATCGACCCACGTCGGGTAGCACGTTGTGGTCAGTATCTCCCTTGACTCACGTATTCTACTGTCATGCCGAAGGTTTGCGCCATCTTGTGGAATTCCATGTCGCAAGTATTTGAAACCTCGAAGTTTCCTTTGACCGTGATAACTTCATTTGGACCTAGGATTTTTAACACTAGATATGCGTAGTGGGGTACTGCCATGAACCGCACAAATGTTGGTCGTCCGAGGATTGTGTGGTACTGTGAGGGCCAATCCATGACTTCAAATTCTAACTTCTCTCTTCAGAAATTGCCCCTGTCGCCAAAGCAAACGTCGAGTTTGATTTTTCCTATTTGGTGAGTTGCACTCCCTAGTACTGTTCCTTGAAAGGAGCAGTCTGTTGGCTGTAGCCGCTCAAGGGATATATTCATCGCCTTCAAGGTTCTTGCATATATTAAGTTTATTCCACTGGTTGCATCCATGAATACCCTTCTGACGTTGTATCCTCCAATTTGCGCCTTCAGTACCATGGGTGCATGCCCTGGTCTAGGTACTTTCCTCAGGTGGTCTACTCTGCTGAACCCGACTATCTGATCGGACCAGCTAAGATACTCTGTGGTAGCTGGCAGTGATGATATAGCTAGGTTTACCTGCCTGGATATATTCTTCTGTTCCTTTTTAGATTTGGGAACTGGTTGAATCATCGCGGCTATGTGTACTTTTGATTGGAGATATCCTTTATTGCTTTTTCTATCTGAACTTGGATGCCCATGGTTTGCCGCATCCCCATTGTATGACGGTGGTGGCGGTGGCGCGCCATATGCTATTGATCCATGTTTTTCTGCTTGTATGAACCCTATGGCTTCTTGTAGTTTCATGAATGTTCTGCACTCTCGCATCAGGTGATTGGAAACTCTCTTCCCATCTAGGTAGGCGTAGTGCACGTGACCATTGAGGATGCCTTCGGGTGATGGGTCGAAGTTTCTTCATCTAAGTTGCCTACCGCCACCTGAGTTTTCTCTATTGCAATACCCGCTGTTTCAACGTTCGCCTCCTTCTTTGCGTCTTCCCTTATACCCTGGAACTACTTGGTTGCGCAAGTTGTGGCCATCGTCATTGCGAGATCTGTGTCTCTGGCTATTGTACATGTTTGGTCTGTCATGTTCGAGCGACCGTTCCCTTTTGTTGTGGTAGGCGTCCTCTCTATCTGCGAATCTGTTTGCTACTTCCATGAGTTCTGACAATATTTTAGGTTTGGTCCTGCCCATCTTCTCGATGACATCTGAATGGCGAACCTGAGTACGAAGGCGTCTATTGCTCGCTCGTTGGAGACGTTCTCTGCTAAGTTTTTTTATTACGCTCCGACGATGTATATATGAATGTGGTGCTTCTCCACTTCTCTGTACACAGGATTTGACTTCCTCTACTGACGTTGGTCGCGTGTATGTTGATCGGAAATTGCTTGTGAATTGCTCTTCTAGCTCGTTCCAGTTTCCAATGGAATCGTCGGGTAGCTTGCTTAACCAAGACCGTGCTGCACCGGTGAGGTGTAGCTGTAAGCTTTGCATTGCTGTTGCCCTCAAGCCCCCGAGTATTTTAACAGCTTGAAGATAATCTAATAACCAATCGGGTTCCTGTGATCCGCCGTACTTTTGCTGGTCATGAGGTAACTTGAATCCCTTGGGTACTTGTGTTCTGTGAACCCCACGGGTAAAGCATAATGCCCCCATCTCCATTTCCTCATCCTCATAGTTTCCTTCGTCCCACTCATAGCAAGATCTGTTGACCCTAGCTTATGTGATGATATTTCTTGCGTCACCCCCTCATGAGTCATAATTTCCTTTTTTGGGTGACTTAGATCTTCGGGTTTGGGGAGATTGGGAACGTCGACTTCTTCTCTCCTTCTGTTCATCGTGCAGTGATTTATCTTGCATCGAAGGTTTCTGCCGCAGCTTATCTCCAATTAATCCGAGGCCTTTTATGGCCGCTTGGTGCATGCTTTCTCGTGGATATCTAGGTGATAGTTGCATGGTTAATTGATATGCTTGTGCTGCCACTAGGGCTGCCTCTGGCGTTTTTGGCATGATATTTCCTATTTCATCGACTAACAAAAATGATGAGTCGAGATTTTATGTGCGGTTCTCTTTGTTTGACCGCTCTGCTTCTCTTCTGTTGTGTCCTGGCTCGCGGTGTCCTCTGATGGTGCGGTGTTGGCCGCCCAGTTGGGAACCCCAAGAGGAAGGTATGATGAGCACAGCAGCAAGTTTCCCTCAGTATGAAACCAAGGTTTAATCAAACCAGTAGGCGAAAGAACCAACTTCTGAAGGTTGATGCTAGCTGGCTTGGCGATAGCTCCAGACAATTTATATATGGCACCTTATCTGGGGCGTAGCTTTGCACCAGCAGCAACGTGGAACCTGCACACAACACAACCAAAGTACTTTGCCCCAACTTGCAGTGAGGTTGTCAATCTCACCGGTTTGCTGTAAACAAAGGATTAAACATATTGTGTGGTAAAAGAGATTTGTTTGTGAGAAAGTAAATAATGCTTGTAAAAGTAAATGGTAATATGAATGTAAAAAAATGGACCGGGGTCCACAGTTCACTAGAGGTGTCTCTCCATAAAGATAAATAACATGCTGGGTAAACAAATTACAGTTGCAAAATTGATAGAATAAAGAATGCAAACAATGCATGTACATGTCATGAGGATCACTATGAGATTCACTTGGGCGTTACAACATAATACATAGACCATAATCCAACTGCATCAATGACTAATAATCCACCCGTCGGATATCATCCGAACAACCGTTGGGTATTAAGTTGCAAGCAACAGATTATCGCCTTAAGCAAAGTGTGTAATGTAAACAATACAAATGTCCTTGAACACAAGATTGTTGTTTTCTCCCAAGTAGCAACAGCACATCTACAACTTTAGAGGTTGTTGTCACTCCCCCAAGTTACCATAGACATGAACCCACTATCGAGCATAAATACTCCCTCTTGGAGTCATTAGCATCTACTCGGCGAAGATATCTACTAGCAACGCAGAGCATGCAAGATCATAAACAACATAGAGATGATTAATCACAAATCAACTTGACATAGTACTCAATATACATCGGATCCCAACAAACACAACATGTAGAATTACATAACAATGATCTTGATCATGATAGGCAGCTCACAAGATCTAAACATGAAGCACACGGAGGAGAAGACATCCATCTAGCTACTGCTATGGACCCATAGTCCAAGATAGACTACTCACACATCAGTTTGGAGGAAGGCATGGTGATGAAGAAGGCCTCCGGTGGTGATTCCCCTCTCTGGCAGGGTGCCAGGAAGAGCTTCTGGACCCTCCCGATCTTGCGTCGACAACGGCAGCGGCTTGTAGTATGTTTTCTGGAAAAGAGTTTGGACCCTTAGGGATTTCTCGTCGAGGAGAATATATAGGCGGAAGGGCGATGTCAGGGGGTGGACCAGGGGTCCACACCACCTGGTGGCGCTGCCAGGGGGTGGCCCGCGCCACCCCATGGTGCGGCTGCCCTCTGGCCCCCCTCCGTCTCTGCTTTGGACCCCATATCGTGTCAGGAAAAATAGGAACTTCAGCTTTTGTTTCGTCCAATTCCGAGAATATTTCAGGTGTAACTTTTCTGATACACAAAAACAGCAAAAAACAGGGATCTCGTACTATGGCATCTCGTTAATAGGTTAGTTCTAGAAAATGCATAAAAACGCCACGAAGTTTAACAAAACACAAAGCAAATGGTGTATAAACAAGCATGGAGCATCAAAAATTATAGATACATTTGAGACGTATCAAGCATCCCCAAGCTTAACTCCTGCTCGTCCTCGAGTAGGTAAGTGATAACAAAACAATAATTTTTGAGGTGACATGCACCAACACAATCTTGATCAAACGATGTAAAGCATTGAGTGCTGAGATCAAAGTACTCTAAACATGGGCATAAAAGACATAATCTTGACAATGAAACTTAGCAACCATGTTATAACATGAAAACTAACGCAAACAAAAGATCACAAGTAATAATGCATTGAAAGTCAAGTGTTTGTTTCAATCATATTAAAAAAACATAGCAAAGTGGTATTCATCTTGTCCTTCATGGAGTAGCAAAACATAAATGCATAGGACACCTTCAAGTTTAAGAGGGCGACTAGATACAAATAATTTAAGAACAAGCAAAACCATAATCATGAATCAATCAATAATAAATTTTCGGACTATGCACATTATACTCAGAATGACAACTATGCTCTCTTAGACGGTGCATAAAGGTAGAAGGTGAAGACTCAACATAAAAGTAAAAGAAAGGCCCTTCGCAGAGGGAAGCAGGGATTTCAAGTCTTTATAAACCTTCCAAAAATTATGGTACTTACTAGTTTTGAGCTCTCATTGCCCCCATCATAGGCATCTTGAATGGTTAAGGTTAATGCGAGTACAAATATGAGGCATATGCTTGACAAATCATAAGTTGAAAATCTCATGTCCCGTGAATACGAGTACTTAAACAATGCTAATCGACTTAGGTCTCAAGCAAGTTCTTGTCATTGTAAGCATACGTGTATCATTAAGAACGCCAACGGAGTACCTCTTGCCCGATGACATGGAAACTAGCCCACATCAAAATGACAAGACAAACAGACAATAGACACCTCGGCATCTCTTTTATTTACCATTGGGTATAGCTTTTTATTTTGAGATGCGTCGTCGAATGTCCACTATGGGTATGCTGTAAATTTCCACCATGAATGATGCATGGCTTAGATAGAGGCCTAGGCGTTTATCTAACACATATACAAACTCCATGAACTCCACAAGTTTCCAACTCCTTTCACACAGATAAGCATCCATAAACAAAAGATCACAATATCAACTTAAGTAGAAATAACTTCAATGTTGAAAGTGTGCCCCATGACAGCATGGCTGAGCTAACTCCCAACTTACAACTTGCAAGCATATTATCAACATAAGAGAGCCACAATGGTCAAGTTTATTAAGTGCAAGAAAGTAAATGTGCTGTCAGGTTCATGAGAGCTTTACTAACTAATTTTCACATAACAAAAAATTTAATTTGGAAGATAGATAAAAGCAAGACGAATGTACTTGGAATAGCAAATTGCTAATAGGTAGATATGGTGGACACATTGGAAAACTTTGGTTTTTGGGAGTTGGATACACGAGAAGTATTCCCTCTCAGTACAGATGAAGGCTAGCAAAAGACTGGGAGCGACCAACTAAGAGAGCAATAACGGCCATAATCATGCATAGCGACAAAACATTATTAACCAAAGCATAAAGTGGTATCACAAGTCAAAAACCAAATGATCATAGAGGCTTGAGGCGACTTGTTAAAGTCAAACATGGTGTAAGCATGCGCCAAGTTAACCCAAATAAAGCATCAAAGGAGAATACCACAATAATATGCTCCCATATAATAAAAACAACGCATGATTCTTTCAAAGGCACATTAAGCAATCTCAGTAATTTGAGACAGGTCATGCTACAGCAAAAACTACTAAGCATATTATCAAAATAACATCAAGCATGACATGCAAAAGTCTAAGCCACAGTCTAAACAAGCTCCCATTTGTACCACTTTAGGCATGAAACTTTTTTCTCTTTTCCAACACCAATCAACCTTTTTGAAACAACTCTTAAAGATGAAAACCAACATAGACCAGAGGTTTAAATACACCTTGCTTCAAAGAAACAACAAGTTCTGAACAAAAATCAAGGCAAAAAACGAAAGCTAAACGCAGTACTAGAAAAAGAGAATACTCGTTAAACGATAAGAGTGAAAACTAGAGTGTTCTTGGCAATGAAAAAAGGAGTGCGTCTTCTCCAGAAGAAACATGTTGGGGTCCAACCATTTATTGCAGCAAACAAAGCAAAAGAAAACTGAAAGCAAAAAATAAAGACACTCCAAGAAAAACGCATAGTATACGAAGCAATAAAAATAGTGTCTTGAAAGGTGACCTGATTTTTGTCAATGAAGAAGGGGTGCCTCGGGGCATCCCCAAGCTTTGACGCTTGTACTTCTTGGATATTTCTTGGGGTGACATGGGCATACCCAAGCTTCAGATTTTTTCCATACTTCATCTCATCTCATCATTCTCCTTTCCCTACACTTGAAAACTTCCTTCATACAAAACTTCACACAATTCTTATTAGCAACATTAGTGCAAGCAAGATAGTAAATCCACCCTTTTGGTTCCGTTTCAACTTAAGTATAAGACCCATTAAAGCATAAGCTACTATAGCAACTTCCTCAAAAGTTCCATGATCAAAAGAACTAAGAAAGAAAGCGATCAAGAGGCAAACCCAAATAGTGGCAGAAATCTATCAAAACAGAACAGCTGGTAAAGATAGATTTTTTTGAAAATCTTTTGTTGGTCAAATCGAAAAGTGCAAAACTAATGAAAGTTAGGCAATAACTTGGGGCATGTGCACAAGAAATCGCAGATCAAAAAGATTTTCTGAGAATTTTCACGAATTTTTATGGTACATCGCAGAAATCTCTTTCAGGACAACAACTTCCCCAAATCTTACCTTCCTCCAATTAGAGGTTCTTCTTGGCACAAAAACAAAATAAAAATGATAAGGAGAGGTCATTACAGTAGTAATAACTTCCAAGACTCAACAAAAAGAAAAAGTACTGAAAAAAAACATTGGGTTATCTCCCAAGAGTGCTTTTCTTTAACGCCTTTGAGCTAGGCGCAGAAAGTGGAAATCAAGTATTTTCAAGCGATGAAGCATCAAGATTAATAGCAGAAGTCTTTTCAATATGGAATTGTATTTTATCCAAATGAGTTTTTGAAGATCCTTTATGAACACTCTTGGGTTCACTACTTTCATCAAAAGGGTTTTTAGGAACAATCCAATCAAAATTCTTTTCCAACGATTCATGCATTCCTACGAGTTTGAAAGGTATTAGTACTTTGATTTCTTCCTTATTTGTACCAAAAACCTCTACACGTGAGCCAAGCATATTAAAACGCTCAAAAACTTTCCTAGCTTTTATAACAATATCTCTAAATTCTTTTTTTCTAAAGTCTCCAAAATTAAATCTTTCTTTTTGGAGTCTTAGATATCATGAAGTTAAAGAAACAGTTGATGCATAAAAGGATTAAGGTTAACAAACCTAGCCTCCAACATGTGAACTAAATAAGCAGCTGCAACTTCATAACTAGGAGCAAGTTCGGCTAAAGATCTATCCTCAACATCTTTATGCTTACTAACATGATTAAAGAACTCCTCGATGTTATCTTTCCTAATTATAGAACCACTACCTATTGAAAGGTCTTCCAGGACGTACTTAGGGAACAACATAATGAACTAAAAGTAAAAGTAAAAAAGTACCAACTATAAAAAAGCTATTTTTTGTATTTTTTATAAAAAGATGCAAGCAAAAAAAGTAAATAAAGTAAGCAAAACAATAACAAAGTAAAAAGATTGGAAGTGAGAGACTCCCCTTGCAGAAATCCTCTTTCTCCCCGGCAACGGCGCCAGAAAAATCCTTTGATGGTGCGGTGTTGGCCGCCCAGTTGGGAACCCCAAGTGGAAGGTATGATGAGCACAGCAGCAAGTTTCCCTCAGTATGAAACCAAGGTTTAATCGAACCAGTAGGTGAAAGAACCAACTTCCGAAGGTTGATGCTAGCTGGCTTGGCGACAGCTCCAGACAATTTATATATGGCACCTTATCTGGGGCGTAGCTTTGCACCAGCAGCAACATGGAACCTGCACACAACACAACCAAAATACTTTGCCCCAACTTGCAGTGAGGTTGTCAATCTCACCGGTTTGTTGTAAACAAAGGATTAAACATATTGTGTGGTAAAAGATATTTGTTTGCAAGAAAGTAAATAATGCTTGTAAAAGTAAATGGTAATATGAATGTAAAAGAATGGACCGAGGTCCACAGTTCACTAGAGGTGTCTCTCCATAAAAATAAATAACATGCTGGGTAAACAAATTACAGTTGGGCAATTGACAGAATAAAGAATGCAAACAATGCATGTACATGTCATGAGGATCACTATGAGATTCACTTGGGCATTACAACATAATACATAGACCGTAATCTAATTGCATCTATGATTAATAATCCACCTGCCAGATATCATCCGAACAACCGTTGGGTATTAAGTTGCAAGCAAAAGATTATCGCCTTAAGCAAAGTGTGTAATGTAAACAATACAAATGTCCTTGAACACAAGATTATTCTTTTCTCCCTAGTAGCAACAGCACATCTACAACTTTAGAGGTTGTTGTCACTCCCCCAAGTTACCAGAGGCATGAACCCACTATCGAGCATAAATACTCCCTCTTGGAGTCACTAGCATCTACTCGGCCAGGATATCTACTAGCAACGGAGAGCATGCAAGATCATAAACAACATAGATATGATAAATCACAAATCAACTTGACATAGTACTCAATATTCATCGGATCCCAACAAACACAACATGTAGAATTACATAACGATGATCTTGATCATGATAGGCAGCTCACAAGATCTAAACATGAAGCACATGGAGAAGAAGACATCCATCTAGCTACTGCTATGGACCCGTAGTCCAAGGTAGACTACTCACACATCACTCCGGAGGCAGGCATGGTGATGAAGAAGGCCTCCGGTGGTGATTCTCCTCTCTGGAAGGGTGTCGGGAAGAGCTTCTGGACCCTCCCGATCTCGCGTCGACGACGGCGGCGGCTTGTAGTATGTTTTCTGGAAAAGAGTTTGGGCCCTTAGGGTTTTCTCGTCGAGGAGAATATATAGGTGGAAGGGCGATGTCAGGGGGTGGACCAGGGGTCCACACCACCTGGTGGTGCAGCCAGGGGTGGCCCGCGCCACCCTATGGTGCGGCTGCCCTCTGGCCCCCCTCCGTCTCTGCTTTGGACTCTGTCTCGTGTCGGGAAAAATAGGAACTTCAACTTTTGTTTTGTCCAATTCCGAGAATATTTGCTGTGTAACTTTTCTGAAACACAAAAACAGCAGAAAATAGGGAACTGGCACTGTGGCATCTCGTTAATAGGTTAGTTCCGGAAAATGCATAAAAATGCCACGAAGTGTAACAAAACACAAAGCAAATGGTGCATAAACAAGCATGAAGCATCAAAAATGATAGATATGTTTGAGACGTATCATCCTCCTTCACTTGATTGTGACGCATTGTTGCATTCTTCTCACTGTATCCTATTTGCTGTGCTGGAAGATTCTCCACTCCTCCTCGTCGCACTTTTTACCGTAATAGTTCTTTCTTGTGTTGATGCAAAGCATACTGGTACCCCATTAAAACTTCCCTTCTTGACTCCGTAGGTATTGTTGTGTCATGGTTGACTACTGACTTGATGATCCACCACTCTTCTGCTGAGATGTACACTTTGACCCTTTCTTTCCTTGTGGCTGTTTCCTTGCTCAAAGTTTTGCGAGTTGATCACTGGGTTGTTCTCACCATTGTGTTCTTCTGTCGCCTCGCTTATTATGATGTACACTTGATATATATTGCTAGTGTGTTGTCTGCTGCCCCAATGTGGTGCTGCTTGCTCTTCATTGTGTAATTTTAATCCTGGTCTCCACATGTCCCCATGGTTGTCGGAGACACCACCACTTCGGGTGATGAGGTCCTCTATTGGGATGTTGTCAATTTTCTGTTGGGAACTATACTCGATGATTTGCCTAGGTCAAGTTTTTCCATGATTTCGTCGAGTTATTCAACTGTGCTTCCTCTTTTCATCGGCTTGAAGCTGACCGGTGAGTTTACCTCATTGGAAGAGCCAACCGAAGTTTCTGATTTGCCACGGATGCAGTTTTTCATGCCGACGAACCCGAATTTATAGGATCTGAGAGGCAAATTGAGCATAGAGACCCGACGCGAAAGTTGAGACTTCCGATCGTCATATCCATCTCTTGATCCAAGCTTGCAAAGACGGGAGCTAGGGTTGGCAGATGAAGTTGGAGATCTGCGGCTTCAAAGATGATCTGGTTACATCAATCTTCGAGTTGTTGTTGGATAGAAGCGAAAAGGCTGTCGAATTCGTGATTCCAACACCCAAGGTCCCCACGGTCAGCACCAATTGACGAGGGTTAACTTGGCAAATGTCCTAGATGAAGGACTTAGGATCGAGGGAAGAGGGCGTCGGATGAACTCGAAGATAAAGACTCAGACAAACAAGGCGAAACTTGGTGCGCGTTTGAGAATAAGCTAGTAGTCAATTGGCTCAATCTCAATCTATCCCTGGCTGGCCTCTCCTGGCCCCTATTTATAGGTGGACAGGTCTCGAGGAACCGGTCGGGTTCAATACAAATTACAATGCGGATTACAATATGATCTCATATTCCGACTATGACTATACTTGGGCCTAGATTTCATGGGCTACACCTGAACGGGCCCCAGGGGTACTAAGATAACGAGCCCTTGTGGTTATACCCTTGTCACAAGCAAAGTACCTTTTCACCTTGTAGTTCATTGCATTGCATAAACGGCCATATAAGTGGGTTATAGGGCTTTAGAGAATAGATAATTTACCTTCAGCTCCTTGTGGGTTCGACACTCAATACTTATCGAATTGTGCTACAGTGATTCCCTGTACTTGGGGATTATCAACAACATCGCCCACAAGAGGGGAAACAGCGCCCAGGGCATTGCCGACACCATAGTCGACCTCGGGAGCTTTCGCTCGGCCACAACACCCACCGACCCCGTCGAGGGACACTAGTGATGCGTGGTAAATGACCAGCCCGTTGGGAACCCCAAGAGGAAGGTGTGATGAATATAGCAGCAAGGTTTTTCCCTCAATTAAGAAACCAAGGTTTATCGTTCTTGGAGAGGAGAGACAAACGACTGAAGGTGATGCGGACTGGCTTAATAGCACTCCAACAAGGGCGCCGTTTAACGATACTTGTTGACTCGTCTTTGGCCAGTAGCAACGCGGAACCTGCACACACACAACTAGGTACTTTGTTCCCAACTTACGATGAGGTTGTCAATCTCACCGGTTTGCTTGAAACAAAGGGTATGAGCGTATCGAGTGGAAAACATTGAAAGTATGCGAGTAAAGTAAACAGTGCGAGTAAAGTAAACAGGTGATAGCAATATGATGGAAATAGGACCGGGGTCCACAGTTCACTAGCGGTGTCTCTCCATAAGATAAATAACACATGCTGGGTAAACAAATTACAGTTGGGCAATTGATAGAATAAAGATAAACGTGATATGTCAAGAAGATCACTATGCGATTTACTCTGGGCATTACAACAAAATACATAGACCGCCATCCAACTACATCTATGACTAATAATCCACTCACGGGGATATCGTCCGAACATCCCATGAGTATTAAGTTGCGAACAACAGATAATTGCATTAAGCAAAGTATGTAATGTAAACAAAGCATATGCCCTTGAGCATATGAATGTTGTTTTCTCCCTAGTAGCAATAGCACACCTACAACCTTAGAGGATTCTGTCACTCCCCCAGGTTAAATAGAGGCATGAACCCACTATCGAGCATAAATACCCCCTCTTGGAGTCACTAGCAACTACTCAGCCAAGATAGCTACTAACAACGGAGAGCATGCAAGATCATAAACAACATATAGATAACATAAGATATATTTCAGTATAGCAACTCAATCATAACACCAATATTCATCGGATCCCAACAAACCAAACATGTAGAATTACATAACGGTGCTCTCAATCATGTAGGGCAGCTCATGAGATCTAAACATGAAGCACATGGTGGAGGAGACAACCATCTAGCTACTGCTATGGACCCATAGTCCAAGGTAGACTACTCACTCATCGCTCCGGAGGCAAGCATGGCGATGAAGAAGACCTCCGGTGGTTATTCCCCTCTCCGGCAGGGTGCCGGGAAGAGCTTCTGGACCCTCCCGATCTCGGGTCGATGACGGCGGCGGATCGTGATGTGTTTCTGGAAAATTGATCGGGTACATAGGTTTTTCTCGTCGGGGGGTCTTTATAGGCGAAGGGGCATCGTCAGAGGTGGACCGAGGTGACCTCACACGTAGGGGGCACGGCCAGGGGCCAGGTCGCATCGGCTGGTTTTGTGGGGCCCTCGTGGCCCCCCTCCGACTCCTCTTTGGATCTCTAGAAGCTTCCGAGAAAAATAAGACTTCAGAAACTTGTTTCGTCCAATTCCGAGAATATTTCCTGTGTAGCTTTTCTGAAACACAAAAATAGCAGAAAATAGGGAACTGGCACTATGGCGACTTGTTAATAGGTTAGTTCCGGAAAATGCATAAAAGTGCCACAAAGTGTAATCAAACATTAGACAAATGGTATAAAAACAAGCATGGAGCATCAAAAATTATGGATACGTTGGAGACGTATCAGCATCCCCAAGCTTAACTCCTGCTCGTCCTCGAGTAGGTAAGTGATAACAAAAGAAATAATTTTTGAGGTGACATGCACCTACACAATCTTGATCATATATGTAAGCATTTGTGAGCTGGGATCAAAAGAACTTAAAACATGGGCATGAAAGATATAATTTTGACAATAAGACTTAGCAACCATGTTATAAACATGAAAATGAACACAAACAAAAGATCATGAAAATGAAACAATGAAAGTCAAACATGTGTTCAAATCATAAGGAAAAACATACAAATGGTTTTCAGCTTGTCCTTAATAGAGAGCAAAACATAAATGCATAGGACACCTTCAAGTTTAAGAGGGCGACTAGATACAAATAATTTAAGAGCAAGTGAAACCAACAATATGAATCAATCAATGAAAACTTTGGGACAATGCACATTATACTAAGAATGACAACTATGCTCTCTTAATGGTGCATAAAGATAGAAGGTGGTGACTCAACATAAAAGTAAAAGAAGGGCCCTTCGCGGAGGGAAGCAGTGATTGCAAGTTTTATAACCTTCAAAAATTATGGTACTTACCGGCTTTGAGCTCTCATTGCCCCCATCATAAGCATCTTGAATGGTTAAAGTTAATGCGAGAACAATTATGATGCATATGCTTGACAAATCATAAGTTGAAAACCTTGTGTCCCATGAATACGAGTACCCAAACCTCATGCTACTATACTTACAGTCCCAAGCAAGGTTCTTGTCATTGTAAGTATATGCATATCATCGAGAACCGCCAACGGGGTACCTCCATGCCCGATGACATGGAACAAGCCCACATCAAAATGACAGGACAAACAGACAATAAACACCTCGACATCTCTTTTATTTACCATTTGTTAGCTTTTTATTTTGAGATGCGTCGTCGAATGTCCACTATGGGTATGCTGCAAATTTCCACCATGAATTATGCATGGCTTAGATTGGCGGCCCAGGCGTTTCCCTAACACATATAAAAACTCCATGATCCCCACAAGATTCCCAATTCATTTCACACCGCGGGCATCCATAAACAAAAGATCACGATATCAACTCAAATAAGAAGTGCAATGTTGAAAGCTTGCCCATGACTGCATGGCTGGGCTAGTCTCCAACTTAAAACTTGCAAGCATAACAACTCAACATAAGAGACCACAATGTCAAATTTTTAAGAATAAGAAAAAGTAAAGTGTGCCTTCCGGTTCGTGAGAGCTTTACTGACCAATTTTTGCATAACACTGGTAAGAGTTTAATTTGAAGAGAAAATAAAAGCAAGTCAAATTTACTTGGAATAGCAAATTGCTAGTAGGTATGTATGGTGGACACTTTGGCAAACTTGGTTTTTTAGGAGTTGGATGCACGAGTAGAGCTCATACTCAGTACAAGGCGAGGGCTAGCAAAAGACTGGGAGCGACCAACTAAGAGAGCAATAATGGCCATAATCATGCAAAGCGACATTAAAAGAAGCATAAGATGGCATCAAAAGTCAAAAACTAAATGATCATAGAGACTATTGGCGACTTTGTAAGAGTCTAACATGTGTGAGCATGCGCCAAGTCAACCCAAATAAAGCATCAAGGAGAAAACCAAAATAATGCTTCCAAATAATAAAAACAACGCATGATTTTTTCAAAGGCTCATTAAGCAATCTCAATTATTTGAAACAAGTCATGCTACAGCAAAACTACTAAGCATACTATCAAAAAGACATCAAGCATGACATGAAAAAGCCTAACCTGCAGTCTACACAAGCTCCTTCTTGTACCACTTTTTTGCATAAAGCTTTTTCTCTTTTCCAACACCATTCGAACTTTTTATAAACACCTCTTTTGATGAAAACCAATAAAGATCAGAGGCAAAAATACACCTTGATAAACAAATATAATAAGATCTGAACGCAAATCAAGGCGAAAATGAAAACCAAAAGCAGTAGCGGAAAAAGAAGAACACTCGGTTTTTGATAAGAGTGAAAACTAGAGCGTTCTTGGCAAATGAAAAGCAAGGCAACTTCTCCAAAAGAAATTTGTTAGGGTCCAACCATTTATTGCAGCAAACAAACTAAACTAATAAAGAAAACTAAAACAACTGATGCTCCAAGAAAAACACATAGTGCATGAAGCAATAAAAATATAGTGTCTTGAAAGGTGACCTGATTTTTGCCGATGAAGAAGGGGTGCCTCGGGGGCATCCCCAAGCTTTGACGCTTGTACTTCTTGGATATTTCTTGGGGTGATGCATGTGCATCCCCAAGCTTGAGCTTTTGTCCATTCTTCAACTCATCTCATCATTCTCCAATCCCTACACTTGAAAACTTCCTTCATACAAAACTAAACACAAATCTATTAGCAACATTAGTGTAGCATAACATGTAATCAACCTCTTTTTGCTTCAGGTTTCAACCTAAAACCACCACATATATAATATATACTACTGTAGCAACTTCCCCAAAAATTCCGTGATCAAAAGAACTCGCGAAGAAAGCGATAAAGCGGCAAACACAAATATTGGCAGAAATCTGTCAAAACAGAACAGCTGACAAAGGTCGAATTTTTTAGGGGTTTTCTGTTGCTCAAATCAAAAAGCGTTCAACTAATGAAAGTTTGGATATAATCTGGGGCATATGCACAAGAAATCGCAGGTCCAAAAGATATACAGATAATTTATACGAATTTTTACGGTGCAGCATCGAAAACAGTTTCAGGACAGCAACATCCCCAAATCTTTACCTCACTCAAATTAGAGGCTTCTCTTGGCACAACAATGAAATAAACAAGATAAGGAGCAGTCATTACAGTAGTAATAACTTCCAAGACTCAAATAAAAGAAAAAGTACTGAAAATAAAACATTGGGTTATCTCCCAAGAGTGCTTTTCTTTAACGCCTTTGAGCTAGGCGCAGAAAATTGCGAATCAAGTAACATCAAGTGATGAAGTGCTAGGATCAGCGGGTGCCTTACGTCTTCCTTTCTTACCTTTGCTCTTGACTCTAGGAAAGACATGGCTATTGCAAGGTGAAGAGATAAATCTTATATTGCCTTTTCCCACATCAATGACGGCGCCCAGGAGCTTCAGTAGGGATCTTCCAAGTGTGATTTGTCCTTTTCCTACGCATTCAATAACAAGATAATCAGTTGATATCATTCTTCCTAGGACTTTTGTAAAAACTCCTTCAGCTATTCCAATGGGAAATATAGTGGCATTGTTAGTAAGAGAAATTCCTTCTCCCCCCTCAGAAAGCTTCCAAAGACTCAAAGATTCATAAACATCCTTTGGCATGAGGCAAAATTCAGACATAATATCACAACGAGCATGAAAAGTGTCACCACTAATGGTGATTTTTACCGTAGGATACCAACTCGAAGGTTCAGAATTTGTTGGCACATAATCAAAATGCTGGCGCAAAGTATTGTAGCAAGTATTTAAACTAGCAGTGCAAGTCTCAAGAGTATCAAGTCTATTAAAAATGCACACAAGAGAAGAATCAAAATAGGTTGGCATGCTATAGATTATAATCAACTTTTTTATAATATTGAAGGCTTGATCTCCATCACAATGAAGGAAATCTCCTTCTGCAGTAGCATCCAAGGCATATCTATAACAAAGAGCAAGTCCAAAGTAAAAGCTACTAAGAAGCAAACTCAAGGTCATTTTAGGTTCAGTTTTTCCATGCCAATCATAAATTCTAGACCAAGCTTCTTTAAAACTTTCCTCATCCTTTTGTTTAAAAGTGAAAATCATATCCTCAGGCGACATAGCAACTGAACTAGACATAATAAACAACTACAAAGGATTCTAATTTTTTTGGGATTTTGATAAAACAATGCAAGTAAGAATAAATAAAGTAAAGCAAAACAATAACAAAGTAAAGGATGTGTGTGCGAAAAACTCCCCTCGCAGAAGTCTTCTACTTCCTCCCCGGCAACAGCGCCAGAAAAATAGCTTGATGTGTGGTAAATGACCAGCCCGTTGGGAACCCCAAGAGGAAGGTGTGATGAATATAGCAGCAAGGCTTTTCCCTCAATTAAGAAACCAAGGTTTATCGTTCTTGGAGAGGAGAGACAAACAACTGAAGGTGATGCGGACTGGCTTAATAGCACTCCAACAAGGGCGCCGTTTAACGATACTTGTTGACTCGTCTTCGGCCAGTAGCAACGCGGAACCTGCACACACACAACCAGGTACTTTATTCCCAACTTACGATGAGGTTGTCAATCTCACCGGTTTGCTTGAAACAAAGGGTATGAGCGTATCGAGTGGAAAACAGTGAAAGTATGCGAGTAAAGTAAACAGTGCGAGTAAAGTAAACAGGTGATAGCAATATGATGGAAATAGGACCGGGGTCCACAGTTCACTAGCGGTGTCTATCCATAAGATAAATAACATATGTTGGGTAAACAAATTACAGTTGGGCAATTGATAGAATAAAGATAAACGTGATATGTCAAGAAGATCACTATGCGATTTACTCTGGGCATTACAACAAAATACATAGAACGCCATCCAACTGTATCTATGACTAATAATCCACTCACGGGGATATCGTCCGAACACCCCATGAGTATTAAGTTGCGAACAACAGATAATTGCATTAAGCAAAGTGTGTAATGTAAACAAAGCATATGCCCTTGAGCATATGAATGTTGTTTTCCCCCTAGTAGCAATAGCACATCTACAACCTTAGAGGTTTCTGTCACTCCCCAGGTTAAATAGAGGCATGAACCCACTATCAAGCATAAGTACCCCCTCTTGGAGTCACTAGCAACTACTCGGCCAAGATAGCTACTAACAACGGAGAGCATGCAAGATCATAAACAACATAGAGATAACATAAGATATATTTCAGTATAGCAACTCAATCATAACACCAATATTCATCGGATCCCAACAAACCAAACATGTAGAATTACATAACGGTGATCTCAATCATGTAGGGCAGCTCATGAGATCTAAACATGAAGCACATGGTGGAGGAGACAACCATCTAGCTACTGCTATGGACCCATAGTCCAAGGTAGACTACTCACTCATCACTCCGGAGGCAAGCATGGCGATGAAGAAGACCTCTGGTGGCGATTCCCCTCTCCGGTAGGGTGCCGGGAAGAGCTTCTGGACCCTCCCGATCTCCGGTCGACGACGGCGGCGGATCGCGATGTGTTTCTGGAAAATTGATCAGGTACTTAGGTTTTTCCCGTCGGGGGGTCTTTATAGGCGAAGGGGCATCGTCAGAGGTGGACCGAGGCGACCTCACACGTAGGGGGCGTGGCCAGGGGCCAGGCCACGCCGCCCTAGTTTGTGGGGCCCTCATGGCCCCCCTCCGACTCCTCTTCGGATCTCTAGAAGCTTCCGAGAAAAATAAGACTTCAGGAACTTGTTTCGTCCAATTCAGAGAATATTTCCTGTGTAGCTTTTCTGAAACACAAAAACAGCAGAAAACAGGGAACTGGCACTATGGCGACTTGTTAATAGGTTAGTTCCGGAAAATGCATAAAAGTGCCACTAAGTGTAACGAAACATTAGACAAATGGTGTAAAAACAAGCATGGAGCATCAAAAATTATGGATACGTTGGAGACGTATCAACTAGCTCTAGCCCTCACCACGAGGGAGGAGGGCGACAAGACCACCCAAGCGCCCCCAGATTAGGAACTAGGCAAGAAACGACACCCGAGCAAGCCTCACCAGGAACTCCCAATGCCGTCTTCCTTGCCACCTGCATGGCCAAGGTAGCCAACCAACACCATCGCTATGAGGCTCGCCAGCGAGCCGCTCGTGCGTCCACCACCTGGAGCCGCCGCTCCGGCCTCCAAACTCCCCCAAACCGACGAATCAAAGAGGCATAGCCACACACACACAAACACGCGCCAGGGAATGACACCAGCCACCTCACTCTCCACCTGTAGCTCGACGAAAAACCACGGCTTGGCCTTTAGATCCCTATGCGCGTGCAACGTTGGAAGAAGACCACAAGGAGCTTGAAGAGGAAAGATTGGGCAGGGAAGGGCAAAAGGAGGCTACACCCGTCGGAGCACCACGTCGGCGACGGGTGATGACCCACAAGTATAGGGGATCGCAACAGTCTTCGAGGGAAGTAAAACCCAAATTTATTGATTCGACATAAGGGGAGCCAAAGGATATTGATAAGCCTTAACAGATGAGTTATCAATTCAGCTGCACCTGGAAACAGACTTGCTCACAGTGGTTTATCAGTAGCAACAGTTTTATAGTGGTGACAGTAGTGAAACAGTAACAGCAGTAGTAAAATAAAAGCGGTAATAGTAGCAATAGTAAACAGTAGGATAAAATACTTTACGCATAGGGATGGATGTACGGGCGTTGCATGGATAAGATAATTCATGAAATCAGTGAGACATGGGCAATTGCAGATAAATAATGATAAAGCATCCTAGTATTAAACAATCATAGGCATGTGTTCCGTATATAGTCGTACGTGCTCGCAATGAGAAACTTGCATGACATCTTTTGTCCTACCAGCCTATTGCAGCAGGGCCTCAAGGGAAACTACGGGTAATTAAGGTACTCCTTTTAATAAAGTACCGGAGCAAAGCATTAACACTCAGTGAACACATGTGATCCTCACATCATAGCCATCCCCTCAGGTTATCCCAATTTCTGTCACTTTGGGGCCTCGGGTTCCGGTCAACAATATGTGTATACAACTTGCAGGTAAGATCATAAATAACAAGTATCATCATAAAACAATAAAAAGTTCAGATCTGAGATCATGGCACTCGGGCCTAAAGTGACAAGCATTAAGCACAACAAGTTGCAACAATGTCATAAGCACTAATAAAAGATACTAGGCACTATGCCCCAACAATCTCATAGCAAATTACATGAATGATCTTATCCAATCCCTACCATCCCCTTCGCCTACAGCGTGAATTACTCACACATGGATGGGGGAGTCATGGATGGTTGATGGAGAGACGCCGGTGATGATGGTGATGAAGATCTCCTCCAAATCCCTGTCCCGGCAGGGTGCCAGAACAGAGTTTCTGGTTCTGAATCACGGTTTCTGATGGTGGTGGCGCAGCGGAAGTCTATCTGAGAAAAACGCCAAACCCCCGCTCCTTTCAGGTCAGAGCGTATATATAGGCGGAAGGAGGGGTCGAGGCGATGGCCGAGGCAGCCTCACCACAGGTGGGCGCGGTTAGGCCTGGGCCGCGCCCCCTGGTGGTGAGCCTGGCTCCCATCCTCTCTCCGTCTCATCTTCTGGCTCCGTGGGTCTTCTGATAAAATAGGAATTTTGCAGTATTTTCCGGGTTTTTTCCTAAAAGTCGGATTTCTGCACAAAAATAAGACACCAGGGCAATTCTGCTGAAAACAGCGTTAGTCCGTGTTAGTTGCATTCAAAACACACAAATTAGAGGAGAAACAACAGCAAAAGTGTTCAGGAAAGTAGATACGTTTTGGACGTATCAACTCCCCCCAAGCTTAGCTATTTGCTTGTCCTCAAGCAATTCAGTTAACAACTGAGAGCGATAAAAGAAACTTTCACGAACACATTTGCTTCATAAGATGTATATATACTCACTATATGATCAAGCACTCAGGCAATTCATAATAAGAAATATGCAACTAACGTTACCTCATAGTCAAGCAAGCTATGAAAGAGTGCCAATATACTAATAACAAGCAACATGAAACATAAGAAGTTGCAAGATTGTAATGCTCATAAATGATATGAAAGAGTGGTATCCCGTTTGCCTTTATTTGTGGAGTAAGACATAAATGCTAAGGCACCTCTGAAGTTCAAGGGAAGACTAGAAGTAAAAATATCAAAGATACAAGCATCAAAGTTATACCACTATTAACCGTGTTCTGGGACAAGCACATTACACTAAGAATAATAGCTATGCTCTCAAGAAGGTGCTTTAAAGTTAGAAGATGAAGACTCAACATAACAGTAGAAGAAAGGCCCTTCGCAGAGGGAAGCAGTGATTTAACATGTGCTAGAGCTTTTCATTTGTAAAACAGAGATAAAAATTTATTTTGAGAGGTGGTTGTTTCATGTCAACGACTGGCAATGGGGACTTGCTATCTTCTATAATAAATAAGTGAGAGCGGTTCCGAGTTCTTTGAAAATTTGGCACATTGGTGCTCTTTTATAAAGCTTTGGCACTCCTCCCCACCTTTTTTCCTTTCTCAAACCATGGCTAACCGATTCCATCGGGTGCCCACCAACTTTCACATACCATGGAGGAGTGCTCTTTTTTCTTTTCTTTTTTTTAGATTAGATTACAATGGCTGACCAGCTCCCTTGCAAAATTAATGATGAGCAGATGAAGCTGCCTAGTCGAGGGGTACTCAATTTAATATGGAAGATAGCAATTCCGACCACTATGTCCTCATGAGCTAAAAATAGTGGCACAAACTGAGAAGTGTTTGAAAGTTTTAAAAGGTAGCACATGAAAATTTACTTGGAATGGCTTGCAAATACCATGCATAGGAATTTATAGTGGACTCTTTGGTAGACTTGGTTTTTGGTGATTGGATGCACAAGAAGTATTCCCTCTCGATACAAGTGAAGGCTAGCAAAAGACTGGGAAGCGACAATCGAGAGAGCAATAGCTGTTATAATCATGCTTGCGACAAAACAAAATTAATATAGGCATAAAAATGATACAGGAACTCCGAGGCAAAGTAAATCATAGAGGCTTAATTGACTTTTTGTTTAGTCATATGCATGCTTGAGCATGTGCCAAGTCGATTCAAATGAGACTTTCAGAGGAGGATACCACAATGTCATACCATATTATGAATAAAACAATGCAAGCAAGCATCTACATGACATGCTACGAACTATTAGTAAATTGGAACTAATCATATGAGAGCAAGAACTACAAAGCATCCATTAAATAACATATACCTTACATGAACCGACTAAGCATGTCCACATAGATGAGTATATGTACAAAAATGAAAACAAATAGAGTTCATACCGGCCTCTTACCACATCTCGGATTGTCATATGTCGTCATTATTGCCTTTCACTTGTGTGGCTTGAATAATATAAAGTGAATACCAAGCTCCAATGGAGTCACGGGAGACTGAACTCTGCAACAAACTTTACAAAACCGAAGAAGAACAACAAATATTTTTTTGGGTTTTCGATTTTTGAAACAAGAACGGAAGGAAACAGCAAACAAGGCAAAATATTTTTGGATTTTTCAAGCATCAAACCGAAAATAGAGAACAAAGCAAACCAAAGCTGGAAAGCTAAAAAGACAAACAAAGAGAAACAACGGAAATATTTTTAGTCTTTTTGTGTTTTGGAAAGAAGAAATAAGAACAAGACCAATAAAGAAAAGAAAGCGAAACATGGATATACAAAGTACCGACAAAATATAATATGTAGATGAGTGTATCGTCGGCGTACCTCCCACAAGCTTAGGCTTTGACCTAAGTGGAGATCAATCCCAGCTCGGCCAACTCGGCCATGAAGTGGCACCTCCAAAGTGTGACGAAGAAGTACCTTCGTCCTGGTACGAGCTCGAGGACTCCCCGGTGTGGTATGCGGTCATCATCATTAGTTACTCCTCGGTAGAGCTCCAACAAATCAGTAGGTTGTTGCAGCATCTTCTTGGCTGTCCCAAATATGGGTATACCTAGAATATCACAAAACTTCTCCAAAGACATGGTGATAGACTTATCATAAATCTTAAATGCAATGGAAGGCTTAAAATGAGAGTTAGTGAATTTAAAGCTTTCAATGAAAATCTTTGTGAGCAAAGCATATTGATTACTCTCATCCGTCATGTATGTAGTCAATCCAACCCTATTGACAAGGAGTAAGAAATCCTCAAGAATCCCTGCATCACTCAAAAAGTTAGCACAAGGGAAGGTGGATGGATGCGCATCTCCATCGTCCCCCTCAATGTTCGGTGACATAAGATCTTCATTGTAGGATATCATATATTGAGCAGTAGATCTTGAAGGCCTTGATGACCTTGGTGCTTCTCTTTCAAAGACTTCTCCATAGGTGTAGTTGTCCATTTCCCTTTTCTGAAATTTTTAACAAACCTCATAAAAAATGATTTTGAGACAAACAAATGTAGGAAACTACTATAGGGAGTTACTAGAGGGCTAACATGCATCAAAATAACATTTCTAAGCAATAGAACAAGCATGCAAACTCATTTCACCTACAGCCTATAGAGCTAAAATACTCAAGAAATACTCCACTAAACAAAATTCTACTTGGACAATCGAAGGAGTCACATACCGGAGAACAAATGCTCCAAATCTCGGCAACAATGATGGGCTGAGCAAGGAGATCAAAAAATCGAGATGGAGAGCAGCAAGAACATGAGTTTGAGCTGGGGTGTCGTGATTTTTCGGGAGAGAGAAAGAGATGGGGATGAAGAGATAAGTGAGAGGCCAGGGGGCCCCCTCACCATAGGTGGGCGCGGCCAGGCTTGGGCCATGCCCCCTGGTGGTGAGGTGGCATGGTGGGTCCCCCTGAGGTCTACCAGGTGCCTCTCTGCCCCATTTTTGACATAAAAAATTAAAAAGATTTTTCTGGAATTTTTCGAGAAACTTTATTTTCGAGGAATTTTTAGAAATTGACAATAGATTAAAAACTCAAGAAAACAAAGATGGAATGATTGCAAGCAAATTAAAACCAAGTATATAGCAGCTCTAAGATACTCTAATCATGTAACTAACAAAGGGAACAAAAATGGTGAAAGTAAAAATGAGTGAGGTTGAGTAAATGCGGTGAAAACGAAGTTTCATTCATATAAAATCACTTTGTTAACAAGGTTGATCAAGTCTTGTTACCAAACTAATTTTATATGAGGCAAAACTTTGCATTTCACTATATGCTTATGTTACCTCGACCTTGATAGGCATAGTCCCAATCATAACAATTTTATATTCTTCCTTGGGCTTTCGCTCTGAACAAATAATCTGACTAACTCTGATGGTCTCAACATTCTTGATTGAATTTAGAGCATTCTTTCTATCCATCTTCTTGGGAAAATAAACTATATACTTTGTCATTGACATTAAAAGTTACTTTTCCTTGATTGCAATTAATAACAGCACCTGCAGTGTTTAGAAAAGGCCTCCCGAGAATAATAGACATATTATCATCTTCAGGCATTTCCAACACAACAAAGTCAGTTAATATCAAACAGCTATTAGCAACTTGAACAGGAACATTTTCACATATACCAATAGGAATAGTGGTAGACTTATCAGCGATTTGCAAAGATATATCAGTTGATACCAATTTTTCTAGATCAAGTCTCTTATAAAGAGAAAAATGCATGACACTAACTCCGGCTCCCAAATCACATAAAGCAGTTCTAACATAGTTATTTTTAATGGAGCAAGGGATAGTTGGTATACCTAGATCTCCAAGCTTCTCTAGAACTTTACCATCAAAAGAATAATTAGCAAGTAAAGTGGAAATTTCCTCATTAGGAATCTTCCTTTTGTTAGTAACAATATCTTTCATATACTTTGAATAAGGAGGCATTTTAATAGCTTCAGTCAAAGGAATTTGTAGAAATAAAGGTCTCATCCATTCACAAAACATGTTGTAGTGTTCTTCTTCCTTGGATTTATGTTTCTTACCAGGAAAAGGCATTGGTTTCTGCACCCAAGGTTCTCTCTCATTACCATGCTTGTTGGCAATGAAGTCTTCTTTGGTGTACTTTGCATTCTTAGCAAGCTTTTCTGGTTCCTCTTCAACTTCTTCTTTATCGGAAGCATTACCTGGTTCAGTTTCAGCATCAGAAATAGAAACACTATTATGATCTTTACCTGCTTCAGAAGATTCTGCAACTGTTTTATGCTTCTTCTTCTTCTTCTTGGAGGGAATATCACCACTTGAAGTGCGTTGAGAATCTTGCTCGATCCTCTTAGGATGTCCTTCGGGATATAAGGGGTCTTGAGTGGTAGCACCTCCTCTTGTGCGTATTTCACACACTTATTTTTCTCTTGCGGCATTAACTAGCAGGTCTTTTTGCACCTTGGTAAGCTGATCAATTTGAGTCTGAACCATTTGAAAATGTTTAACAAGTATCTTCACATCATTGGAGGTTCTCTCCACAATATCCTGCAACTTATTAATAGCTCTAGAGTTTTCCAACAAATGGTCCTGCACCCTTCTATTAAAATTATCTTGCTTAACAATAAAATTATCTAATTCATCTAAGCATTGATCAGGAGATTTAGAGTAAGGAATATCTCTATCATCAAAGCGTTTGAGAGAGTGTATCTCAATAGTAGATGAGTGAGGGATTGGCTTACATAATTCTTCTATAGGAGGTAAATTCTTCACATCTTCGAACTTAATACCTTTCTCCTTAAGATTTTTTGGCTTCCCTCATAACTTCATAATTTAATTCAATCATTCCTCTCTTCTTTGGTGTTGGCTCTGTAGCTGGCACTGGCGTTGGTGTTGGTGTTGACTCAACTAGAGTCCAATCATCATGATTCCGGCTTATTTTAGCCATTAATTCTTCAGCTTCAGCCGGAGTTCTTTCCCTAAAAACACAACCAGCACAACTATCCAGATATATCTTAGATTCATCAGTTAGTCCATTATAAAATATATCAAGGAGTTCATTTTTAGGCAATGGCTCTTTAGGCAAGGCTCTAATAAAAGAACAAAACCTTGTCCAAGATTCGGGCAATATCTCTCCTTTTCCCTGTTCAAAGTCGAAGATTTTCTGCACAGCAGCATGTTGAGCACTAGCGGGAATTTTTTTTTGAAAGAAAGCATTAACCAAAGCAATAGGACTATGAATAGATCCAGGAGACAAGTTATTAAACCAAGTTTTAGCTGCATCTTTCAATGAGAAAGGAAAAATCTTAGCAACAAAGTAAGTGTGAAGCTTAATATCATCAGAAAACAAATTACTCAAAGTAGAAAGCTCATTCATGTGCTCCATAGCACTTTCATTTTCAGTACCACAAAAAGGTTATTTCTCAACAATAGATATGTAAGATAAATCTAAAGAGAAATCATAATCCTTATCTCTAATATTTATGGGAGAAGCAGCAAACTAAGCATCAGGAGATAATTTATATCTAACAACACGTCTTGCTAGAAGTTCCTTAACAGCATTAGTATCACGAGTAGCCCGAGCTTCGGCAATAAAATCATCGTCAAGCTCAATATAAGCGTCATCAAAATCATCACTAGGACATTCCCTAGACTCAGGTGAACTAACCGGTGTAACAGTAGTGTTTCCCATCTTAGCTCTAGCAATTGTAGCATCTAAAAAGGAACCTAGTGAACCACTCTCATCAAGCACAGTAGAAGCATCATCTAAATTATCAGTGGCATTTTCAAACTCAGCAGAAGAAGTAGCAGTAGTGTGTGCATGTGGTGGTGTAAGCAACTTACTCATAACAGATGGTGAATCAAGAGCAACAGAGGTGTTCAAAGTCGTACCACTTCTTGTAGTGGATGGCAATATAGGAACTTTTCCATCACGAGGTTTACCCATGATGAAAGGATTGCAGCTAACAATATGAATTCCAAGTGAACTTACAAAAAAAGCTATGGTCCCCGGCAACGGCACCAGAAAATAGTCTTGATGACCCACAAGTATAGGGGATCGCAACAGTCTTCGAGGAAAGTAAAACCCAAATTTATTGATTCGACACAAGGGGAGCCAAAGGATATTTATAAGCCTTACCAGATGAGTTGTCAATTCAGCTGCACCTGGAAACAGACTTGCTCGCAGTGGTTTATCAGTAGCAACAGTTTTATAGCGGTGACAGTAGTGAAACAGTAACAGCAGTAGTAAAATAAAAGCGGTAATAGTAGCAATAGTAAACAGTAGGATAAAATACCGTAGGCATAGGGATGGATGTACGGGCGTTGCATGGACAAGATAATTCATAAAATCAGTGAGACATGGGCAATTGCAGATAAATAATGATAAAGCATCCTAGTACTAAACAATCATAGGCATGTGTTCCGTATATAGTCATACGTGCTCGCAATGAGAAACTTGCACGACATCTTTTGTCCTACCAGCCTGTTGCAGCAGGGCCTCAAGGGAAACTACTGGTAATTAAGATACTCCTTTTAATAAAGTATCGGAGCAAAGCATTAACACTCGGTGAACACATGTGATCCTCACATCATAGCCATCCCCTCCGGTTATCCCAATTTCTATCATTTTGGGGCCTCGGGTTCCGGTCAACAATATGTGTATATAACTTGCAGGTAAGATCATAAATAACAAGTATCATCATAAAACAATAACAAGTTCAGATCTGAGATCATGGCACTCGGGCCCAAAGTGACAAGCATTAAGCACATCAAGTTGCAACAATGTCATAAGCACTAATAAAAGATACTAGGCACTATGCCCTAACAATCTCATAGCAAATTACATGAATGATCCCATCCAATCCCTACCATGCCCTTCGCCTACAGCGTGAATTACTCACACATGGATAGGGGAGTCATGGATGGTTGATGGAGAGACGTCGGTGATGATGGTGATGAAGATCTCCTCCAAATCCCCGTTTCGGCAGGGTGCCAGAACGGAGTTTCTGGTTCTGAATCGCGGTTTCTGATGGTGGCGGCGCAGCGGAAGTCTATCTGAGAAAAACGCCGAACCCCCGCTCCTTTCAGGTCAGAGGGTATATGTAGGCGGAAGGAGGGGTCGAGGCGATGGCCGAGGCGGCCTCACCACAGGTGGGCACGGTCAGGCCTGGGCCGCGCCCCCTGGTGGTGATCCTGGCTCCCAGCCTCTCTCCGTCTCATCTTCTGGCTCCGTGGGTCTTCTGATAAAATAGGAATTTTGCAGTATTTTCCGGGATTTTTCCTGAAAGTCGGATTTCTGCACAAAAACAAGACACCAGGGCAATTCTGCTGAAAACAGCGTTAGTCCGTATTAGTTGCATTCAAAACACACAAATTAGAGGAGAAACAACAGCAAAAGTGTTCGGGAAAGTAGATACGTTTTGGACGTATCAACGGGTGCTGGGGACCCCTGTCCCGCCCAGCCATACCTAGCCTAGATCCGCTGCATAGGGTCACCCCACTCCACCATGGCCAGAACCAACGGCAAGAGGAGCTTGGAGTTGTCTCCACCTGGGAGAAGATGGAGGTCGAGGAAGGCCGGCGTAGGTGCCGAGAACGGGCGCGTCGGTCACCGAAACGAGCGCAGCACTCAGAGATGGCCTCACCGCTGCCATCCTCGAGGGCGTGGGCTTGCCCGCCAGAAATCTCAGGTGGCGGCGAGGTGGGAATGGGGGGATCGGGCGGTGGAGGCTAGGGTTTCGCTCCGCCAATGTCACCCCAAGAGAGGAGCGACGCAGGGGCCCTTGCTTCTTGCCACCCGTCTGTAGTATTTATCATTATCTACTTCTATAGTTCTATATATATGATTTTATTTAGATTTTTTGGAAACTTAAAAATACGGTTTCTAATGTTCTGGAAATAAAGGACTTATGTAGCTCAATCTCCAACTAAAGTTTTCATTATCCTTAGGAAGTATAGTATAGCCCACAAATGGAGGCGGAGCTCGAGGGAGTCCTTTAATTGTTTGGAGCACAACCTCCATTTTAGCATCGCTGTAGACAAAAATCCCGCGATGTACCCGGTGCCATGAAAATAAAAGAGCAACCGTTTAATACCCATTTCTCAAAAAAAGAATGGTATGTTAATAGACGCGACTATACGGTGGTCAGCCACTATTTGGTTTAAAAAGTGATCAGTTTGGACAGTCTATTTTAGATAAGATTTTGAATTACCTTTTTTAGAAAAAGCAACATAACGCCCCACCTCGTCTCCCACCACAAGCGCAAAAGCCACAAAGCAGCACCCAGCGACCCCGCGAGCGCAAGGCCCATGAGTTTGCACACGATGTGTTCTTTGCCCTATGGTCTATGGACCAGCTAGAAAGTTACTTCCTACCTATCCCAGCAACTACAAAATCACAGGCAAAAACATCCATCTTTTGCTCCAGATTTCTCCATTACCAGATCGTGATGTGCAAGACCAACAGATCCAGCTGGTGCTCCTGTAGCAAGATTCCAACATGATAAAAGTAAGAAACATCATGTTGCTTCTTACTCGTCCATCACATAGAGAAAAGTACCAACCACAAAGATAGCTAGATCTAGCAGAATTTTTAATCTAACATAGAAAATGAAAAGTCCACGTGTGTTCAAGTTTAGAACTTACAGGAAAAAGCATAACAGAGAAGTAAAAAGATCTACATGAAAATTTTAGCATCCACCAAGGTGTGGCACAAATTTATAGACATGCCGATAGTGCAACCACTCCTACTACTATCTAATCTAAACTACTAATAAATGAGCAAACTTAAATTACTCTAAAGCCACACCACCAATTGTACACAGGATAATCAGAATCGTTCGATATAATCACCTTAAACAAATCTAACAATCCATATTACATCAACCGGCGCTAATCAAATCAATGGTTAGCATCCAATGCCTACGCACGGGGTAGACTTCCTCACACAGGTTCGTGTCCAGATCCGCTCGACCCCATGTATCCCCAAATCACAGAACAAAATCATCAGAAGTAAAAACTGCTCTGCTAAATCGACCTCCATCGCTCCCCCACGTCTTACGACAACGACCACCAGCGCCGGCTGCAGGCGTGCAAGGCATCAGGAGAGCGTGACGCAGCACACCTCCTGTGTGTCGCGAAGTTCAGCGAGGTGGACGCCAGCCGACAAGAACGGTTTTTGGGTGGCTCGCAGCTAGGGAGGGCGGGCCCGCAGCCGGCGCTGGTCACTGGTCCGCTTCGAGGTGTCGGGAGAGCGGGGCGCAACACACCCGTGCGTCGCGGAGTCCGGCGAGGTGGCCACTAGCTGGCAAGAGTGGGTTCTCTGGCGGCTCGCCGCGCGAGCGCGTCCCTCACGGCTGCGGCACGCAAGCATCGCGCCGCCACCACCACCACGTGTGCTTCGTGCTGCCTCCTCAGCTCCGCTGCCCGGATGGAATAGCGTGCTTCTGATCTTTTGATGCGTACTGCTAGCAAAGGGTTACTGTCCTGGTCGCACCGAAGCATGAACTTACATGGAGGACTGGCATCTTGCCATTTTGCTAAACGGCACTACTACTCCGTAATTAGATTGTCTTCTTTGCTAAAGAGTTAAAGAACACTGAAATACTACATCCCATCCCACCCCTAAGGCCTCGTTTTGTTAAAGAGTATTCCCTGGGATTAGCCGAGATTAGCCCCACCGAACCCAGAATTCCCGGAGGTCCCAAAATACTCGTTTTGTAAGAGTGTTTTGACTGGTTTTATCCTAGACTTTCCCCAAAAAACCGGAGACTAACCCGAATCGTTGTGTACTACGAAACCACGACCCCCACCTCGCGTTTTATCCGCAGCGAGGCGTGCGACATGAAACACACGGGCCGGCGCGTCCGTCTCCCGTCCGGAGTTGCCACCTCCGGCTGCAGGCTGATACGTCTCCAACGTATCCATAATTTTTGATGTTCCATGCTTGTTTTTACATCATTTGCTTAGTGTTTCGTTACACTTCGTGATATTTTTATGCATTTTCCGGAACTAAACTATTAACGAGATGTCACAGTGCCAGTTCCTTGTTTTCTGCTGTTTTTGTGTTTCAGAAATGTTACACAGGAAATATTCTCGAAATTGGACGAAACAAAAGCCAGAAGTCCAGATATTTAACGGAGCTTCCAGAAGACCGAAGAGGAGACGGAGCCGAGCCAGAGGGCGGCCACACCACAGGGCGGCGCGGCCTAGGGCTGGCCCGCGTCCCCTGGTGGTGTGGGCCCCCTGGTCCACCTCTGATGCTGCCCCTTCGCCTACAAAGATCCCCCGACGGGAAAACCTAAACACCCGATCACTTTTCCAGAAACACATCGCGATCCGCCGTCGTCGTCGACCCGAGATCGAGAGGGTCCAGAAGCTCTTCCCGACACCCTGCCGGAGAGGGGAATCGCCACCGGAGGACTTCTTTATCGCCATACTTGCCTCCGGCGCGATGAGTGAGTAGCCTACCTTGGACTATGGGTCCATAGCAGTAGCTAGATGGTTGTCTTTTCCACCATGTGCTTCATGTTTAGATCTCGTGAGCTGCCTTACATGATCGAGATCACCGTTATGTAATTCTACATGTTGTGTTTGTTGGGATCCGATGAATATTGGTGTTATGATTGAGTTGATGTACTGAATTTTATCTTATGTTATCTCTATGTTGTTTATGATCTTGCATGCTCTCCGTTGTTAGTAGCTATCTTGGCCGAGTAGTTGCTAGTGACTCCAAGAGGGGGTATTTATGCTCGATAGTGGGTCCATGCCTCTATTTAATCTGGGGGAGTGACAGAAACCTCTAAGGTTGTAGATGTGTTGTTGCTACTAGGGGAAAACAACATTCATATGCTCGAGGGCATATCTTTGTTTACATTACACACTTTGCTTAATGCAGTTATCTGTTGTTCGCAACTTAATACTTGTGGAGTTCCCGGATTGATTCGCCACAAGTGGATTATTAGTCATAGATGCAGTTGGATGGCAGTCTATGTATCTTGTTGTAATGCCCAGAGTAAATCTCATAGTGATCCTCCTGACATATCACGTTGTCTTTATTCTATCAATTGCCCAACTGTAATTTGTTTACCCAGCATGTGTTATTTTATCTTATGGAGAGACACCACTAGTGAACTGTGGACCCCGGTCCTATTTCCTTTATATTGCTATCACTTGTTTACTTTAATCGCACTGTTTACTTTACTCGCATACTATTACTATTTTCCACTCGATACGCTCATTCCTTTGTTTACAGCAAACCGGTGAGATTGACAACCTCATCGTAAGTTGGGAGCAAAGTATTTGGTTGTGTTGTGTGCAGGTTCCGCGTTGCAGCTGGCAAAGCAAAGCACTGGATGAGGCGCCTTATAAATTGTCTGGAGCTGTCGCAAGCTAGAAAGCATCACCTTCAGTCGTTTGGCTTCCTCTCCTTGGATCGATAAACCTTGGTTTCTTACTGAGGGAAAACCTTGCTGCTGTACTCATCATACCTTCCTCTTGGGGTTCCCAACTGGACGATGCTTTTCATTATCAACACCGTGCCGCATCACAGGCCCCCTCCACTCCTCTCCTCCCAGCGCATACTCTAAAATATTCAACGCTGCCAGATCTCTAGCCGAGGCATGTCGGCCTAGCGTAGATTAGGAAAGGGGATTGACAGGGAGGAGGCTTAGGAGGAGATTTGAGGGGATTGGGTGAAGCTAGAGTTTTCACCTAATCCCATTGTGGATTAACCTCAATAATCCTAGAAAATACTCTCCTACTCCCTCCGTTTAGAAATATAAGATGTTTTAGCTTTGTGAAACGAGTGTATAACCTCTATACGCTAAAAGATGTCTAGATACACTCGCTTCATAAAACTGAAACATCTTATATTTCTAAACGAAGGGAGTACAAAACAAGGCCTAACCGATTTATAATGCACGGCTTCGGTAAGGGCTCTACCGCGCGTGTGCAGGAGCGAGCGAGAGCGCAGGACCAGGGCCAAGGCCAAGTCGCGCTGAGAGGGAGGAGGAGATCGTCATGGCGTCGAGCTCGCGGAAGCGCGGCGAGGAGAATGAGGAACATATGCGCCGATTTTGGACACACGCGGCTGCATCATCCCGACATCCACCAAAGCGTGAGCTGCGGAGCGCCGCAGGATTGTGATTGCGCGGTCGTGAGGCGTGAGCACTGGAAAGTGATCAGCCAAAAAATAGAATTGTCAATGATAATTTCCCCAGAGGATATTGGTGATCCGATATCCGGCCATGCATTGATTCATGGGACTATTTCTACTATGATTCCTTCAATTCTGAAACGCCCATGAATGTACAAATCTGTCGGGGACGCCCGCATCCCAACGGCACAAACTCAGCGCAATCCCTGTTAGGCCTTGTTCGGTTCCAATGGATTTAATCCTCTAGTGGATTAAATTCACCCAGGGATCGGGTGATCCCCACACCCACACCCAAATCCCTGCTTTGACTAATCTCAAATCAAAGAACCAAAAGAGGAGTAGAAATTAGGAGGGTCAGTGGGGGATTGAAGAAAGGGAGGAGGAGTGAGGCCTTACCAGACCAACGTCGGGGGAGAAGTTCACCAGCGACAAGGTCGAGTCACCGCCGAGCTCACGGCCTTGTGATTAGATGTTGGGCCTCCGATCGAACAGGAGAGGGGGGCTGGTAGGAAGAAGCACGCCGCCTTCTTTTCCGGTTGCTCTGCCTCCGTCCCAGGCGGGCGCCGGTGTCGCCTCCGCGGCGGCGGCGCGACCGCGTCCACCTAGTCTGGCGAGAGGAAGAGAGCGTACCGCTTCGGGGATTGAATCCACGAGGTGGGAGGCGTGGATCTGACCCCGATGGATTTTGAAGGATTTGAGGGGGTTTGGACGGGGGAGTGACTCCGGCCGGTTTTAACCGAACGCGTTCATGAAGCTGACAGGGATGGAAACCTGGTCTGTACGAAACCACCGAGATCGGGGGGGATTGGACGCAAATCCCGGCAGGGAAGGGACTAACCGAACAAGCCCTTAATTAGCAGGGGTATATTCTCCTGTCAACTGCAATCTCACGTTGTATATAATTTCCTAATTACTATGAGACCTGTAGCGAGCTGAGCCAAGGGGACCAATTATAGGGAGGCAAGCAAAGCCTTCTTCTCTAGAAAAACCCCACCTCAATCCCATCCCTTCGCTATATACACGCGCGGACGCCAGTCTCTCTCTCTCTAACTTGAAAAATGCCACGAGCCATGGAGCGCGGCGCAATGCTGGGTGTTTCCCCACCGGGGGCCGGCGGCCAAAATCACCGTCGTCGGGGGTGTACGAGGACGGCTCAGCGTCGACCTCGGTGGGCACGGTCTCGCCGCCATCGTCCGCGTCCACCTCATCCCCGGCGTTCCTCGACGAGGTCGAGCCGATCTATCCCAACAACGCGGAGGCCGATGTCGGCGGTCTGTCCACCGCCATCGCGTCCCGCCGTCCCTTTCTCGCGCCCCCCGGCCGATCCAATTCCATCATCGACTCCTCTGAGCACGTCGCCGCCGTCTCGGTGAGCATCCGCGTCCGCGCTGGCGACGGCAACGAGGAGGAGGAGGGGGAGGCCGTGCAAAGTGTCACGGTGTCGACGGACGCTCCACGCGCGGAATTCCTCAAGTCCATGCTGGAGATGGCGGCCGCTATGGACCTGGACCCGCGCCGCGGCGCCGACCGAGCGCGCATGTACAACCTCCTTCTATGGTACATCGCGATCAACGACAGCGACATGCTCAGGGACATCCTTGGCGCCTTCACCGAGCTCCTCTGCCTCCTCAACGGCAATAGCACCACGGACGACGGCCTGGAGATAGCGCCACCGGCGATTTCTACAACGGCGGTGGCGGCGGGAAGAGCAGCGACGCATAGGTAAAATCAAAACTGACCGAAAACCCGACTCTACATATATGTGGGTGTCCCGGGTTTATCCTAGACGTCCACTTTGCTGTAAGATTCGTGTAGAACTCTTCCACAAATTGCAGAGAACACCCTACTTTTCAAAGTTTTGAATCAGTCAGTCCTTCATTTTTACATAACAGATCCCGTGTTTTCCTCTATCTCGTGTTGCACGGCATACACAGATCCATATGTTTGGTCCAGGGTTTTCTTGTCACATCCATCTTGCAACAGAATCAACTGTTCTAGATATGCATGATTTCTAATTTTGGATCTGAAGAATGGAGAAGGAACCGACCAGATTAAAAAATGAACCATATATGTAAGCAATGTAGAATTCCAAGAACACAATGTGGTATGTGGACACGAGCGAACATTAACAAAATAATGAACAAATCACCTTCATGAACCAGCGAAAATGTATAAATCATGAACAAATCAGAATTTGGATCTCTAGTTTGCAGCAAATATGGATCTCAAACAAATCGTGACATGTCGTCTGGCACATGAAATAAATGGGAAACAAATCCACGAGACATGAAAAAAATTCATGCATACTGCAGACGCAAAGTTGCCCGGTTGGAGACGTGCCCGCTTGCAGTATCTTGCCTCCTCCACCAGCTGCGAGGCTGGTGACGGAGCTCGTGCAGATCTTGGATCTTGGTGGCCACTCACCGGATCCAGCCTCCTGAAGCTCTTCTTCCGCCACCCTTGCTCGCGCTACCGAGCTCCTTCACCCCACCCATAGGCGGTCGCCGATAGGAATCAGAGGGACTGATGAGGTGGAGCAACGCCTAGTATGGCTCGTCCAGGAATGCAGCGGCGCAGACCGCCGTATGTTGGGAGGGTACAGCGGTGAATGGATAATAAGGAGAGAGATGAAAAGATAAGGAGGAGAGAGGATAAGGCAAGATGAACGTGTACACTTTGCTGTCTATAGGAGCACGAAGGTGGACTTGTCCAGGATGAAAGTGCAAAACGATGCACCACGAATCTTGACGCTCAGCTCACCATCGGATAAGACGGGGACGCCCACATATATGTGGAATCGCTGTGTTCCAAAACTGACAGATTGAGGGTGGCACACGCGCCACGCACCTCAGGTTTCTTTCCGCGCGAATTGTCCTGTTCTTGGGTGCGAGCACCGTTAGCCGTGAAACGGGGGAGATCATCTAGATGGATTAGAAAGGTTCTCGGGGCCATTAAGTGTAACAACAAACAATTCTTTATTCTCCGTTTCTTTTTATCTCGTCTTTTTCTTATGCCTTAGCTTAATCGGTAGCATATCGATGTCTAAGTCATGACCATTGTAAATTTGTAATATACTCGTCGGACTCATGGTAGTGTTGTAACTGTAGAAAGAATAGGTTGTGAATGATCGCTCGTGTGGTTGCATTATTTTCAGGAAAAATTCAAATACGTTCGTTCATTGTTAGTAGTTGTGTTGTGCTCCATCAAACAGAAATCTGTTTTTATTTTCTTCAATACCTTTTTTTATCACATTTATCAAAGAGGTAATTGCACCTCTCATACAAAAACTTATCCTTCTGGTGCATTTTCATACAAGAACTTGTACAATGTGTTTCTGCAGTACACATACTTGCGTTTCAGGTATAAAATCATACAAAGGGCTGCGAGGCAGTGCCACGCTGGTTTTGAATCTTTACAATTAAGTCTATAGGAAATAAAGTATTGGCACGTCATGAGCAGCAACCATGCCGCCGGCATCCTGCGCCGTTGTGTGGCCAAGCAGGAACTCGAGGGCGAGATGCACCAGGACAATTTCTAGCTTGTCAGCCCCTGCCTCTTTGACTTTGGCGCGTCGTCCCACCCAACGCTACCTGACGTGCTGTCGCCGCCTGAAGCTTCACCGGCTTGAAAAAAGGCGCCGACGAAACCCAGCTGCGGCCTCCTCGACACCTTGAAATGCGATGGCACCGGGTGGAGCATGCGGCGCCGCATCAAGGAGCAGCAGCGTCCGGCGCCAGCATCGGCGACTATGAAACAGAGGTCAACGTCAAGGAGCAGCAGCGTCCGACGCAGGAGGAGGATAAGAGGAGCTCTGTCAGCAGCAAGAGGAAATGGATGAGGCAGAGAAAATCAACAAAGAAGCCAAGCAACGAGAGGAGTAGGAAAAAGAAGACATACAAGAGTCCCAAAAACAGAAGAAGCACCACCTAGAAGTGGGCAAGGAAGCGAAATCTGAGGCAGGAAAAACTTACAGTGGAAGGTAACCATATCCTGTTCTAAGATCCTTTGTGAACTGCACTTGCAATCATCTTTTATATTATCTCCCCACTAGCAATGTATAATAATATATTAATATTTAGTTAGAATTTGGTTTCTGACAAGGGTATGGATGACAGAGCCTGTTACTTGAGTACCCCTAAGGCCTGTTAAGCTAGGCCCAAGTGTAATCCTAGTCGAGATATGAGTTCATGTCGTATACCAATGTTGTAATACGTATCGGACCCCTCCCGTACCTTGAGACCTGGCCACCTATATATAGGGGCCAGGAGAGGACGGAGAAGGACAGATTGAAAGCAAACCAAGTTTATACCTACGTTTACTTTCGATACACACCTTGTTTGACTGATTTCACCTTCGAGTTCATCCGACGCCCTATTTCCCCGATCCTAAGTTCTTCATATTGGACATTTGTCGAGTTAACCCTCGTCAATTGGCGCCGACTGTGGGGACTTGGGGCGTTGGAATCATGGATTCGACGGCTTTTTCGCTTTTAGCCAACAGTAGTCCAGAAGTTGACGAAAATCAAAAGATGGAGCTGGCGATCGGGAGTCTAAGCATCTACGTCGGACCTTCGGGTTCGACTCGCCTTTCGGATCTGACAAGATCAGGTGCGTCGGCAAGCAAAAAAAAGATAATCACAATGTCTGGATCATCTGTGGGCTCTTCCAGCGAGGTAAACTCGCCGGTCAGTTTCGCAGCAACAGAAAATACACAAAAGAAACGTGAAGAATTCGACGGAACTCGGGGAGAACCCGACATAGAAGTAACAGTAGACAAGTCACACGATAGCCAAAGGGACTTCGCCACCAGAAGCAGTGGCGTCTCCAGAAGCATACACCAGTTATGCGTCATTATCACTGAAGCAACAGAAGAGAATGATCACGCATTCAACGGAGAAATCGACATGCAAGTCGACAAACTCAAGAGCAACAGCAAGAAGGAGAAGGAGAAAATTCACGTCTCCACCGGGGAGTGGAGAATCATCATGTCAGCCATCAATCACGGCACGGAAGTACCCGCCGATTCAAGAAGAGAAGTACTGATGGGGTATCAGTACGCACTGCACCAACGAAGAAAGAAGTTGAGGGAGGAAAAAAATAAGTTTATGAGGAGCCAAGAAAACAACAACGCATCAAGTGGACGTGATAGGGTAAAGGTGCCCGATCTTTCGATGAGACGATAACTATCAATTATGGTGGAGGTCGACGTTGACGATCCGACTACAAACGTGCGAGACGTTGCGCCTTAGCAATCGATACACCAACTTCCGAGGCTATTGATCACGCCGGAGCTAGATCAACCTGATCACGAGGATCAATCCCTGCAAGCAATCGAAGAACAAGCAAGAATTATAGATGCAATCAAGATATTACGAATATAGATGAAGGCTTTATTGAAAAGGTGGGATTCTGTCTGTGCGTAGTACAAAAGGTCGGTTTGACACTTGTGCCTATGGCGAAGAGTAGCTCGTGGCTAAGTCTTTTAACTAAACAAAATCCAAGTTCTAATAACGGCTAGGAGGAGGTATATATGAGGGAAAGGGCAGGGATTTTCGTACAGCCCTAATGGGCCATCCGAAAATAACCCTAGATGGGCCGATTTCCACTCAAACAGCCTCCAGAAAATCCCTAAAATACCTATGACGAAAATACATGGGTTTAACCCATAAAATAAGGCGACGCATCACCATATAAAGCCTTGGACGAATTTTATGATTTGGTAACTTGTGAATTTCATCCAAGCATCCTTGCAGCATTATGATGGCTTCAAAGTTCTAAGATCTTCACTTGCAGCGTCATCCTGAATCCTCACACAATTGCTGCCATCATCTCCATGCATGATCATGCTCCAATGCTTGTCCCTCTCATCCATGCTAGGCCCATCATTCCTAAGTAACATAAACACATCTGATTTAGGCAGCATCATATTCTCATGAATATTAGGAATAGTTCCTAGAAACGAAAGTACCTGATAATTTAGTTGGCGTGCACGAGCTCTTGTGAGAGGTCCTTGGAATTGTGGAATGTGAGGAAGTGTGGCTGTAGGTGCAACGGTTGTATCAACCATAGGGATGTCCTCATCATCCTCCCCTTCTTTAACTGAAGTCGTCCTCGACACAATCTCATCTTCTTCTCCATAGTATGGCTTCAAATCTGCAATGTTAAATGAAGGACTTACCGTGCCCATCTCTGCAGGAAGCTCAAGTTTATATGCATTATCATTCATTTTCTCTAACACTTTAAAAGGACCAGCAGCACGTGGCATTAATTTAGACTTGCGCAAATTAGGAAAACGATCTTTGCGCAAATGCAACCAAACTAAATCTCCCACATCAAACACAATATGCTTTCGTCCTTTATCACCAGCAACTTTATATTTAGCATTCATATGTTCTATATTTTCCTTAGTAATTCTATGCAACGTAAGAATCTGTTCAGCACATTGTGTAGCATCAAAATTATGTTGCACCGAAGATGGAATTGGTAATAAATCAATAGGTGCACGAGGAACAAAACCATACACAATCTCAAAAGGACATAACTTAGTTGTAGAATGCACGGAACGATTGTAAGCAAATTCAATATAAGGTAAACAATCTTCCCACATTTTTAAGTTCTTCTTTAAAACAGCCCTTAACATGGTAGATAAAGTTCTATTTACTACTTCAGTTTGTCCATCAGTTTAGGGATGACATGTAGTACTAAACAGCAATTTAGTCCCTAACCTAGCCCATAAACATCTCCAAAAATGGCTAAGAAATTTAGTATCACGATCTGAAACAATAGTATTAGGCACACCATGCAAGCAAACAACATCACGAAAGAATAATTCAGCAATATGAGCAGCATCATCACTCTTATGACAAGGAATAAAGTGTGCCATCTTAGAAAATCTATCCACAACCACAAAAATACTATCCCTCCCCTTCTGTGTTTGAGGTAAGCCTAAAACAAAGTCCATAGAAATATCTTCCCAAGGTACACTAGGAACAGGAAGAGGCATATATAAACCATGTGGATGAAGGCGGGACTTAGCTTTTTGACATGTTGTGCAGCGAGCAACAAACCTCTCAACATCCCTTCTCATGCGTGGACAAAAGAAGTGTGTAGCAAGTACGTCTTCTGTCTTCTTTACTCCAAAGTGACCCATCAATCCTCCTCCATGCGCCTCCTGCAACAACAAAAGACGAACGGAACCTTCTGGAATGCATAGTTTGTTAGCACGGAACACAAACCCATCATTGAGGATGAATTTATTCCAAGTTCTACCCTCTAGACAATGCTGCAAAACATCTTTAAAATCGGCATCATTCACATATTGTTCTTTAATAGTTTCCAATCCAAAGATTTTGAAGTCAAGTTGAGATAACATGGCATAACGACGTGACAAAGCATCAGCAATAATATTATCTTTACCCTTTTTGTGTTTAATAACATAAGAAAAAGATTCAATGAATTTAACCCACTTTGCATGACGTTTATTCAACTTAGCTTGACTACGAATATGCTTCAAAGATTCATGATCAGAATGTATAACAAATTCTTTAGGCCATAAATAATGTTGCCAAGTTTCTAATATCCGAACAAGAGCATATAATTCCTTATCATAAGTAGAATAGTTTAAACTAGCTCCACCCAATTTCTCACTAAAATATGCAACAGGTTTTCCCTCTTGTAACAACACGCCTCCTAAACCAATTCCACTAGCATCACATTCCAACTCAAAAGTCTTATTAAAATCAGGAAGTTGGAGTAAAGGAGCATGTGTAAGCTTATCTTTGAGTAACATGAAGGCGTCTTGTTGTGCATTGCCCCAAACAAAGGGCACATCTTTCTTAGTAAGCTCGTTCAGCGGTGCTGCAATGGAACCAAAATCTTTGACAAAGCGCCGATAAAATCCAGCGAGGCCAAGGAAGCTCCTCACTTGTGTAACTGTTTTGGGTTGTGGCCAACTCGAAATGGCTTCAATCTTGGCGGGATCAACTTCAATACCCTGTGCTGTAACAACATAGCCAAGAAAAGCAACTATATTCGTGCAAAAGGTGCACTTTGCAATGTTACCAAACAAACATGCAGCACGTAAGGCATCAAAAACAGCACGTAAATGGTCTAAATGTTCTTCTACAGATTTGCTATATATCAATATATCATCAAAATATACCACCACAAAATGTCCAATAAAAGTACGTAAAACTTCATTCATTAATCTCATGAAAGTGTTGGGAGCATTAGTTAAACCAAAGGGCATCACTAACCACTCCTATAAGCCAAATTTAGTTTTAAATGCAGTTTTCCATTCATCTCCTAACTTTATATGAATTTGGTGGTAACCACTACGCAAATCGACCTTAGAGAACATGGTACAGCCACTCAATTCATCAAGTATGTCATCTAAATGAGGAATAGGATGACGATAGCGAATAGTAATATTATTGATTGCTCTACAATCAGTACACATGCGCGAAAAACCATCCTTCTTTGGTATCAAAATAATAGGAACAGCACATGGACTAAGAGACTCACGAATATGACCCTTGTCAAGAAGTTCTTGAATTTGTCGCTGAATCTCTTTCGTCTCCTCCGGATTGGTACGATATGGCGCACGGTTGGGCAAAGATGCTCCAGGAATCAAATCAATTTGGTGCTCAATTCCACAAATAGGTGGCAGTCCTGGAGGTACATCTTGTGGGAAAATATCCGCATACTCCTGCAAAATGTTAGCAACAGCAGGTGGCAAAGAAGAAGGCATCTCCTCAGCTGAAAACAACACTTCTTTGCAAATGATAGCATAACATGCAGTAGTACTCACATCAATTTCAGAAATATCAGATTTGCTAGCTAGCAAACAAGTACTTTTCAAACGAATTTTGTTAGCATGTTTTGGAGCAGATTTAGAAGTACTTGTAGAAGGCATAAGTTCCTTAGCAACAATCTGATTTTCGCTCAGCTTTTTCCCCTCATTATGTGCTCTAGTAGCTCTAGCAAGATCATCTTTTAAAATACTTTCAGGAGACATGGAAAGTAACATAATTTTCTTATCATTATGAACAAGAGAATACTGATTTGTGCTACCATAGTGTATAGAATCCGTATCAAACTGCCATGGTCTACCAAGTAAAAGAGCACATGCTTGCATAGGAACAACATCACACTCAACATAATCAGCATATGCAGCAATAGTAAAATACACACGAACTGTACGTGTTACCTTAACCTTGCCGCTGTTATTAAACCATTGAATGTGATATGGACGAGGATGGGGTCGTGTCGTAAGAGCAAGCTTTTCAACCATCTCCATGCTCGCCAAGTTGTTGCAGCTCCCGCCATCAATAATAATGCGAATACAGCGATCTTTAACCACGTCCTTGGTATGGAACAGATTATGGCGCTGGTCAGGCTCGGCCTTGGTAATTTGTGCACTCAAGACTCGCTGTGCAACTAAACTCGGGTATTTCTCCGCATGTTCTGCAGCCATATATTCAGAATCTTGCTCCGTGGGTGCTGCAGCACATTGCTCATCAGATGCAATAAGAGCCAAAGTATCTTCATCATAATCACTGGCAGAGTCGTATCCACCATCCTCAAGAGTAATCATCACACGGGAGGAGGCACAATCATGTGCAAAGTGACCAAGTCCACCACATTTGCGGCACTGAATTTGGCTGAACTTGCCCGTAGACGCCATGGAGGACGCAGCACTCGGGGCTGGTGCCATAGAAGTCTTCCGTGCAGCAAATGGAGGTGGTGTAGATTTTGCAGATCGCGTGGATGTGGTCGCTGGAGGTGTAGGTGCAGCAGCCCGTGAAGCCGAATTCGGTGATCTCCAAGAAGAACGCCCTGCAGAAAAATTAGTTCGTGTCACCTCGCGTCGATCCTACACTTCACATTCAGTATTGCAAGCAAGATGGAACAAACGGGTAATAGTGTGATAAGATTTATATCTAAGAGTGGTCTGAATTTCCTTATTTAACCCGCCTACAAAACGTGCCATTAATGCTTCATTATCCTCCTCTATACCACAACGCAGCATGCCAGTTTGCAACTCCTGATAGTAATCCTCTATAGAGTTTTTGCCTTGATCTAGACGTGCTAATTTGGTCAGCATGGAACGCTGATAATATGGTGGAACAAAACGAATACGCATAGCAAGTTTTAAAGCATCCCACGTAGTGACTGGATTAGCATGATTAGCAAGACAGTATTCAGACCACCATATGGAAGCAAAACTAGTGAACTCACAAGTAGCAGCACTAACACGTCTATCCTCGGGATAATTTAAGCATGCAAAACGCTGGTATAATTCTAATTCCTAAGAAAGGTATGCATCAGGGTTATAGTGACCATCAAATATAGGAACATGTAATTTTAGCTTAGCAACATGGTCATCATCATGTACCAACGGACGAGGAGGTGGATGGCGAATGTAGGGCCGAGGACGACCAGGTGGCTGATCAATTGTGAAGTCATCCGCGTACTCGCCCTCGTACTCATCTTCCCCATAGTAATCATCCAGCTGTGCATCACGGGCCTGTGTAACACCCGTAGCTCCTGCAACGCCAGCAGCTGCAGTGCCCGCAGTAGCACCCGCAGCCGAAGTTTGTGCTGGTTGATGGAGAACGCGCTGTGCACGTCCCACAAAGGTCGGTGTAGGAGCCACGCGAGTTGGCTGTGGAGGAGGCGCGCGAGCCGGCGGTGGTGGTGGTAAGCGTGCTAGCACCTCCTAGAATTTCGCGTCGAGTTTGGCGGTGAAGGTGGTCTCGAGTCCCTCGAGTTGCTCCATCATGTCACTAAAACGCTTGTCCACATCCTGCATATGGTCAGACAAAAGTTTGGTGACGTGAGCCTACAAGGCTTCACCCTCCAGTGGCTGTATCTCGGTGTTGTCTGGTGGCATGGTTAGTACGCAAAAACAAAGTTATAGAATAGAGAGACAACAGGAACAGGGGTGGAAAACGCTTAATCTATCAAGCAAACCAATACTCTTACCTGTTCTTACCCTGCAGCAGGTGGGGATCAGCAACCGTCGTGATCAAACTTCAGGAAGATTGAATAGAGCGATTGCCAGGTGGTGTCAACGCACGGTCGTAGAGATATGTGGAGCTGTAGGAGGCTGCGATATCTGTAGCAACAATTCAAAACAGCAATGCAACAAGTTGAATAAATGCTCAACGACGGTATCGTGCTGGCCGTAGGCTAGATCATGCTAGAGACGCGAGCCTAGGACACCAACTAGTCAATGCGCAGCGGCCAGAAGCACAAAGGAATAGCTCAAAAGAAAGATATAAGTGAAGATCACGGAAAAGTGCTGGTTCTAAAACTTAAAAGGCTAAAAACTCACCCTTCCCTCACTTTTTTGACGATTACAAGTGACTTTGTGTACTTTTCAAGTACTTTTCCGATATAACTTTTGATTCCGGACAGTTTGGCAGGTCGCACGTCGAAAACGGAGTTCGTATGCAAAAGTTATGGCCAGTTGAAGTTTGCAGATAAAAACTTCCCAAACAGCACGATAGGGGTGGGGTGGCTGGTCCGGCCCCCACGTCCCCTCCTTTTTTTTAACTGAGAATTAGGTGCGGCGTGGGGTGGCTGGTTCGGCCTCACGTCCCCTCTTTTTTTCTTTTTTTCTTTTTTACGGACGAAATAGGGAAAGAAAACCTAAGTCGGGGGAAAGGTTGTGGCGGCGGTAATGAGGGTGGGGGTGGCAGCGGTCAATGGATGCGGTGGGGATGATTATGATGGCAATGCGGAAACGAGTGGTGGCGGTGGTTAGGGTTTTTGGTGGTGGCGGTGCGGCGGCGGCAAGACGTATGTGAGCAGAACTCGAAACTCTAAGGATCAAGACGCTACAGCCAGCACTCGACACGACGATGTAGACACGAATTCAACAATGCAAATACTGAAAAGAAAAGATGCAAAGGCTCGAACTATTTCTAGGAAAAGATCTAATCCTAATATTTTTGGCTTTTTCGTGGATTCTAGGTATGAAGATGCAATCTAGACTACGAAAACAGTAAATCTCACCAATCAACCTGAAATCTGATACCACTTGATAGGGTAAAGGTGCCCGATCTTTCGATGAGACGATAACTATCAATTATGGTGGAGGTCGACGTTGACGATCCGACTACAAACGTGCGAGACGTTGCGCCTTAGCAATCGATACACCAACTTCCGAGGCTATTGATCACGCCGGAGCTAGATCAACCTGATCACGAGGATCAATCCCTGCAAGCAATCAAAGAACAAGCAAGAATTATAGATGCAATCAAGATATTACGAATATAGATGAAGGCTTTATTGAAAAGGTGGGATTCTGTCTGTGCATAGTACAAAAGGTCGGTTTGACACTTGTGCCTATGGCGAAGAGTAGCTTGTGGCTAAGTCTTTTAACTAAACAAAATCCAAGTTTTAATGACGGCTAGGAGGAGGTATATATGAGGGAAAGGGCAGGGATTTTCGTACAGCCCTAATGGGCCATCCGAAAATAACCCTAGATGGGCCGATTTCCACTCAAACAGCCTCCAGAAAATCCCTAAAATACCTATGATGAAAATACATGGGTTTAACCCATAAAATAAGGTGACGCAGCACCATATAAAGCCTTGGACGAATTTTATGATTTGGTAACTTGTGAATTTCGTCCAAGCATTCTTGCAGCATTATGGTGGCTTTAAAGTTCTGAAATCTTCACTTGCAGCGTCATCCTGAATCCTCACACAATTGCTGCCATCATCTCCATGCATGATCATGCTCCAATGCTTGTCCCTCTCATCCATGCTAGGCCCATCATTCCTAAGTAACATAAACACATCTGATTTAGGCAGCATCATATTCTTATGAATATTAGGAATAGTTCCTAGAAACGAAAGTACCTGATAATTTAGTTGGCGTGCACGAGCTCTTGTGAGAGGTCCTTGGAATTGTGGAATGTGAGGAAGTGTGGCTATAGGTGCAACAGTTGTATCAACCGTAGGGATGTCCTCATCGGGACGATATTGGGATGAATACAGTGATGCATCAGAGTCCAGCATAGAAAGGCATAGAGACCCGAAGCACACCAGAAGGACAACAGCGTGGGAAAGAGAAGAAAGCCATATAAAAAGTATAAGCGCACATCCATCAGATGATGAAGAGGATTTTGTGCAAGAAACACCAGAGGCGGCATTGGTAGCAGCACAGGCGTACCTATTAACTACGCAGCCAAAGCCTGGAGATCCGCGGGAACACATGCATCAAGCCGCAATACGAAGCCTCGGGTTGGTAGAAGACAAGCTAAGGAAATATCTTCCAGAGAAAAAGGCGACATATCATAAGGAGAAGCGAAAGGAAGAACTTAAGCGCCAACCTTCGTGAAATGAAACAAGCGGGGTCGTCAGACGACGAAAATCGTAAAGCACGAAAGCAGGATGCAAGGAATATCATAGCACAAGTAAGAGTAAACAATGCGCGCCACGCGTGGAAAGAAGAAAATTACGAAGATGACGAAAAAGAGATGGGCGCGCTATGCTTTACCCGAAGGGTTCGCAGAACACGGGTACCCAAAGGATTTAAGCTGCCGCACGATCAGCAAAAGTATGATGGGTCGCAAGAACCCACGCTCTGTTTATCAGATTACCTACAAGCAGTACAAATACTCGGAGGAATGAGAGCAACAGCAATGCAAAGTTTGCAGTTACACCTCACCGACGCAGCGCGGTCCTGGCTAAATACCCTACCCAACGATTCCATCGGGAGTTGGGGGAACTAGAGACCCAATTCGCAAGAAATTTTTGCTCAACATACAAGCGCCCAGCATCACTGGAAGAAATCAAGTCGTGCATACAGAGGAAAGACGAAACTCTGCGCTCTTACATACAACGGTGGAGTGTAATCAAAAATTCTGCAGAAGATGTCTCTGACGAGCGGGCAATAGATGCTTTTTCGGCTGGCCTTCGTCGTTCGGACCTCGTGGAAGAGGTAGGGAGAACAAAGCCCAGGACAGTATCGGAATTAATGGAAGTAGCCAATAGATTCGCCGATGGAGAGGACGCATATAACAATAAGCGGGGACGTTCACCAGAAGTCGACAGAGCAAGCAGGCAAAGGTGAAGATACCGCAATGAAGGTAGCCAATCAGATAGCCGCGGGATATGAAAGAAGGGACGAGGAAGGCTATGAAAGTAGGGAGTTTCAAGCAAGAGGTAATCGTGGAGTAGAAAAGCCAAAGTATTCCGGCCCATCGGCGGAGGACATGCTCCATGGACTTTGTCGCATCCACTATGCATACCTAGATGGGAAGAGAGTTTCTAATCACCAGATGAAGGACTGCAGAACTTTCCTAAGGTTGCAAAGTGCCATGGACTCAAACCAAGGAGCACGTCAAGGAGGAAAGAGTACAAGTCAAGGATATCAAGTACAACATCTAGCAAAACATCTGGAGTCAAAAGTATATATATCTGCAATGATCCAACCAGTGCCGAAATCCAAGAAAGAACGGAAGAGCATATCCAGACAAGTAAATTTAGCAATATCATCACCACCAGCTACTACAGAGTACTTGAGATGGTCCGATCAACCAGTCAGATTTAGCAGAGCAGACCACCCAAGGAAAGTGCCCAGGCCAGGACACGCGCCAATGGTGCTAAAGATGCAAATAGGGGGTACGATATAGGTTGAGTATTCATGGACGCGGGGAGCGGCATAAACCTCATATACGCAAGAACCCTGAAGGCAATGTGCATCTCACTAGAAAGCCTAAAGCTAATAGATTGTTCTTTCCATGGAATAGTACCAGGAGGCGCAAATTACCCCCTCGGGAAAATAGAACTCGACGTCTGCTTCGGCAATAGCAACAATTATCACAGAGAAAAGTTAGAGTTTGAAGTCATGGATTGGCCTTCGCAGTATCACGCAATCCTGGGGCGCCCAGCATTTGCAAAGTTCATGGCAGTACCTCACTGCGCATATCTCACGCTCAAAATTCCAGGACCCAAAGGAACAATCACGGTGCAGGGCAGCTTTGAAGTATCAAACACTTGTGACAAAGAATTCAACAGCTGGCGCAAACCTTTGGCATGACAGCAGAATACGTAAGGTTAAAAGTTGAAACTGACCACAACGTGCTACCCGACGTCGGACGATCCCTGCCAGATCAGGCTTTCGATGCAACCCAAGACTCGAAGAAAATCCAGGTCCACCCTACGGACCCGAACAAGACTACCTCCATAGCAGTAAACTTGGATCCCGCATAGGAAAGCGCGCTCGTCGAGTTCCTCCGTGACCGCTGGAAAATCTTCGCCTGGTGTCCTTCAGACATGTCAGGGGTTCCCAGGGAACTCATTGAGCACGCACTAAATGTGGATCCTAAAGCAAAGCCAGTCAAGCAACCGTTGCGATAATTTGACGAACCCAAAAGGAAAGCAATAGCATTCGAGATACACAGGCTATAAAATGCAGGGTTCATCCGAGAAATCAAAGAATCGACTTGGGTGTCTAATCCAGTCATTGTCCCCAAGAAAAACACAGACGTACAAAGAGTGTGTGTCGACTACACATCTCTCAATAAGCACTTTCCAAAGGATCCCTTCCCTCTACCTCGCATTGATCAGATAATAGACTCAACAGTGGGGTGCACAAGGCTTTCCTTCCTGGACGCATATTCTGGTTATAACCAGATCAAGTTAAAGAAAGAAGACGAGGAAAAGACAGCTTTTATCACACCGTACGGCATGTTCTGCTACCAAGTCATGCCTTTCGGCTTAAAAAACACAGGAGCAACCTACCAGAGGATGATGCAAAACTGCCTCGGAAGCCAAATAGGATGCAACATTCAAGTCTACATCGATGACGTGGTCATCACCACAAGAAAAGAAGAATCCTTAATCAGTGATTTGGCAGAAACCTTCGACGACCTAAACAGGTACAAGCTTAAGCTTAACCCGACAAAATGTTCTTTTGGCGTGTCAGCAGGGCAACTTCTGGGATTCCTGGTATCAGCAAGAGGAATAGAAGCAAACCCAGAAAAGATCCAAGCAATACTAACGATGGGGAAACCAACAAAACTGCACGACGTACAGAAGCTCGCAGGGCGCGTCACGGCACTAAGTCGATTCGTCGCTCGACTGGGAGAAAAAGCACTTCCATTCTATGCACTCATGAAAAAGTCAAACGACAAATTCGAGTGGACAGAAGAAGCGGATACAGCTTTCGCACAACTGAAAAAACTGCTCTCCACACCGCTGGTGCTGGTCGCACCAAATGAAAAAGAGCCGCTACTACTATATATTGCAGCAACACATCAAGTGGTGAGCACAGTATTAGTAGTCGAAAGAAGTGAAGAGGGAAAAGCTCATGGAGTTTAGAGGCCAGTATATTTCCTCAGCGAAGTATTATCCCCAACAAAACAGAGGTACCCACACTATCAAAAACTTGCGTATAGTGTATTCACATCAGCACGAAAGCTACGGCAATATTTCATGGTGCATCCAATCATAGTGGTTAACGAAGCACCACTATCCAACATATTGAACAAACCTTCAACAACAGGACGTGTCTCCTTATGGGGGATCAAATTGTCACCCCTGGACATCACGTACGAAAAGCGAAAAGCAATCAAATCCCAAGTGCTGCCAGATTTCACAGCAGAATGGCTAGAATTGCAAAACACAGGACCACCAGATCTATCAAGTGTGTGGACAATGTACTTCGACGGATCAAAAGGAGTCCAAGGCGCAGGCGCAGGAGTAGTCCTGATATCACTGCAAGGCGACAAGTTAAAATATGTTCTAAGGATGAGTTTCCCTCAAGCTTCTAATAATGAAGCCGAATACGAGGCCCTGCTCCACGGAATGAAAATGGCCAAAGCATGCGGAGCAATGCTGTGGCAGTGTGTGATGGTGTAAATCACCATCCAGTTGGGAACCCCAAGAGGAAGGTTTGATGAGTACAGCAGCGAGTTTTCCCTCAGTAAGAAACCAAGGTTTGTCAGTCCAGGAAAAAGCCAAACTCCAGAAGGTGATGCTTGCTAGCTTCGTGACACTCCAACAAGGGCGCCGTTTACGACACTTGTTGACACGCCTTCAACTAGTAGCAACGCAGAACCTGCACACAACACAACCAAATACTTTTCTCCCAACTTACGATGAGGTTGCAAATCTCACCGGTTTGCTGTAAACAAAGGAATGAGCGTATCGAGTGGAAAGCAATAGTAATATGCGAGAAAGTAAACAGTGTGAGTAAAGTAAACGGGTGATAGCAATATAAAGGAAATTGGACTGGGGTCCACAGTTCACTAGTGGTGTCTCTCCATAAGATAAATAACAACATGCTGGGTGACGAGGGTTAACTCGACAAATGTCCTAGATGAAGGACTTAGGATCGGGGAGATAGGGCGTCAGACGAACTCGAAGGTAAAGTTAGTCGAAATAGGTGTGTATCGAAAGTAAACTTGGGTGTTCAACCTGGCTTGCTTTCAATCTGCCCTACACCGTCCCCTCCTGGCCCCTATATATAGGTGGCCAGGTCTCGAGGATCGGGTAGGGTCCGATACAGATTACAAATATCGACATACAGTAATAACTCGTATTCGACTATCATTACAATTGGGCCTAGCACAACGGGCCTCAGGGGTACTCAACTAACGGGCTCTATTAGCTATACCCTTGTCAGTAGCCCCTGAGATTCTACCAGAATTGCAGATTCAGGTTGAATCTCTAATCTTCAAATCTTTGACTTGATCAATTCTTCATATCTTCAAATCTTCGACTTGGTCTTTCGACTTATATTTCATGATAATATTCTGCTCGCAAGGGGTTTTGATGATCAAGCCTGACAACTCTGACGGATCAAGAGGTCAGTTAACTGCCGGAACAGATACTTGTCACCTACTTCAAATTCAATCCCCTTGGACTTGAATTCGGGATACCGGTCAAACCCATTCTTTTGCCGCATTTAGGACTTACAAAGAATGAATCCCAGTGGTTCTCAGGGTACCTAGTGCGTCCACCAGGATTTTCTTCGCGTCGTAGACACGGATACATACCAGCAGAGCGCATCCATGTGCGTATACCAGGCCACACAGGACGGATCCCGGGGTCTTACCTTCGTCACAAGTCACGGCATTCGAGTTTCGTTGTGATAACGCAACTCGAGAATCTTATGTCGCAGTCAAATTTTGACTGAAAATATTCGGGTTTCTACAACCATAAAACTCGCTCCCGATGGGAGTAACACTTCTCCAATCTCCAATGCTTTACCAATGAATATCGTCGGGTGCGCGCTCAGCGCTCCCGATGGGAGTAGCCCCCGAGGCTATAGTCGAAAAAGGGTTTTTCGAGTATAGGCTCAAGACATAATGTAGCCCGTCATACTTTAACTCGAAACACTTCAACTTCAAGATTCTTCAACTCGAGATACTTTCAAGAACACCTTGCCGTCGAGTATTAGTCCACTACTTTAATGAAGAGTTGTATTCGACTTTTTTGAAAGTAACAGCCCCCAAGGCTATAACCAAAAATCCTTCATAGATGATCCTTTTCATAAATTCAGCATTTGTCGGCGCCATCCTTTTACCTTTATATATTTACTTTATCGCTTCAATGATGACGTAGCTCTTCATCAGTGCGAACCGTTTTATGGGTAACACTGTAACTTCCGCGATTTTGTGATCGTTTAACGGGCTGCACGATTTTTGACCGTTGGTGGGCTGCCGTTTCCGATCTTTGCACCACGTCTCAGCCCACGATCCTTCTCCCAGAAGATATATAAATGGCATAGTGGGGAATCGTACTGTTTACCAGCTCGTTGCCTCCGCCGCCTCCATTGCCGATCTCCTCTGCCTCTTCCTCTCTTGCGGAGCCCCCAAGCGCACTTTTGTGCTGAATGCGCGTGAAGCATCTGGCCACCAAGAGCGATATGGCCAAGTCCTCTGCCACCAACTGGGTTCGCTCCACCATCACCAAGAAGGAGGTGGAGAAGGCCACGGCGGACGGCCTCATCGCCGCCCAGGACTCCATCAAATTCCCCAGTACTGAACGGATCCCGAAGCCCCCGAGCGGTTATCGGGTAATGTTCCTTGCTTTCCTTCTCCGCGGCCTCTCTCTTCCTGCCCATGAGTTTCTCCGTGGGCTTCTATTTGTTTACGGTGTGCAGCTCCATCAGCTCACACCAAATTCACTTCTGCACATTGCTTGCTTCGTGACTCTTTGCGAGTCATTTTTGGGCATTGAGCCCCATTTCACTCTCTGGAGATCAATCTTTCGACTCCGCCCCAATGTTTCTCTGGCAAGGAAACCCGAACTGGGCGGAGCCGTCGTTTCTGTGCGCCCGGAAGCGCAATACCTTGAATTTTCCATGGCCGCATCTGTCCAAGGGTGGAGGACCAAGTGGTTCTACATCAAGGATCGCAAATCCTCTCCTGAAGATGAATTCGGCTTGCCTCCCTTTGACGCTTCTCAGGAGGTGAAGAAATTGAAGTCATGGGACTCACTTCCCTCAGATGCAGAAGTTGAACAAATTCTTCCTCTTCTATCCCGCATTCAAGCTCTGAAAACAGGCCTAGGAGGTGCCTTGTCGGGTATCCAACTCATGGCGTTTTTCATACAACGGCGAGTTCAACCCCTACAGCACCGCCTCACCAATCTTTGGACTTACTCTGGCTTAGAAGACCCTACTCGCATATCTGAGGATCTGATGTCGAAAGAAGATGTCGACAAGCGAGTCAGGAATCTCACCAAGCTCACCAAGGAACATTCAGTTGCTGATTTGACTGCAGATTTCTTCGACTCCGTGCACCCTCTTCCTGAGGTATACATCCCTGTATCCATTTTTTGTCAGACTTTTCTTAGTTTCGACTTGCGCTGCTCTTGGCCTCTGCACTCTGCTGATTTATTAATACACAGGGTCACCAATTCATTGTTTCTCGTCCTCCTCTTCCGGAGGCAGGGCCCCTACCAGCTGATCTCGCCTCTCCTGTATCTGAAGCCCCTGAGGCTGACGAAAGTCAGGACGAAGAGGATGTCGAAGAATCAGAAAATGAGACTAGCTCGTCGACGTCGCTTCCTTCCGCACTTGCTGACGAGGTTGGTGTCGACAAGAAAAGGAAGCGTATCGACGACATTGCTTCCTCGAGCTCTGCGGCGGCTGGTAAAGCCCCCGTTATTGTGGAAGATCTCGAATACTTTGACATGCTATCATCGTAAGTATTGTAATCATATCTCTCAATTTTCCTTGTCTTGTTTTCATAACTTGCTCTTGTCATGCAGTGATGATGAAGAGCCGCCGGCATATGCTACGGCTGCTTCTCCTGCGGCCCCTAATGAGCCAGCTGAGCCAGATGTTGCTCTGAGGATTACCAGGGCCTCTGTAAAGAAGATTTCTCAAACTAAAGCCCGCAACCTCAAACGCTCGAAGAAAGCCACAGAAGCCGACGTTTCTCTAGAGGCCCATGTATCGACGGTTTCTTCTGATGATGTGAGTAACTCTTATTTGCCTGCTTTCCTTTTATACACTCCTTCTCTGACATGCTCTTTTCTTCAGGCTTTAGTAAAGAGATTCATCGATTTGGGCACTGAATGTGCGGGGTACCTAAAGGTTGCAAAAGCTTCCGAAGGTGCAATTTTGACGTTCAGTCATTACTTTTCCTTTGTGCTCTGTCTTATGCTGCTTGTCTGACTCCCTTTTGTCTTCTTTTGTAGCTATCTTAGCAACAGCCAATGCTCGCATTGCATCGCTGGAGGCGGAGCTCAAAGCTTCGCAGAAAGCTTATGACGCTGCGACCGCTGCTAAGGCAATTGCTGAGAAGTCGCAGAAATCTGCGATTGCCAAGGCGAAGAAAGCTGAGAAGGCGTTAGCTGATGCCAACAAGGAACATGCTCAACGAGAGCAAGCCGTGGCGGAACGTCTTCACACCATGTCTTCTGCCGCTGAAAGTAAGATCTTCGACTTGTTTTTATATTTTCGACTTCTGTTGCACTCGTATACCTGTTGTCACTTGTCTCTTCTTTTTCTTTTCTATTTCTGCAGAATTTACCGGGGTATCTTCGTCGGCTTTGCCAACAGATGATGATCCCCTGATGGATGCGGTTAACCTACTCGAAGAAAACTGGATATCTATCCAGGAAACTTTTGAGTTGGTTAGCCGCGTCTTATCACGGCTGTTTGCTGGTTTGTGGCCGAAGAAAAGGGTGACAGTTCCGAAGGACAGCTTGGCTGAACTCGCCAAGTCCTTCGATACTACTGAAGACCCCACTCTCCAGCTGAAGGGGCTGTCCATTAAACGCGGCGCTGAGGGTGCTATTGTGCTTTCTCTTGCGCACGGTACGGACTTCGACTGGGAGAGGGTTAGCTCTCCTCATGGCCACACCCGTGACCAGATGAAGGTGTTTTTCGAGAAGGCGAAGAAGTTGGCACCTGCATTGTTGACAACGATTTCTCCTTCAGCAGCCTCTGCGGTGCCTGCTGCACCACCTCCAGCGGCGAAAGATCCAGTGCCACCGTCGACTTCTAGCGAGGAAGCTGCCGCGCCCCCTTCTACCACGGATCAGAATGCTGAGGTGGCGTAGACTCAGCTTCTTTGTAGCTTTTTAGTTTTCTCCTTTTGAATGTAAAGTGCAACCCGAGAACTTTAGCCATAGGGTTGTAGTCTTATGTAAATATATCCTCTTCGTATGAAGTTTTATGCTGCCTTTCTGAAATTGTTTCTCTTTTCTTTTCTTTTGTAGTCGATACATGTTCCTGATCCTTTGGCTCATGGTTCTGCTCCTTCCTCTGCCCGTGGATTCGATCCTCAGATTTCGTCGACTCCTAGTCGATGCAATCAATGCGCAGAATATTCTTCGAGGATATCTGACCTTGAAACTCGCCTATCCTTGGCCAAACGCCAAGCGCAGATGGCTATTAAAAAGGCTAGCCAGGCCAGTGGCTATATGAAGAAAATCTCTTCCCTTGAAGAAAAGGTCTCCAGCTTAATGGCGAAGGTTGTTCATAATGAAGAGTGCGAGTCCTTTATTCTTGGCATTGTCGAGTCTGCTTGCGAGCTGTTGCGATGTGGGTTTTCTTTTGACTCCTTCTTTCATTGTTTGTGCGCTGCTGCTCTTGTGACCTCTTTGCCATTGTAGGTACTTGTTTGGATTTTGCTGCTGAAGAACGTCGAGTTGCTAAGCGAAATACTGCTTTGGAGAGAATGTCGACTGGCTGCGAGACTTTGTGGTCTGACCCTCGACGCCGGAGCGCCATTGTATTGCTTCAAGACCGTGCCCAGCATATTGGCGAATCAGTTGATGGTTGCCGACGAGCTCTCACAACTATGCACTCCGTCATGCTTCCTCGTAATCCTTTACCTGCAACTTTCCCTCTTCTTCTTGATACTTTCAGATCAAGTCATCGTATTCATAGGCTGATAGAGCTGAACTTAGTGGCTGGTGCCAATTTTGCTCTCGGGTGGATACGCAAGTGGCACCCGAGGTTGAATTACAGCACTATGTCCCTAAGTTTGGCTCCAGGTGGAGCTAACCTTCGAGTACATATGGAGAACACGTTGCAGCCTGCTCGGAGACTCGTGGCTAGGCTTCTAGAAGCGGATGCTGCATTTTTCCGCGAGTACCATTATTTGGACCCTTTAGGCGTAGATGATTCTGACAACCCGTTGTTGTAATGTTTTGTGTATATGGAACGCGAGAGTATCTTATTTTGCGACTGTTGTGTCGAAAAATTTATTCTCAAAGCGTTATTGTGTAAGTCGTGCGTTTGCCGCATTTTCCCTTTGGAAAGATTCGTAAACTCGAATATGAGGAACGATTTATCTTTATGTATACTTGTAATATAAGATACATGGGGTGACCCAAGAGATCCGGCCTATGACCTGTGTTCTGGATCTAGAGGGCATTGCCCCTGGTATAACTCGTGGCTTTTATAGCCTTTGTGTCCTGCTCTTCTTTATGTTTACAACGTCACAGTTTTCTCTTCTTCTCCTGCGCCTTTGCCTTCTCCTGGTGTTTCTACTCGTGGTTTCTTTGCCTCGGGCTCCGCGACGCGTCCTTCGAGTAGCTTGATGCCTTCTGTAGTCGTGTTCTTCACCTTTTCCGCATAGTTGGCTATCATGCCAAAGTTTTGTGCCATCTTGTGGAACTCCCTGTCGCAAAGATCTGAGACTTCAAAACTTCCTTTGACTGTAATTATTCCTCTTGGTCCTGGCATTTTAAGTACTAAATATGTATAGTGAGGCACTGCCATGAATCGCGAAAACGCGGGTCGTCCGAGGATCGCGTGATACTGTGATGGCCAGTCCATGACTTCGAAGTCTAGCTTTTCTCTTCTATAGTTGTGTCGGTTGCCGAAGCAAACATTGAGTGCTATTCGACCCAGCGGGTAATTGGCACTTCCTGGTACGATTCCATGGAAGGAACAATCTGTTGGCTTCAGGAACTCTAGTGATATATGCATTGCTCGGAGTGTTTTCGCGTATATCAAGTTAATTCCACTCCCTGCATCCATGAATATTATGTCGACATCATACGCGCCGATTTGAGCTTTGAGTACCAAAGGCGCGTTTCCTGGCCGAGGTACTGTTATAGGGTGATCTTCTCTGTTGAACTCTATTGGTTGCTCTGACCAATGCAGATATTCTGTTGTAGCTGGAGGCGACAGGACTGCTAGATTGACTTGTCGAGTTATACTTTTTTCATCTTTGTTCGACTTGGGCACAGGTTGTATCATTGCTGTGATGTGTCCTTTTGATGGGACGTACCCTTCGTCGTCGTCGTGTCCCTTGTTTTGCTGGTCTTGTCCCTGAGGAGTTCCGTTGTTTCCTTGCTGGCTTGTTGGGGGATTGTTACTTCCTTCGAATCCTTGTCGCCTTGCTTCGGTTTGTTTGTTTATTGCTGCTTCTTGTAATTTTAGGAATGTCGTGCAGTCTTTCATTGCATGCCTTGATACTCGCTTCCCGTCGACGAACGCTGAGTGTATATGACAAGGCCCATTGAGCATATCTTCTGGTGATGGGTTATACTCTCTGGATTCTCTTGGTGGGAACTTCTTATAGTCCTCTTTTCCGTAAGTTCGATATCCCGAGCTTCTGCGATCGTTTCCTTGATAACTGTTGTTTTTATATCCTGCGGCGACTTGACTGTGAGAGCCGTAGGTATCGTAGTTTCGGGATCGTCTCCTTTGACTTCCATATCTATTTCTTCTGTCGTCCTCTGGAGATCGTGTCCGTTTGTTGTTGCACGCATCTTCTCCATCCGCGAATCTGTTTGTTGTGTCCATAAGATCGGACACTGTTTTTGGCTTGATTCTACCCATCTCTTCGACTAGGTCTCTTCGCCTTAATCCAATGATGAACGCGTCTATTGCTCTTTCGTCTGAAACTTCGACTGCTGAATTTTTGATGAGGCTCCATCTTTGGATGTACGCCCGCAGCGTTTCGTCGCGTTGCTGTACGCACGCTTTGACTTCTTCTATTGATGCTGGCCATTTGTATGTCGACCTGAAGTTACTTGTAAATTGCTTTGTGAGATCTTCCCAGCTTCCAATGGATTCTTTTTCTAATTTGCTCAACCATGACCTTGTTGCGCCGGTGAGGTGTAGTTGCAAACTTTGCATTGCTGTTTCTTTGGTTCCTCCTAATATTTGAACTGCTTGTAAGTAATCTGCGAGCCATGATTGTGGTTCCTGTGACCCGTCGTATTTTTGCTGATCATGAGGTAACTTGAATCCCTTAGGAACTGGAGTGGTGCGAACCCTGCGGGTAAAGCACGATGCCCCCATCTCTTTTTCGTCGTCTTCATAGTCGCGCCTTTCGTTCGGGGATCGCGATCTTCGAGTTCCACCATGCTGTTTTGGTGATGGAGATCGAGATCGGTGTTTACTACTTCTATGCCGAGGACTATTATGACGGCGAGGTGACCTTGCTTTGTGTGCTTCCTTGTGATGATGTGCTTCTTCTCCTTTTGCTGATAGCTTGTGGCCTACCATGTTGAGTCTGTTCAATGCTGCTCTGTGCATGTGCTCCCTAGGATCTCCTGGACTTGGTCGAGTTGTGAGCAGATATGCCTGCGCTGCTACTAATGCTGCTTCAGGTGTTTTTGGTAGGATGTTCCCCTGCTCATCGACCGATAGGAAGGACGAGTCGAGGTTTTTCGAGATACTTTGTCTGTCGGAGTACTCGAGGTTGTCGTACCTTGAGCCATGTCGATGATTTTTCCTTGCGTTGCTGTATGATGCGTCGCTTCGTGCTTTTCGAGCGGCTTCGCTAGCTGCAATGGCTGAATTTTTCCTTCTTTGTATCTCTATCTTTTCCTTTGCTAACTGCTTTGCTTGCTGCCGTAGGGCGTAATGATACCCAAAAAGCATGTCTTTGCTGGAATTTGATGGTATTGGCGTGCCGTGTTCTACGGCTTCTCTTATTATTTTCCACTCGTCGACTGATAGTCGAATTTTTTCCCTGGCTGTGAGGGATTCCACTGTTTGCCCTTCTGCTAGATGATTTGCTCCTCTATCAATATTTGCTGGGTTTATCACTGGGTTGTTATTTTCATCGAATTCTTCTGAGTTGTCTCCCACAATGGCGAGCACCTGGCACTGTTTACCAATGTTGTTATTGAAGCTTGAGAGGATCGAGTCGTCGTCTTCAGAAAGCTCTAAACCTGTTTTCCATGTGTCTGTTGATTTATCTGAGATATCGTCGAGACAGATCACGAGATCGTTGAATTGGATTTCTGCGTTGAAGTTATCCTTCGCGTTGTTGTCTTCTGAGACTTTTCCTTTTTGTACTTCTTCTAGGCTGACCGGCGAGTTTACCTCGCTGGAGGAGCCGTCGGAATACTCCATTATTTCTGTTGCTTCAGGCTCTCTTGCCGATGGATCTTGTTTCGTCGGGTCCGAAAGACGGGACGAACCCGACGGCCCGATGAGGATGCTCAGACTTCCGATGGTTAGTTCCACCTCTTGACTTCCGTCGACTTCTGAACTGCTGTTGGCTAAAAGCGAAAAAGCCGTCGAATTCATGATCCCAACGCCCAAAGTCCCCACGGTCGGCGCCAATTGACGAGGGTTAACTCGACAAATGTCCTAGATGAAGGACTTAGGATCGGGGAGATAGGGCGTCAGATGAACTCGAAGGTAAAGTTAGTCGAAATAGGTGTGTATCGAAAGTAAACTTGGGTGTTCAACCTGGCTTGCTTTCAATCTGCCCTACACCGTCCCCTCCTGGCCCCTATATATAGGTGGCCAGGTCTCGAGGATCGGGTAGGGTCCGATACAGATTACAAATATCGACATACGGTAATAACTCGTATTCGACTATCATTACAATTGGGCCTAGCACAACGGGCCTCAGGGGTACTCAACTAACGGGCTCTATTAGCTATACCCTTGTCACTGGGTAAACAAATTACAGTTCGGCAATTGATAGAATAAAAACAACATGCATACGTCGAGAGGATCACTATGAGATTTACTCTGGGCATTACAACAAAATACATATATCGCCATCCAACTGCATCTATGACTAATAATCCACTCACGGGGAATCAATCCGAGGACCCCTTGAGTATTAAGTTGCAAACAACAGATAACTGCATTAAGCAAAGTGTGTAATGTAAACAAAGCATATGCCCTTGGACATAAGAATGTTGTTTTCTCCCTAGTGGCAACAGCACATCTACAACCTTAGAGGTTTCTGTCACTCCCCCAGATTAAATAGAGGCATGAACCCAACTATCGAGCATAAATACCCCCTCTTGGAGTCACTAGTATCTACTCGGCCAAGATAGCTACTAACAACGGAGAGCATGCAAGATCATAAACAACATAGAGATAACATAAGATAATATTCAGCATATCAACTCAATCATAACACCAATATTCATCGGATCCAAACAAACACAACATGTAGAATTACATAACGGTGATCTCGATCATGTAAAGCGGCTCATGAGATCTAAACATGAAGCACATGGTGGAGAAGACAACCAACTAGCTACTGCTATGGACCCATAGTCCAAGGTAGACTACTCACTCATCGCGCCGGAGGCAAGCATGGCGATGAAGAAGACCTCCGGTGGTGATTCCCCTATCCGAAAGGGTGCCGGGAAGAGCTTCTGGACCCCCCCGATCTCGGGTCGACGCTGGCGGCGGATCGCGATGTGTTTCTAGAAAATTGATTGGGTGTTTAGGTTTTTCCCGTCGGGGGGTCTTTATAGGTGAAGGGGCAGCGTCAGAAGTGGACCGAGGCGGCCTCACACATAGGGGGCGCAGCCAGGGCCTGGGCCGCGCCGCCCTATTGTGTGGCCGGCTCGTGGCCCCTCTCCGTCTCCTCTTCGGTTCTCTGGAAGCTTTGGTAAATTTCTGGATGTTTGGCTTTTGTTTCATCCAATTCCGAGAATATTTCCTGTGTAACTTTTCTGAAACACAAAAATAGGAGAAAATAGGGAACTGGCACTGTGGCATCTCGTTAATAGGTTAGTTCCGGAAAATGCATAAAAATGCCACGAAGTGTAACGAAACACTAAGCAAATGGTGTGAAAACAAGCATGGAGCATCAAAAATTATAGATACGTTTGAGACGTATCAGCACCCCCAAGCTTAACTCCTGCTCGTCCTCGAGTAGGTAAGTGATAACAAAGAAATTATTTTTGAGGTGACATGCACCTACACAATCTTGACCATATATGTAAGCGTTGTGTGTTGGGATCAAAAGAACTTAAAACATGGGCATGAAAGATATAATCTTGATAGAAGAAACTTAGCAACCATGTTATAACATGAAGAAGAACATAAACGAAAGATCATGAAAATAAAACAATGAAAGTCAAACGTGTGTTCAAATCATATGGAAAAACATAGCAAATGGTTTTCAGCTTGTCCTTCATGGAATAGCAAAACATAAATGCATAGGACACCTTCAAGTTTAAGAGGGCGACTAGATACAAATAATTTAAGAACAAGTCAAACCAAAATCATGAATCAATCAATGAAAACTTTGGGACAATGCATATTACACTAAGAATGACAACTATGCTCTCTTAGACGGTGCATAAAGATAGAAGGTGGTGACTCAACATAAAAGTAAAAGAAAGGCCCTTCGCGGAGGGAAGCAGTGATTGCACATGTGCTAGAGCTTTTCATTTGTAATACAGATAGATAAAAATTGGGTTTTGAGAGGTGGTTGTTTTTGTCAACGACTGGCAATGGGGTTCTTACTATCTTCCATACAAAAATGAAGCAAGTTTTCGAGAGAGAGATTGGCACTTTTGTGCTCTTTTATAAAGCTTGGCACTCCTCCCCACCTTTTTTTCCTTTCACAAACCATGGCTAACCGATTCCATCGGGTGCCCACCAACATTCACATACCATGGAGGAGTGTCTTTTTTCTTTTCTTTTTTTTCCTTTTTTTTGGAATGAAACAATATGGAAGATAGCAAATCCGACCACTACATCCCCATGAGCTGAAAACAGTGTCACAAAATGAGAAGTGTTTTGAAGGTTTTTTGAAATGTAGCACATGAAAATTTACTTGGAATGGCTTGCAAATACCATGCATAGGAATTTATAGTGGACACAATGGCAAACTTGGTTTTTGGGAGTTGGATGCACGAGTAGAGCTCATACTCAGTACAAAATGAGGGCTAGCAAAAGACTGGGAGCGACCAACTAAGAGAGCAATAACGGCCATAATCATGCAAATCGACAAAGCAACATTAAAAGAAGCATAAGATGGCATCAAAAGTCAAAAACTAAATGATCATAGAGGCAATGGCGACTTTGTATGAGTCTAACATGTGTGAGCATGTGCCAAGTCAACCCAAATAAAGCATCAAGGAGAAAACCAAAATAATGCTTCCAAATAATAAAAACAATGCATGATTTTTTCAAAGGCTCATTAAGCAATCTCAGTCATTTGAGACAAGTTATGCTACAGCAAAACCACTAAGCATACTATCAAAAAGACATCAAGCACGACATGCAAAAGCCTAGGCCGCAGTCTACACAAGCTCCTTTTTGTACCACTTTTTTGCATGAAACTTTTTCTCTTTTCCAACACCATTCGAACCTTTTTAAAACAACTTTTTTGATGAAAACCAAATGGACCAGAGGTCATAATACACCTTGATGCAAAGATATAACAAGGTCTGAACACAAATCAAGGCAAAAAACAAAAGCTAAATGCAGTTCTAGAAAAAGAGAACACTCGTTGAACGATAAGAGTGAAAAACGGAGTGTTCTTGGCAAATGAAAAGCAAGGCAACTTCTCCAAAAGAAATTTGTTGGGGTCCAACCATTTATTGCAGCAAACAAAACTAAACAAAACTGAAAACTAAAACAACTGACGCTCCAAGAAAAACGCATAGTGCATGAAGCAATAAAAATATAGTGTGTTGAAAGGTGACCTGATTTTTGCCGATGAAAAAGGGGTGCCTCGGGGGCATCCCAAGCTTTGACGCTTATACCTCTTGGATATTTCTTGGGGTGCATGGGCATCCCCAAGCTTGAGCTTTTGTCCATTCTTCAACTCATCTCATCATTCTCCAATCCCTACACTTGAAAACTTCCTTCATACAAAACTCAACACAATTCTATTAGCAACATTAGCATAAGCATAACATTGAATCAACCCCTTTTTTCTTCAGGTTTCAACTCAAAACCACCACATATAAAGCATATACTACTGTAGCAACTTCCCTAAAAGTTCCGTGATCAAAAGAACTCAAAAAGAAAGCGATCGAGCGGCAAACACAAATATTGGTAGAAATCTGTCAAAACAGAACAACTGACAAAGGTCGAATTTTTAGAGGGTTTTCTGTTGCTCAAATCAAAAAGTGTTAAACTAATGAAAGTTTGGATATAACCTGGGGCATATGCACAAGAAATCGCAGGACCAAAAGATATACTGAGAATTTTCACGAATTTTTACGGTGCAGCACCGAAATCTGTTTCAGGACAGCAACATCCCCAAATCTTACCTCACTCAAATTAGAGGCTTCTCTTGGCACAAAAATGATAAGGAGAGGTTATTACAGTATTAATAACTTCCAAGACTCAAATAAAAGAAAAAGAACTGAAAGTAAAACATTGGGTTATCTCCCAAGAGTGCTTTTCTTTAACGCCTTTGAGCTAGGCGCAAAAAGTGCGAATCAAGTAATATCGAAAGAGACATTAAGCTCATAATTTGCTCTAAGAATAGAGTCAAAAAGTAATTTCTTTCTCTTTCTAGGGAAGTGCTCCATACCTTTCTTGAGTGGGAATTTATATTTGATGGTGCCTTCCCTCATATCAGTGATGGCACCTACAGTTCGAAGAAAGGGTCTTCATCTTTCTAGCCATCTCATCTTCTCTTTCCCACCTGGCATGCAATTCTGCTAGCATCCTAACATTTGCATCAATTCTAACTTGGATAGTATTAGCAGTGGCAAAAGTATTGTTCTCCTTCACATCATTAGGCAACACTTTTAATTTCAGAAGTTCAACATCATGAGCAAGGCTATCAACTTTAGAAGCAAGAATATCAATTTTGCCTAACTTTTCCTCAACAGACCTGTTAAAAGCAGTTTGCTTACCGATGAAGTCCTTGAGCATTACCTCAAGATCGGAGGGCGCGACCCTAGTGTTTGTTGGAGGAATTACCATAAGAGTTACCATAACCATTACTATTGGTAGAAGGATACGACCTATAATTGTTACTAGCAAAATTATTCCTATAAGCATTGTTGTTAAAATTATTATTTCTAATAAAGTTTACATCAACATGCTCTTCTTGAGCAACCAAAGAGGCCAAAGGAACATTATTAGGATCAACATGAGTTCTATCATTAGAAAGCATAAGCATTATAGCATCAATCTTTTCACTCAAGGAAGAGGTTTCCTCAACAGAATTTACCTTCTTACCTTGTGGAGCTCTCTTGGTGTGCCATTCAGAATAATTTACCATCATATTGTCGAGAAGCTTTGTTGCGGCGCCCAAGGTAAGGGACATAAAAGTGCCTCTAGCAGCTGAATCCAATAGGTTCCTTGAAGAAAAATTCAGTCCTGCATAAAAAGTTTGGACAATCATCCAAGTAGTCAGTCCATGAGTGGGGCAATTCTTTATCATAGATTTCATTCTTTCCCAAGCCTGAGCAACATGTTCATTATCAAATTGGCTAAACTTCATAATATTGCTATGCAAAGCTATAATCTTAGCAGGAGGATAGTATCTTCCAATAAAAGCATCCTTACACTTAGCCCATGAATCAATACTATTTTTAGGCAAAGACAGCAACCAATTCTTAGCTTTTCCTCTCAAAGAAAAAGGAAACAACTTAAGCTTAATAATATCACTCTCTACATCCTTATATTTCTGCATCTCACATAGCTCAACAAAATTGTTGAGATGAGCTGTAGCATCATCAGTACTAGCACCAGAAAATTGCTCTTTCATAACAAGGTTCAATAAAGCAGGCTTAATCTCATAAAAATTTGCAGCAGGAGCAGGTGGCACAATAGGAGTGCAGATAAAATCACTATTGTTAGTGCTAATAAAATCACACAACTTGGTGTTCTCAGGAGTAGCCATTCTAGCAAAACTAAAAGAGGACAAGTAAAAACAACTATAAGGAAACTAATTTTTGTGTGTTTTTGATAAAACGATGTAAGTAAAAATAAGGTAAAGCAAAAATTAAAACAAAGTAAAGGATGTGCGTGCGAAACTCCCCTTGCAGAAGTCTCCTTTTTCCCCGGCAACGGCGCCAGAAAAATCTTTGTTGTGGCGGTGTGTGATGGTGTAAATCACCGTCCAGTTGGGAACCCCAAGAGGAAGGTTTGATGAGTACAGCAGCGAGTTTTCCCTTAGTAAGAAACCAAGGTTTGTCAGTCCAGGAAAAAGCCAAACTCCAGAAGGTGATGCTTGCTAGCTTCATGACACTCCAACAAGGGCGCCGTTTACGACACTTGTTGACACGCCATCAACTAGTAGCAACGCGGAACCTGCACACAACACAACCAAATACTTTGCTCCCAACTTACGATGAGGTTGTCAATCTCACCGGTTTGCTGTAAACAAAGGAATGAGCATATCGAGTGGAAAGCAATAGTAATATGCGAGAAAGTAAACAGTGCGAGTAAAGTAAATGGATGATAGCAATATAAAGGAAATTGGACCAGGGTCCACAGTTCACTAGTGGTGTCTCTCCATAAGATAAATAACAACATGCTGGGTAAACAAATTAAAGTTGGGCAATTGATAGAATAAAGACAACGTGCATACGTCGAGAGGATCACTATGAGATTTACTCTGGGTATTACAACAAAATTCATAGACCGCCATCCAACTTCATCTATGACTAATAATCCACTTGCGGGGAATCAATCCGAGGACCCCTTGAGTATTAAGTTGCGAACAACAGATAACTGCATTAAGCAAAGTGTGTAATGTAAACAAAGCATATACCCTTGGACATAAGAATGTTGTTTTCTCCCTAGTGGCAACAGCACATCTACAACCTTAGAGGTTTCTGTCACTCCCCCAGATTAAATAGAGGCATGAACCCAACTATCGAGCATAAATACCCCCGCTTGGAGTCACTAGTATCTACTCGGCCAAGATAGCTACTAACAACAGAGAGCATGCAAGATCATAAACAACATAGAGATAACATAAGATAATATTCAGCACATCAACTCAATCATAATACCAATATTCATCGGATCCCAACAAACACAACATGTAGAATTACATAACTGTGATCTCGATCATGTAAAGCAGCTCACGAGATATAAACATGAAGCACATGGTGGAGAAGACAACCAACTAGCTACTGCTATGGACCCATAGTCCAAGGTAGACTACTCACTCATCGCGCCGAAGGCAAGCATGGCGATGAAGAAGACCTCCGGTGGCGATTCCCCTCTCCGGCAGGGTGTCGAGAAGAGCTTCTGGACCCTCCCGATCTCGGGTCGATGGCGGCGGCGGATCGCGATGTGTTTCTGGAAAATTGATCGGGTGTTTAGGTTTTTCCCGTTGGGGGGTCTTTATAGGCGAAGGGGCAGCGTTAGAAGTGGACTGAGGCGGCCTCACACATAGGGGGCGCGGTTAGGGCCTGGGCCGCGCCGCCCTGTTGTGTGGATGGCTAGTGGCCCCTCTCCGTCTCCTCTTCGGTTCTCTGGAAGCTTCGGTAAATTTCTGGATGTTTGGCTTTTGTTTCGTCCAATTTCGAGAATATTTCCTGTGTAACTTTTCTGAAACACAAAAACAGCAGAAAACAGGGAACTGGCACTGTGTCATCTTGTTAATAGGTTAGTTCTGGAAAATGCATAAAAACGCCACGAAGTGTAACAAAACACTAAGCAAATGGTGTGAAAACAAGCATGGAGCATCAAAAATTATAGATACGTTTGAGACGTATCAAGCAACTCGACTGAAAATATTCGGGGACTCGAACCTCGTCGTCCAACAAGTGATAAACAGGTGCGACGCCATCAGCGACAATATGACAGCATACAGAAACTTATACTACTATCTAGAGGGAACATTCGATGGATGCAAAGTTTCACACGTCAGCAGGGCCAGCAACAAGGAAGTCGATAATTTAGCAAATATCGGGTCCCAGTGCCTGGCTATACCGCCAGGAGTCTTTTGGGAATAAATCATAGAGAGGTCAATAAAGAATATCAAACCTTCGACTACAGAAGAACAGGGCCAACACCAAGCAATAGGCTCGGGGGCTGGCAAGCCTGGCAAAGAAAGCACAGCAGAACCAGAAGAAGTTATGATGATCGAAGAAACCTGGATGTAGTCATATTTGGCATATATGATAAACAAGGCACTATCCGAAGACACAGTGGAAGCAAAAAGGATAATACGACGATCCAAGGCCTTCGTCGTGTTACAAGGAAATCTATACAAGAAAAGCATAATGGGCGTTTTGCAATGATGCGTCACTCCTCACGAAGGACAAGAAATACTAAAAGACATCCATGTAGGAGTATGTGGGCATCACGCTAGCAGCAGAGCCATTGCAGCTAAACCCTTTCGGGCAGGGTTCTACTGGTTAACAGCCATTGAAGACGCGAAAGCTATAGTCAGAAAATGCGAGGCTTGTCAACGTTTCGCATCTCGACCACATGCGCCGGCAACAGAATTATAGCCGATACCATTATCCTGGCCTTTTGCGCAATGGGGTCTCGATATGGTAGGAAAATTGCATAAATCTTGGCCAGGAGGACATGTCTACATGTTGGTGGCAGTCGACAAATTTACCAAATGGGTAGAGGCAGCCCCCGTAACAACCCAAGACTCCACAGCAGCAATCAACTTCATCAAGTCTATAGTTTTTCGCTTCGGAGTACCACACACTATCGTCACAGACAATGGGACAAACATCACATCAAAAGAGTTCAAGAGTTACTGTGAAAGTATGGGAATCAAATTGAAATTCGCATCTATAGCGCATCCAAAGACAAATGGACAAGTCGAGAAAGCCAATGGCTTAATATGCAACGGGATAAAAAAGAGGTTGTTAGCACCCCTCGAGAAAGCCAAACACGCTTTGGTAGATGAGCTGTCCTCCGTGCTTTGGAGTCTCAGAACTACACCCAATGCCGCTACTCAAGAAACCCCCTTCTTTCTGGTCCACGGCGCAGAAGCCGTGCTTCCAGTCGAGATCACCCATGAAGCCCCAAGAATCGTGGCTTACAACGAGACAACTTCCACAGAAGCACTTCAGGATAATGTCGATGTACTCGATGAAGCAAGAGATGTAGCGCTCGCCAGAGCTACGCAATACCAGCAAAACTTATGAAACTACCATAGTAGTCGAGTTCGTCCACGATCTTTCGTGGTAGGAGATTTGGTCTTACGACTCAAGCAGGACGGCCATGGCAAATTAGAGTCCCCATGGGTAGGGCCTTACATCGTGACAGAAGTAATACCAGGAGGAGCTTATCGACTACAAGACAAGAAAACAGGGAAAGATGAGAGCAACCCGTGGAATGCAGAGCAACTACGGCGGTTCTACGCATAGAAGGAGTATGGCAACAGGAACTTTCGAGTCATGACCCTCTGAACCTAGAACATGAGGCCACAGGTTGGGTTCCTTGGGTCAACTCGACAATATGTATGAGCATTTTACTATTTTTTCCACCTGGGGGCTCCGACCCTCGAGTCGTATGAAATAATATAAACAAATTATTGAGATCTGGTATCCACGATTATTTGAGAAATATTTCAAGGTTGTTCGCAACCCGATATTTGACAAAAAGCACAGTTCAAAGGCAACCCGATAAATAAGTCAAAAGTATACCTCGGAACGACGGTTTGCTCCCTTGGTCTATTAATAGAGGTGGCACAAAGTAAAATTCATCACAAGTACTTATTACATAGAACACGCAAAAGGATAACCAGAACAAGAGATTACATAAAAGAAGTATCTACTGAAAATGCACTTCAGCTTCGTACTCCTTCTGGCACTGAGTACCATCGTAGATCTTCACATCAAACTTCGATGTACCACAGTGGTAGTCGAAGATCATGAAGAAACCTTGATGGAGGTCATGGTCTTCTGCAAACTGAGACCAGCCGCCCTTGAAGTACATTTCGTCGTCCCCATCGTACCAGACCTCCACTTCATAGGGAGTTCCTCCTCAAGAGTGTTCACGAAGAACTGCTTCCCGCAGCTCTCGCCCATCCATGAACTTGGTAAACTTCAGCGGCACCCACTGAATCTCACGGCATTGAGCGCCGGTGATACAGAAGAAGGAATACAATTGGGAGAAGGAGGAGGAGAAGCATTACGTGGCGGAGCGCTAGGACCTGGTGTAGCAGCGGAACCCTTGGGCTTGTTCTTACTCCCCACAGGGCGGCCAGGGCGCCGCTTTGCAGGAATGGATGATGAAGCCATTACAGCAAGGTCCTTGGACTTATTCTTACTGCCGCGAGGACGGCCGCGACCTCGCTTCTCCACCTGTGCACCGATGTTCAGGTGCGATCCACCAACATCGGCCATGGGGACAGGTGCTGGGAGAAAAAACCCTAGATGAGACGAGGAAGATGAAGACGATGCGGCGGAGGAATATAGTAATGAGAGAATTAGGGTTTTTACCCTCGCCAACATGGTTTATTTATATGTAAAGTTTAATGGGCTTCCGCAGATTGAAGGTCCAAGTACATTTATGGGCTTTTATACCTAAACCACGAGCAGAAGATAAGACAGTAGCAGCACATCAAGGACATGACACATAGGAGGAACATGCAGTACGGACGAATAAAGTACAGAAGTACGTCAAGGAGCAAACTGCACCTCGTCATAGACTCGGGGGCTCATATCGTCAGGAAAAGAAGGAACAAGAAAGCACAAATTGTGCCAAAATTATCACAGGAGAAAAATTATTAACCAGAAGTATTTATATTTTGAGCCTATACCCAAAAAAATTCGGCTATAGCCTCGGGGGCTACTCCCATGGGGAGCGCTGGCCGCGCACGCGATAAAAAGGCATTGTTAAGGAAAAAGTGGACAGAGAGAAGAAAAAGAAGAAATAACATAGGCGCAATCGACTACCTCTCGCCAACAACGGACTTTGACTTTATTGTTGACAAAATAAAGATCGATTACTCCCATCAGGAGGTATTCATGAGGGTCTGAAAAGACAACTCGAATATTTTGCACATTCCAACAGTCAAACAAGGCTGCGACATATGATTCTCGAGTTGCGTCATCGCGACAAAACTTGAATGCCATGATTGAAACATATCGTGAAGGTAAGACCCCAGGATCCGTCCTGTGTGGCCTGGTATACGCACATGGCGCTCTGCTAGTAACTATCCATGTCTACGACGTGAAGAAAATCCTAGTGGACGCACTAGGTACCCTGAGAACCACCGGGACTCGTTCTTTGTAAGTCCTAAACGCGGCAAAAGAATGGGTTTGACCAGTTTCCCGGATTCAAGTCCAAGGGGATTAAATTTGAAGTAGGTGACAAGTATCTGTTCCGGCAGTTAACTGGCCTCTTGATCCGTCAGAGTTGCCAGACTTGTTTATCAAAACCCCTTGCGAGATAATATAATGTAAGTTTTTATGGTTGAGTACAGGAAGAGTAAGAAGTCGAAAGATTGAAAGATTGATCAAGTCGAAGATTTGAGATTCAACCAGAATCTTCCATTCTGGTAGAATCTCGGGGGCTACTGACAAGGGTATGGATGAGAGAGCCCGTTACTTGAGTACCCCTGAGGCCCGTTAAGCTAGGCCCAAGCGTAATCCTAGTCGAGATACAAGTTCATGTCGTATACCAATGTTGTAATACGTATCAGACCCCTCCCGTACCTTGAGACCTGGCCACCTATATATAGGGGCCAGGAGAGGATGGAGAAGGACAGATTGAAAGCAAACCAAGTTTATACCTACGTTTACTTTCTATACACACCTTGTTTGACTGATTTCACCTTCGAGTTCATCCGACGCCCTATTTCCCCGATCCTAAGTCCTTCATATTAGACATTTGTCGAGTTAACCCTCGTCAGTTTCAGTGTTCCATCTTCAAAAATTATTACAATCCATCCCAAACTAAGCAAATAGAAAATGTGAGTGTTGGGTTCTTTATGAGAATTTAGTCTTAGTTGATAAAAAAATAGCCGTATTCAGTATGTATAGTTAGATACGCGCACTCCATTTTGGTCAACATTGGTCATGATTTGTTGTTAGCTGCAAGTTAGAATCTAGGATCAACAAGAAGATGAACCGATCAACTACAGTGATGATACAAACCATGAGATCGATGAACACAGCTAGCTTAAATGGGCATATCTTTTTCTTGATTGACAGTGGCAGTAATAGTAGGTATCTTAGGGTGTCAGGTGGGATCCCACCTAAATCCCACCTTTAGTACATTTTGATTTTTGTAGTATAAAATTTGAGACAAAAATTTATACTAGAATAGGCAAAATAAGCTATAAATGCGACTCACCTTATCCTTACATGCACATTGATATATACCAGAGAGGGGGAGAGGGTGGCAAGTTCAAAGAGCCTTAACAGCTTACATACTTATAGAGAGAGTTCATTCTGCTAACTGATTTTCTCACTATTTGTATGGAGTACCATTGTTCTGTTGTGAACTAATGCACTCTGTCATGTCTATGTTTGTTCCTGAAAGGCTAAAATAGCTGCCTCGTTCTAAGTTCTGACTGAACCGATAAACAATTTATGCTGGCAAGCAATGGAGATAAGATGAAGATAGGAATAGACTCTCTAGCTCACGATGGCAAGCAGGTGCTTTATAAAAAAAATGATGGCAAACATGCACTGGCTATTGGTGGTGACAGTGGCCAGGCCAGCCAGCGAGCAGATGTCACCGTCGTCCACTACGGTAAGAAGAGGACGACGGGGAAGAGCAGCTTCCGCATCTGCAAGCCACCTGGCACGTTCCTATGGCCAAGCATGAGTTTAGGCACGAACATCAACGAGGGAGGCAGCAGCGGAATCATCATCGCCGTCGGTGGGTCGCTCCCACACAGCAGCAGCGGTAGGTGCCCCGGTATTGGGCCCGGGCTCCCGCTGTCGTAACGAGCCCAGTTGAGATGATCGAGTCGCCGCTGGACGAGCACGTGATCATCGCGGACTACTTCTCCAGCCCACCCTCGGCGTCGTGCACGAATGCCCACAATCTGATGTCCCTGCCTAGCCCCAGGCCACCCCTCAAGCCACAATCACCCTTGAGCACCTTGCACTCCTTCGCCGGCCTCACCTTTTGCCATATGTTAGTACCCATATAAGACACTTCTGCTTTCGCTAAATGTTTAGTCCGGCCGCCGCTGGCACCCAGCTTGTCGGCTAGGGATTTGGTCGGAAGAGAGGATTTGGGATTTCCTCTTCTAATTCACGGGGGAATTGTCAACTTTCAAAGAAACACGTGGGGTTTTCTGCAAAATGTTCAACGCACAGGCGTGTCTTCTTCCAGCACGGCAATGCCAGGGGTCGGCCTCACAGCATTTTTGTATGATTTTGCACCTGAAACACAAGTATGTGTACTGCGGGAACACATTTTGCAAGTTCTTGTATGAAAATGCACCTAAAGGACAAGTTTTTGTATGAGTGGTGCAATTACCTCTTTATCAAATCATTCAACAGCTTAGATTTGAGAAGTTGAAGAACTTCCGTGTGTAAAAAGTCAGAGCATTTTCTAGCACATAGTTTGAATTATAGCAAACTCTAGCCTCAGGCGATCGATTTGAGGGAGAAATCAGTCACCCTCCGAACCATCCGATGGACCCCATATTGGTCGTCTTGAATGCCATCTCTCTTGGTTATGGCCTTATTGTTCCTCACAACAACCCAGCCGAGTGAAAAACTCCCGCCCCATCTCCCCTAGACAGCTTGCACCACCAGCTCGCAGCACCATCGCACCGCAAGCCCACCACCCACAACATCGCTAGCTATGGCTTCATTGTTGGGGAACACAATAGGCAATAAATATCTAGTGCATAAACCAAGACCATATCTAAGTTGGAAGACAAATAAATACTTATTTTAGTTCTGTCTTCTGCCAATTGAACTTTTTTTCTCCTATCTCAATTGTTTTTCAAATCTTTTTGTGTTTGATCTTGACTTTGGTTTTCTTCCCTTTGATGATTCCCATGATTCTTGGAACCATTTCTACCTCCCTTGAAACCCATGTGTGTTGTACAAATGGATTGAGGGTTTATAACAACAACGACTTAGTTTAGATGTTTGAACTCTTTCTGGATGAATGATGATTGATATACGTATACGTCAGTGGACGGTGGTAGGTGTCTCCATGTTGCATGCTAGGTTTTGACAGTCTTACACATCACGTCAATCCGGCAATGTTCCTTTGATGCACGTCTGGTTGAGGAAGTCTTTGTGAAGTCTTGGTGTAGCCCGACATGTTAGGTCAGTTGGAGCGTCTGGATGCATGCCTTCACGTCGTGTCGTCATGGGCATCCTGTGCTAAGAAGAGGTGTAAGTCTATGTTCCCATAGAGGATACAATCCAGTTCCACTTATATTTCACAAAATCATTTTAAACGGAATTATAATGTGATCAATAAGAACCACCATGAGTTCAAGTATAAGGTGAGCGCCGACATGGAGCAAGCGATGCTCTCGCTGTGGAGGCCTGGCGCGAGGTTGCTTAGGCCGGTGTGGAAGGCGACATGGGTGGGATGGGAGGAAGAAGAGATGAGAGAGAGGGGTGAAAGGATGGGAGAATGACAAGTAGGACCCACATCCAACTCACCAAGCAGCTCACATGTGTTGCAAACATGTTTAGGCCAGGTCAGCCTTACAGGTGGGTCCCAACTGCCAAAAGAGTTGTCAACCCATAGTCCATTTAAGTCTAGTGTCTTTGGCTAAAAATCTAACGAGATATTGTGGGATTTTATCCTAAAAACATAAGATGATATCGTGAATTTGAAGAGTGGTTTTATGCTAATAACTCCGTCTAATGTAATACATTTTATAGAGACATTTGGAAAGATCAAAAGAATTAAAGAAAAATATTGCATGTAGATCTTCACATTCTACATGCTCATGAAGTCGTTGCAAGAAAAACAGACTTTTTGTGCAGCTAATGTAAAAGGATAAAAATCAGTGCTAAAATAAGCCTTTTTATCATTCTTTTTGTTTTTTTTTTGCACAACACATGAAAAATGTAGTTTTTTCACAAAATTGTGCATAAGAACATAGAATATAGATATAAACATACAAATATTTTTCCTAACTTTTAAATATTTGTAAATACTCCCTCCGGCCCGAATTAGGTGGCCCCCGGCGGCCCAGCCCAGTTAAGTTACATTTTGCAAAAACCCCCCTCCCTAAAACGTGTCTTCTCCACCGCGGTCCTAATTTGAAAATCCAGGGGACGGGAGGGAGGGCGCCCCCACCGGCCGGAGCTGGGCTCGCACGCTGGAGCTGGGCTCGCGCCCCCGCCGTCCGGCCGCGGCCGCTCCAGGAGAGGAGGCGCTGCCAGAGGCAGGCGGGCCCTCTAGGAACTATTTAAGCTGGGTTGCTGCATCTTTGATAGCATTGCAACAGATCTGTCTATCTGGACTCCTGATTTATCATGCTCCTTGTGAAGTAGGAGTAACATTTGTGTGTGTATCTTAGCTTGTAAACTATGCTGCTATTAGAAATACTCCATGGCACAATCAAACTATACTGAAACTATATGGCACAATTAATGTGAACCCTCACTAGTTGAATCAACTGAAACTTGGCAAGAGCAAGAAGTGAGTATTTGCAAACTATACTGAAATTATAGGAGCAAGAAATGAGTACTTGCAAACTATACTGAAACTATACTGCTGATTGATATTAACCTTCTCAGCATCCCAAGTCCTATTACTCTATGGAACTAGACTCCTATTACCATGTGAACTAGACTCCTGCTTAGCATAGTTCAACCTTCTCAGCATATGTATGGTTGCACCTTCTCCTTTCTGCCTATTCCCCACAACCGTGTAATGCCTTCACATTACATTACACACACGAAAAGCAATTACTGATAATTTCCTCTCTCTATCAACAGTCTAGTTTCACTTCAGTTAAAAATAACAGTCTTCTTTCACTTGCCAGTAAGATGATCAAGACAAAAGAAGCATAGTGCAGATTCTTACATAAGAAAATGATTCCATGGCCGAATTCTTGCCCTACCATCATTGACACACTTGGAATTAACCCAGAATGTTACCTCCATGGTTCCACTAAATAATCCCCAATTTGAAAATCAAAGAGACACACTTTGTTCAGATTATTACCCAATGAGGAAAATTAAAGGGACACACTTGTTTGTCAGCAAGTATAGTTATTCCAGCCAGCTTAATTCAACACTCATGACCCTTGTTCATAGATATTTACAAAACAAATGGTTCACAGTTATATTGTGAGTTAAACATCTTACTCCATTTGCACCGCCACCTATGGTTAGTCAATCTTATTGGTAAATGTGGAATATAAACAGTGGGACAACGAAGCTCACCTGATTGTGTACTGTTGAATCACTGGAACCAAGAATTCAGCCGTACATAAGCTCTTTCAAGGAAAGTGGATATCTTTTCAGCTTCCTCACCCGAAAACTGGTGTGCATGTATGCCACTTGCCAAGTCTGAGATGAGAAATTAAAAAAACATGATTAAATTCACAGGAATAGAAGCACTTAATCAGTTCTGTGGATTGGCCAGATCCACACATTAACAACATTTTGATGCTTGTCCAATGCGAATAATTCTCTCAAAATCGAGTAGGTATAACTTGTAAGGCAGCTTCAACCTACTATGATATGCCGATAAAATCTTAACTAAGTGGGTCTCACCACAAAATCTAGGAAGGCAACACACATATTATCATACGCATACTCATCAACAAACCTGCATCAACTCTACCACAAAACTGAGAGGAATGAGAGAGCAGTACTTGGATCGGCGAGGGAGAGAGCTGGAGCAAGATTGCACTCTATCTACAGATGATTCTACAGTTATATAAAGATTAAAATTTTAACCTTGCTGACCTTGGAGTTGTAGATTCTGACGCGCTCGGCGTTCTCGGTGTGGAGCCGGCCGCCCATGGCCGCATCCAGGAGCGGACCCAATCCTCTCTTGCCGATGATGGATTCGACGATTGGGGGCGAGCTGGGTTGTGGGGCTGGGCACAATCAATAGAGGGGATCAAGAGGAACCTAAAGGTGGCAGCGCCGCTATGAAATGGTCGCCTGAGCATCGGTGACGGTGAGGTCTAGCGGCGGCGGACGGAGGCGCACGGTGCGGGGACACTCCAGAGTGAGAGGGAGCAGGGAAAGGGGTCTGGGAGGAACGGAGGCTCACCAGGAGCGCTATGGAGGCGAGGAAGAGGCTGGGGGAGGCCGGACGGTGACGCCATGGTCGACGACGAGCTGCAGCAGAGGCAGAGCCGGCGGCGATTGGGGCTGCGTCGGCTCGATTACTTCAGCAGGGAGACTCCAGAAGATGAGCTAGCGCAGACCTGGAGCTTCTCCTCGCCGCCGGAGAGCAGATCGGGGAGTGAGCGAGTGGAGGGGCGGGCGGAGGGGCGGCGGTAGAGACTGAGCGGCGAGTGGGGAGCGGCAGAGACTGAGCAAGAAAGTGGGGAGCGGCAGAGACTGAGCGGCGGCGAGTCGGAAATTCCCTAGGGGGTTTTCGAAAAAAGTACAGGGAGCCAGGTAATTCGGGCCGGAGGGAGTACATTTTTTTATAAAGGGAGCATATGCACAGGATCAAAATGCATTCCGATTTTGCAGCTCGAAGAAAAAGAGTACTCCCTCCATCCGGGAAAAGATGTCGGACCGGTGGTTGGCAAAAAAACCTTCAATTATTTCACCTGAAGAAAATGATCCTCCCACCTTCCCTCCGCTTCCTTCTCATTTTCGCCCACCCGTCGGCGATGACCTGGTCCGTTGCCCGCGCTGCCTGCTCCGCCGCTACTCCGCCGCCGCTGCTCCGCTGCTGCTCCGTCGCCGCTGCTCCGCTGCTCGAGAATCCATGGAGGGGGAGATCAAGATGAAAGGATACCCTTTTCATGCAAAGCCACTTACTTGGCCGCCGCCAGTGCATCCTCCTCCCTCCCGCCCGACGCAGATCACCGCAACATCCTCCTCCTTTCGCTGCCAATTTGCTTCCCCGCGCCGCGCTGGTGCTTCCATCTTCCCCTCGCTCGTTGTCGCTGCCCCGTGAACCGGCAAGGGCGGCGCCTTGATCTAGGGTGGCAAGCACGACGCCATGCTCGGCGTCGCTCCACCGTTCCAGGCCACCTCGCGTCACTTCGACACACCGAGAAGACGCACCTCGACATCCCGGTACTCCTCGTCCAAGGAATCGAGCCGATGCGCGCCATACGCGATGCAATCATCCTCGACCTCTACTCCGGCCGCCGCACTCCAATGTTGCTTCTGGCCGCTCTAGTTCTCCTTTGTCGTCTCCGACCACACCATAGTCTTCCGGTGAGTTTCTGAACCTCATGGACCTTTTCCCCTTATGGTTCTCGTCCTCCAGCCTTCTACAGACGGTGACCGCCATGTTCTTCGCAGGACCTCATCGCCGGCGTGTTCCGGTGCTCGCCTGTTCGCAAGCTTGCCATTGCCGAATCTCCTTGCCAGGGCCACCATCTCCGTCTGTGTTTCATTTTCATCAGGTTGATCTGCATCTCGCAGGTTGTGCTCCAGAGAGCTAAACAAGTTCTATTTTGGAACCACTAAACAGGTGCATTCTTAATTCTTGAACACTGATTCAACACCGTAGAGTAATGAGTTCCTTGCGTGAATTATGTGTACTTGTTGGTTATTAATTTGGGCTTGCATTGGTTTTACCCTTTTGAAGATGGAGGCAAAACTGTAGCAAGAAAATCATTTACCAGAAAAAGGGCAACCATCAGTCTATCACTAAGGTACTACTGACCAAATGTTTTTCACCTATCCCCTTATCTGCTTCAGGAAAATAGTTCAGACTTCTTTTCTAACAGGAGTATGCTTTACTGATTGTTTATATATGCTTATAAGCCAATGAATCTGTAGAAGACACATTGTCCCCCACTCCAATATGAAAATATATAAGCTTTGTCAACTATCTTCCATTCGTTAAAGACCTGAGTGACCATTAGTTCTATGCACCTGTAGTCAGTGCGGTTTTACTGCAGAAGTGCAGAGTTTGTTTGATGAGATGATAATATTAAATCTCTAGATGCAGTAGCAATTTAGTTCAGTTATACAGATATCATAATGATCTCGCTTTTCCCCCTTTTGATCATCTAGTTTTGGTGGAGCTCTGATCATAGTTTGCTATAGTTTTTAGCTACTACATGGTTGTTGGGAGGTTTCTTTCTTAAACCTGACTGCATTTGGGCATTTATTTTCAGTGCATTTTCTGTGAATAATTTATTGTGGCTACCCTCGCTAGATCCAAGTCCTTCTTTTTCCGACCAACATTGCCCTTCTTCTTGAGCGCCCAAACCTTGAGCACCAGCTTGTTGAGCTTCCAAACCTTGAGGAGCGTCTTGAGGGATTTGAGCTTTGTAAGTGTTATGTAGGTTAGTACACATTCCTGTATAAGAGTGCAAGTGTTATACAGGTTACTACACATTTCTTTTAACGTATATGCATAGAAGAAAAGAGTGAGCTGAATCGAGCATAGTAGCTTACCGTGTACCAAAGGTTCAGAGAAGAAAATGTCCTTTGATGCATCCTGTTATACTTCCACATATGCAATGCTTTATAGGGTTGTCGTCTTCCTCTTGGAAGTGAGCTTACGCATTGGATATTTGACATCAAATTGTTTTCTCTAATAATCATTGGAGAGCACTACTCTCCTATCAAATTTCATCATTTTGTTTTCTCTTGTTATCTTGTACTCCAAGTGATGTGGGGTGACCTCTTGGGTGTGGCCCGATCTTCACGGATTCACGAGATTTGTGGCGGGGAACGAGGATGAACACGAAGAACACGATGAACAAATCGAAGGCAAACACACACACACACAAGATACACACCGGTTGTCCTCGTTGGCCCGATTCACCAACTCAATAGAATCGCAAGGAAGAGACTCCAAGAGTAGAATTCCTTGTGAGAGATTGATTTGCTAGGAGTTGAATTCCACTTGGGGAAGAGACCAAATCAATGGATAGAATTACACACAAAGTATGCAAGAGATCCACTACAAGGTAGAATTCCCCAAATGGAAGAGACCCCAAACAAAGAGGGATGATGGTTTACTCTAGATTTGAGATCTAGTAGCAAGTTCCCTAAGGGAAAGGGCATGAAGCCATGTTTTATCTTAATTCTTGTCTAACCTAGAAAGGGGAAGAGAGAGCCATATAAATAGGCAGCCACGTCCTGGGGGCAACTTGGTAATTTAGGGAAGGTTACAAGGGTGGCTTCTAGGCCAAAGGCGCGTTGACTCGGCCAGGCCGGCTTTAGCCGGTGTTAAGTCTGGCTTTAGCCGGTCTGGCCGGCTATAGCCGGTGTTGGGGCCGGCTAAAGCCGGTGGCCGGCTATAGCCGGTGTCAGGGCCGGCTTTAGCCGGTCCGTCGCTTGCTCCGACTTCTTCTTCCGGCGTTTCCATGCTTCCTCTTTGTGTTCCTCGTCCTTGGTCGTCTCTCCATATGGTTCGTAACGGACTGCACAAATGATGTTGCCATGAGGTAGCGAACCATTCACCGTATGCTCAAGATCAAGAGTGTTTAGGAGCAAATTCACCTTATCATGGAGGGCTTTAGCTCGAGCTCTTGTCATTGGCCCTTGTGGGGAACTTGGCGGTCTTGAGGCTGAGGTGTCCGAAGGCCACCCCACATCATCTCCCCCCCTTGGGAAAGAGTCGACCTCGACTCTTCATCGATCTTCTCACCATGAAAGGGGGATAGGTCCTTGATGTTGAAGGTGTTGCTCACGAGGTACTTGGAAGTTGGAATGTCGATGACGTAAGCGTTGTCGTTGATGCGCTTGAGAACATTGAAGGGGCCATCACTTCGTGGCTTGAGTTTTGAATTGCGTTCATGTGGAAACCGATCCTTGCTCAAATGAATCCAAACAAGGTCGCCCTCCTCGAAGATGCGTGGAGTCTTGTTCTTGTTGATCATGGCGGTATGGCGATTGACATGGTCTTCAATTGTCTTCCTTGTGCTCTCGTGCAAGTTCTTCATGATGTCGGCGCGCTTGGTGATGTCCATGTTGACGCGCTCGTGAAGCGGGAGTGGAAGAAGGTCGAGTGCCGTTGGTGGGTTGAACCCATAGACGATCTCGAAGGGGCTTCGCTTGGTGATTCTATGTTCGGCGCGGTTGTAGGCGAACTCCGCATGAGGAATGCATTCCTCCCATGACTTGGGGTTCTTCTTGATCAACACACGGAGTAGGTTCCCAAGACTCCGGTTCACCACTTCGGTTTGCCCATCCGTTTGTGGATGTGATGATGAAGAAAAGAGGAGCTTGATCCCTAGCTTGGCCATTAGGGTCTTCCATAAGTAGCTCATGAACTTGACGTCGCGATCCGAGACGATGCTTGTTGGAAACCCATGAAGTCGAATGATATCCCTGAAAAACAAAGTAGCAATATGTGAAGCATCGTCGATCTTGTGACAAGGGATGAAATGCGCCATTTTGGAAAAACGGTCAACTACCACAAATATTGAATCATGTCCATTGCGTGTACGAGGCAAACCCAAAATAAAATCCATGCTAATGTCCGACCAAGGTGCATGTGGAATAGGTAAAGGCATGTAGAGACCAAAGGAATTAGTTTTGGACTTAGCTTGTATGCATGTAGCGCATCGTTGGACGTGCCTCTCGACGTCTCGGTACATTCTTGGCCAAAAGTAGTGTGTTGAAAGCATTGCATAAGTCTTCTCACGTCCGAAATGTCCCATTAGTCCTCCACCATGTGCCTCTTGCAATAACAACATACGAAGAGAGGACTCGGGAATGCATAACTTGTTAGCCTTAAAAAGGAAACCGTCATGCAAATAGAAATCATCTACCCTTCGGGAGGTCGAGCATTGTTCAAATATGGTTCCAAAGAAAGAATCAGAAGGATACAAATGCGGTAGCTCATCCAAACCCAAAATATGTGTGTCAATGCGAGTGAGAAGGTTGGTATTTTTGCGAGATAAAGCATCCGCGACCACATTTTCTTTGCCCTTTTTGTACTTGATGACATAAGGGAAAGATTCAATGAACTCAACCCACTTGGCATGACGCTTGTTCAAATTTGCTTGGCTTTTCAAAAACTTCAAGGATTCATGGTCCGAATGGATGACAAATTCTTTTGGCCAAAGATAATGTTGCCAAACTTCCAAAACACGAACAAGAGCAAAGAGTTCTTTGTCATAAATTGAATAGTTGAGGCGTGCACCATCCAACTTTTCACTATGATAAGCAACGGGGCGTCCATTTTGCATGAGAACACCACCTATGCCAATTCCACTAGCATCACATTCAATTTCAAATGTTTGTTGGAAATCGGGTAAAACAAGCAATGGTGCCTCCGTAAGGCGTTTCTTTAGTTCATCGAAAGCATGTTGTTGAGCTTTGCCCCAAACGAAAGGTACATTTTTCTTCGTAAGCTCGTTTAGAGGGCAAGCAATGGTGCTAAAATCTTTCACAAAGCGACGATAAAATCCAGCTAGGCCATGAAAACTTCTCACTTGGCCAACCGTTGTTGGTGTTGGCCAATTCCGTATGGCCTCAATTTTGGAAGTGTCTACTTCAATGCCATTGTGAGAGATAACAAATCCAAGAAAAACCAACTTGTTTTGAGCAAAGTTACACTTTGGAAAGTTTGCATAAAGCTTTTCTTTGCGAAGAACATGCAAAACTTGCTCAACATGGGAAACATGGTTCGAAAATGACTTGCTATAAATGAGGATGTCGTCAAAATAAACCACAACAAATTTGCCAATGAAAGATCGCAAAACGTGGTTCATAAGACGCATAAAAGTCGACGGAGCATTAGACAAACCAAAAGGCATGACAAGCCATTCATAGAGACCAAGTTTGGTCTTGAATGCCGTCTTCCATTCATCGCCTATGGCCATGCGTATTTGATGGTATCCACTACGAAGATCTATTTTAGAATATATAGTGGAACCCGCAAGCTCATCAAGCATGTCATCTAAGCGAGGAATAGGATGGCGATAACGAACGATAATGGCATTGATGGGACGACAATCCATACACATTCGAAGTGTGTCATCACTCTTGGGGACAAGAATTACCGGGATGGCACAAGGAGATAGGCTTTCACGAACATACCCTTTTTGTAGAAGGTCATGAATTTGACGTTCGATCTCCTTTGTCTCTTCCGGATTTGTGCGGTACGCGGCACGGTTTGGAAGGGGGGCACCCGGAATGAGGTCGATCCGATGTTCGATGCCGCGTAGAGGTGGTAGTCCATGAGGAAGTTCGTCCGGGAAAACATCTTGAAATTCCTTCAAAAGAGACAACAAAGGAGAAGGAATAGTGGAATGATCATTAGTAGTTAGAATGGTGCCCTTGCAAATGAGCACAAAGTGCAAGGTGGATGGGTTGTGGTGTAACTCCCTCATCTCACGTTTGGTGGCAATCAAGGCGTGGGTGTCTCTATCGCTCATGTATGGCTTGTGGCGCTCACTTTATTTGTTGTGGCTAAGTCGCTCATCACTCAACTCACTTGGAATGGCAACTTGTTGGACCCTCGCTAAAGCCTTTGCATTGTCCGCAATTATTTGGCTAGGAGTCATCGGGCGAAGCGTGAAGGTCTTGTCGTCTTCCTTGAAGGTGTAAGCATTTGTATATCCATTGTGTATAGCCTTCTTGTCAAATTGCCAAGGGCGGCCAAGAAGTACGTGGCACACCGTCATGGGAACAACATCACACTCCACCGTGTCTTCATAAGCTCCAATCTTGAATGTAACGGAGACGGTGTGTTCAATCTTGACATTGCCATTGTCGCTTAACCATTGCACAAGGTATGGGTGAGCATGCTTGCGGAGTTGGAGATTGAGCTTGGAACATAACTCGGTGCTTGCAAGGTTGTGGCAACTTCCTCCATCAATGATCACCTTGATTGACTTTCCATGAATGCCGGCTTTTGTTTGGAAGATGTTGCATCGTTGGTCTTCTAAGTCTTGGGATTGAGTCGTCAACACCTTTGTGACGACAAGTGATGGGCTAGTGTCATGAGTGCATAGCACATGTTCCTCTTCATCACCCATGTCATCCGCTTCCATGGCAACAGCCGCTTGGACAAAGGCTTCATACTCATCTTCATCATAGTAGTCAATGGTTCCATTGTCTTTGGTGATCATCACCCTAGTGTTCTTGCACTCAAATGACTTGTGTCCTTGAACACCACACTTGAAACAAGTTACTTTGGGTGGTGCCGATGATGCTTTGGAGGATGTTGTTGTAGAAGGTGCGGGAACTTGAGTTGTTGATTGTGGTGGTTTGGAGAAAGGCTTGGACGAAGATGCAAATGAGGGCTTGAGTGTTGGTGTAGTGCTTGCCGAAGAGGTACGGGAGGCGAAAAAGCCCTTGGTGCGCTCATACTTTGCCTCTTCTTGGAGTTGGCGTTCGGCGCGAGTCGCTTTGTGTACAAGGTCCCACAAGGTAGAGTAAGGTAGGAACTCCACAATGCGCTTGATGGGATATTTCAATCCATTGAAGAAACGTGCCATTGTTTGTTCTTCTTTCTCCTCCAACTTGAGGCGCATCATAGTTAATTCCATTTCCTTGAAGTATTCTTCCACGGACTTGGTGCCTTGTGTTAGCTTTTGAAGCTTGTTGAAAAGATCACGGGTGTAATGGTCCGGTACGAAGCGGGTGTGCATTTCAAGCTTCATCTCCTCCCAAGTTGCAATTGGTTCTCGAAGGTTTTCTTCACGGACGGACGTCACTTGTTCCCACCAAATATTGGCATAGCCTTCAAACTCAAGGGAAGCCATGGCAACTTTCTTTTCTTCGGAGTAGTTGTGCATCCGGAAGATCTTGTCAACTTTGATGACCCATGATAGATAGGCGTCGGCATCGTCGTCACCCGTGAACTTGGGTATGGTGAACTTGAGTTTGCCAAACTTGTCGTCCGCATCATGTGGGCGGCGAGGATGTCTTGTATCATCATCATGTTGGTGGGGGGCGGTTGTGCATCCTCATCAAATTGTCGACGCGGAGGTCTTGCATTAGCTTGTAGGTCTTGGTCACGATGTCGATGGTGTGGGTGGAGCCGCGGTTCCTCCTCATGGCGTGGACGGTGTCGGCGAGGTTGCACACTATCTTCACTTAACGCCCTATGGTGATCATGTTGATGGTGAACCTCATGGCGGTGGTGGTGGTCATGGTGCCGGCGGCCATCTTGATCATGGAGAATGGGACGATGACCATCATGGTCATGTGGGAGATGGCGCCGTCCATCTTGTTGTGGAGGTCGGTTGACGTGCCCGGTGGCTTGGGGATGATGTGGTTGGTCCACGTGGAGAAGTTGTCGTTCATGATTGATAATCGGCGGGGCGTCATGGTGGGCTTGACCTTGAGGAGTGTGCTCCGCTTGTGGGCGATCTTGATTGACCAAGGGTGGAACACCTTGGTGTGCTTGGCCTTGGGGTGGGTGGTCCGTTTGGCCTTGATGAAGATGTTCATGATGGCCTTGTTTGTCGCCGTCGTGGCGTTGTGGACCATGAGCACCATGCTTGTGAGGTTGAGGCCGAGGTTGTTGGGGACGCGCATGGTCATCCACATGGGCGGAGCGGGAAGAAGATGATCTTGATGAACGCGACCTTGATCGGTGATTTTGATGTTGTAGGAGTTGGCCTAACATTGCGGTGACGTCGTCGAACCGTTGGTCGATGGAGATCTTGTTAGCGGTGTTCCGCTTGTCGGAGGCTTGTAGGTGCTCATTGGTGGTAAGTAGATGGTTCTCATTCGCGAGCATGCGATCGTCAAGTCGTCGGAGCGTGGCATTGATGTCACCAAACTTTGAGTCACTTGTAGCTTGGAAGTCGTTGAGTCTCTCGGCCCAAGACTCCTCAACTTGCTCCGGGGCGTCGTGAGTTTTGTCTTGCCTAGGCATGGTCACAAAGAGGAAGAAATTTGTGGAAAGGTGAGTTGGTTAGAGGAAAAATACAATTGAAACACGTCCCGTAAATACTATTGAATTGATGAAAACACCCAAGGACAACCGTTGTGCACAAGTTAGAACACACGCAAAAGGCTATCTATTGGATGGGAAGGAAAAGTGGCAATGCCAAACGAAAATGATCAAAAGAAAAGTGTATTGTCAAATGTGGAGGTGATGCAACAATTTCAAATGTCAAAAGGGCGATCAAAAAGAACACACACGTGGAGATGGATGGGGTTAGTGCGACGGACAAAAACGAGCACAACAAAAATGGTCCTAACGACGACTACGCTCAATGTCGCACTAACACTCGAGAGACCGTGGCTTGGTTGCAAAAAAGGAGAAGCAACAAGATTCGCACACTTGCCTCTCTTCTCACTCTCTCTTTTGGTTACAAGCTTGTGGACTCTTTTGTAGTTGTGGACTATGGATGGCACACACACACACTATGTGTTACTTCTCTTTCTTTCTCTCTTTGTGTTCTTGTTTGATTGGGAGTATCTCTTTTCTCTTTCTCTTTGTCCACTTCAAAACTTGGTAGTGCTAGATTGAAACACACACTCTCACAATTCGGGGTCAAGTGTACGATGCTTCGCAACTCTAGGAAAGCCACTCTCAAAGGGTAAGATCACCAAAAGAAAAGAGGTTTGCAAAGAAGAAGGAAATCTGCGAGTGCCAGTCTAGACCGGCTTTAGCCGGTGTATAGGCCGGCTATAGCCGGTGGCCGGCTTTAGCCGGTGTCCAGGCCGGCTTTAGCCGGTTCGGTCTTTTTCGAGAAAACTGGACAGACCGGCTATTTGTTGCGCAGGCCGGCTTTAGCCGGTTCGGACAATTTCGCACGAGCAGTTCATCTTTGGTGGCGGAAATTGGGCACAAAAATCCTCAAATCCGGAAAAATTAGGAAGAATTAGGCTAAGGGGACGCAAAGGAAGGTAGATCAGCACTTGAGACACGAAATCTTTGGATCAAAACCACAAAAAACTCAACAAATCTTGAGATCAAAATTCGAGGCAATTTTGGGGCTATTTTTTGGATTTTCGAAATTAAGGTGGAAATCACAAACGAGAGTAAATCCGTGGCAACCAAAAGCTGCTGATACCATATGATGTGGGGTGACCTCTTGGGTGTGGCCCGATCTTCACGGATTCACGAGATTTGTGGCGGGGAACGAGGATGAACACGAAGAACACGATGAACACGATGAACAAATCGAAGGCAAACACACACACACAAGATACACACCGGTTGTCCTCGTTGGCCCGATTCACCAACTCAATAGAATCGCAAGGAAGAGACTCCAAGAGTAGAATTCCTTGTGAGAGATTGATTTGCTAGGAGTAGAATTCCACTTGGGGAAGAGACCAAATCAATGGATAGAATTACACACAAAGTATGCAAGAGATCCACTACAAGGTAGAATTCCCCAAATGGAAGAGACCCCAAACAAAGAGGGATGATGGTTTACTCTAGATTTGAGATCTAGTAGCAAGTTCCCTAAGGGAAAGGGCATGAAGCCATGTTTTATCTTAATTCTTGTCTAACCTAGAAAGGGGAAGAGAGAGCCATATAAATAGGCAGCCACGTCCTGGGGGCAACTTGGTAATTTAGGGAAGGTTACAAGGGTGGCTTCTAGGCCAAAGGCGCGTTGACTCGGCCAGGCCGGCTATAGCCGGTGTTAAGTCCGGCTTTAGCCGGTCTGGCCGGCTATAGCCGGTGTTGGGGCCGGCTAAAGCCGGTGGCCGGCTAAAGCCGGTGGCCGGCTAAAGCCGGTGGCCGGCTATAGCCGGTGTCAGGGCCGGCTTTAGCCGGTCCGTCGCTTGCTCCGACTTCTTCTTCCGGCGTTTCCATGCTTCCTCTTCGTGTTCCTCGTCCTTGGTCGTCTCTCCATATGGTTTGTAACGGACTGCACAAATGATGTTGCCATGAGGTAGCGAACCATTCACCGTATGCTCAAGATCAAGAGTGTTTAGGAGCAAATTCACCTTATCATGGAGGGCTTTAGCTCGAGCTCTTGTCATTGGCCCTTGTGGGGAACTTGGCGGTCTTGAGGCTGAGGTGTCCGAAGGCCACCCCACATCACCAAGAACTTGAGGTGGAACCAACAGGATATCACTGTAAAAAAAATAAGCAGAACATTATATTAAGCACCACAGAATGACACAAGAAGAAAGAACAATTTGTAGCATAAAATGTTTACTAAGCAACATTTAGTTTGCAGCTTTTACTTGTAGTCTTGGACCATAACTAAGTAGCAGTCTTGTTATTGGGAAATGTGAATGTTTTGTGAGCTTGGCAGTTTGAGTTGTGCTCTGAAAGTTACACAACTGTTGTTTGGCTCAACCATTGTGAGATCCCTTTAGTGGAATGTATTTTCAGCTTCAATATGTTTAGAATGGAGTACATTATGTAAATATTCAGTATGTTCTGAATTTTATCCATGCTTCTTAACCATATTTTGATGAAAAACTGTGAAGCACACTTGATCATAAGAAACACTGCAGTTTTTCATCTGAATGTTTCAACATCAGAATATGGAGCATAACAATACTAATTTCTATCGTTTTGCCCTTATAGGTCAAAGCCGCTGAAAAGACTAAAGAGCTTATTGCCGCTTTGAAAAAACAAGGGGTGTCTGCAGTTGGGATTGCAGGTTATTGCTGGGTTGGTGAGTTAACTTACAGTAACGACGTCGAACTCGGCGACAGGAGCAGTGACTCTAGGAGCACGGCGAGGTTCCACGGCTGCGAGGGCGGCAGGTCGCTTGTGTGATGAATTGGAGTTAGGGAACAACAGCAGGTCAATTTCTGTCCAGTGCCAAAGACTGAAGCCTAATAGGCAGTCTTAGGTAACCAAAGAATTCCCCTCCTGAAGATCAAACCTGTCCAGAGTGTTTGCCAAATTCAGCAGTGTCACCGGATTGGACGATCAGGCCACTTGCTACTGCTAGTACTCTGATGGTGCAGGTTCAAGACACGATCAGGTCCAAGTCATGATCAGGTGACACCTTCCCTGTCCAGATTTCTATATCTACAATGTGTGCATACTAAAGTGATATTGGATCGTCGATTTGCTGTCTGCTACTGCTAGTACTCTGATGGTGTAGGTTCAAGACATGATCAGGTCCAAGTGAAGCGTCTTTTGATCAGGTTCAAGACATGAATACTACTTTCTGATGAAGTTGCTGCCAGCCTTGAGCGAGGTCCTCCAAGCACGTGGATGTCCAGGTCTAGTGCAGCCCAGTGCAAGACGTCGTGTCCAGGTCTGGTGAGACGGCGAGAACGACAAGACGGCCAGGAGCACAACGAGCAGATGATCTGTAGCGTCAAGCCGAGCTGGCAAACTTGTTGCGGCTGCAGATGAGGCCTAGGTTTCCAGGCAGATGCAGAGGAGCAGGAGGCACCTTGCAAGGAAGTGAGTGGAGTGCTTTAGGTCCTGCACTGCAACGCGGGGGAGCTGCTGCGCGGCGCGGTGGAGCGCGTCCAGTTCCGCGGAGGCGCACGTCCAGTTCCGTGGAGGCGCGTGTCGGGTCTAGCTGCTGCTGCACCCAAGCGAGGGAGGCTGGGACGGACGGGGAACTCCTGCTGCGCCCAAGGGAGGGAGGCCGGGGACGGACGGGGAACTCCGCGTCGTGTCCAGCTGCTGCTGTGCCCAAACGGCGGAGGTCCCCGCCCTCCGCGAGGGAGCTGTGAACAACAAGGAAGGCGGGCGACGGCCGGGGAGGCCTAGGACGGCCGAAAGCAGAGTCGAATCTTTGATTTCAGATTTAAGAACCCCAATAGTGAAGAATTAAAACTATAGGGGGGCTTTTGTAAAATGTGAAATGGACGTGGCGGGTGGAGAGATCCGACATCTTTTTTCAGATGGAGGGAGTATAATAATAATATAGTTGCAGCCATCCCGCCGCGGCTGGACACAGGTTCAGTGACTTGCTGTAACCAAGTCTCTCTGCGACTTACCCCTAGTGAATGCCCTCTCATCAAGATCTAATGGATACGGTTGGTCCAAATCTAGATCTCAAAATTCAAACTGTTTAGAAAAATTTGAAAAAATTCCAGTAAATCGTGGAAGTTTAGTTGAGCATTCTGATAAAGTTTCATGTTATTTGAATGGTTGGTTAATGATTTAATTACAATTTAAGATTGAAACATAAAAAGCTATTTAATCATAATTCCGTTCATCAAAATGAAACATAACTTTCATAGAATCCATAGTTAATCATGTAAAACGTACTAGAATTTTTTCAATTTTTTTTAAACAGTTTGAATTTTGAGATCTAGATTTGAACCAACCGTATCCATTAGATCTTAATCCAAGAGCATTCGGTAGGGATAAGTCGCAGTGAGACTTATTAGAGTAAGTCACTGAAGCTGTGTCCGCCGCGGCTCGCAGAAAACCCTATCGGCGAACCCATCTCCGACTGCGTCGCCACGAGCCATCTCCGGATCTCCCAGCCTCGCTCACTACGGCCTCCACCAGACCACCGCGGCGCCGCTCCCCTCCGTTGCCCTGCACCATACCATTACCGCGCCGCTCCCCTCAGCCAGCCTCCAGCCGACCACCGCCGCGTTGCTCCCCTCCGCCGGCCTCCAGCAGACCACCGCGGCGTTACTCCCCTCCGCCGTCCTCCAGAAGACCACCGCGGCGCCGCTCCCCTCCGCTGGCCTCGACCACGGCCGCGTTCCTCCCCTCCGCCGGCCTACACCAGACCACCGCCGCTCCCTCCGCTCCGCTCCTTGAGCTCGCATTTGAGCCGACGGAGAGCTCCTGCAGGCTGTTCCTCTCCTTCCTCGATTCCTACCCGTTCCCCAACTCCACCCTCAGCCCTCTGGCCCTCTGGCCCTCTCCAGCAGCAGGCTAGTCAGCAGCCAGCAGCGAGGCACGGAGGCAGGCAGGCTGCCGGCAGCCGCCGGTTTAGATCTCCACTTCGCACTCGCAGGCGGCAGCAGCACCCGCCCAAGGTACACTCCTGGTGCCATTGCCTAACTGAAGGTGGTCTACAGCTAACTAATGATCTGATTTGCTGCTTCTTAGTCGTTTCACAATTGCTAAAAGTCTAATTATACCCCTTTGGAACTTGGAGTTGGAACAGGGCATCAACATTGTCAATTGGAGAGATTAGGAGCTGCTTCGGCATCAGGAGAGCAAACAAGAAGGTAATCAGCTGTTCCTAGCTTCTATACATATACTTTTGTGTGAACCAAAAAATCAGTAAAATGTATCCCCGTATTGATGCTTTTCCAAAATGGTGAATCTACATATCTGTATCAGCCTGATACTGATACGTATCCATATCGGTGCATTAGTTCAGGGTTTCAAAAAATCTTTGAATCTCAGTTTGTGCAAATGGGTTTGGCAGGAAAGAATATTGCCAAACAAGCATTCAGTCAGAGGTTGGAGTAGAGGAAGTAATAATTGCAATGCGTAATGTTATATGTTTGTAAATTGGTCAGACAGGGTTCACCAAGTTTGCAGACTACTATAGGTTAATAGTTTCCGGGCTGTCCTTATTAAACCAGTAGATACAGCATGACTGTTATCCTAGACCTAGACCCTTTAGCTAGTAATTGTTTTTTTAAAATCTTTTCTGCTTTTATTGCGATTTGCATCTCAGGTAGTTGGTGGGGCACTCCTTATTTTATGTATGTAATAATTTAACTTACATAAATTTCAAAACTGCTTGGTTTCTACAATGTTATTTTCCCTAGCCTATTGTGTAACCATCGAGTACATCTGTTCCCCGTATACCTTTCTTACAGCATGTACCACTAGATGTAGTCTTGCCAACAGCCCGGCTATTTGGTTACTACTAGCTATTTGTCTATTATTGCGTGTACCGACTTATTATTGCACCCCCCTGCTATCTGTCAGTTATGCTGGATCTTCCATATTAATCTTGGCAACGGGAATATTAGTTTCATTGTGTCATAATCAGTGCTTATATCATGCCATCCTGTATCTTTTTTCTGAGTACTGTTGTAAAACTCATAGTACCTTTTTGTATACAGCGCCTGCTTGGGCAGCCCTTGACGGATAAAAACTTACTACATTCATCATTTTGCGTGGAATATAGTCGGGAGATTGCATGGCTATGCTCCCAAGTGATTCGTCACATCATGGAATTGTGGAAAATAGCCCCTACAGACTTACGAAGAGTGGGAATGAGGAAACTGGTAACCTTGGTGCTTCATGGTATTTCAGTAGAAAGGAAATAGAAGAGAATTCTCCATCCAAGAAGGATGGCATTGATTTAAAAAAAGAGTCTTACCTTCGAAAATCGTATTGCACTTATCTGCAAGATTTGGGGATGCGGCTGAAAGTGTAAGATATTTTCTGTAGTTTTTAGCTACATTATTGTTGTAGCTGTTGGCTGGCTGTCTCTTTAGTTTTTCAGAATCTCCAAAAAAATGATATTGGTACAACTTATTCAACCGGATGCTAAATAATGCAAACTGTGTGTTTATTATTGACTTTGTAATTGTTTCTTCGGATATTTTCTTTTATTTTATACCAGCATATGTTTGGTCATGAGATATTCAATAGTTTGTTATATTAAGTTAATGTTTTACTTAGTCCTTTACGGAGCATTCTCATGATGAGCACATTTTTTCTGAATGAACTGTTGGGCAGGGGAATTATTTTTATTAAGGTTTTTATTAAGACATGTTATACTTAAATTTAGCCTGCACGTTGGTGTCTGGCATTTAGAATGGTTCTGGGCAATGCATTCGTGTATGCATTGTTGATTTGACCCTTGAAGGCTTGCATGCTGCATTATATCGTAAGCAGTTAAAATTATGATAAAATCATTGTTCCTTGTATGTTTAGTTGTCACTACACATGAATTGATTTTGACCCATGAAGGCTTGCGTGCTGCATCACATCTTAAATAGTTGATAGCATGATAAAATCGTTGGTACTTGCATGTTTAGTTGTTATGACACATGGAGATAATACCATGACACATGTTGGAATTATACTGTGAACTTATGCTGAGTTTTTTTATGTAGGCCTCAAGTGACCATTGCTACATCTATTGTATTCTGTCACCGTTTCTACCTTCGTCAATCTCATGCAGAAAATGACCGACGAGTAAGTGTTAGTCAATGATAGTTAAGTTTTATATTTTTTGTTGAAGTGCAGCTTCTAACTTCATGTAACATGTAGGTACTTTATTTGTGTTTGTGACATTTTACTTTTTTGCTTCATATTCAGTTCGAATAAAAATAACAAACAGTTTCTACCGCTGTGGTTGGTCAGTTTGATGATTGTTCTCACTGTGTCATTAGTAACTAATACTCTGTATTTCTCCAGTTCACATAAACAAATCGATTAGGGTTATGTGCTGTCAAGCATTACAAAGATTGCCTATAAATGTTAAATAATGTTTTAAATGTTAGGATTGGACACATGAAAACTGTTTGTTTAATTTGCCCCTAAAAGTACTTCTGCTATTGATTTTATTGTGCTTACATCTATCCAGTAAAAGCTAGTGGTGAAGCTAGCGAACTGTTTATATGTCAAAACAATCTGCTATTTATTGTGAACTGGAGGGGGTGGTTCTAAAAAATGTTATATGAGGATGAAGTGACACAGATTTTTGGTTTAGAAGAGCTGAGACCTTGTTACATTTCAGAATAGCAGTTCACAAGTAAACACCCCATTTGATCGCTTTACATGGGTCAAGGTTTATCATGAACTAGATGAAGCCCCGCGCTTTGCTGCGGAAATTCATAGCGATGAACATAAGCAAGACCATACATCGAAGAAATTATTTTGTAGTTCTACAGTAGTTATCAGACATGCCATAATTTGACTCTCAGAATGTTACAATTGTGCGTACATGTATATGAGGGAGGATCACATAAGTAAGTACTTGGAACTGAAAAAAAAGTGCAACAACAGCAAAAGTGTGAGTGCATACGTGCAGCAACCAAATGCCAGTGAGCTAGCAGTGTGAATCGTGTTAGTCTCCAATACATCAGTGAAGGTCGTGCCGTAGGCGCGCGGATTATTTGTACCTGTAAATGCAACGCATGATTTCAGAAAAGACGATTATCTAAGAGATAAGAGCCATTAAATATACCAGGGAGAAGCACATTGGTCATGTTCATCTGTATTTCGGGAGTGGGGACAAAGGGCCAAGAAGATGCTATAAGCAACGACGGCCTAGCATTGACACCTCATAAGGTATTTAGAAAATGATCATGACGTTAGAAGCAAACACAAATGTTTGCTGAGAAGATTTTCCAGGCTATGCGTACTGAAGACTTTACTTGGAACATCATGAAGCAGCTCCAGATATAAGTATGTATACCCAAATAATCCCAATTTAGAGCGATTGAAGAAGGTGCTGAAGATATACTGTTAGAAATATAGGATTAATGAACCGGATTAGTTAACCTATGTAAATTCCTTTTTCTTACACGGAATGGCTGTAGGCAAGAAAACTCATAAAACACAACAAACTGTAGAAAACTTGCAGAATAGATGATAAACTAAAAGACATGAGGGCTAGGAAAGATGAGATGAAGACCCGTGAATAGCTCGGGCAGACTGATTCCGTGACCTGTGAAGATGAGATTTAAATCTCCGACTGTATTACTCAGCTCAGACCGTATTAGGATCTTGTGGGGCTCAGTCGGATGTCAGAAGCGATGTCACATCCGGCAACAACGGAAGACGCAGGCAAGATGCTATTGTGGAGGTTGAAGAAGAGGCAACGGAGGGCCAAATATAGGATCCACCGCAGTAGGCGAGGCGATGGAAGCCATTAAAATCGCAGGAACGACCCTTCGATTTGCGGCGTTAATATGCACGCACTCGCGAGAGGAGTAAAGCAGTTTTCGGTGGTGGCGATTGGCGAAAGGAAGCATCTAGTGACATGCATCGTCTCTCTCTTGATGGCCATTTTTTTTCTTTTCCTTTGCTTCCGATTGCAGACTAAGAAGGAGAAGAAGCCGTGTCGGGCTGGCCTAGAGAGAAAGACAGGGTGTCATGGGCTGGGCCGGTCGAAGTTATTATTATCCGATATCGCCTGATTCACTCAAATAACAAAACTGATGAAAGAAATGGAACGGGCAGGCGAGCTGTATTGGCGTGAGGGATTACCAGGATAACAGATGACGTGGATACTGTGCATGTTAAGCTTGCAAACATTAAATGAAGAAAGTGGGGATCAACTTTATAAGTATTATAGATGTCTTGGCTGGCACAAAGTTGATGTAGCATACTGGTTCAGTTAGGCCTGATAATCTTGAACTAATACACACGAAAGCATTTGAGATAACACTGTTTTTCAAGTATCATTTGCTTCAAAATAGCAGTTTGATTATCATACTTAGTGAGTTACAGTTAAAAACGAATGAAATGTAGAATTGAATGTTGTTTCTCGTGATCTTTTCTGCACCGGAAATGGTAATTGTGCAATTTTCCTCTTGTATGTGTTGACAGAATCTTGGTACGTCATACTATTGTGTTATGCAGCCATTCTTATCTTATGATGACTCAGCACCTGAATTTCTGAATCTATTATCTATGCAGACAATTGCTACTGTTTGCATGTTCTTGGCTGGAAAAGTTGAAGAAACACCTAGGCCATTGAAGGATGTAATCATGGTTTCTTATGAACTTATTCATAAAAAGGATCCTGCTGCTGGTCAGAAAATCAAGCAGAGGGTAATGTATCCAATTGAAGAATTCTCTTTTGCTATGTGATTGCTTGTTTGTGTACCTTAATCCATCTACAAAAGATGGGTGCTTGACCTTATCATACCATAGAATTCTTGTTGTTCTGATACGGTAATAGAAAACAACTTTAGAAGCAGAACCATTGGTAGGATTGATGTATGTATTTTGTTATCATTTCTATCAGAAACCTAATCTTTACTCCTCGACATATCATTCATTTAAATTTTTTGAACCGCAGGGACATCATTTTTTCTTGCATCAGCTAAATTAGAGAATCCTAGATTATACAGGGATAAAAAAAAATTGGTAGATGTATTGTAGACTGAAAGTTTTTTTTTCTGATTATGGTTGAATCTTAATCGTTGATGTATATGTACTTCTCAGCTTTGTTGATGATGCATGTCTTTGAGATTCTTTTTTGCCCTGTCTTTTCTTATTTTGATGCATACATGCTACAAATGTTTTTTTAATTATTTCTTGTGATGATCCATTCCTGCAAAAAATACTAACAAAATGAATGACGATGAAATAGTTGCCATTGCATGCTTCCGTGTTCAGTTTGTGCTTTCTCAAACAATCTGCAGCTGCTTTATGAGTGGTTCAGTGCTCCTGGAATTACATTTGTTCTTGTTTTGATAGTCGAATCTATGGCCTTGTGTAGGTTCCACTTTATCTGCCACATGCTTGTCTACGTTCCACTGTATGGGTGCAATTTATTGCCTGTCTATGTAGATGTTCTCTTTACCAGTTCATATATGATCAAAGTGGTTTCCTCTGGGAATAATGCTTACACAAATTGTCTACCACTCTTATGCAGGAAGTATATGATCGACAAAAAGAACTTATTTTACTTGGAGAGCGAGTTGTACTTGCAACACTTGGTTTTGACCTTAACGTGCACCATCCTTACAAGCCCCTGGTTGAAACAATAAAGAAATTCAAGATTACTCATAACGCGCTTCCTCAGGTTGCCTGGAATTTTGTCAATGATGGGTATGCTAATGCTACCCTTGTTCTCTTTAGCAAATACGAGTAGTCAGTTTATGTCTTGTACTACATGCTAAAAAGGTTTTACACTGTGCAGGCTGCGTACTTCACTTTGCCTGCAATTCAAACCTCATCATATTGCAGCAGGTGCTCTCTTTTTGGCTGGTAAGTTTCTCAAAGTGAAGTTTCTTCCAGATGATGGCGAGAAGGCTTGGTATCAGGAATTCGATGTGACACCAAGACAACTGGAAGGTTGGTTCCTGGATTTTAATGTCAGTAACTCAAAATTTCCTGCTGCTTTGTTCGATTTGTGTCCTACATACAGTTTGAGCTCTCCTTTTGAATAATGACCACTGTTGTTACCATCAGGGGCCTCAACTTCATACATGTTCTTGTAGTATTTGGGTTTTGAAGGAACAAATAACTAAAGAACTATATTATATCACTTGGACATGTGTGATACTATTTCATATTGTGAAACCAATTCTTTTTGTAGGAACTATATTCTTGTACAAAACTCTACTGTTAAACTGTGACATCCTGGCCAGGGCTTAATAGGATTGATTGGATACTCATATCAACAAGGTATACCTTCTTTTCCGGAAGCTCATTTGAAAAGAACTCCAGGTTAAGCGTGCTTGGCCTGGAGCGATTTGAGGATGGGTAACCAACCGGGAAGTCCTTCCCGGGTGTGCACGAGTGAGGACAAAGTGCGCAAGAAAGACTAGTGTTGGTCTGTGGGGCCAGTCTAGAGATCTTAGAGAGCTGCTAGGGGTAGCAGGCCCGGCCACGGGGTGACCGGGGTTTTACATAAACTACCATTTGTATGTGTGTTGCTTCACTGTAGCTGTGAGTTCCTCCATTTGGTGGGGTATAAACTGAAGTTTAACTATATATGGTGTTAGTTGCTGACTTACTGTACATAGTTTGATGAATTATTTTGCTATCACACGTTCGAACTCTGATTGTTTGCCCCGGACACTACTATTTTATATAGAATAATATTTGAAATAACAAACGGGTAAAGTGTTCTGTCTAGCGACTGATTCACCTGTTGGGTCTCCGACTCAGCCGGTCCAATGTGGATAAAAAATATTTAATTTATGTTCAAGTTAGTTTGAAAAAAATTGACCTAATTTCCATGGATACCAGGATGCATATAATATAGATTGTAATCCATTTGTACGTCACAAAATAAAGTCAACCCATTTTGTATGTAGCTTGTAGGTGGGTTGAGGTTAGGGGTTCAATCCCTCCTCGTTTGAACAATTTTTCTTTTCTGGTTTTAATCTCACAAAATCAGACAATGGTTCACGGAACTGGCAAGACGCTCATGATCTCCTCTGCACCTGCCAAATAGAATGTTTTCTCAAATTACTGTACTTGCCCTAAGAGCACCCAACTGCAAACATAGAAAACTTTAAAGTGCCTAGTGCCCAGCCAGTACTTAAATTTGATCTCCTCTGCACCTGCCAAATAGAATGTTTTCTCAAACTACTGTACTTGCCCTAAGAGCACCCAACTGCAAACATAGAAAACTTTAAAGTGCCTAGTGCCCAGCCAGTACTTAAATTTGATGGGTCCAGAAAGCCTTTGGTCTTATTACTTGTAGAACCTGATCTGTTCTTATGGTGCTGATAGTGTCCTTGTTCATTAGCCTTTTATTTTTTCTTCTAGCTGTTACTTTATAGTTGACTTTGATGACATGGCATGGTAATTTTCCATCTGATGTAAATGCATTTCTTTCATCTCTTGATTGCAGAGGTTAGCAATCAAATGTTAGAGCTGTATGAGCAAAACCGTGTAGTGCAGTCACAACCAACACATGGGAATGAAGCTGAAGGGAGCTCTGCTAGTGTTCCTAATCATGGAATCTCTGCAAAAGCTCAAGCAAAGTCTGAGGAACCTCCTGTTCTTGGGCATCATCAAGCATCCAAACAGTCAGATTCCAATCATTCTACCTCATCAGGTGTTCCAATTCACAATGGTCCTGAGGACTCAAATCCAAACGAACAAATCAGTAGCCAGGGAAGTCTGCAAAATGTCAATGGTGACCATGGAATTAACAGAACAAGCTGTCAGAGTGGAGGTGGAGTTGATACCGGTACAAAGGACGGTATGCCTGATGACACAAAGTCCTTGCCAGGAAGTTCCAGATCCAGTGACAAATCTGATATTCCAATGGAAGAGCAGAAGCCTCTTCTATCGCATGCTAGTTCATGTGAAACCAGAGATGGCAATCTCAATAACAGTGATGCTCCCAGTGTCTCATCCTCCATGATGGATGCCATGAATAAAATTGACAAGGATAAAGTCAAGGCAGCTTTGGAGAAGCGAAGAAGATTGAAAGGTGATGTTGCTAGGAAGGTAGATGTGATGGATGATGACGATCTACTAGAGAGTGAATTAGAACATGGTGTAGAATTGGCTGTTGAGGATGAGAAGGTCGAGATGAACCATGGTAGTACACATCAAGAGGATCACCGAAATGCTGGTGAGGTTGCAGAAAATGGGGACCATGGGGAGCAGAATGTGCCAGAGACTGCTAAATTGGCTGAGGTTCCGATGGATGTTAAAGAAGAGCTTTCTCCAACCAAGAGAAATGATGGTTTTGAGCAAGTCCCAGAACTCTCATGATGCAGCAAAGCGGACATGGAACGTATAATGCCTCGGCCTGAAGGTTGATGGGCCAGAATGGGTGGAATTCATGGTATGAAGAGATATGCACATGTTACTGGAACAGATGCAGCTGCGCTGTGGACTGTTACTGAGGTTTTTTTAGCCATCCACTGATTGCAATGGAACTTGTCCGTGATCTCTGCAGGTTTTTTTCTTTTGAGGAATCTCCTGCTGGCAGTATCTTATATGCCAATAACATTAATTCTTATGAGGTGTAGCAAAGCTTCTAATTCCATTAGCCTAGATTCTTCACATGCGGTATTTCAGGGTTCATTTGGTCTGATAATCCGCAGTATTGTACATGTTTTTTTAGCTGTTCTTACATTCTTCGTAGTTCATTCTGTCTAATAAGCTTCAGAACTGTACATGTTTCTTAAGCCTTTTTTTCATTATTTCCAGTTACAACAGTGTTTCAGTATCTCAAAAAGTGTATTTGTGGTAGCACTGATTTTCCAGGTTTGGTGGTGTCAACCTGGGGTAGCACATAAATCTTCAGGTGCAATACACGTCAGCTCTCCATATTGGAGTACTTGGCTTGCAAAGCAATAGGATTTCAGACATACGCACATGACGACAGTATCAAAACTTGAAGGTAGGTTTTGCAGGACTGTCTGGTGTGTTTACAAGGATGTTCACAAGTAACCAGCGCCCGTTTCCTTTTGCGTCCACAAACTGGCAAGAATGAACAATCACAGTATCAAGAACACTACACCTACCTGCTACACTAGGCATGGATTCTACGAGCACCTGCAAGGCATCCGACGAAAAGTTCAAGAAGTGCACAGGTCGATCAGATCAGCTGGCACTGGGCGTCTGTTCGTCGGGCAGGAGCGCCGGCTGCTGCAGCGGTTCGAGGGAGGCGACGATGTCGCGCATGAGCGGTCGCGCCTTGGGGTTTCGGCTGAGGCAGTGGTACGCGAGCATGGCCGCCTTTTGCACGGACCTGACGGGGTAGTCGTCGAAGCCGATCCTGGGGTCGACGATGGCCAGCACCTTCTTCTTGTGCGTGAGCATCGGCAGCGCCCAGTCGGTGAGCGTTTGCTCCCGCACCGGCCGCGACTTGTCCAGCGACTTGCGCCCCGTCACCAGCTCCAGCAGCACCACCCCGTAGCTGTACACGTCACTCATGGCTGTTAGGTGCCCTGTCATGATGTACTCCGGCGCGGCATAGCCGTAAGTGCCCATGATGCGGGTGGAGACGTGGGACATGTCGCCGACGGGGCCGTCCTTGGCGAGCCCGAAGTCAGAGAGCTTGGCGTTGTAGTGGTGGTCCAGGAGGATGTTTGAGGTCTTGAAGTCGCGGTAGATCACCGGCTTCTCGGCCTCGTGGAGGAAGGCGAGCCCTCTCGCCGCGCCTAGGGCGATCTTCATCCTCGTCGCCCACGCCAGCGGGGCCATCACGCCTGGAATTAACCAGATCAAACACAGATTCAAATTTTGAATTCACACACCTGGCACTCACACGACGGAGCAGGAGCACTACGTACGTGAGAAGAGGTGTGACTCGACGCTGCCCAGCGGCATGTACTCGTAGACGAGCACACGGTGGTCGCCCTCGCAGCAGTACCCGACCAGCTTCACCAGGTTCGGGTGCGACAGGTGGCCCAAGAAGATCACCTCCGCCTACACAAACAAAACACATCGAACCCGATCGCACACAAACAAAGAAATACTCTACGTAGTTGAGATGTCAAATTAACCGTATGCACATCATGAAAATTGCACCTAACATGCTTGCGATTTACTCTAGTTGGTTACAGTAGTCGTTATGCTTTATCCAAGCATGCAAACCGACTCTCATATTACCTACTCCTGATATGGAGTACTGTATATCAATATAAATGACATTATTATCTGTAAGAATTAAAATGTGCTCCTCCTGATATGGAGTATGTAAGAATTTAATTTAGGTGTCACTATTGTACAGTCGGAGACGCTTAGGTAGTTAGAGTCCCTCCCTACAATGAAGAACGAACTGAGGCGCTTAAAACGATTTCTTAGCGCATAGATAGGCCTGCGGATGGTTTGCATGCGGGAAAAAAAGATTAAGAACCCGGCGCATGGATAAGCGTCGACGCAAGCACTATTCCTGAGATCGGCAAGCCATAACGACCGGGATTACTACCCTAGCGTCTGCCTTAAGCGTCTTCATTGTAGATGCCCTAAGAGAGACTCACCAGCCACTCCCTGTGGCCCTGGAAGCTGTTGTCCCCGTCGTGCACCTTGACGGCGACCTGCAGGGGCTCGTCCGTCCCGACGGCGCCCTTGTAAACCCTGCCGAAGCCGCCGCCGCCGATGAGCGAGTCCTGCCGGAAGCCGCTGGTCACCTTCCTGAGCTCCTCGAAGGAGAAGGCGGTCAGCGGGTTCCGCGTAGCCGAGTCCAGCCGCATGGCCTCCACCTCCCTCGCGTTCGACGGCAGCTTGCTCTCATCGCTCCGGTCCCTCTCCGATGGGCTCTGGATCTTCGGAGTCTCTGCGCACGTGTCATATAACTTTCAAGATCAATACCAACGGATTTGACTCTTTTTTTAATGAGCTACCGACGGATTTGTTCAAATTTTCAGGAAAAAGAAAACTCATTGGCCTAGAAAACTGAAACAGAGTACAACCCAATTAGGAGTCCCGCTATTGACTAAAAACAACTTAATCTTTCTGAATTTGGCTGTGTGGATCAACACACAGACTGATTAGTACTACTTCACACGGTCATCTACGTCTTTGTAAACAGGATATAGCAGGAAGGAGGAGTATTACTCACCTGATTTTGCAGTGGAGGAGACCCTGTTAACGTACGAGCTCCCCCCAAACCAGCAGTTGCCCATGGGACGCAGTCTTTATTCCCTCTCCTATTTCTGCCACCAAGAAGACTCAAAAGAAGAAGGGAGAGAGTGGTGCAGAGATTGATATGAGAAGCTTAATTTGAATCAAGCCTCTCTATCTGCTCCTCTCTGGACCACACCAAGCAAGAGCAGGATATTGGTGTGTGTGGGGGGGGGGGGGGGGGGGGGGGGGGGGGGGGAGGGGGGGAGGGGGTGGGGGGCAACCGGCTATCTGATAAGAATTAAGGAAGAAGACGATCGCTCGGTGTATATGCGGGGCTCGGGACGACCCAACCGGCTTTCGTCGTGAACAAAACAGCCAAAGCAGAGGAGACATAAGCTAGTCACAACGAAGGAGTGGAAAGAGAGAGAACGAGGAGAGCGGTTGGTAGTACTTGGTACTGCTCCTTCTCCAACAGCAGCAGAAAGGAGGGAAGAACGAACAAAGCCAGTAGTACGCTTCAAGTGAGCCATCCCTTTCTTCTCTTTATCATTGCATTTAATCATGAGAAATCACTAATTAAACGCTACGCAAAAGGCATATAAACTTGCAATTATACAAGGCAGTTGCCCTGTTTCTGGTAGCCAGTTACACCACAGGAGCATAATGCATCAGCATAAATTCATGTATGGTCCGTACATGCATTTCGTCTGCCGAATTGAGTTTATAATTTCCAAATGAACAAAACACGGTTGACGATTATCAATCGATAAGCTTTGAAGTAACGGTTTGAAAAAAAGGAAAATTGGAGGACATTAAGACTCCGGTCCTACGAAAAGTTTGCCTACGTGTCCTGTTGGAACGAATGAATGGCTCTTCGAAGTCTACGGGCAAACACAAACTCAAGCAATCTTAATAGATTTCTTGGTAAGCCACATATAGAGCACAACCATCTCATTTTCTTGGCAAAAAAAAGTATACCACATACAAATATTGCTTTCAGCCAGCAAGTTAGTGTTAGAATATGTGATATGGTTTTTCCCTTTATTGCTTTTTATACCATACATATTGTGTATGGATACCTCCTAAACCGACGTATACCCACGTTGCCCTTTGAGGCCTATATCAACACGCATCGATACCAAGGCCAAGGTATCGTTCCAGCCTATCGATCAATATGGTATCAGAGCATGAAACACTGTATACCAAAGCCGTAGACTCCCTCATAGATCCCCACCAGTGATCTTGACAGACGGACCCGTCGCTCGTGTTGCTCCACAGGGGCGACCCGAGCGAACCCGCCGCCGCCCCAGTCCAACCCCTCCACCAACCTCTCTCCGTTCCACTGCCACAGGATGCTGCCAGGCTAAGCCCGCGCGGCGGATGGCGGCGACGCGGCCTTCTTCCTCGCGTAGGGGTGCTCTCCTGCGGTGATGTGGACAGCGGGCGGTGCGGCGACCTTCCCGGCGGTGGCGGCGGATTCTGTAGGTGCGGCTGTCTTGGAGGTGCGATGATGCGCCCTCTCCCTCTTGGTGGTGTGGCTGCATATGCGGCCCCGGCCATGGTGGATTTCAGGATGTCTGTGCTCGGATCTGAAGTCAACAGCCGACCGGCAGATGGCGGCATGGGGGCTATCGTTTTGCCTAATAAAGGTGGCGGTCCAAGGGTCCCTCTCGTGCCAAGTCGAAGACCTGCTTGATGCCTGCCATCTTTAGTTCGGTCGAAGTGTCGAGATCCGGAAGGCTCCGCCGACGAACTCCCTTGGGCGACATGCCTGGAGATTGCTGGATCAGGTGGTATTCGATCGTGCGCACCCATGTTTTTCTGACCGTTTGGTTGCAGAGGGAGTGTGGCGAAGCTCTGATATCTGTTTCTATCATGGGACACGCCTTTTAAGTTCTATGGTGAAGTCAGAGGCAGAGAATGACATGTAAGCCGAGTTTCTGATTTGTAGCAATGGTGGTTAGAGACTGTTGCGATGAGGAACTTGCTTACTGATTTGTGACTCGTGGCAGCGACATCGATAAGTGGGGGCGACAACATAGAAGACGTTCAAAGTTCTACCTTGCAGGGTGAAAATCCAAGGTCTGGCCTTAATTGGTTGTGCCTGGTAATGGCTTTATTGAAGGCATTGTTTTGTGAGCGAGTACTTTCTTCAAGGTGAAAACCTATGATCTGTGATCGGGCGACGACGGTGCTTGTGCACTATTTCTTTCCTGGAGGCGTCGCTATTGAAGAAGCTGGACTTCTGGTGTTGTCTTGGTGGAGTCTGTACTACTGCCACAAGGAATAGATTACTATAGAGCGACTTTTCTTTTCAGTCATTCTTTTTATTATTTTTTGGCTATGTGCATCCGTAGTGCCATTAGGGCACTGCTTTGTTGCAGAGGATGGGTGTAATTGGTATCTCCGTGATACTTTATCAAAAAAAAGGTAGCTCCTAAATTATCACACCAAAGACATGACTTTCCCTGTATCGTCACACCAAGTTCACCAAGGTCCATATTAATTCAGCTGTGGTATTTCCTAATGGCTTGTATTTAGCTTCAGTGCTAGATATTGACACCGTAGCTTGTTTTCTGGCACTCCAAGAAACCAGATTTGGTCCAACAAATATTGTAAGTCCACCAGTAGAACGACCTGTCATCTATACAACCTGCCCAATCTGCATATGAAAATCCACTAAGGAGAGTGGAAGAAGACTTTATAAATGTAGTTCCAAGCTTCAAAACCCATCTTTGGGGACAAGGGACGGAACGACCTCTCGATCTACGTACTGCATCCCAGGACAGGCGTCATCGTCTAGGCGTGACTTTTCTAAGAATACGTTTAGTAGCAGTCCAATGTTTCATAGTTGGTGCATTAGATACTGACAAACCTTATTAACTGAATAAAATATATTTGGACATGTCAAAGTTAAGTATTGTAAAGCACCAACAATACTTCTATATGGAGTACTGTCTTCAGGGCCCAACGGTGAACCACTAGTTAGAGACAGCTGTATTGAGGAAGACAAAGGTGTAGGGACTGATATGCATCCACACAGACTGACTTTTTCAAGCAACTCAGTAGCATATTTTTCCTATGTCAAAAGCAAGCCATTGTGTATTTTCTTGACCTCTATACCAAGAAAGAAATGTAAGCCACCAAGATCCTTGATGGCAAAGTTTTCATTAAGATCACGAAGTAAAGCTGGGATAGCATGGTCTGATGAACTTGTTACTATGATATTATCTTGATAGATCAATACGGACACAATGATATATGACTTGTTGTAGAGAAACAGTGAAGTATCAGCTTTAGAGGGTTTTTTTTGCGAGTACGCAATTGCGTACCATATTTTTATAGAAAATAGAAAAATTGTTACAAGAGGGGATAGTACAAAAGACTGTCTGAACCCACACCCCACTCCACACGACTCTAGCTTTAGAGGGTATAAAACCAAGATCATATAACTTGGAACTTAGTCAAGAAAACCAGGCTCTAGGTGCTCGTTTCAAACCATAGAGAGCTTTGTAAGTTTGCAAATATGGTGCGGAGCGTGAGGATTTTCAAACCCTGGAGGTTGCTTCTTATAGACCTCCTCTTCTAGAACACCATAAATAAACACATTCTTGACATCCAACTGTCATAAACTCCATCCCTGAGAGATAGAGAGAGCCAACATAGTTCCAGAGGTAGCAATTTTAACCACTGGACTGAAAGTATCCTCATAATCTATACCATACCTTTGTTTAAATCCTTTTGCAACAAGACGTACTTTATATCTATCAATTGTGCCATATGCTCTTTTTTACGGGAAATACCCATTTGCAGTTAGTCACATTTTTATTTGTGCTTATGGGAACAAGATGCCAAGTTTTGTTCTCCATTAAAGCACTATACACCTCATTCATTGCTTCTCGCCAATTAGGATCATCAAGAGCTTATGTCAATGTGCACGGTTCTCATGTGGAAGAAAGAACGGCATATCTAATTGTATCGTCAGAATAATTCTTTGGTTTTCTTATACCTTGCTGAAGATGCATGTGAGGAGGCGAGGGAGGCGGCTGAACAAACTGCACCGGCTAAGGAGTTGGCATTGGAGGAGGTGTTGCAGTGTCAGGCGGTGTAGAAGATCCTAACCCAGAGACGTCAGGCGAGGTGTTAGAGGTGTCAGTGTTGTCTGGTGCATGTGCACAGCTCCCACCGGCCAGGTTGCGACGTGTGGCTGGCTGGTCCTAGCTGCATGCTGGTCCAGCACATGCAGGTTAAGATTAAAGGGGGCTGTTAGAATATGTAATAGAAGATCTGACCTTCAGCCTAGTTGGTTCGTTCCTTTGCCCGGTTCCAAATGCTCCTTAGTTCAAACCCCTGGCTAGGCAGCAAGCCAACCTTTTTCCTTGTAAAAAGTAATAGGGGTTTTTGAAGGGTTTCGCAACATAGTAAATCAAAATTTTCCTACGGATGTGAACAAGAAAACCAAGATCTAATCTAGGAGATATGATCAACGAGATAGATAGATGAGATCTTCATACCCTTGAAGAAATCGTATAGCGGAAACGTTCAACAGAACGTGGATGATGTAGTCGTACTAGCCGTCTCCTCCTCGCGATCCAATCTGATCCAATGCCGCAAGTGGCGACGCCTCCGAGAGATGCACACGTACAGCGCACCAACGACTCTGCCTTCCCGGTCCAGCGAGATATGGTGGAGTGGTAGATGGGATCGACAACACGACGGCGTGGTGTCTATGGTGGAGAGTATGCGCCGACAGGGCTTCGCCTATTTGCGTGGTGGAGAAAGAATGGAAAAAGAAGGCTTCAGAAACCGGGCAGCGGCTCTGCGCGAATTTCAGTCCCACCAAAACCGGCGCCGCTCACATCCTTTTATAGGCATCTAGTGCCTTGAAGAAAAAGCTAGGTCAAGCAAGACGCGCAGCGCACGCAAGCCAGGCCAGCCGCCGCGAGCTGATCGATCGATCGTATCGATGGATGGATGGTCGTGCGGGGTGCCTGCGTGCGATGCGGCCTGGCTCTGGCAGTCCGGCCCATGACCATGGGCGCGAGGCCGGCCCAGCAGCCAAGGCCCAGCTCGGGCCACTGCCATCGAGCGAGGGCGAGCCAGGGAGGCGCTCGACCCTAGCCATGGAGCGAGCGGGCGCTCGCCCCTCGACGATGCGTGCGAGCCAGGGACTCTTCCTGGCCGCCGCAACTCCTTTTTTTTCTTCTTTTCTTCTTTTTTTTCTTTATTTATTTCTTCTAAATAAATAGTATCAATATTTATTAATTCATATAATGAATAAATATCAATATTTTCCGCTCGGAACAATTCCGAAACTTTCCGAAAAATTTCTCATATATCCCGAATAATACCCTAGCGTTGATTTGCGTTAAGTGTGTGACCCTACGGGTTCGAGAATGCGCGGACATGATCTCCATCAATAATCAATAGCGGGATCTGGAAATCCATATTGACTCCCACGCACTCAACGATGATCATATCGGATGAACCACGATGTCAACATTCAATCAATCCCGTATTTGTATTCCCTTCGTCTCGCGATATTTTACTCGCCCGAGATTCGATCATCAGTATCGGCATACCTAGTTCAATCTCGTTCTCAGCAAGTACTTTACTCGTTCCGTAATCCGATATCACTTTGTGATTAACTTCTTAACCACGTGCTTGCAAGCGATGTTGACATCGATTACCGAGTGGGCCCGAAGTATATCTCTCCGACTCGGGAGGGACAAATTCCATCTCGATACATACAACCCAACAAGTACTTTCCGATCACCTGAGAGACACCTTTATGATCACCCTTTCATAGGATGACGTTTGATGACCTCAAAGCTCTCTTCCGGCACTAGGGAGTTGTATTATCTCATGGTCTAAGGAACACAATATATGACATAGGAAAAAGCTTCGCAAAGATGAACACAACGACACGATCTAATTGCTGCGCTTTATTTGGGTCTGTCCATCACATCATTCTCCTAATGACATGATCTCATTATTAATTGACAACTCATGTCTATGGTTAGGAAACCTTAACCATCATTAATCAATGAGCTAGTCCATAGAGGCGTACTAGGGACACGGTGTTGTTCATAAACCACACAAGTATTAAAGTTTCCGCTTAATACAATTCTAGCATAGAATATAAACATTATCATGAACAAGAATTATAATAATAACATCTTTATTATTGTCTCTAGGGCATAATTCCAACAGTCTCCCACTTGCATTAGAGTCAATAATCTAGTTTACATCTGGTAACAATCTAACACCCATGGCATTTAGGTGCTGATCATGTTTCGCTCGTGGAAGAGGTTTAGTCAACAGATCTGCGACATTCACATCCGTATGTACCTTGCAGATCTTTAGATCTCCATCTACAATACAATCGTATCCTAACTGAGATTTAGAATCATCCGGGTCGGTGTCGAAGCTAGCATCGGCGTAACCTTTTACGACGAACTCCTCATCACCACCATAGACCAAGAACATTTCTTTAGTCCTATTTAAATACTTTTGGATGTTCTTTACGGCTGTCTAGTATTCCACTCCTGGATCACATTGGTATCTGCTCGTCAAACTAAGAGCATTGGACACATTCGGTCTAGTACACAACATGGCATACATGATAGATCCTATAGCCAAGGCATATGGCACATTGCTCATAGTTTCTCTATCTTTTGCCGTAGCTGGACACTGAGCCTTGCTCAATATCTTACCTGACAACATGGGCAATGAACCTTTCTTTGCTTTATCCATTCTGAACCTTTCAGAACTTTGTCCAGGTATGTACTTTGGCTTAAACCTATTAGGCGTCTTTGTCTATCTCTATAGATTTTGATGCCTAATATATAAGCAGCTTCTCCTAGGTCTTTCATTAAAAAACATTTAATCAAATAACTCTTCACATCGTTAAGCATACCGATGTCATTTCCAATAATCAATATGTCATCCACATATAGTACTAAAAATGTCACTGAGCTCCCACTCACTTTCTTGTAAACACAAGCTTCGTAGCTATTTGGAACAAATCCAAAACTCTTGATCACTTGATCAAAATGAAGGTTCCAACTCCGGGATGCTTGCTTCAGCCCATAAATGGAACGTTGAAGTTTGCACACCTTATTAGCATTTTAGGATCGACAAAACCTTCGGGCTGCATCATATACAACTCTTCATCAATGTTGCCATTGAGGAACGCAGTCTTGACATCCATTTGCCAAATTTCATAATCATGAAACGCAGCAATTGCTAATAAAATCCGAATGGACTTAAACATCGCTACAGGAGAGAAAGTCTCATCGTAGTCAACACCTTGAACTTGCCGAAAACCTTTTGCGACAAGCCGAGCTTTATAGACAGTAACATTACCATCCGTGTCCATTTTCTTCTTGAAGATCCATTTGCACTCAATGGCCTTACGGTCGCTAGGATGGTCCACCAAAGTCCATACTTGGTTTTCGCTCATGGATCCCAATTCGGATTTCATGGCTTCTAGCCATTTCCCAGAGTCTGGGCTCATCATCGCTTCCTCATAGCTCACAGGTTCATTGTTGTCTAACAACATGACGGTTAAGACAGGGTTGCTGTACCATTCAGGAGTGGCATGTGCCCTTGTCGACCTGTGAAGTTCAGTAGTAGCATCGTCCGAAGCATCATGATCCTCGTCATTAGCTTCCTCTCTTGTTGGTGCAGGCGGCGCCGGAACAACTTCGGGTGCTGCGCTACTCTGCAATTCGAGAGAAGGTTCAATAACCTCGTCTAGCTCTACCTACCTTCCTCCCACTCACTTCTTTCGAGAGAAACTCCTTCTCAAGAAAGGATCCGTTCTTAGGAATAAAGACTTTGCCTTCGGATCTGTGGTAGAAGGTATACCCAATCGTTTCCTTAGGGTATCCTATGAAGACGCATTTCTCCGCTTTGGGTTCGAGCTTGTCTGGCATCAACCTCTTGACGTAAGCTTTGCATCCCCAAACTTTAAGAAACGACAGCTTAGGTTTAGCACCAAACCATAGTTCATATGGTGTCGTCTCAACAGATTTAGATGGTGCCCTATTTAAAGTGAATGCAGCGGTTTCTAATGCATAACCCCAAAATGATAACGGCAAATCTATGAGAGACATCATCGATCGCACCATATCCAATAAAGTTCGATTCCGGCGTTCAGACACACCATTGCGCTGTGGTGTTCTAGGTGGCATGAGTTGCGAAATGATTCCGCTTGCTTTAAGATGCGTGAGAAAATCATAACTCAAATATTCACCTCCACGATCAGATCGCAGAAATTTAATTTCCCTGTTACGATGGTTTTCCACTTCGTTCTGAAATTCTTTGAACTTTTCAAACGTTTCAGATTTATGTTTCATTAAATAGACATACCCATATCTACTTAAGTCATCAGTAAAAGTGAGAAAATAGCGATATCCACCGCGCATCGAAATACTCATTGGTCCGCACACATCGGTATGTATGATTTCCAATAAGTCCGTTGCTCGCTCCATTATTCCGGAGAACAGGGTTTTGGTCATCTTGCCCATGAGGCACGGCTCGCACGTGTCAAACGATTCAAAATCAGGAGACTCCAAAAGTCCATCAGAATGGAGTTTCTTCATGCGTTTTACACCAATATGACCTAGACGGCAGTGCCACAAATAAGTTGGATTATCACTATCCACTTTGCATCTTTTAGCCTCAATGTTATGGATGTGTGTTTCATTGCTTTCGAGATTCAGAAGAAATAAACCATTCACAACAGGTGCATGACCATAGAAGATGTTATTCATATAAATAGAACAACCATTATTCTCAAATTTAAATGAATAACCGTCTTGCAATAAACACGATCCAGATATAATGTTCATGCTCAACGCAGGCACATAATAACACTTATTAAGGTTTAAAACTAATCCCGAAGGTAAAACTAAGGAGAGCGTGCCAACGGCCATCACGTCAACTTTTGATCCATTGCCGACGTGCATCGTCTCCTCATCCCTTGCTAGCCGCCGTCTATTCCGTAACTCCTGTTTCGAGTTACAAATATTAGCAACTGAACCAGTATCATATACCCAGGCACTACAACGAGTGCTAGTAAGGTAAACATCAATAACATGTATATCAAATGTACCTTTAATGGTGCCAGCCTTCTTGTCCGCTAAGTACTTCGGACAGTTGCGTTTCCAGTGACCCTTGTCCTTGCAATAGAAGCACTCAGTGTCCGGCTTAGGTCCAGACTTGAGCTTCTTCTCAGTAGGGGCAACGTGCTTGCCACTACCTTTCTTGAAGGATCCCTTTGCACCCTTAGCTTTCTTGAAGCTAGTGCTCTTGTTGACCATCAACACATGATTATCTTTCTTGATATCCACCTCCGCAGCTTTCAGCTTTGCGAAGAGCTCAGTGATCGTATCAGTGGAACCAATTTGATTGTGAGTAACTACAAAACCTTTGTGGCTAGGAGGGAGTGATTGCAGAACTCTGTCAATCTTGAGCTCTTCTGGAATCTTGCAGTCCAGTTGCTCAAGACGTTGAGTGTAGCCCGACATCTTAATGGCGTGCTCACTAACGGAACTCCCTTCCTCCATCTTGCAGTTAAAGAACTTCTCAGAGATCTCATATCTCTCAGAACGGGCTTGAGTCTGAAACATGGTTTTCAGTTCCTCAAGAATCTCATAAGGCCCACGGTACTTCTCAAAACGATTTTGAAGTTCTGGTTCCATAGAAAACAGCATGGTACTCATAATCGCATCATAATCATCTCTGCGAGCATTGAAGTCAGCAAGTTCTTCAGTTTTCGCTATTGCAGCAGGGGTGTCACCTAGCGCTTCCTCAAGTACATAGGCTTTTTGACCGCCATCGAGAATGATTCTCAGATTGCGGAACCAGTTGGTGAAGTTAGACCCATTGTTCTTAAGCTTTTCTTTCTCAGCAAACACGTTGAAGTTGAAGTTGGATTTAGCCATTTGATCTACACAATTTGCAAGTACAGTTTAGACTATGTTCAAGATAATTAGTTCAACTTAATCAAATTACTAGATGAACTCCCACTAAATTCAACATCCCTCAAGTTGTTTAGTGAACACGATCCAAATTCACCACACCTAATCCGATCTTCACGAGAAGAGATGTGGTTTCAATGGTGGACAACGAAGTGTCGATCATATTATTCATATGACTCATGTTTAACCTTTCGGTTCGTGTGTTCCGAGGGCATGTCTGTACATGCTAGGCTCGTCAAGTCAGACCCAAGTATCTCTGCATGTGCAAAAACTGGCTTGCACCCGTTGTATGTGAACGTAGAGTTTATAGCACCCGATCATCAGGAGATGCTTGAAAACGACGAACTTTCGCAACGACGCATACGAGGGGAGAACACAATTTTATCTTGATCTTTACATGATGAATCATCTTATAATGCTACCGTCGCGATCAAAGCATAATAAGATACATAAAAGATAAACATCACATGCATATAATTTTATGTGACATGGTATAGCCAATCTCCGCGCAATGATCTCCATCTTGTGCGCGCCGGCATGATCTCCATCACTCCACCATGATTGCCTCCACCACGAATAGCAACTACAACTATTGCTAACTACTTAGCGATAAAGTAAAGCTATTACATGGCATATAAGAAGTTGACACGCAGGTCATACACAATTATAAAGACAACCATATGGCTCCTGCCGGTTGTGAACTCATCGACATGCAAGTCGTAAAATGTTACAAAACATGATCATCACATACATCACATATATCACATCACATCTTGTGGCCATACCATATCACAAAACACTCCCTGCAAAAACAAGTTAGACGCCTCTACTTTGTTGTTGCATGTTTTACGTGGCTTATGGGAGTAACAAGTTAAGAACGATTCTTACCTACGAAAAGCCACAACAGTGATATTATGGTTGCTAACATCCGTTGTAAATCCCATGACTACTATAGTGAGAGAAACTGGCATCCACCAGCCGCATGTGTGGAACAAGCCACACGTCAAGTGCGGAGCCGGTCTCGCGAACGAGGTCACGTAAAGTTGGCCTGGACCGCTTCGATCTCACTATGCCGCGCCATAAGAAATACACAACAAAGAGGTTTGCAACAGAAAACATCAACGCCCGCAACAAGCATGTTGCGTTCTACTCGTGAAACACATCTACGCATAGATCTAGCTCTGATACCACTGAAGGGTTTCGCAGCATAGTAAATCAAAATTTTTCCTACGGATGTGAACAAGAAAGCCAAGATCTAATCTAGGAGATGTGATCAACGAGAGAGATAGATGAGATCTTCATACCCTTGAAGAAATCGCACAGCGGAAACGTTCAACAGAACGTGGATGATGTAGTCGTACTAGCTGTCTCCTCCTTGCGATCCAATCCAATCCAACGCCGCAAGTGGCGATGACTCCGAGAGATGCACACGTACAGCGCACCAACGACTCTGCCTTCCCGGTCCAGCGAGATATGGTGGAGTGGTAGATGGGATCGACAACACGACGGCGTGGTGTCTATGGTGGAGAGTATGCACCGACAGGGCTTCGCCTGTTTGCGTGGTGGAGAAAGAATGGAAAAAGAAGGCTTCAGAAACCAGGCAGCGGCTCCACGCGAATTTCAGTCCCACCAAAACCGGCGCCGCTCACATCCTTTTATAGGCATCTAGTGCCTTGAAGAAAAAGCTAGGTCAAGCAAGACGCGCAGCGCATGCAAGCCAGGCCAGCCGCCGCGAGCTGATCGATTGATCGTACCGATGGATGGATGGTCGTGCGGGGCGCCTGCGTGTGATGCGGCCTGGCTCTGGCAGTCCGGCCCATGACCATGGGCGCGAGGCCGGCCCAGCAGCCAAGGCCCAGCCCGGGCCACTGCCATCGAGCGAGGGCGAGCCAGGGAGGCGCTCGACCCTGGCCATCGAGTGAGCGGGCGCTCGCCCCTCGACGATGCGTGCGAGCCAGGGACTCTTCCCTGGCCGCCGCAGCTCCTTTTTTTGTTCTTTTTTTTTCTTTATTTATTTCTTCTAAATAAATAGTATCAATATTTATTAATTCATATAATTAATAAATATCAATATTTTCCACTTGGAACAATTTCAAAGTTTCCGAAACACTTTCTCATATATCCTGAATAATACCCTAGCGTTGATTTGCGTTAAGTGTGTGACCCAACGGGTTCGAGAATGCGCGGACATGATCTCCATCAATAATCAAAAGCGGGATCTGGAAATCCATATTGACTCCCATGCACTCAACAATGATCATATCGGATGAACCATGATGTCAAGATTCAATCAATCCCGTATTTGTATTCCCTTTGTCTCGCGATATTTTACTCGCCCGAGATTCGATCGTCAGTATTGGCATACCTAGTTCAATCTCATTCTTAGCAAGTACTTTACTCATTCCGTAATCCGATATCACTTTGTGATTAACTCCATAACCACGTGCTTGCAAGCGATGTTGATATCGATTACCGAGTGGGCCCGGAGTATATCTCTCTGACTCGGGAGGGACAAATTCCATCTCGATACATACAACCCAACAAGTACTTTCTGATCACCTGAGAGACACCTTTATGATCACCCTTTCATAGGATGATGTTTGATGACCTCAAAGCTCTCTTCCGGCACTAGGGAGTTGTATTATCTCATGGTCTAAGGAACACAATACATGACATAGGAAAAAGCTTCGCAAAGATGAACACAATGACATGATCTAATTGCTCCGCTTTATTTGGGTCTGTCCATCACTCACTATGATTTTCTTAATAATCAATCGGGAGTGGAAAGTGTACTACTTTTTCGAAGCATCCGTGCAATCATTCTCCTAATGACATGATCTCATTATTAATTGATAACTCATGTCTATGGTTAGGAAACCTTAGCCATCATTAATCAGTGAGCTAGTCCATAGAGGCGTACTAGGGACACGGTGTTGTTCATAAACCACACAAGTATTAAAGTTTCCGCTTAATACAATTCTAGCATGGAATATAAACATTATCTTGAACAAGAATTATAATAATAACATCTTTATTATTGCCTCTAGGGCATAATTCCAACAGTTTTCCCTTTATTGCTTTGTATACCATACGTATTATGTACGGATACCTCCTAAACCGATGTATACCCATGTTGCCCTTTGAGGCCTATATCAACACACATCGATACCGAGGCCAAGGTATCGTTCTAGCCTATCGATCAATAGTCAGGTGGCATACATTAAGTCAATTTGGCATTTCTCTAAATGCCAAAATTTGAATTGGGATTAACAAACATAGAATAAGATATAGGTGATGCTAGTCTATAGGATGTCAAAAGCAGAGCTGGTTGAATTCTTCTTGAGCTTTTGGGAAATGGAAGGTCCATTGCCCCAATACTTGCATCGGCTATGGTGTATATAAGTCTATTATTAGAATCCCAATGAACTCAGTGGAAAAAAGATACACAAAACCCTAGATCTAGTCCTGCTGGATTAGAATATGGTTACGCTAGTCTATTCTCCCTATGGTGGGCATGGTTTTGGAGTAGTTGTTTGTTAAAAGGGCCAATGGTGGAGCAGCTTTGTATTGTAGGGAGTCTTCGGCAGAGATGTCAAGTCATGCAGGGACGCTAGGTGCTACGTTTTGTCATTCCTAGTATAGTAGATGCTACGCACGTCAGATCTACCTGAGGCTTCAAGTTGCATCGACTGGCGTGACATGGCAACATGGTGCTGAGGGGTATCATGCATAGGGCGGATGTTGTTTGGCACCATGGTGGTGTCAGTAGCTAGCCTGGCATGGGCCTTTGCCCTTTGCTTCGTTCTACATACTTGAGGTGTATTCACAGAAGACGGCGTAGGTGAATCAACGACGTGTGCATAAGACATTCTCTTTAGTTTTAGCTAGTAAGCCGACGATTGTAGTAACCAGGTAATTAGGGCCCATTTTGCCCTCTATCTTTGTTCTGGTTGGTGGTGCTATCACTTTTGTTTGGCTGGTGTATGATCATTGTAAGGCTTTTCCTAGTCTTTTTTTTTGAAATGTTCACCGGGGGGGGGGGGACTCCCCACCTGAATATTGTCAGCGCTTTGGGATAGGGGGTCCCAACGTCGGCCGCGTGGCCCATATCCACGAAGAGGAAGCCAAAGTGCTGCCTCCCCGCAAGGGGACGTGGCGCGTCATGGAACGGCTCGACAAGGCGTTGCCGGGCACCACTCAAGGCCCCTCCCCTTGCCGGGAGGGATGCGTAGCTGATAAGGCTCTCTCCCCGGGTGAAGGAGAGAAAGCATGGAGGAGAAGGCTCCTTCCCTGAGCGGGAAGGAAGGAGCAGTCAAGTGAGCACAGAGTCACACCCCTGAGCCATCAGAGATCGGAAGACCCATGTCCCGCCCCGAGAACACGCATGGTGAGCACGTGTCGGAAACCCACTGCAGTGGGCAAGCAGAAGACATCATTACTCGTGCCAGGCGAGGTAAAGACTAACGAGATCGGCTAGTCTCGTCCCATCAGCACGGCGTTCCAGTCGGCATGGAGGACAACAGGGCTCACGGTGCCACCTAGCACGGCCACCGCATAAAGCCGCTTGACACTTGTCTAGCATGCATCTCGGCCACTGTGGTATCCCCTTTGTGAAGTATAAAAGGAGGACTAGGCCACGGTCTTAGGGGACAAAAAAAAAGCTAAGGCCAAGATAGATAGAGATCTCTGTCTCGGTAAGAAACCAAGTCTGGTGGCTTAGGGAGATAGTCTTTGGGCCGCCGGCGATCTGTAATCACTCCGCTGTACACCTCCACCATCAAGAAATTAGACATGCTGGACGTAGGGTTTTATGCGAGATCCTCTCTCATGGCCTGAACCAGGGTAAAATTGTTGTGTTCTGTGTACTCTTTCTGCCGTGATGAAGGCATATCATCCGTGCCACTTGCCATACAACCTAGGGGGAGAGTCCCCCGGTGTCCGTGGACGCACCCACGACATCTGGCGCGCCAGGTAGGGGGTGCAATATTCGTCTTTGTCATCTTCACTGACCGCGCTTCTTCCGCTGAGGGCCATGCCTAGGGGCCGAGGTGCGGTGGGTGGGATGTCTGCCACCCCTGCTGCGGTGCGGAAGACGACTCGTTCAGCCGTCGCTTCCGAGCGGCGCACTCGGGGAGAGGCAACACGTGCCTCCGCTCAGTCTTTGGCGGTCGGAGAAGGCGCGCCATCTGCTGAGCTGGTGGGTGCCATGTGGCAGTAAGTGGCCGACGCAGGAGGCGCCGCCGTCCCCAATCCCATCCCGCAGGGCAATGCAGGAGGCGCTGCCCCAGGTCTGCATCCTGGCGGAGGCGCAGGAGGCGCCCCTCCGGGCCTCATCCAAGTGGCGCAGGCGGCGCTGCTGTAGAGGATTCTCAGGCCAACGGTGCAGAGGGGGCGGAGAAGGCGCTCCACCAGGTGATGGTCACTAGAGTATGCTTCCTCCCCCACCCCCTCAGCGTGTTCCTCAAGCCGAGGGCCCTCGCGCAACCTTGCGCGAGGTGGGTAGTGGGATGATTGGCGGCGTGCCGGTGTCTCACCGCTCTTCCCAGGCTCCCAAGGGTATTCACAACCTGGGGGGGAGGCCTGACCGCCATTTGTACCCTTACCTCCTTCCCACTGGCACTAGGAACGCCCGCGTATGCAGCATGGGAAGCTCGAATCAGGAGCTGACGCGTATGTGCAGCGCTGCACCGACACGGCGCACTCTCGCTCGCGTTCCATCGCCCAGGGGGCGGGTGCAACGACTGTGCACCTGGAGGCGCAGCGGTCGCAGCCGTGCATCCTGGTGCAGAAGAGCCGGCGGCGGCTGGGCGCGTGCAGCCTCGGGCTACCGCGCCCGGGCCAGAAGTCGCAGTTCAAGCGCAGGTGGTCAGAATCCATTCCCAGCCCCTTTCGATTGGATCGTCGTCTTCTCGGCACCACTATGAGGAGCACCGTGGGGCCGAGATCCGGCCCCAGGTGGGCGCTCCAGCAACGCTGCGTCAGATGTGCACGGGGGCTGACTCGGCGCGCCTGACGTATGCCTTTGATGGGGGCTGCTTGGCCTTCACCGACGATCTTCGCCATGTGACTTGGCCTCGCAAGTTTTGCCCCGGCATCACCTTCAAGTATGACAGAACTACCGACCCTCGAGAGTTCCTGCAGGTCTATACCACTACTATGGAGATCGTCGAGGGAGGGAACCCCCATGTGCTGGCAAACTGGTTCCTGCTGGCGCTGAAAGCGCTGGCTAGCGACTAGCTGCTTCGCCTCCCTCGGGGTTCCGTACGATCGTGGAAGACCTATGCGAGCAGTTCGCTAATGCATTCCAGGGCGGGTACAAGTGCTCGGGGACCCTTAATGACCTTTTGGCGCTGTCCCAGCGCCCGAAGGAGACGTTGCACAGCTTTATGCAGCGCTTGTGTCAACTTGCCCATGGTGTGGTGAACACCAGTGATGGAAAGATCATTGCGGTGTTCATGGCCAGAGTGGGTGACAATAGATGTCGTGAGGAGCTCGGGATCAGCGAGCCGTCTACCGTCAGCGAGCTTTACACGCTCGTCGACAAGTGCATGTGAGCGGAGGAAGGACAGTTGGCCCTGAAACACGCGACACAAGCTGCTAACGACCCGGTGTCCACCGATAAGAAGAATGAGACTCGAAAGCGAGCCTCCAAGCAAGTCCTGGCAGCCGAGCCAGGACCGTCAACAACAACCGACAAGAAGATCAAGCCCGATGCTCCGGTGGTTGCCGCAGCGGCGCCAACCCAGGGAGCATGGTGCCCAATTCATGAGACCAACTCTCATGATCTGAAGACTTGCCGTACTATGTATGGCTTGATGGAAACCTGCAAGAAGCGCTTTGTAGAGCGCGGAACTGTGGGCAACATAGGCAACTACTGCAGCTATGGCCAGCCCGGCCACCTATCGCGGGACTACCCTAGGAGGTTTCCCAGGGGAGGCAGCGTGGGCGGCTGAGGAGGGGGCCACATGGGTGCCCAAGGAGGACATGGCGGTGGCCATGGCAATCCGCCCTGAGAACCTGATCGTCACCCTGCTGCGGTCGATGGTGGAGTAGGCATTGCCGGAGAATACCAGGAAGAGGCTGCAGTCGTCTCCACCCATGGTGGGGCGGCCTCACTCCCTAGCCTGGGTGCGATCAAGCGCTTCTCCAGGGAAATTCTGCCAGCGGTGCACAGAGTGGATCAGAGGGAACCTCTCTGGTGGTCACACATTCCCGTTACCTTCGACGCGGCGGATCATCCTGATCGCCGTGCGGGTGTGGGTGCGCTACCACTGGTAGTGTCCCCGGTGATCCGCAATGTGCGGGTGACAAAGATGCTGGTTGACGGCAGAGCTGGCCTCAACCTCATCTCAGTCAAGCTGATGGAGGTGCTACAGATCTCCAAAAAGGAGCTCACTCCGACCGGCGCCTTCCGGGGTGCCATACCAGGTGCAACCCAACCCTTGGGAAAGGTGGTACTCCTTGTCACCTTCGGAATGCATGACAACTTCCAAATGGAGAACGTTACATTCGACGTCACTGAGATCCCATTACCATACAATGGCCACCTCGGCCAGCCGACCTTGGCCCAGTTCATGGTGGCCGCTCGCTACGCCTACATAAAGATCAAGATACCTGCCACCTGGGGTGTCTTGACCATCTAAGCGGACATCATGGATGCAGTTTACTATGTCGCGGAAATGGACAAGTCGGCTATGGCAGGAGAACTGGACAACCTTAGTGAAGCAACGCTGGAGGATGCCGGCCCAGGTTCAAGCGCGGCGAGACGGCGATATTCCCCCGAGCCGATCACCATGGTGTGCAAGGGCGTTGCTCCCGCACCCCTTAAGGGTAAGCTCATGGGGGAGGCTGAGTTGACTAAGAAGGTACCCCTAGGTGATGGTACATCCCATACTTTCACCATCGGTGCTGCTCTCACTCCCAAATAGGAAAGCGCGAGTGTGGGTGGGCATTGCCGGGATAGAGGCGTCCGAGACGACAGCGACAGTCTATTTCAGACCACTCTCCCAACTAGCCTCGCCCGTAGGCCTTGCTGCCATGTCCTCCGGGAAGGGCACGGTCGCTGAGACCCAAGAAAGAAAGAAGAGGGGAAAGTCAGTTGCTTTGAGAGGCAAAAAAAAAGGGAAATTGGTAAGAATGGACGACAAAAAGTTGGCTGAAGAAAGCGTACCTGTCGGCACGGCTGTACTCGTTGCGGGAACAACCTCCACGCTTTCCCAGCGACTATACTGATTGTAGCAACTGCATTCAAGAAAAATACAGCAAAGTTAGCCCGGAAGGGCAATCCCGGCAAGGGATGTGGGAAGCAAACAGAGAAGGAAATGAGTTACCCACTGTAGGGAGTCGCGGCTCCTCGCCAGGGGCTCCGTGAAGCCTTTTGGTGGAAGGCTCATGGAAGGCTCATGGCTTCTTGAAGATGTCGTGAGGTTGCCTCGCATGGCATCTTCAGAAGCTCTGTCATGGCGGTACCCCTTAGCCCCGTTGCCATTTCCCTGGAAGGTGTCCAGGGACAGTACCCACGGCAAGTCCTCCCTGGGAGGCTTTGCATCGGCAACAATGTTCCAGCTCGGCAAGGCGTTGCCAAGCGACGGACAAGGCCTTTCCCTTTAGAGGGAAGGAGGTAGGAAGGACTCTCCCCTTGGTGGGGAGGGAAGTTTATAAGGAAGGATCCTCATCCTAGCGGGGACAAGGAGGCTTACCAGAGAAGGAACCCCCCCTTGCTAGGAGGGAAAAGCATACGAGAGAAGGCTCGGGACATCTCCCGTGAGTCAAAGTAGCCAGGCACGTGGCGAGCGTATCCCGTCCGGAGATCTCCTGTCTCCCTCCCGAGAACGTGCATGGAGGACTCGCGGTGGAAGTCCTCTGCCGTGGACTTGCAGAGGGCATCATTGCCATGTCAGGCATGGTAATGACAGACAAGACCGGCTGGTCGAGTCCCATCAGCTTGGTGCACCACGCGGAGTGAAAGACAGCACGGTGTGTAGCCCCGTAGGGCTATGCCACCGCCCAAAGTCGTGCAACATCTGTCGCGCATGCAAGTTGGCCATTGTGGTATCCCTTGAGTATAAAAGGAGGACCAGGCCACAGCGGTGAGGGAGAGGCCAAGCAAGGGTAGAATTAGCTAAGTCAAGGAGAAGTAGAGACCTACAAGATCTACATCTTGCAGGATCCAAGGTAGGGAGCAGGGGGAATGATGAGGGTTAACTCGACAAATGTCCTAGATGAAGGACTTAGGATCGGGGGAATAGGGCGTCAGATGAACTCGAAGGTAAGATCAGTCAAACAAGGCATGTATCAAGAATAAACGTGGTGGTCAACTTGGCTTATTCTCAATCTATCCCTGACCGGCCTCTCCTGGCCCCTATATATAGGTGACCAGGTCTCAAGGAACCGGTCGGGTCCGATACATATTACAATATCGATATATGACATGAACTCATACTTCGACTATGATTACACTTGGGCCTCGCTTAACGGGCCTTAGGGGTACACAAGTAACGGGCTCTATTATCTATACCCTTGTTAGTAGCCCCCGAGATTCTACTAGAATTGTAGATTCGGGTTGAATCTCAAATCTTCATATCTTCGACTTGGTCAATCTTCGACTTCTTCTTCTCCCTGTACTCAATTAAACAATTTCATGATGTTATCTTGCAAGGAGTTTTGGTTAACAAGCCTGACAGCTCTGACAGATCAAGAGGTCAGTTAACTGCCGGAGTAGATACTTGTCACCTACTTCAAACTCAATCCCCTTGGACTTGAGTCTGGGACCTGGTCTAACCCATTCTTTTGCCGCATTTAGGACTTACAAAGAAAGAGTTCCAGTAGTTCTCAGGGTACCCAGTGCGCCCACCAGGATTTTCTTCGCGTCGTAGACATGGAAAGTTACTAGCAGAGCTCATTCAGGTGCGTATACTAGGCCACACAGGATGGATCCTAGGGTCTTACCTTTGTGACCTTTTATGACCACGACATTCAAGCTTTGTCACGATGACTTAGCCTGAGAATTATTGACCTCCTTTGCAAGCCTTGTTTGACTGTTGAGATGTGCAAAATATTCAAGTTGTTCTTCCTTCAAAAACTCTCGATGGGAGTAATCGATGTCATTTTGCCGACAATGTAGTCGAAGATTGTTGTCGACCAAGGTAGTCGATTATACTTTTGAACTTTTACTCAACGTTATCCATTGTCATCGGGTGCACGACTAGTGCTCCCGATGGGAGTAGCCCCCGAGGCTATAACCAAAAAATTTCGGGTATAGGCTCAAAATATATTGATATGGGCACGGAGGAGGAGGTGAAGCCCAATTTTAGGACTCCACCAAGATGAGGGAAGCTCATTGCAGATTGGCACGCCAGGATGACCTACGATATGAGATAATTTAGTCTAAGGTTGTGTCAACAATTTATATATCTGTTTATGTTATTTCGTGTGTCAGCCATGTTATGGGCCACTTAGGTTTATTTGTGTTTTGGGTTTGGGCCTGTCCAAGCCCAATAGTTTTCTGGCCATCTATATAAGGAGGCCAGCAGTCTAGGGTTTAGGGGAGTTTAGTTGTTTAGTGTAAAACTATCATGTGCTCCACCGTGTATCATCTCTCCGGGGAAACGGCGCTGCCGTGTTATCAAAGAAAGATTGCTGCGAGGGTTCTTGTGTTCATCAAGAATTATCTGGTTCAGGTTTGAGGCGTGGTGATCTTCATCATGTTGCTTGCTAGATTCGTTCCTCTTCTTCAGGTGACGTTCTTCACGTTATTGGAAGATTTCTATCTGGTTTGACTCGCTGTGAAAGATCGGGACAAAACTCAAGGATCACCGACATGATCCTTATCATGTGGTATTAGATTACTGGGTTAATCACGGTGAGTGTTTTCTATTGATCTGCGGATTGTTCTTCTTCAGACAGTTTATAGATCATATTGGTTGCAAATTGGTTTTGATCGGAGGTTTTCAGATTGAAGGTTTTCCGATTGACGAGGAATTTGTAGCTGGTTTTTCGATCTCGATGAGATCCGATTGATTCCCATGAAATCCAGGCGCTGCAAGATTTCCTCCAATTCAGTCGAGATCTGATCTGCTCAATTGTTTCCAGAAGTCCTGCTCAGATCCGATCGGTGCAGATTCAAAAAAAAAGGCTGCGATCGTCAGCTTGCGCTAGAGGACGGAGCTTGTCTGCCCTCGTGCGCCCCTCGATCGCCCCAGGCTCGAGCGTCGGCCGCCTGGCGATCTCCCTAGATCGGGCCAGCCCATCAGAGCAGGTCACCCGGCCACGCCTAGTACTTCGCCTCGGTCAACCACAGAGGGCGTCTGCCCTCGAGCGCGCTGGTTCGCTCGCCCCGCCATGGATGCTCTGCTGTTTCTTTTTGCATCAAGAAGTTCTACTGTACCGTGGATAGAAACCAGGAAAACAGCTGGAATTGATCGCTGTTAAGTGTTTGCCCCGTACAAACCTTGTTCGCATAGATCGAAACGTTTGCATACAACAAGAAGGCCAAGACTCGATTGCCGTCCGCGCCTCACCACAGACGGGCTCTACCCTCCGGCGTGTGCGTGCTGCCTGCAATCAGTGATGGCTAAGCACTAGTAAACATAAGATGACATCTTTTCCGGGTGATTATTACGGCTATAAGTGTCGCAATGGCCAGAAATCTAGCGATATTTTCAATGATTATCTTGACCTGCTGGATGGTGTTTTAGCATATGACGAATATGAGATCAATTGGCAACTGACCAATGATGCAATAGCTGAAGAGTTTGAGACATGGGAACGTCATATGCTACAGGGTTTCTACAGATGTGCTATGTATGATCACGACATGAATGATTCTACACGTTTGGCTCTTGTAGACCGACGCGTGGATGACAGGCTATACAGTTGGTGGCATAAAGCGTTGCGGGAGAAGAGCATTACCTCTGCAACTTGGGCAAATTTCAGGAAATTTCTGCGAGAGTGCTTTATACCTTCTAGCACCGTGGTTCCTTCTCGAAAGCCCATGGTAACCGTAGAAGTAATTAAGCAGCCACCCAAGGTTGTGCATGGGATAGAGGATGTTGGCAAGAGCATAGCTCCTATACCAAAGGTTGTGATAGCTGTGACTACTCCTGAGAAGTTGATAGCTGTTCCATCGCCGACAGTTAGCAAGGTGGCAGCCACGAATTCTGAATTGTCAGCGGTTGATGTTGTCAAGGCTGATGTTGTCAAGGATATCGTGGAGGAGGTTGTACCATTGAGTGGGCTGAATATGTAACTCAAAAGAGTACATGATGAGACTTGTATGACAGCGGATAGAGGCCAGCGATGGAATTTATTTCAGGCGCAGTGCATAATCAAAGGCAAAGCATGCAAGTTGATGATTGACAGTGGTAGTTATTGTAATGGCATTAGCAAGGCGGTTGTGGAGGCTTTGAGTTTATCCACATGGCGTATTCCAGAACTGAGGCATGTTGAGTGGATTAATAGTTGCGGTATGCTGAAGATTACTCATAAGGTGCTTGTGCCATTTACAATTGATAACTATGTTGATGAGGTGGAATGCGATGTGTTGCCATTAGAGGTGTGTGGGCTGTTACTTGGACGTCCATGGCAGTATGATCACAATGCTATGCATGCTGGGAGAGCAAATACATATTCCTTTATGCATGATGGCAAACAACGGACTTTGAAGCCTATGAGTGATGATCAAATCAAGTCTGATGTTGTGTTGGTGGTTTGCAAAGAGAAGTTGCATAAAGCTAAGCCACAACAAGGGCTAGCTAAGGTGCAGCATGAGGAGCATGATGCGAAAAGCGTCGTTCGTGATATTGTTTCAGCCAAGCCTGTAGATGACAAGCCAGTTGTTCTTGTTAGTGACAAGCCGGTTGAAGTCAAGCCTCATATTGATGAAGGGAAGGATATGTCAGCATGTGTTCCACTTCCAGTTCGTGTTGACATGGGTGTTTAGACCGATGACGGTGGTGCTGATCGTGTTCCGGTGCATATGGTGCCGTGGGTAGTCAGCCACAGTTTTGCGAGAACACCTTGGAGACGTTTTGTTGGAGCAGCAGTGCGTGTCCATACAGGCAAAGATGGACATGTTCGTCAGTTGTGTGGCCCAGGCATTACTACTTTGGAGGGTCGTGCTAAGAAGGTTCATGTTCAGCAACACAAGTTTCCAGCAAGGATTGAGAAGAAGGTGGAGGCGCCTCAGTACAAGTTCATTTGGCGAAGAAAAGAGGTGCAACCACCCAGGGCTGTATCAAGTCGAGCAGGCCAAGAGGGAGGATGTGGTGAGGAAGGCAAGCAAGACTTGAAGACGACGAATATGTGTGGTGCTATTGTTGATATTCCGCCACCCTTTTGAGCAGACCCTCACGTGTTGGGGACAACGCTTTTTGAAGGGGGGGCAGGATGATATGGGCACGGAGGAGGAGGTGAAGCCCAATTTTAGGACTCCACCAAGATGAGGGAAGCTCATTGCAGATTGGCATGCCAGGACGACCTACGATATGAGATAATTTAGTCTAAGGTTGTGTCAGCAATTTATATATCTGTTTATGTTATTTCGTGTGTCAGGTCATGTTATGGGCCACTTAGGTTTATTTGTGTTTTGGGTTTGGGCCTGTCCAAGCCCAATAGTTTTCTGGCCATCTATATAAGGAGGCAGTCAGTCTAGGGTTTAGGGGAGTTTAGTTGTTTAGTGTAAAACTATCGTGTGCTCCACCGTGTATCATCCCTCCAGGGAAACGGCGCTGCCGTGTTATCAAATAAAGATTGCTGCGAGGGTTCTTGTGTTCATCAAGAATTATCCAGCTCAGGTTTGAGGCATGGTGATCTTCATCACGTTGCTTGCTGGATTCGTTCCTCTTCTTCAGGTGACGTTCTTCACGTTATTGGAAGATTTCTATCTGGTTTGACTCGCTGTGAAAGATCGGGACAAAGCTCAAGGATCACCGGCGTGATCCTTATCATGATGATATGGGCACGGAGGAGGAGGTGAAGCCCAATTTCAGGACTCCACTAAGATGAGGGAAGCTCATTGCAGATTGGCACGCCAGGACGACCTACGATATGAGATAATTTAGTCTAAGGTTGTGTTAGCAATTTATATATCTGTTTATGTTATTTCGTGTGTTAGGTCGTGTTATGGGCCACTTAGGTTTATTTGTGTTTTGGGTTTGGGCCTGTCCAAGCCCAACAGTTTTCTGGCCATCTATATAAGGAGGCCAGTAGTCTAGGGTTTAGGGGAGTTCAGTTGTTTAGTGTAAAACTATCATGTGCTCCACCGTGTATCATCCCTCCGGGGAAACGGCACTGCCGTGTTATCAAATAAAGATTGCTGCGAGGGTTCTTGTGTTCATCAAGAATTATCCGGCTCAGGTTTGAGGCATGGTGATCTTCATCACGTTGCTTGCTGGATTCATTCCTCTTCTTCAGGTGACGTTCTTCACGTTATTGGAAGATTTCTATCTGGTTTGACTCGCTGTGAAAGATCGGGACAAAGCTCAAGGATCACCGGCGTGATCCTTATCATGATGATATGGGCACGGAGGAGGAGGTGAAGCCCAATTTCAGGACTCCACCAAGATGAGGGAAGCTCATTGCAGATTGGCACGCCAGGACGACCTACGATATGAGATAATTTAGTCTAAGGTTGTGTTAGCAATTTATATATCTGTTTATGTTATTTCGTGTGTCAGGTCGTGTTATGGGCCACTTAGGTTTATTTGTGTTTTGGGTTTGGGCCTGTCCAAGCCCAACAGTTTTCTGGCCATCTATATAAGGAGGCCAGCAGTCTAGGGTTTAGGGGAGTTCAGTTGTTTAGTGTAAAACTATCGTGTGCTCCACCGTGTATCATCCCTCCGGGGAAACGGCACTGCCGTGTTATCAAATAAAGATTGCTGAGAGGGTTCTTGTGTTCATCAAGAATTATCCGGCTCAGGTTTGAGGCATGGTGATCTTCATCACGTTGCTTGCTGGATTCATTCCTCTTCTTCAGGTGACGTTCTTCACGTTATTGGAAGATTTCTATCTGGTTTGACTCGCTGTGAAAGATCGGGACAAAACACAAGGATCACCGGCGTGATCCTTATCATATATTGTCTTCCCATCTGCTAGCTATGTTATTCTTGTGTTGATTCGTCGGGTGCGCATCAAGTGCTCCCAATGGTATTAGCCCTCGAGTCTGTAAGGAGGGGGTGCATTGAAATCTTTTAGATTCAAATAACTTCCTTCTGCATCGCCTTTCATCTTTGGAGGTTAGCTCAAATTTTCTTTTCTTCCTTTATACATGCTTCCGCTACTCCTTTCTCTGCTCCGAGCGAAATGTTAAAGACCGTAACTTTAATTGGATCTGTAATTTATAAAGGCCCACGCACGGTTACTTATAAATAAAGTACACCGGCTCGCTAGGGAAAACCCTAATCCCTTCATTGTCATCTTTCTCCGCCGCATCGTCTTCTTCCTCCAAATCCCATCTAGGGTTTTTCCTTTGCACCCAGCGCAACTTTCTGATGGTGGATGCTGGTGATGCCAATCTTGACACCGGCGTGCTAATGGAGAAGCGGGGACGCGCCATCCCCGCGGCAGTAAAAAACAAACCGAAGGACGCCTCCCTGGTGGCTTCATCGTCCGCATCTACAAAGTGGCGCCCTGGCCGCCCCATGGGGAGTAAAAATAAGCCCAAGGTATGTGTTGCTGCCGCTCCAGGTTCCAGCGCTGCTCCTCGCAATGCCTCTCCTCCTCCCGCTGCCAAGTTTTATTCTTTCTTCTGTATCGCTGGTGCTCAATGCTGTGAGCAGCAGCGTGTTCCGCTAAAATTCACCAAGTTCATGGATGGGCGCAAGCTTCGTGAAGCAATTCTCCATGAGCAGTCTGGAGGAGGAACTCCCTATGAAGTGGAAGTGTACTATGACTAGCGCGGCGAGATGTACTTCAGGGGCGGCTAGCCTCAGTTTGCGGAGGACCATGACCTGCATCAAGGGTTTTTCATGCTCTTCGACTACCACTGTGGTACGTCGAAGTTTGATGTGAAGATCTATGACTGCACTCAATGCCAGAAAGAGTACGAGGCTGAAGTGCACTTTCAGTAGATTTTCCTTTGATGTAATCCTTGGATTTGGTGCTCCTTTAGCTCACTTTATGTAATAAGTTTATGTCATGAACTTTATGTTATGCCATCGTGTTTTAGTAATAGACCATAGGAACTATCAGCGTTCCGAGGTATGTTGATTTACTTGCGCCTTTCTTTTGGCCGCGTTTGCTCTTCGTCGAATACGGGGTTGTGAACAACCTTGCAGTTACTCTTGAAGATACATGAGTATATGATCTCAATAATTTTTACATTTCTTTATGCGACTCGAGGGTCGAAGCCCCCGAGTCGAAAATAGTGACATATTATATATATTGTCGAGTTGACCCAAGGAACCCGATCTGTGGCCTCATGTTCTGGGTTCAGAGGGTCATAACTCGCAGTTTTCTGTCGTCGTGCTTCTTTTACGCGTAGAAACACCGAAGCTGTTCTGCGTTCCATGGGTTGCTCTCATCTTTTCCTGTCTTCTTGTCTTGTAGTCGATAAGCTGCTCCTGGGATGACTTCTGTAACGATGTAAGGTCCCACCCATGGGGACTCTAATTTGCCATGGCCGTCCTGCTTGAGTCGTAAGACTAGGTCCCCTACCATGAAAGATCGGGGGCGAACTCGACTACTATGGTAGTTCCGTGGACTTTTCTGGTACTGCGTAGCTCTAGCTAGTGCTACGTCTCTTGCTTCGTCGAGTGCGTCGACGTCGTCTTGGAGTGCTTCTATAGAAGTCATTTTGTCGTAAGCCGCAATTCTTGGAGCTTCATGAGTAATTTTGACTGGAAGCACAGCTTCTACGCCATGGACCAGGAAGAAAGGTGTTTCTTGGGTAGCCGCATTGGGCGTAATTCTCAGATTCTAGAGCACGGAGGGTAGCTCATCTACCTAGGCATGTTTGGCTTTCTCCAGGGGCGCTACTAGCCTCTTTTTTTATTCCATTGCATATTAAGCCGTTGTCTTTCTCGACTTGTCCATTTGTTTTTGGATGTGCTACAGATGCGAACTTTATTTTGATTCCCATACTCTCACAATAGCTTTTGAACTCCTTTGATGTGAAATTTGCCCCGTTGTTTGTGATGATGCTATGCGGCACTCCGAAGCGAAATACTATGGACTTGATGAAGTTGATTGCTGCTGTGGAATCTTGAGTTATTACCGGGGCTACTTCTACCCACTTGGTGAATTTGTCCACTGCCACCAACATGTAGACGTGCCCTCCTGGCCAAGATTTGTGCAGTTTCCCTACCATGTCCAGACCCCATTGTGCAAAGGGCCATGACAGTGGCATTGGCTGTAGTTCTACTGCTGGTGCATGTGGTCAAGATGCGAATCGTTGACAGGTCTCACACCTTCAAACTATATCTTTTGCATCTTCGATGGCCGTTAACCAGTAGAATCCTGCATGAAAAGCTTTGGCTGCAATAGCTCTGCTGCTAGCATGATGCCCGCACACTCCTGCATGGATGTCTTTCAATATATCTTGTCCTTCTTGAGGGGTGACGCATCGCTGCATGACGCCAGTTATGATTTTCTTGTACAACTTCCCCTGTAATTTGACAAAAGCCTTGGATCGTCTTATTATCCTTCTCGCTTTGACTATATCTTCGGGTAGTGCCTTGTTTATCATATACACCAAATATGGCTGCATCCAAGTTTCTTTGACCATCATGACTTCCTCTGGTTCTGCTGTGCTCCTAGTGCCAGACTTGCCAGCCCCCGAGCCTATCGTCGGGTGCTGGCTTGGTTCTCCTGGAGTTGAACTCTTGCTATTTTTTATTGATCTTTCTATGATTTCCTCCCAAAAAACTCCTGGTGGTATAGGCAGGCATTGGGACCCGATGTTTGCTAGATTGTCGGCTTCCTCATTGCTAGCCCTGCTGACATGTGAAACTTCGCATCCATCGAAGGTTCCTTCTAGGTAGTAATACAAGTTTCTGTATGCCGTCATGTTGTCGCTAATGGCGTCGCACCGATTCATCACTTGCTAGACGACGAGATTCGAGTCCCCGAAATATTTTCAGTCGGGTTGCTCCACATGCTTTGGCTATTTTCATTCCATGGAGCAAAGCCTCGTATTCGACTTCATTGTTGGAAGCTTGTGGAAAACTCATCCTTAACACTTATTTTAGTTTGTCGCCTTGTGGTGATATTAAGACTACTCCTGCCCCTGCGCCTTGGACCCTTTTTGATCCATCGAAGTACATTGTCCACACACTCGACAAATCAGGTGGTCCCATGTTTTGTAGTTCGAGCCACTCTGCTGTGAAATCTTGTAGTACATGAGATTTGATTGCTTTTTGTTTCTCGTACGTGATGTCCAGGGGCGATAATTTGATTCCCCATAAGGAGACACATCCTGTTGCTGCGGGGTTGTTCAATATATTTGATAGTGGGGCTTCGTTAAGCACTATGATTGGGTGTACCGTGAAATATTGCCGTAACTTTCGTGTTGTTGTGAATACGCTGTAGGCAAGCTTCTGGTATTGTGGGTACCTCTGCTTTGTTGGAGATAGGACTTCGCTAAGAAAATATACTGGCCGCTGGACTCCGTGCGCCTTTCCTTCTTCACTTCGCTCGACTACCAGTACCATGCTTACCACTTGATGTGTGGCTGTGATATATAGTAGTAGTGGCTCTTTTTCTTTTGGTGCGACCAACACCGGTGGTGTGGAAAGTAATTTTTTCAGCTGCGCGAAAGCTATATCTGCCTCTTCTGTCCACTCGAATTTGTCATCTGATTTTTTCATGAGTGCGTAGAAGGGGAGAACTTTTTCTCCTAATCATGCAACAAATGGACTTAATGCCGCCACACGTCCTGCGAGTTTCTATACGTTGTGTAGCTTTGCTAGTTTCCCCATCGTTAATAATGCTTGGATTTTCTCTGGGTTTGCCTCTATACCTCTTGCTGACACCAGGAATCCCAGAAGTTGCCCTACTGACACGCCGAAAAAGCATTTTGTCGGGTTGAGGTTGAGCTTGTACCTGTTGAGGTTGTCGAAAGTTTCTTGTAGATCGCTGATTAAAGACTCCTCCTTTCTTGTTGTGATGACTACGTCGTCGATATAGACTTGGATGTTGCGGCCTATTTGACTTCTGAGACAATTTTGCATCATCCGTTGGTAGGTTGTTCCTGCATTTTTGAGACCGAAGGGCATGCCTTGCTAGCAGAAAACCTCATAGGGTGTGATAAAAGCTGTTTTTTCTTCATCTTCTCTCTTCAGCTTGATCTGGTTGTATCCGGAATATGCGTCCAAAAAGGAAAGCCTTGCACACCCTACTGTTGAGTCGATTATCTGATCAATGCGAGGTAGCGGAAAGGGATCCTTGGGGCAATGTTTGTTGAGAGACGTGTAGTCGACTCATACTCTTTGTACGTCCATATTCTTCTTAGGGACGATAACTAGGTTGGATACCCAAGTTGATGCTTTGATTTCTCTGATGAAGCCTGTGTTTTCTAGCCTGTGTAGCTTGGCTGCTATTGCTTTTCTTTTGGGTTCATCAAACCGTCGTAGAGGTTGCTTGACTGGCTTTGCTTTTGGGTCCACATTTAGTGCGTACTCGACGAGTTCCCTAGAAACCCCTGGCATGTCTGAAGGACACCAGGCAAAGATTTCCCAGTGCTCACGAAGGAACTCAATGAGCGTGCTTTCCTATGCGGGGTCTAAGTTTACCGCTATTGAAGTGGTTTTGTTTGGGTCCGTAGGGTGAAACTGGATTTTCTTGGAGTCTTGGGTTGCATCGAAAGCCTGGTCTGGCAGGGATTGACCGATGTCGGGTAGCACATTGTGATCAGTTTTGCCCTTGAGTCTTGCGTATTCAGCTGTCATACCGAAAGTTTGCGCCATCCTATTGCATTCTTTGTCGCAGGTGTTGGATACTTCGAAACTGCCTTGTACTGTGATGGTCCCCTTGGGTCCTGGAATTTTGAGTGTTAGGTACGCATAATGAGGGACTGCCATGAATTTTGCATATGCTGGTCGCCCCAGGATTGCATGGTATTGTGAGGGTCAGTCCATTACTTCAAACTCCAACTTCTCTCTGCGGTAATTGCCACTATCGCCGAAGCGAACGTCGAGTTCGATTTTCCCGAGGGGGTAATTTGCGCTCCCTGGTACTATGCCGTGGAAAGAACAGTCTATCAGCTTCAAGTTTTCCAACGAGATGCTCATTGCCTTTAGAGTCCTTGCGTATATCAGGTTTATTCTGCTGCCTGCGTCCATGAATACTCGCCCTATGTCATACCCTCCTATTTGTGCTTTTAACACCATTGGCGCGTGCCCTGGCCTGAGTACTTTCCTTGGGTGGTTTGCTCTACTGAACCTGATTGGCTGGTCGGACCACCGTAGGTATTCTGTGGTAGCTGGTGGTGATGATATTGCTAGGTTCACTTGCCTTGATATGCTTTTATGTTCCTTTTTAGACTTTGGGACAGGTTGAATCATTGCGGATATGTACACTTTTGGCTCTGGATGCCTTGTGTTACGTTGGACTTGATATCCTTGACTTGTGTTCCTCCCTCCTTGATGTGCTCCTTGGTCTAACTCCAGAGCACCTTGCAACCTTAGGAATGTTCTGCAGTCTTTCATCTGATGATTGGAAACTCTCTTCCCATCTAAGTACATGTAGTGGATACGGCAGGGCCCATGGAGCATGTCCTCTGCCGATGGGCCAGAATACTTCGGCTTTTCTCTTTCCCAACTGTTATTTTCTAGGTACTCTCTGTTTTTGTTGCCTTCCTCGTTCCTCCTTTCATATCCTGCTGCTATTTGGTTGCGTCTTGTGTGACTATCCTCGTTGCGAGACCTGCGCCTTTGCCTGCTTGCTCTGTCGACTTCTGGTGAACGTGCACTTTTGTTATTGTAAGCGTCTTCTTCGTCGGCGAATTTGTTTGCTATCTCCATTATTCTGACACTGTTTTAGGCCTTGTTCTCCCTAATTCTTCCACGAGATCCAAATGGCGAAGGCCAGCTGAGAAAGCATCTATTGCCCGCTCGTCGGAGACGTCTTTTGCGGAGTTTTTTTATTATGCTCCACCGCTGTATATATAACATAGGGTTTCGCCCTTGCTCTACGTGCAGGACTTGACTTCTTCTAGGGAAGCTGGACGTAATTTCTTGCGAATTGACTCTCTAGTTCTCCCCAACTTCCAATGGAATCATTGGATAAGGTGCTTAACCAAGACCGTGCTGCGCCGGTGAGGTGTAACTGCAAACTTTGCATCGCCATTGCTCTTGTTCCTCCGAGTATTTGTACTGCTTGAAGGTAGTCTGATAACCATAGTTTAGGTTCTTGTGACCCATCGTACTTTTGCTGATCGTGTGGTAATTTAAATCCTTTGGGTACTCTCGTTCTGCAAAACCTTCGGGTAAAGCATAGCGCGCCCATCTCTTTTTCGTCGTCCTCATAATTTTCTTCCTTCCACGCATACCGTGCGTTGTTTACTCTCGCTTGTGCTATGATATTCCTTGCATCCTCTCTTCGTGCCCTGCACTTTTCGCCGCCTCATGAGTCGCTTGTTTGGCTTTGCGAGGATTGGTACTTGAAGTTTTCCTTTCCCTTGTCCTCGTAATATGTTGCATTCTTCTCTGGGGAACGTTTCCTTAATCTGTCTTCTACTAACCTGAGGCTTCTTATTGCAGCTTGATGCATGTGCTCCCGTGGGTCTCTGGGTTCTGGTTGTGTAGTTAGGTACGCCTGTGCTGCTACTAGTGCTGCTTCTGGCGTTTCTTGCACAAAATCCTCCTCATCGTCCGATGGATGTGCGCTTATGCTCCTTGCGTGGTTCTCTTCCCTTGCCCTCGCTGTCGTCCTCCTACTGTGCTTTGGATCCCTATGTCTCTCTCTGCTGGATTCTGATGCTTCGCTGTATTCATCCCAGTATGCTCCACTTGACATACTATTATTTTCTTGACTTCTCCTGATATTATCTTTTTCCTCCCGTAGCTTCTTTTTGTGCTGATGCAGGGCATACTGGTACCCCATCAAGACTTCCCTTCTCGAATTGGCGGGTACCTCTGTGCCATGATTGATGGCTGACATAATGATTCTCCACTCTCTAGTGGAAACGTGAATTTTCTCCTTTTCCTTTTTGCTATTACTCCTTGATTTGTTGACTTGTACGTGGGTTGCTGCATTGTCTACAGGATCATTGTCTTTTGCTGCTTCTGTGATGATAACACATAGCTATTGTATATTGCCGGAGATGCCACCGCTTTGGGTGATGAAGTCCTTTTGGCTAGGATATGATTGATCCACTGTTTCTCCTATGTCGAGTTTTTCCATGGTTTCATCGAGTTCTTTGATTTTTTCTCCTGTATTTTCTGCTATTGTGTAGCTGACCGGCGAGTTTACCTCGCTGGAGGAGTCCACTAATGATCCTGACATTGCGATTGTCTTGACTTCGCTTGCCGACGGATCCAGTTTTGCTGGATCTGAGAGGCAAGTCGAACCCGAATATCCGACTAGAAAGTTCAGGCTTCCGATCGTCAGCTCCATCTCCTTGTTTCTGTCGACTTCTGGATTATTCCAACACCCCGCGTCCCCACGGTCGGTGCCAATTGACGAGGGTTAACTCGACAAATGTCCTAGATGAAGGACTTAGGATCAGGGGAATAGGGTGTCAGATGAACTCGAAGGTAAGATCAGTCAAACAAGGCGTGTATCGAGAATAAACGTGGTGGTCAACTTGGCTTATTCTCAATCTGTCCTTGACCGGCCTCTCTTGGCCCCTATATATAGGTGGCCAGGTCTCAAGGAACCGGTCGGGTCCGATACATATTACAATATCGGTATATGACATGGACTCGTACTTCGATTGTGATTACACTTGGGCCTCGCTTAACGGGCCTCAGGTGTACACAAGTAACATGCTCTATTATCTATACCCTTGTCAGGGAAGTCTGCCTCGGTGGCCGCCAGCGACATTGTACACACACCGATAACATCTTCATCAATAAGCTGAGACATGTTGGACGTAGGGTTTTACACGAGATCCCCTCCCGCGGCTTGAACATGGGTAAACTCCCCGTGTGCTTTTCTGTGTGTGTTCTATGGTGGCAAAGGCGTCTCATCCGCGCTAGTTGGCAAACAATCTAGGGGTGAGCATCCCCCAGTGTCCATGTTCAGACACTTAACATCTGGCGCGCCAGGTAAGGGCACTATATTCGTCTTCATCATCATCTTTGACTTCGGCTTCATCACCTTTGATGACTCCATGTTCTCTGCACCTTGGCCATGACTGGGGGAGGAGACGGTGTGACCTGTCGGGCCGCCTTGCCCGATGATGGGCAGGAGGTGACCTGCCCAGGCGCCGCGGCCTGGCGGCATGTTTAGGGGACGGTTAAGCGCGTCCTCTCGCCGCCCTTTGCAGTGGGCGTAGGTGCACCGTCTGCCGAGCCTGTAGGCACTGTTCAGCAACGAGATGGCGACACGAGAGGTGCCACCGTCCAAAGCACTAGGATTGGTGGTGGTGCATTAGGCACCGCCGCCCACCTCTTAACTAGCGAGAGAGCAGGAGGCACTCTCTCCACCATCCTCACGGGCGGTGCAGGAGGCGCTGCCGATGAAGGAGGCCCGAGTAGGACGCAGCCTCCTCCACCTCTGCGAGATATAGTGCCCAATCCCAAGGGCCCCGTTGTTGGTCGGATCAAGGCGGTGAGTGAGGCGTAGGGCATGGCAACATACTTCCATTCTGCTCAGGCTCCACGGGGCATTGGTAACCTTGAGGAGGCCTTGCCGCCATCTGCTCCCTCGTGTCGTTCCTTCCAATGCAGGAGGTCGCCCTGTACGGAACATGGGAGGATCACCTCCAGGAGCTGACCGAATACATGCAGCGTAGCACTGTTCTAGACCAACCCAGCCTCCACCCTCATGCCCAAGGAGAAGGGGCTATTGTTGAGCCCCACGATGGAGCGGTGCCTGCCCTAGCTCCCTATCGGACTTCCCAGGCTGGGGGAGTTCTAGCCCGGCTCCGGTTGGAGCCGGGCGGAGCTCCTTCTTCACTACGCAGCATGCCAATTTGCAACTCCTGATAGTAATCCTCTATAGAATTTTTGCCTTGATCTAGACGTGCTAATTTGGTAAGCATGGTGGAACAAAACGAATACGCATAGCATGTTTTAAAGCATCCCACGTAGTGATTGGATTAACATGATTAGCACGATAGTATTCAGACCACCATATGAAAGCAAAACTAGTGAACTCACAAGTAGCAGCACTAACACGTCTATCCTCGGGATAATTTAAGCATGCAAAACGCTGGTCTAATTCCAATTCCCAAGAGAGGTAAGCATCAGGGTTATAGCGACCATCAAACGTAGGAACATGTAATTTCAGTTTAGCAACATGGTCATCATCACGTACCAACGGACGAGGAGGTGGACGGCGAATGTAGGGCCTAGGACGACAAGGTGGTTGCTCAACTGTGAAGTCGTCCGCGTACTCGCCCTCGTACTCATCTTCTCCGTAATAATCATCCAACTGTGCATCACGGGCCTGTGTAACACCCGTAGCTCCTGCAACGCCAACAGCAGTAGTGCCCGCAGTAGCACCCACAGCTAAAGTTTGTGCCGGTGGGTTGAGGACGCGCTGTGCACGTCCCAAAAAGGTCGGTGTAGGAGCCACGCGAGTAGGCTGTGGAGGAGGCGCGCGAGCCGGCGGTGGTGGTGGTAAGCATGCTAGCACCTCCTGGAATTTAGCATCGAGTTTGGTGGTGAAGGTGGTCTCGAGTCCCTCGAGTTGCTCCATCGTGTCACTAAAATGCTTGTCCACATCCTGCATATGGTCAGACAAAAGCTTGGTGACGTGAGCCTGCAAGGCTTCACCCTCCAGTGGCTGTGTCTCGGTGTTGTCTGGTGGCATGATTAGTACGCAAAAGCACAGTTATAGAATAGAGATACAACAGGAACAGGGGTGGAAAACGCTTAATCTATCAAGCAAACCAATACTCTTACCCGTTCTTACCCTGCAGCAGGTGGCGATCAGCAACCGTCGTGATCAAGCTTCAGGAAGATTGAATAGAGCAATTGCCAGGTGGTGTCAACGCACGGTCGTAGAGATATGTGGAGCTGTAGGAGGCTGTTATATCTGTAGCAACAATTCAAAATAGCAATGCAACAAGTTGAATAAATGCTCAATGACGGTACCATGCTGGCCGTAGGCTAGATCGTGCTAGAGACGCGAGCCTAGGACACCAACTAGTCAATGCGCGACGGCCAGAAGCACAAAGGAATAGCTCAAAACCAAGATATAAGTGGAGATCATGGAAAAAGTGCTGGTTCTGAAACTGAAAAGGCCAAAAACTCACCCTTCCCTCACTTTTTTGACGATTACGAGTGACTTTGTGTACTTTTCATGTACTATTCCCAAGATTTTCGATATAACTTTTGATTCCGGACAGTTTGACAGGTTGCACGTCAAATACGGAGTTCGTATGCAAAAGTTATGGCCAGTTAAAGTTTGTAGACAAAAACTTCCCAAAACAGCACGACAGGGGTGGGGTCGCTGGTTCGGCCCCCACGTCCCTCCCTTTTTTTACCGAGAATTAATTGCAGCGTTGGGTGGCTGGTTCGGCCCCACGTCCCCTCCTTTTTTTCGCTTTTTTTTACGGTTGGAACAGGGAAAGAAACCCTAAGTCGGGGGAAAGGTTGTGGCGCGGTAGTGAGGGTGGGGGTGACAGCGGTCGATGGATGCGGTGGGGATGATTATGGTGGCGATGCGGCGGCAGCGGCAAGACATATGTGAGCAGAACTCGAAACTCTAAGGATCAAGACCCTACAGCCAGCACTCGACACGACGATGCAGACACGAATTCAACAATGCAAATACTGAAAAGAAAAGATGCAAAGGCTCGAACTGTTTCTAGGAAAAGATCTAATCCTAATATTTTTGGCTTTTTCGTGGATTCTAGGTATGAAGATGCAATCTAGACTACGAAAACAGTAAATCTCACCGATCAGCCTGAAATCTGATACCACTTGATAGGGTAAAGGTGCCCGATCTTTCGATGAGACGATAACTATCGATTATGGTGGAGGTCGACGTTGACGATCCGACTACAAACGTGCGAGACGTTGCGCCTTAGCAATCGATACACCAACTTACGAGGCTATTGATCACGCCGGAGCTAGATCAACCTGATCACGAGGAGGAGGTATATATGAGGGAAAGGGCAGGGATTTTCGTACAACCCTAATGGGCCATCCGAAAATAGCCCTAGATGGGCCCTTTTCCACTCAAATAGCCTCCAGAAAAACCCTAAAATACCTAGGACGAAAATACATGGGTTTAACCCATAAAATAAGGTGATGCAGCACCATATAAAGCCTTGGACGAATTTTATGATTTGGTAACTTGTGAATTTCATCCAAGCATCCTTGCATCATTGTTGTTTAGTACTACATGTCATCCCCAAACTGATGGACAAACTGAAGTAGTAAATAGAACTTTATCTACCATGTTACGGGCTGTTTTAAAGACGAACTTAAAAATGTGGGAAGATTGTTTACCTCATATTGAATTTGCTTACAATCGTTCCGTGCATTCTACAACTAAGTTAAGCCCTTTTGAGATTGTGTATGGTTTTGTTCCTCGTGCACCTATTGATTTATTACCTATTCCATCTTTGGTGCAACATAATTTTGATGCTACACAACGTGCTGAACAGATTCTTACATTGCATAGGATTACTAAGGAAAATATAGAATGCATGAATGCTAAATATAAAGTTGCTGGTGATAAGGGACGCAAGCATATTGTGTTTGATGTGGGAGATCTAGTTAGGTTGCATTTACGCAAAGATCGTTTTCCTGATTTGCGCAAGTCTAAATTAATGCCACGTGCTGCTGGTCCTTTTAAAGTGTTAGAGAAAATGAATGATAATGCATATAAACTTGAGCTTCCTGCAGAGATGGGCACGGTAAGTCCTTCATTTAACATTGCAGATTTGAAACCATATTTTGGAGAAGAAGATGAGATTGAGTCGAGGACGACTTCCATTCAAGAAGGGGAGGATGATGAGGACATCCCTACGGTTGATACAACCATTGCACCTACAGCCACACTTCCTCATGTTCCACAATTCCAAGGACCTCTCACAAGAGCTCGTGCACGCCAACTGAATTATTAGGTACTTTCGTTTCTAGGAACTATTCCTAATATTCATGGGAATATGATGCTGCCTAAATCAGATGTGTTTATGTTACTTAGGAATGATGGGCCTAGCATGGATGTGAGGGACACACATTGGAGCATGATCATACATGGAGATGATGGCAGCAATCGTGTGAGGATTCAGGATGACGCTGCAAGTGAAGATTTCTGAACTTTGAAGCCACCATAATGATGCAAGGATGCTTGGACGAAATTCACAAGTTACCAAATCATAAAATTCGTCCAAGCCTTTATATGGTGTTGCGTCACCTTATTTTATGGGTTAAACCCATGTATTTTCATCCTAGGTATTTTAGGGATTTTCTGGAGGCTGTTTGAGTGGAAAAGGGCCCATCTAGGGTTATTTTCGGATGGCCCATTAGGGTTGTACGAAAATCCCTGCCCTTTCCCTCATATATACCTCCTCCTAGCCGTCATTAGAACTCAGATTTTGTTTAGTTTAAGACTTAGCCACGAGCTACTCTTCGCCATAGGCACAAGTGTCAAACTGACCTTTTGTACTACGCACAGACAGAATCCCACCTCTTCAATAAAGCCTTCATCTATATTCGCAATATCTTGATTGCATCTATAATTCTTGCTGGTTCTTCGATTGCTTGCAGGGATTGATCCTCGTGATCAGGTTGATCTAGCTCCGTCGTGATCAATAGCCTTGGAAGGTGGTGTATCGATTGCTAAGGCACAACGTCTCGCACGTTTGTAGTCGGATCGTCAACGTCGACCTCCACCATAATCGATAGTTATCATCTCATTGAAAGATCGGGCACCTTTACCCTATCAAGAACCTGAGAAACTACCATATCATCGAGTGCGCCCCCGACCTTTCGAGATTGGGGACCTCGTCCTTCGACTCAAGCAAGATGAGCATGGCAAACTAGAGTCACCGTGGCTTGCACCATACGTCATCACGATAGTGATCCCTGGAGTAGCATATCACCTCCGGGACAAGAAAACATGACAAGATGAAGGCAACCCATGGAACGCCGAACAACTTCAATGCTTCTACACGTAAAGCATCAAGGTGCAGATTTTATATTTGAAAATAAGGCTTTTCATCCATAATTATCAAGTCATATAAATAAGGCTTTCAGCCATAGTCATCGAGTCAGGTTCTCTAAGCTCAGAAGACGGGCCACAGGTCGAGCTTCTTGAGCCACAATATGTACCTCTATATTTGACACATAAATATAAACACGTTTTTCAAATTCTTCTTCGATCCCATATATTTACACTCGTGAATATCAACGAGGTAGTAGTAACCATTCAGTTAAGCTTTGGTGATGACGAAGGGTCATTCCCAAGGCTGGGATAATTTGTGTTCCTTCTGCTGCTTGAGGCATAGCACCAAATCCCCTTCTTTGAACGAGTGATGTCGAACACGGCGGCTATGGTAGCGATGCAGGTTCTGCTGGTAGATGGCGGATAGCTGGGCTGCTAGATCTCTTTCCTCTTCGAGCAGGTCCACAGATAGTTGTCTCGACTTCTCTGCACCTTCTTCCTCGTAGGCCTCAACTCGCAGGGAGTCATACTATACGTCACTTGGGAGGATTGCTTCTGCCCCATACACTAGGAAGAACGGGGTAGGTCCTGTTGACCCGTTGGGGGTAGTCCTTAGACTCCACAGCACGAAGGGCAAATCTTCTGCCCAAGCTCTTGCTGCTCTATGTAGTGGTTCTTCGAGGTGCGGCTTGATCCCAAACAGAATTAGTCCACTGGTCCGTTCAACATGGCCATTGGACTATGGATGAGCCACAGATGCAAGGTCAAGGCGAATCCCGTTGTGATGGCAGTATTCTTTGACTTCTCCTTGAGACAAGTTGCTGCCATTGTTGCTGATGATGCTATGTGGGATACCAAATCTTACCACAATGTCCTTGACAAACTTTAGGGCAGTTTTGCCATCAAGCTTTCTAATGTGCTTAACTTCAACCCACTTCATGAATTTATCGACAGCTACCAAAAGGTGCATAAAATCCCAAAGGTGCTGTCTTCAGCGGGCCCACCATGTCTAGCCCCCAGACTGCAAAAGGCCAAGTTAGAGGGATGGTTTGCAACTCTATTGCTGGCATGTGGGTCTGTTTCGAGTACATCTGGCAACCTTGGCAGAGTTCCACAATCTGGTCTGCGTCTGCCTTGGTGATACGTTGCAAACGTATCTATAATTTTTGATGCTCCATGCTTGTTTTACACCAATTGCTTTATGTTTTATTTACACTTCGTGGCATTTTTATGCTTTTTCTGGAACTAACCTATTAACAAGATGCCACAGTGTCATTTCCTGTTTTCTGCTGTTTTTGTGTTTCAGAAAAGTTACATAGGAAATATTCTCGGAATTGGACGAAACGAAAGCCAAACCTCCTATTTTTCCCAACACGAAGACGGAGTCCAAAGCAGAGACGGAGGAGGGCCAGGAGGCAGGCACACCATAGGGTGGCGCGCCCCCTCTAGCCGTGCCACCAGGTGGTGTGGGCCCCTGGTCCACCCTCTGACATCGCCCTTCCGCCTATATATTCTCTCCAACGTGAAAACCCTAAATCGTCGAGTCACCGTCTACGAAAAGTTCCGCAGTGCCGCCACCATCCAAGGCCAATTTCGGGGACATAAGTCTCTGTTCCAGCACCCTATCGGGATGGGGAATTGCCCCCGGAGCCATCTCCATCAACTCCACCGCCATCTCCATTGCCGTTGCTGTCTCCCATGATGAGGAGGGAGTAGTTCTCCCCCGGGGATGAGGGCTCTACCAGTAGCTATGTGGTTCATCTTTCTCTCCCATGGTGTGATCTTTATGTGATCATGAGCTTTGTATCTAGTTGAATTAGTAGATGTTACTCTTCATCTATTATGCTACTCAAGTGGTTTTATTCTTGTAATCTCCGGAGACACCTTGTCCCATGATGTGAAGGTGACAGTGTGCGCATTATGTGTGTCTCTTAGGCCAAATTTTACAGCAATACTTATTATGAGTTATGATTTGAGTTGGATGTCTGTTTGAATTGTTGGTGTTTGTCTGGAACTGTCTAGTGCACTCTAGGTGACAGTGTGAGGTAATCTAGATTGGGGAATGCGAACTTTAAGGAGTGCTTTGTAGCCCCACACATGATTAGTGTTTGTTATCCAACCAGAGAGTAGTTCAGTGTAGCATAGTGAAGAATGATATTTATGTGTTCAATTATGTTATCTTTGTTGAGAGTGTCCACTAGTGAAAGTATGATCCCTAGGCCTTGTTTCTAAGCATTGAAACACCGTTTACAACCAGTTCTGCTACATGTTTGCTTGCATTGATTTTTATTTCAGATTACAATTACCACTTATAATCATCCATATTACTTGTATTTTACTATCTCTTCTCCGAACTAGTGCACCTATACACCTGATGATACGGGGTGGCTTTCGGATAGCACTGCATCATGTGCGTCAACAACATCCACACTCAAGTCTGACATCATCGAGGCGTGGAAGAGAAGGAAGAAGAAGAACCACCAGAAAGAAGCTTGGAAGCGCCGCAAGAAGAGGCGGCAGCTGAAGCTGGACCGGCTAAAGCTGGTCCCACACCGGCTAAAGCCAGACTAAACACCGTGTCGGTGGATTTCGTGTCGCAAGAACATGAGGTACCACGCGACGGACCCAAAGATTCGAACGCAGGGGGCTGAACGTGTGAGATCTAGGATCGCAACGAAGCACGGCGACGAAAGCCTCGAGCTCTCGAACGCACTACACACTGTAGAGAGAGACGCCGAGCTTTACCCAGGTTCAGGGCCCTCGTGGTGAGGTAACACCCCTACTTCCTGCCTTCTTGTATTGCGACGCGACACCTCGCGAGGAGTACAAGGTCTTGGTTGCAAAGTTCTAGCTGGCCAGAGGTTGAAGAACCTGCGTGCCCAGCTAGCAACTTGGAGAAGATCCGATCCCTTCTAAGGGGTGGCTTTCCCTCCTTTTATAGCGCCAAGGTCCTCCTTCCCCTTATCTTCTTGGGGAAGGGGTTGCCACACACACGGCCAAGGAGGGTGGACAACTGTAGACTACTCTTCTGTAGACGTGGTCTTCATAGGGTAGTGGCACCGGTCCACAGGAGTGGGTGGAGGAAGCTGACGCCTTCCTCTAGCGCCCTGCACCGTCCACGCTATTTTTAGGGGGGTGGCCAACAACCACTGTGCCGCTTTGGGCAGGCACAGCGAAAGTTCGTCTCCTCCCTGTCGGGGGTAGCGTGGGCGGTACGCGGTCTTCTGTCCTTCATCTTCTTGCTCCGCACGCCAATGTGCTGAGCTGGCGTGGACTTGGTCCCTCTCCTCACCAGCGGGGGCTCGTGAGGAGGTCTTCTGGTCCTTAGCGTTTTCCACCATCGTTCTCCTCACGAGGCGCCTCCTCGTGAGGGTCTTCTCCGTAGCTTGGGTCGTCAATCCTCCCCTGGGCTGAAGATGGGCCGATGACGGGGCCCAGGAGCAGGTGGACCGGGATACCCCGGTATCCAGAACACCGACAGTAGCCCCCGGGAGCCCGGCCCGCGAACGCGCCCTCTTGAGGGAGCGAAGGGTCGGGGGCCCCAGAAGCTGCTGGGCCCTCCAACGGCACGCGTCTACTGCGCGGTCAGAGGACCATGCGAAGAAGCGGAGATCGTGGGCGCGTGGCACCCTCGCAGTTGGCGGAGCGAAGCGGCGTGGGGATCGTGCGTAGTGGGTGGGGTAACGGGCGTTTTTCGAACCGTCGCGTCAAGGGCGACGTTTCGGAAACCGCGCCCCGGCCGCCCCTTTAAAGGCTTGGCAGAGAAGGCTTCTTCCCCTTACCCACAGCACATTGCCGCCGCCACCTCCCTGCCGAAGATCTTGCGCATCCAAATCCTCCTAGCCTTCAATCCCCTCGCTGCAACTCGCCCCCGCCCAGAACCATGGCACCGCGCAGGGCCATTGGAGCGGCGAGGTCTTCCGAAGCTGTGCCGCGGCCGGCGGCGCCCCTGCTCGACTCCCGCATCAAGAGCAGCCGCGAGCTCCAGACCGTCCGAGAGATGGTCGGGAGCAAGAACAATGAGTGGGGTGCCACCCGCATCTGGTACGGCCGCACGCCGCGGGACACTCTGCCCGCGACGGCGCAGCCTTTCTTCCTCTTCTCCGTCTTCGCCGGCCTGCTGCCGCCGTTCTCCCCCTTCTTCCTGGCGATCTTGGAGACTTACGGGATCCAGGCCATCCACCTGCATCCCAAGTCCGTCACCTTGCTGGCGGTCTTCGCCTACGCCTGCGAGGCCTGGATCGGCATCAAGCCGTCGGTGGCATACTTTCGCCACCTCTTCTCTCTCCGGTCCTCTGGGCTGAACCAGAGTTCCGGATGCGTTTCCTTCATCGCCACCGCCGGGACGGAGGGCGACTTCATCGACTTGAAGTGGATGAAGGAAGTTGAAGACTTTCGGAGCCGCTGGTTCTTCGTCGACATCCTCGAAGAATCGGAGCTCTTCCTCGTCACCGGGATCCCTCCCGTCAAGCTCACCACCTGGGCCAGCGAGGCCCTTCCTGAGGAAGCCCTGAGGATGCTCCGCCCGTGAATCCGAGATCTCTGGAAGGCCGGCGTCACAGGGACCATGGTCGGGGTAGAGTTCGTTACCCGACGCATCGCCCCCCTGCAGGACCACCGCCGGGAGATCTGGAGGCACAGGGCCGGGGACGACCTCAGGCTCCACGTCAGCGAGCTCAACGCCGACGCTCGGGAGGGGGTAATAAGAGCCTTCTTCTCTTCCGCTTCCATCCCCGCCATCCCGCGCAATGCCCTGCCGATCTACAATCTGGGCGCCCGGGAGACCAGCCGCGTTACGGCGGGGATCCTGAAGTTCAACGCCTGGGGCCCGTTCCTTGCCGACGGCGTCGTGCCTGGTCCCCTCCCGAGCGCACCCGCGGCCAGCTCGGAGCAGGACTCGGCAGCAAGGGGAATGGGGCCCACGGCCTCTGGAGATGGTGACGACGACGCGGAGTCCGGTGAACGGCTGGTCCGCCGGAGGCGTCCCGAGGGCACCGTGGTGCTCTCAGATTCCTCCTCCGACGACTCCACCTCGTCGGACCAGCCCACCGGGGGAGACGCCGATGCGTCCTCCTCGCGAGACCTGGAGGAGGAGGGGCGCCGAGCCCGCCTGGAGGCAGAGCGCCGCTCCAAGTTTAACGATGAACGCGCCAGCCGGCGACCCGAGGCTGTGGCCTCCCATGGGAAGAAACCGGCGGGCAAATCTTCCGCTCCCCCGCCGGCACCCTCCGCCCTCCCAAGCAAAAGAGGATGGGTGGAGCGGGACGCCTCGTGAGTGTTCCTGCACAAAGACCTTTACCTTTCGTCTTACCTTACCCCTAACCTCATTCCCCCTTTTCCTCTCCAGGGATGCCGAGGAGAAGAAGGAAGAGAAGAAGAGGAGGAAGAAGAGGAAGACCGGTCAGGCCACGCCGGGCCCTGACCCGGCCGCCACGGCCACACCGACGATGCCGCTGCGTGCCGCCGGAGAAGAAGAGGACCGCGCGTGTATGGATGCACAGTCCGCCCCGGGAGCCGCTGCGGCTCCCAGCCCGACCGAGCCCCCTAGCGCAGGGGGCACACCAGAGATCACGGGGGCAGCTGCGGCTGCCCCCGCTGTAGCCGACACCACCGCCGCCCCGGAGGCGCCCTCGACGAGCGTGGCCGCGCCATCCGACACGTGGGTAGCCCCCGAGCCGCGCGGCGAGAAGAGGTCGGTCTCCACTGGGGCGGGGCCCTCCAGAGCCCCATCGCCTCCCCTGCCAGAGATCCTGGGGAGGCCTGCGAGGATCGCAGCTGAGCCCCACGCCGCTGACCCATGGGCGGGGGTGCTCGCGGCCATGACCGGCGCCCTTCGGGACGAGATCACCAGGGCGCGCACCGCTGAGGAGGCGCGCATCGATGAGGGCTGGGCCCTCCTGCACCAAGCCACGGAGAGATGCCGTCTCCTGGACCAGCGTGCCGCCGAGCGCCGCGAGCAGGCGAGGAAGGAGGCGGAGGAGATCCGCGCCAGTGCAGCCGAGGAGGCCGAAGAAGCTCTGGCGAACGCCAGGGAGTCGGCGAAGGGGGTCCTGGCTAGGGCGCACCACGAGGCCATGGAGATCATCTCCGAGGCGCGCCAGAAGATCCCCCCCACCGTGGGGCCTCCCAACCCAGCCTTGGCTGGGGAGGACGCCAAGCGGGCAGCTCAGCACCTCCTGGACCAGGCTAGGACAAATGCCGATGGTCTTCTCGCCAATGCCCAGCAGAGGCTAGACGAAGTCGAGGATCGGGAGCCCCTCCTCCACGCCCGCGAGGAGAGCGCTGATTCCCGGGCGGAGAGCCCGAGCCTGCAGGAGGCGGGGCTCGCTGTCCGAGAAGCAGAGGCTCGCGAGCGCGAGCGCGGACTCCGCCTCCGAGAGGAGCAGCTCCATGCCCTCGAGGATCGGCTCAACAGGGAGCTAGAAGCCCTCGAGAGCCGGGAGGCGATGGTCAGCCAGTCCACCACTGAGCTGACCCGGCATCAAGAGGCGCTGAACCAGCGCGAGGCTTCCCTCCAGGGAAGGATGGACCACATGCTGAACCAGCGACGGGTCAGCATGGAGCAGGAGCTCGAGCGGCAGCGCATCGAGACCACCGAGGCGTGCCGCGCGGACTTCCGCTCCAAGACTGATGCCGCCCTATTGAGGTACAAGCAGGGGCGCGAGATCTTGGAGCGCCAGGTCCGCGAGTTGGAGACTGAGCTGAGGGGGGCACACGAGGTGCGCCGGGGCACCGAGCGCGCCCTTGCTGAAGCCGATGCCACCATCGCCTCGCTCCGGCGCGACGTGCAGAGGCTTGAGGAGGAGAACTTGGCCTCGGTCCTGCAGGGCGTGGAGACTTCCAGGGAGCTCGAGGAGGCTAGGGACTCCGAAGAGGAGGCGCGCGTGCTGCGAAGGCAGCGGGTGCAGATGTTCCGCGGGTTCTCAGCCCGCGTCATGGCGGCGGCGCACCGCCTGGGCATCCACGGGCTGAACCTGCCCACCGTCCCTGAGGATGACGGGTCGATCATGCTCTTCTTCAGCCAGCTGGCTGAACAGCTGGACGGCGCATCGACGAAGGTCTTGGAGCTCATCGACGCCAAGTGCCGGGAGCTGCTGGGGCTCGCGGGGACGCGAATCTTCTCCAACATCCAGCGCCTCCGCCCCGACCTCAACCTGGAAGAGGTACTGCAGAGGCCGTCGCCTCCACCGCCAGGAACTCCCGACCGCGCGGCGGTGGCTAGGGCAGGGCGGTTGGAGATTGCCCTGCGACGGCTGCAGGCCATCTACGCCCGCCCTGGAGCACCCGCCGCCGCGGACCAGGAGAGCTCCCCCAGCGGCGACACCTCCGGCTCCGGGGAGTCCGGCAGCGAGGAAGCTGGGGAAGAAGACGTCGGAGCGTTGGAGTCCAGCGGAGAGGCGTCCTCAGGCTCCAGCCAAGGCACCGGCGATGGCGAGGGCGACGCGGCGGGCGCCCAGTAAACTCCTCCTAGACCTCCTCCAGAAGAACTGAGTTAGCTGCGCACTTGGCAGCTGTTAGACATTGCCCGGCTGGGCCATTTTAAGTTGTAATCATACTTAAGGCGTCGTTCGCTGAATTATCCTCATTTGCACCCTTGCGTCGTTTTCCTTGCCTCGCCTTTGTCTGGGAAATGCTCTACGCCATTCAGGGGCCAGCCTCCGAGCGGGATAGCAGCCTGACACTTAGTATGCAGCTCGTGGCGCAAGGCTAGCGGGCACTGGCGCTCCAGAGGTGGCTGTAATGGCACACAGGACTATTTCCCTGCAGCCCCCCTGGCGTTCAAACACAACAAAGGCGATTCCAGGAGAAGAAACACAGGGCCGCAGACAAGGTCAGCAGAGTATTTGAAGAAATTGGCACGAATTGTGCGACCCCCACGCGCCCATGCGCTTTCATTCGAGCGTCGCTCGAGAGGAGAGAGCACCATGGATCGTATGAGATGACTGTAGCAGGTCCCTTCCCTAGTCAGAGCTCGATCCGTTCTGGGTTTTGCGGGCCTGCCGTTTTCTAGGCGAAGGCCCCAGCGCGGACACCGTGCTCCGGCTCTTTCTCGAAAGGCAGTCGAGCGAAAACTCACGTTCGCGTTAAGTCGCAGTTAGCTGAAATTGCGAGGCTGGTGGAACCAAGACTCACGATTCCAGGCAGTTTCTACAGAATAGAAAAGATTAATGGCGAGTGAGACTACCATTACACTTTGTTCCTTGCGCAGACGAAGAGCTCCGTTTCCTAAGCCGAAGGCAAGGGGGTGACGTCCCTTAAGCCCCCCTGCCCAATCTTCAAGCACCTGGGGACGGGGCCATCGAGGACGGCGCAGGCCTACGCGTCCTCTAGCTCAGGTCCCAGGGAGGCGTATCTGTCGAGGAAGCGCTCGCAGAGGTCCCTCCAGGACGAGATGGATCTTGGCGGTAGCCCGTAGAGCCACCAGCGAGGCTCTTCCTTGGTTGCCATCATGAACCAACCGGCCATGACACGCCCGTCTCCTCCCGCCGACCGTATGGCGGCCGCGTAATGCTGCAAGAACTCCACGGGATCGGAGGTTCCGTCATAACGCGCCCCGATCTCCGGCCGGAAGCAAGACGGCCATGCCGCACGGTGAAGCGGCCCGTCAAGCGCCGCGAAGCCCTCGAAGCCGAGGTCGCCGGGCGCAGGCGTACCCTCTCCAATGGCTTCCAGGCCATCAAGGACTTGAAGACGATCTCGGCGACGGCTCGCGTAGACAGCGCGACGGCGAAGACGATGACGACGATCATCACTCATGCAGAAGCAGATCTGGAAGAAGACACACCACAGCCCCCTACCTGGCGCGCCAAATGTCGGTGGATTTCGTGTCGCAAGAACACGGGGTACCACGCGACGGACCCAAAGATTCGAACGCAGGGGGCTGAACGTGTGAGATCTAGGATTGCAACGAAGCACGGCGACGGAAGCCTTGAGCTGTCGAACGCACTACGCACTGTAGAGAGAGACTCCGAGCTTTACCCAGGTTCAGGGCCCTCGTGGTGAGGTAACACCCCTACTTCCTGCCTTCTTGTATTGTGACACGACACCTCGCGAGGAGTACAAGGTGTTGGTTACAAAGTTCTAGCTGGCCAGAGGTTGAAGAACCCGCGTGCCCAGCTAGCAACTTGGAGAAGATCCGATCCCTTCTAAGGGGTGGCCTCCCCTCCTTTTATAGCGCCAAGGTCCTCCTTCCCCTTATCTTCTTGGGGAAGGGGTTGCCACACACACGGCCAAGGAGGGTGGACAGCTGTAGACTACACTCTTCTGTAGACGTGGTCTTCGTAGGGTAGTGGTGCCGGTCCACAGGAGTGGGTGGAGGAAGCTGACGTCTTCCTCTGGCGCCCTGCACCGTCCACACTATTTTTAGGGGGGTGGCCAACAACCACTGTGCCGCTTTGGGCAGGCACAGCGAAAGTTGGTCTCCTCCCTATCGGGGGTAGCGTGGGCGGTACGCGGTCTTCTGTCCTTCATCTTCTTGCTCCGCACGCCAACGTGCTGAGCTGGCGTGGACTTGGTCCCTCTCCTCACCAGCGGGGGCTCGTGAGGAGGTCTTCTGGTCCTTAGCGTTTTCCACCGTCGTTCTCCTCATGAGGCGCCTCCTCGTGAGGGTCTTCTCCGTAGCTTGGGTCGTCAATCCTCCCCTGGGCTGAAGATGGGCCGATGACGGGGCCCAGGAGTAGGTGGACCGGGATACCCCGGTATCCAGAACACCGACACACCGGCTATAGCCGGCCTACCCGAGTCAACTCTGTTTTGTCCATGAGGCCACCTATGTCATCTATCTCCTTAGTGACCAAACTACCCCTAGCTCGTGGCTGCCTATATATATGGGTCACTCTCCCCCTCCCTAGGATAGACATGAATTGAGATAATAATTGGCATGATGCCTCAACCCTTGTGGGAACCCTACTAGATCTTCCATCTAGAATCACCCTCCTTGTTTGGGGATCTCTTCTATTTGGGGAATTCTACCTTGATTTGGATCTCTTGCATACAAGAGTGTGTAATTCTATCCAATTGATTGGTCTCTTCCCCACTTGGAATTCTATCCCTTGCAAGTCAATCTCTCACAAGGAATTCTACTCTTGGTGTAACGCCCCAGTTTTGGATTAAGGTGGAACACCTGTGTTAAGTGCTATTCCCTGGATCATTGATAACACCATAGTACAAAATATAGTGATCATTGCAATAGTATCAAATATTACATCGCAGATCCAGTTACATAAGTCTCAAACCTTATAGAAACACAGCAGAAAACAAAGTGGCAATGAGCCTCCATCTTCATCACGTGCCACAGGCAGACATGTTGGAATGTAGTCTCGAGATCCTACTAACGATCCTTTTCTGAAAACCTGCACATTTGAATATGCAGCCCCGTAAATGGGGGTCAGTACAATGATGTACTGGCAAATGACATATATTTGGTGGCTGTTGTGAAAGAGCTATCTACATGATATTTGGCTGGTGGAGCTTGTGGCTGATTTGCTTAAAGCAAATTTTATCCTATATTTTCCAAATCAAAACATTTTTTTATCCTTTATAAACTTTAAGGGTCAAGATAACCCCCAGGTGAAAACCACCACACAAATCCTGGGTTGATAGCCAGGTGTGCAGCCCTGGGTAGTTATTCAACAAAACTAGAATAACCCTCAGGCGACTACAACCACACAAATCCTGGGTTGATAGCCAGGTGTGCAGTCCTGAGTAGTTACTCACCAAAACTAGAATAACCCTCAGGCAACGACAACCACACAAATCCTGGGTTGATAGCCAGGTGTACAGTCCTGAGTAGTTACTCAACAAAACCAAGATAACCCTCAGGTGAAACCCATCACACAAGTCCTGGGTTGATAGCCATGTGTATAGCCCTGAGTAGTCTCTGTCCTGAGTGTTTCTAAACATGTTTATTGTATTTAGAAATGGTGATGAGACTCTTCCGTACATCCATGTCTAGGAACTCAAGTTGTCCATAACCGGGGACACGGCTAATCGATTAGTTTGACACCCTACAGGGGTTGTGCACTTTCACCTTAAGACTCATTCTACACAGAGAGAAGAATGAGACAAGACGTTTCAGAAGGAGAGAGCAACCATACTGGCAAGATCCGTTCCCACCTATAATTATACTACCAGCCAATATCTTGCACACAAGTTGAACCCTCACATCCTAGTTAGTCAAGACAGAGCCCATATTATCATAAGGCTGCACTGGAAGCTCACTAAGCAAGGAAGACATGGTAGTCTCTTTGTTCCTGGGTGGCCGTCCACAAGTGTACCCCCAGGCGACGACAACCACACAAATCCTGGGTTGATAGCCAGGTGTGTAGTCCTGGGTAGCCACTCAACATAAACCAAGCAATGCCATTTCCACCCAGGTGTTTCATTGGGGTTGTAGTTTAATTTTCATAACAATTTTGAAAACAAGGCATGGCATCATTTTCCATAGTAAGTTTGCAATCCTAGCAAGTGGGGTTTAAGGGATAGCTACCACTAATAGGAGCTAAGCATTTCATAACCACTTTGAAATTTCATATCATGCACAGTATTGAAACCACTAATGCATATAATAAAAGATAGGTGGAAGTATGTGTGTCACTTGCCTTTTGAAGCTTAAACCCTTTCTCTTCTCTCAAAAAAATGTATGGCTCTCCAAACCAATCTATAATGTAGAGATACACAAAGTAGACACACCATACCAAAACAACAAATCAAGAAAGACAAGCAATGAAAATGATTGGTTTAACATTTTAATATCTTATGATTTCTGTGATGAGAGAGATATGGCTTGAAGCTTGGCTTACAAGATATGGACTGAGAGTTTGGATGAGAGGGTCAAATGATTGAAAAAGGATTGATCCTCCAAGATTACAATGTAATGATAAAATCTTATGCTTGGTATAAGCACGGTTAGAGTTTAGTGACGACTCATGTGAATAGATTCGCATAAGTATAGAACAGTGCAACTAAAGTACTATTGAATAAAGTGTGGCAACACCTATTCATAATAGTATAGTGGCACATTGGCTTGGGTATGTATTGGTGATACATTGAAGTACTCAATTAACTCATCTATAAATTGAATAGTTCAATATAGACCAATATGATCAAGTTGGCATGGGGTTGAATAGGTATGAAGGTTGTTTACAATGATGGTGGCTTCTTGGCCACAATATTTGTTTGGACCAAAGGATTAATTAAACAAGGGTTGACTTTTGAAGATATGGCTAAGTCAGAGTTTTAAATTCTTCTTTGGAGAACTCAAACTAGTTTTGATTATAGTTCAAGAATAGAGTTTGGTTTGAATGGTTTATGAGATGTGTGGCATGGGGTAAAGTATATCACCACAACTAGCAAAGGAGGACTTAATTGAGGTATATCAGCATTTACTCAAATTACACAAGTGTAATTTGAATATTATGAACTAAGCCACAAGAATAAGATGGCATGATATTGGGTGATGATCAAGATGAACCGTGATAGGGATTGATAGGTATGATCATATGATTCACTTTTGTAAAAGGAATCATATTGAAAAGAATTATAGAATTAATTCTATAATGAAAATACTCAAATTACCATATTTGAATTTGAATATTTACAAAGGGTTTCAATAATTTTGGATAGTGATGATAATGGATTGGAGACAGTAACACAAAACTACTGCAAGTGGTTTCACTCCAAAATCATTTTCAGAATTCAAATGATGGTCAAAAAGGTGATTTGGTTAAATTTGAAGATAGCAAGTGTGTGCATGTTTCAAATTTGAAAATATTTGGTTCCAGAGTGTTCTACAAGTTCAGAGGATTCCATAGACTACAAATTTATATAAAATTGATGTGCAGAACAAAATCTATGATTTATTTGGTGCAAATGTGCAATTAATGCCATTTGAATTTCATTTCAGAACTTTATAAAGTAACACTATGAAGTTTTTGCATAACTGGGTTCTACTCTTTGCAAGGATTCCAGGGATATAAAATTTGCAATTTTTGGACTAGTAGATTATTTTCTGTTGATTTTACAAGTTGCAGCAAATTTGAAAGGAATTTGATTTTTGTTTGAATTCAGGCAGTCCACGTGGCGCTTTCTAATAGGTAGATACCGGTTCGGGTAAGTGAAACACTGTGGATCGCCAGATCTCGATCTAAAGGCTGAGAATGAGCCGTACCGTTTTGGAAATAAAAAGAACAGGAGCCCTTGGATTTAAGTGAGAGGGAAGGGCTAGGATGAGGCCACGTCACCTAGGGTTTCGGCCGGTTGGATCTTCTCGCCGGTGACCAAAATCTGGCAATGCTGCGCTCAGGTGATCAATGTCGGCGGCCTTCCGGTGCTCTCCAGCGGCGGCCAGGTGGACGACGGAGTGCGGCGTGACGAGGGGAGGATGACGGTGTCGTTGGTTTGCTCGATTGCGTCCTGATTCGGCGAGGGGCGACGGCCGGAGTGCCTGCAGGCGATGGTGAGCAACGGCCGTGGACGGTGCGGTCGATTTACTGTGAAATCGAACAAGCGGATGTTGTCTTAGGGTGCACAAGAGAGAGATAGGGAGAAAGGACCCAGAATGAGGCCGCAGAGGTGTCTCACCATGGCAAAATCGGTCGAGAACGCCATCGGGGTCTGCGGCTCCGGCGATAAATTTCTCTGGCACGGCGGCGATTCAAGTGAAAAGAAGGAGGGGAAACTAGAGAGGAGATAGTGGGGAAGAGGAGGGCGCGATGCGGAGGCCGTTTTGGTCTCGGGAGTAAAGGGGGCGAGATCAACAACGACGGTTTCCAGTGAGAAGAAACGGCTGGGGGTTGAAGGTGGAGCTGACAGGTGGGGCCCACCTGTCAGCGTGAAAAGAAAAAGAAAAAGAAAAAAAGAAAGAAGAGCATAGAGAGGGGGTGCGGGCTGAGGCCTACTGGGTTGGCTCGCTGGCTGGGCCGTTTTGCCTCGGGCTGGCCCAGTTGGTTGCCTGACCCTTTAAAAAAAACTATTTTCTTCTTTCTTTTATTCTTTTCTGTTTTCTCCTTTTCTTTATATCTTTTGCATTTTTACTTCAAATCACTTCAAACCAAAAAGGAAATTTTTCTATAAATCAAAAGAACAATATGAAATGGTAAACAATATGATTTGATAATCAAATAATGTTTTTTTAACAAAACTTTATAAATTTGGCCTAGGAACTTTATTACACAAATCAAATTAGGGTTTGAGTTTTAAAGGTAAAGTCTTTAAACTTAGTAAAATAATATCTTTAAAATAATCTCTGAAATTAGTTTCAGCACTAATTTTGAAATGATAACCTTTATTTTATTTTAAACATTTTGCAAAGATTTACCTTTGCAATTAAGCTTGCATTGGTTTCATATAATTTCAAAGTAGTATTTTGAAATTCTATTTCCTCAAAGGAGTCTTTCAAAGCTTGATACAAAATTTGAAATAGTTTTTTAACATACATTTGAATATGGGATATTTATAAGAAACTCTTTTATAAAATGGAAACTTTGGAAGTGAATGGTTTGAATTGAAGGTTTAATAAAACTTTAGGGAAAAGCATTTAATTAAACTCAAAAAGTTTTAATTCCTTGGGATTTTTTAATCAACAAAAACAAAAAAAAAAAATTTTGTTCCAAAATTTGATAAAAACCTGGGATGTTACAGACTACCACCCTTAAAAGAAATCTCGTCCTCGAGATTTGAAGAGGCTAGAAAGGTAGAAGGGTTTGGGGTACTTAGGTGGCTACCACCCTTAAAAGAGACTCTTGTGGGTAGTCTAGGTCCTTGGGTTCAAAGTAAGTATGCCTTGAATTGACTTGCACTGGGTCATCTTTTGAATCTATTGCTAGATTCTATCTTCATTTCCAATAGGTGAGTGTCGAAATCACAAACCTGGGTTTCCAATATTTCTTAATGAGGCTTGAGCATCACTTTGCTCCATTGTGGAGCTCCTAACCCACAAGGTAGTTTGTTGAACTACTTTGGACACTAAAGGATCACTCTTTGGGTCAATCAGAGGACCATGTTAAGGTGATCTCCTATCTTTACTTCATCCTCTTTGCTGACATCCTTAAAGTTTCTTTTATCTCATGGTTGCTTCCTTGGTGAGCGCTTTTGGGGTCAAACGGAGTTCTTCAGATTGATAGGACTTCTTCCAACACGTGTCTTCTTCAACGGTAAGCTTGTGATTCATACTCATCGAAATCCTACGTTTTGGCCACACTGGCTCACTATAAGGGGTGTAACATCTTATCCTCCTAAGGTTAAGGTTTAACAACGTTGTCTCTCTTGTAGGTATGTCTCTCTAGGTTTGCAAAGCCAACATTATGAGAGCGAATAATAAGAGTAGTAGGAATGGTGATCAATCCATCCTGCACCCAAATCATTACTTCATACATGGTTTGTAAACTTCATATTCTAACTCTAGGCAGCCTTTCTGGTTTTGACAAAATTTTCTTGGAAATGAAAGCCAATGTTCCAAATCTATTTTTTTGAAAACAAATCTATCGTCCCTTAGCTAGGGTTTGGCGCAAACTCGGTCGTATGGCGTTAACTCTTGAGTCGCATATCCTTCAGCTTGCCATTTCATTGAAAAAAATAAAATTCATTCAACAAGGTTGTCCTTAGCTCTTACAAGTCCTTACAATATTTATTACAAGTCTGTAGTTGCAATACAAATTCATCCAAGTTGGCTACACTTTGCTGTGTCTTCACCTTGTATTTGCGGCATCCTTCTGTTATCCCAGTTCACTGAGGTCTTGAAGTACTTTCCTCTGTGCATTGATACGAATAGTGTCCTTGTTGCTTGCATATGTAACAAGTGATATGGTTGAGGTTCTTCTTCATGCTACCTAGACTGTTTGCTTTGTTGTCCTTTTCTGGACATTTGTTCGCATAATGTCCTAGCTCCTTGCAATTGAAACACATCAGCTTGCTGTTGTCCTTCTTCTTTTGAGGTCTTTCTAAGGCTAGGAGCTCTCTTACTTTCTTTTCTCCAGATTCCACTATAGCTGTGGGAAACCTTTCTCGTTTCCTCGAGCAAATCCTAGATAAGTGTTCTTTTCCTTCTTCTTGGTTCCTCCCAAGCAACTGGCATGGTCCATCCTTGGCTTGTTGATTCATTCGTTGCACAGTGGAATAAAACTTGCATTCAATAGGAACATGATTGATTTCTTCACATAGGAAACAAGTAATTTGGGTCATGGGACATTCTCCAACTGGGTGGCTTGTAACACAGTAAGGACACTATTCATGACATTCCTTAGACATGTGTCCTATTTCTCCACATTTCTTGCAAGCTTGGAGAGTCGTATCAACATCATCTCTTGGTTCCTTGCCACCATTATCCTTTTGTGGCAGGTTGTTATTGGTGTTAGCCAAATTCTGGGACATCACTTGTATTATTCGAGTATGATTATCCAGTACTTGTTGCATTCCTGGAGGTATCTCGTTGCTGTCACGATTGACCATATGCTGGGTCAATACTCGCATTATTTCAGTATGCACTTCAACCATCCGCTGCATTGCTATCTCCATCTGAGGGTGCATCTGTTTGGGGTTTAGGACAGGTTTAGGTCTTAGCATAGATAAGAATAGATAGAAGGGATCTAAAGAAGATTCCTACCCAAAACACAGTAGATCAAGAGAATTCATCTTACAAACAACATCTAACAACCATTCATCACATCAAGCAAACTAGGTCAAACACTAATAATCTAGTATGGTCATACCCCAATTTGGTATGATCATTAAATTATCACAACATCGTTGGTTCTATAAACTAGAATTATTGGTGGTCTTGTCTATTACTTGCTTGTGTACTTCAAGTTTCTCCTCTACTTCCTTGATTCATCTTCTGGAGTTGTGCAAGCTGCATTTGAGTCTTTCTCCAAGTTCTTCGTTTGGTCTTCAATGTAGTTCTTCATGTTGAGTCGAGGAAAATATATGGATTATCAGTCTCGCACTTCTGGCACATTGTGATCTTCTATCCTTTGTTGATGATTTTAGGGTAGGGTCATCTATAGCAAAAGGAAACATTTGAAGAGGAAGTAGGAGAGAATAGAAGGAGTTCAAAATGCAAACTTTTTTTAAAATAGAAACAAGATGAGATAGAATTTTTTTCTAAGGTCTTCCTATTTCTAATTCCAAACCTAGGGTCTCGATCCTACAGGCAACACTATGATCTGATACCATTTTGTAACGCCCCACCTTTGGATTAAGGTGGAACACCTGTGTTAAGTGCTATTCCCTGGATCATTGATAGCACCACAGTACAAAATATAGTGATCATTGCAATAGTATCAAATATTACATCGCAGATCCAGTTACATAAGTCTCAAACCTTACAGAAACACAGCGGAAAACAAAGTGGCAATGAGCCTCCATCTTCATCACGTGCCATAGGCAGACATGTTGGAATGTAGTCTCGAGATCCTACTAACGATCCTTTTCTGAAAACCTGCACATTTGAATATGCAGCCCCGTAAATGGGGGTCAGTACAATGATGTACTGGCAAATGACACATATTTGGTGGCTGTTGTGAAAGAGCTATCTACATGATATTTGGCTGGTGGAGCTTGTGGCTGATTTGCTTAAAGCAAATTTTATCCTATATTTTCCAAATCAAAACATTTTTTTATCCTTTATAAACTTTAAGGGTCAAGATAACCCCCCAGGTGAAAACCACCACACAAATCCTAGGTTGATAGCCAGGTGTGCAGCCCTGGGTAGTTACTCAACAAAACTAGAATAACCCTCAGGCGACGATAACCACACAAATCCTGGGTTGATAGCCAGGTGTGCAGTCCTGAGTAGTTACTCAACAAAACTAGAATAACCCTCAGGCAACGACAACCACACAAATCATGGGTTGATAGCCAGGTGTGCAGTCCTGAGTAGTTACTCAACAAAACCAGGATAACCCTCAGGTGAAAACCACCACACAAGTCCTGGGTTGATAGCCAGGTGTGTAGCCCTGAGTAGTCCCTGTCCTGAGTGTTTCTAAACAATTTTATTGTATTTAGAAATGGTGATGAGACTCTTCCGTACATCCATGTCTAGGAACTCAAGTTGTCCATAACCGGGGACACGGCTAATCGATTAGTTTGACATCCTGTAGGGGTTGTGCACTTTCACCTTAAGACTCATTCTACCCAGAGAGAAGAATGAGACAAGACCTTTCAGAAGGAGAGAGCAACCATACTGGCAAGATCCGTTCCCACCTATAATTATACTACCAGCCAATATCTTGCACACAAGTTGAACCCTCACATCCTAGTTAGTCAAGACAGAGCCCATATTGTCATAAGGCTGCACTAGAAGCTCACTAAGCAAGGAAGACATGGTAGTCTCTTTGTTCCTGGGTGGCCGTCCACAAGTGTACCCCCAGGCGACGACAACCACACAATTCCTGGGTTGATAGCCAGGTGTGTAGTCCTGGGTAGCTACTCAACATAAACCAAGCAATGCCATTTCCACCCAGGTGTTTCATTGGGGTTGTAGTTTAATTTTCATAAATTTTTTGAAAACAAGGCATGGCATCATTTTCCATAGTAAGTTTGCAATCCTAGCAAGTGGGGTTTAAGGGATAGCTACCACTACTAGGAGCTAAGCATTTCATAACCACTTTGAAAATTTCATATCATGCACAGTATTGAAACCACTAATGCATATAATAAAAGATAGGTGGAAGTATGTGTGTCACTTGCCTTTTGAAGCTTAAACCCTTTCTATTCTCTCAACAAAATGTATGGCTCTCCAAACCAATCTATAATGTAGAGATACACAAAGTAAACACACCATACGAAAACAACAAATCAAGCAAGACAAGCAATGAAAATGATTGGTTTAACATTTTAATATTGATAAGGATCACGCCGATGATCCTTGAGTTTTTGTCCCGATCTTTCACAGCGAGTCAACCCGGATAGAAATCTTCCAACAACGCGAAGAACGTCACCTGAAGACGAGGAAGAATCCAGCAAGCAACGTGATGAAGATCACCACACCTCAAACCACAGCTCGATAATCCTTGATGACGCAAGAACCCTCGCAGCAATCTTTATTAGAAACATGGCAGCGCCGTTTCCCCGGAGGGATGATACACGGTGGAGCACACGATAGTTTTCAACTAAACAACTGAACTCCCTAAACCCTAGACTGCTGGCCTCCTTATATAGACGACCAGAAAACTGTTGGGCTTGGACAGGCCCAAACCCAAAACACACAATAAAACCTAGGTGGCCCACAACTAGACCTAGCTACGAAATAACATAGGCATGAATATAAATTGCTGACACAACCTTAGACTAATTATTACATATCGTAGGTCGTCCTGGCGTGCCAATATGCAACGAGCGTCCCTCATCTTGGTGGAGTCCTGAAATTGGGCTTCACCTCCTCCGTCGTGCCCATATCATCCTCCCCCCTTCAAAAAGCGTTGTCCCCAACGCGTGAGGGTCTGCTCGAAAGGGTGGCGGAATATAAACAATAGCACCACGCACATTCGCCGTCTTCAAGTCTTGCTTGCCTTCCTCAAAACATCCTCCCTCTTGGCCTGCTCGACTTGATACAGCCCTAGGTGGTTGCACCTCTTTTCTTCGCCAAATAAACTTGTACTTAGGCGCCTCCACCTGCTTCTTCACAACTCTTGATGGAGCTTTGTGCTGCTGAACATGACCCTTCTGTGCACGACCCTGCAAAGTAGTAATGCCTGGGACACACAACTGACGAACACGTCCATCCTTGCCTTTGTGCACACATACTGCTGCTCCAACAAAACGTCTCCGAGGTGTTCTAGCAAAACTGTGGCTGACTACCCGCGGCACCGTATGCAGCGGAACACGATCAACACCACCGTCATCGGTCTGAACACCCATGTCAACACGAACTGGAAGTGGAACACATGGAACACATGCTGACATATCCTTCCCTTCAGCAATAAGAGGCTTGACTTCAACCGGCTTGTCACTAACAAGAACAACTGGCTTGTCATCTACAGGCTTGGCTGAAACAATATCACCATCGATGCTTGTCGCATCATGCTCCTCATGTTGCGGCGTAGCTAGCCCAGATTTTTGCTTAGCCTTGCGCAACTTTGCCTTGTGTACCACCAGCTCAACATCAGACTTTATTTGATCATCCTGCATAGGTTTCAAAGTCCGCTGTTTGCCATCATGCACAAAAGAATATGTATTTGCTCTCCCAGCATGAGTAACATTGCGATCATACTGCCATGGACGTCCAAGTAATACTCCACACACCTCCAATGGCAACACATCGCACTCCACCTCATCAACATAATCATCAACTGTAAATGGCACACGTACCTTATGAGTAACCTTTAGCACACCGCAGCTATTCAACCACTCAACATGCTTAGGTTCAGGAATACGCCATGTAGACAACCCCAATGATGCCACCACAGCCCTACTGATGCCATTACAGTAGCTACCACTGTCAATTATCAATTTGCACGCTTTCTCCTTGATGGTGCACTGTGTCTGAAACAGGCTCCATCGCTGATTCCGTACCACCGCCTTATCACCAGTAGCCAATTTGTGAAGCTGAATACTCATACCTCTCATTGGTGTGTCATCTTCAGCCACCTTGTCTTGTACCTCTGAAACAACCACCATGTCTGACTCCACAGACTTTTGCACAAATCTAGTACGCAGAAATTGCTTAAAAACCTCCCAACGAGATGTTTCAAGTGTGATGCCCTTTGCGCGCCGTTCTTCACGCCACCAACCAGCCACCTGCGTATCCACACGCCGATGGGCAAGTACAAATTCAGTAAAACCGCCAAATTTGCTATCACGGGCACGACATTGTGCAAAGCCACGCTCCATGTGAGATTCCCAAGACTCATACTCTGCGAACTTTGCAGCACTGTTCAAACTCCACGTGAGTTTAGTTGCATCATACCGAAAACCAGCCAAGATCTCTAAATAGTCACTGTAGATATCGTCCGCTTTGACAGTCAAACGGACAGGTCTTGTTAAACTCATACCTGAATATTGCTCGTCACGCAGAAAAATTAGACAAAAAGTTGTTCCAAACTGAACCAAAACGCAGCTATGTTGTTACTCTGCAGAACCAATACGAGTGAACCAAATAGTGGAAACAGTGCATATTTGCGGAAAAGAAGAGCCAATTCCAGGTCAAATTGAACTGGTTTCCTTGGAAAAACAATTCAGAACTGATGGTGTTCGGCGCTCAGGGAGTCTCGCTCGACCCCAGACAATGTCTGTGGTCTAGCGAGCAGAAAAGCACGCCCACGCGGCGAGCGTTCTACGCTGGGCGATCGCGAGACGTGCGCGAGTGAGCCAGATGGGCCGGCCTGCTCTGAAAAGCACACCCAGCAACACCGCAGGGCACGAGCGAGGCGGTACTCGAGCGGGCGCAGACTTCGTTATTCCCTCGAGCGGTATCGGAGATCGCTCCCAGGCGCGGGCGATCGAAGGGCCGATGGCAGCCAGGCATGCGTTTCCTAGCTGGGCCGGCCCGTTAGCAACTCCGCGATCCAGGGAAACTCCAGCCGGGCAGCGCGCACGAGGCGCTGGGCTGGGCAAAGCGTGCGGCCGTGCGGGGCGCCAGGGAGGCGCGATCGATCGGCCGAGCGAGGCGCCAGGGGCCAGACGTCCTCTGCCCTTGCGCGAGCGACCGCCGCCTTTTCTTCGTTTTTGTTGTCTCTTGATTTGCAGCGATCGGCCAGAGAGTAACGTCCAGCGCTGGGACTCTAGGAACGAGCAATCGAGGCAACAGTGTTTCTCCAGCACGAGGACTTCCCGGTAGTCTCGATCGGATCTAGGCAATCACTGATTTTTTTTGTCTCTTTTCTATTCCTTTTGATCGGATCTGCGACGATGCACAATCCAATCTGAAAACTTCAACAGCCGATCTGCTCCAATCTCTTCAATCTGACAACTGTTCGTATGATGAACAATCAGCAGATCAATCAGCCAAAAATACTCGCAGTGATAAACCCAGTAATCTGATACCACATGACAAGGATCACGCCGATGATCCTTGAGTTTTTGTCCCGATCTTTCACAGCGAGTCAACCCGGATAGAAATCTTCCAACAACGCGAAGAACGTCACCTGAAGACGAGGAAGAATCCAGCAAGCAACGTGATGAAGATCACCACGCCTCAAACCACAGCTCGATAATCCTTGATGACGCAAGAACCCTCGCAGCAATCTTTATTAGAAACATGGCAGCGCCGTTTCCCCGGAGGGATGATACACGGTGGAGCACACGATAGTTTTCAACTAAACAACTGAACTCCCTAAACCCTAGACTGCTGGCCTCCTTATATAGACGACCAGAAAACTGTTGGGCTTGGACAGGCCCAAACCCAAAACACACAATAAAACCTAGGTGGCCCACAACTAGACCTAGCTACGAAATAACATAGGCATGAATATAAATTGCTGACACAACCTTAGACTAATTATTACATATCGTAGGTCGTCCTGGCGTGCCAATATGCAACGAGCGTCCCTCATCTTGGTGGAGTCCTGAAATTGGGCTTCACCTCCTCCGTCGTGCCCATATCAAATATCTTATGATTTCTGTGATGAGAGAGATATGGCTTGAAGCTTGGCTTACAAGATATGGATTGAGAGTTTGGATGAGAAGGTCAAATGATTGAAAAAGGATTGATCCTCCAAGATTACAATGTAATGATAAAATCTTATGCTTGGTATACGCATGGTTAGAGTTTAGTGATGACTCATGTGAATAGATTTGCATAAGTATAGAACAGGGCAACTAAAGTACTATTTAATAAAGTGTGGCAACACCTATTCATAATAGTATAGTGGCACATTGGCTTGGGTATGTATTGGTGATACATTGAAGTACTCAATTAACTCATCTATAAATTGAATAGTTCAATATAGACCAATATGATCAAGTTGGCATGGGGTTGAATAGGTATGAAGGTTGTTTACATTGATGGTGGCTTCTTGGCTATAAGATTTGTTTGGACCAAAGGATTAATTAAACTAGGGTTGACTTTTGAAGATATGGCTAAGTCGGAGTTTTAAATTCTTCTTTGGAGAACTCAAACTAGTTTTGATTATAGTTCAAGAATAGAGTTTGGTTTGAATGGTTTATGAGATGTGTGGCATGGGGTAAAGTATATCACCACAACTAGCAAAGGAGGACTTAATTGAGATATATCAGCATTTACTCAAATTACACAAGTGTAATTTGAATATTATGAACTAAGCAACAAGAATAAGATGGCATGATATTGGGTGATGATCAAGATGAACCGTGATAGGGATTGATAGGTATGATCATATGATTCACTTTTGTAAAAGGAATCATATTGAAAAGAATTATAGAATTAATTCTATAATGAAAATACTCAAATTCCCATATTTTAATTTGAATATTTACAAAGGGTTTAAATAATTTTGGATAGTGATGCTAATGGATTGGAGACAGTAACACAAAACTACTGCAAGTGGTTTCACTCCAAAATTATCTCATATTTACTAATTGGAGGCACCGTACGAGTCACCACGTTAATCCTAGAGTTTAAGCAATATCATCCATTGGATTAGTATGTCATTTATGTGTTACCGTCGGATGAAACGTTAAACGCGGCATCACATGAAACGCGCCCGCGGGTCGTCATCTACTTGGTCTCTTCCTGCTTTCGTTGGAAAAAAAACAGAGAAAAAATTTAGGTGTGGAGATCATCCTTAGACATCGGATCTTGTGGTAGGCTTCACCTATTCCTCCTCGGTAGCAAGCGTATGTGTCTATGCGATCTCCGCCGACCGGCCGGCCGACCAGCCGACAACACAGGCGGCAGGATGTAACATGCATGGCTGATGCCTACGAAGCCATATCGATGCAGTCTAGCAGATACATATTAGGCATCTGAGCGGAATTGCGGAAGAGATCAACGTGATCTGCAATTATGCCCTGCGATTTGCCAAACATGCGACTTTGCTGTACACGATTTGCCAAACATGGACTTTGCTGTACCGACTTGGATCTGCAATTTTGCCCTGTGTTCTAATCCGTGTGGCTATACCAAAAGAAAAGTATGTCTAATCTATCTTTTCTCCACTTAGTTTTATAATCCTTTTCCTTCATTGATCTAGATCCTCCTTATATATTTTATCGCTGGGCCATGCAGCTTAGCTAGGTCTTCGATTAATTTAGTAATTAAGTTTCTTAAGTTTGAATTCTAGCAGATACTGCCAGGTTGTGCAACATAGGTGTTCGATTAATTTAGAAATTAAGTTTCCTTAGTTTGAATTTAGCCTGAAAGCAATTTCACAAGAATATTTAACTATGTTGGTTCTCAATCAAGTAAACTTGAATATGATCTAATTACGGGATGTACAAATATGAATTTTCTTCGCCAAATAAAAAAGGGATATATTCTTTCATAAAAAAGACACGGTGCAATATAGGTTTTTTCTTTCATTTTTGTACTCTGTTTATTTGTTATTAGTATTCCACTGGCCACCTATAATATAGCTATACACAAGGGTATGTTCTACAAGACATGTTTAATCATCCAAATATTCTGATATAGTACCTTACGATGGCTGTGCATGCGGATCAGTCAGTGTTCACGCTAATGATACTTTCTTACAGCAAATGAACTTCTATTGTCACTAAATGCATAGTAAAATAGACCTGCAAATATACTTTGTTTTTATAGATGTGAGCTTATAATTTCACTGCTTAAGTCAGTGTCAGTTTTTTTCCTTTGATCATGATTTCTCTTACTTATTTATATGGTGTGAGGCACAACGGTTATATATGAAAGATAACTTTTACAGATTTATATGATGAGTGTGGCAGTTGGTTACCTTTAAGGTGATTACCCGAATGTTTAGACAAACTGATTGTACACTGGTCCTCTGAGGTTATTTTATGGAAGTATGTTATATGTGGTCAACATATTTTGAATCTACGACAATGTGATCTATCAGTAGACTTGGCACCGCACAGAAAGATTTCCTATACATTTATCTATAAATACTAAATAGTGTATAGGCAAGAAGTTATCAACAATGAGTTTACCATGTTGAATATTGTATATTTGAAGCACCACTTACTGATGCGCCAAATGATGATGCAACTTTTAATGTGGTTCTGCAGGTGTTATGACTTTATAACTTCTATTCTAATAGACATAATTTTGTTGTACATGTCCCTTCGACTATAGAGCTCACATGACTATCGAAATTTCATGCCTTTTAAAACTCTTACACCTCTTCTTGATAAGAGATTAAGATTGAGAAGCGAATCCCGGGACAACGGCACAATCTACTCATGATCGCCTAATTGAGTATGTACTATACTTCTTAACTGCTTTATATGATATTTACACATACTTCCAAGTTGTACTTCTTTGTTCAAGAGGTTATTGATATATTCATCGGTGGTACCAGGTCCTCTAGCGAGATGTTTTTTCAAAAAATACCCACTTAATTCTTTATTCGGCGTTGTTAATGGAATTAAATAACTAATGTTTAACTTCTCTAAAAAATCAAATAAACTTTGCCAGAGCCTCCACCTGATCAAGCATATTAGAATCAAACTTAATATGTCCATCTGATAACCATTATTTATATTTGTAGGCACGTCTATTAAACTCGCAGAAGGCATAGAACCAAAGATCAAGCATTGAAGTAAGTAAGCAACAAAAGTATTTATGTAAGTACAATGAAAATTTTAATAGCAGGTTTCTATTGTGTGTCATATCTTTTAATTTATAATAATGTTTTCTATGGTGAGTACCATGAATCATAGTTACTATATCATGCTTAAATATAGCTAGCCCGTGCAGTTGCACGGGTTGATGACTAGTTTTCATAAATCAAATGATGGTCAAAAAGGTGATTTGGTTAAATTTGAAGATAGCAAGTGTGTGCATGTTTCAAATTTGAAAATATTTGATTCCAGAGTGTTCTACAAGTTCAGAGGATTCCATGGACTACAAATTTATATAAAATTGATGTGCTAAATAAAATCTATGATTTATTTGGTGCAAATGGGCAATTAATGCCATTTGAATTTCATTTCAAAACTTTATACAGTAACACTATGATGTTTTTATAACTGGGTTCTACTCTTTGCAAGGATTCCAGGGATATAAAATTTGCAATTTTTGGACCAGTAGATTATTTTCTATTGATTTTACAAGTTGCAGCAAATTTGAAAGGAATTTGATTTCTGTTTGAATTCAGGCAGTCCACGTGGCGTTTTCTAATAGGTAGATACCGGTTCAGGTAAGTGAAACACTGTGGATCGCCAGATCTCAATCTAAAGGCTGAGAATGAGTCATACCGTTTCGGAAATAAAAAGAACAGGAGCCCTTGGATTTAAGTGAGAGGGAAGGGCTAGGATGAGGCCACGTCACCTAGGGTTTCGGCCGGTTGGATCTTCTCGCCGGTGACCAAAATCCGGCAATGCTGCGCTCAGGTGATCAACGTCGGTGGCCTTCCGGTGCTCTCCAGCGGCGGCCAGGTGGACGACGGAGTGCGGCGTGACGAGGGGAGGATGACAGCGTCATTGGTTTGCTCGATTGCGTCCTGATTCGGCAAGGAGCAACAGTCGGAGTGCCTGCAGGAGACGGTGAGCAACGGCCATGGACGGTGTGGTCAATTTACTGCGAAATCGAACAAGCGGATGTTGTCTTAGGGTGCGCAAGAGAGAGACAGGGAGAAAGGACCCAGAATGAGGCCGCAGAGGTGTCTCACCGTGGAAAAATCGGTCGAGAACGCCGTCGGGGTCTGCGGCTCCAACGATAAATTTCTCCGGCACGGCGGCGATTCGAGTGAAAAGAAGGAGGGGAAACTAGAGAGGAGACAGTGGGGAAGAGGAGGGCGCGATGCGGAGGCCGTTTTGGTCTCGGGAGTAAAGGAGGCGAGATCAACGGCGATGGTTTCCAGTGAGAAGAAACGGCTGGGGGTTGAAGGTGGAGCTGACAGGTGGGGCCCACCTATCGGCGTAAAAAGAAAAAAAAGAAAAAAAGAAAGAAGAGCGGAGAGAGGGGGTGCGGGCTGAGGCCTGCTGGGTTGGCTCGCTGGCTGGGCCATTTTGCCTCGGGCTGGCCCAGTTGGTTGCCTGACCCTTTAAAAAAAAACTATTTTCTTCTTTCTTTTATTCTTTTCTGTTTTCTCCTTTTCTTTATATCTTTTGCATTTTTACTTCAAATCACTTCAAACCAAAAAGGAAAATTTTCTATAAATCAAAAGAACAATATGAAACAGTAAACAATATGATTTAATAATCAAATAATGTTTTTTTAACAAAACTTTATAAATTTGGCCTAGGAACTTTATTACACAAATCAAATTAGGGTTTGAGTTTTAAAGGTAAAGTCTTTAAACTTAGTAAAATAATATCTTTAAAATAATCTCTGAAATTATTTTCAGCACTAATTTTGAAATTATAACCTTTATTTTATTTTAAACATTTTGCAAACATTTACCTTTGCAATTAAGCTTGCATTGGTTTCATATAATTTCAAAGTAGTATTTTGAAATTCTATTTCCTCAAAGGAGTCTTTCAAAGCTTGATACAAAATTTGAAATAGTTTTTTAACATACATTTGAATATGGGATATTTATAAGAAACTCTTTTATAAAATGGAAACTTTGGAAGTGAATGGTTTGAATTGAAGGTTTAATAAAACTTTAGAGAAAAGCATTTAATTAAACTCAAAAGTTTTAATTCCTTGGGATTTTTTAATCATCAAAAATAAAACAAATTTTTTTTTGTTCCAAAATTTGATAAAAACCTAGGATGTTACACTTGGAGTCTCTTCCTTGTGATTCTATTGAGTTGGTGAATCAGGCCAACGAGGACAACCGGTGTGTATCTTGTGTGTGTGTGTGTTTTCCTTCGATTTGTGTGTCATGTTCATCGTGTTCGTCCTCTTCCCCGCCATAAATCTTGTGAATCCATGAAGATCGGGCCACATCCAAGGGGTCAACCCCTATCATATGGTATCAATACTTTTGGTTGCCACGGATTTACTCTTATTTGTGATTTCCACCATAAATTTTGAAAATCCAAAAATAGCCCCAAAATTGCCTCAAAATTTGATCTCTGGATTTGTTGAGTTTTTTGTGGTTTTGATCCATAGATTTGATGTCTTGGGTGTTGATCTACATTGCCACAAATTTTCTAGCCCCAATTCCTTGTATTTCTTCCAGAATCGTCGATTTTCCATCCAAATTTCCGCCCAAATCGACAAACTTCTCAGACAACATCCTGAACCGGCTAAAGCCGGTCTGCACACCGAAAATAGCCGGACTGAACCAAAAAATCCGGCCTCGAAAAAGTCCGGTCTGGAAAAAGCCGGCCTTAGACGGCTAAAGCCGGTGCACCGGCTAAAGCCGGCCCAAGACCGGCTAAAACTGGCCTGTCCTGCAGTCAACACCATATTACTTCTTTTGACATCCATTTGACCCGTTTGACACAAAATTCTGGCGTTATCTTGACACAAATTTTGACAACTTTTGTGAGTCCTTTTTCCCCCAAATTTTCGGGCATTGATGTGTGTGTTCGGATTTCGGTTTTTGCGTGCCTTGTTCGTGCCAAATACTACCGCGTCTACATCATCATCGCGACGAAGGCATCGACACCCCAGAACTTAGACTAGTCTTTTGACTCCACCTTCATCGACATCACTGCAAGTCGTGTGTTTTGACACCGCCTAATCTTTGCATAGGTACAACTTGCTCCACCCTTGTAACCCCTTTTCTTCCTTTGTGTACCTATCCCATTGAGAGTGGCTTTTCGACTGTTGCGAAGCATTGCACAAGTGTCACGACCGTGAGAGGGTTTGTGTGTGTGCGTAAGTTAAGCAAAGCTCCGAAGCAAGCTCGGTGAGAAATATACACAAAAGAAGAAATAGCCATTGTGTGACATACATAGATAGTAAATAAGCTTTTAAGCATAGAATCGCAAAAATACCAAAAAGAGTGTGTGTTCCACCGATACAAAGGAGTTCAAAGCTTGTAAGCAAAAAGAGAGAAAAGAGAAGAGTGGCATCTTGTGAAAATCTTGTTGCTTCTTTCTTATGCAACCAAGCTATGGTCTCTCTTGAGTTGGCGTGACACCGAGCTAATAGTCTTCGTTAGGACCATTTTGTTTCTTGCTCACTTCCTTGGTCACGCTAACCCCATTATATCTTTTTGTGTGTGTTTCCGTGTTTCCTTGACATAGATCATCGTTCTTGACATTTGCCTTTGGATTTTACCCACATTTGACAATAGACTTTTCTTTTGATCATTTCGTTTGGCATTTCCACATTTCTTACCCATCCATTATATAGCCTTTTTGCGTGTGTTCTAACTTGTGCACCACGGTTGTCCTTGGGTGTTTCATCCATTCAATAGTTTCTACGGGAAGTGTTTCAATTGTAGTTTTCTAACCCCCACCACTTCTACATATATATATCTTGCCTTGTGTGAGCGATGTCTAGGGGCGATGGAAGCTATGATGGAGAGTTCATGGAGGACTACACCGACTACGACATCTCATGCCATAATGGTGACTCCATGATGAGCGACATCGACTACTACTCAAGCATAGAGGGCATGGGCGACAACTTCGACTACATGAGCAAGGTGGACAAGGAACACTACATTGATGACTCCTTTGACTACGACATGGTGGCGGACAACATCGACTACGCCCAAGCAAGCATGGATGACTTCACCGCCTACACCGTTGGCACCATGCATGATGAGGTGGACAACCTCTACACCATGCCCCACAAGACCACCTCCTCCAAAGTGGAATGGCCAAGATTTGAGCAAGGCGTAACATACTTCGACTCAATTTCTTCTTCACATCCAAGACGGCGCCACCACAACAAGCGTGCATTGGCACATCAAGATACTCGAGACATCAAATAGTTCACCAAGCACAACGCCAACATGATCTTCCTCGACAACCTTCAAGACGGCGTCCACAATATACTCCTAGCTTGACTAATTTACGACTCACCGACACGTTCACCCACACCACCATCCAACAAGCTTTAAGTCAACGTGAGCACCAAGAACAACTCTGTCACCAACACATACGCAAAAGGAAGTGTGCCGAGGCTCTTGAACGTCTCTGACAAGAACATCATGAAGAGCCCAAACCTCAAGATTCTTGGTGGAATGCGGCTCATCGCACAAGGTTGAGCTCATCAAGATCTTTTTCCCGCTCCAACCATGTGGGTGACCATGAGCGCCGTCACCAACAACCTCGAGGAGGACCACCACAAGAGCTCCAAGATTGCCAAGTCATGAGATGTCCTACTATGATGCGACGTTTTCTCCAATGGTGTCTCCCATACCACATGCCACCACCGCAAAGGCTCCGACAAGACGGTCTCATCGCCACGAGAAGCATTCCAAGGCTCATGATCGTCACCATCAAAGATATCATGAACATCCTCAACAAGCTCAAGAACAACCGCGACAAGCGGCACATCAACCTCAAGGCCAACCACAACATGGTGCCCCACCTATGGCGAATCAAGATCGGCACCAAGGAAACCAACAAAACCATCTTGATAGCCTATGTGAGAGGAAGAAACCTATCCCACGCAAGGATGAGAGCCACTTACACATTGAGAGCAAGAGTGATACACCACATGAATTGAGTGAGGACATTTTGCTTTCTAACAACTTAACCTCTACTCCTCTTTTGTTGTCTTCTTCTTTGCTAGGTTGCTCGGATAATGATGACATCCTTTCCATGGAGATGAGGGACTCCACTATATGTGAGATGAGCACATCCACTATATGTGAGAGTAAATGCTTCCACTTTGAGGGCATGAGTGATACACCGAGTGTGATGAGAGTGGTAGTTGATAGGTCATGTGAGGCCATTTCGATTTCTAACACCTTACCCTCTATCTCGAGTGTGTCCTCTCATGTTACAATAGGTTCCATGGATGAAAGGATGCCAACCTTGGAGAAGATGTACATGGTGCAACATGACGATACCACACCATGCTTAGAAGATGATGAGCATGTCGGCCACATGGAGATACATACTTCAACAACACCTACCTCAAAGGAGTGCGACTACAAATGTAACAACATAGCTGTTGGTGATGCCATGATTCCCCTAGTGGGCATGAACATGCTAAGCTATGAGTGCTTCACTTTATCTCCTATTGCATGCAATATGTTGAACAATTGCTCTTTCCCATGTATTGCTTGCAATGATGACAATGATGCTTGTGTTGTGACAACCTTGCTGAACAATTGCTCTTTCCCTAGGTTTGTTGACAACAAGGATAAAATTTTGAACATGTTTTGTGCGCAATGCTTGCAATTTTCTTCCAGTAATGCAACCAAAATGTTGAACAATTGCTCTTTTCAATGCTTGGTTTGCAATAATGTTAATATGTTTGACAATGAGAAGGCCCCTATAGCTTTCTCAACTAATGAATATTTTGCATTTGCACATGATAAGCATGTTCCCAAATATACATTGCATAATCACCATGAATATTATAATATCTTACTTGATGCTAATGGTGATGCGCCAACAAAGAGATACATCATGATGGATGATGTATTCATCTACCATGCACACACATTGTTTTTGCTATCTTTTGTGTGTGTAGGTGCACGGAAAACAATGTCAACCTCAATTGAGCACGAGTTGGCGAAAAGAGCTCTTGAGAGCATAATACTTGTGAGTTTAAACTCGAAATCCAATTGCTTACCTTCACATGATTTGCATCAAACAAATTGAAGAATTTCTCTTCCATAAGGTTTCTTTGCAAGCATGTTGATAACTATTGTGCCACTTGTGACATTCATGCTCCCATGATATTGAATATTGATGCTTTATGTGTTGCAACATACATGTGGAACGATTTCTCCTTCTTTTGTTTTGTGTGCAACCACATTGCTATATTGGCCATGATTTGTCAGATGTGTTACCACTTTGAGTTCATTGGTGTTGCATCCAACAAGTTGACAAATTGCTCTTTCTTTTGGTTGGGATGCATAACCTCTTGTGATAATGATATTCTCTTCTACTTTTGGATGCGTATGATTTGTGTTGCAACAAACACGATGAAAACTTGTTCTTTCCTATGGTTTGTTTGCACACATGTTGATGATGATTTTGACATCTTGCCGTATGTGTTTTTGCCAAACTCTCCTCTTATTGCTTCAAGGATGTTGACTACTTGCTCTTTCCAAAGCCTTGAGCGCAATAATATGCATGTCTTTCAACATGAGATGGACACCATGGTCTTCTCAAATTTTGATGGAGTTTCTGTGTTCCCACATTTGGAAGATGTTCAAACAATTTGCTTACACATAGACCTTGCATATGCATTCCCATTATTATACTTGTGTTGTGGTAATTGTGTTGTGAATAAGAATAGACATGTCCTTGATGATATGGTCCCCTATCATGCACATACATACTTTCCTTGGTCTTTGTCGTGCGTAGGTACACTTGGATACTATTGGTGGATGCGCTCCCGTGAGTGGTTTCAATCAACAACTTCGACAACAAGAGCACATCAACAACTTTGTAAGGTGACCTCCTTCTACTCACGAACTCATGCCATAAACTCTAAGAATTGGCTACTCTTTGAGTGTTGTTTCGCTTTGCTTGTGACCTTTGTAGGCCTCATGGAAGGTGACGAAACATTGAAGAGTTGCCAAACCGATCTTCGCAAGTACGACCACATGGCGAACTCCAACTACAAGCGCCTACATCTACCTCCCCTACATGATGATGTTGAGTCAATGTCGAGGACGATGTTCTTTGAAGCGGGGGGAGATGATACGGGGTGGCTTTCAGACACCACCGCATCATGTGCGTCAACAACATCCACACTCAAGTCCGACATCATCGAGGCGTGGAAGAGAAAGAAGAAGAAGAACCACTGGAAAGAAGCTTGGAAGTGCCGCAAGAAGAGGTGGCAGCTGAAGCTGGACCGGCTAAAGCCGGTCCCACACCGGCTAAAGCCTGCCCCACCGGCTAAAGCCAGACTGAACACCGGCTATAGTCGGCCTACCCGAGTCAACTCTATTTTGGCCATGAAGCCACCTATGTCATATATCTCCTTAGTGACCAAACTACACTTAGCTCGTGGCTTCCTATATATATGGGTCACTCTCCCCCTCCCTGGGATAGACATGAATTGAGATAAGAATTGGCATGATGCCTCACCCCTTGTGGGAACCCTACTAGATCTTCCATCTAGAATCACCCTCCTTGTTTGGGGATCTCTTCTATTTGGGGAATTCTACCTTGATTTGGATCTCTTGCATACAAGAGTGTGTAATTCTACCCAATTGATTTGTCTCTTCCCCACTTGGAATCCTATCCCTTGCAAGTCAATCTCTGAAAAGGAATTCTACTCTTGGAGTCTCTTCCTTGTGATTCTATTGAGTTGGTGAATTGGGACAACAAGGACAACCGGTGTGTATCTTGTGTGTGTGTGTGTGTGTGTGTGTTTGCCTTCGATTTGTGTGTCGTGTTCATCGCGTTCTTCGTGTTCATCCTCTTCCCCGCCATATATCTCGTGAATCCATGAAGATCGGGCCACATCCAAGGGGTCAACTCCTATCACCTGACAAGTGTATTGGGTGTGTTGAGGACACAAGAGACTTCTTGTATCTTAATTGCAGGGTTGCTTGAGAGGGATACCTTTGACCTCTTCCTCCCTGAGTTCGATAAACCTTGGGTGATCCACTTAAGGGAAACTTGCTGTTGTTCTACAAACCTTTGCACTTGGAGGCCCAACACTGTCTAGAAGAATAGAAGCGTGCGTAGACATCACTTGATTGTAGGCTAGTAGAACCCATGGAGGAATGCTTTTGCTACTAGGGACTTGGCGGCGGCGTGATACCCGCACTCGCCTTCGTGGATTTCCCTTAGTATTTCGATTCCGTCCACTTTTGGATATGCACTGCGTGAATACTCCTGAAGTACTTCGCTTATAGAGCAGACCATCAATAATGGTATAGCCTTTTGACCTATGCTCGATTTACCTCCATTGGACTTTGTCTTCAGGTGACTTCTTTATCGTCTGATATTCCAGATAGGGCTCTGCCCACAGCAGATTTACATGCATCATGTCCAAGACTGGAGAGCTTGCTAAATTCGGGTTTTCTGGATCTGCCATCTTCACTGATGGGACGTGCGGATGCTCAAGGAAAACTCCTAGCAGAACTACCTTGCGGCTTGATCCTAGCTTGGATAGTGTGTTGGTTGCCATGTTATCTTCTCATCATACTCACTTGATGTCATGCCGATGAAGCTCTTGGCCATCTCATCTACTTTGTCTCTGTAAGCCGCCATGACTTTGTTCCGAGCTTTGTATGTACCAGCCACCTGCTGGGCAACAAGGTCGGAGTCTCCACAGCACATGATGTGCTTGATGCCAATCTCCTTTGCGACGCGTAGCCCGTGCTATAGAGCTTCATACTCTGCTATGTTATTGGTGGTGGGGAAGTGGATTTGTAGAACGTAGCTCAACTCATCTCCCGTAGGCGATTTGAGGGTTACTCCAGCCCCCGAGCCATGTAGCAGCTTTGATCCATCAAAGTGCATCACCCAGTGCTCCGGTTCTGGCAGGTGTTGGCTTCTGCGCTTCCTTCCTATCCGCCATGAATTCCGCCAAAGCCTGAGAATTAATGGCGGTGCGAGGCTTGTAGTTGATGTCGAAGGCCGCAAGTTCAATGCCCCACTTTGCAACTTGTCATGTAGTGTCGCTGTTGTTGATGATGTCATTCAGTGGAGCTTTGCTCACAAATATGATCTTGTGGTCATAGAAGTAGTGCCTAAGCTTCTGCGAAGCAAGGAATGCTCCATATGCCAACTTCTGGTAGTGGGTGTAGCGCTGCTTGGATTCTGTCAAGACCTCGCTGACATAGTAGACTGGCCGTTGTACACCGTAGTCCTACGCTTCTTCCTTGCGTTCCACCACAATGATGATGCTGATGACCCTATTGGTTGCCGCCATGTTTAGTAACATGGGCTCTTGGTCTTCGGGAGCTGCTAGAACTGGTGCAGTGGATAACACTCTCTTTAGATCCTTCAGGGCAGCGTCTACTTCGTCGGTCCAGATGAACTCATATGGTTTCTTCATCAGCTTGTAGAGTGGCATGGCCATCTCGCCAAAATGACTGATGAATCTGATCACGGCTGCAACGTGGCCCGTGAGTCATTGTACATCCATCAGATCATTGGATCGGGATATGTCAAGGATTGCCTTGATTTTCTCCGAGTTGACTTCAATTCCGCGGTGGGAGACGATGAATCCTAGGAGTTGTCCCGTTGGCACCCAGAAGACACACTTTGTGGGTTTGAGCATCATGGTGTAGCTACCAAGGTTATTGAACGTCTCCTGTAAATCCGCTATGAGGTTGTCCTTCTGCTTGGACACGACAGTGATGTCATCCATGTATGCATGGATATTTCGACCGATTTGGTCCTCCAGGCACTCTTGCATAGTGCGCTGGTAGGTGGTTCACTAGTGGGGACGGGGCCTCCAGTCCCGGCCCGTAAGGGGCTTTAGTCCCGGTTTGTAAACCGGGACCCCAGCCGCGGGACTAAAGCCTGAACCTTTAGTCCCGGCCCGCTTACCAGCCGGGACTGGAGGGTGTCCACGTGGGCACCTCGGAGCGAATCAGGGCCAGGACCTTTAGTCCCGGTTTGTAACACAGACCGGGACTAAAGGGCATCTGCAGATTTTTGTTTTTTGCTTTAGGGTTTTAGGGTTTAGGGGTTTTAGGGTTTTACGTGGGGGATTAACGTGATGCCCCGTTTGGTGCCTTGGTGTTCGGGAATTAGTTTATGCATATATATAAGATTAACTTATCTTACAAGCGAGCATATATATACAATTATATGGAGATCAGAATTATCGGGACAAGAGCCCGTCTATTCGATTACATGGACCAACATCAGTAATGGCCCCTAGCTACACTAAATCGTCCTTTGTCGTCTATAGCTTCTATCCTCAGAAAGGCCGCTAGCTCCTCTGCAACAGCAATCGCGCGTTGCTCTGGTAGGTACTTCTCCCGCATGGCCGTGTACTATATAAGAAGAGGAGATGAATATGAATATCAATCATGATAACAAAGAATGACGAGTAAAAATAGAGGTGTGAATGTTTATTGCTTACATCGTATCTGTAATCCTTGTGCTCAGAGGTAAACGTGCGAATGGTCTCGCAAACATAGTATCCACATAAATGCGTCCCCCGTGGCTGCTGGTCGCACTTTACGAGAATAGAATATATATAATCAAAATAATAATCTAGCATTACAAATGTATTGAAAATAGAAGTATATCATACTACTACTTACCTGAGCCGCTCTAAAGGTCAGCTTCTCATGCCGGATACCGGGAGTCACGCACTTGAACCGCTTCCAAACCCTGCCCGACAAGGAAAATGATTTGCTAAGTTTTTCATTAATTGATATATCAGAAAATCATCGAAAGAGACCGATAGAGCACAAGAATGATTGAAATTACCCTTGGAGCATGTCCTGCAGGCTTTGGAACTGTTCCAAGGGTCTCGATAATGGGTCGAAGGCATCAACTCTTCCCTTATCAATTTGAATGTCCAATAGAATCCAGTGGTAGCTGCACATGTATATATATATATGTGTCAGTAACTTATCAATTACACTCATAAGTGAATGGACACAACACAGTAAGACCCTCACCTGAAGTTGTATGGAAACAATATGTGGTCACAGAAATTTTGATCTGTTAGAAACCTTAGAAGGTTTTCCTCCGTCTCCTTGGGGTTATCAGTTAGCGTCGCTATATGTATTTTATCTGGGTCAATAAACCCAATATTGTGGATGTTCCTACTTTTACATTCCAGAATCTTCATTCTGCATAATAGAGTACAAGTCAGAACGGAACAAGTTATATGTAGAAAATGAATTGAAATAACTGAACAAGTTATATGTAGACAATGAATTGAAATAACTGAACAAGTTATATGTAGACAACGAATTGAAAAACTTACAGACAATAGCAACTCATAAGCGATTTGTCGAGGGCGTCAGCATTGTACATCTGGAAGAGTTCATCAAAGTCGATATGGATGTCTTCGGGACGGCCGTAGTACTCCCGTGGGACAAGCGCCACGATCATCGTTCTCCCTTTATTTGATTCACTTAAGTACCATGTATGCAAGTAACGCATATTTGTTGGGAGATCATCAAACTTATCTTTGCTGACCAAAGGCGCTCCCATGACAAACTGTGGCTTAGGGGCTACCACAGCCTTGGGTACCACGTCGTCTTGGGAAGCCAGAATGACTTCAACCGGGATACCCCATTCATCCGCCCACTTCTTTGCTAATCCCAAATCTTGCCCCTGCACCAGAGAGGGAACATTCTCGGGTAACACCCTGAGGGGTGGGATCGACTGTTTGGCCTGTTGTCCAAGCTGAGGAACGTCTGATCTTATTTTGCTTGTAGTTGAACTTGATTTGCTCCCACTTGCACTTGCACTTGCACGTGACCTGCTCTTTTTCCCTTCCTTCTGCAATGTACGTGTATAGTCGTCAGGCTTATGGTGTAACTCATACTGTGATGGAAGGGTCGTGAAGTATTTTGCATATGCTATTTGCTTCTCGGTGTATTCCGGGCGGGGCTCGGGTTCCTTCTTTTTCATCTGCGCATCATAATGTTCCTTTGCTATCCTGGCGTTTTCCTCGTCGGTACGATCATAAGGTCTGATAGGAAGATTAGCATGAGGTACCTTTGGGAGGGGCGACAGTTTGCGCTTTGGGGAGCTCCGTCGCTTAGAACTCATGGACGGAGCGTTCTTGCTGGCACGCTTCCGCTTAGTATCCTTAGCGGGTGGCGGCGGAGACGGCCGACCCAAGTCCGGCGGCGGTGATCGAGATGGACTCGTGTTGTGGTGGCCGTCGTCATGTGGAGGGCTTGGAGGTGATGGAGGTGTAGGTGACCTGCGACGACTCGGAGGCGGTGTTGTCATTGGGGCCGAGCCTGGAAGCTTGATGTAGTTCTTGTCCCATAGGATGACTCCACCCAGTACTTCTCCGAGTGTCCTCTCATCTTCGGGTCCAGCCATGTCGAGCTCCATATCATGAAACCCCGCCATGATTTCATCCACCCCGACTTTAGCAAAGCCAGCTGGAATCTCACGGCCATGCCAGCGTGCATCAGGGCCAGAAGGTAAAGCTTGTCCGACGGCCACCTTCATGGATATGTTCTTGAATTTCTGATGGAGTTCACATGATGTTGACTCCTTGATTCCATCCACGGGGTAGCCGGGACCGCCCTCTATCATTCTTCGTGCATCATCGGGCGGGGCCTCAGATTCAGCCACGCTGCTTTTCCGCTTAGATGGGGCGCCGATAATATCGAGTCCAGGATCTTCCTGGCGCGCTACTCCTCTAAGCTCGTCGATCTGCTTCTGTTGCTCGTTAAGCCTGGCAAGCAACTGGTTGAACTTGTCATTCTCCTCATCCTGCTGTCGCTTCTTTGCTCTCGCCCGGCTTCTGTAAGTGTCTTGGTCTCTGGCAAACCCAAGCCACCACGGGTAAGAAGGACCGAAGCCTCGCGTTCGTCCTCCATGTTCGTCATTGCCGAGGACCAGTGTGAGCAAATCTTTCTCTCTATCTGCAGTGAACTGTCTTTTTCCCTCTTTAATTTCTTTCACTATCTTTTTCCAATTCTCCCTGGGTATCCTAAGACCGCCACTGCAGATGAGGTCCCCTGTTTCTTCGTCGTACGAACCACCATGCGCAAGGAACCAATTCCTTGCTCTCATTTCCCACTCATCATGGATGGGTTCAGGTACGATGCCTTTAGCTAGCAGATCTCTTTCTTATCCCACTTTGGGATGGCAGTCTCATAGCCCCCTGGCCCCAGCGTGTGGTGATATTTCTTCTTGTCGGCATTTTTCTTGTTCTTTTCTGATAATGCCTTGGCATCTTCTGACTGCTTGTACTCCTGAAATGCCTTCCAGTGATTCGCCTGCTTGGCTAGATATCCCTCGAATACTGGCACTTTCTTTGTCTTCAGATAGTCTTTCCATAGCTTCTTCTTCCAGCTACGGAACAGTTCGGCCATCTTCTTTAGAGTCCACTGCTTGACTTTGGCCCTCAGTTTTTTTGCGGCGTCTTCATTCTCACATTCTGGCAGGTTGAAATGTGACATGATATCATTCCAAAGATTATCTTTGTACCTTTCGGCGACATAGTCACTATCGGCTGCCCCTTTGCGCTTGTTCCACTCCCGAACGCTGATCGGGACGTGATCCCTAACGAGAACTCCGCATTGCTTCTTGAATGTGTCAGCAGCATTCTTAGGAAGCTTTGGTTCGCCCGTAGGCAATATCACCTCAAAGGTGTAATGCGTCCGTGCGTCCAACTTTTTAGTCGGGCCTCGTTTCGTAGCTTTGCTCGATGTGGAGGCCTAAGAGGGAGAAACATTCGTCAAATGAATGTATATGTACACAATATAGAGCTATCTCCAATATTATTCACATATTACAAGTGATTGTCGAACTTCATATGTATACCTCGCCGGACTTTATTATTTCTCCACCGGCTTCTCCACCGGCTTCTCCATCAGTGGAGCTATCACCTTCTCCATCATTGGAGCTATCTCCGGCCCCATCGGCTTCATCTTCGTGTCGATCAACCTCCATTCCATCTCCGGAGGGGTTTAGATATGACGACGGAGATTCTGCAGGTTCAACGTCGGGGGCGTCTAAGATTATATCTTCGATAAGTTCTTCCTCTTCGAGGTTCCTGCTATGTGGATCCATAGTTCTGCAAAAAACGAACATTTGATTAATTAACTAATAAACTAACAAACTATATATGATGCAAAATAATTCTATTCTAACTATATCTATCTAAATAATTCTATTCTAACTATATGTATCTAAATAATTCTATTCTAACTATATCTATCTAAATAATTCTATTCTAACTATATGTATCTAAATAATTCTATTCTAACTATATCTATCTAAATAATTCTATTCTAACTATATGTATCTAAATAATTCTATTCTAACTATATCTATCTAAATAATTCTATTCTAACTATATGTATCTAAATAATTCTATTCTAACTATATCTATCTAAATAATTCTATTCTAACTATATCTATCTAAATAATTCTATTCTAACTATATCTATCTAAATAATTCTATTCTAACTATATGTATCTAAATAATTCTATTCTAACTATATCTATCTAAATAATTCTATTCTAACTATATGTATCTAAATAATTCTATTCTAACTATATCTATCTAAATAATTCTATTCTAACTATATGTATATCTAAATAATTCTATTCTAACTATATCTATCTAAATAATTCTATTCTAACTATATGTATCTAAATAATTCTATTCTAACTATATCTATCTAAATAATTCTATTTAACTCTATTTCTAATTAACTCTATTTCTATTTAACTCTATTTCTATTTGCTATTTCTATTTAATTCTATTTCTAATTAACTCTATTTCTATTTAACTCTATTTCTATTTGCTATTTCTATTCTATTTAACTCTATTTCTATTTAACTCTATTTCTATTTGCTATTTCTATTTAACTCTATTTCTATTTAACTCTATTTCTATTTGCTATTTCTATTCTATTTAACTCTATTTCTATTTAACTCTATTTCTATTTGCTATTTCTATTCTATTTAACTCTATTTCTATTTGCTATTTCTATTTAATTCTATTTCTAATTAACTCTATTTATATTTAACTCTATTTCTATTTGCTATTTCTATTCTATTTGGCCGGCGGGCTCACCGAGAGGTGGTCGGGGTGGCGCGGGGCTCACCGAGAGGTGGTCGGGGTGGCGCGGGGCTCGCGGCGGCTCGGTGGCGCGTCGGGCGGCGCGCGCGGGAGGGCGGCGGGCGGCGCGCGCGTGAGGGCAGGCGGTGGCGCGTCGGGCGGCGCGCGCGGGAGGGCGGCGGGCGGCGCGCGTGGGAGGGCGGCGGGCGGCGGGGCTTGGTGGCGGGCGGCGCGGCGGGGCTCGGTGGCGCCGGCGAGTTTTCGCGCAGCCGCAACGATCGGCGGCTGAGCTTCCTCGCGCGCATCGTCGACTCCTGCAAATGGCTAAGTCCGGGAGGAAGAAGAGAGGAGGAAGGGGCGGGCTTATATACCCCAGCCCTTTAGTCCCGGCTGGGGGCTTAAACCGGGACTAAAGGGGGGCCTTTAGTCCCGGTTTAAGCCCCCAGCCGGGACTAAAGGGTTTTGGGGGGCGGTTCCAGTTCGCGCCCGAGCCCCCCCTTTAGTCCCGGCTGGTTACTCCAGCCGGGACTAAAGGTGAAATAAATGCGCGCCAGTTATGATTTTTTTCAGATTTCATTTCAAAACTATTTTATTTGAAATTTGAATTGAATAACTTCTGTATAGTTTAGAATTTGAAAAAACTATGAAAATGAAAAGTGTTTGAAATTGAATAAATAATTCAAAACTATTTTCTATTTTAAAAATTAATTATTTTAACTATCCAAACTATTAACTATTTTGCCATTTTCAATTAAAAATTATGTTTATTAATATTCTTTTTGTATATTTGAGAATTTGACAAAACTATGAAAATGAAAAGTGTTTGAAATTGAATAAATAATTCAAAACTATTTTCTATTTTAAAAATTAATTATTTTAACTATCCAAACTATTAACTATTTTGCCATTTTCAATTAAAAACTATGTTTATTAATATTCTTTTTGTATATTTGAGAATTTGACCGATCCATACAAGGGATTTGTTGTTGCGCAGGACGAGATCCATCGGTGGCGGCCTGAGTTAAATCTAGAAGTCTAGTTTAGTTTAGTTTGAACTATGCGTGAGTTTTATGCGGTGGCGGCCTGAGTTAAATCTAGAAGTCTAGGATCCAGTGTTGTGGCGTTCGGTATGAAATGTTCTATTCGTGGTGCTTGTGATAGCTCTGTTTGTTTCTTTGGCAATTTACCCACTGGTCAAGATGAACCAAAATTCAATCTTTGCTGTTTCATCTAATTTTATGATGAAACACTCAGGAGGTTTTTTTCTTCTACAAAATTTGTTTACGAAGGCTTTTTTTCTAAAGAGCGGTGTAACCGTGTCTGTCGTAGCCATGGAGAATCTTCATCATGCATTACATAAAAGGTTTAATACATTATTACATTATTGCACCAACATTCCTATCTATTATTTCTGTTTTCTTCTGGGTCGTAGCCATGGAGAATCTTCATCATTCAGTAGGATGCTTGGGTCAGTTTTCACTTTGAAGGGCGGAATTTCATGAAACTTATTATAATCTACTGACATGTCTGTCTTGTCATCTACTCCCACGATGTTTCTTTTCCCTGAAAGAACTATGTGGCGCTTTGGCTCATCGGACGATGTCTTCTTTTGCTGATTTCTTTTTCTCGTTTTTGTAGACATGTCCTTCACATAGAAAACCTGAGCGACATCGTTGGCTAGGACGAATGGTTCATCCATGTACGCAAGATTGTTGAGATCCACTGTTGTCATACCGTACTTTTGGTCTACAACTACCCCGCCTCCTGTCAGCTTCACCCATTTGCACCGAAACAAAGGGATCTTAAAAGTAGGTCCATAGTCAAGTTCCCATATCTCCTCTATGTACCCGTAATATGTTTCCAAACAGTGCCCATTCTCGTCTGTTGCATCAAAGCGGACACCACTGTTTTGGTTGGTGCTCTTTTTATCTTGGGCAACCGTGTAAAATGTATTCCCATTTATCTCGTACCCTTGGAAAGTACATATCGTAGAAGATGGTGGCCTGGCCAAACAGTACAGCTGATCTCCAACGGTGTCATCATTCATGAGATGTGTCTGCAACCAACTGCCGAAAGTCTTCTCGTGTTCCCCTTTAATCCAAGAGTCAGTCTTCCCCGGGTTTTCGGAGCGTAGAATATTCTTGTGTCTCACGATATACGGAGCCACCACGGTGGAATTGTGTAGAACTGTGTAGTGTGCTTGAGAGAAAGAATGCCCGTCCATACATACTTTTGCTTTCCTTCCTAGTGTGCCTTTTCCTGTCAGCCTACCCTCATACCGAGATTCAGGAACACCAATCGGCTTAAGGTCAGGAAGAAAGTCCACACAAAACTCAATGACCTCCTCTGTTCCATAGCCCTTGGAGATGCTTCCTTCTGGCCTAGCACGGTTACGAACATATTTCTTTAAGACTCCCATGAACCTCTCGAAGGGGAACATATTGTGTAGAAATACAGGACCGAGAATTCTAATCTCTTCGACTAGGTGAACTAGGAGGTGTGTCATTATATTGAAGAAGGATGGCGGGAACAACAACTCAAAGCTGACCAGACATTGGACCACATCAATCTGTAACCCTGATAGACTTTCTCGATCGATTACCTTCTGAGAAATTGCATTGAGGAATGCACATACCTTCACAATTGCCAGGCGAACATTTTCCGGTAGAATTCCCCTCAATGCAACCGGAAGCAATTGCGTCATAAGCACGTGGCAGTCATGAGACTTTAGGTTTTGGAATTTTTTGTCTTTCATATTTACGATTCCCTTTATATTCGACGAGAAGCCAGTCGGGACCTTGATACTGAAAAGGACTTCAAAGAAGATTTCCTTCTCTTCCTTAGTAAGAGCGTAGCTGGCACGCCCTTGAAACTGCCCTGGATGCATGCCATCTCTTCCTTTATGACGTTCCTGGTCCTCCCGTGCTTCCGGTGTATCTTTTGACTTCCCATACAAGCCCAAGAAGCCTAGAATATTCACGCAGAGATTCTTCGTCAGGTGCATCACGTCGATTGCGGAGCGGACCTCATGGACTTCCCAATAGGGTAGCTCCCAAAATATAGATTTCTTCTTCCACATGGGTACGCGCTTATCAGGGCCATTAGGAACAGGTTGGCTGCCAGGACCCTTTCCAAAGATTACTTTTAAATCTTTGACCATATCAAATACTTCAGCACCAGTACGGATGACAGGCTTCCCCCGGGGTTCTGCCTTGCCATTGAAATGCTTGCCTTTTTTCTTTAAGGGATGCTTGGGCGGAAGAAAACGACGATTGTACGGGTACACATTCTTCCTACACTTGTCCAGATATATACTTTCTGTCTGATCTAAACAGTGCGTGCATGCATTGTATCCCTTGTTTGACTGTCCTGAAATGTTACTAAGAGCAGGCCAATCATTGATGGTTACGAAAAGCAACGCTCGAAGGTCAAATTCCTCTTGTTTGTGCTCGTCCCACACATGTACACCTGGTTCGGCCCACAGCTGTAAAAGTTCATCAACTAATGGCCTTAGGTACACATCAATGTCGTTGCCGGGTTGCTTTGGACCTTGGATAAGCACTGGCATCATAATGAACTTCCGCTTCATGCACAACCAAGGAGGAAGGTTGTAGATACATAGAGTAACGGGCCAGGTGCTGTGACTGCAACTCTGCTCCCCAAAAGGATTCATGCCATCTGTACTCAGACCAAACCATAAGTTCCTTGCGTCACCTGCAAATCTCGGGAACTCTCTCTCGATTTTTCTCCACTGCCGACCATCGGCGGGGTGCCTCAACTTATCGTCTTTCATACGATCTTCCATGTGCCATCGCAACAACTTCACATGATCTTTATTTCTGAACAGACGTTTCAACCGTGGTATTATAGGAGCATACCACATCACCTTGGCAGGAACCCTCTTCCTGGGTGGCTCGCCCTCAATCTCACCAGGGTCATCTTTTCTGATCTTATACCGCAATGCAGTGCATACCGGGCATTTATCCATATTCTCATACTTCTCACCGCGGTAGAGGATGCAGTCATTAGGGCATGCATGTATCTTCTGCACGTCTAATCCTAGAGGGCAGACAAGCTTCTTTGCTTCGTACGTGCTGGCGGGCAATTCGTTCTTTCTTGGAAGCATCTTCTTCATCAGTACCAGCAACTTTTCGAATGACGAGTCAGTCACACCGGTCTCTGCCTTCCACTTCAGCAATTCCAGTGTGCTACCCAGCTTCTTCTGGCCATCTTCACAAGTTGGGTACAACAATTTGTTGTGGTCCTGTAACATCTGCTCGAACTGCAACCTCTCCTTTTCTGTGTCGCAGCCTCGCCGTGCTTCAGAAATGACCCGGCCAAGATCATCAGCGGGCTCATCTGGTTCCCGTTCTGCACCCTGATCTTCTTCTTCATTGTCTTCCATTGCGGTATCAGCATACTCAGGGAACATAGATCGGTAGTTGTCATCATCGTTCTCTTCTTCTTCATCGTCGTCTTCCATCATAACCCCTCTTTCTCTGTGCTTGGTCCAAACATTATAGCCCGACATAAAACCGGACCGAAGCAGGTGGCTCTGAATGACTCTTGAGGAAGTGTAGTCCTTCTCATTCCGACATTCAACACATGGACAAAACATATAGCCACCACCATGCTTGTTCGCATCGGCCGCATCTCGAAAAGAATGCACGCCTTATCTGTAAGCGGCGGTGCGTCGATCACCGTACATCCATGGATGGCTCATCTGCGTCATGCAACAGTATATCAAACACAATCACGATCCTAAAAATTAGTACCGCACGGTCTAAACGAGGAAATATAGTTGCTAACCTTTTAGAATAAGTGGAAATAAAGAGGAAGAGGCTTAAGCGTGGCTCGGGCACCTCATATCGTAGTTGTGTTCGGTGAACTGAAGCGGCATCGCTCTAACAAACATTTCAACAAACACCTCTAGTGCATCCAAGCAAAAAGGAGAGCTAGCACACACTCACACACTTTCATCCAAAAAAATGCAAGAGGGGAGAGAGGGGCTGCAGGGGCCATATATATAGGCAGAGTACTTTAGTCCCGGTTTGAGACACAAACCGGGACTAAAGGGGGCGCACATGCGGGCCGCCCAGCGCATAGCCCTTTAGTCCCGGTTTGTGTCTCAAACCGGGACTAAAGGCTCGTAACGGGCCGGGACCAAAGCCTCCCGGGCGGCTGGCGAATTTGGGGCGACGTGGCCGGGCCTTTAGTCCCGGCCCAGATGGAGGCCGGGACTAAAGGGTCCAGGCCTAAGGCCCGTTTTCTACTAGTGGTTCTTGCATTCTTCAAATCTAAGGGCATCATTACATAGCAGTACGTGCCATAGGGTGTGACAAACGAGGTAACGAGCTGGGCAGACTCCTTCATCTTGATTTGGTGGTAGCCAGAGCACGCATCTAAGAAGGATAGTAGCTCTAATCCTGCCATCGAGTCAATCACTTGGTCAATGCGAGGCAAGGGAAAAGGATCTTTGGGAAACTCTTTGTTCAGGCCGGTGTAGTCTACACACATGTGCAAAACTTTGGTGTTCTTCTTAGGAACTAGTAATGGGTTAGCCACCCACTTGGTATGGATGACTTCTTTGACAAAGCCAGCTTTAAGGAGATTGGACAGCTCCTTGGCAATAGCCCGCCGCTTTTTGTCTTCGAAGCGTCTCATTGCTTGTCTTACCAGATTAGAGCCAGGGAGGATTTTTAATGCATGCTCAGCGAGTTCCCTGGGTACACCAGTCATGTCAGAGGGCTGCCATGCGAAGATGTCCCTGTTCTCACGGAGGAACACGACGAATGCGTCTTCCTATTTGGGACTCACATTTGTCCCGATGGAGGTAGTCTTGGCGGCGTCGCCAGCGACAAGTTCCACATGCTTGGTATCGACTGTAGGCTTGAAAGTGGGAGAAGAGACGGATACTTCCTACTTGGATGCTGGCATCTCTGAGGGGTCCATGGCGGCATGGATTTCTTTGAACACCTCGCCGAAAAGGACAGCCTCCACTAAGGCAGCTTCACCCTCCTTGCACTCCTTTGCCTTCCTGAAGCTGAGATAGATGGTGACGAAGGAATGATCCAAGGGTCCTCGATATTGGCCTACCTGGTTTTCAGCCCAGGTAGGGCATCTACGGAAGGGATGACAGGGCCCATAAATACAATCAGCTGGCGCGGCCCAGGAATGAGACTTGGCGTGCAAGACAAGATCTCGAAGAACAAGACCTAGTTGAATTAGGACTCAATTAGGGTTTTTACTTACCACCTCTGTACGTAGTTAACTTGGAGAGCACTCCTGAGACCCAACCTTCGCTTATAAAAGGTTGGGAGGGAGATCCAAAAGGCTCTCTAGACACTTTTCCACCTTCCACCCGAGCGCTCGAATCCTCGAGAGCTCCTCACCTTTGGCTAGATCCAATCTATGCCCTCGCTGTAAACACCACCCACCCAAGCAATAAAGTCAGACAAGCAGGACGTAGGTCGTTACCCAACAAGGGGGCCGAACCTCGGTAAAACCTATGTCTCCCGGTGTCTTCTGATCGCCATCGAGTTCGCCGGATCCTCTGATCGCACCATGATTCGAAAGCCCTCAAGCATGGGCATTGCCGGGGATAAACCTCGTCAATTGGCGCCGACCGTGGGGACGACGGGATCTGGATCTATGGATTCACTGGCTCCTTTACCAATCATGATTGACTCACCTGCATCGATGGTTTCCATCAACTCATCTGCGTCACCAAGCATCGTTGGCTCATCACCGGCAACCACCATCGATTTTGCATCACCCATTGACATCGACACCGCTTCGCCGACCATCAACATTGACATCACTTTGCCAACCATCGTCGACACCGCTTCACCGACCATTGACATCAACATCGCTTCGCCAACCATCATCGATTATGCACCAATGGTCGCCATCGACACTCCAGCGGCTGCAATCGATGACCCCATCTCATGCTCGACGGGATCGACCTTGACAAGAACCGGAGGCTTCGAGATGACCTTCGGGTTGTTCAACTTACACGTGGATGATGATGGTGCCGCTGAGTTGATCTCCATCATCAACCCAACCACGGCCACTACAGATCTAGTTATTCCATCGACCAAAGTCACATAATTGACGGTCAAAAACACCCCCTCGTCAACATCGCTGCCAACATCGGCGAAAGCAGATCCAATGCTGGAATCATCGACCCCATCAGTCGGGTCTAACAACTTTCAAGATCCACCACCATCCCCAACCACTGCATATTGCGTCGACTGCGACGCCTACCACTTCATGGGTGACGGAGATTTCTCTCTTCACGAGATCACTGGCTGTGAAGACCCTTGTGGAGGCACCGCCGCAGTCTACCCGACGATCTATGAGTGCGAACGGGCTCTCAATGCCCTCACGCTCCAACCAGCGCCCTACGATCCTGACTATGTCGAGGGGCTGTACTCGGAATACACATGTTCGGATGATGACTTCTACCCTGAGGCCAAGGGAAAGATCGGCAATTCAGTTAGCTCAGACTGGAGTGAATCCGCCATATCTGGCAGCGGATACGTTGTCGATTAGGACTCTGATATGATAATCGAGGCAGGGTCATGTGTTGGCAATGACGACATATACCCTCTGGCATAAGGCGAAATCAGCGATGACTTAGCTTCGCCATCCGGTGGACATTGCATGATGGCATCGCATGGAGATGGGAACAACAATAGGGCCAACAACACTCGAGATCGGCAAACCGCCGGTGGCCGATTCATCATACAGGCCCAGATTCGGCACGCGAGGTGGGTCTATTTGGGCGAGATACCAATGGGCCCAAATCCCGGAGCGGACGAAGTGGCTGCGCTTCGATTCATCATCCAAGAACAGAAGGACCAAATCAATAGTGAGAAGCGGATTCTGGAGCGACGCAGAGAGGAGGCCGACGCATCTAGCCGTCGATGTGCCGATCTATCATCACACTACTCATCAAGCATCCCATGAAGAACGCGATCTCATCTCCCACCCGGAGGCGACACGCACAACATCACAAGAAACGTGGAAGCAGAATTCAATGAGGTCGACATACTGCCCAAGACCAGGGAAGCTGCGATCATGGTTACCATAGCATACATCGCTGCCAATGCGCCTAACGATGATGAGCACATGCGACATCTTCGAAGCTTGGCGCTCGAGGGCGTCAGGGTGCTCCAAAGCACGAACAAGAAAGGACACGACACAACACCACACAAAAATATCCCGATAGTAGAGCAGTCTAGGCACCAAGCAGCGGCGCCAGCAGTAGCGCCTAGGCCTCAAGTCGTAGAACCTATCGATGGTGAACTTCGACATGGTTTAGCTCAACACAGAGTCGATCTGGCATGCGTACAATGTGAAGCACACCACTTCGAGGGTGAAGGCGAGCCAGAGACATTCGGAAACAGAAACCACAGACTATGTGGCGCAGAATGCTTCAGTATCTTCATCCGCTCTACACCGCTACCAAAGGGAATCAAGCTCAGCGATGGCATCGTCAAGTTCACTGGGCAGCAGGACCCTCGAATTTGGCTTGACGACTTCCTAACTGCCATCACCATCGGGGGTGGATCCAGAGATAATGCCATTCAGCAGCTATCGTTGCACCTGAAAGATAATGCAAGAGCGTGGCTCAACAACCTTTCTCTAGAGAGCATCCGCTCCTGGGAAGAATTTCGGCAAGCCTTCATCGCGAACTTTCGGGGCACCTCGCAGTGACCCACTTCATTCGAAGAAATTCGCTTGTGCGTGTAGAGGACTGGAGAAAATCTGCGATCGTACATCTCTCGTTGGCTCAGCCTACGCAACATGTCAGAGAACATCTCGCCCAAAAGAGCTATCGATGCTTTTCGGTATGGTCTTATTCGGCGGGACTTCAGGGAGGAGTTGGGATGATCCAAGCCCAAGACAATCGACCACCTCATGAGCCTTGCAAATGAGTGGGCTGGCAGAGAGGACTCCATTGCAAATCCCAGAAACCGTCACCGTTCGCCGGACGATGGCACTGACGCAAAAGACTAGCATCATTCCGGATCATGTCGGGTACGACAGAAAGGGCGCAGAGGTCATTTCGAAGACGCTGATCTAGCTGATATGGTAGCAGCAGGCTACGTAAACCATGACTACGACGACAACCATGATGGCCCTAGTCAAGGGAACACGTACTACAGAAATGCCGGGAATTTCTTCGGCTCAGCCAAGCGCTCCAGGAGAAGATGCGAACAGAACAACCCATTGCAGGCGATAACCGCCACCAAACCCACCGCCAAACGCAGCACAACACGGCCATCAAGCAGCCACGATCCAACACCTCATCAAACCTCGGCAACAGGCTATCAATGAGGAAGCGTTCCCCCCACCGCGTGGCTATGTGCCTATGATCCAGAGAGGGTGCCCGATGAATCGCATTCAGAGAAAAAGAGGAAGGGAGGTGTTTCAGGCCGAACACGCTTCGCCAGCTTCCCCCGACTACCTGAACTGGTCAGAGCAACCAATCGGGTTTGATCGATCAGATCACCCACTGAAGATCCCGCGACCAGGTCATCAGGCTTTGGTCCTCGAAGCTCAGATTGGAGGTTTCACCTCCAAAAAGGTGTTCATGGATGGAGGAAGCAACTTGAATCTCATCTACGCCAATATGCTGTGGAAGATCAAGATTCCAATGACTGATCTCCTGCCATCAGAGACCTCTTTCCATGGCATCGTACCAGGAAAACCGACATATCCACTGGGGGTTATAAACCTGGATGTCATCTTTGGCACTCCTGCGAACTTCAGAAAGGAGAAGATCGAATTCAAAGTCGTCGACTGGCCCTCCCAGTACCACGCTATCCTCGGACAACCAGCGTTCGCCTGTTTCATGGCAGTTCCCCATTACGCGTATCTCAAGCTGCGAAGGCCTGGAATAGAGTACCATTGACGATCAGTGGCAGCTTCACACGTTCCAAAAACTGCGACAAGGACTTCAACACCCTGTCCCAGACATTCAGGATTCATGAGGAACTTTTCCACATCAGAGAGAGCACCAACATGGAAATAACCCCAGTGGCGCAGCAGAACGCCCCGGAGTTATCCTTCGATGCCAGCAAGGACACACGTGAGCACCAGATCCACCCGACGGACCCAGCCAAGACAGCGCGGGTGTCGAACTCCCTCTCCCCCGCATAGGAAAGCGTGCTCGAGTTCCTCCGTGAGCACTAGAGGCCTGGTGTCCAACAGACATGCTAGGCATCCCCAGGGAACTTGCCGAGCACGAATTGAGGATTTTTCCTAATGCAAAACCCATCAAGCAGTCAATGCGGTGATACAATCCAGAGAAGTCCCGGTCGATGGGAGAAGAGATAAATCGACTACTCGAAGCAAAGTTTGCCAGGAAGATAAAAGAGGCAATGTGGCTGTCACCACCAGTCATGGCGGAGAAGAAAGACACCAAGATCTATAGGATGTGCATCGACTTCACCACTCTCAACAAGCATTGCCCAAAGGACTACTTCCCTCTCCCCCGTATCGATCAGATCATCAATTCCACAACTGGCTATTAACGCCTCTCGTTCCTCAACGCTTATTCAGGATACAATAAGATAAGACTAAAGGTCAAAGACAAGGAATAAACTGCCTTCATCACCCCTCACGGGGTATACTGCTATATGACAGTACCATTTGGCTTGAAGAACGCAGGAGCCACCTATCAACGGTGTATGCAAGCCTGATTGAAAGAGCAGATCGGTCGCAACGTCGAAGTCTATGTCGACGATATCATCATCAAGACCTCAAAAGAGGATAGCCTACTCGATGACTTGCGCAAAACTTTCACCAACCTTGATCGCTACAGTATCAAGCTCAACCCAAAGAAGTTCTCCTTTGGAGTACCCACGGGCCAACTATTAGGGTACCTCATCTCTGAAAGAGGGATCGAGGGCAACCCAGAGAAGATCCAAGCAATCATCAACATGCAACCGCCGCAGATGCTGTGACACGTCCAATAGTTGACAGGTCGCTTAGCGGCACTCAGTCGCTTCATCAACAAGCTAGGCGAAAAAGCCCTTCCCTTCTATCAGTTGCTCAGGAAGACAAACAAGTTCACCTGGACAGCAGAATTGCAAGCTACCTTTGTCGACCTCAAGCGTCACCTTTCAACATCCCCAGTGTTGGTCACACCACGCGAGAAAGAACCAATGCTGCTATACATAGCCACTACCAACCAGGTAGTCAGCTCTGCGCTTGTCGTCGAACGCGCAGAAGAAGGCAAAGCACATGAAGTACAAAGACCGGTCTACTACCTCAGTGAAGTACTCTCTCCCACCAAACAAAGGTACCCCCTTTACCACAAGCTAGCATACGCCATATATATGATGGGGAAGAAGTTGCCACACTATTTTGAAAGCCACTCTATCATAGTGGTGGCCTCGAACCCGGTCTCGAGCATACTCAACAACCCTGACGCCACAGGACGCGTCTCCTTATGGGGCATCACCCTGGGTCCATGGGAGATCACATACCAGTGTCAATCAGCGATCAAGTCACAGGTCCTTCCAGATTTCATCGCTGAGTGGACTGAAGCCTAGATGCCGGAGCTCCCAGATCTGTCGAATACTTGGACAATCTACGTTGACGGCTCCAAACGTGTTTTGGGGGCAGGAGCAGGTGTCATCCTCATTTCTCCGCAAGGAGACAAGATGCGCTACATCTTACGCATGCGATGCGCAAACCCCTCTAACAACGAGGTGGAGTGCAAAGCCATCTTGCATGGCATGCAAATGGAAAAAGCATGTGGCGCCACTCGCATTAAGATCCACGGCGATTCGAACCTCATCGCCCAGCAGGTCATGAAGGACTGCGACACGACCTGCGCAAACATGATCGCGTACCGCGCAATGTATGATAAGCTCGAAGGCAACTTTGAGGGCTGCGAGTTGACCCACATCCGTCGAGAAAGCTATGAGGAGGCAGACTCCCTGGCACATACCGGGTCCAAATGCTTACCGATACCACCAGGAGTCTTCTTCGAGGAGATATTCGAGCTGTCTGTCAAGATCAAACCAGCCACGATCGACCCAGCGTTAGCAACACACTCGGGGGATGGAACTCCAGAAGACGCTCTGGTAGTAGAGCAAGAAGACATGACCAAGCAGACGGCCCCAGTCATTCTAGTCGAAGCCGTATGGACGAAACCATACCTCGCCTACATGCTGAGAGGCAAGTTACCTGAAGATACCACCCACTGTCGCCAAGTCCTGTGACAATCCAAGGCCTTCACAATAATTTAGGGAGAACTCTACAAGCGCATAACAACAGGAGTCCTCTAGCGATGCATCGCACCCGAAGATGGCATCGCTCTTCTTCTAGACATCCACAAAGGAACCTGTGGGCATCATGCCAGCAGCCGAACCCTTGTCGCAAAGGCTCTTCGCTCAGGATTCTACTGGCTATCGGCACTCCTTTACGCCAAGAACATCGTCAAATGATGTGACGAATGCCAGCGCTTCGCCACAAAGACCCACGCACCTGCATCGGAGCTACGGACAATCCCTCTAGCATGGCCCTTCGCACAATGGGGACTCGACAAATTGGGACCCCTCCCCAAGTCATACCGGGGTGGGCATACCTATCTGTTGGTTGTAGTGGACAAGTTCTCCAAATGGATCGAAGCAGTACCTGTGACCAATCAAGAAGCGACCACCGCCGTCAAATTCTTTGAGTCAATCACTTGTAAGTATGGGGTGCCAAACAACATCATCACGGACAATGGTACCAACTTCACCTCCGGCGAGTTTCAGGAGTTCACCAAGAAGCTGGGCATCCAAGTCAAGTACGCATCAGTGGCGCACCCCAAGTCCAATGGACAGGCCGAAAAGAAAATGGGCTTGTTTGCGCCGGCCTAAAGAAATGACTCCTTTGACCTCTCAAACACGCAGCAAGCACCTGGGTCGAGGAACTGCCATCTGTACTATGGAGTCTACGCACAACGCCCAACTCCTCTACCGGCTATATGCCATTCTTCTTGCTTTTCGGAGCCGAAGCAGTGCTCCCCACCGACGTTCATTACTGTGCAGCACGCGTGGTAGCATACCTCGAAGAAGACGCCTAGAAGGCACTCGAAGACGCCCGAGACCTGCTGGACGAGGCTCAAGATGTCGCCCTCGCCCATTCGGTAGTCTACCAGCAAAGCCTCCGCAACTACCACAGCAGACGGGTACACGGACGGTCTTTAGAGCCTGGCAACCTTGTACTTCGTCTCAAGCAGACAAGCACGGCAAAGCTGGAATTGCCATGGGAAGGCCCCTACCTCATCCACGAAGTCATCCCTGGTGGAGCGTATCGACTATGCAAACCGAAAACAGGGGCAGATGAGAAGAATCCATGGAACGCCGTGCAAGTGCGCCGCTTCTACCCTTAGAAGAATCAGACTCTCCCTCCCCTTTCTCCCTTTGTAACTAGGCGGTGGCAGCAGTCCGCGCCCAATATTGTGCCTTCGGCACCAATCAATAAAGCAAAAGTTCCTCACATTTTGAGTTGATACTTATACTGACCTACACTCGAGGGCTTCGCCTTAAATAATTTTGTCCCACGCTCGGGGGCTTCGCCTTAAAAATCTTCGACCCACGCTCGGGGGCCTCGCCTTAAAAATCTTCAACCCATGCTCGGGGGCTTCGCCTTAAAATTTTTTAACCCACGCTCGGGGGCTTTGCCTTAAAAATCTTCGACCCACGCTTGGGGGCTTCGCCTTAAAAATCTTCGACCTACGCTCGGGGGCTCCGCCTTAAATTTTTTTTGACCCACGCTCGGGGGCTCCGCCTTAAATTTTTTTGACCCACGCTCGGGGGCTTTGCCTCAAAATTTTCTTCGACCCATGCTTGGGGGCTTTGCCTTAAACTTTTTTTGACCCACACGCGGGAGCTTTATGTTACAAGTGTTCGACTTGCACACCGAACGCAATCTACCGAAAAACAAGCCTCGATATATCATACATATTTACAAAGCATGTGACACACGGGCATATAGTCACAAACAAAAGAGGCCTAGGCTACTTGAGGATGCTGGAGTGCTCTTTCCATGTCACTCTCATCAATAATCTGTGTCGCAATACATCTAGCGGCTCGATGGCAGGCAGCATAGTGGGTAGTCATGTCAGTGCGACCACTAGGCGTCGGAGGCAGCTTCTTCACCAACTCCATGTCAACCTCTGGATAGTGGACTCGCATGAAGGACAAGGCAACTAGAGCACTGCATCAAAGGTGCTGGCGAACAAAACGGTGGATGGCCTCTCCATTCTCGAATCGTGTCAGCAAAGCCGGAAGACCGTCGGGCTGGTCATTCAGAGGAAACATCACCTGATGAACAATTGCCAGAGCCGAATGACATGTTTTAGCTAGTGCTCCGGCCTGAGAGATTCGATCCTGAAGCAGTCAATGCCTCAACCTCCGATGGATTAGCCCAGAAACTGTCCGCCACCGAATTGGCATGCGTCCGAGCCACATTCAGATGCGCATTCACCTGACGAGCCTCGGCCTTGTCATCCAAACACGTGTCTACAAACAGCAGAAGGGCAGACGATGAACTTAGTAGGAGCAGACGAAAAGAACTTCCAATAACTGAAGGGTACTTACACTTCATCGCTTTGCCAAGGATGTCAATTTCACCGAGCAGATATCGCTCCGCATCGGCAGCCCATGAAGCCTTCAAACGAGCAACATCGACCTGGGCAGTAATCCTTTTTACTTCTTGTTGAGCACACCTCAACTGATCTCGCAAGTTCCAGATCAATGATAATTCGCTTGCAGAAGGCGCTCGCCTTTCAACGGAAGTTACAGATAACTTCCCAGCCAAAGATCCACCAGCTATCTCATAGGAAATCGGCCAGGTATCAGACCCTATGTGCACGCCCTATAGACGAGATACATAGTTATACAAGATTCGACAGTATAGCACATCCCAACATCGACAACCTCAAGAGAAGACAAACAATTTCAAATACATGGAAGAAACAAACGATTCATGCGCCCGCAACAAATTCTGACCAAAGGTACATTATTTATTACAAAAATCTCGGGCTCTTGAAGCGCTCTAAGTCGAACTACCTATCGCTCTACTGGAGGAGGCACCCTTCCCGATGCGCCTCTGCTCTCGCGTAGCCTTCCTCTCCGCCAGGAAAAGCGCAAGGCGCTTGGATAGATCACGAGCTTACTCGAGGTAGTCCTTCGGAGATTTGTCGCGGCTGTCCTTGCCCTTCGGGTAGGTGCCCATGATTTTGTCGAAGTCGCACTCAACCTCATGCATCATCGACATAGAGAAGACGGACTCGGAGCCGGTGTTTACCTATCGGTGCACCACAACGACTAGCAGATCTTCACCATCCTCCTTTGGCATCAAGCCTTCGATGATGCCCACCGTCGTGATGTTCGTCGACTCTGGGATAGACACATCCCGCACGCGTTCAAGCATCGAATGAGCCTTCGCCATGAGGCTCCGAACATCTTGGCAGACACGCTCTGCAGTTTTGACGCTGGCGTCCAAATCAGTGCACTTCATCGCCGCTTCCCCGGCAACCAACTCAGCAGCAACTACAACGGAACAGAAACACGATTAGCGACATACACACTCCAGAGTATCACAATACAGGCAAGGTTCAGAATTTACCGCACAATGACTCAATTGTACTCTAGAGGTGACTTCGAAGACTCTTCTCCCTCGAATCGGCTTCGGCCTATTGCTTGTCATGCAGCAGCTGTAGCTCTTGAGCTTTCGCCTGTTCTGCTTTGAGCTGAGTAACTTCAGCAGCCAGACTGTCAACCTGAGTCTTTAGCAGGGAATTCTCAGCAGCAAAGTCATCCACCTGAGACTTCAGCGATGACTTGTCGGCAGTAGCTTGAGCGGTAACTCCTGATTATCACGAAGACAATTCGATATGCCAGCAAGCAGTTTTTTGACCAAGAAACATAAATAATACATGGAAGATGCATTTACGGTGAACCTTGGCCAGCTCGGCAGCCAGTCGCTTGTTTTCCTTCTCCATTGCAAGGTAGTTCTTGCATATGTTGGAAAGGCTCTCGATAACAGGCTGCATCAAAGGTGTCAGAAGTTTTTTAGCAAGCAAATTCATGTCTGGAGGGCAAGCCCAAGTGTAAACACTTCGACTCACTCTCGGGGGCTACTGAGGGATGATACTCGAAGAACAACATAACATGAACTGCAGACTTACATGGCGTCTGGGCTCAAGAGGTCCACTTGAAGAAGAGACAAGGATAAAATCCCTTTTGACCTTGTCCTTTTTTGGGACGTGCGACAACCCCGGGCGCTCCTTCGGATCCGCGTCCTTAGTGTTCTTCTCCTAAGATTCAGCCGTGTGCTCAAGGGGGGTGTCATGATGCTGAATGTGGAAGCGATCTCGATCGTCCAAACTCTTGGAAATTTCGTCATTCGAAGACCTAAATTATGCAAAGAAATTAGGTGCAGCAGAGACATGCAAATAATATTCGAGTTCAGTTAGAAATGTAACTTACGAAGCATTGATGCCAAAATTGGGAAGGACTTTCTTCCCGGATCGAGGAGGAGGGCGACTGGCGAGAGGCTTCGCGGGAATGACCGTATCATCATCTTCATCAGAAGAAAAATCATGGCCGTCAAAATCCTCCGAATCCTCAACTCTGTCAATTTCGACGACATTCTTATGCTTGGTCAAGGCACGCGATGTTATGGGAGCAACGGAGGTCGATTCTTCCGGCGCTTTGGCAAACTCGCGCCCGGGAAATTCGCCTCCTTCCAACTGAGGCGGGTAGCAATGAGCTATATCCATAATCTAAGCAAGGGACATTGGCTCAGTTTATAAACCGCAATGGAAAGATTCAACAAGCGATTTAAGGAACTCGATCAGATAGGCGGAAGCACGTACCTCTGTGCGGGGATGGGACTTGCTGAAAGCCTCTGTCCCGAAGTTTTTCGGCGCAATCATTTTCTTTGTTAGGAAAGTGACAACGCGCACTCCCTTGTCGATTTCAGCTTCCTTCAGTTCGTCGGAGGAAAATTGGGTCGAGTCTCAGCGCCTGCTGTAGTCCCACATGCAATGTGCTCGCGCAGCGAGGGGCTGAACTCGACGCTTGATGAAAGTGCGTATTAGATGAAGGCCGGTTACCTCTTTTTCAAGGGTGGATCGCAGCTGCCTGATTTTGTCCATCAAAGGCTCCATGATCGTCATCTCCTCATCAGTTAGTTCATGCACCCATGATGCCCTGGGCCGAAGGGCATTGGTAGCACGGAATTCTTCAATCCCGAAGTTCTGACCGACAGCGGGTTGATCCCTAGCATAGAACCATCTTGTCCTCTAGCCAGGGTTTTTTTCGGGCGTCCACAGCATGAAAATTCAACATCGGGGCGCACCGTGCAGTTGAAACCGCCAGTTTGATAGTTTAGAGCGCGCCTGATGGTAAAAATCTGTCTCCACAGTGCCCAATGGGGTTCGATCCCCAAGAAACACTCACATAGTGTGATGAAGCACGCTATGTGCAGGATAGTATTGATATTCAGATCATGGAGCTGAATTCCGTATGCGAAGAGGAGTCCGCAGAGGAATTCATGTGGAGGAAAAGAAAGCCCGCGGAGGACAAAAGCGAGAAAGAGTACCCGGAATCCCACAGGTGGCCGAGGGATGATTTTTGGTCCGCTGATGCGAACCTCAACGGGGTCATCCTTCAAAATGCCGGTCTTCGTGGCCTTCTACAGATCCTGCTTCAGGAACTTGGTCTAGACCCAGTTGCCCATGGTGGGCGCATCAGAATCAGTGGCCTTGGTGCTCGTCTTGGCCTTCTTCATGGCGTCCGCGGTGGCACCAGGGGCAAAGGATCCTCTCTTGCCCATGGCAGCGGTGCTAGGGCAGGAGCGCTTGTAGAGCGAGAGCGGAGAAATGCAGCAATGGCAGGGAAGCGTTGGGAGGAAGACGATGATGGCGGTGGAATGGGGCAAACAGTTGTCCTTTTTTCCCTTCTTTATCCTAGCATGGTAAAATCCCCAATTCATCCCAGCCATTTATTCTGAAGAGGGAATGGCGCTGTAGATCTGGCCCTCCACGTGTCACCACCGCGTGAGTTAAGGCTCCCACTACGCGCGAGAATTGAGGAGACGCGATGGATTTTTCTCACCGGTCGCGCGGGACATGCAGTCAAACAGAGTCAATGGCCGGCATGCACTACGAGGGGCCCACCAAACATCCAGTCTTATCAATGTCAGGTCACCCCTGCGATTCCCTGACGTCACAACTCGACGAATTGAAGTGTCACCTCTGATGTCAACACTGGAAAAGTTTTTTCCTTTACTGAAGGAAGGGATTTCTTCGACATGATGCTTTTCAAGGTACGTGAAATTTATCATTCTGCTCGAATCGCTTTTTATTCGGGCCCGTAGTGCCACTCCTTTTATATTCTCGTGTGGGTTCTAGACCCTCGAATCGCTTTTTCTTCGGGCCTGCAGTGTCTCTCTTCTATTCGAGTATGGGTACTGGACCCTCGAATACTTTTCTTTTGGGCCTCTGGCATTTCTTTTATTGCAAACGTCGATCCCTCAAATTATTTATTGCTTGAATGCGGGTTCTCTGACCCTCGAATTACTTTCATTGGGTCGTCAGCACCTCTATGTCACTCAGCATGAGCTCCGAATTTACAAGCCAATTCTATCGGGCTAGCAAAGCCATTACGTTAATCTCTTATGGGCATCAGTACCCCGATTTCTCTCATTAAAGGCCAGCATCGCCTCTGTATTATTCAAGTTGAGGTTTTCTCCTCTTGAAATTCTTTCTTGTGATTAATCTACTCCTATTTACCCGAAATTCGGTGGCAGTATGCTAGTTCGGATGTCGTATGTCAAATACGATGATAAGTCCACAGTTAGCAACACTAGATGGCCCGGTATTCGCATCAAGTGCGCTCTACTGAGAGAATTTTCTGTGCCTACGGCATGAAGTTTTGCATCAATGGACGCATCGAGTGCCTCACAATCACTGGGCTTCGACCTGATAAGTCCACGCGTGGTACGGGTCGAAGTGGCGCCAGTCCATGCGGGTTCGAGTCGGGGGACTCGAATCTGAGTAAGCTAACTGTTGTTTCTGCGACTATGCAATAAACTAGTCCCAGCGTGTGCTCGAGACTGGTTATTCCAATCCCTCTAGCAATTAATATACAAATTTTTTAGGCTAGACAAGGCTTACTCGAATGGACTAATCACACTATCGATTTGCTCGTACACTTGCTGCTGTTTTGCTTGTTTTCCACAGGTATATTTAGAATGCTTGGCAACAGCTCGATGTGAGTTCAAATTAATGAAGTTAGAATCCCTGTCATAGTCTTCCACTATCCCAGGCACTTGGGGGCTACTGACGAAGGAATGACCCAAGGGTCCTCGATATTGGCCTACCTGGTTTTCGGCCCAGGTAGGGCGTCTACGGAAGGGATGACAGTGCCCATAAATACAATCAGCTGGCGCGACCCAGGAATGAGACTTGGCGTGCAAGACAAGATCTCGAAGAACAAGACCTAGTCAAATGAGGACCCAATTAGTGTTTTTTACTTACCGCCTCTATATGTAGTTAACTTGGAGAGCACTCCTGAGACGCAACCTTCGCTTATAAAATATTGGGAGGGAGATCCAAGAGGCTCTCTAGACACTTTTCCACATTCCACCCGAGCGCTCGAATCCTGGAGAGCTCCTCACCTTTGGCTAGATGCACGGCGAAGGGTGTAAAGATCGCCGATGAACTAGAGCCTATACCTCTCCACCAGACTTGGCTACTCTTGAGACGGGCGTCTCTCTATCCTGGTTGCTCTGTGGTGAAGGAGCTAGAGCCTTTCTCTATGCCTTCCTTAGCTAATCCAAAAGTGTCAGTCCTTTAGGACCCAGGCCAGGTCCTCCTTTTATAACTCAAGGGGATGCCACAGTGGCCGAGGTGCATACAAGACAGATGTCATGCAGTTTCGAGCAGTGGCGTAATTGGTGGAGCTACGAGTCTCACTGTCCTCCATGCTGACTGGCACGCCACGCTGATGGGACAAGACCGGCCGGTCTCGTCAGTCTTTATCTCGCTTGGTGCACGTAATGATGTCTCCCACTTGCCCACTGCTGTGGGTTTCCGATGCGTGCACTCCATGCATGTTCCCAGGGAGGGACATAAGGATCCCGCCGCAGAGAGTGCGCGCCATGCACTGGTCTTCGATGACTCACGGGTCTGACCCCAAGTCTTCTTGTCCGTTCCTTCCCTCCCGCCTAGGGGAAGGAGCCTTCTCTTATAAGCATTCTCTCATACACTTCCCTCCCCGGCAAGGGGGAGAGGCCTTGGGGACCGAGCCATGGTGCGGTACATGCCCTTGCAGGGAGGTAGCACCTCGGCTTCTCCTGAGATGGAGCGGGCCAAGCGGCCGGCACTGGGACCCCCTAGCCCAAAGCGTCGACAGTAGCCCCAGGCCGTGCCTAGCAACACTGCTCCTTGGTTGCCGAGGTGCGGCCAAAAGATCTTCAGACGTGTGGGCCTAGCGACATGACTGGTCACATTGGATGTGGCGGGCCATGCTGCCCAGACCTGGTACGCTAGTGGGAGGGCACTTGAGTGCGCTGCAGGCCCGAAGGGTCATGCGATGGCTTCGGTGCTCTCCCAAGGCCTTGAATTTTGCAAGATGCGGAAACAACTTGGGATAGTGGAACGGTTCACTACTAGGAAAACAGCTATAGGTAGTAGAACTACCCGTAGAGCATTTCAAACATGGTGCGCTTTGGGTAATTACCCGTAGGGCACCATTCACAATGCGCCGGGCCTATTTATACTACCCGCGACGCACCTATACAGGCTGTGCACTATGAGTATTTGTGGCCTGGAAGGTGGGCCTCACCGTGCGCACGGGTGAAGCATGCGCTATGGGTAATTTATACTACCCGTAGCGCATGCCGCCCTGTTTGCTATAGGTAAATTGGGCGAGAAAAAATTCAATTTTTTTTGAATTTTTAGACATACCCGTAGCGCACCACCCAATGCGCTACAGGTATACATAAATGGTGCGCTATGGGTAAGTTCCCCGCCAATTTTTTGAATCCGCAGGAATTTTAAAAAAAAATTCAAATATGTGGGAAAATTTTCCAACATTTTTGAATCGGCGGCAAAATTTTCAAATTTGAAAATTTATCCGTGGCGCACCACATGGCCCATGCGCTACGGGTAAGTTTTTTGAAATTTTCACCCGCAACAGGCCCCCCCCCCACGTGGACCGCCTTTCCAGTTTTCCAAAAAATAAAAGAAAATGATAAAAAATAGAAAAAAAATCAAAAATTGATATGTAGTTATGTTACGTTATCTAGTTAAATAATAAACTTAAATTTTGATATTTTTTACAAAAAAAGTTTATGCCTCGGTAAAACGGCAATAACTTTGACAATTTTTAGAATCCTGAAATTCAAAAGGGAAATAGACTTTTTCTCACTTTTATATTTTCTAATTTTTTTATTTATATTGGATTAAACTTTAGATTTTTTATATACACACATATACCCATATGCACACATATACACACACATATACGCGCACACATATACGTAGACATATATGCACACATGCACACATACACACACATATACGCACACATACACACATGTATACGCACACATATACACACATACACACACATATACACATATGCACACAGAGGCCTTAAGAGGATTGATATGATAGTAATATCAATAAGGACTGGGTAGCTTTGGGATAGCTCATGCAAATAGAACGGAGAAGTTATGCATGCTCATCCCAGAGTAGTCTAAGATAGGTGACCGATTGGGAAGTCAAGAAATTCGGTGTGATTTAAAAAGGTTCCATGTTTTGGCCGGTCCATTGTCAGATATTGCTCTTTGGTATGCAGACATGCTGAGGCAGCTCGGTACCCTCCCTGGGAGGCTGAAGCAGAGGCTGGAAACGAAAGGGGAACATATCACCGAGATCGTCGGTGCTACCATTCTCCCTCGCGTTCACCACCTTGCTCCTAGCTTCCCATTTCCATGCCTTTTCGAGGGCTTCCAAGGAAGGGAAGGGCACCCAGGACGCCGCCAAGGCTGCTGTAGCCCATGTTGTCGCCGACCTGAAGAGGAGGGTGACTCGGGCCCTGCTCAGGTCTTGAGATTCTGGGTCCTTGTATTTCTCTTTCTATTTTGTTTGTACCTTCTCTTGCATCTTGACATAGAATGCAAGCAAAACAATTTGTTTACGGCAATAATGCATAATTTAAAGACTTATCTGCTTTCGGTTTGCATTCCCGGGGAGAATTTCCGGGGAGACATGCTTCCATTGACTTATCCAGATAGCCTTTCCAGCCAAATTTATACCTTCTGGGGCGAGTTGCCGGTTACTTGGCCTTCATCATTTTCTTCAATAGCTTCCTGCCTTGAGCAGAAAATTCCAATTTAAAATCCGAAATCTGATGAACTCCAAAATCCGATGAAATCCGAAATCCAGTCTCACCGCATTCCTCCCCAAACTTGGAGATATTTTTAACTTAGGTACAAGCAATGCCTGGTAGCACTTATTTGAGCATCGTCTCTGTCTGGACATGCCGCTGCTCTTCCGGCGTGGCAATGACATATAGAGCCATATAGCCCCCTGCTTGTAACTAAGAGAAAAATATCAAGAAGTCTCAAGGCCGCTTGTTAAGACTACCTGCAATGCCAAGGTATTTATTAAACTTAGGCTTTATTGATGGTGCATTGGTAAATGAAATTTACCCCCAACTTTTTTGGTGAGGATGAACATCAGCTGCCGGTGTACAAATTGCGAGGGCTAGTCACTCTGTCATCCCCCCATCTTTACAGTGATTTACATGCGGGCGTCCCCACAGCCACACTGTTTCTATGTTTATTCTATGTTCACATTTCCGTAATTCGCGGTGACATGGGACGCTACAAGAGTTGGCACTTCAAGGATAGAATTTTCGGAGATACTTGATGTTCCACATTTTTTGCTAAGGTTTTCCATCCTTGTCTTCCAGGCTCACACATCCTGGTCGGAAGACGTGCGTCACTCTGTAAGGCCCTTCCACTTTGGGGAGAGTTTGTGACCGGAGGATTTGCTTTCTCCGGAGAACAAGATCTCCTATGTGGAGCTCTCAGGATCAAACACGCCGACCATGATAGCGGCGCAATCCTTGCAAATAGCGGGCGGACCTCACTATTGCCCGGCTACGAATCTCCTCGAGGAAGTTGACATCATCAAGACGTTCTTTCGCGTACTTGTGATCGCCATAGGCAGATATCCGAGGGGATCCACATTTAAGCTCTGTGGGCAACACGGCTTTGGCCCCGTAAACAAGTGAAAACAAGGTCTCACCGGTTGATCTTGTGGTTGTGGTCTGTAAGGACGACAGTACTGAGAGCACTTGGTCCCCCCAGTTTTAGCCACAACCCTCGAGCCTGTTGAAGGCCGTGGTCTGAAGTTCTCGCATCACCTCTACGTTTGCATGCTCCACTTGGTCGTTGCTCTTTGGATGAGCAACAGATGCATAGCATACTCTGGTTCCCAGCTGGTCACAATAATCTTGAAATTCATGGCTGGTGAATGAGAGCCGAGATCGGTGATTATCCTGTTAGGCACACCGAAGCAGGACACAATCCCTCGGATGAACTTGACTGCGGCCTGAGCAGTGAGGACTCTGACCGGTTCAACCTCCACCCACTTTGTGAACGTGTCAATGGTGACCAATAGATATTCATATCCTCCCACTCACCTGGGGAATTTCCCGACAACATCCAGCCCCCAGACCACGATCGGCCAGGAGATCAGGATGGTCTGTTGCACTTGAGCTGGCTGGTGGATGCTCTTGGAATGGAACTGGCATGCTGGCATTGGCTAGAGTTGTGGGCCAATAGAATCCTTGCCGAAATGCCTTCCCGGCGAGGGCCCTCGATGCCAGGTGGTGCGAGTAGATCCCTGATATGTCTCAAACGTATCTATAATTTTTAATGCTCCATGCTTGTTTATACACCATTTGCTTTGTGTTTTGTTTACACTTCATGGCGTTTTTATGCATTTTCCGGAACTAGCCTATTAACAAGATGCCACAGTGCCAGTTCCTGTTTTCTGCTGTTTTTGTGTTTCAGAAAAGTTACACAGGAAATATTCTCGGAATTGGACGAAACAAAAGCTGAAGTTCCTAATTACCTGACACAAAGACGGAGTCCAAAGGAGAGCTAGAGGCGGACCAAGAGGCAAACAAACCAGGTGGTGTCGCGGGCCACCCCTAGGCCGCGCCACCAGGTGGTGTGACCACCTGGTCCACCTCCTGACATCGCCCTTCCGCCTATTTATTCCCTTCGTCGCAAAAACCCTAAGGGCCCGAACACTTTTCCAGAAAACATACTACAAGCCGCTGCCATTGTCGATGCGAGATTGGGAGGGTCTAGAAGCTCTTCCCGGACCCTGCCGGAGAGGGGAATCACCACCGAAGGCCTTCTTCATCACCATGCCTTCCTCCGGAGTGATGTGTGAGTAGTCTACCTTGGACTATGGGTCCATAGCAGTAGCTAGATGGATGTCTTCCCCTCCATGTGCTTCATGTTTAGATCTTGTGAGCTGCATATCATGATCAAGATCATCGTTATGTAATTCTACATGTTGTGTTTGTTGGGACCCGATGAATATTGATTACTATGTCAAGTTGATTTATTGATTTATCATCTCAATGTTGTTTATGATCTTGCATGCTCTCCGTTGCTAGTAGATATCTTTGCCGAGTAGATGCTAGTGACTCCAAGAGGGAGTATTTATGCTCGATAGTGGGTTCATAACTCTAGTAATCTGGGAGAGTGACAATAACTTCTAAGGTTGTAGATGTGCTGTTGCTACTAGGGAGAAAACAACAATCTTGTGTTCAATTTGTATTGTTTACATTACACACTTTGCTTAAGGCGATAATCCGTTGCTTGCAACTTAATACCCAATGGTTGCTCGGATGACATCCGGCGGGTGGATCATTAGTCATAGATGCAGTTGGATTACGGTCTATGTATTATGTTGTAATGCCCAAGTGAATCTCATAGTGATCTTCATGACATGTACATGCATTGCTTTGCATTCTTTTTTCTGTCAATTTCCCAACTATAATTTGTTTATCGGGCATGTTATTTATCTTTATGTGGAGACAACTCTAGTAAACTGTGGACCCCGGTCCATTCTTTTACATATATATTACCGTTTACTTTCTACAAGCATTATTTACTTTCTTGCAAACAAATATCTTTTACCACACGATACGTTTAATCCTTTGTTTACAGCAAACAAGTGAGACTGACAAACTCACTGCAAGTTTGGGCAAAGTACTTTGGTTGTGTTGTGTGCAGGTTCCACGTTGCTGCTGGCGCCGAAGCCACGCCCCAAATAGGCGCCATAAACAAATTCTCTGGAGCCGTCACCAAAGCCAGCTAGCATCAATCTTCAGAAGTGGTTTCTTTCTCCTACTGGTTGATTAAACCTTGGTTTCATAATCGAGGGAAACTTGCCGCTGTGCTCATCACACCTTCCTCTTGGGGTCCCCACCTGGGCCGCTAGCACCGCTAACAAGCATTTTTTCTGGCGCCATTGCCGGGGAGAAAGAGGATTTCTGCAAGGGGAGTCTCTCACTTCCAATCTTTTTACTTTGTTATTGTTTTGCTTACTTTCTTTACTTTATTTTTGTTTGCATATTTTTATTAAAAATACAAAAAATTAGTTCCTTTTATAGTTGGTATTTCATTACTTTTACTTTTAGGTCACTATGTTGTTCCCTAAGTATGTCCTGGAAGACCTATCAGTAGGTAGTGGTTCTATAATTGGGAAAGATAACATTGAAGAGTTCTTTAATCATATCAGTAAGCACAAAGACATTGTGGATAGATCTTTAGCCAAACTTGCTCCTAGTTATGAAGTTGTTGCTGCTTACTTAGTTCACATGTTGGAGGCCAGGTTTGTTAACCTTAATCCTTTTATGCAGCAAATGTTTCTTAAGCTTCATGATATCGAAGACTCTGAAAAGAGAAATTTTATTCTAGAGACTTTGCGTAAAGAATTTAGAGATGTTGTTATAGAAACTAGGAAAGTTTTTGAGCGTTTTAATATGCTTGGCTCACGTGTAGATGTTGTTGGTACAAATAAGGAGGGAATCAAAGTACCAATACCTTTTAAACTCGTAGGAATGCATGAAGCTTTGGAAAAGAATTTTGATTGGATTGTTCCTAAAAACCCTTTTGATGAAAGTAGTGAGCCCAAGAGTGTTCATAGAGGATCTTCTAAAACTCATTTGGATAAAATACAAGTCCTTGTTGAAAAGACTTCTGCTATTGATCTTAATGCTCCTTCATTTGAAAATACTTGATTCTCACTTTTTGCGCTTAGCTCAAAGGCGTTAAAGAAAATCACTCTTGGGAGATAACCCAATGTTTTCTTTTCATTACTTTTTCTTTTTGTTGAGTCTTGGAAGTTATTACTACTGTAATGACCTCTCCTTATCATTTTTTTTCGTTTTTATGCCAAGAAGAACCTCTAATTGAAGGAAGGTAAGATTTGGGGAAGTTGTTGTCCTGAAACAGATTTTTGTGATGTACAGTAAAAATTTGTGAAAATTCCCAGAACGTTATTTTGATCTGCGATTTCTTGTGCAGATGCCCTAGGTTATTATATAACTTTCACTAGTATTTCACTTTTGGATTTGAGCAACAGAAGATTTTCAAAAAAATCGATCTTTACCAGCTGTTCTATTTTGACAGATTTCTGCCACTATTTGCGTTTGCCTCTTGATCTCTTTCTTTTTAAGTTCTTTTGATCACAATTTTTTTTGAGGAAGTTGCTACAATATCTTATGTGTTAATATATGTTATACTTGAGTTGAAACTGAACCAAGAGTGGATTTACTATCTTGCATACACTAATGTTGCTAATAAGAATTGTGTGAAGTTTTGTCTGAAGGAAGTTTTCAAGTGTAGGGAAAGGAGAATGATGAGATGAGATGGAGTATGGAGTATGGGCAAATGCTCAAGCTTGGGATGCCCATGTCATCCCAAGAAATATCCAAGAAGTACAAGCATCAAAGCTTGGGGATTCCCCAAGGCACCCCTTCTTCATCAACAAAATATCAGGTCATCTTTCAAGACACTATATTTTTATTGCTTCATATGCTATGTGTTTTTCTTGGAGCATCTTTATTTTTGCTTTCAGTTTTCTTTTGTTTTGTTTGCTACAATAAATGGTTGGACCCCAACATATTTCTTTTGGAGAAGACACACTCCGTTTTCATTGCCTAGAACACTCTAGTTTTCACTCTTATCGTTCAACGAGTGTTCTCTTTTTCTAGTACTGCGTTTAGCTTTCATTTTTCGCCTTGATTTTTGTTCAGAACTTGTTAGTTTTTTGTAGCTAGGTGTGTTTAGACCTCTGGTCTTTGTTGGTTTGCATCTTTGAGAGTTGTTTCAAAAAGGTTGATTGGTGTTGGAAAAGAGCAAAAAGTTTCATGCTTATAGTGGTACAAATGAGAGCTTGTTTAGACTGTGGCTTAGACTTTTGCATGTCATGCTTGATGTTATTTTGATTATATGCTTAGTAGTTATTGCTGTAGCATGACTTGTCTCAAATGACTGAGATTGCTTAATGTGCCTTTAAAAGAATCATGCGTTGTTTTTATTATATGGGAGCATATTATTGTGGTATTCTCCTTTCATGCTTTATTTGGGTTGACTTGGCGCATGCTCACACCATGTTTGACTTTAACCAATCGCCTTAAGCCTCTACGATCATTTGGTTTTTGACTTGTGATATCACTTGATGCTTTGGTAAATAATGTTTTGTCGCTATGCATGATTATGGCCGTTATTGCTCTCTTAGTTGGTCGCTCCCAGTCTTTTGCTAGCCTTTCATCTGTAATGAGAGGGAATACTTCTCGTGCATCCAACTCCAAAAACCCAAAGTTTTTCCAATGTGTCCACCATATCTACCTATTAGCAATTTGCTATTCCAAGTATATTCATCTTGCTTTTATCTATCTTCCAAATTAAACTTTTTGTTATGTGAAAATAAGTTAGTAAAGCTCTCACGAACCTGATGGCACATTTACTTTCTTGCACTTAATAAACTTGACCATTGTGGCTCTCTTATGTTGATTATATGCTTGCAAGTTGTAAGTTGGGAGTTAGCTCAGCCATGCTGTCATGGGGCACACTTTCAGTATTGCACTTATTTCTATTTAGTTCATATCTTGATCTTTTGTTTATGGATGCTTATCTATGTGAAAGGAGTTGGAAACTTCTTAAGTTCATGGAGTTTGTATACGTATTAGAGAAATGCCCGGGCCGCTAATCTAAACCATGCATCATTCATGGTGGAAACTTACAGCATAACCATAGTGGACATTTGACGACGCATCTTAAAACAAAAAGCTAAACCCAATGGTAAATGAAAGAGATGTCAAGGTGTTCATTATCTGTTTGTCTTGTCATTTTGATGTGGGCTAGTTTCCATGTCATCGGGCAGGAGGTACCCCGTCGGCGTTCTCAATGATACACGTATGCTTACAATGACAAAAAACTTGCTTGGGACCTAAGTTGACTAGCACTGTTTAAGTACTCATATTCACGGGACATGAGATTTTCAACTTACGACTTGTCAAGCATTTATCTCATATTTGTACTCGCATTAACCTTAACCACTCAAGATGCCTATGATGGGGGCAATGAGAGCTCAAAGCTAGTAAGTACCATAATTTTTTGAAGGTTTATAAAACTTGCAATCCCTGCTTCCCTCTGCAAAGGGCCTATCTTTTACTTTTATGTTGAGTCTTCACCTTCTACCTTTATGCACCGTCTAAGAGAGCATAGTTGTCATTCTGAGTATAATGTGCATGGTCCCAAAATTTATTATTGATTGATTCATGATTATGGTATTGCTTGTTCTCAAATTATTTGTATCTAGTCACCCTCTTAAACTTGAAGGTGTCCTATGCATTTATGTTTTGCTACTCCATGAGGGACAAGCTAAATACCACTTTGCTATGTTTTTCTATATGCTTGAAATAAACAAATGACTTTCAATGCATTATTACTCATGATCTTTTGTTTGTGTTACTTTTCATGTTATAACATGGTTGCTAAGTTCTATTGTCAAGATTATATCTTTTATGCCCATGTTTAGAGTACTTTGATCTCAGCACTCAATGCTTTAAATCGTTTTGATCAAGATTGTGTTGGTGCATGTCACCTCAAAAATTATTGTTTTGTTATCACTTACCTACTCGAGGACGAGCAGGAGTTAAGCTTGGTGATGCTTGATACATCTCAAACGTATCTATAATTTTTGATGCTCCATGCTTGTTTATACACCATTTGTTTTGTGTTTTGTTTACAATTCATGGCATTTTTATGCATTTTCTAGAACTAACCTATTAACAAGATACCATAGTGCCAGTTCCTGTTTTTGTGTTTCAGAAATGTTACACAGGAAATATTCTCGGAATTGGACGAAACAAAAGCTGAAGTTCCTAATTACCTAACACGAAGATGGAGTCCAAAGGAGAGCCAGAGGCGGACCAAGGGGCAGCCACACCAGGTGGTGGCGCGGGCCACCCCTAGGCCGCGCCACCAGGTGGAGTGACCACCTGGTCCACCTCCTGACATCACCCTTCGGCCTATTTTTTCCCTTCATCGTGAAATCCCTAAGGGCCCAAACACTTCTCCAGAAAACATATTGCAAGCCGCGCCATCGTCGGCGCAAGATTGGGAGGGTCCAGAAGCTCTTCCCGGCACCCTGCCGAAGAGGGGAATCACCATCGGAGGCCTTCTTCATCAGCATGCCTGCCTCCAGAGTGATGTGTGAGTAGTCTACCTTGGACTATGGGTCCATAGCAGTAGCTAGATGGATGTCTTCTCCTCCATGTGCTTCATGTTTAGATCTTGTGAGCTGCCTATCATGATCAAGATCATCGTTATGTAATTCTACATGTTGTGTTTATTGGGATCCAATGAATATTGAGTACTATGTCAACTTGATTTATTGATTTATCATCTCTATGTTGTTTATGATCTTGCATGCTCTCCGTTGCTAGTAGATATCTTGGCCGAGTAGATGCTAGTGACTCCAAGAGGGAGTATTTATGGTCGATAGTGGATTCATGCCTCTAGTAATCAGGGAGAGTGACAATAACTTCTAAGGTTGTAGATGTGCTATTGCTACTAGGGAGAAAACAACAATCTTGTGTCAAAGGGCATTTGGATTGTTTACATTACACACTTTGCTTAAGGCAATAAAATGTTGCTTGCAACTTAATACCCAACGGTTGCTCGGATGACATCCGACGGGTGTATTATTAGTCATAGATGCAGTTGGATTACGGTCTATGTATTTTGTTGTAATGCCCAAGTGAATCTCATACTGATCTTCATGACATGTACATGCATTGCTTTGCATTCTTTATTCTGTCAATTTCCCAACTATAATTTGTTTACCCAGCATGTTATTTATCTTTATGGAGAGACACCTCTAGTGAACTGTGGACCCCGGTCCATTCTTTTACATATATATTACCGTTTACTTTGTACAAGCATTATTTACTTTCTTGCAAACAAATATCTTTTACCACACGATATGTTTAATCCTTTGTTTACAGCAAACACGTGAGATTGACAAACTCACTGCAAGTTGGGGCAAAGTACTTTGGTTGTGTTGTGTGCAGGTTCCATGTTGCTGCTGGCGCCGAAGCTATGCCCCAGACAGGCGCCATAAACAAATTCTCTGGAGCCGTCGCGAAAGCCAGCTAGCATCAACCTTTAGAAGTGGTTTCTTTCTCCTACTGGTCGATTAAACCTTGGTTTCATAATCAAGGGAAATTTGCCGCTGTTCTCATCACACCTTCCTCTTGGGATTCCCAACTGGGCGGCTAGCACCTCTAACAATCCCTCAGGATGTAACGGAGTTTGACTCCCCCCTCGCGATGGCGATAGAGCTCACCATCAATCAGCACATACACCTTGGCTTGGCGGGCAATCCTTTCCGCTTGAACGTCGTCTTCAGGGAGCTTCTGGAACTTAAGATACTACAGCAACTCCTCCGCCCAGAGGGGAGTTGCTCTTTCAGCTCACTACTGGGAAAAGGCTTATAGCCATGATGTCACTGGTAGCGAAAAAAGAAAGATAGTCATCGATAACCGGTATACATGATGGTGCACTAATAACGCCCGTCACGGGTTAAACTCGTATTGGTGACATAGTTCTCAATAGGCCCGTCACTGGTGGATCACCCAAACTTGCAGCAAACTACATTTTTTAGTTTTTCACTGCTTCTAGGTATAGCAAACGAGCCGATATAATCATGCATCACTAAATTCGGTTGTATAGTAACGATGTTTCCGTTTTTGGTTTGGGCGCGCATATATGCTAAATATCACTGACTAGGGCAACTACAATGCATCGTCGCTTGTTTATTTTGTGGGTCTAGTGGCCACTCTAAAATGATAGGACGGTTAATGGCAATGTGAAACGTATCGATGTGCTGTAGTTAAGACAAAGTGGTACTATTCTAGCTACGAGCGATATTGTTAGGGATACTTGATCTAGACGGTTCCAATCAAGATCCCCACTCTACAGTACTCTAGCGACATGAGCAGCCGCAGAAGCCATCGCCGTCGGCCGTCCTCCTCGTCGACTAAGAATCCGCTCGATGACGACAACATCGTCGGTGAGATCCTTCTCCACCTCCCCTCACAGCCACCCTACATCACGCGTTCCTCCACCGTCTCCAAGTTTTGGCGATGTGTCACCAGCGAGAAGCTCTTCCGCTGCCACGCCCATGTCCATGATGGGAACACGTTTCCCCTCATAGGCCCTCTCACTGGAAGGCACAATGATAGCCATAGAGTCAGCATCAGATCTATCCTGGACGAGGGGTTCACCATCCCCTCCAACGATGGTCGCTTGTCCTACCGCATCACTCATGTCACGGATGGCCAATACCTGGTTGACTCCCGCCACGGCTATGCACTCTTTCTGACTGGAAAAACCCCGGGCAGTGCATCCTGTGGGATCCATTCACTACAGACCACAACATCCTGCAAATTCCTGCTGAGTTCACGGCTACACACTCATATCAGTGCCAATTGCCCTTGTTCTATCCCAAAGATGATCAGGGCAATGTGCACCGCTTCTGCAACAATAATGGGCCTATGAAAGTTGTCTTGGTGGCCAACAAGCCGGGATAGCTAGGGTAGCAACGAGGTCGGGCTTGGGGTCCCCGTCCCTTGCCGGCGTAGCTGAGCCTTGAAGGGTGGTAGTTGCCAGGCCAGCCCCCTGCAAAGATGTTGCCGAGGCGTGGGCTACAACCTTTAGAACCGCCGATGGCTTGGTGAGCCGCTCGACGAAGATTCCCACGGGGACCGGCAGCCGCTTGGCTGCAATCTACGACGGCTCATCCGCGATAGTGTTCATCCCACAGGGAATGTGCTCCAACTTGAGGCCATCAAAGTGGCGCTCAAGTTTTCGCACCTCATCCATGTATGCCTACATCTCAGGGCAGTCGTAGGGCTTATTGATATCTGTGAAATCAATGCACATCTGCATAGCCCTGTTGGTATTTGGGACCATGATAGGGTTCGCCTCCCACGTGGTGTGCATCACCTCCTAGATCACCTTGGTCTTATCCAACTTTCGCACTTCCTGGACGATGAAGTCCTGCCGATCTTGCACTTGACGCTGAACCTTCTACTTGATGGGACGCACCTCGGGGCACACCGCTAAGTGGTGCTCGATCACTTCCCTTGGAACCCCCGAGAGGTCTGACAGCTCCCAAGCAAACACGTCAGAATTCTCTAGAAGGAAAGCGATGAGCGCGCTTTCCTTTTTGGGAGTGAGAGCAGAACCAATGGTGAAGGTACGGGATGTACCGTCACCTAGGGACACCTTCTTGGTCAGCTCAGCCTCTCCCACGAGCTTTCCCTTGCGGGGTGCAGGACCGACGCCCTCCCACACTATGGCAACTGGCTTAGGGGAAAAGCGTTTCCTCGCCGAGCTTGGTCCTGGGTTAGCATCCCATAGCATTGCGGGTTGCCGGGGTCTCCTGCGGCAGCCGCCTTGTCCATCTCAGTGATGCAGAAAACTGCCTCCCTGATGTCTGCTCAGATGGTCAGGACACCCCAGGTGGCGGGTATATTGATCATGTTGTTGGTGTAGTGGGCGGCCACCATGAATTGGGCCAAGGCCGACCGACCGAGGAGGCCGTTGTATGGCAATGGAATCTTGGTGACGTCGAATGTAACATTCTCCATCCGGTAGTTCTCATGCGTACCAAAGGTGTCAGGCAGCACAACCTTTCCCAAGGGTTGGGTGGCGCCTGGTATGGCACCCCGGAACATACCAGTTGGAGTGAGCTCCATTTTGGAGATCTATAGCTTCTCCATCAGCTTGACAGAGATGAGGTTGAGGCCTGCACCGCCGTCAACCAACTTGATGAGGATTGGCACGCTAGGACATCCTACGACATGCAGTAATTAAGTCTAAGGTTGTGCCATTCATTTATAATTGAATCCATATTATTCATTAGCCAGGTCATGTTGTGGGCCACTTAGGTTTTATTTTATGTTTTGGGTTTGGGCCTGTCCAAGCCCAATAGTTTTCTGGCCGCCTATACAAGGAGGCTAGCCGGCTAGGGTTTAGGCAGTTTTGAGTTAAACCAGAATAATGTAGAATTTGAAGTTCATATTATCATCGTCCCTCTGGGATCGGCGTGTGAGACAGCTTCGCTGACATTCGTCGAGTTATCCAATAATAAAGGCAAGAGAGTTCTTGAGTTGTCAAGAGTAATCATGCGTGCGAGAAGGTCCTCAAATTATCGAGGGTTGTGAAGCTTTGGCGTGTTGATTCAGCGTGAGGTTTGTCGTTCATCGTCGAGTTGCTCGCAGGATTGGCGTTCCCCAATCTTCAGGTCGCGTGTTCCGCTCACGTGATTGGGAGATCTATCAGATCCAATGGATCAGGAGGTGCATCGAGAAAGATCGGGCAAACAATCTGACGAGGGTTAACTTGACAAATGTCCTAGATGAAGGACTTAGGATCGGGGAGATAGGGCGTCGGATGAACTCGAAGGTAAAGTGAGTCAAACAAGGTGTGTATCAAAAGTAAAGGTGGGTGTAGAACCTGGCTTTCTCTCAATCTGTCCCTAACCGTCCCCTCCTGGCCCCTATATATAGATGGCCAGGTCTCGAGGATTGGGAGGGATCCGATACAGATTACAATATCGACATATGAATGAACTTGTATTTCGACTAGTATTACAATTGGGCCTAGTCTAACGGGCCTCAGGTGTACTCAACTGACGGGCTCTACTATCAATACCCTTGCCAGTAGCCCCCGAGATTCTACCTGAATTGCAGATTCGGGTTTAATCTCAGATCTTCAAATCTTCAACTTGATCAATACTTGACTTCTTCAGATCTTTAAATCTTCGACTTGGTCTTTCGACTTATTTTTATTATAATGTCTCACAAGGGGTTTTGATGAACAAGCCTGACAATTCTGACGGATCAAGAGGCCAGTTAACTGCCGGAACAGATACTTGTCACCTACTTCAAATTCAATCCCCTTGGACTTGAATTCGGGAAATCGGTCAAACCCATTCTTTTGCCACATTTAGGACTTACAAAGAATGAATCCCAGTAGTTCTCAAGGTACCCAGTGCGTCCACCAGGATTTTTCTTCGCGTCGTAGACACGGATACGTACCAGCAGAGCGCATCCATATGCATATACCGGGCCACACAGGACGGATCCTGGGGTCTTACCTTCATGATATATTTCAACCACGGCATTCAAGTTTTGTCGCGATGACGCAACTCGAGAATCATATTTCGCAGCCTTGTTTGACTGTTTCAATATACAAAACATTCGAGTTATCTTTTGCAACTCTCATAAATAGCTCCCGATGGGAGTAATCGATGTTTTATTTTGTCGACAATTTAGTCGAAGCTCATTTCTGATGAAATACAACCGACTGCACCTAAACCATTTGTGCACCAACCGGTTCTTTCTTAATCAGCTTCAGGTCTTCTCCTTTCTATCCACTTCTTTATATCGGGTGCGCGATAGTGCTCCCGATGGGAGTAGCCCCCGAGGCTATAGCCGAATTTTGTTGGGTATAGGCTCAAAACTATAGACGTATCTGTGCCATATACTTTGTCTTTCGATCTTTTTCGACATATCTTGCCCTTCTGGTAATTATTCTCTTCTTTTATAACTTAAGCCCCCGAGTCCAAAATGAGGTATGCTTTGCTTCTTGATAGATAACTTCTTCTTTCTTTGTTTTTCCTCGTACCTTCTCCTTTTGATACGTTGATCTTTCTTTTATCGTCTGCGCTGGGAAGCATATAAGAGCCCGTAAATATAATTTGGACCTTATTCTTTTAAAGGCCCATTAGTGCGTACTTATAAATACAGCACGTCTGGCAAGGGTAAAAACCCTAATCCAGTCATTAGCTTCTCCTTCCGCCGCATCATCTTCTTCCTCCTCTTAAACTCATCTAGGGTTTCTTTCTTTCCAACACCTGTCTCCATGGCCGATGCAGGTGGATCGCGCCTGAACATCGGTGCCCCAGTGGAAAAACGGGGTCGCGGCCGCCCTCGCGGTAGTAAGAACAAAGCTACAATCGAGGCTGCGGTGGCTTCGTCGTCCGCTCCGGTGAAGCGGCGCCCCGGTCGTCCGGCCGGGAGCAAAAATAAACCCAAGGTGCCATCGGCTACACCAGGTCCAAGCGCTCCTTCTGCTAATGCTTCTTCTCCTCCGCCCAGACTCTACTCTTTCTTCTGCATCACCGGCCCGTAGTGCCGTGAGAGTCAGCGTTTGCCACTGAAATTCACCAAGTTTATGGATGGGCGAGAATTGCGGGAAGCTGTTCTACGTGAACACTCTGGGGGAGGAACTCCCTATGAAGTGGAGGTCTGGTACGATGGCACCGGTGAACAGTACTTCAAGGGCGGCTGGTCACAATTTGCAGAGGACCACGACCTCCATCAGGGCTTCTTTATGACTTTCGACTTTCACGTCGGGACGTCGAAGTTCGACGTGAGGATCTATGACTGCACGCAGTGCCAGAAAGAATATGAAGCTGAAGTGCATTTTCACTAGATTTATGTAATCCTTTTGTTCGAGTTGTTCTTCCTCGTACTATCTGTAAAAAGTAGTCGTATTTGGATTATGTATTGTCCTTGCTTTATTAATAGACCATGGGAACAAATCGTAGTTCCGAGGTGTTCTTTTAATATATTATCGGGTTCCTCTGAACCGTGTGTGTTGCTGCCGAATGTCGGGTTGTGAACAACCTTGTAGTATGTCGAAGATAATCACAGATCTCAATAATAATATTTTAATCTTTATTTCATACGACTCGAGGGTCTGAGCCCCCATGTGGAAAATAAAATATTTACATGTATTATCGAGTTGACCCAAGGAACCCGACCTATGGCCTCATGTTCTGGGTTCGGAAGGTCATAACTCCAAGAATCCTTTGTCGCCTTATTTCTCCTATGCGTAGAACCATCGTAGTTGCTCTGCATTCCACGGGTTACTCTTATCTTTCCCTGTTTTCTTGTCTTGTAGTCGATAAGCTCCTCCTGGTATCACTTCTGTCAAGATGTAGGGTCCCACCCATGGGGACTCGAGTTTTCCATGTCCGTCTTGCTTGAGTCGTAAGACTAGGTCTCCCACTATGAATGATCATGGACGAACTCGACTACTATGGTAGTTTCATAGGCTTTGCTGATATTGAGTGGCTCTAGCGAGTGCTACGTCCCTTGCCTCATCGAGTGCATCGATATCGTCCTGAAGCGCTTCTGTAGAAGTTGTCTCATCGTACGCCGTGATTCTTGGAGCTTTGTGTGTGATCTCTACTGGAAGCACAGATTCTGCGCCGTGGACCAGAAAGAAAGGTGTTTCTTGAGTAGCTGCATTGGGTGTAGTTCGTAGACTCCCGAGCACAGAGGGTAGCTCATCTACCCAAGCGTGCTTGGCTTTCTCGAGGGGTGCCAACAGTCATTTCTTTATCCCATTGCATATTAAGCCATTGGCTTTTTAGACTTGCCCATTCGTCTTTGGATGTGCTACGGATGCAAATTTCAATTTGATTCCCAGTCCTTCACAATAGTCCTTGAACTCCTTTGACGTGAAATTTGTACCATTGTCTGTGATAATGCTATGTGGTACTCCGAAGTGAAAGACTATGGACTTGATGAAGTTTATTGCGGCTTTAGAATCTTGGGTTGTTACTGGGGCTGCTTCTACCCACTTGGTGAACTTGTCGACTGCCACCAACATATAAACATGCCCTCCTGGCCAAGATTTGCCCAATTTTCCCATCATGTCGAGACCCCATTGCGCAAAGGGCTAGGATAATGGTATTGGTTGTAACTCTGCTACTGGTGCGTGTGGCCGAGATGCGAAGCATTGACGGGCCTCGCACTTCCTTACTATATCTTTTGCGTCTTCAATGGCTGTGAGCCAATAAAACCCTGCATGAAAAGCTTTGGCTGCAATGGCTCTGCTGCTCGTGTGATGTCCACACACTCCTGCGTGGATATCTTTTAAGATTTCTTGTCCTTCTTGAGGAGTGACGCATCATTGTAAGACGCCTGATATACTTTTCTTATATAATTTTCCTTGTAACACGACGAAAGCCTTGGATCGTTGTATTACCCTCTTTGCTTCTATCGTGTCTTCGGGTAGTGTTTTGTTTATCATATACGCCAGATATGGCTGCATCCAAGTTTCTTCTATCATCATGACTTCTTCTGGTTCTACCATGCTTGCTTTTCCAGCCCCCGAGCCTATTGCTTGGTGCTGGCATTGTTCCTCTGTAGTCGAAGTTTTGTTGCTTTTTATTGATCTTTCGATGATTTCTTCCCAAAAGACTCCTTGCGGTACGGGTAAGCATTGGGACCCGATGTTTGCTAAATTGTCGGCTTCCTCGTTACTGGCTCTACTGATGTGTGAAACTTCGCATCCATCAAATGTTCCTTCGAGATAATAGTATAAGTTTCTATATGCTGTCATGTTGTTGCTGATGGCATCACAATTGTTCATTACTTGTTGGACGACGAGATTCGAGTCTCCAAATATTTTCAATCGAGTTGCTCCGCATGCTTTTGCCATTTTCATTCCATGGAGCAACGCCTCGTATTCGGCTTCGTTGTTGGAACCTTGGGGAAAACTCATCCTTAACACATACTTCAACTTGTCGCCTTGTGGTGATATCAGGACTACTCCTGCTCCTGTGCCTTGGATTCTTTTTGAACCGTCGAAATACATTGTCCACACACTCGATAAATCTGGCGGTCCTGCACTTTGTAACTCCAACCACTCTGCTGTGAAGTCTGGTAGGATTTGTGATTTGATCGCCTTCGCTTTTCATACGTGATGTCCAGGGGTGATAGCTCAATTCCCCATAAAGAGACACGTCCTATTGCTGAAGGGTTGTTCAATATACTGGATAGTGGTGCTTCGTTAACCACTATAATTGGGTGCACCGCAAAATATTGTCGTAACTTTCGTGCTGTTGTGAAAACACTATATGCGAGGTTTTGATAGTGCGGGTACCTCTGTTTTATTGGAGAGAGTACTTCGCTGATGAAATATACTGGCCTCTGGACAACGTGAGCTTTTCCCTCTTCACTTCTTTCGACTACCAATACTGTACTCACCACTTGATGTGTTGCTGCGATGTATAGTAGTAATGGCTCTTTTTTGTTTGGTGCGACCAACACTGGTGGTGTGGAGAGCACTTTTTTCAACTGCGCGAAGGCTATGTCTGCTTCTTCTGTCCACTCGAATTTGTCATCTAATTTTTTCATGAGCGCGTAGAAAGGGAGTGCTTTCTCTCCCAATCGAGCAACAAATCGGCTTAGTGCTGCAACGCGTCCTACCAGCTTCTGCACGTCTTGTAGTTTTGTTGGTTTCCCCATTGTTAGAATTGCTTGGATCTTTTCTGGGTTTGCCTCTATTCCTCTTGCTGACACCAGGAACCCCAAGAGTTGTCCTGCTGATACGCCGAAAGAACATTTTGTCGGGTTAAGCTTGAGCTTGTACCTGTTCAGATTGTCAAAAGTTTCTGCCAAGTCGCTGATCAGAGACTCTTCTTTCCTTGTGGTGATGACCATGTCGTCGATGTAGACTTGGATGTTGCATCCTATTTGGCTTCCGAGGCAATTTTGCATCATCCGCAGGTAGGTTGCCCCTGCATTTTTGAGGCTGAAGGGCATGACTTCATAACAGAACACGCCGTATGGTGTGATGAAAGCTATATTTTCTTCGTCTTCTTTTTTCAGTTTGATCTGGTTATAACCAGAATATGCATCTAGAAAGGAAAGCCTGGCGCACCCTGCTATTGAGTCGATTATCTGATCAATGCGAGGTAGCGGGAAGGGATCCTTTGGGCAGTGCTTGTTTTGTACATTTGTGTTTTTCTTGGGTACAATGACTGGGTTGGATACCCAGGTTGATGACTTGATTTCTCTGATGACTCCAACGTTTTCTAACCTGTGTAGCTCTGATGCTATTGCTTTTCTTTTGGGTTCGTCAAATCGCCTTAGTGGTTGCTTGACTGGTTTTGCTTTAGGATCCACATTTAGTGCATCATCGACGAGTTCCCTGGGAACCCCTGGCATGTCTGAAGGACACCAGGCGAAGATTTCCCAGCGCTCATGGAGGAACTCGACGAGCGCGCTTTCCTATGTGGGATCCAGGTTCACTGCTATGGAGGTGGTTTTGTTCGGGTCCATCGGCTGGACCTGGATTTTTTTCGAGTCTTGAGTTGCATCGAAAGCCTGATCTGGCAGGGATCGCCCGACGTCGGGTAGCACATTGTGGTCAGTTTCGCCTTTCAATCTTGTGTACTCTGCTAGCATGCTGAAAGTTTGCGCCAGCCTATTAAATTCTTTATCACAAGTGTTGGATACTTCAAAGCTGCCTTGCACTGTGATCGTTCCTTTGGGTCCTGGGATCTTGAGTGTGAGATATGCATAGTGAGGTACTGGCATGAATTTTGCAAATGCTGGGCGCCCCAGGATTGCATGATATTGTGAAGGCCAGTCCATGACTTCAAACTCCAGCTTCTCTCTGCGATAATTGTTGCTATTACCGAAGTAGACGTCGAGTTCTATTTTTCCAAGAGGGAAATTGGCGCCTCCTGGTACTATTCCGTGAAAAGAGCAATCTGTTGGCTTGAGACTTTCCAGTGAGATGCACATTGCCTTCAGAGTTCTTGCGTATATTAGGTTTATGCCGCTTCCTGCATCCATGAATACTCTCCCAATATCATATCCTCCTATTTGTGCCTTCAACACCATTGGTGAGTGCCCCGGCCTGGGCACTTTCCTCGGGTGGTCTGCTCTGCTGAACCTGACTGGTTGATTGGACCACTATAGGTACTCTATAGTGGCTGGTGGTGATGATATAGCTAGGTTTACTTGTCTGGATATATTTTTCCGTTCCTTCTTGGACTTTGGCACTGGCTGAATCATTGCAGATATATATACTTTCGACTCCAGATGTTTTGCTAGCCTCTGTACTTGGCACCCTTGACTTATATTTTTCTTTCCCTGCCGTGCTCCTTGGTTCGAGTCCATGGCATTTTGTAACCTTAAGAAGGTTCTGCAATCCTTCATCTGGTGGTTAGAAACTCTCTTTACATCTAGGTATGCGTAGTGGATACGACAAGGTCCGTAGAGCATGTCCTCTGCCGATGGGCCAGAGTATTTTGATTTTTCAACTCCATGATTTCCTTTTGCCTGGAACTCCTTGTTTTCGTAGCCTTCCTCGTCCCTTCTTTCTTATCTTGCTGCTACCCAATTTCGCCTTGCGTGGTTATCTCCCTTGCGATATCTTTGCCTCTACCTGGTGAACGTCCCCTTTTGTTGGTATATGCGTCTTCTCCATCAGCGAATCTGTTGGCTACTTCCATTAATTCAGACACTGTCCTTGGCCTTGTTCTCCCTATCTCTTCCACCAGGTCTGAACGACGAAGGCCACTCAAAAAAGCATCTATTGCCCTTTTGTCGGAGAAGTCTTCTGTCGAGTTTTTGATTACACTCCAGCGTTGTATATAAGAGCATAGGGTTTCACCTTTCTGCTGCACGCACGACTTGATTTCTTCCAGTGATGCTGGGCGCTTATATGTTGAGCGAAAATTTCTTGTGAATTGATTCTCTAACTCTCCCCAACTCCCGATGGAATCGTTGGGTAGGGTGTTTAACCAGGACCGTGCTGCGCCGGTGAGGTGTAACTGTAAACTTTGCATGGCTGTTGCTCTTGTTCCTCCTAGTATCTATAGTGCTTGCAGGTAATCCGACAACCATAGAGTGGGCTCTTGTGACCCATCATACTTTTCTTGATCGTGCGGCAACTTGAAACCTTTGGGTACCCCGCGTTTTGCGAACCCTGCGGGTAAAGCATAACGCGCCCATCTCTTTTTCATCGTCTTCATAATTTTCTTCTTTCCACGCATAGCATGAGTTGTTTACTCCTGCTTGTGCTATTATGTTTCTTGCGTCCTCCTTCCATTTTTGTCGCCTCTCATCACCTGATGAATCACTGGCTTCGTTTCGCGAGGACTTGCACTTGAATTCTTCTTTTCGCCTTTCCTTTCGATGTGTCACCTTGTCCTCTGGAAGCTTTCCCATTAACTTGTCTTCTACCAACCCGAGACTTCGTATTGCGGCCTGATGCATGTGCTCCCGTGGATCTCTAGGCTCTGGTTGTGTGGTTAGTAGGTAGGCCTGTGCTGCTACCAATGCTGCTTCTGGTGTTTCTTGAACGAAGTCTTCTTCCTCTTCTGACTGTTGTGCGCTTAGATTTTTTGCGTAGCTCTCCTCTCTTATCTATGCTGTTGTCCTCCTATTGTGCTTAGGGTCTCTATGTCTTTCCATGCTGCTCTCTGATGCGTTGCTATACTCATCCCAGTATCCTCCGCTTGATGTACTGTCATCACCTCGGCTTCTCATGAACGTGTCTCTTTCCTCCCTTAGTTTCTTTTTGTGCTGGTGCAGCGCGTACTGGTACCCCATCAGAACCTCTCTCCTTGAATCTGTGGCTACCTCTGTGCCGTGATTGATGGCTGACATGATGATTCTCCACTCTCCGGTTGAAACGTGAATTTTCTCCTTTTCCTTTTTGTTGTTACTCCTTAGTTTGTCGACTTGTAGGTTGACCTCTTTGTTGCCTTCGTGATTGTCCTCTTCTGCTGCTTCAGTGATAATGACGCATAACTGATGTACGCTTCTAGAGACACCACTACTTTCGATGGCGAAATCCCTTAAACTGTCATGAGTTTTAGCCACTGCTTCTTCCATGCCGGGCTTTCCCCACGTTTCGTCGAATTCTTCGAGTTTCTCTTTCATATCATCTGGTGATGTGAGATTGACCGGCGAGTTTACCTCGCTGGAAGAGCCCACGGATGATCCAGATGCTGTGATTTTCTTAGTTTTGCTTGCCGACAGACCCGATTTCGTCGGATCCGAAAGGCGAGTTGAACCCGAAGGTCCGATGTAGAAGCTCAAACTTCCGAACGTCAGCTCCATCTCTTGATCTTCGTCGACTTCTGGATTGTTACTAGATAAAAGCGAAAAAGCCGTCGAATTCATGATTCCAATGCCTAGAGTCCCCACGGTCGGCGCCAATTGACGAGGGTTAACTCGACAAATGTCCTAGATGAAGGAGTTAGGATCGAGGAGATAGGGCGTCGGATGAACTCGAAGGTAAAGTCAGTCAAACAAGGTGTGTATCGAAAGTAAACGTGGGTGTAGAACCTGGCTTTCTCTCAATCTGTCCCTCACCATCCCCTCCTAGCCCCTATATATAGATGGCTAGGTCTCGAGGATCTGGAGGGATCTGATACAGATTACAATATCGACATACGACATGAACTCGTATTTTGACTAGTATTACAATTGGGCCTAGTCTAACGGGCCTCAGGGGTACTCAACTGACAGGCTCTACTATCTATACCATTGTCACAATCCGAGGCCAACCGCCCTTCCTCCACTCGCCCGCACTCATCACCGAGCGCATAGAGCTGACTGACGGTGGACAACTCGCAGATTTCGAGCTCCTTGCGACATCGATTGTCACGCACACCGGTGATAAACGCCGTGATGAACTTGCCGTCGCTGGTGTTCACCATACCATGGGCGAGTTGACAGAAGCGTTGCATGAAGCTGTGCAATGTCTCCTCCGGGCACTGGGACAACACCAATAGGTCGTTAAGGGTTCCCAGGCGCTTGTATCCGCCCTGGAACGCGTTAACGAACTGCTCGCACAGATCTTCCCACGAGCGCACGGAGCCCCGAGGGAGGCAGAGCAACCAGTCGCTAGCCGGCGCCTTCAGCGCCAGCAGGAACTAGTTTGCCAGCACATGAGGATTTCCCCCCTCGGCGATCTCCATGGCGGTGGTATAGACCTGCAAAAACTCTCGGGGGTCCATGGTCCCATTGTACTTCAAGGTGATGTCGGGGCAGAACTTGCGAGGCCAAGTCACACAACGAAGATCATCGGTGAAGGCCAAGCAACCCCCGCCAAATGCGTACGAAGGTCGCGTCAGGTCAGCCCCCGCGTGTGCCTGACGTAGCACTGTCGGAGCGCCAGTCTAGCGCTGAACCTCGACACTGTGGTTCTCCTCGCGGTGATGCCGAGAGGATGACAAACCAACCGAGAGGGGTTGGGGCTGGACCCCCGCCGCTGGAGCTTCATCCGCGGCCGCGGGCTGGGGTACAACAGCCTGGGGCTGCACGTGACCGACCGCCACCGGCTCCGCCGCGCCTAGACGTGCAGCCGCAGCTGCCACGCCTGCTTGGTGCACGGTCGTTGCGCCCGCACCCTGGGCGACGGAACACGAACGAGAGTGCACCGTGTCGGTGCGACGCTGCACATATGCGGCCAGCTCCTTGTTTTGAGCTTCCCACACCGCATATGCTGGCGTTCCTTGTGCCGGATGGAATGAGTAAGAGTACAAATGGTGATCAAGGCCTCCCCTAGTTTGTGGATACCCTGGGGAGCCTAGGCAGAGCGATGAGACACTGGCACACCACCATTCATACCGCTGCCTGCTTCGCACTAGCTAGCGCGGGGACCTGGCACGAGGCACTCCGCGCTGAGGAGTCAGAGGAGGGGGCATCCCCTAGTGACTAGCACCCGGCGGAGCACTCTCCTCACCACGCTCTGCACCGCCGGTGCCTCCTGCGCCACCTGGATGAGGCCAGAGGGGGGCGCCGCCATTGGGGAGCAAACCGGGGGTAGCGCCTCCTATGCTGCCCTGTGGAGCGGGTTAGGGACGGCGGCGCCTCCTACATCGCCCTCCTGCTGCGGAGCGACGTTGTAACATCCCAGATTTTTTCAAATTTGGGAATAAAAAAACAAAATTAAATTGAATGCATTGTTTGTGTTGATTGAAATTTCACAAGGAATTAAAACTTTTTGTGCAATATTTAAAAATTATTTTCTTAGAAAGCGTTTTACTAAAATTTTGGGCAACCAAATGCTTTCAACAAAACTATATTGTTTTCAAGGTTTTGAAATTATGAAAGTATTTTCCTTGGAAAAATAAAACCCTAACTCCTACTTTGATAAACAATGCCCAAGTATCCATTTAGGCCAAAGAGCATAAAATATTTTTATAACTTAGTTAATGGGAAAAGAAAATATTACCTCAATGTCTTCAAACCCTATTTATGACCTTTCCCTTCAAAATATTTCAAAAAGGGGTATTCAAACAAAATCCATAAAAATCCATTTATAATAAGCCCTATGAGCTTATGTGGAGCATTTTAAATTTTCAAATTTTGTTTCCAAAAAAAGGGCCAAAGTGTTCATAATTTAATAATAATTGCACTGATATTTTATTTAAACTTTTCAGAAAAAGTTTGAATCATTTTGGAATCAAAATAGGCTTTGAAAATTTTCAAATAAGAAAATGGAAATAGAAAAGAAGAAAACAAAATAAAAAAGGCCTCGGGGAGCCATTTCGGCCCTGCCCTGTTTGCGGCCCATGGCCCACCCGGATAGTCTTCTGAACCGGTACCCTCTCCTTTCCCTCCTCTCACTTAAAGGCAGGCCGCACATGTCAGCCGACCTATTCATCTTGGACCTATAGCCCGACTTCCCCGTGACCACTCCCGCATGTTCTCGCCCTCTCCCCACTCCTCCAGAACCGCAATGACCCCCTCGACCCCCTCCTTAAATCCCCGCACCTCCTCTCTCAACTCTCTCTTTTCCCCGCTCAAAAATGCCGCCAGGCCGCCCAATTTCTTCATCGAAGCCCGCAGACGCCGGCGATGTTCATTGCCAAATTTGGTGAGCTCCAACGATGCCGCACCCACACACTGGCCTCTTCCAGCTTCCCTTGATTTGGTGCCCCTGCTGATACCCTTACTTTGTCCAAGCGTGCAGCAAATCAAGTGCTTCACCGCGACCCAAAGGTCACCGACATCCTCGGCTCCTTCAGCCACGCCTCTCCACCGCTACAGGACGCCCCCGACCTCCTCAACCATGCCATCATCATCACCTAGCCCAGACGAACCTCGTCCACCCCTCCATTGCCTTCGGGAGCCCCGGCGTCATCGCCAACGACCACCCCAGTGCCGTGAGCTCACTGGAAACCTAGCGCTGGTGAGACCCTTCTCCCCCTTTTCCATTCTACCATCAGATCAAGATTCAAGCGCCATGATTAGAACCTTTACCCGAAGGGGTACGAGCATATCTAAGCCTCCCATATCGCTTTAAATCAAAAGGCCAAAAATGTCTATCCTCCCGAACTGGTACCGGCCAACGAGAAACAACCACGTGACCTCCCCTGTTTCAAATTTGGTATCAGTGGAATCCTAAGAAAGTGTAGAATCCAATTATGCAAAAATATTACATAGTTACTGTACAAAAAATTGAACTTAATTTTAAATGGTTTAAATTGTTTATTTGCACCAATTAATTCACAACTTTAGTTATGCACATCCAAAAATAATAAATTTGTAGTCTCTGGAATCCTTTGGACTTGTAGAACATTTTAGAACCCGCAAACATCAAAGTTGATATGTGCATAAACTTGGTGCATTCAAATTTATTGAGATCACTACTTTGATCATAATTTGAGTTTAAAAATGATTTTAGACTAAATCCAATTGCAATAGCCTTATCTTACAGTACTCTGTCCAATAGCACAACTGTCCAAAATATTTGAATCACTTATCAAATATTCAAATTCAAATATGAGGATTTGAGTATTTTCATTATAGAACTATATCTATAATTCCTTTCAATATGATTCCTGCGACAAAAGTGAATCATATGACCATAGCTATATATCCCTATCATGTTGACTCTTGATCATGACCCAATATCATGCCATCTTATTCTTGTGGACCGAGTTCATAATATTCAAATTACACTTGAGTAATTTGAGTAAATTGTGATATATCTCAATTAGGTTCTCCTTTGCTATTTGTGGTGATACACTCTATCCCATATCACACATATATTATACCATTCAAATCCAATATCATCTTTGAACCATAACCAATACTAGTTTCAATTCTTCAAAGAAGAATTTAAACTTTGACATGGCCCAATCATGAGATTATAACCCTAGTTTAAGTTAATCCTTTTGTCCAAGAAAATCTTGTGGCAAAGAAGCCACCATCATTCTAAATAACATTTATACATATTCAACCCCATGACAACTTATTCTCATTGGTCTATATTGAACCATTCAATTTACAAATGAGTTAATTTAGTAATTCAATATATCCCAAATACATACCAAAGCCTATGTGTAACTTGTACTATTTTGAGTAAGTGTTGTCACACTTTATTCAGTAGTATTCTAGTTGCACTATTCTATACTTATGTGAATCTATTCAAATGCGCCATTTCCAAATTCTATCCATAATTATGTAAAGCATACATATTCTTTCCATTGTATCTTGGTGGATCATTTCTTTCTAATCATTTGACCTTGCCATGCAAACTCCTAAAGTCATACCTTGCAAGCCACAAGCCTCCTACCATATCTTTCTTACCATCAATTCATAAGAAAGCTAAAAATGATAAATCAACACTTTCCAATTGTTTGCATTGCTTGATTTTGTTTGTATTGGATTGGTGTGTTTATGTTGTGTTATTCTCTACATTATAGTTTGGTTTGGATTGCAACACATTTTGTTGAGAGAAGTGAAGGAGCTTAAACTCCAAAAAGGCAAGTGACACACATGCTTCTACCCATTTTATATTATGCATTATTGTTTTTATAGTAGTATGCATGATAGGTTGGTTTTTAAGTAAAGATTTTGCAATGCTAGATCCTAGTAGTGTGTAGCCACCCCTTAAACCCAACTTGCTAGGATTGTTAGCATTACCTTGGAAAAATGATGCCATGCTTTGTAGATGTATTATTTTAAAAATTTAGCTACAACCCCAATGAAACACCTGGGTGGAATTGGTATTGCTTGGTTTATGTTGAGTGGCTACCCAGGGCCACACACCTGGCTATCAACCCAGGACTTATGTGGTGGTTATCACCTAGGGGTGCACTTGTGGACGGCCACCCAGGAACAAAGAGATTAATATGTCTTCCGTGTTTTAGAGAGCTTCCAGTGTAGCCTTATGACAATATGGGCTTTGTCTTGATTGAGTATGATGTGAGGGTTCAACTTGTTGCTTGACATCGGTGGTATTTGGGAACGGGTCTTGCTAGTATGGTTGATTTCTCCTTCTGAAAGGTCTTGTCTCATTCTTCTCTCTGGGTAGAATGAGTCTTAAGGTGAAAGTGCACAACCCCTGTAGGATGTAAAACTAATCGATTAGCCGTGTCCCAGTTATGGACAATTTGAGTCTCTAGACAAGGATGTACAGAAGAATCTCATCACCTTTTCAGAATGATTAAAAATTGGTTTCGAAACAATCTCAGGACAATGGCTACTCAAGGCCACATACCTGGCTATCAACCCAGGATTTGTGTGGTGGTTTTCACCTGAGTGTCATCCTGGTTGGCTACTCAGGGCCACATACCTGGCTGTCAACCCATGGTATGTGGTGCTTTTCACCTTTGGGTCATCCCGGTTTATCCTGGTGGTTACTCAGGGCTACATACCTAGCTAGTATGTGGTTGTTTTCACCTGAGGGCCATCATGGTGTTTTAAAATACTTCTCAATGATTAAAATGTTTTGATTTGGAAAATATAGGATAAAATTGGATTTATGTAGCCCAAAGCTCCACCAGCCAAATATCATGTAGAATAGTCCTTTCACAACATCCACCAAATATGTGTCATTTGCCAGTACATCATTGTACTGACCCCCATTCATGGGGCTGCATATTCAAATGTGCAGGTTATTCTGAGGAGGAGTGATTTGATAGGATCTCGATTCTACATTCCAACATGTCTGCCTGTGGCGCACTATGAACATGGAGGCTCACTACCACTTCATTTTCCGCTATGTATGTGTTAGTTGAACTATGTTATTTGAGCTAGTCCATGCGACTATGCGAACTGGTAAGGTTTGAGACTTGTAACTTGATCTACGTTGTAACATTTTATACTATTGCAATGATTACTATAAATTTGTACTGTGGTGCTATTAGTGATCCAGGGAATAGCACTAAACACATGAGTTCTGCATTTTTCAAAAGGTAGGACGCTACAAAATGGTATCAGAGCATAGTGTTGCCTGTAGGATTGAGAACCTAGGTTTGGATTAGAAATAAGAAGACCCTAGGATAAAAAAATCTATCTCATCTTGCTTCCATTTATATATAAAAAAATGTTTGCATTTTGAACTCCTTGTATTCTCTCCTACTTCCTCTTCAAATGTTTCCTTTTTGCTTTAGATGACCCAACTCTAGAAACCATCAAGAAAGGATAACAGATCACAATGTGCCAGAAGTGTGAGACTGATACTCCATATGTTATTCCTTGACTCAACATGACGCACTACATGGAAGGCCAACGAGGAACTTGGAGAAAGACTCAAATGCAGCTTGCACAACACTAGAAGATGAATCAAGGAAGTAGAGGAGAAACTTGAAGTACACAAGCAAGTAATAAACTAGACCACCAATATTCTAGTTTGTAGAACCAACGATATCGTAATAATCTAATGATCATACCAAACTGGGGTATGACCATACTAGATTATTAGTGTTTGACCTAGTTTGCTTGATGTGATGAATGATTGTTAGATGTTGTTTGTAAGATGAATTGCCTTGATCTGCTGTGTTGGGTAGGATTTTTTTTTTATTTAGATCTCTTCTATCTATTCTTATCTATACCAAGTCTTAAACCTATCCAAACCCAAATAGATGCATCCTCAACGCCAGAATAATCACAACAACCCTCAGATGGAGATAGCAGTGCAACGAATGGTAGAAGTACATACTGAAATGATGCGAGTAATGACACATGATATGGTCAACCACGATAGCAAAAAGTTACCTCCAGGAATGCAGCAAGTACTAGATGATCATTCTCGAAAAGTACAAATGATGTCCCAAATTATGGCTAGTACTGATAACAACCTGCCACAAAACGATCATGGTAGCAAGGAACCAAGAGGTGATGCTGAGATGACACTGTGAGCCTGCAAGATCTATGGAGAAATAGGACACACATATAAGGAATATCATGAATAGTGCCCTTACTATGATAAGAGCCACCCACTTGGAGAATGTCCCATGGCCCAGGTTACATGTTTCCTATGCGATGGAATCAATTATGTTCCTACTAAATGTAACCTTTACCCCACGGTGCAACGAATGAATCAACAAGCCAAGGATGGACTGTGCCAGTTGCTGGGAAAGGCCCCTAAAGATAGAAGATCCAAGATGAAGGTGGAAAAGGAAGTCATGGAAACGACACACAACTTCACCACCAAGTGTTGCTTTCCATGTGAAGAAGAAGCACACTTATCTAGAAATTGCTCAAGGAAATGAGAAAGGCTTCCCAAAGCTATAGTGGAATATGAAGGAAATGAAGTAAGAGATCTCCTAGCCTTAGAGAGACCCAAAAGGAAGAAAGACAATAGCAAGGTGTTGTGCTTCAATTGCAAGGAGCTAGGACATTATGCGTCCAAATGTCCAGAAAGGGACAACAAAGCGAACAGACAAGGTAGCATGAAGAAGAACCTCAACCATATCACTTGTTACACATGCAAACAATAGGGACACTATGCAGATCAATGCGCAGAGAAAAGTACTTCAAGACTTCAATGAACTGGGATAACTGAAGGATGCCGCAAATACAAGGAGAAGACACAACAAGGTGTAGCCAACTTGGAAGCAACTATATACAGCTACTACTTGTAAGAAATGTTAGAAGGACATGTAAGAGCAATGAGTGACTTTATTGAATGGATTTTATTTTTCCTATGAAATGGCAAACCAAAGGATATGTAACTCAAGATTTAACACCATATGTCAGAGTTTACGCAAACCCCTAGCTAAGAAACGATAGATTTGTTTTCAAAAAAATGGAAATTAGAACATTGGTACTGTTTCCAAGAAAAGAAAAACTTTGTCAAAGCTAGCGAGGATGACCAAGAGTTAGAATGTGAAATGCACCAAACCAAATGCAAGGTAATGATTGGGTGCGACATGGATTGGCCCCCATGATGGCTACTCATATTGTTCGCTCTTGTTATGAGGAATGGTTAATCTAGAGTGACGTACCTACAAGAGTGACAACGTTGTTAAGCCTGAACCTTAGGAGGATAAGATATTATACCCTTATTAGGCCAGTTTTGCCAAACGTAGGAATACGGTGAGGATGAACCACAAGCTTACTATTGAAAAATACTTATGACGGAAGAAGTCTTACCAACCTTGAAAGCTCAGTTTGACCCAATAATGCTTACAAAGGAAGGAACCATAAGATGCAAGACTGCCAAGGATGTCAACAAAGAGGATGAAATGAAGATATGATATCACCTTAACTTGGTCCTTTGATTGACCCAAAGAGTGACCCTTCAGTTTCCAAATTAGTTCAATAAAGGATATTGTTGGATTAAAGGATTACAGTGGAGGAAAGTTATCCTCAAATCATCTTGAGTAATATTGGATGTCAAAGTATATCGATAGACACCCACCTCTTGGAAATGAAGATAGAAGCTACATATGGTACAAAAGATGACCCAGTGTCAAGTCATATCCCAGATGTGCTTACTATGAACCCAAGACCTAGACTACCCACAAAAGTTTCTTTTAAGGGTGGTAGCCTGCCTAGTTATCCCAAACCCTTCTTTCTTTCTAGCCTCTCTGAATCTTGGGGACGAGATTCCTTTTAAAGGTGGTAGTCTGTAACATCCCAGATTTTTCAAATTTGGGAATAAAAAACAAATTAAATTGAATGAATTGTTTGTGTTGATTGAAATTTCACAAGGAATTAAATTTTTTTGTGCAATATTAGAAAATTATTTTCTTAAAAAGAGTTCTACTAAAATTTTGGGCAACCAAATGCTTTCAACAAAACTATATTGTTTTCAAGGTTTTGAAATTATGAAAGTATTTTCCTTGTAAAAATAAAACCCTAACTCCTACTTTGATAAACAATGCGCAAGTAGCCATATAGGCCAAAGAGCATAAAATATATTTATAACTTAGTTAATGGGACAATAAAATATTACCTCGATGTCTTCAAACCCTATTTATGAGCTTTCCCTTCAAGATATTTCAAAAAGGGGTATTCAAACAATCCATAAAAATCCATTTATAATAAGCCCTATGATCTTACGCGGAGCATTTTAAATTTTAAATTTTGTTTCCAGAAAGACAGTGCCAAAGTGTTCATAATTTAATAATAATTGCACTGATATTTTCTTTAATTTTTTTTAAAAGGTTTGAATCATTTTTGAATCAAAATAGGTACTTGCGGCCAACGGCCTACGGCCTAGCCCTGCTTGCGGCCAACGGGGAGCCATTTCGGCCTAGCCCTGCTTGCGGCCAACGGCCTACCCGGACATTCTTTCGAACCGGTACCCTCTCCTTTCCCTCCTCTCGCTAACAGGCGGGCCCCACATGTCAGCCGACCTATTCATCTTCAACCTCTAACCCGACTTCCCCATGACCACTCCCGCATGTTCTCGCCCTCTCCGCACTCCACCAGAGCCCCAATGACCCCCTCGACCCCTTCCTTAAATCCCCACACCTTCCTCTCTTAGCTCTCTCTTTTTCCCCGCTCGAAAACACCGCCAGGCCGCCCGATTTCTTCACCGAAGCCCGCAGACGTCAGCGATGTTCATCACCAAATTCGGTGAGCTCCGACGATGTCGCACCCACTCAATGGCCTCTTCCAGCTTCCCTTGATCTGGCGCCCTTGCTGATACCCTTACTTTGTCCAAGCGTGCAGCAAATCAAGTGCTTGACCGCGGCCCGAAGGTCACCAATGTCCTCGCCTCCTTCAGCCGCGCCTCTCCACCGCTATAGGATGCCCCTGACCTCCTCAACCACGCCATCGTCATCACCTAGCCCAAACGGACCTCGTCCACCCCTCCATCGCCTTTGGGTGCCCCGACGTCGTCGCCAACAACCACCCTAGTGTCGCGAGCTCGCCGGAAACCTAGCGCCGGTGAGACCCTTCTCCCCCTTTTCCATTCTTCCGTTAGATCAAGATCCAAGCACCATGATTAGAACCTTTACCTGAAGGGGTACGAGTGGATCTAAGCCGCCCATATCACTTTAAATCAAACGGCCAAAAACGTCTATCCTCCCAAACCGGTACCGGCCAATGAGAAATAACCACCACTAGTAGACAAAAGCCTACCACTGGCGCACCAAAAACATCTACCGCCGGCGCATTTCGGTGCGCCAGCAACACTCATGCCGGCAGGAATTATTGTCCCTGGAGCATTTTTTGTTCACCGGTGGTAACATACTCTACTGCTGGCGAATACCTAAAATTCGCCAGGGATAATATATTTCACTGGCGAATGATATGATGCGCAAGGGATAACTGACTTTTCACTGGCGAATACTTTGATGCGCCAGGGATAATATTTCAATGCGCTAGCAAAGAAAATTACATTAGTAAAAAATAAAATATAATACAAAGATAATATCCAGAATAACAGCAGCAAAACAAGGAACAGTATACACAAGTGATCAAGACTCCAATATTACACAAAAGTATCAATCCGAAGTTGCACAAAGTCTCGATCCGCCACACATACATAGACAACAAGTAGCTAAACAAGTTGCACAAAGTCTCGATCTGGACTTACAAGTCTTGTTCGAGAGAGTACACAAAGTAGCTAAATAAGGAACACATAGAAAAGAAAGGCAGTGGCGGCGGTGAGCATCATCACAAGGAAGGTGGTCATCCGGCTCCTCCCCATCTCCCTCGTCCTCTCTCGCGCTAGATAGTTGGCATATCGAGTTTCCGCCTCCGCCAAAGTGGTGTATCCCTTGTAGCTGTTGCCGCTGAAATGGTGTACCTGCCTCCTACATTCTTCCCAGTCGTCGTAGACTCCGGGAACCTTGCCCTTGTACACGACATACCACGTCATCTACACACAAGGAAAAAGTTAGTGGTTAAGTAATGAAGCATGAAAGTTGTGTAGTAAAATTTATTAAAAGCGACAAGTTATGCAAATAATGTTTATAAACTAACTCTAAGTTTTGGGTTTCGGTGGGAAGGGATGGATTCTGTCAAGCGTGTTGAATGTCCTCGTGTCATAGCACAACTCTAAGCAGGTCTCGATTACAAAATTTGGCAGTGGTGTGAAGCCGACGTGGAACAAGCCACCCTTCTTGGTCACATCCCTCGAAATGATTGAGCAAATGGTCCGCTGAATGGCACGGAACTCAGCTTGCACTTGTGCATCGGTGGCGTTCACCATGTCTATGCTAGCTTTTCGGAGTCTTTCTGGCACTAAGAGGTCTTGTTCTGTTTTGATGATGTCCCTCATATGAAGGATGGCATACCAGGCCTCCAGGCCACTATCTAGCTCAGCCTTCTTATGGCAGCAGAACTCAGTTTTGTGGAAGAGGGTGAAGCAACCTCGTGTTTTTTTCTGCTTTGTGATGGGGCGGTCGGCCTTAGCGACGAAGCCGTTGAAGGCTTTATCAAGAACACCCTTAATCTGGGTCCTTCCGATTCGCACTCCGCGAGTCCAGGTAAACCACTCCCGATTCATACGGGTGCACGACGAGGAGGGTGCAGTGAATTCCTCTGCGTGAAACAACACGTGATCCTTAGATAAAGGAAATTTACGGAAGAATTAATGTACCAACGGGTAGCAAAGGACTACTTACTCGGGGAAGTAGGGCATGAGAAAGCAGTCCTTATCCTTGTTGTCTACCATGAAATCCTCGATGTACTTCGAGACAATCGCCTGATTCCCAGGGGCGCCGAGAAATAGCTCATCCATGTTGAAGGGGTCCATTATCATGATCCTCCCTCTTCTCTCTACGATGATATCATGCGCCATGTTGAGCGATATTAGGCGGACCAAGCTTTTGACCATCCGAAACATGTACAAGAGCCTGAAGATGTCTTCGAATCTAATAAAGAAAAGATCCCCTGGGTACCCATCCACAAAGCCCACATTGGTGGGCACCTTGACCACATGAACCGGGTACCCAGGATTTTTCTCTGAGAAGTTGGTTCTCCAAATATATAATGCTGTCATGCACGTCCTTGATGCTGCCCCCCATAACTTTGAGAATATCACTCGGTGGCATCGGTTCACCGAGATAATGCATCTTCCTCCAAGGGGTCAACAACCTGTCAAGAACCTGATCCGCTGGGCGCACAGAGGTAGAGGCCGCATCACCTTTTTTTCTTTTGCTTCCTCTCCTTCTTCTTGTTGCAGGGGGAGTGCCTTTTTGTTGCATCTCCTCCTTGGTTAGAACGAAGAGTGTCTTCGGGGAAATCATAGATTGCGGCAGGACGGTGAAGGCGGCAGCTTGTTCCTTTGGTGTTTCCTGAGAACTGAACATCAGCTTCTTCACCAGAGGACCACATCCTTGATCGGGTACATGTCGATGAGCATCGTCGGCCTCCAAATCAGCGATGAAAGTATCAATGGGAGCCTGGTCAATATCCATTGCGCCATCGTGCTCGGGAGGAACATTAGCGGGTGGAGTGTCGGCAAAGAGGGTGGAGCAACCTTGCCTTGGCTCGGCGCCGTCGATGCAACCAATGGAGTGACCCTTTCTTGGCTTGCCTCCGACCTTGAGGCGGTGTTCAGCCAAATCAGGGCTATCGGCCATAGCAAGATGTGGTTCTTGAGTTGTCCGATCTTCAGCTCGCTTTCGGCGCCCGCTGGTTGGTTAGGAGGATCCAACTCATGGCAGAACGGCACCACATGTGCCACCTGATATTGGTGCACGCTATCGGGCATAGGGTTGCCGTGGTACACCCGACTAAGTGGCATCAAGATGTTTCCCTTTGCCACATCCTTGAACTGGTTGTCTAGTTTCAGTAGCAAGGTGCATTGTGTCGACCTCTCTTGCAGAAAGATAACACGTATGTCAAAAGAGAGTGGCGGCGATGAAGTAATTGACTACTTGCAGAGGAGGCTTAATTTACTACCGTGAGGGCGTCGAGCTCGACAAGCATCGACGGACCAGCGGGCGTGCAAGTGATGGAGGGGCTGCTAGCCGCCACGGCCGGCGAGTCCTCTGTATGGCCCCACCTATGTTGCTGCCCTCCCGAGTCACCGTTGCAGTGAGTGAATCATGTCGTGGTTCACTTTGAGCCCGTGGCGCCTCTTCGACCGAGTTGCTGGCGCCTAAGCTCAGTAACTGTAACGGCCCTGTTTGGCCGCTCGCGATATAAACGGCGATCTTCTCCGCGAGGTCGAGCATGATTTTGTTGACCTTCACAACAATTTTCTCCTCGAACCTCCTTTACATGTTTGTTTCCAAGTCCGCGATCTTTCTCTTGAGGGCCTCCGTCTTTGAAGTGTCCTGGCTCTTCTTCGCCTGTTGCGACTCCTTGGTGCTAGGCTCAGCCAAGCAATAGGCGGAATGCTTACGACCTGCTCCGGCGTCGGTGACATGGCCTAAGTGTGGCCTCTTCAACGGCGGCTGCTCCTTTGCGATGTTTATGCCCCTTACATAAGAATTGTCCCATGGGACTTTGGCTACGGACGTCTGGGACGAGGAGCCGGAATTAGCTGCTTGTATTTGTGATAGCTGCAGAAGAGACAACATGATTTTTTTTAGAATTGTGTGCTACTAGCTTGCAATGGACTTAACAATCTTTTAAATTGCTTACCACTACTTTCTCGACTTCTGCCACCTTTGGGTCCATGCGCAAAACTACACCCTGCTCCACCTTGGGGTCCATGACGAGTTTCCCGGTTTCCATTTCTTTACAGTACCAGGACCTAACAAATGCCCTGAACTGCAGGTCCTCATACCTATCATAGGGGTTCTCGATGCCCTGCTCTATGTATGCCTGGCCCTCCATGTCCCATTTTGGCTTCTTGCCATCGTAACCACGACAACCGAGACGGTGGTGCCCAATGTTCTTCTCCGCGAGGTCCTTCCCCCATTTGCTTTGCGCCTTGGTGAAATCATTGGCTTCATTCGCAAGGAAGACCTTGAAGTCCTCTTCTGTCATCCTCGGAAAGTGGCTATGGACCTCTTCGAAAGGCTCATGATCAGCAATCATTTCCCTTAGCATGGTTTTATAACTGCTCAGGTGTTTGGTGAACCTAGTGAGGGCATATTTGTTCACAATATTCTTCTTGAGATCCTGGTTTCTGTACTCCGGAGGGAACTCGTACCATGTGTGCAGCCTCGAGATTAGCTGGATGCGCAGATGGTCCTTATTTTGGAGGTTCATCTCATTGACGTTGACGACATCACGAAGGATTGCTGCCAGCTGGAGGCCGTACCCCTTCAAGAAATTTAGTGGCTCCTTAGGAATACCACTAGTGGGGTCAACCAATGTGAATGTGTCTCACTTGGCGGCAACAAGGTTTGGGCGTCGCTTCTTCCGAACTCTTCTCTTCGCCTGGCTAGTTGACTCCGAGCCACCCGCGCCGGCGCCACTATCGGTGGCTTCCTAGTCGATGACCCTCCTCTCATCGTCATCACCAGCATCGTCATCATCATCATCACTAGGCCGATATTCACCATCTTCCTGCTGCAACTCCAGGTCCATGATCCTGTAGTGCTCTTCCATCTCTAATTGCCGAGAAGATGACCCGGCAACGTCGCCATCGACGTTCCGGTTTCCAGAACACGACATGGCTACACAAGAGATAAGATTTTTTAGCTAGAGACACAAATTTTCACGGCAAAAGTTTGGCATGACCTTTACTAAAAATGTTCAAGCGAGAGTGCCAGAAATTCACCGGAACGGAAGTTAATCAACATTCCGGCGAAACATTGGCACTCAATGTACCTGCACAACATACACATAGCTTCTGGTGCTCTTATGATAGAAATTCCTTTGGCACTGAATAAACACAAGCTCAGTTCCTAGTACCATGTTCCCAGTACAAAAAATTCACAGCTCAGTTCCCAGTACAAAAAATTCATAGCCCTGTACACAAACTATATATAGAATACACTAAAACCAGGACCATGTTCCCAGCTTACAATAACATAACAGAAACAATAATATTAACAGATAATATGAACTATGTGATACAAACAACTATATGATCATATTAACAGTAACCACTATTGACTTGGAAACATAGCAGCTCAGTTTCAGTGATACAAACAACTATGTGATCATATTAACAGGTAATATGAACAATGAGTAGCTATTTTATAGTTGGAACGTTCTATACCTTGAAAATGTAATCATAAACCCTAGGTAGCACATTACAGCAGAAAGTATGCAGAATAAAAGATGCTATGTTCACTTATGTTGCTGTTGTAAAATTAGTAGCTTTTTGTTTAGAACAGCAGCATTGCAGCTTGAATATGTGATTGAGTTTAATTATATTTGTAAGTAAACTGATTCTGTTGGCTAACAGCCTAACACACTATATTGCACTCCAGATCCTCTCATTTCTTACTCTAAGAAGCAAACATCTTAGAATGGAACCTATTAAGAATAAAACTAGATTTGTCACCTGGGATGGAACTAATCTTAGAAAGAAAAATAATATAGAAATAAACATCTCCTTTTGACATGCTTAATTCTAGCAACTCATCCACACCAGAATAGTTTCAATTTAAATGTGCAACCATGAATTACCAAAAAATATATGAGATTAATAGGTTAAGAAACTACACTTAAGGGCAACTGTGCCTATCCATGGTAAAAAAAATTGCAGACAATTTATATGAAGCTTCAGCCTTTTGTTTGAGTTCACAATAACATGCTAAAGTGAAACATGATGCGTTAGCTTGAGGATGTTGGCCAACAATTTTATTTTGCTAGCCATGCAACTGTTAAAAGAGAAAAACCTTCAAACTACTTTATTTACTGGAAAACTCCAGAATCAATGGTATTGTATTTGCATAGGCAAGTTAGTGTCAAAAGTTCATCTGAGAATGAAACTAGGAAGAGGTAAATTATCTTTTATTGACAAAGAAAAGATAACTGTCAAAAGTTCATCTGAGAATGAACTACATTTAGATTGTATATACTGATGGTTTACCAAATAAAGCTTAACAAAAAGCAAATAACTGAACTAAACCTCAATCTAAATTGTGTATACTCATGGTTTACCAAATAAATCTTAACAAAAAGGAAAAAGGCAAATGAAGTGAACCTAGGCTACAATTACCAGCATCATTCAAGGCAACATGTTTTTCAGAGGGAACACATTCTGACACTTGTAGAAACCTTGGTGACAATGGAGAAGGGTGAGAATTTGATATTATAAACAACACATATAAGTAGTCATATTGTGTTCATGAAAAGGTGCCGTACTCAATGAAGCATGTTTTCCTGCTTGTGACTACACTAGTACAATATATAAGATGAGCGTACTTTCCCAGTAAAAACTTGTGAAATAATTAAAGATAAGCTAGTCCATTATTAACTGAATTGTTGGTTTAAACATTTCTCTAACATAGTCACCTCTGCCACACAACATCATTATCTGAAGCTGAAATTTAGCATCACATCGCTGCAGCAAATTCAGGCTATTTACACACATCAAAAAAATTCACCCAATATGCGAATAAAGAAAGTTTTGCAGTATAAAACTAGCATCAGGTTCTTTTCTCTCTATATACAAGCTATAAAGGTCTTAACCCCTTTCCGAAGTAACCAAAAAATGGCAGAGGGTTAACTGAATTGTTGGTTTAAACATTTCTTTATAAGCGCATGTTGATCAAAACTTGTAGTAGGCATTTAGGATATACTAGTAAAAGGTTACCATCATATTGAGCACCTGGTTTAGTAGGGTCAGTACCGGTAGAGGAGCTTGGCAAGAAACCGACAGAGGAGCTTGGTCGTGGATGAGGTGGATGGCGGTGGAGCAGCTGCTCCTCCCCTGCGGCTGCGCCTCCTCCTTCTCCTCTTCACAGACGGCGTGCACCTGCTCCTCCCCTACAGTTGCGTCTGCTCCTTCTCCTCTTCATAGATGGCGTGCACCTGCTCCTCCCCTACGGCTGCGCCTCCTCCTTCTCTTCTTCACAGACGGCGTGCACCTGCTCCTCCCCTACGGCTGCGCCTCCTCCTTCTCCTCCTTCACAGACAGTGATGGAGGTAGTTGGTGTTGGGGTGGCGCTCCTTAACGGACGACAGTGGAGGCAGTTGGTGTTGGCGAGGAGAAGGGCGACGAGCGGCGCTAGGTGCGGACTAGCAGATGTGAGATTGGGGAGAGGGGAAGAGGAGGAGGGGAGGAGAAGGGGAGGAGGAGCAGAGGAGGAGTGGAGGGGGAGAAGAACGACGCTTACCTCGATGGCTTTTGATGGCTCGCAGGCAGGAGCGCATGGCAGCTCGCGGGCAGGGGCACGCGGCGTCTTCATGGGCTCCGGCACGCGTCTCCTTTGGCTCTGGCGACGGGGGATAGTAGGGGACGATTAGGGTTTGGGGATGGGGATCGAGGAAGGAGAGGGCCAACCGATATAGGGCAACCAGTTTTACCCCTGGCGAATAGAGTATCAGACCACCAATTCGCCAGAGATAACAACTATCCCAATGACATGTGGGCCCCCCTGTATTACCCCCGGCGAATTTTGTCCACGGTTCGCCGGGGATAATAAGACACTTGGAACCACCGGTTAGTTTATCCCTGGTGAATTTAGGGTGCAGTTCGCTAGGGATAAAATAACACGGTTGTTTCTTTTTGTTCTGTTTTTTGTGTTTCTTTGTTTTTTCTTTTTGCTTTATTTTGTGTTTTTTTTATGTTTGCTTTTTTTGTGTTTCTTTGTTTTTTCTTTTTGATTTTTTTGTGTTTCTTTGTTTTTTCTTTTGCTTTGTGACTAAGAAGTATGTAATAAATATATGGGCACAAGACAACAAAAATATAATTGATAAACTTAATCATATGTGTTGTAAACTTATACATCATTAATTGGAGATCGATACATATCATTAGCGTTTACATGCATCACACTCATCTTCGTCTCTGTGAATTGCCTTTCTTGGTCGTCGTTGTTGAATACTTGACCCCCATATCGTGACTCCTCCTAGTGTACGAACACTTGTCCTAGGTAGCATGGTCCTGCTTCTTCTTTTGGTGTATGTTGCATAGTCTTCATCGGATTCTTCCATCATTGGGTCTCCTACAAGGCCATCGAAGTCTTGCTCGTCGGCGACTCCATCCATTCCGACGAGGGCCCTTTTTCCACCCCTTGCAACAACACAACTAGGCATGGATGGGTCAGTTATGAAGAAGCATTGCTCCACATGCCTAGCCAGTACCCATGGCTCATTTTGCGTGGTGTGGTTCTTGGTCTTGGATTTGTTGGCTTTGGGCATACACATAGTGGTGAAATATTCGTCTTCTTTTGTGATGTTTGTAGCCCATCTGACAAGGAACATCGGAAGCTTCTCACCGATGTAGTCGAGCTCCCAGATTTCCTCGATCTTTCCATAGTATCTTTTCTTCTCTTCACCCGTGTAAGATACCATTGTTACAGACGAGTTCTGATAATTGCCTCCTTTGTCTCTTTCCTCCGTGTAGAATGTGTACCCGTTGATGTCGTATGCTTTATAAGTCATGAGGTTGGACGTGGGTCCATATGACAAGCCGAGTAACATTATGTCGCTCTCAGAGGTCATTGGCGGGGGATTGGCATCGATCTGGTCTTTGAACCAATACGCAAAAGAGGAGTTGTGTGCTATAAATATCTCTTCTTCCATCATTGGCTTGCGTGCACTGTTCTTGATCATGGTTTTGTGCTCTTCCACCCAAGGTTTGAGATCTTCAATGTGTTGTAGCGCTACTAAGTGGGCCCTATTGAAGTCGGCTCTCCGACAAGAGCAGTCCACATCCATTGCCCTCTTGCCAGTGTTGTGGCCTACTGCCTCAAACCTGCCAAGGTAATTGTTTGCGGGCAAACCAACCGGTGTGTTCTCCTCATTTAGATAGTTCTTGTAGAAAGAGATGCACTCTTCGGTGAGAAAGCCCTGGACGATGCTTCCATCTAGATGTGCCCTGTTACGAACATATGCTTTGATGATCCTGTTCATTCTTTCTAACGCCATCATGTTGTGCAAGAATGCAGGCCCGAGATCCTTGATATCATCCACAATATGGACCAGCAGATAGACCATGATGTCAAAGAATGCGGGCGGGAAGTACATCTCAAGCTCGTTTATGATGGTGACGATCTCTTCCTGTAGCCTCCCTAGTTTCTTCATGCTTATTGACTTTCGAGTGATGACATCAAAAAAGTGACAGAGGCTAGTCAGTGTTTGACGGACGTGCGGTTCCATTATCCCTCAGATTGCTACCAGAAGTATCTGCATCATCATGACGTGACAGTCATGAGAATTCATCCCGCTGAAGATTTTTTTGTTTGGGTCCAGGTATCTTCTTATGACCCCTACGTAGCCTAAGGGAAATCTGACTCCCAGGAGGCACTTGAACATCTGGTCTAGCTCGTTGGGACTTAGAGTGAAGCAGGAGGGGGCGAGGCTGCATGATTTACCCTTGCTGATCTCCTTCGCCGGCGGTAAGTTAAGCTCTTTCCTTATATTTAGGGCCACCAGGTCAATTCTCGCTTTTGGCCCAACTTAGGTCCTATCCGGCATGTTGAACAGAGTGTCGAGCAAGCTCTTGCACACATTCTTCGTGATGTGCATGACATCAAGGCAATGAGGCACACCGAGGATCTTCCAGTACAGCAAGTCCCAAAACACGGACCTCCTTTTCCATACACCCATGAGCGGTTCCACTTCAGCCTTGTTCCTCTTCTCTCCTTGCTTTCGCTTCTTTATTATCTTTCCCGGTGGAGGGCAATTTTTCCAATCTTTCAACAAAATATCAATCTCTACGCCGCTCCTCTTAGGTGGAGGTCCTTCGAGCTCATCTTTACCATTGATAAGATCTTCACGCCTTCTCCAGGGATCGTTCTTGGGTAACCACATTCGATGCCTCATGTAGACGGTTTTCGAAGATCTGGGATCCTTACCCAGCTGTAGAAATGGCGTCAATTCCATGCACCTCACACAAGCCTTGTGTCCATGGCACACCTGGCACGCAATATATCCATATCCAAGATAGTCCTGCACCGTCGTGAGCAGCGCGACTTTGAGATGGAAAGTTTCTTCCTTGTGGGCGTCCCATGTTTCTACCCCTTCCTCCCACAAGGTGTCTAGCTCTTCCTTCAACAACTCGAGATATAGGTTGATATCGCTCCCTGGCTGTGTTGGCCCTTGAATTAGCATACTCATGTGTATGTACTTCTTCTTCAGGCATAGCCAGGGGGATGTTGTACATCCATACAAACACCGGCCAGGTGATGTGCTTGCTGCTCTGGTTCCCAAACGGATTGAGTCCATTGGTACTCGCACCAAGCCCGATGTTCCTTGGATCTCTCCCAAATTCTTTGTAGTACTCCTCGTCTAATGCTCTCCACTGGCTTGCATCCGAAGGGTGCGTCAGCACTGGGTCTTCAACCCGTTTTGGATCAAGCAACACCGCTGCCTTTCTATGCACGTGCCAGAGCATGAGCTTTGCTTCCTTGGGGTCCGCAAAGTACCGCTGCAGATGGTGCCTTAGCGGGAAGTACCACACAACTTTTTGAGGAGTCTTTTTGGTCCCTCTCTTGTACCGATCAGCTTCGCACACTGGGCATGTGGTCTCGTCCGCGTGCTCATTCCGATAAATTATGCATTCGTTGACGCAGGCATGGTATTTTGTGTGGGGAAAATTGAGAGTGCACACGATTTTCATGGCCTCATTTAGACTACCGGCACACGTGTTATCTTTAGGAAAGCGCTTCTTTAGTCATCGGAAGAGGTCGTCCACGCTCGAGTCAGACCATCCGTGTCTTGCCTTCATCTCCAGAAGATCGAGACCTACTCTCAAGTGGTTCTCCTCAGGCTCGCGACCAGGTGCGTCGTACAATGGATTTCTCGAGTCTATCTCCAGTTGCGCCAGCTTAGATTTCCGTCTATCGCGAGCTCTCACTCCAGTCGATATGTTGTTCATAAGAAGTTCTTGAAATTGAGGGCCCCACATGCCTGCGGTTTGTGGGGTACTCCTGTCCTCGTCTTCTACATTTTCCACTTCTTCTTCTTCATTGTCGTGGGTGGCATCCTCTTCGTCGTCTTCATTGCCGTCTTCCTCATTTTCTGATCTCACCGCCCCATCTTGGTCATGATTATCATCTTGGTCATCATCACCTATCCACTGGGTGTGGTCCTCCATGAAATTAGACCTAAGCAGGTGCTCCTTCACCGTGCCTGAAGAGGGGGTGAACATGGACCCTAGTTTGCATCTTCGACACGGACACCTTATATACATGTCGTTATTTTGATGCATCTCAGCCGTCGTGAATTGCACATATCTATCCACGTCACTTTCTCTCATCGTGAACACCATTGTTGCCTGTTACAAGAGAATTGATTAAAACGATCGTCTCATTATCACGGAAAATTTTGGCAAGACCTTCCCTAAAAAGGTCATGTGGAGAGCCAGAAATTCGCCGGAATGGAAGTTAATCAACATTCCGGTAAAACATCGGCAACTCATTCTCATGCCATCATGTCTTTCTCTCTTGTTATGTATGTACCTATTAGATCAGTACGTATATTGACGCATCAACCATTCCTATGAAGTTCTAGATCTACATTTAGATCTACAAGCATGCATATATTTGGGAGAGATCTAATTTGGTAGAGGGTGCATGTGGGTAGGAAGAGATTGGCCAAGATACATCAAATATTGTTGGTTAAAATAGCTTAATTGGGAGGAGGAAAGTGGGGGAATGAGTTTGGAAGTGGTTTGGCTCGAGTTGCAATAGGCAATAAGTGAGGGAGGGAGATGGGTGGTGGTGATAGGTGAAGAGATTTGGCTGGAAATATCCCAGGTTATCGCTGGCGCATACATGCATATGCGCCGGGGGTAACACCCAGTATCGCCGGCGCATAGGTGTTTGTTCGCCGGGGATAAATGTTATCGCCGGCGAATAGGTTCTGTGTTCGCCAGGGGTAATCATCACCCTGGAAGGGGTGGCCCGAACCCACCTTATCCCCGACGCATATGTTCTCGATTTGCTAGTGGTAAGTCAACTATCCCCGGCGCACAGGGGCTATATGCGCCGGGGATAAATCTTCCTAATGGTCGTCTCACCCGTTGTGGGCCCGCCAGCCAATATCCCTGGCGAGTTGATCCTGTATGCGCCGGCGATAACTGCACATCACCAGCGAATACTAAAATATGCGCCAGGGGTAATTCCACTGGCGAATGTATTTCTGGTGCACCGACGATAGTCCTGTTGACTATAAGCAATTCTCTACTAGTGCACGTGGCCTCCCCTGTTTCAAATAGATTTAAATAGACTTCAAAATAGACAGAAACTTGTAAAATCCATATAAAATGTTCTGCTAATCCAAAAAATTCAAATTTGATATCAGTGGAATCCTAAGAAAGTGTAGAATCCAATTATGCAAAAATATAACATAGTTACTGTACAAAAAAATTGAACTTAATTTTAAATGGATTAAATTTTTTATTTGCACCAATTAATTCACAACTTTAGTTATGCACATCCAAAATTAATAAATTTGTAGTATCTAGAACCCTTTTAGAACCAGAAAACATCAAAGTTGATATGTGCATAAACTTGGTGCATTCAAATCACTACTTTGATCATAATTTGAGTTCTAAAAATGATTTTAGAATAAATCCAATTGCAATAGCCTTATCTTACAGTACTCTATCTAGTAGCACTACTATCCAAAATATTTGAATCACTTATCAGATATTCAAATTCAAATATGAGGATTTGAGTATTTTCATTATAGAATTATTTCTATAATTCCTTTCAATATGATTCCTCCTAAAAAAGTGAATCATATGACCATACCTATGTATCCCTATCATGTTGACTCTTGATCATGACACAATATCATGCCATCTTATTCTTGTGGACCTAGTTCATAATATTCAAATTACACTTGAGTAATTTGAGTAAATTGTGATATATCTCAATTAGGTTCTCCTTTGCTATTTGTGGTGATACACTCTATCCCATATCACACATATCTTAAACCATTCAAATCCAATATCATCTTTGAACCATAACCAAAACTAGTTTCAATTCTTCAAAGAAGAATTTAAACTTTGACATGGCCTAATCATGAGATTATAACCTTAGTTTAAGTTAATACTTTTGTCCAAGAAAATCTTGTGGCAAAGAAGCCACCATCATTCCAAATAACATTTATACATATTCAACCCCATGCCAACTTATTCTCATTGGTCTATATTGAACCATTCAATTTGCAAATGAGTTAATTGAGTAATTCAATATATCCCAAATACATACCAAATCCTATGTGTAACTTGTACTATTTTGAGTAAGTGTTGTCACACTTTTATTCAGTAGTATTCTAGTTGCACTATTCTATACTTATGTGAATCTATTCACATGAGCCCTTTCCAAATTCTATCCATGCTTATGTAAAGCATACATATTCTTTCCATTGTATCTTGGTGGATCATTTCTTTCTAATCATTTGACCTTGCCATCCAAACTCTTAAAGTCATACCTTGCAAGCCACAAGCCTCCTGCCATATCTTTCTTACATCAATTAATAAGAAAGCTAAAATGATAAATCAACACTTTCCAATTGTTTGCATTGCTTGATTTTGTTTGTATTGGATTGGTGTGTTTATGTTGTGTTATTTTCTACATTATAGTTTGGTTTGGAGTGCAACGCATTTTGTTGAGAGAAGTGAAGGAGCTTAAACTCCAAAAAGGCAAGTAACACACATGCTTCTACCCATTTTATATTATGCATTAGTGTTTTTATAGTAGTATGCATGATAGGTTAAGTAAAGATTTTGCAATGCTAGATCCTAGTAGTGTGTAGCCACCCCTTAAACCCAACTTGCTAGGATTGTTAGCATTACCTTGGAAAAATGATGCCATGCTTTGTAGATGAATTGTTCTAAAAATTTAGCTACAACCCCAATGAAACACCTGGGTGGAATTGGTATTGCTTGGTTTATGTTGAGTGCCTACCCAGGGCCACACACATGGCTATCAACCCAGGACTTGTGTGGTGGTTATCACCTGAAGTGCACTTGTGGACGGCCACCCAGGAACAAAGAGATTAATGTGTCTTCCGTGTTTTGGAGTACTTCTAGTGCAGCCTTATGATAATATGGGCTCTGTCTTGATTGAGTATGATGTGAGCGTTCAACTTGTTGCTTGACATCGGTTGTATTTGGGAACGGGTCTTGATAGTATGGTTGAATTCTCCTTCTGAAAGGACTCGTCTCATTCTTCTCTCTGGGTAGAATGAGTCTTAAGGTGAAAGTGCACAACCCCCGCAGGATGTAAAACTAATCGATCAGCCGTGTCCCCAGACAATTTGAGTCTCTAAACAAGGATGTACGGAAGAATCTCATCACCTTTTTGGAATGATTAAAAATTGGTTTAGAAACAATCTCAGGACAATGGCTACTTAGGGCCACACACCTGGCTATCAACCCAGGATTTGTGTGGTGGTTTTCACTTGAGGGTCATCCTGGTTGGTTACTCAGGGCCACATACCTGGCTGTCAACCCATGGTATGTGGTGGTTTTCACCTGAGGGTCTTCCCGGTTTATCCTGGTGGTTACTCAGGGCTACATACCTAGCTAGTATGTGGTGGTTTTCACCTGAGGGCCATCATGGTGTTTTAAAATACTTCTCAATGATTAAAATGTTTTGATTTGGAAAATATAGGATAAAATTGGCTTTATGCAATTTAGCCCAAAGCTCCACCAGCCAAATATCATGTAGAATAGTCTTTTCACAACATCCACCAAATACGTGTCATTTGCTAGTACATCATTGTACTGACCCCCATTCGTGGGGCTGCATATTCAAATGTGCAGGTTATTCTTAGGAGGAGTGATTTGATAGGATCTCAAGTCTACATTCCAACATGTCTGCCTGTGGCGCATGATGAACATGGAGGCTCACTACCACTTTATTTTCCGCTGTGTATGTGTTAGTTGAACTATGTTATTTGAGCTAGTCCATGCGACTATGCGAACTGATATGGTTTGAGACTTGTAACCTGATCTATGTTGTAACATTTGATACTATTGCAATGATTACTATAATTTGTACTGTGGTGCTATCAGTGATCCAGGGAATAGCACTTAACACAGGAGTTCTGCCTTTTTCAAAAGGTAGGATGTTAGAGATGTCCACTGGCTCAGCAGATTGCGTACTCACACCGGCCGCCGAGCACCGAGCGGAAGCACGCATCGCCTCTGCCTACGCGTGCTGTTCGGTGGCGAGAGCAGAGTGGATCGTCTATTGAGCCGCAGCAGGAATGGCTGATGTCCCATCCGCTGCACCTCCTCGACCGCTAGGCATAGCCCACGGTGGAAGAAGTGCGATCAGCAAAGATGATGAAGACGAATATGGCGCCCCCTACCTAGCGTGCTAGATGTCGTGTGGTTGTACACGGACACTGGGGGACACACCCCCTAGGTTGTTTGCCAATTAGCATGGATGAGACGCCTTCGTCACCACGGAGGGTGCGTAGAACACACACTTTTTTACCCTGGTTCAAGCCACGAGAAGGGATCTCGCGTAAAACCCTACATCCAGCTTGTCCGATTCTTTGTTGATGGAGATGCACGGTGGAGGGTGTACAGATCATCGGCGACCTAGAGGCTATACCTCTTAGCCACCAGACTTGGCTACTCTTGAGACTGGCATCTCTTTATCCTAGCTGCTCCGTGGTGAAGGAGCCAGAGCCTTTCTCTAAGCCTTCCTTAGCTAATCCAAAAGTGTCGGTCCTCTAGGACCCAGGCCAAGTCCTCCTTTTATAACTCAAGGGGATGCCACAATGGACGAGGTGCATGCGAGTCAAATGTCATGTAGTTTCGAGCGGTGGTGTAGCCTAGTGGAGCTACGAGCCCCGTTGTCCTCCATGCCGACTGGCACGACGCGCTGATGGGACGAGACCGGCCAGTCTTGTCAGTCTTTATCTTACCTAGCATAGGTAATGATGTCTCCTGCTTGGCCGCTGCAATGGGTTTCCAACGCGTGCTCTCATGCACGTTCTTGGGAAGGGACACGAGGACCCACCGCAGCGACTGCGCACCACGCACTGGTCTTCAATGATTCACGGGTATGACCCCGTGTCTTCTTGTCTGTTCCTTCCCTCTCGCCCAGGGGAAGGAGCCTTCTCTCATACAATTCTCTCCCTAGCAAGGGGGAGAGGCCTTGGGTTACACCTGCCAATGCCTTGCCAGAACGAGCCATGGCGCAGTACATCACCTTGCGGGGAGGTAGCCCCTCGGTGATACGGATCAACGTGATCCAAAGGGGTTTTTAGGCCCGATCTTTCACGGCGATCGATAGATAGCAGAAATACCCGACTAGATCAAGATCCAATCTTGCAAATCTAAAACAAAACCAATGTTGTGTAGATGAATCTACACCACAATCAGTCAGCAACTTCAATAAAGAAATCGCAAGCACGAAGGTTTTTAGACAGCTCCCTCAAAACTCGATACGGGTATCTACCCTGAAAAACACATCGTGTTCATAAACTTAAACATAACCTAATTTTACATGACCGCACGACTCCAATATATAGCTGGCCTACGGTTGGTAAGCAACCAAGACTAATTCGGGTTGCCCGATCTTCTCAGTGAGCCGATGTAGATGGATGATAACTTGGTGGATAATCTGTGAGACACACACGAACTCTCCGGCTGTTCCTCCGTTGCCAATGCAACAAATCTTCAACCCTATGGATAATCGAGACACCACACACCTGCGCACGTAGCCGCCGACCACGAAGCGGTTCTGCAATCTCCTAATTCCCAATGGAACAACAGATCACACTTGAATTCTCAGTAGCAAAACTCCAGATCGAAACAAACTTGGAGTGGGGTAGATATTCTGAGCGAAACACAGAGGAATATATGATTCAGAGGAAAGCTTACAAGCAATTTCGTTCTGATGTTTGGGATAATCTAAACGTAGTCTAAACGACACAAGGGGGCGCCCCAGGGGTACTTAAAGGGGTTGGGGCGTCCTGGGCAAAGATCTAGCCCAAAACCAACATAGTTTGGGCCCAAACGGACTCGGTTCGACTCAAACTAGTACATACCGACCCATACATGGGTTCGGCCTATTTTGGCATGCAGGCCATGAGTGTGGCACGCCTTAGACTCATAGAAATCGCGTCGAAGGCTGTCCTAGCGCGCCATCTCATACTCTCGCTCATGTAGACTTGATGTTCTGGTGATCTCCTGGTGCGTCTGCCTCCCTCTCCTCCCTCGCGCACTTGATCATCAAGTCTTGCTCATCTCGCTGCGACGCGTCTCCTCCTTGTGCAATGCTTGTGTTATCAATAAACCTAATCATACATAGATGCATAGAGTTAGGTAGTATAAAGCTCTCATTAAATAAAACATCAGGTTCAATTAACATGACTACCTGGGCGTCTAGCCTTCCTGAGCTCGGCTAATGATTGCAAATTCATGCATGACCCAAATCTTCTCTAGTCCCGATCTCATGTATAAAATATAAATGAATTTACTAATATGTTTAATTTCAATTACTTCATGTTCTAGGTAATGATCTGATTTTGTATCTAGTAATTCCCATATGAACTTTATTAATATCTATGATATTTTTGAAATTCATATGGACATGGTTTTGCCGGTGAATTTCTCTTTTCTTATTCTTGTACCTCTTCATGTAATTTGCATCGTGTGCATTGTATATGATGCATCCTGGCATTAAGTAGATCTTGGTGATATTACTATTTCATACTTAGTCCATCCGTACGCCCGCTATACAGGCTTGCCTTGGTCTCGCATAGACTAGAAGGCATAAATTCCTCCTCAAATATGTTAAGTTGTTTGCTTCCAGCAATGTGTGGCCTCCTTCCGCCATTTCATCTATCTGTTAGCAAATCGTCAAAGCCGGAAAAACTTCATGTGGTGCCTCCCGTCTTCAAATACAAGCTGCGCATATAGGAGAGCAGGTCAATTGAAAGTTCATGCACGTTATTTAATTAGCTGCACCAATGAAATTTAGCCAGAACCCCGAATCTACTTCATCCAATGGCTTGAGTCTACACGCATGATCTAGAAATAATCAAGCCCAGCTCATGCAAACTATAGTCGCATGGTGGATCACAAAATCGTCAAACTGCCATTGGGCATCCCACCTGCCTTTGCCTCTTTGTGTCGCCATCAATCCCAACCTCCTCATGACCTCTTTGTGATGGTCGAAGGGCTTGATGTGGGTTTAGCCGCTCAGGTCACCTTGTGTGATCATCAGCTTTCTTGCCGCGATAGCGCCATCGTTTCCTCGAGCGGGTAAACCTTTTGTGATGGTGGCAGAGCTCTATGTAGATCCACACAATGACTGCTGAGATTGTTGCTGCATGCCCTTCGGTTCCATCGTATGCAACTTGCCGTTTGAAATTGCTGACATGTTTTATCTGAGCAAAGCACCGCGAAGCATGCCGAACAAAACGTGTTCATCCTTGCGTTGTTGTTTCCATCGCCTACTCATGGTGGTGGTCGGACGCCAATTGATTCGACTTCATTGTTATACCTCAAGAGTCGATACGTTGAGCCAACCCTAATTGCAATGAAACAATGGCTCGCTGCTAGGTTGTTTATCATTGCCGCTGGTGTGAAGGTCATTGACTCCCCGCGAGAGACTATATCTCTAGCCGATAATTTATTTTTCCATTTTCCTAGTCGATCTCTCTTTGTACGTATATATGTAGAACTCTAGATAGGAGATAAACCACTAGTGGGGATAGGGCCTCTAGTTCCGGCCCGTAACGGCCTTTAGTCCCGGTTTGCAAACCGGGACTCCAAAGGCGGCACTAAAGGCTAAACCTTTAGTCCCGACCCTGTTACCAGCCGGGACTAGAGGGCCTCCACGTGGGCGCCTCGGAGCGAAGCAGGGACAGACCCTTTAGTCCCGGTTTGTAACACGGACCGGGACTAAAGGGCCTCTACAGATTTTGTTTTTGTTTTAGGGTTTTAGGGTTTAGGTGTTCTGGGGAATTATTTTTGTTGTATTTTATTTTATTTCTTTCTTCATTTTAAAAACACTTTTCATATAATTCTACGCATACATGTTAGTGCATATATATGTAAGATAACTTATCTTACGATCGAGTATATATATGCAATTATATGGAGATCACAATTACCGGGACTAGAGCCCGTCTATTCGATTACATGGACCAACATTAGTAATGGCTCCTAGCTATACTAAATCTTCCTTTATCATCTACAGCTTATGTCCTAAAAAAGGCCGCTAGCTCCTCTGCAACAGCGATCGCGCGTTGCTCTGGTAGGTACTTCTCCCGCATGACCGTGAACTATATAAGAAAAGAAGATCAATATGAATGTCAATCATGATAACAAAGAATGACGGGTAAAAATAGAGGTGTGAATGTTTATTGCTTACGTCGTATCTGTAATCCTTGTGCTCAGAGGTAAATGTGCGAATGAACTCGCAAACGTAGTATCCACATAGATGTGTCCCCTGTGGCTGCTGGTCGCACTTTACGAGAATAGAATATAATCAAAATAATAATCTAGCATCATAAATGTATTAAAAATAGAAGTATCTCGTACTACTTACCTGAGCCGCTCTAAAGGTCAGCTTCTCATGAGAGATACCGTTAGTCACGCACTTGAAATCGCTTTCAAACCCTGTCCGACAAGGAAAATGATTTGCTAAGTTTTTCATTACTTGATATCTCAGAAAATCATCGAAAGAGACCGATATAGCGCAAGAATGATTGAAATTACCCTTGGAGCATGTCCTGCAGGCTTTGGAACTGTTCCATGTTTCTCGATAATGGGTCGAAGACATCAACCCTTCCCTTATCAATTTGAATGTCCAACAGAATCCAGAGGTAGCTGCACATGTATATATATATATATATATATATATCAACGCGGATTTGCTACCACCGGTGGTAGCTACGCACCCTTAATCTACCGTAGGATCGGTCCTAGGATCAATCTGCACCATACACGAACTTAACGGTTCAAAGTGGCTGCTAACGCCGTTGCTAATTCCAACCTCCCCCCGCACGATCTCTCGCCCCACACGGCCCGCAGCCCCGTACCTATCCCCACCAGGGGCACAACCAGGATGGTGGTCGTCCTCGATTTCAATTTGGGTGGCCGCCGATGGCGTCGAGCTGCCGACCTCTGGGTGCCCCTCCTCTGTATCCGTCGGGTGGCGCCAGCGGGGGAAGTAGTAGGCGCGGCCGCGCGGCGGCCACTCCAGCACCTCATGCAGGCCAGAGGGGCGGGGGAGGAAGCTGGAGGGGACGGAGGACGGCTTCCGGCGCGGGAGGTGCTGCAGGCCAGAGGGCATGCGGCCGGTCGATCTTCGCCGCCTCGCAGGAGGCACGGGAGGTCAAGGAGCCACCGCCCCTCCTCCTTGCTTGGAGCGCGCAGCTGGCCATGGAGTTCAGTGCGGCGGCCATGTCGTCTTCCTCGATGAGCCAGCAGATGGGGAGGAGGTGAGGAGGCGCACGGAGTGGCAGCCAGGGAAGAGAGCTCGCCGGCAGGGCCGGTGCGTGGCGTGGCACTCTTCCGTGCCGCTGGATTCGGGAGCGGGGTGCGCGGTGGTCTCCAGGAATCGAGGGCCGCACTCTGGTTTCTGGTGGGCGACGCGGTGAGGGGATTGGCGGCGGGTGGTATCCTGGCCGACAGTGGTGGTGGCCTCCCAGCCGACGGCGGCGGTGGCCTCCCAGGCGACAACCTCGATTTGGCCCCCTCCACCGCTGGAGCTCCCAGCTCGATTTGGCCGACGGGGCACCACACGGCCCTGCCTCCTGCGTGCGAGCCGCGCACACGCCGGCGCTAGTGGAGCCGGAATGATGGTGTGGTGCAGCGTGTGGCTGGCTCGCACGCAGGGATGGAGGGGCCTAGTTGGCGCGTGGGGAGGAAGGGGTCGGCCGGCCGACGACGCGTTGTTGGAACCTGGGCCCGGAGAAGCACGGTTGGAACTCGGGATCTGGGACCTCCCTCGGCTCCGCGGTTGGGGTTACTGTGGCTGCACGACAGCCACCGGGATGGATCTGAGGCGGGGAGCATGAGGATGCGGTGGGCGCACGGTGGGCAGGGCGTGCGGGGAGGCGCCGGAGGAACCGCCAGTGGAGACGGGGCTGCAGCCAGCAGGTCCCCGCTGGTGACGCCAGTATGCAGGTCTCCTCCGGCTGGGTGAGTTGAGCGGCGGAGGTAGGAGGGGTTCGGGGAGGAAGATGCTAGGTACCATTCGGGTCCGACTGTAACGGATATGGAAGGACGTTAGGGTGGATAGCTACCACCGGTGGTAGCAGGCTATTTTGCATATATATATATATATATATATATATATATATATATATATGTCAATAACTTATCAATTACACTTATAAGTGAATGGATACAACAGAGTAAGATCCTCACTTGAAGTTGTATGGAAACAGTATGTGGTCACAGAAATTTTGATCCGTTAGAAATCTTAGAAGGTTTTCCTCTGTCTCATTGGGCTTATCAGTTAGCGTCTTTATATGTATTTTATCTCGGTCAATAAACCCAATATTTATGATGTTCCTACTTTTACAGACCAGGATCTTCATTCTGCATAATAGAGTACAAAAGGATATAGTGAGGATAATTACATGCAATGAATTAAAATAACTGAACAAGTTATATGTAGACAATGAATTAAAAAACTTATAGACAATAGCAACTCATGAGAGATTTGTTGAGGGCGTCGTAATTGTACATCTGGAAGAGTTCGTCAAAGCCGACATGGATCTCTTTGGGACGGTCGTAGTATTCCCGTGGGACACGCGCCACGATCATTATTCTCCCATTCTTTGCTTCATTCATGTACCATGTATGCAAGTAACGCATATTTGTTGGGAGATCTTCCAACCTTTCTTTGCTGACCAAAGGCCCTCCCATGACAAATTTAGACTTAAGGGCTACAACAGCCTTGGGAAACCTCTCGTCTTGGGAAGCTAGAACGTCTTCAACACTCATACCCCTTTCAACCGCCCACTTCTCTGCTATTTCCAAATTTTGCCCCTGCACCAGAGAGGGAACATTCTCGGATAACACCCTGAGGAGTGGGATCGATTGTTTGGCCTGTTGTCCAAGCTGAGGAACGTCTGATCTTTTTTTGCTTGTACTTGTACTTGATTTGCTCCCACTTGCACTTGCACGTGATCTGCTCTTTTTCCCTTCCTTCTGCAATGTGCGTAGATAGTCATCAGGCTTATGGTGCAAGTCATACTGCGATGGAAGGGTCAGTAAGTATTTTGCATATCCTTTTTGCTTCTCGGTGTATTCCGGGCGGGGCTCAGGTTCCTTCTTTTTCATCTGCGCATCATAATGTTCCTTTGCGATCCTGGCGTTTTCCTCGGGGGTACGATCATAAGGTCTGATGGGAAGATTAGCATGAGGTACCTTTGGGAGGGGCGACAGTTTGCGCTTTGGGGGGCTCCGTCGCTTAGAACTCATTGACAGAGCGTTCTTGCTGGCACGATTCCGCTTAGTATCCTTAGCGGCCGGCGGCGGAGATGGCTGACCCAAGTCCGGCGGCGGTGATCGAGATGGACTCGTGTTGTGGTGGCCATAGTCATGTGGAGGGCTTGGAGGTGATGGAGGTGTAGGTAACCTGCGACGACTCGGATGCGGTGTTGTCCTTGGGGCCAAGCCTGGAAGCTTGATGTAGTTTTTGTCCCATAGAATGACTCCGCCCAGTACTTCTCTGAGTGTCCTCTCATCTTCGGGTCCAGCGATGTCAAGCTCCATATCATGAAACTCCGGCACGATTTCATCCACCCCGACTTTAGCATAGCCAGCTGGAATCTCACGGCCATGCCAGCGTACATCAGGGCCAGAAGGTAAAGCTTGTCCGACGGCCACCTTCATGGATATGTTCTTCATTCTCTGATGGAGTCCACATGATGTTGACTCCTTGATTCCATCCACGAGGTAGCCGGGACCGCCCTCTATCATTCATCGTGCATCATCAGTCGGGGCCTCAGATTCAGCCACGCTGCTTTTCCGCTTAGTGGACCGGCGGTAATATCGAGTGCAGGATCTTGCTGGCGCACTACTCCTCTAAGTTCATCAATTTGCGGCTGTTGCTCGTTAATTCTGGCAAGCAACTGGTTGAACTTGTCATTTTCCTCATCCTGCTGTCGCTTCTTTGCTCTTGCTCGGCTTCTGTAAGTCTCTTGGTCTTTGGCAAACCCAAGCCACCACGGGTAAGAAGGACCAAAGCCTCGCGTTCGTCCTCCGTGTTCGTCATTCCCGAGGACCAGTGTGAGCAAGTCTTTCTCTCTATCTAGAGTGAACTATCTTTTTCCCTCTTTAATTTCTTTCACTATTTTTTTCCAATTTTCCCTGGGTATCCTAAGACCGTCACTGCAGATAAGGTCCCCTGTTAGTTCATCGTACGAACCACCATGCGCAAGGAACCAATTTTTTTCTCTCATTTCCCACTCATCATGGATGGGTTCAGATGTGATCCCTTTAGCAATCATCTCTTGCTCTTTCTTATCCCACTTTGGGATGGCAGTCTCGTAGCCCCCTGGCCCTAGCTTGTGGTGATATTTGTTCTTGTCGGCATTTTTCTTGTTCTTTTCTGATAATGCCTTGGCATCTTCTGACTCCTTGTACTCCTGAAATGCCTTCCAGTGATTCGCCTGCTTCGCTAGATACCCTTCGAATACTGGCACTTTCTTTGTCTTCAGAGAGTTTTTCCATAATTTCTTCTTCCACACCCAGAACAGTTCGACCATCTTCTTTAGAGTCCACTGCTTGACTTTGGCCCTCAGTTGTCTTGCGGTGTCTTCATTCTCACATTCTGGCAGGTTGAAATGTGCCATGAGATCATTCCAAAGACTCTCTTTGTACCTTTCGGCGACATACTCACTATCATCTGCCCCTTTGCGCTTGTTCCACTCCCGAACGCTAATCGGGACGTGATCCCTAACCAGAACTCCGCATTGCTTCTTGAATATGTCGGCAACCTTCTTAGGAAGCTTGGGTTCGCCCGTAGGCAATATGACCTCAAAGGTGTAATGCGTTCGTGCATCCAACTTTTTGGTCGGGCCTCGTTTCGTAGCTTTGCTCGATGTGGAGGCCTAAGAGGAGAAACATGCGTCAATGTATATGTATACAATATACAGCTGATATCTACGCACGCGTCTGTTCTTGTAGACAATGTTGGGCCTCCAAGTGCAGAGGTTTGTAGAACAGCAACAAGTTTCCCTTAAGTTTATCACCCAAGGTTTATCGAACTCAGGGAGCAAGAGGTCAAAGCTATCCCTCTCAAACAACCCTGCAATTACGATACAGAAAGTCTCTTGTGTTCCCAACACACCCAATACACTTGTCAGATGTATAGGTGCACTAGTTCGGTGAAGAGATAGTGAAATACAAGTAGTAGTGATGATTATAAGTAGTAACTGTAATATGAAATAAGTATCGCTGTGAGCAAACATGTAACAAAACTGAATGTAAACGGTGTGCAAAGCTTGGAAAAAGGCCTAGGGATCATACTTTCACTAGTGGACACACTCTCAACAAATATAACATAATTGAACCAATAGATACTATCATCAATATGCAACTCAAAACAATTCTCCAATGGAAAACATACACTAATCATGCGTAGCGCTACGAAGCACTCCTCAAAGTCCGTATGTACCCAAACTAGATTGTCCCACACTATCACCGTGAACGCACTAGATGGTTCCAACAAACACCAACAATTCAAAGAGACATTAACCAAAAAGATACACATGATGCGCACACTAGTCACCTTCACACCATGATACAAGGTATCTCAGGAGATTACAAATATAAAGCACGGGAGTAGCATAATATCTGAATAATAACATCTACCAATTCAACTAGATACAAAGCTCATAATCACATAAAGATCACATCATGGGAGAGAGAGGTGAACCACATAGCTACCGGTAGAGCCCTCAGCCCCGGGGGAGAACTACTCCCTCCTCATCATAGGAGACAGCAAGGTTGATGGAGATGGCAGTGAGGTCGATGGAGACGGCGGAGACGGCGATGGAGACCGATGGAGATGGCTCCGGGGGCACTTCCCTGTCCCGACAGGGTGCCAGAACAGAGACTTCTGTCCCCTGAAATTCATCTTCGATGGCGGAGGAGCTGCGGAACTATTCTGGGAAAAAGGCCGATTCCTCTAGGGTTTTCCGTCCCGAGGCTTCTTATAGGCGAAGGGGCGTCGTCAGGAGGCGACCAGGGTGGCCTCACAATAGGTGGGCGCGACCAGGGGCTGGGCCGCGCCCCCCTATTGTGTGGGCAGCCCCTGGCCCCTCTCCGGCTCCCGTTTGGTCCTAGTCCTTCGTCCGGGAAAAATAAGACTTCTGGAACTTGTTTCGTCCAATTCTGATAATATTTCCTGTGTAGCTTTTCTGAAACACAAAAACAATAGAAAACAGGGAACTGGCACTGTGGCATCTTGTTAGTAGGTTAGTTCCGGAAATCACATAAAAATGCCACGAAGTGTAACGAAACACAAGGCAAATAGTGTAAAAACAAGCATGGAGCTTCAAAAATTATAGATACGTTTGAGACGTATCAACATCCCCAAGCTTAACTCCTGCTCGTCCTCGTGTAGGTAAGTGATAAAAAAAGAATAATTTTTGAGGTGACATGCACCTACACAATCTTGACCATATATGTAAGCGTTGTGCGCTGGGATCAAAAGAACTTAAAACATGGGCATGAAAGATATAGTCTTGATAGAAGAAACTTAGCAACCATGTTATAACATGCAAAAGAACACAAATGAAAGATCATGAAAATGAAACAATGAAAGTCAAATGTGTTCAAATCATATGGAAAAACATAGCAAATGGTTTTCAGCTTGTCCTTCATGAGAGAGCAAAACATAAATGCATAGGACACCTTCAAGTTTAAGAGGGCGACTAGATACAAATAATTTAAGAACAAGTGAAACCAACATCATGAATCAGTCAATGAAAACTTTGGGACAATGCACATTATACTCAGAATGACAACTATGCTCTCTTAGACGGTACATAAAGATAGAAGGTGGTGACTTAACATAAAAGTAAAAGAAAGGCCCTACGCAGAGGGAAGCAGTGATTGCAAGTTTTATAAACCTTCAAAAATTATGGTACTTACTAGCTTTGAGCTCTCATTGCCCCCATCATAGGCATCTTGAATGGTTAGAGTTAATGCGAGTACAATTATGAAGCATATGCTTGACAAATCATAAGTTGAAAACCTCGTGTCCCGTGAAGTACGAATACCCAAACCTCATGCTACTCGACTTAGAGTCCCAAGCAGGCTCTTGTCATTGTACATATATATGTATCATCGAGAACCGCCAACGAGGTACCTCCTGCCCGATGACATGGAACAAGCCCACATCAAAATGACAAGACAAACAGACAATGAACTCCTCGACATCTCTTTTATTTACCATTGGTATAGCTTTTTATTGTGAGATGCGTCGTCGAATGTCCACTATGGGCATGCTGTAAATTTCCACCATGAATGATGCGTGGCTTAGATTAGTGGCCCAGGCATTTCCCTAACACATATAAGAACTCCATGATCCCACAAGATTCCCAACTTATTTCACATTGCGAGTATCCATTAACAAAAGATCACGATATCAACTCAAATGAAAGAAGTGCAATGTTGAAAGCTTGCCCCATGACGGCATGGCTGGGCTAATTTCCAACTTACAACTTGCAAGCATAACAACTCAACATAAGAGAGCCACAATGTCAAAATTTTAAAACGAGAAAAGTAAAGTGTGCCATCAGGTTCGTGAGAGCTTTACTGACCAATTTTCGCATAACACCAAAAAGAGTTTAATTTGAAGGATAGATAAAAGCAAGTCAAATGTACTTTGAAATAGCAAATTGCAAATAGGTATGTATGGTGGACACATTAGAACAACTTGGTTTTTAGGAGTTGGATGCACGAGTAGTGTGTTGGAATTATGCCCTAGAGGCAATAATAAAGATGTTATTATTATAATTCTTGTTTATGATAATGTTTATATTCCATGCTAGAATTGTATTAAGCGGAAACTTTAATACTTGTGTGGTTTATGAACAACACCGTGTCCCTAGTACGCCTCTATGGACTAGCTCATTGATTAATGATGGTTAAGGTTTCCTAACCATAGACATGTGTTGTCAATTAATAATGAGATCATATCATTAGGAGAATGATATAATGGACAGACCCAAATAAAGCAGAGCAATTAGATCGTGTTATCGTGTTCATCTTTGCGAAGCTTTTCCTATGTCATGTATTGTATTCCTTAGACCATGAGATAATACAACTCCCTAGTATCGGAAGAAAGCTTTGAAGTCATCAAACGTCATCCTATGTGAGGGTGATAATAAAGGTGTCTCTCAGGTGATCGAAAAGTACTTGTTGGGTTGTATGTATCGAGATGGAATTTGTCCCTCCCAAGTCGGAGAGATATACTTCGGGCCCACTCGGTAATCGATATCAACACCGCTTGCAAGCACGTGATTAAAGAGTTAATCACAAAGTGATATCGGATTACGGAACGAGTAAAGTACTTGCTGTGAACGAGATTGAACTAGGTATGCCGATACCGACGATCGAATCTCGGGCGAGTAAAATATCACGAGACGAAGGGAATACAAATACGGGATTGATTGAATCCTGACATCGTGGTTCATCTGATATGATCATCGCTGAGTGCGTGGGAGTCAATATGGATTTCCAGATCCCGCTATTGATTATTGATAGAGATCATGTCCGCGTATTCTCGAACCCGTAGGGTCACACACTTAACGCAAATCAACGCTAGGGTAGTCTCAGGGATGTATGTGAAACTGTTTCAGAGAAATACGGAATTGTTCCAGGTGGAAATTAGTATTTATTAATTGTATGAATTAATAGATATTAAATACTATTTATTTAGTAGAAATAAATAGAAAGAAAAAAAAAGGAGAGCTGCAGCGCGGCCAGGGAATCGTTGCATACGATAACGTGGCCTGGAGCTGCCTCGTGCGCGGGCTGGTTGCTGCCTCGTGCGTGCGCACCGCGCGCTGGGCCAGCTGGTGCACGGCTGTTCGCTGGCCGAGCAATCAAAGTTTGATACGATCAAAAACTTGTATCGTGCACGGCTGGTATTCGATCCGGTTCCGGCGACGTACGCAGCCAACAGCGCAGGTACGCGCTTATAAAAGAAACGCGCGCGCAGCCGGTTTGTGAGTAGAAAAACTAGTTCTCTGCGAAGCCGCTGCCCGCTTTCTGAAGCCTTCTTTTTCCGTTCTTCTTCCACCACGCAAACAGGCGAAGCCCTGTCGGCGTATACTCTCCACCATAGACACCACGCCGTCGTGTTGTCGATCCCAACTACCACTCCACCATATCTCGCTGGACCGGGAAGGCGGAGTCGTTGGTGCGCTGTACGTGTGCAACTCTCGGAGGCGCCGCCACTTGCGGCGTAGGATCGGATCGGATCGTGAGGAGGAGAAGGCTAGTACGACTACGTCAACCACGTTCTCTTGAATGTTACCGCTGTGCGAATCTTCAAGGGTATGAAGATCTCATCTACCTCTCTTGTTGATTACATCTCCTAGATTAGATCTTGGCTTTCTTGTTCGTTGCGTAGGAAAATTTTTTGTTTACTATGCTACGAAACCCTTCAGTGGTATCAGAGCTAGATCTATGCGTAGATGTGTTTCACGAGTAGAACGCAACATGTTTGTTGCGGGCGTTGATGTTTTCTGTTGCAAACCTTCTTGTTGTGTATTTCTTATGGCGCGGTATAGTGAGATCGAAGCGGTCCAAGCCAACTTTACGCGACCGCGTTCGCGAGACCGGCTCCGCACTTGACGTGTGGCTTGTTCCATACATGCGGCTGGTGGATGCCAGTTTCTCTCACTATAGTAGTCATGGGACTTACATCGGATGTTAGCAACCATAATATCACCGTTGTGGCTTTTCGTAGGTAAGAATCGTTCTTAGCTTGCTACTCCCATAAGCCACGTAAAACATGCAACAACAAAGTAGAGGCGTCTAACTTGTTTTTGCAGGGAGTGTTTTGTGATATGGTATGGCCCAAGACATGATGAGTATGAATTGAGTTGTATGCAATGATCATGTTTTGTAATCTTTCACGACTTGCATGTCGATGAGTTCACAACCGGCTGGAGCCATATGGTTGTCTTTATAATTGTGTATGACCTGCGTGTCAACTTCTTATACGCCATGTAGTAGCTTTACTTTATCGCTAAATAGTTAGCAATAGTTGTAGTTGCTATTCGTGGTGGAGGCAATCATGGTGGAGTGATGGAGATCATGCCGGTGCGCACAAGATGGAGATCATGGCGCAGAGATTGGCTATACCATGTCACATAAAATTATATGCATGTGATGTTTATCCTTTTATGTATCTTATTATGCTTAGATCGCGACGGTAGCATTATAAGATGATTCCTCACTTAAAGATCAAGATAAAATTGTGTTCTCCCCTCGTATGCGCCGTTGCGAAAGTTCGTCGTTTTCAAGCACCTCGTGATGATCGGGTGCTATAAACTCTACGTTCACATACAACGGGTGCAAGCCAGTTTTGCACACGCGGAAATACTTGGGTTTGACTTGACGAGCCTAGCATGTACAGACATGGCCTCGGAACACACGAACCGAAAGGTTAAACATGAGTCATATGAATGATATGATCGACACTGAGTTGTCCACCATTGAAACCACATCTCTTCTCGTGAAGATCGGATTAGGTGTGGTGAATTTGGATCGTGTTCACTAAACAACTTGAGGGATGTTGAATTTAGTGGGAGTTCATCTAGTAATTTGATTAAGTTGAACTAGTTATCATGAACATAGTCTAAAAATTGTACTTGCAATGTTGTAGATCAAATGGCTAAGTCCAACTTCAACTTCAACGTGTTTGCTGAGAAAGAAAAGCTTAAGAACAATGGGTCTAACTTCACCAACTGGTTCCGCAATCTGAGAATCATACTCGCTGGCGGACAAAAAGCCTATGTACTTGACAAAGCGCTAGGTGACACCCCTGCTGCAACTGCGAAAACTGAAGAACTTGCTGACTTCAATGCTCGTAGAGATGATTGTGATGTGATTATGAGTACCATGCTGTTTTCTATGGAACCGGAACTTCAAAATCGTTTTGAGAAGTACCGCGGGCCTTATGAGATACTTGAGGAACTGAAAACCATGTTTCAGACTCAAGCCCGTTCTGAGAGATATGAGATCTCTGAGAAGTTCTTTAACTGCAAGATGGAGGAAGGGAGTTCCGTTAGTGAGCACGCCATTAAGATGTCGGGCTACACTCAACGCCTTGAGCAACTGGACTGCAAGATTCCAGAGGAGCTCAAGATTGACAGAGTTCTGCAATCACTCCCTCCTAGCTACAAAGGTTTTGTAGTTACTCATAATCAAATTGGTTCCACTGATACGATCACTGAGCTCTTCGCTAAGCTGAAAGCTGCGGAGGTGGATATCAAGAAAGACAATCATGTGTTGATGGTCAACAAGACCACTAGCTTTAAGAAAGCTAAAGGTGCAAAGGGATCTTTCAAGAAAGGCAAAGGCAAGCACGTTGCCCCTGCTGAGAAGAAGCTCAAGTCTGGACCTAAGCCGGACACTGAGTGCTTCTATTGCAAGGTCAAGGGTCACTGGAAGCGCAACTGTCCGAAGTACTTAGCGGACAAGAAGGCTGGCACCATCAAAGGTATATTTGATATACATGTTATTGATGTCTACCTTACTAGCGCTCGTTGTAGTGCCTGGGTATATGATACTGGTTCAGTTGCTAATATTTGTAACTCGAAACAGGAGCTACAGAATAGACGGCGGCTAGCAAGGGATGAGGTGACGATGCGCGTTGGCAATGGATCAAAAGTTGATGTGATGGCCGTCGGCACGCTCTCCTTAGTTTTACCTTCGGGATTAGTTTTAAACCTTAATGAGTGTTATTATGTGCCTGCGTTGAGCATGAACATTATATCTGGATCATGTTTATTGCAAGACGGTTATTCATTTAAATCTGAGAATAATGGTTGTTCCATTTATATGAATAACATCTTTTATGGTCATGCACCTGTTGTGAATGGTTTATTTCTTCTGAATCTCGAAAGCAATGAAACACACATCCATAACATTGAGGCTAAAAGATGCAAAGTAGATAGTGATAATCCAACTTATTTGTGGCACTGCCGTCTAGGTCATATTGGTGTAAAACGCATGAAGAAACTCCATTCTGATGGACTTTTGGAGTCTCTTGATTTTGAATCATTTGACACGTGCGAACCATGCCTCATGGGCAAGATGATCAAAACCCCGTTCTCCGGTATAATGGAGCGAGCAACGGACTTGTTGGAAATCATACATACCGATGTGTGCGGACCAATGAGTATTTCGACGCGCGGTGGATATCGCTATTTTCTCACTTTTACTGATGATTTAAGTAGATATGGGTATATCTATTTAATGAAACATAAATCTGAAACATTTGAAAAGTTCAAAGAATTTCAGAACGAAGTGGAAAACCATCGTAACAGGAAAATTAAATTTCTGCGATCCGATCGTGGAGGTGAGTATTTGAGTTATGATTTTCTCACGCATCTTAAAGCAAGCGGAATCGTTTCGCAACTCACGCCACCCGGAACACCACAGCGCAATGGTGTGTCTGAACGCCGGAATCGAACTCTATTAGATATGGTGCGATCAATGATGTCTCTTACAGATTTGCCGTTATCATTTTGGGGTTATGCATTAGAAACCGCTGCATTCACTTTAAATAGGGCACCATCTAAATCCGTTGAGACGACACCGTATGAACTATGGTTTGGTGCTAAACCTAAGTTGTCGTTTCTTAAAGTTTGGGGATGCGAAGCTTACGTCAAGAAGTTGATGCCGGACAAGCTCGAACCCAAAGCGGAGAAATGCGTCTTCATAGGATACCCTAAGGAAACGATTGGGTATACCTTCTACCACAGATCCGAAGGCAAAGTGTTTGTTGCTAAGAACGGATCCTTTCTTGAGAAGGAGTTTCTCTCGAAAGAAGTGAGTGGGAGGAAGGTAGAGCTAGACGAGGTTATTGAACCTTCTCTCGAGTTGGAGAGTAGCGCAGCACCAGAAATTGTTCTGGCGCCACCTGCATCAACAAAAGAGGAAGCTAATGATAAAGATCATGAAACTTCGAACGATGCTACTACTGAACTTCGCAGGTCGACAAGGTCACGTGCCACTCCTGAATGGTACGGCAACCCTGTCTTAACCGTCTTGTTGTTAGACAACAGCGAACCTGCGAACTATGAGGAAGCGATGATGAGCCCAGACTCTGAGAAATGGCTAGAGGCCATGAAATCCGAATTGGGATCCATGAGCGAAAACCAAGTGTGGACTTTGGTGGACCCTCCTAGCGACCGTAAGGCCATTGAGTGCAAATGGATTTTCAAGAAGAAAACGGACACGGATGGTAATGTTACTGTCTATAAAGCTCGGCTTGTCGCAAAAGGTTTTCGGCAAGTTCAAGGTGTTGACTACGATGAGACTTTCTCTCCCGTAGCGATGTTTAAGTCCATTCGGATTTTATTAGCAATTGCTGCGTTTCATGATTATGAAATATGGCAGATGGATGTCAAGACTGCGTTCCTCAATGGCAACATTGATGAAGAGTTGTATATGATGCAGCCCGAAGGTTTTGTCGATTCTAAGGATGCTAATAAGGTGTGCAAACTTCAGCGTTCCATTTATGGACTGAAGCAAGCATCTCGGAGTTGGAACCTTCGTTTTGATCAAGTGATCAAGAATTTTGGATTTGTTCCAAATTGCTACGAAGCTTGTATCTACAAGAAAGTGAGTGGGAGCTCGGTGACATTTTTAGTACTATATGTGGATGACATATTGATTATTGGAAATGACATTGATATGCTTAACGATGTGAAGAGTTATTTGAATAAATGTTTTTCAATGAAAGACCTAGGGGAAGCTGCTTATATATTAGGCATCAAAATCTATAGAGATAGAGAAAGACGCATAATAGCTTTAAGCCAAAGTACATACCTGGACAAAGTTCTGAAGAGGTTCAGAATGGATAAAGCAAAGAAAGGTTCATTGCCCATGTTGTCAGGTAAGATATTGAGCAAGGCTCAGTGTCCAGCTACGGTAAAAGATAGAGAAACTATGAGCAAAGTGCCATATGCCTCGGCCATAGGTTCTATCATGTATGCCATGCTGTGTACTAGACCGGATGTGTCCAATGCTCTTAGTTTGACGAGCAGATACCAAAGTGATCCAGGAGTGGAACACTGGACAGCCGTAAAGAACATCCTAAAGTATTTAAATAGGACTAAAGAAATGTTCTTGGTCTATGGAGGTGACGAGGAGCTCGTCGTAAAAGGTTACGTCGACGCTAGCTTCGACACCGACCCGGATGATTCTAAATCTCAGACAGGATACGTTTATATTTTGAATGGTGGAGCTGTGAGCTGGAGAAGCTGCAAGCAAAGCGTGATCGCGGGATCTACAACAGAAGCGAAATACATGGCTGCTTCAGAAGCATCAAGTGAAGGAGTTTGGATCAGAAACTTCATCACTGAGCTTGGTGTGGTTCCAAATGCCTTGGACCCACTGGAGATATTGTGCGACAACACTGGCGCCATAGCACTGGCTAAGGAACCAAGATATCATCCAAAGACCAAGCACATCAACCGCCGGTTCCATATAATTCGAGATTATATAGCAGATGGAGATCTGAAGATTAGCAAAGTACATACAGATCTGAATGTCGCAGATCCGTTGACTAAACCTCTTCCACGAGCAAAACATGATCAGCACCTTAATGCCACGGGTGTTAGATTGTTGCCAGATGTAAACTAGATTATTGACTCTAGTGCAAGTGGGAGACTGTTGGAATTATGCCCTAGAGGCAATAATAAAGATGTTATTATTATAATTCTTGTTTATGATAATGTTTATATTCCATGCTAGAATTGTATTAAGCGGAAACTTTAATACTTGTGTGGTTTATGAACAACACCGTGTCCCTAGTACGCCTCTATGGACTAGCTCATTGATTAATGATGGTTAAGGTTTCCTAACCATAGACATGTGTTGTCAATTAATAATGAGATCATATCATTAGGAGAATGATATAATGGACAGACCCAAATAAAGCAGAGCAATTAGATCGTGTTATCGTGTTCATCTTTGCGAAGCTTTTCCTATGTCATGTATTGTATTCCTTAGACCATGAGATAATACAACTCCCTAGTATCGGAAGAAAGCTTTGAAGTCATCAAACGTCATCCTATGTGAGGGTGATAATAAAGGTGTCTCTCAGGTGATCAAAAAGTACTTGTTGGGTTGTATGTATCGAGATGGAATTTGTCCCTCCCAAGTCGGAGAGATATACTTCGGGCCCACTCGGTAATCGATATCAACACCGCTTGCAAGCACGTGATTAAAGAGTTAATCACAAAGTGATATCGGATTACGGAACGAGTAAAGTACTTGCTGTGAACGAGATTGAACTAGGTATGCCGATACCGACGATCGAATCTCGGGCGAGTAAAATATCGCGAGACGAAGGGAATACAAATACGGGATTGATTGAATCCTGACATCGTGGTTCATCTGATATGATCATCGCTGAGTGCGTGGGAGTCAATATGGATTTCCAGATCCCGCTATTGATTATTGATAGAGATCATGTCCGCGTATTCTCGAACCCGTAGGGTCACACACTTAACGCAAATCAACGCTAGGGTAGTCTCAGGGATGTATGTGAAACTGTTTCAGAGAAATACGGAATTGTTCCAGGTGGAAATTAGTATTTATTAATTGTATGAATTAATAGATATTAAATACTATTTATTTAGTAGAAATAAATAGAAAGAAAAAAAAAGGAGAGCTGCAGCGCGGCCAGGGAATCGTTGCATACGATAACGTGGCCTGGAGCTGCCTCGTGCGCGGGCTGGTTGCTGCCTCGTGCGTGCGCACCGCGCGCTGGGCCAGCTGGTGCACGGCTGTTCGCTGGCCGAGCAATCAAAGTTTGATACGATCAAAAACTTGTATCGTGCACGGCTGGTATTCGATCCGGTTCCGGCGACGTACGCAGCCAACAGCGCAGGTACGCGCTTATAAAAGAAACGCGCGCGCAGCCGGTTTGTGAGTAGAAAAACTAGTTCTCTGCGAAGCCGCTGCCCGCTTTCTGAAGCCTTCTTTTTCCGTTCTTCTTCCACCACGCAAACAGGCGAAGCCCTGTCGGCGTATACTCTCCACCATAGACACCACGCCGTCGTGTTGTCGATCCCAACTACCACTCCACCATATCTCGCTGGACCGGGAAGGCGGAGTCGTTGGTGCGCTGTACGTGTGCAACTCTCGGAGGCGCCGCCACTTGCGGCGTAGGATCGGATCGGATCGTGAGGAGGAGAAGGCTAGTACGACTACGTCAACCACGTTCTCTTGAATGTTACCGCTGTGCGAATCTTCAAGGGTATGAAGATCTCATCTACCTCTCTTGTTGATTACATCTCCTAGATTAGATCTTGGCTTTCTTGTTCGTTGCGTAGGAAAATTTTTTGTTTACTATGCTACGAAACCCTTCATAGTGCTCATACTCAGTACAAAATGAGGGCTAGCAAAAGACTGGGAGCGACCAACTAAGAGAGCAATAACGGCCATAATCATGCAAAGCGACAAAGCGACATTAAAAGAAGCATAAGATGGCATCAAAAGTCAAAAACTAAATGATCATAGAGGCTTATGGTGACTTTGTATGAGTCTAACATGTGTGAGCATGCGCCAAGTCAACCCAAATAAAGCATCAAGGAGAAAACCAAAATAATGCTTCCAAATAATTAAAACAACGCATGATTTTTTCAAAGGCTCATTAAGCAATCTCAGTCATTTGAGACAAGTCATGCTACAGCAAAACCACTAAGCATACTACCAAAAAGACATCAAGCACGACATGCAACTGATGGCACACTTTTTTGTACCACTTTTTTGCATAAAGCTTTTTCTCTTTTCCAACACCATTCGAACTTTTTTAAACAACTCTTTTTGAGGAAAACCAACATAGACCAGAGGTCAAAATACACCTTGATGCAAAGATATAACAAGATCTGAACAAAAATCAAGGTGAAAAACAAAAGCTAAACGCAGTAGCAGAAAAAGAGAACAGTTGTTGAACGATAAGAGTGAAAACCAGAGTGTTCTTGGCAATGAAAAACGGAGTATTTCTCCCTCCAAACAAACATGATGTGATCAAACTATTTATTGCAGAAAACAAAACAAAAGAAAACTGAAAGCAAAAACAACTGACGCTCCAAGAAAAACGCATAGTGCATGAAGCAATAAAAATATAGTGTCTTGAAAGGTGACCTGATTTTTGCCGATGAAGAAGGGGTGCCTCGGGGGCATCCCCAAGCTTTGACGCTTGTACCTCTTGGATATTTCTTGGGGTGCATGGGCATCCCCAAGCTTGAGCTTTTGTCCATTCTTCATGTCATCTCATCATTCTCCAATCCCTACACTTGAAAACTTCCTTCATACAAAATTTAACACAATTCTATTAGCAACGTTAGCATAAACATAATAATGAATCAACCATTTTCGGTTCAGATTTCAACTCAAAACCACCACATATAAAAGCATCTAATACTGTAGCAACTTTCTCAAAAAGTTCCCGGAAAAGAACTCAAAAAGAAAGCGATCGAGAAGCAAACATAAATAGTGGCAGAAATCTATCAAAACAGAACAGCTGACAAAGGTCGAATTTTTAAAGGGTTTTCTGTTGCTCAAATCAAAAAGTGTTAAACTAATGAAAGGTTGGATATAACCTGGGTCATATGCTCAAGAAATCGCAGGTCCAAAAGATGTTCTGAGAATTTTCACGAATATTTACGGTGCAGCACCGAAATCTGTTTCAGGACAGCAACATCCCCAAATCTTACCTCACTTAAATTAGAGGCTTCTCTTGGCACAACAATGAAATAAAAAGGATAAGGAGCAGTTATTACAGTAGTAATAACTTCCAAGACTCAAATAAAAGAAAAAGTACTGAAAGTAAAACAATGGGTTATCTCCCAAGAGTGCTTTTCTTTAACGCCTTTGAGCTAGGTGCAGTAATTTGCAAAGATGCTCATGTAGGCGCCATAAAAGAGCTTAAGGCAAAGGCGCTATATAGGAACTTAAAGCAAAAGAGAGCATCAAAAAGCAAATATAAAACACATTTAAATCTAAACCACTTCCTATGAAAAATAGTCTTGTAAAGAGATAAGTCATGAAAGCGCAAAGCAAAAAGCATAGGAAGGCAAAACAAGTACAACTTCAAGAATTGCAACAAAAAGAGGGGAAACTCAATATTGTTGAGGTTCATCAAACCATGTTTCCCTCTCTCATAGTAACTTTCAGTAGCATCATGAATAGAATTAACAATATAACTATCACATAAAACATCCCTATCATGAGCCACATGCATAAAAGAATTAATACTCCCCACATGAACAATCATAGTAGGAGCAGATTCAACAAAATAATTATTCTCATCACCATAATCATCAAAAACAGGAGGCATATTGTAATCATAACTAATTTTCTCCTCAAAAGTAGGTGAACTGAAAATATTATACTCATCATCATAACCATCATAAACTAGAGGTTTAGTATCATCATAAGCGAAAGAACAGTTATTGTGCAAAGCATATTCATCAAACATATCATCATAGGAAGGAACATGGATAGTACTAATGGTACAACAATTATTAACCTTAGAATCGGTACCAAAAAGATTGTCAATATCAAAAGTAGAGTGCTTTTCCTAATCATGATCACTAACATAGGTAACAGGCATAAGAACATCACATAGGGGAGATAAAATATCATCAGAGCAAACTTTCTCCACTAAAGCTGGGGAACTAAAAATATCATGCTTAACAAAACCAGCTTCCCCAAGCTTAGACTTTTCTATAGCATTAGCAACAATGGCATTCAAAGCATTTATACTAACAACACTATTAGCATGCGAATAAAGCTCCAAAGGTGACAAGGGTATAGATAATAGAGCCCGTCAGTTGAGTACCCCTAAGGCCCGTTAAGCTAGGCCCAGTTGTAATACTAGTCGAAATATGAGTTCTTACCGTATGTCGATATTGTAATCCGTATCGGACCCTACCCGATCCTGGAGACCTGGCCACCTATATATAGGGGCCAGGAGGGGACGGTGGGGACAGATTGAAAGCAAGCCAGGTTTTACACCCACGTTTACTTTCATAGCCACCTTGTTTGACTGATTTTACCTTCGAGTTCATCCGACGCCCTATCTCCCCGATCCTAAGTCCTTCATCTAGGACATTTGTCGAGTTAACCCCTCGTCAATTGGCGCCGACCGTGGGGACTCGGGGCGTTGGAATCATGAATTCGACGGCTTTTTTGCTTTTAAGCTAGTAACAATCCAGGAGTCGACGAAAACCAAGAGATGGAGCTGACGTTCGGAAGTTTAAGCTTCTACATCGGACCTTCGGGTTCAACTCGCCTTTCGGATCCGACGAAATCAAGTCCGTCGGCAAGCAAAATCAAGAGAATCACAGCATCTGGATCATCCGTGGGCTCTTCCAACGAGGTAAACTCGCCGGTCAGTCTCACATCAATAGAAGATGTGATAGAAATGCTTGAGGAATTCGACGAAACTCAGGGAAAGCTCAACAAAAAGGAAGCAGCGACTAAAACTCACGACAGCTCAAGGGATTTCGCCATCGAAAGCAGTGGTGTCCCCAGAAGCGTACATCAGTTATGTGTCATTATCACAGAAGCAGCAGAAGAGGGCAATCATGAAGATAGCAAAGAGGTCGACCTGCAAGTCGAAAAATCGAGAAGTAGCAGCAAAAAGGAAAAGGAGAAAATTCACGTTTCAGCAGGAGAGTGGAGAATCATCATGACAGCCGTCAATCACGGCACAGAGGTACCTGCAGATTCAAGGAGAGAAGTTCTGATGGGATACCAGTATGCACTACACCAGCGCAAAAAGAAGCTAAGGGAGGAAAGAAACATGTTCATGAAAAGCCGAGGTGACGATAGTATGTCAAGCGGAGAATACTGGGATGAGTACAGCGACGCATCAGAAAGCAGCATGGAAAGACACAGAGACCCAAAGCATAACAGGAGGACAAGAGCACATATAAGAGAAGAGAGCTACGCGAAGAGTCAGAGTGCACAACAGTCAGAAGAGGAAGAAGATTTTATTCAAGAGACACCAGAAGCAGCTTTGGTAGCAGCACAGGCATACCTACTAACCACGCAACCAGAGCCTGGAGATCCACGGGAGCACATGCATCAGGCCGCAATACGAAGCCTCGGGTTAGTAGAAAATAGGTTGATGGGAAATCTTCCAGAAGGAAAGGCGACACATCGAAAGAAAAGGCGAAAAGAAGAGTCCAAACGCAAGCCCTCGCAAAACAACTCCAGTGATTCATCAGAAGATGAGAGGCGACAAAAAAGGAAGGAGGATGCAAGAAACATAATAGCACAAGCTCGAGTAAATAACTCACGATATGCATCGAGAGAGGAAAATTATGAAGACGATGAAAAAGAAATGGGCGCGTGATACGTCTCCGACGTATCCATAATTTTTGATGCTCCATGCTTGTTTTTATGCCATTTGTCTAATGTTTCGTTACACTTCGTGGCACTTTTATGCATTTTCTGGAACTAACCTATTAACAAGTCGCCACAGTGCCAGTTCCCTGTTTTCTGCTGTTTTTGTGTTTCAGAAAAGCTACACAGGAAATATTCTCGGAATTGGACGAAACAAGTTCCTGAAGTCTTATTTTTCCCGGAAGCTTCCAGAGATCTGAAGAGGAGTCGGAGGGGGGCCACAAGGGCCCCACACACCAGGGCGGCGCGGCCCAGCCCCTGGCCGCGCCCCCTACGTGTGAGGTCGCCTCGGTCCACCTCTAACGATGCCCCTTCACCTATAAAGACCCCCCGACGGGAAAAACCTAAGTACCCGATCAATTTTCCAGAAACACATCGCGATCCGCCGCCGTCATCGACCCGAGATCGGGAGGGTCCAGAAGCTCTTCCTGGTACCCTGCCAGAGAGGGGAATCACCACCGAAGGTCTTCTTCATCACCATGCTTGCCTCCGGAGCGATGAGTGAGTAGTCTACCTTGGACTATGGGTCCATAGCAGTAGCTAAATGGTTGTCCTCTCCACTATGTGCTTCATGTTTAGATCTCATGAGCTGCCCTACATGATTGAGATCACAGTTATGTAATTCTACATGTTTGGTTTGTTGGGATCCGATGAATATTGGTGTTATGATTGAGTTACTATACTGAAATATATCTTATGTTATCTCTATGTTGTTTATGATCTTGCATGCTCTCCGTTGTTAGTAGATATCTTGGCCGAGTAGTTGCTAGTGACTCCAAGAGGGGGTATTTATGCTCGATAGTGGGTTCATGCCTCTATTTAACCTGGGGGAGTGACAGAAACCTCTAAGGTTGTAGATGTGCTATTGCTACTAGGGAGAAAACAACATTCATATGCTCAAGGGCATATGCTTTGTTTACATTACACACTTTGCTTAATGCAATTATCTGTTGTTCGCAACTTAATACTCATGGGGTATTCGGACGATATCCCCGTGAGTGGATTATTAGTCATAGATGCAGTTGGATGGCGGTCTATGTATTTTGTTGTAATGCCCAGAGTAAATCGCATAGTCATCTTCTTGACATATCACGTTTATCTTTATTCTATCAATTGCCCAACTGTAATTTGTTTACCCAGCATGTGTTATTTATCTTACGGAGAGACACCGCTAGTGAACTGTGGATCCTGGTCCTATTTCTATCATATTGCTATCACCTGTTTACTTTACTCGCACTGTTTACTTTACTCGCATACTTTCACTGTTTTCCACTCGATACGCTCATACCCTTTGTTTCATGCAAACCGGTGAGATTGACAACCTCATCATAAGTTGGGAACAAAGTACCTGGTTGTGTGTGTGCAGGTTCCGCGTTGCTACTGGCCGAAGACAAGTCAACAAGTATTGTTAAACGGCGCCCTTGTTGGAGTGCTATTAAGCCAGTCCGCATCACCTTCAGCCGTTTGTCTCTCCTCTCCAAGAACGATAAACCTTGGTTTCTTAATTGAGGGAAAAACCTTGCTGCTATATTCATCACACCTTCCTCTTGGGGTTCCCAACGGGCTGGTCATTTACCACGCATCAAGCAGCGCGCTATGCTTTACCCGCAGGGTTCGCAAAACGCGGGTACCCAAGGGTTTTAAGTTGCCACATGACCAAGAGAAGTATGATGGATCGCAAGAGCCAACTCTATGGTTGTCAGATTACCTGCAAGCAGTACAGATATTAGGGGGAACAAGAGCAATAGCCATGCAAAGTTTGCAGCTACACCTCACCGGCGCAGCACGGTCCTGGTTAAATACCCTACCCAATGATTCCATTGGAAGCTGGGGAGAATTAGAGAATCAATTCGCAAGAAATTTTTGCTCAACTTATAAGTGCCCAGCATCGCTAGAAGAAGTCAAGTCGTGCATACAGCAGAAAGGCGAAACCCTGCGCTCCTATATACAATGCTGGAGTGTAATCAAAAATTCAGCAGAAGACGTCTCTGATGAAAGAGCGATAGATGCTTTTTCGAGCGGCCTTCATCGTTCGGATCTAGTAGAAGAGATAGGAAGAACAAGGCCAAGAACAGTGTCTGAGCTAATAGAAACAGCCAACAGATTCACCGATGGGGAAGACGCGTATAATAACAAAAGGGGGCATTCACCAGAAATCGACAAAACAAGCAGGCAAAGGCGAAGATACCGCAACGGCGACAACCATGGAAGGAGAAATCAGATAGCCGCAGGATATGACGGAAGGAATGAAGAAGGCTATGAAAACATCAAATTTCCAACAAGAGACAGTAGGGGAAAGGAGAAGCCACGGTACTTGGGTCCTTCGGCAGAAGATATGCTATATGGTCCTTGTCGCATCCATTATGCTTACCTAGATGGGAAAAGAGTTTCCAACCACCAGATGAAGAATTGCAGAACCTTCCTAAGGTTGCAAAACGCCATGGATTCAAGCCAAGGAGCACGACAGGGAGGAAAAAGCATAAGTCAAGGATATCAAATGCAATGACTCGCAAGACAGCTAGAGTCAAAAGTATACATATCAGCAATGATCCAACCAGTGCCAAAGTCGAAGAAAGAGAGGAAGAGCATATCAAGGCAGGTCAACCTGGCAATATCATCACCACCAGCCACTACGGAGTATCTAAAATGGTCCGATCAACCAGTTAGGTTCAGTAGAGCAGACCACCTGAGGAAAGTTCCTAGACCGGATCACTCACCAATGGTGCTCAAAGCACAAATAGGAGGATATGATGTCGGGAGAGTATTCATGGATGTAGGAAGCGGCATAAACCTGATATACGCAAGAACGTTGAAGGCAATGTGCATATCACTGGAAAATCTAAAGCCAACAGATTGCTCTTTCCATGGGATAGTACCAGGAGCCGCAAATTATCCTTTGGGGAAAATAGAACTCGACGTCTGCTTCAGTAACAACAGCAATTATCGCAGAGAGAAGCTAGAGTTTGAAGTCATGGACTGGCCCTCACAATATCATGCAATCCTGGGACGCCCAGCATTTGCAAAATTCATGGCAGTACCTCACTACGCCTACCTCACACTCAAGATCCCAGGACCCAAAGGAACAATCATGGTATAGGGCAGCTTTGAAGTATCCAACACATGTGACAAAGAATTTACTAGGTTGGCACAAACTTTCGGCATGACAGCTGAGTATGCAAGGCTAAAGGGCGAAACGGACCACAACGTGCTACCCGACGTCGGACGATCCCTGCTAGATCAGGCTTTCGATGCAACTCAAGACTCGAAGAAAATACAGGTCCACCCTACGGACCCGAACAAGACCACCTCCATAGCGATAAACCTAGATCCCGCATAGGAAAGCGTGCTCGTCGAGTTCCTCCATGAGCGCTGGGAAATCTTCGCCTGGTGTCCTTCAGATATGCCAGGTGTTCCCAGGGAACTCGTCGAGCACGCACTAAACGTGGATCCTAAAGCAAAGCCAGTCAAGCAACCACTATGACGATCTGATGAACCCAAGAGGAAAGCAATAGCGTCAGAACTACATAGGCTAGAAAATGCAGGGTTCATCCGAGAAATCAAAACATCGACTTGGGTATCTAATCCAGTTGTAGTCCACAAGAAAAATACAGACGTACAAAGAGTATGCGTCGATACACATCCCTCAACAAGCACTGCCCAAAGGATCCCTTCCCCTTACCCCGCATTGATCAAATAATTGACTCAACAGCGGGGTGTGCAAGGCTTGCCTTCCTAGATGCATACTCTGGTTATAATCAGATCAAATTAAAAAAGGAAGACGAGGAAAAAACAGCTTTCATCACACCATACGACGTGTTCTGTTATCAGGTCATGCCTTTCGGCCTGAAAAACGCAGGAGCAACCTACCAGAGGATGATGCAAAATTGCCTCGGAAGTCAAATAGGACGCAATATCCAAGTTTACATCGATGACCTGGTTATCACCACGAGGAAAGAAGAGTCTCTGATCAGCGACCTGGCGGAAACTTTTGACAACCTGAACAGGTACAAGCTCAAGCTCAACCCGACAAAATGTTCTTTTGGTGTATCAGCAGGGCAACTCTTGGGGTTCCTAGTATCAGCAAGAGGAATAGAGGCAAACCCAGAAAAAATCCAAGCAATATTGACAATGGGAAAACCAACAAAGCTACACGATGTACAGAAGCTCAAAGGGCGTGTCGCAGCGCTAAGTCGATTTGTAGCTTGATTGGGAGAGAAAGCACTACCTTTCTACGCGCTCATGAAAAAATCAGATGATAAATTCGAGTGGACGGAAGAGGCGGACGTAGCCTTCGCGCAGTTGAAAAAAGTGCTCTCCACACCTCCGGTGTTGGTCGCACCAAAGGAAAAGGAGCCACTACTGCTATACATCGCAGCAACACATCAAGTGGTGAGTACAGTATTGGTAGTCGAAAGAAGTGAAGAAGGAAAAGCTCACGGCGTGCAAAGGCCAGTATACTTTATCAGCGAAGTACTCTCTCTGACAAAGCAAAGGTACCCGCATTATCAAAAACTCGCATACAGTGTTTTCACAATAGCTCAAAAGCTACGATAGTACTTTGCTGTGCACCCAATAATAGTGGTTAATGAAGCTCAACTATCAAATATATTGAAAAACCCTTCGTCAACGGGACGTGTCTCCTTATGGGGAATTGAGCTATCACCCCTGGACATCACGTATGAAAAGCGAAAGGCGATCAAATCACAAATTCTACCAGACTTCATAGCAGAGTGGTTGGAGTTACAAAGTGCAGGTCCGCCAGATTTATCAAGTGTGTGGACAATGTACTTTGATGGTTCAAAAAGAATCCAAGGCGCCGGAGCAGGAGTAGTTCTGATATCACCACAAGGCGACAAATTGAAGTATGTGCTAAGGATGAGTTTTCCGCAAGCTTCCAACAATGAAGCCAAATACGAGGCATTGCTCCACGGAATGAAAATGGCAAAAGCCTGCGGAGCAACTCGATTGAAAATATTTGGAGACTCAAATCTCGTCGTCCAACAAGTAATGAACAAATGTGACGCCATCAGTGACAACATGACAGCATACAGAAATTTATACTACTATCTTGAAGGAACATTCGATGGATGCAAAGTTTCGCACGTCAGCAGAGCCAGTAATGAAGAGGCCGACAATTTAGCAAACATCGGGTCCCAATGCTTGCCCGTACCGCAAGGAGTCTTTTGGGAGGAAATCATAGAAAGATCAATAAAGAACAGCAAAACCTCGACTACAGAAGAACTAGGCCAGCACCAAGAAGCAGGCTCGGGGGCTGAAAAAGCAAGTATAGCAGAAATAGAAGAAGTTATGATGATAGAAGAAACTTGGATGCAGCCATATTTGGCGTACATGATAAACAAAATGCTACCCGAAGACACGGTAGAAGCAAGACGGATAATACGACGATCCAAGGCTTTCGTCGTGTTACAAGGAAAACTATATAAAAAAGTATATCAGGTGTCTTGCAATGATGCGTCACTCCTCAAGAAGGGCAAGAAATCTTAAAGGATATTCACGCAGGAGTATGTGGACATCACGCGAGTAGCAGAGCCATCACAGCCAAAGCTTTTCCTGCAGGGTTTTACTGGCTCACAACCATTGAAGACGCAAAAGATATAGTACGAAATTGTGAGGCTTGTCAACGCTTCGCATCTCAGCCACATGCGCCAGCAGCAGAACTACAACCAATACCACTATCCTAGCCCTTTGCACAATGGGGTCTCAACATGGTAGGAAAATTGCACAAGTCCTGGACAGGAGGGCACGTTTATATGCTGGTGGCAGTCGACAAATTCACTAAGTGGGTAGAAGCAGCCCCAGTAACAACCCAAGATTCTAAAGCAGCAATAAATTTCATCAAGTCTATAGTTTTTTGCTTCGGAGTACCACACAGCATAATCACAGACAATGGTGCAAATTTCACATCAAAGGAGTTCGAGGACTATTGCGAAGGATTGGGAATCAAATTGAAATTTGCATCTGTAGCACATCCGAAGACAAACGGGCAAGTCAAAAATGCCAATGGCCTAATATGCAACGGGATAAAGAAACGGCTGTTGGCACCCCTTGAGAAAGCCAAGCACGCTTGGGTAGATGAGTTACCCTCCGTGCTCTGGAGTCTACGAACTACACCTAACGCAGCTACTCAAGAAAAACACCTTTTTTCCTGGTCAATGGTGCAGAAGTTGTGCTTCTAGTTGAAATAACTCATGAAGCTCCAAGAATTGCGGCATACGATGAGGCAACCTCCACAGAAGCACTTTAGGATGATGTCGATGCACTTGATGAAGCAAGAGATGTAGCGCTCGCCAGAGCTACTCAGTATTAGCAAAATTTGCGAAATTACCACAGCAGTCGAGTTTGTCCACAATCTTTCGTGGTAGGAGATCTAGTTCTATGACTCAAGCAAGATGGCCATGGAAAACTCGAGTCCCCATGGGTGGGACCTTACATCATGACAGAAGTAATACCTAGAAGAGCTTATCGACTAAAAGACAAGAAAACGGGGCAAAACGAGAGTAACCCGTGGAATGCAGAACAATTACGATGGTTCTATGCATAGACGGCATAAGACGATGAAGGATTTCTTCGAGTTCTGATCTTCTGAACCCAGAACATGAGGCCATAGGTCGGGTTCTTTGGGTCAGCTCGACAATATGTGTACACATTTTATTTTTTCCACTCGGGGGCTCAGACCCTCGAGTCGTATGAAATAAAAAACAAAAGTTATTATCGAGTACAATTATTATTATCTTCGAAATACTGCAAGGTTGTTCACAACCCGACATTTGGCAGAAACACACGCCGGTTCAAAAGAACCCAATAATATGTTAAATTAAACACCTCGGAACTATGATTTGTTCCCCTGGTCTATTAAATAGAACAAGAGCATTACATAAATATGACATCTTCCTCTAGATGGCACAAGGAAGAGCAACTCAAACAAAAGGATTACATAAAAGAAAAAACTAATGAAAGTGCACTTCGGCTTCATATTCCTTCTGGCACTAGGTGCCGTCATAGATTCTCACATCGAACTTTGACGTGCCAATATGGAAGTCAAAGGTCATGAAAAAGCCTCGATGGAGGTCATGATCCTCCGCAAACTGCGACCAGCTGCCCTTGAAGTATTGCTCACCGGCGACATCGTACCAAACCTCTACTTCATAGGGAGTTCCTCCCTCAGAGTGCTCATGAAGAATCGCTTCTCGCAGCTCTCGCCCGTCCATGAACTGGGTGAATTTCAGCGGTAAGCGCTGAATCTCACGGCACTATGCGCCGGCGATGCAGAAAAAAGAATAGATCCTGGGAGAAGAAGTGTTAGCAGATGGGGCACTTGGACCTGGTGCGGCAGGAGCCACCTTGGGCTTATTCTTACTCCCGACCAGACGGTCGGGGCGTCGCTTCACCAGAGCAAATGATGAGGCCACCAGAGGTGTAGCGGTAGCCTTGTTCTTGCTACCGCGAGGGCGACCGCGACCCCGTTTCTCCACTGGGGTGCCGATGTCCAAGCGCGATCCACTCGCATCAGCCATGGGGACAGAAGTTAGAAAGGGGAAACCCTAGATGAGTTTAAGAGGAGGAAGATGGTGCGGCGGAAGGAGAATCTAATGACTGGATTAGTGTTTTTACCCATCGCCAAACATGCTTTATTTATAAGCACGTATAGTGGGCCTTGACAAGGATAAAGGTCCAATATATATTTACAAGGTCTTATATGCTGCCCAGAGCAGACGATAACAGAAAGGTCAACGTATCAAGGGAAAAGATGCGTAAAAAAACAACACAGCGAGAGAAATAAATAGCAAGGAATTAGAAATATTTGTCAAAGAAGCACAAGTTCACCTTGTCTTTGACTCGGGGGCTTGTGGCATTAGAAGAGGAGGAACCCATTACAAAAGTGAAAGAAGTCAACAAATGACGCAAGAAGAAGTATAAAGCACAGGTTTATCCATGTTCTTGAGCCTATACCCGAAAATTTCGGCTATAGCCTTGGGGGCTACTCCCATCGGGAGCACTGGGTGCGCACCCGATGATATTTATTCATGAATACTGGAGCAAAGAAGGCGAAAGAAGATTCAGGAAGCTTAAATACTCCCATCGGGAGGGAACTTTTTTATCGATCTAGGTTAAATAACCCGAATATTTCATACACTGAAACAGTCAAACAAGGCTGCGACATATGATTCTCGAGTTGCGTCATCGCAACAAAACTCGAATGCCATGACTGAAATATATCATGAAGGTAAGACCCCAGGATCCGTCCTGTGTGGCCCAGTATACGCACATGGATGCGCTCTGCTGGTATGTATCCGTGTCTACGACGCGAAGAAAAATCCTGGTGGACACACTGGGTACCCTAAGAACCACTGGGATTCATTCTTTGTAAGTCCTAAATGCGGCAAAAGAATGGGTTTGACCGGTTTCCCGAATTCAAGTCCAAGGGGATTGAATTTGAAGTAGGTGGCAAGTATCTGTTCCGGTAGTTAACTGGCCTCTTGATCCATCAGAGTTGTCAGGCTTGTTCATCAAAACCCCTTGCGAGATATTATAATGAAAATAAGTCGAAAGACCAAGTCGAAGATGTTAAGATATGAGGAAGTCGAAGAAATGATCAAGTCAAAGATTTAAAGATTAGAGATTCAACCTGAATCTGCAATTCTGGTAGAATCTCAGGGGCTACTGACAAGGGTATAGATAATAGAGCCTGTCAGTTGAGTACCCCTGAGGCCCGTTAAGCTAGGCCCAGTTGTAATACTAGTCGAAATACGAGTTCTTACCGTATGTCGATATTGTAATCTGTATCGGACCCTACCCGATCCTCGAGACCTGGCCACCTATATATAGGGGCCAGGAGGGGACGGTGGGGGACAGATTGAAAGAAAGCCAGGTTTTACACCCACGTTTACTTTCATAGCCACCTTGTTTGACTGATTTTACCTTCGAGTTCATCCGACGCCCTATCTCCCCGATCCTAAGTCCTTCATCTAGGACATTTGTCGAGTTAACCCCTCGTCAAAAGGTTTTTCAATTTTCTCTTCAAATCTAAACTCAGGAAAACGACTAAAGAACTCTTTATTTTCCATTAAGCCTAACTAGTGAAAATAAAAACAAGAAACAAAAAGATATAATTGCAGAATCTAAAGGAAATAACTTTGAGTACTCACACAGGAGGATGCGAGTACCTTTTACCTTACCTCCCTGGCAACGGCGCCAGAAAAGAGCTTGATATCTACGCACGTGTCTATTCTTGTAGACAGTGTTGGGCCTCCAAGTGCAGAGGTTTGTAGAACAGCAGCAAGTTTCCCTTAAGTGGATCACCTAAGGTTTATCGAACTCAGGGAGGAAGAGGTCAAAGCTATCCCTCTCAAACAACCCTGCAATTACGATACAGAAAGTCTCTTGTGTCCCTAACACACCCAATACACTTGTCAGATGTATAGGTGCACTAGTTCAGCGAAGAGATAGTGAAATACAAGTAGTAGTGATGATTATAAGTAGTAACTGTAATCTGAAATAAGTATTGCTGCGAGCAAACATGTAACAAAACAGAATGTAAACGGTGTGCAAAGCTTGGAAACAAGGCCTAGGGATCATACTTTCACTAGTGGACACACTCTCAACAAATATAACATAATTGAACCAATAGATACTATCATCAATATGCAACTCAAAACAATTCTCCAATGGAAAACATACACTAATCATGCGTAGGGCTACGAAGCACTCCTCAAAGTCCGTATGTACCCAAACTAGATTATCCCACACTATCGCCGTGAATGCACTAGATGGTTCCAACAAACACCAACAATTCATAGAGACATTAACCAAAAAGATACACATGCTGCGCACACTAGTCACCTTCACACCATGATACAAGGTATCTCCGAAGATTACAAATATAAAGCACGAGAGTAGCATAATATCTGAATAATAACATCTACCAATTCAACTAGATACAAAGCTCACAATCACATAAAGATCACATCATGGGAGAGAGAGGTGAACCACATAGCTACCGGTAGAGCCCTCAGCCCCGGGGGAGAACTACTCCCTCCTCATCATAGGAGATAGCGAGGTTGATGGAGATGGCGGTGAGGTCGATGAAGACGGCAGAGACGGTGATGGAGACCGATGGAGATGGCACCGAGGGCACTTCCCCATCCCGGTAGGGTGCCGGAACAAAGACTTCTGTCCCCCAAAATTCATCTTCGATGGCGGCGGAGCTGCGGAACTGTTCAGGGAAAAAGGCCGATTCCTCTAGGGTTTTCCATCCCGAGGCTTCTTATAGGCGAAGGGACGTCGTCAGGAGGCGACCAGGGTGGCCTCACAATAGGTGGGCGCGGCCAGGGGCTGGGCCGCGCCCCCCTGTTGTGTGGGCAGCCCCTGGCCCCTCTCCGGCTCCCGTTTGGTCCTCGTCCTTCGACCAGGAAAAATAAGACTTCTGGAACTTGTTTCGTCCAATTCCGAGAATATTTCTTGTGTAGCTTTTCTGAAACACAAAAACAGCAGAAAACAGGGAACTGGCACTGTGGCATCTTGTTAGTAGGTTAGTTCCGGAAATTGCATAAAAACGCCACGAAGTGTAACGAAACACAAGGAAAATGGTGTAAAAATAAGCATGGAGCATCAAAAATTATAGATACGTTTGAGACATATCAACGGCTATCTCCAATATTTTCACATATTACAAGTGATTGCCGAACTTCATATATATACCTCGCCAGACTTCGTTAATTGTCCATCGGCTTCTCCATCAGCGGAGCTATCGCCTTCTCTGTCGGCTTCATCTTCATGTTTGTCGACCTCCATTCCATCCCCGGAGGGGTTCAGATACGACGACGGAGATTCAGCTGGTTCAACATCGGGGGCGTCTTTGATTATATCTTCGAGAAGTTCTTCCTCTTCTAGGTTCCTCCTATGTGGATCCATAGTTTCTGCAAAATACCGACATTTTCAAAATGATATATCAAATAACTTAATCTAACTAAATAACTAAGAAACTTAATCTAACTAATAATAACAATTAAAAAACCCTAGCTAAGAAACTAACTAATTAAAAAAACTAACTAAACTAGCTAAGAAAAACCCTAGCTAAGAAACTAATTAATAACAATTAAACTAATAATAACAATTAAAAAAACCCTAGCTAAGGAACTTAATCTAACTAATAATAACAATTAAAAAACCATGCTAAGAAACTAACTAATTAAAAATACTAACTAAAGTAGCTAAGAAAAACCCTAGCTAAGAAAAACCCTAGCTAAGAAAAACTAACTAAAGTAGCTAAGACAAACCCTAGCTAAGAAAAACTAACTAAAGTAGCTAAGAAAAACCCTAGCTAAAAACTAACCTAATTAAACTAACTAAACTAACCTAATTAACCTAACTAAACTAACTAACTAAACTAACCTAATTAACCTAACTAACTAAACTAACCTAATTAACCTAACTAAACTAACCTAATTAAACTAACTAAACTAACTTAATTAACCTAACTAAAAAAAGCTAACTAAAAAAAATAACTAACCTAGCTAGGGTTGCTGGTTACCTGCAGAGAGGTGCGGGCTCGATCGGCCGGGAGCGGGTGTGGACGGCCGGGCTCGGCCGGGAGGGGAGCAGGCGTGGACGGCGGCGGCGCTTGGGCTACGGCGGCGGCGGCGCTTCAGGCGCGCGCGGGCGGCGGCGATTCGGGCGTGCGCGGGCGGCGACGCTTCGGGCGCGGGCAGCGAGGGCAGAGGCGTCGGCGGTGAGCGGAGGCTCACGCGGGAGCAGAAGCGTCGGCGGCGGTGGGCTCCGGCAGCCTGACGGCGTGCTAGTTTCTCCTCGCGCACGATTTCTCCTAAGTCCCGGTCGTATGAACCGACCGGGGATGAAGGGACCCTATTTATACCCCAGACCCTTTAGTCCCGGCCGGTGGCTCAAACCGGGACTACAGGGGGGGTCTTTAGCCCCGGTTTGAGCCACTGGCCGGGACTAAAGGCCTTGGCGGGGGGTTCCCAGAAAGAGGCCTAATCCCTAAACCCTATTTTCTATTTTCTGTTTTATGTGTTTTATAAATAATTATCTATTTTAATAAGTAATTCAAATCTATTTTCTGTTTTATGTGCTTGAATTTGAATAAGTAATTCAAATCTATTTTTTGTTTTATAAAATAATTGTTTTAACTTATCAAACTATTAACAAAATTGCCATTTTCAATTAAATAATAGATTAACTAATATTTTTTGCATACTTTGGAATCTTATTAAACTTTTAACTTGACATGTGCTTGAATTTGAATAAGTAATTCAAATCTATTTTCTGTTTTATAAAATAATTGTTTTAACTTATCAAACTATTAACAAAATTGCCATTTTCAATTAAATAATAGATTCACTAATATTTTTTGCATATTTTGGAATATTATTAAACTTTTAACTTGAAATGTGCTTGAATTTGAATAAGTAATTCAAATCTATTTTCTGTTTTATAAAATAATTGTTTTAACTTATCAAACTATTAACAAAATTGCCATTTTCAATTAAATAATAGATTAACTAATATTTGAATCAATAATTGCTAATTGAGAGTCAGTTCATTATTAACACACATGCTCCTTAAATAAAGGTTTAGTACATTCCATACATGCATTCAATAAAAGGTTTAATACATTATTACATTATTGCACCAACATTCCTATCTATTATTTCTGATTTCTTCTGGGTCGTAGCCATGGAGAATCTTCATCATTCAGTAGGATGCTTGGGTCAGTTTTCACTTTGAAGGGCGGAATTTCATGAAACTTATTATAATCTACTGACATGTATGTCTTGTCATCTACTCTCACGATGTTTCTTTTCCCTGAAAGAACTATGTGGCTCTTTGGCTCATCGGACGATGTCTTCTTTTGCTGATTTCTTTTTCTCGTTTTGTAGACATGTCCTTCACATAGAAAACCTGAGCGACATCGTTGGCTAGGACGAATGGTTCGTCCATGTATGCAAGATTGTTGAGATCCACTGTTGTCATGCCGTACTTTTGGTCTACAACTACCCCGCCTCCTGTCAGCTTCACCCATTTGCACCAAAACAAAGGGATCTCAAAAGTAGGTCCATAGTCAAGTTCCCATATCTCCTCTATGTACCCGTAATATGTGTCCTTCTGCCCATTATCGTCTGTTGCATCAAAGCGGACACCACTGTTTTGGTTGGTGCTCTTTTTATCTTGGGCGACCGTGTAAAATGTATTCCCATTTATCTCGTACCCTTGGAAAGTACATATAGTCGAAGATGATGGCCTGGCCAAACAGTACAGCTGATCTCCAACGGTGTTGTTATTCATGATATGTGTCTGCAACCAACCGCCGAAAGTCTTCTCGTGTTCCCCTTTAATCCAAGAGTCAGCCTTCCCCGGGTTTTCGGAGCGTAGAATATTCTTGTGTCTCTCGATATACGGAGCCACCACGGTGGAATTGTGTAGAACTGTGTAGTGTGCTTGAGTGAATGAATGCCCGTCCATACATACTTTTGCTTTCCTTCCTAGTGTGCCTTTTCCTGTCAGCCTACCCTCATACCGAGATTCAGGAACACTAATCGGCTTAAGGTCAGGAAGAAAGTCCACACAAAACTCAATGACCTCCTCTATTCCATAGCCCTTGGAGATGCTTCCTTCTGGCCTAGCACGGTTACAAACATATTTTTTAAGACTCCCATGAACCTCCCAAAGGGGAACATATTGTGTAGAAACACAGGACCGAGAATTCTAATCTCTTCGACTAGGTGAACTAGGAGGTGTGTCATTATATTGAAGAAGGATGGCGGGAACAACAACTCGAAGCTGACCAGATATTGGACCACATCAATCTGTAACCCTGATAGACTTTCTCGATCGATTACCTTCTGAGAAATTGCATTGAGGAATGCACATACCTTCACAATTTCCAGGCGAACATTTTCTGGTAGAATTCCCCTCAATGCAACCAGAAGTAATTGCGTCATAAGCACGTGGCAGTCATGAGACTTTAGGTTTTGGAATTTTTTGTCTTTCATATTTATGATTCCCTTTATATTCGACGAGAAGCCAGTCGGGACCTTGATACTGAAAAGGACTTCAAAGAAGATTTCCTTCTTTTCCTTGGTAAGAGCGTAGCTGGCACGCCCTTGAAACTACCCTGGATGCATGCCGTCTCGTCCTTTATGACGTTCCTAGTCCACCCGTGCTTCCGGTGTATCTTTTGACTTCCCATACAAGCCCAGGAAGCCTAGAATATTCAGGCAGAGATTCTTTGTCAGGTGCATCACGTCGATTGCGGAGCGGACCTCATGGACTTCCCAATAGGGTAGCTCCCAAAATATAGATTTCTTCTTCCACATGGGTGCGCGCTTATCAGGGCCGTTAGGAACAGGTTGGCTGCCAGGACCCTTTCCAAAGATTACTTTTAAATCTTTGACCATATCAAATACTTCAGCACCAATACGGGTGACAGGCTTCCCCCGGGTTTCTGCCTTGCCATTGAAATGCTTGCCTTTTTTCTTCAAGGGATGCTTGGGCGGAAGAAAACGACGATTGTACGGGTACACATTCTTCCTACATTTGTCCAGATATATACTTTCTGTCTGATCCAAACAGTGCGTGCATGCATTGTATCCATTGTTTGACTGTCTTGAAATGTTACTAAGAGCAGGCCAATCATTGATGGTTACGAAAAGCAACGCTCGAAGTTCAAATTCCTCTTGGTTGTGCTCGTCCCACACACGTACACCTGGTTCGGCCCATAGCTATAAAAGTTCATCAACTAATGGCCTTAGGTACACATCAATGTCGTTGCCGGGTTGCTTTGGACCTTGGATAAGCACTGGCATCATAATGAACTTCCGCTTCATGCACAACCAAGGAGGAAGTTTGTAGATACATAGAGTAACGGGCCAGGTGCTGTGACTGCAACTCTGCTCCCCAAAAGGATTCATGCCATCTGTACTTAGACCAAACCATAAGTTCCTTGCGTCACCTAAAAATCTCGGGAACTCTCTCTCGATTTTTCTCCACTGCCGACCATCAGTGGGATGCCTCAACTTGTTGTCTTTTATACGATCTTCCATGTGCCATCGCAACAACTTTGCATGCTCTTTATTTCTGAACAGACGTTTCAACTGTGGTATTATAGGACCATACCACATCACCTTGGCAGGAACCCTCTTCCTGGGTGGCTCGCCCTCAATATCACCAGGGTCATCTTTTCTGATCTTATACCGCAATGCAGTGCATACCGGGCATTTATCCATATTCTCGTACTTCTCACCGCGGCAGAGGATGCAGTCATTAGGGCATGCATGTATCTTCTGCACATCTAATCCTAGAGGGCAGACAAGCTTCTTCGCTTCGTACATGCTGGCGGGCAATTCGTTCTTCCTTGGAAGCATCTTCTTCATCAGTACCAGCAACTTTTCAAATGATGAGTCAGTCACACCGGTCTCTGCCTTCCACTTCAACAATTCCAGTGTGCTACCCAGCTTCTTCTGGCCATCTTCACAAGTTGGGTACAACAATTTGTTGTGGTCCTGTAACATCTGCTCGAACTGCAACCTCTCCTTTTCTATGTCGCAGCCTCGCCGTGCATCAGAAATGACCCGACCAAGATCATCAGCGGGCTCATCTGGTTCCCGTTCTTCACCCTGATCTTCTTCTTCATTGTCTTCCATTGCGGTATCAGCATACTCAGGGAACATAGATCGGTAGTTGTCATCATTGTTCTCTTCTTCATCGTTGTCTTCCATCATAACCCCTCTTTCTCCGTGCTTGGTCCAGACATTATAGCCAGACATAAAACCGGACCGAAGCAGGTGGCTCTGAATGACTCTTGAGGAAGTGTAATCCTTCTCATTCTGACATTCAACACATGGACAAAACATAAATCCACCACCATGCTTGTTCGCCTCGTCCGCATCTCGAAAAGAATGCACGCCTTCTCTGTAAGCGGTTGTGCGTCGATCACCGTACATCCATGGATGGCTCATCTGCATCATACAACAGTATATCAAACGCAATCACGATCCTAAAATTAGTACCGCACGGTCTAAACGAGAAAATATAGTTGCTAACCTTTTAGAATAAGTGGAAATAAAGAGGAAGAGGCTTAAGAGTGGCTCGGGCACCTCATATCATAGTTGTGTTCGGTGAACTTAAGTGGTATCGCTCTAACACACATTTCAACAAACACCTCTAGTGCATAGGAATGAAATAGAGAACTAGCACAAACCCACACTTCTCCATCCAAGAAAAAAACAAGGGAGAGGGGAGAGGGGCTGCGGCCATATATATAGGCAGAAGACTTTAGTCCCGGTTTGAGACACAAACCGAGACTAAAGGGGGCGCACATAGCCCTTTAGTCCCGGTTTGTGTCTCAAACCGGGACTAAAGGTTTGTAACGAACCAGGACCAATGGATGCCGTACGCGTGGGCGAATAAGGGGCGACGTGGCCAGGCATTTAGTCCCGGCCCAGATAACGGCCGGGACTAAATATCCCTGACCAAAGGCCCGTTTTCTCTTTAGTCCCGGTTTGTGTCTCAAACCGGGACTAAAGTTTTGTAACGAACCGGGACCAATGGATTCCGTACGCGTGGGCGAATAAGGGGCGACGTGGCCAGGCCTTTAGTCCCGGCCCAGATAACGGCCGGGACTAAAGATCCCTGACCAAAGGCCCGTTTTCCACTAGTGAACCGCATCTCTTTCTAAACTTGTTTTGTGTTTTTGATGCTAGCATTAATCAATCATATACTTTCTAAATTTTCTATGGTGTGTTCACGCATTCATCTACACCATTTATACATCTTAGTTTAGCGTGTTAAATCTCAGCCCCGTTGGTTGTTAGTTATTTTAATAATATAACTAGCAAGGTGGTCCATGCAAATTGCGCGGCTAGCAATGAGATTATTTGAATCTTCACATCTAATGTATTTATGTTCTTCTTCATACCATAGTTGGAACATTTTGAGTGAAATAATAATTGAATATAAATTAAGTTAATTTATGATATTCAATATAGCTTCCCTACAGCTCACTCTTTTCAGTCGGGTGACATTTTCCTATTCTTGTATTATCATGCTCTGGCGCACTAAACGATGCATCCCTGAAGTGCAAAATAGAATATAAACACTTTGTGAACATTGTATCCACTCCAATGTGAACCACATATTTTTAAGTTAAGCATTATAAACTATTTTTTCTGTGAAATATTGCACTTCCAGTCCTCTTGCTTATTTTACTGTGAACCGTCTCAATATTTATCCCATGTAATCATTTTCCGTGTTTATGTGAGAGCTCGGCATAAATAAACTTGTAAATTGTTGTTTACCTGATGATATATGAAAAGTTGACCTGCTGATTGACCAAGCAGAAAATGTGTTTTACTGAATTGTCATGTATTCCTCAATCCATTATGTAAGACGACCTGAAACCTACATAAATGAAGAAGATGTGAAATACGATAAACAAATACTGTAATGTTTAACGTGAATTGGTGCTAGCTTTAGTTGCTCTCAAACATAGATGGCAAGCACAATTGCAGTTTGTTTCCTTGAGAAAAATACCGGTTGTAGTTTCCACTTAGCATTCTGCTAGCAAGAGATTTTATTGTGCAACATGCTAATCTTCTTCTTTACTATAGGATTCCAGTTGGTAATGGTGAAGCCACTTTTGGTTAAAACATTTAACTTCCGATTATACCCTAAGAATAAAAAAAACACAACAACAGGGACATCTTTACATCACGTAATCACGCAAATCAATGAAATTAGGCTATATTTAGGCTATACATATAATTGAGACCGTAGCAATCAACGCAATCAATTGAGAGATATTAATTTTGGCTAAATTTAGACCAAAAATACATCACGGAATCACCCGAATCGTTCCTTTTCCGAATCGTTCGCGACGCACCCGTTCACGATGCACCCGGTCGTAGTACATGTCTCCTCCGTAAGGCACGGCGATAGCTGGCACATCAAGGGTGCACAAGGTCGTCGGATGGTGGCGGCCAACGACATCCTCCGTAACGGCGAGAGTGATACTTCATGTTTACCCTCAAGTGCCGTTACCGGCAACCTGCCTTAGAAAAATAGAATGTCATCATGGCGTCAAGGAGAACAGTGGCGTCGCACCGACGGCAGGTGATCTCCTATCAGCGATCTCTTAGCCTGGCCGGCATGTCCAAGGTCGCATCGCTGTGCATATGCCATATCGGTAACTTCTCCCACAGACAGGCCGGCCGCACGCATACATGCTCATGGATCATCTGCTAGAGAAAAAAAACCAGCCAGAATGAGAATGGGGAATTGCATGCACGTGTAGGTGCCGACGTTGACCTTGAGTGACGAGGTTGATTAGCAAGAAGCTAGTCGAAGGCGGCCTGGATGGATGGACGTCAGGTCACCAGAGATCGGGTTACTGTGAACGACGAGTGAGTAAGATGGGACTGTGGGAGCGCTCGGCCGGTCGGCGAGGCGCAGCCGCCTGCTTTTTTTTCTGTTGTGGTCATGGCCTGTGAGGTATGCCTACTCGGCTGCTCATCGGTGCGTGATACGTCTCAAATGTATCCATAATTTTTGATGCTCCATGCTTGTTTTTACACCATTTGCTTAGTGTTTCATTACACTTCGTGCACTTTTATGCATTTTCCGGAACTAACCTATTAACAAGTCATCACAGTGCCAGTTCCCTGTTTTCTGCTGTTTTTGTGTTTCAGAAAAGTTACACAGGAAATATTCTCGGAATTGGATGAAACGAAAGCCAGTCGCCCAGAATTTCACCGAAGCTTCCAGAGAACCGAAGAGGAGATCGAGTGGGGCCACGAGGGCCCCACACAACAGGGCGGCACAGCCCAGGGGTAGGCCGCGCCCCCTACATGTGAGATCCCCTCGGTCCACTCCTGACGATGCCCCTTCGCCTATAAAGACCCCCCGACGGGAAAAACCTAAATACCCGATCACTTTTCCAGAATACATCGCGATCTGCCGCCGCCGTCGACCCGAAGATCGGGAGGGTCCAGAAGCTCTTCCCGGCACCCTGCCGGAGAGGGGAATCGCCACCGGAGGTCTTCTTCATCGCCATGCTTGCCTCCGGCGCGATGAGTGAGTAGTCTACTTTGGACTATGGGTCCATAGCAGTAGCTAGATGATTGTCTTCTCCACCATGTGCTTCATGTCTAGATCTCATGAGCTGCCTTACATGATTGAGATCACCGTTATGTAATTCTACATGTTTGGTTTGTTGGGATCCGATAAATATTGGTGTTATGCTTGAGTTGAAGTACTAAAATTTATCTTATGTTATCTCTATGTTGTTTATGATCTTGCATGCTCTCCGTTGTTAGTAGCTATCTTGGCCGAGTAGTTGCTAGTGACTCCAAGAGGGGGTATTTATGCTCGATAGTGGGTTCATGCCTCTATTTAATCTGGGGGAGTGACAGAAACCTCTAAGGTTGTAGATGTGCTGTTGCTACTAGGGGGAAAACAACATTCATATGCTCAAGGGTATATACTTTGTTTACATTACACACTTTGCTTAATGCAATTATCTGTTGTTCGCAACTTAATACTTGTGGAGTTCTCGGATTGATTCGCCACAAGTGGATTATTAGTCATAGATGCAGTTGGATGGCGGTCTATGTATCTTGTTGTAATGCCCAGAGTAAATCTCATAGTGATCCTCTCATCATATGCACGTTGTCTTTATTCTTTCAATTGCCCAACTGTAATTTGTTTACCCAGCATGTGTTATTTTATCTTATGGAGAGACACCACTAGTGAACTATGGACCCCGGTCCTATTTCCATTACATTGCTATCACCTGTTTACTTTACTCGCATTGTTTACTTTACTCGCATACTATTACTATTTTCCACTCGATACGCTTATTCCTTTGTTTACAGCAAACCGGTGAGATTGACAACCTCATCGTAAGTTGGGAGCAAAGTATTTGGTTGTGTTGTGTGCAGGTTCCACGTTGCTACTGATTGAAGACGAGTCAACAAGTGTCGTAAACGGCGCCCTTGTTGGAGTGTTATTAGGCCAGTCCGCATCACCTTCAGTCGTTTGTCTTCTCCTCTCCTGATCGATAAACCTTGGTTTCTTACTGAGGGAAAACCTTGCTGCTATATTCATCATACCTTCCTCTTGGGGTTCCCAACTGGACGGTGAACATTAACCGTACCGCAAGCATCAAGAATTTTTCTGGCGCCGTTGCCGGGGAGGCAAAAGAAGACTTCTGCGAGGGGAGTTTTCGCACGCACATCCTTTACTTTGTTTTAAGTTTTGCTTTACTTTATTTTTACTTGCATCATTTTATCAAAAACCCAAAAAAATTAGTATCCTTTATAGTTGCTTTTATTTACTTGCTTTTAGTCTTGTTAGAATGAGTAATCCTGAAGTTGAAGTTCGTACTTTTAAGCAACAAGGGGGAGAGAGCTTGAAAGAAGCTTGGTACCGTATTAGCAATTCTCATCATAGGTGTACAAAGAAGCATTCTACCATGATCCTCCTTAGAAATTTGTATGTTGGTATAACTAGTTGGTATAGGTACGTTCTTAATACTCTCGCAGGAGGTAATTTTCTGGGTACTCCCACTCTTGAAGCATGCACTTTAATTGAAAGTTTAGTGGGGGTACCACCTATTCATGTTGTTAAAACTGAGGTCACTTTGGAGGAAGTTTTAGAAAAGCTTAGCTCTTTAGAAAAAAGTTTGCCAAATATCCTTGATAATGCTAGCCGCATTAATGAATTGATAGAAAGTATCAGTAAGAGAATCACCGTTTTAGAGGCTAGCACTACTCTTGATAGTCAAAACCTTTGGATTGGGAAACTAGAGGAGTCCATGGAAATTTTAAGTTCAATTTTCTCTTCTCTTAAGTTTAAGAAGGAGAAAGCTTTTGTTGGAAAAGAGCAAAAATTTATGTATGTTCCCAAGGTGTCTGTGCCTAAACCGCAACATGTTTTTAAGATTGGTAAGACTTTTAGTTCAACTAAGAGTGACTTGCAGGTTGAATCATCTTCGGGAACCTCTAAAGTGCCTAGTGTGGTAAGTGGTGAGCCTGAGGAAACAGTTGATTCACTTGATATTACTTGATTCGCACTTTCTGCGCCTAGCTCAAAGGCGTTAAAGAAAAGCACTCTTGGGAGATAACCCAATGTTTTTAGATTCAGTTCTTTTTCTTTTATTTGAGTCTTGGAAGTTATTACTACTGTAATGACCTCTCCTTATCCTTTTTATTTCGTTTTTGTGCCAAGAGAAGCCTCTAATTTGAGCGAGGTAAGATTTGGGGATGTTGCTGTCCTGAAACTGTTTTCGGTGCTGCACCGTAAAAATTCGTGAAAATTCTCTGTATATATTTTGGACCTGAGATTTCTTGTGCATATGCCCCAGGTTATATCCAAACTTTCATTAGTTTTATACTTTTTGATTTGAGCAACAGAAAACCCTCTAAAAATTCGACCTTTGTCAGCTGTTCTGTTTTGACAGATTTCTGCCAATATTTGTGTTTGCCGCTTTATCGCTTTCTTTTTGAGTTCTTTTGATCACGGAACTTTTGGGGAAGTTGCTACAGTAGTATATGCTTTATATGTGGTGGTTTTTAGGTTGAAACCTGAAGCAAAAAGGGTTGATTCTATGTTATGCTTACACTAATGTTGCTAATAGATTTGTGTTTAGTTTTGTATGAAGGAAGTTTTGAAGTGTAGGGATCGGAGAGTGATGAGATGAGTTGAAGAATGGACAAAAGCTCAAGCTTGGGGATGCCCATGCATCACCCCAATAAATATCCAAGAAGTACAAGCGTCAAAGCTTAGGGATGCCCCCGAGGCACCCCTTCTTCATCGGCAAAAATCAGGTCACCTTTCAATACGCTATATTTTTATTGCTTCATGCATTATGCATTTTTCTTGGAGTGTCAGTTGTTCTAGTTTTCAGTTTAGTTTAGTTTTGTTTGCTGCAATATATGGTTGGACCCCAACAAATTTCTTTTGGAGAAGTTGCCTTGCTTTTCATTTGCCAAGAACACTCCATTTTTCATTCTTATAATTTCAACGAGTGTTCTCTTTTTCTAGAACTGCGTTTAGCTTTCATTTTTTGCCTTGATTTGTATTCAGATCTTGTTATAACTTTTCATCAAGGTGTATTTTTGCCTCTAATCTATATTGGTTTTCATCAAAAGAGGTGTTTATAAAAAGTTTGAATGGTGTTGGAAAAGAGAAAAAGCTTTATGCAAAAAAGTGGTACGAGAAGGAGCTTGTGTAGACTGCGGCCTAGGCTTTTGCATGTCGTGCTTGATGTCTTTTTGATAGCATGCTTAGTGGTTTTGATGTAGCATGACTTGTCTCAAATAACTGAGATTGCTTAATGAGCCTTTCAAAAAATCATGCGTTGTTTTAATTATTTGGAAGCATTATTTTGGTTTTCTCCTTGATGCTTTATTTGGGTTGACTTGGCGCATGCTCACACATGTAGACTCTTACAAGTCGCCAATAGCCTCTATGAACATTTAGTTTTTGACTTTTGATGCCATCTTATGCTTCTTTTAATGTCGCTTTGTCACTTTGCATGATTATGGCCATTATTGCTCTCCTAGTTGGTCGCTCCCAGTCTTTTGCTAGCCCTCACCTTGTACTGAGTATGAGCTCTACTCGTGCATCCAACTCCTAAAAACCAAGTTTGCCAAAGTGTCCACCATACATACCTATTAGCAATTTGCTATTCCAAAGTACATTTGACTTGCTTTTATCTACCCTTCAAATTAAACTCTTACCAGTGTTATGCAAAAATTGGTCAGTAAAGCTCTCACGAACTGGAAGGCACACTTTACTTTTTCTCATTCTTAAAAATTTGACATTATGGTCTCTTATGTTGAGTTGTTATGCTTGCAAGTTGTAAGTTGGGAATTAGCCTAGCCATGCCGTCATGGGGCAAGCTTTCAACATTGACTTCTTATTTGAGTTGATATCGTGATCTTTTGTTTATGGATACTCGCAGTGTGAAATGAATTGGGAATCTTGCGGGATCATGGAGTTTGTATATGTGTTAGGGAAATGCCTGGGCCGCCAATCTAAGCCATGCATAATTCATGGTGGAAATTTGCAGCATGCCCATAGTGGACATTCGACGACGCATCTCAAAATAAAAAGCTATACAAATGGTAAATAAAAGAGATGTCGACGTGTTCATTGTTTGCTTATCCTGTCATTTTGATGTGGGCTTGTTCCATGTCATCGGGCACGGAGGTACCCCGTTGGCGGTTCTCGATGATACGTGTATACTTACAATGACAAGAGCTTGCTTGGGACTCTAAGTAAAGTAGCATGAGGTTTGGGTACTCATATTCACGGGACACGAGGTTTTCAACTTATGATTTGTCAAGCATATGCAGCGTAAGTGTTCTCGCATTAACTTTAACCATTCAAGATGCTTATGATGGGGGCAATGAGAGCTCAAAGCCGGTAAGTACCATAATTTTTGAAGGTTATAAAACTTGCAATCATTGCTTCCCTCCGCGAAGGGCCTTTCTTTTACTTTTATGTTGAGTCACCATCTTCTATCTTTATGCACCATTAAGAGAGCATAGTTGTCATTCTGAGTATAATGTGCATTGTCCCAAAGTTTTCATTGATTGATTCATGATCATGGTTTCACTTGTTCTTAAATTATTTGTATCTAGTCGCTCTCTTAAACTTGAAGGTGTCCTATGCATTTATGTTTTGTTCTCTCATTAAGGACAAGCTGAAAACCATTTGTATGTTTTTCCTTATGATTTGAACACACGTTTGACTTTCATTGTTTCATTTTCATGATCTTTTGTTTGTGTTTATTTTCATGTTATAACATGGTTGCTAAGTTTCTTCTATCAAGATTATGTCTTTCATGCCCATGTTTTAAGTTCTTTTGATTCCAGCTCACAACGCTTACATATATGATTAAGATTGTGTAGGTGCATGTCACCTCAAAAATTATTTCTTTTGTTATCACTTACCTACTCGAGGACGAGCAGGAGTTAAGCTTGGGGATGCTGATATGTCTCAAACGTATCCATAATTTTTGATGCTCCATGCTTGTTTTTACACCATTTGCTTAGTGTTTCGTTACACTTCGTGGCACTTTTATGCATTTTCCAGAACTAACTTATTAACAAGTCGCCACAGTGCCAGTTCCCTATTTTCTGCTATTTTTGTGTTTTAGAAAAGTTACACAGGAAATATTCTCGGAATTGGATGAAACCAAAGCCAGTCGCCCAGAATTTCTCCGAAGCTTCCAGAGAACCGAAGAGGAGACGGAGTGGGGCCACGAGGGCCCCACACAATAGGGCGGTGTGGCCCAGGGGTAGGCCACGACCCCTACGTGTGAGATCACCTCGGTCCACTCCTAACGATGCCCCTTCGCCTATAAAGACCCCCCGACGAGAAAAACCTAAATACCTGATCACTTTTCCAGAATACATCGCGATCCGCCACCGCCGTCGACCCGAAGATCGGGAGGGTCCAGAAGCTCTTTCCAGCACCCTGCCGGAGAGGGGAATCGCCACCGGAGGTCTTCTTCATCGCCATGCTTGCCTCTGGCGCGATGAGTGAGTAGTCTACCTTAGACTATGGGTCCATAGCAGTAGCTAGATGGTTGTCTTCTCCACTATGTGCTTCATGTTTAGATCTCATGAGCTGCCTTACATGATTGAGATCACCGTTATGTAATTCTACATGTTTGGTTAGTTGGGATCTGATGAATATTGGTGTTATGCTTGAGTTGAAGTACTAAAATTTATCTTATGTTATCCCTATGTTGTTTATGATCTTGCATGCTCTCCGTTGTTAGTAGCTATCTTGGCCGAGTAGTTGCTAGTGACTCCAAGAGGGGGTATTTATGCTCGATAGTGGGTTCATGCCTCTATTTAATCTGGGGGAGTGACAGAAACCTCTAAGGTTGTAGATGTGTTGTTGCTACTAGGGGGAAAACAACATTCATATGCTCAAGGGTATATGCTTTGTTTACATTACACACTTTGCTTAATGCAATTATCTGTTGTTCGCAACTTAATACTTGTGGAGTTCTCGGATTGATTCACCACAAGTGGATTATTAGTCATAGATGCAGTTGGATGGCGGTCTATGTATCTTGTTGTAATGCCCAGAGTAAATCTCATAGTGATCCTCTCATCATATGCACGTTGTCTTTATTCTATCAATTGCCCAATTGTAATTTGTTTACCCAGCATGTGTTATTTTATCTTATGGAGAGACACCACTAGTGAACTATGGACCCCGGTCCTATTTCCATTATATTGCTATCACCTGTTTACTTTACTCGCACTGTTTACTTTACTCGCATACTATTACTATTTTCCACTCGATACGCTCATTCCTTTGTTTACAGCAAACCGGTGAGATTGACAACCTCATCGTAAGTTGGGAGCAAAGTATTTGGTTGTGTTGTGTGCAGGTTCCACGTTGCTACTGGTTGAAGACGAGTCAACAAGTGTCGTAAACGGCGGCCTTGTTGGAGTGTTATTAGGCCAGTCCGCATCACCTTCAGTCGTTTGTCTGCTCCTCTCCTGATCGATAAACCTTGGTTTCTTACTGAGGGAAAACCTTGCTGCTATATTCATCATACCTTCCTCTTAGGGTTCCCAACTGGATGGTGAACATTAACTGTACCGCAAGCATCAGTGCGCAAGAACTGAAGAGGGAAGACATCGCTGGACGCCACCATCCGTATTACTCCCTTCATTTAGAAATATAAGATGTTTTAATTTTGTGAAGCTAATGTATTTAGATATCTTTTAGTGTATAGATTCGAGCGAACCTATACACTAAAAGATATTTAGATACATTGACTTCACAAAACTAAAACATCTTATATTTCTGAGCGAAGGGGGTAGGTATTATACGCCTGGAGTAAATGAAAAGAGGCAAGTTAGAGATGGAAAAAAGACGCAGAACCGTGGGATGCATCACGAACGGGTGCGTCGCATGGATGGGCGCACAGGCAAGCCGGTCCAGCGTTTACTACACTAAATCAATCTATACTACCTGATAAAATTTGGAAGTATTAATTTGGGATCGGACCTCTATGTAAAGTAAGCTATAACAAACCTAGCATTAAAATATCAGCGATGATAGAGCCGATTTTGCCGATTGATCTGGAAAAAAACCGCACGTACAATATCTTGATCGGATCCGATTGGAAAATATGACGGTACTAGACCTCCTGCCGCGGTTGCAGATGCCCTCTTGGCCTCTCCCACACAGACATTGGAAGGCACCAGAGGAACTTGAGCCCGGTCTCCATGCGCCTACCTTTCCACAGGTAGCCGCACGACACAGAACACAAGCCCGAGGCGTAGTCCTGGACACGGCACCTGAATAAATAGAAGGGCGTCGACCGTCGTGAGCACGCCCACGGCCCTCAACAGTCAGCACCGTGACGTTCTTAAGTGAAGGATCGGCAGAACGATATGCGCTCATCGAGGAACTGCTGCCAGAGCATGGAACTAAATGTTTCTGGAGTCCATAGAGGATTGAGGTATCAGGTATGCTGGCAAGGTTCGCAAACACACGATGATGGGTATGTTTTTTGCAAAAGCCGTAGCAACGCACGGGCATTTAGCTAGTCAAAAAATAAGATGATTACGAAATTAATGGCACAGTAGAGTGATCTAATAATAAAATAATATGTACAGTAAGAACAGTTGATATTGCACTTAATGGTAAACTTTTACCTTCTGGGTTCTGAATTCTGATACATCTTTTACCGTGCTTCTTGCTAACCTCACCAGGCCACCATGACCCGTGTGAGGTAATCGAATAGAAATAATTCAATAGTCGAGAAAAAGCTCTCTCTTAATTAATTTTATTATTAATGTGCTCTCCATCTTGTCCTTGCATAGATTATAAGATTTGGACATCTTACCAGATTAACTTGTACTCCCTCATTTTAAAATATAAGATGTTTTAGGTTTATAAAGTAAATATATCTAGATACATTTTAGTATGTATATTCGTACTAAAATATATCTAGATACATTTACTTCACAAAGCTAAAATATTGAGGACTTTTACTGTACCTGAAATCAACTAGTACCGTCCATTTTCCTTAATCCAATGGATCATGTGAGTTTGTACTCCACAATTTCCTTAGGGAGTACCAACTCCCAAACTCATGGAGTACCTGTATCTGAGGGGCAAAAGAGTACTCACAGATGCAACCCTATTATTATTTCTCGTGAGAGTCCATCACAGCGGGCGAACGCTGGCGCGGGAAGCGGGAGGAACGGCCGACCAGCCGGCGTTAGCGCATCACGGTATTTGGATTTCAGAGAAAGAAATTGCTACTACTGTGTTGTCCTACTCGAGATTAATCATTGGTAAGAACCGAGATGAAAGATTTGCCTTTGTTTTGTCAAGACGAACCATGCCCACATCCGAGACAATTGACTAGGACGGCAAAGCAATTGGAGTAGCTCAATCGGGAAGGCACGCCCTAGCTGGGTGTTGGGGATGGAAGGATCGCAGACGACGACGGTGCAATCAGAAACGCTCGATCGGGACGGTGGCGCGAGGGATGGTCGACCTCAGGCTAGTGATCGATGCCGGCGATGACGCGAAGTAACGGAGGCGCCACACTAGATACGATTTGGGAAAAAGATCAATTCCAATCGTGCATACCTGGGCTCTAATCAGCTTAGCCGGATCTGGAAAATGACAAGATTTACCCTTTATCACGCACGGCCAGATCTAATTGGTACTCCAGTGCATGATCTGGGAGTACCGGGTACTGTAAAATTCGTCAAAATATTTTATATTTTAAAACAGAGGGAGTACATGTCTCGTGTCCAGATTGCAAAAGATCAATCAGCCCATCAGTACATACCATGGATGATGATGAATCTTTTCGTCGTGGCGGCCGCGATTGCACTGGATGAGTTTTCGTGCTTCATCTTCCTCGCATGGACGCGTCTATCTGTAGTTTTGTATAATGTTTCACAAAACGATGATAATTGTGTTGGAGTACAAGGGGTATATATAGAGGGAAGGGGGGCGGCGGCTAACCCTAACCCTAACTTGTATGACAAGAAAGCCCTAACTTGTATTACAAGAAATATAGTCTAACATCCCCCGCGGTATCAACGTGGGGTTCAACAACGTTAAGACTGAACCGAATATCGGAGAAAGGTTGAGTTGGCAGCCCCTTGGTGAAAATGTCGGCGAACTGCGCTGTAGTTGGCACATGAAGAACACGAACTTGGCCCAATGCAACCTTCTCCCGAACGAAATGTATATCAATCTCAATGTGCTTGGTCCGCCGATGCTGTACTGGATTGCTGGACATATAAACAGCTGAAATATTGTCACAATAAACAATAGTGGCCTGCTGAAGAGGGCGATGAAGCTCTGTCAAAAGTTGGCGAAGCCAAACTATCTCAGCCACCGCATGAGCCACCGCATGAGCCACTGCACGATACTCAGCTTCTGCAGAGGAGCGAGAGACTGTAATCTGTCGTTTAGAAGACCATGAAATCAAATTGTTACCTAGAAAAACACAGTATCCGGACGTGGACCGACGAGTGTCTGGACAACCAGCCCAGTCGGCATCGGAATATGCAGTCAAACTGGCTGGAGAAGAATTATTAATGTGAAGACCATGATCAAGACTACCTTTGAGGTAACGAAGAATTCGTTTGACATGATTATAGTGGGGAACACGAGGCTCATGCATGAATAGACAGGCTTGTTGGACGGCATAGGATAGTTCAGGTCTAGTAAGAGTGAGGTACTATAATGCGCCAGCAAGACTACGATAGAGAGAAGCATCAAAGAACGGTTCTCCATCGGAAGAGAGTTTTGAACTAGTATCAACAGGAGTGCGAGACGGCTGGCAATCAAGCATACCGACTCGTGTAAGAAGATCTAAAATATATTGGCGCTGAGAGAGGAATAGACCTTGAGAGTCATGAGTGACAACAATGTTGAGGAAATGATGAAGAATACCAAGATCCGTCATAGAAAATTCAGAGCTAAGAAGAGTGATAATATGATGAAGAAAGGTAGGTGTGGAAGCTGTAAGTATGATATCATCAACATAAAGTAGAAGATACGCAGTGTGAGAGGAAGTATGGTACACAAAAAGAGAGGTGTCAGTGAGCGAGGAAGTGAAACCAATGGTTTGAATATAGGTAGAGAAACGTTGAAACCAAGCCCGGGGAGCTTGTTTGAGACCATATAGAGATTTCTGAAGAAGACAAACATGATCAGGAGCAGAGGCATCCTCAAAACCAAGAGGCTGCTGACAATAAACTATTTCCTAAAGAGAGCCATGTAGGAAAGCATTTTTGACATCGAGTTGGTGAATGGGCCACTGAGAAGAGATGGCTATACTGAGTACTGTGCGAATGGTGCTGGGCTTAACAACAGGAGAGAAAGTTTCATCGTAGTCAATCCCATGCTGCTGAGAGAAACCACGACAAACCCAGCGAGCTTTATAGCGTGAAAGACTACTGTCGGAATGGAATTTTTGTCGGAAAACCCACTTACCAGAGACAATGTTTGCACCAGGAGGGCGAGGAACAAGCTGCCAGGTGTCATTTTGAAGAAGAGCAGAAAACTCCTCACGCATGGCAGCAGCCCAATTTGGGTCTAGGAGTGCGGTTTTGTAGGTTTTAGGGAGAGGAGAGATCGAGAGAGAAGGTGTAGCGAGAAGATTTAATCGTTGAGTAGGAAGGCGAAACCCAGATTTTGCACGAGTGCGCATAGTGTGATCGTTTGTGGGAACGGGAACAGGAATAGCACGAGATGGTGGGGGTGGTGGAGAGGCGTCGGGCGCAGCGGAAGAGACAGACGCCGGAGAGTGGGCCGCGGCAGAGCTAGGTGGCACCGTGGCAGGACTTGGTGGTGCCGCGGCAGGACTTGGTGGTGCCGCGGCAGAGTTTGGTGCCGCGGTAGAGGAGGGTGCCGCGGCAGGACTTGGTGGTGGCGCGACGGGGCTTGGTGCCGCGGCAGGGCTTCGTGCCGCGGCAGGGTTTGGTGGTGCCACGGCAGAAGAAGGAGATGAGGTGGATGCCGCGGTAGGAGATGGAGTGGCTGTCTGTGGAGTGGTGGGTGTTGTCATGGTTAGTTGGTGAAGGAGTTGTGTTGTAGAAGTAGGATGACGACGAGTAGGAGGCATGTGATTATCGGAGACAGTTGGGGAGACACTAGAAGAAAACGGAAAGACGGTCTCACAAAAGGTGACATGCCGAGATATGTGAACACGACCGAAAACAAGATCCAGACATCGATAGCCCTTATGTTCATCAGAATAGCCAAGAAAGACACAAGGTATAGAGCATGGAGAAAGTTTATCGGGGGAGGTAGAGTGGGTGTTGGGAAAACATAGACAGCCAAATATCAGGATAGTTGGGGTGACAGAGGAAAAGCGAGTAGTATGGAGTGGAAGTTGGGTTGGACTTGGTGGGACGAATATTTAGCAAATATGTGGCGGTGCGCAGAGCTTCAGCCCAAAATTTTGGTGGCATGGAAGAGTGAATTAGAAGAGTGCGGACAATATCGTTGAGGGAGCGAAGAGAGCGTTCTGCTTTTCCGTTTTGAGGAGAGGTATATGTGCAAAAAAAATGAGGTAGTATGCCATGTTGTAAGAAGAAGTTGCGGTTCTGAAAATTGTCGAATTCTCTACCATTGTCGCATTGGATGAACCTAATGGGAAGAAAGAAGTGGGTAGCTACATATCGTTGGAAGTTAAGAAAGATAGTGTGTACATCAGATTTGTTGCGTAAAGGAAAAGTCCAGACAAAGTGTGTAAAATCATCAAGAACGACAAGATAATACTTGAAACCAGAAATACTAGTATGTGGTGATGTCCAGAGATCACAATGTAACAGCTCGAAAGGAAAAGTACTAGCAGAATGCGAAGAATAAAATGGAAGTCTAACATGTTTGCCTTGCTGACACGAAGGACAGACAGAAGGATTATGAATATCTTGATTACAAGTTATTGAAAATTCACTAAGCATAGAAGAGAACGCGGCGGTGTGTGGATGTCCTAGACAATGATGCCAAAGGTCGACGGAGGCGGCCATGGATGTAGGAGGATCGGCGGCCGGAGCTCCATGAAGAGTGTAGAGTTCACCGGAGCTATTGAAGCGAGCGATCTCCACCTTGGTCAGGTAGTCCTTCACAGATAAACCAAAAGGATCAAATTCAATAGAAACAAGATTATCACGAGTGAATTGACGAACGGAGATTAAGTTTTTGATGAGTGCTGGGGCAATTAGAACATCACGAAGAAGAAGAGATTTTGTGGATGTTGGAATGGAGGTTTGGCCTGTGCAATAAATTGGAATAGAAGAGCCGTTTCCAAGAATTATAGAAGAAAAAGGTGTGGAGGAAAAATTTGACAGCATATTACTCGAAGAAGACATGTGACTAGAAGCACCAGAATCGAAAATCCAGTCCATACCTGAGTTCCCTTGGGCAGCAAAGTTGTTCATGGCCTGCAAGAACGCAGACTGGTCCCAGCTTGGTGATGGTGCAGAAGTTGAAGTCGATGGCGCAGTCGGAGCAGTAGGTGGTGGCACCATGAGCATGGAGGGCGGCGTATAGTGCATGTACTGGCCTCCTTCATCGATGGCATAGGGGTAGTAGACCGGAGCCGCGTGGTAGGCGTTCGGTGGAGGACGCGAACCGAGGAGTCCAGGAGCACCAGTGTGGGGGCGCATGCCGGGTGCCTAGTTGCCAGAGTAGGCGGGAGGAGCACCGATCGGAGAGGGAGACGCCCAAGGCATGGACCATGCCGGTCCATGGGTCATGAGGCGGGCGCCAAGTGGGCGCCGCAGGAGGAGCTGGTGCAGGTGCCGTCGGTGGTGGTGGAGCGGGGCGCGGCGCAGGTGTCGTCGATGTCGATGGAGCAGGGCGAGGCGGCCAGTACATTGGGTTCTTCCCACGGTAGTTCGGACTGGGACGCCATCTTGGAGGTGGCTGCGGTGACGGGGCTGCCGCGGCAGGAAAAGGCGCCGAAGGGCCTGCCACGGCAGGAGCAGGTGGCGGCCGGGGCGAGGCGACGAAAGCATGTAGTTTTGTATAATGTTTCACAAAACGATGATAATTGTGTTGGAGTACAAGGGGTATATATAGAGGGAAGGGGGGCGGCGGTTAACCCTAACCCTAACTTGTATGACAAGAAAGCCCTAACTTGTATTACAAGAAATATAGTCTAACACTATCATAGAACATGTAGTACGTCGCGAGTCGCCTGGATTGGATCGTTTCCTTCCTTCTTAGAACGATCTACAAAATAACTTTAATTCAGTTTGATGTGATGGCACATCTATTCTGTTTAACACAGCCCAATCAAAATCAGTGAAGCAATCAAATCTCAAACTGGATATAACACAATCTTGATTTTCCTAGCCTGTGGAATTAGGCTAAGGCAAGTCGTGCGGATAACTGCAATGTCAATGACGTCGATCGCGGCGCAACTACAGGTGTCTAGAGCAGATACCTCCCTGTGAAGATGTATCCTAGGCCTCCAAGTCCATGATTTCTAGAACGCTTGAGGTATTGCAGCAATAGGTGGGCCGCGGGTGCGTTGTAGTTGCCTAAACTTTATCTCATATTCTCGTTGCGGCCGGACATCGCCATGTTTTAGGTTGTCGACTCGTCGATTAGTACGGCGGCAGCGGAGGAGCAGATCGTTCCCCCCAACAACGTCGCATGTCGTGAGGAACTGCGCCTCCGGCAATGTGGTATCGAGGTCTATGAACGCATATCAGACGATGCCCCAACGACCATGGAGTGGAGAACGCTGGCACTATTGCTTCGTCAGGCCTAAGGTGTCGTCTCACAGTAGACGGCCACCGACGCGTTTTTGGTACATGTTAACCGTGGTGTGCCAACTTTGATTAGGCACGCCCGTGTATTGCTGATGGGCTACTGGCGTTCTGTCTGAGTCCGCAGCCCCAATCTAGGGGCTGTTTGGTTTAGAGGGTATCCCTCAGGGGATGAGGGTATCCCCAATCACTTGGTTAGGGATAGCCATTTTTTTTGTTTGGTTGTATTGGCTAGGATGTGGTTAGGGATAGCCATTTGATTGTTTGGTTAGAGGGAGAAAAAGTGGATAGCTTGTTATGGTCACCTTTTTATTTTTAGTGGTGATGTTACCACTTGTCTTTTTAATTCCAAGAACTTAATTCAGCTCAAATTCACCTCTCGTTAACGGAAACCAAAAAAGCAGAGCGAGGCTGAATTGTTTGCTACTACATTGTACTAAATACTGATATTGTCTTCTCTTCTATTTATTCTATATAACTGGAACAAAATCAACGCTGCTACTGAGTCACATACACACAGAGAAATTATAGGATAGATACGTGAATGAGATAGTCCTTCAGTCAATCGTTGTCGCTCTCTATGAATTGTTGGCGAGACACAGACGGACGACACAAGAGAACAGAAGAGAGGATGCAGGCACAACGAGAGAAGAATATAGCTGCAAGTGGGAGCTAGCTGAAAACCATCGCTGTCTCTCTCCACTCGTCAGTCGCGCGTGGCTGCCGTCGATCTGGTGTCGCCGGCCGTCGTTGAATAGTCTGGTGACGCCGTCATTTCCCTCGGTCCGGCCGCCGTCGATCTGGTACAGCCGGACACCGTTGCCCTTAATCTGCGCTGCCAGGAATAAGAGACATAGAACGGAGGAGGAGGTGAGCTAGCCAAAAAACGATTCGGGTGATAGGAACTAGCGAGCCAGAAGTGGCTGGCCATATCCAGCAGATTTGGGGGGGACGAGCTCAACCACCATATGCTTGGAATCTGGTTATCCCCCACCACTCTAACCCTCTGAACCAAACATCTGGCAACCAGTTTTTAGTGGCTATCCCTAGCCACTTGGGGATATCCCTTAAACCAAACAACCCCCTAATCTCAGTTGCTACAACGGACCTTGGCGGCCCCGCACACTCAATTATTGGTTGTCCTCGACATAGCTCACACCATATCAGATTGGCAGCCGAAAGCATCTCGGCTGGGAGACTCCCCACCATCACAGTTTAATAAAAGTGGAGACATGCGCTACGTATCCATGGAGAATTCTGTTTTTGATTGTGCATATGCCGCACCGTAGTAGTTTCCTTATCGTGTGATCAGTATGTATTATATGCACGTACTTTCGGTCAAGTTTAAACTTTCTTGGTTAACCCGTGGTAGCGTTCTTTTTTCAACTAGAGGCGTTCGTTTTTATTGTTCAATCTTTGGTTAATCTAGGCCGTTCATTGTTAGTTGTTTTAATAATATAATAATAGATAGATAGATTAGAGGATACCTTAATAATTCTCTAAAATGAAAAATAATATGTTGTTTGAGTTAATGTTGGTTTCTCCTACGGATTCGAGAGGATGAGAATATAGAATATCTGTATATAAGAATCTTACAACTTTAGTCGTGTGGTGCAGATGTTTTTATAGGCAAAGCTCTTACGAAGTTGAAATCAGTTGAAGACTCTTGTCCAATTCGTGGCCCACGTAGAAAATTGTGGATTCTCCTCTTTGGATGTATGCATCCAGCATCAACCTTTTCTTCTTGTCTTGATTTTGTGTGTGCAATATCCGCAAATGAAGGTAGCAATAGCCATAAAAAGTGGCGTATATATAAATAATGCTTTTTAGGGAGAGAACGATCTTGGTTGGTCAACAGAAGTGCAGTGGTCGACTCTCTAACCTGCCCCTTGTGAATCTTACACTCCACTTCCAAAGGAAGGGCGAAGGCGCTTTCATCTCGGACCCCATTGAAGTGCCCGCGCGACCTGAGACGACTAAGACGACGACGAGGTTGCCTGGTAGTGTCCGACTCGTTTGGATCTGCAACCATTTCCTTGCATCCTCCTGCCACCGATGACCGAGACTACGGCACTATCTTTTCTTGTTTATCCTTGCTAGGCTGGGGAGACGGCTGTTGCGATCCTCGCAGGAGCCCTGCTATAGCCTGACGGCGACGGGGATTTGCTTGGATTTTTGTTCCAGATCCGGGTCAATGTCATCATCTCGGGCCACTCTTTTGGGTGGATGCGTGTGCAGGGGGGCTTGGAGGCGACGTGGACAACCACCAGCAGTCTTCGATCGATCGACACCCGAGTGACCAACCCCCTCTGCTGCTTGGTAGTATCTCTGCACGAAAAGATATTTTGATTTGTCCAATTTGGTGAATCAAGATTGGTGGCTTCGCTATCCCTGCCGGCAGGCCTCCTTTTCTGCATGCTTAATCGCCTCGTGAGCGTACATGGAGTACAATTCCATGGACCCCATTGGATTCATCCCTTTCAGTCTTTCAGAGACACATATGTGGTGATGCCGGTGAATAAATTCTGCAGCGGGGTCACTAAAATGGGTTTTTGAGGAATTTGTCAAAAAAAAGGTAGGTTATGGAGATATTTATCCTTTGTGCCTGGTCAATTTGGATTACGAGAAATTCCTGCATTTTTAACAGTTTGCAACCAAATGTAGAGCTATTTTCAAGTCAGAACTCAAATGGTTGAAATTCAGAGCTACTCGAAAGAACTATGCTTCTTATGCCAGCTAGGTAGATAGCTTTGTTTGATCTATCGTGTATAGCTCTTTTTTGTTTACTCTTTTTTCCTTTTTTTCCTTGTACAAATAACTCTATAAAATGTTGAAAATCAATAAAAATACACAGGAGTCCTGCTGTTTCCGTAAAAAAAAAGATAGTTTACAGAAAGAAAGAAAATGGAAGTTTGCTCATTGGAGTTGGGTTAGAATTCCACAGGAAAAAGTGTGAGATGTTTTTACCTCGAGGAAGGACAATCTTACTGGGCTACGATGGGGGCCAGGGCCTGTTTGATGTTCTCGCCACATGTCTGACTGATTGTCCATGAGGCTCGAGGTTCAGGGTGACACTCGCAGGATATGGGTACGGATGGACCTACCTTATATCTGTACCCGTCATCTCAAATATTATGTGTCACCCGTACTCAGGTTAGTACACATTTTGTTATGTCTTTTCTTGCAATATGCATGCCATTTGGCATGCTAGAAGACCGCTTCCCTTTGGTATTTTGTGTGACCGCCTGCATGTTTATGGGAGCCAGACTGCCGGCAGTGTTGTCCTTGGCGAGTGAGGAGGATAATTACATTGACTGCAATCTTCAAACTTCAGTACGATGTTTTGGAGATGCTATGACTAGGTTAGCATTTCGCCCTGATTGGGCACATACGACATACATGCACACGACATACTAGAGAGACTTGTAGAGGACTAACTATCACTAGCAAGCTCTGGCGCGGTGCACGCCACGCCCGTGCTGTAGATCCGAAGAGCATTTCAAAGACACGACAATACATGATGATCAGGTTGAATAACAAATCATTATCATTCATGCACATTTCTGATGGAATTCTGAAGGGTAATGTAGTATAATAGCAAATAACATTGTCTAATGGATGATATATCAACCGGTGTTACAACTGAATCCACAGTTTAGAAATTCATTGCATAGATAGAATATGCATAGTAATATGAATGATTAAGGAAGCTCATGGACTGCTAGTACCTGGTTTTTGGAAAAGTATGTCCTTTTTTTGTGCGAATTTTCAGCAAATAATAATAGGTTTTCCTCAATATTTGAAGAAAATGTCAGCATCATATTTGAATATGAAATACTTCAAGGAACAATCCTGGATTGGTCATCCCGTTCCACAATTATGTTTGATGATTTCAAGTGGAGGACAGTTTGTAAGATATGCGGAGCGATATTTCATTGCCAGTATAATGCAGACAAGGCTACTTTAAACATTGATAACATTAGTAAATCATAAATCTAGATCAATCGACCAAGGAGTAGAGGACAAAGAATCCACCACGGCACAACTCAATAAGCTCGCTGGATTGTGTTTCCTACAGTAACAACACATGTCTAAACTTCAAGCTTGTTAGGACATGGAAATAGAAGAGGTTATATGGACTAACAAAACTCATTTGCTACTATCTTTACACCATGGAACTAACTGTGCTCTGTACATATGTACACCATCAAGCTAGATCTACAATCCAACACTTATGGGAAAGATATAAAGAAAGAACCTAGCTGATTAGTGATTACCATGCTTTATAACCTACCTGAACACCGCACCACTTTATCCTAATATGAACTGAAGGGAAGAAGCAAGAAGCTAAACAAATTGGCAGAGCAATTACTGTGCCATGTTCTATCAAGTAACAAAAATATTATCTTCCAGCATGTCCTTAGGAAACAAATTATTCTATGGAAACATATACATCAAATAAATAATATAGTAGAAAGTCCAAACGACAATGGGATATCAGAGCCACCAAGAAAATCGTCAGGGAAAAATAAAATAGGAACCAAAAGAAGTCAATTAGTCAACTTAAACATGAGAAAGTCGGCACTAATGTTCCCAAATCCTGAGAGAAGGTATAGTGTTACCATTTACTGACCACATGAATTACTTAATCTTAGCACCAAACCTTCAAACTTGCTTCCTGGTGGCAAACAAGAGAGCAGGAGCTTAGTAAACAAATGGAATAATCAGGATATTTTTACAGGATATGAATATGTTAATGTCAACTTCTAGTTATTCACTACCCTAGACTGTTATGAGATCACTGGAAATGGGACATGATCAATTCCCTGATCTTATTATATACTCTTCCTTCTTAATCAAATTAAGCAAATACTCCGCCAATACGAATTTGAACTTGTAAGATATTGTTGAGAAATAAAAAAAGTACCATCAAACCTCACTGGAATCAGGCCCTATGCTCTAATACATGTTCAATACAGCCTACCAACAATGCATACTGCATGTTGGAAATACTGTGGCAAGATCATATCCCAGGAGAATGTTCAATCTTCATGAAAGGGGTAAAATCCAAAACGGCTCCAGAGCCTTGTCACCTTCTATAAAGACCACCAGGTTCTAGCTCCATGTTTGGCCCTCCCTATCTCCTTGATGCTTTCTGATACCTGCAGTTACAGCAAAGCTCATCTAAGCTCAGCTCGTTTATAACTAAGATTTCACACACTATCAGCAAATGATGCAGAAATGAGAATAAATGGTCTATGCCAAGTCAAGTGACAATGTAAAAATTGACTCATGCTTGAAATTGCCAGAATTAAAGACATGCCAAAGAACATGTCGTGCTACAGCCAAACATGAACCGGTAGCTCATTGGCCCGTAAACCTACATGTCGGAGATAAAAGCCAGAGCACAAAGTTAGGCTACACGCGAATGGCACAAAATACACAGGAGCTGACATATCTGAACCCCAGGTTAGAGACAGAGATCATGAGCACAGGGCGGCCGAAGGGGCCCTCGTGATGACATGAAGTGCGCAGGCTCCAAGTGGCGAAGCCACCGCATAAGTGTGGGCTGGAAGATATCTAAATCATTGATGATAATGACTGTGCACCCGCCGGCCGCCTCCCCGTGCGGTTCACAGCTTACATGCATTATCCGCGACATCAACCTACCTCGAACCTAAGGGCTGATTTCTAAGTAATGACGATGGCAAATAAGATGTGGCTTGACAACACAAATGAGCAGATACATCATCATTCAGACATGCTGATGTCCAACCATGCATAAATGAAAGATGGTAAAGATGCAGAGTGCAACTGAACATCGACAGTAGGAAAGATTTCTCCAACGAAGAACATGATGCATGTAGGTCGAAAACCAGGCATGGCAATGGGAACTGGGAAGAGAGAGAAAGCATCACTACAAATACACTTACCAGATCTAGCATGCCACTCAAATAGCTTTTGAATGGTGTTTGCAGTACCTGTGCAAAGGAAGCAAATGTTTCAGAAGACCTGTGTTTATGGAATTTATATTTGATAATACCAAGTGCAGTGGTATATTATAACCAATGGCTAATTGTTGAAGCTGAATGCATGATTAGTTCATACTGCATGTTTTTTACACATTAACATTTCATAGGTTATGCAGAAAAAAATTAGCCCGACCAGTCATCTAAACTCATCTAAGCTTAAACATAAACCTAAGCAAAATAGCAGGAAATAACATGGGCATAATACAAAGAAAATAAAGCAAACCTTTAGAGGAGCAGGAAGCACAGCGCGGGAACCAACCATACAAGGGTCAATCCTAGCAAATTTTCGGATAGAGAAAACTTCAAGAAAAATGTATAAGCCAATTCAACTGACCACAATTATACTCATGATTATTCTGTTTCAGATATTGCAACATGATTTGAACCACTCATACTAAGACATCGTGATTAGATGATCAGATGCAAGCTTGGAAACTCTTAGTTGAACCATACAAATTCATTAGCTAGATAATCAACAAATTGTAAGTGTGTCCCTCGAATAGAACGCAGGTGGGTGAAAAATTAAAACTATCCCAAAAACAAAAAGGTCTCCTCCGCCACCCGTCTAGCTAATCTTAAAAAGCTGATTTCAAATGAAATGGCTTCTGAACACAAGAAATAAGCTCTACAATTGCTTTCCAAGTCCATTAACTAATAATCAAGTTCAGGCGCGGTGGCATGCCGCGCCCAAGATTTGGCTTCATGTGTTTCGCCTCCTAATTATCATGCGAGCAATGACCTATAGCTTTATGTATTACACCTTGTGTTTATCGCCTAATGGTCGATGGCCGACGCGTGGTTTTTTTCCCATGTACGAGTTATGGCTTCATGTGTTGCACCCTTTACAATTTGTTGCCCTTTGGTGGATTGCAACTGATCACAGTGAACAATCACTTCACCAAACAATTTGTTACTCTAGGTGTTTGTCTCTAGTAGTTGGAGAACAATCACTTCACCAAACAAAGCATATATATACACACACTTCACACGAACATTGCTTGCTCCGCACAATCTGTTTACTCTAGGTGCTTGTCTCTAGTAGTTTGGGAGCAACCTCCACTACCATATGTAGGTTCACCAACAAAGCATACACACCTCTCACTAACACACATGTAGCCTCAACACTTTCAAAGAACGATACTCCACTATATGATATCTATTTCGGCTCTCGGGTGCATTTGTTTGAGAATACATTTCAAAATGTCAAAATATCAGTTTGAACTTTTGAAATAGTTGGCTAGAGCATCAATTCCATTCAATATGGTACCAAAGCCAGAGTTACTGAGTTCAAATCCTGGCCAACATGGTATTAAAATTAAAGGGAAATAGTGGGATAGCCACCATGATAGCTGTGCATATGCATCTCACCATTGGATCCAGCACATGTAGTACATTGGTTTCTAATTCTAACACACCGGCCACTAACGCCGTTATATAGAGAGCACAACATGCATCATTCATCTTTTGTTTCTTTTCTCCTCCACGCCACCACAAATGCGCTCTTGGTTTTGTTTTTCATTTCATGCATGCGGATGTCAGACTCGCTTGCTACTAGTCACACGCTAACTTTTGTTTTCTTTCCCAAATTTTGCCATTGTTTTTTTGTTATCTTTTCATGCATGCGAACACACTGCCATCTTTTGAAAACTTTCCAAAACGTTCTCTCTCCCCCCACAAAGGTTCCACCAACTTTTGTTTTCCTTTTTCCAATCGCGCCCATACGTTTGGAGCGCCATCTGTTTGTCTTTCTTCAACGTTTTCTCTCCCCATCGAACCCAAAAGGCATCTATTTTTTTTACTATCACTAGTTTGGTTTTTGAGTGTTCTTGTGATTTAAGAAACCCAAAAGGCAGAGATAGGAACTTTAGCAAACGGGTGGTATGCATCTACCGTCTTCTAAAAAGAAAAGAAAACCTGTTTGTTTTAGGGCATGCGGCAAATGGAGCTTTTGGAAACTTTTCAAAAAGTACAATAGGACTTTACAGGCCGGTGTAGCTTTTGAAAACTTTCCAACAACACATGGAAACTTTCCAAAACATGTTGGTGCATGCATGGCCACCCGTACACAAAAAACAAAAACCACTCTCTATTGGATGGACGGAGACCACTACAAGCTAACGGTGGCATTTCCAAGATGTGATCCCGGTGAGCATGTGCTCCCCATCATCCAACGGCTGCGGTGGTATGCACAGCTAGCCGGGTGGCTAGCAAATCCGCGTCGTAAAATTAAATACCCGTGAATACCCTAGTCCATGCCTAGCCCCGTGAAGAAAAAGCACACCAGCCTAGATGTTGGCTAATAGTTGGCTAGAGCATCAGTTCAATCGCATGCATGCAAAACAAAGGAAACAATGTCATTTCGAATCCTCTCTATATGTTGGTCACAAGGTTCTCCTATGACATTATTTGTAATCACCTCACTTGAGAAGGGAAAAAAATACTATCTCATAAGTAGGTTGTTTATAACCACACAAATCAATTTACCAGTAATGACGAAATGACGTAGCACTTTTGCAATAGAGATGAAGAGGATGAAAAATGAAGGATCGAACTGAACCACCTATTAGATTTTCTGATGGTCTTGATCTCTTGCGAAGCTCTGGTCCTGTCATCTAACCTAAGCTTGACAGAAATGACCACACATAATATGTTCGTTAATAATATGAAATAAGCATCATGTACGTGTATGATTAACTTAAATTTGATATATATTTCCATCATCGAATGTGACTATCCTAACACAAACAGAGAAATACTTTTGTAGTGAAATACTAACACGTACATCTGCTTCAGGTATCCTATGGAAATAGTTTAAGATTCACAATTATGGGATGGAGGAAAGCTGATCTCTTAAATGGCTTCACAAAAAAACACACAAATTAGTCATCTAGCATGAAACTCAATAGATACATGGTCAAGTTTTTGCCCCAATGTGAGCAAGGAAATGCAAAATACAGGAGGAACCATTCAAATTTCAGAAGTTTCTGGACGGTTCCTGTTTGTTGCATCTTCAATGGCCACAATTTTGATTGATTAGCTAGGAAAAATATACAACTTGACCATTCACATATGTTTTTCTTCAATGACTGCATATAATATCAAAATATAGCAATTCACATTGCAGCTAATGAAATGCCCATTGCAAAGTTTTTGCCTGCACGTCATATGCCAAAAGGAGTATTACTTGACCACAGTAACTCTAGGAACCAGATACAAAATGGTTATGCTAATTCTATGGATAGGCCTACACAGCCTTTTCTGGCATTGACAAATACATAGATAATTATAGGCACCCAATGGAGCAGAGAAGCAAGGCAACACAAAGAAAATAACAAAGAACACAAAGCAAGAAAGATAGGATTGTAAGTGTGTCTACTGCCTTTGGCATCAGTAATTAATCTCGATCTGAACTTGGTGTAGCATTGTTATTATCTATGCTCACACATATACCAACAAGGCTTGCAAAGATTTTCCGAGCATTATCCAGAAGACTTTGTTATAATAAAAAGGTGCAGATGCCATATCACTTGTTGTGCTTAAACAACCAAATTGTGCTTATGTAAATCAAGGTGTATATTAATGTATGGAAATGTACACTAACAATACCACTACACCTCTGAGCATGCTATATGACGGCATCAAATCTGAGAAACTTCTGATTTTCTTAATAGGTATGAAAATCTAGGATACGAATTAAATAGGGAGGATCTAGTGACACAGATATATAAAAATCTAAGAAACAAATCATTAGCATTTTAGTTTTAGTAGCTAGACCTACATGCAAGACATCTCTTCACATGGAAATTTATTTTCCAGAGCAAAGCAAATTCTTCAACAGATATGATCGGTGTGGAACACATTAGTATATCAATAGCAGCAAGAAGGGGTCTATGAGACAAAGCCGGTTACCAGAAACCAAATTTGCCCTGTATATGAAATCTGAGAAGAAAACACATCCAAGAATAAGCAAATAATTAAGCTACAGATTACTGAATCCCATCTTTTGGAATTATGTTAATAGATAATAGCTCTCAATAAAATCCAAGAGGTTTTTTTCCAAAAATGTATGCATTATGACCTTTCACCCTATTTACAGGTCATGGAGCAACACCTGTTAATCCAGAGAAAAATAGATACCTATTAATTCAACATATCAGAAGATTGCTTCAATAGCTACCCAATGTCCAGAGCAAAAACTACAAACTGACGGAAAGGTTGAGCATTATTTTAAAAAAATTCTTGATATCCTTACCGTGGCCTTCTCTGCAATTCTTTTCTTGTGCTGAATCATGGCCTTACGGTAAGTTATGCATATACCATCTGAAAAACATCAAAGGTCTAATGAGATATAAATTTTATAAATTGTATGAGCATCCATAGCATGAAGTCCCATCAAAGAATATGTATATATATTTGCATATACAACTTGGATTTAAGTCCAAACAGAGATTAGAAACTTTACCTGCTTTGTAGTTGAGTCTTCAGGGCTGCAGATATCGCTTGATTGTGGGAAGAATAGGAGAACAGTGTTCTGCAAGCAGAGAAAATCGCGGGCACCAGCGCCACCATTTGCATCGCCTCCATCGGTCAAGAAGTCAATTAGGTTTCGGAACTCCTGCAAAAACATGCAGCAACCAAAACAACATCAAAATCCTTCAAAATTCGGAACTATTTAGTTCCATCAGCCATTGAGGGAGCCGGAGCTCCAGCAATGATGCGCTCCAAGATACAGAGCAGGCATCAGTGTTGGTCGTGAAGCGCCCACACGACGGACCAATCCTCTTAGGCAGGCTAGGAACTGCATCGAGGGAGCCGGAGGGCCTCGCTGCGACACCAGAGAATGACCCGATCCACGCCTCGGCCACCGCCTGCCGAGGAGCTCGCCCACTGGAAGCTCGATTAGAGCTTGGGGTTCAAGAATTTGTGTATCGCTCTTCGAGTCCTTAGTCCTCAGTCCTCCCGGTGTTGCAGCTCCATCAGCCGTCGATGCAGAGCGAGCTCCACCTGAACTTGTCGCTGCCTCGCCGACGCCGCTCCTCCCCCGCTGTTGTCCTCCAGCACTACTACTCTAGTCTGCTCCCGCGGCGGCCGCAGCTTGACGCGGACGTCCACGACCACACCGGCTGCACCACCCCAGCAGCTTGTCTCGGCCAAGCCTCGGCCGACGTCGATGCCTGCCCCCATTCTCCGCCGCCTCTACCTCGTCACCCAAGCAGCGCCGCCTGCTGCCGAAATCTTCGGCCCTGTTGCCTGGCTCCACCACCCGCCCCATAGATCATCGGCCGCCTGCAGAGCCTCTTGACGCTAGGCCACCGCGCGCATCTCCCATCTCCCGCTTGAAGCCGGCTGCCGCAAGCAACATCTTCGGCCACACAATTGCCCTGTGATTTGGACAGGGAGAACTCAAGGCAGCTCGTTTTGGGCGGAGCGTTCGGGTAGAGAGGAGCTTATGCGCGGGAGGCGGGTGATCAAGCAAGGAGGAGCTCCAGAGGGGGGAAGCAGTGAAGCTATAGAGAATCCGACAGGGAGGAGCTCGAGGGTGAGGGATGGCGGACGGAGAGTGGCGTCGCCTCGGTGGAGGCCTCGGGCCGCGTGGTAAGCGCTCCCGAGTCCTGAGTCCCGAGCCTCTCGTCGACCAGCATCCGCGTGTCGCAGGAGGCGCCGCCGACCTTGAGCGGCGGGGCGAGGATGGCGGTCAGGAGGCGGGCCTCCATGGGGCAGAAGGCCTCGATGCCCGTGAGTAGCTCCAAGAGCAGGACTCCAAAGCTGTACACGTCCGTCTTCATCGTCAACACGCCGGAGAGGATGTAGTCCAGGTCGACGTAGCCCAGGGAGCCAAGTATGGTGTGCGTCAACGCCCGCGGGCGGATTACGGCGGAGAACCCCATCCGGGCCGACCCGAAGTCGCAGAGCTTGGCAGACAATGGTCGCGTACAGGAGCACGTTCAAGGCCTTCGTGTTGCCGTGCACCACCTGCTGCTCGCACCGCTCGTGGAGATATTCCAGCGCCTGCGCCATCGACACCCACCGCGGCCACGGCATCGCCTCCACGGCGGCCCAGGGGAGTGCGACGGCACGCTGCCAGGAAGAGGCATGGGCGAGCGCGAGGCGGTCTCGGAGACGGCGTACGGAACGACATGGGAGGAGCAGGCGCCGTGCCGCCAGGAATCAGCCCGCCCGCCACCAGGAATCAGCTCGCAGGCCACTGCCGCCCATCTCCCTGCAAGCTGCCGCCGCCCGCCTCCCTCCAGGTCGCGCTGCCTGCTAGCTCACCGCCGCGGCCCACCTCCCTGCAGATCACCGCCGCCTGCTAGCTCGCCTCCCTGAAGGTCGCCGCCGCGTGCCAGCTCGTCGACCGGCAAGCGTGCTGGAGCAAGTAGGAAGTCGGAGGAGGCTGGTGGAGCAGGCTGGAGGGATGCGAGGCCGGTGGGGATTTGGTGAGAAATAAACATAGGAGAGTAGGAGACAATGAAGACATGGGAGAGGCAGAAAGAATGAGCCTATGCAGATAACCGGGCAAAAACAAACAAGTAGCACCGCTCGTAAACATAGACTATATCCACCGCATATAGAATTGAACACAGAGAATAAAATAAACAAACAAAAAAGACAATACGCGTAACTAACGTGTCAGGAAACAAACAGAAAACACAATCAAGACCATACCCAGTGGTCAGTCACAGGAACCGATCTATCTAGACAGAAAGCAATCATCAGGTAGACCCTAAGGAAAAAACTAATAGATCCAAGCCAAAATCCATCAAGCCCATAACTATATGGTACCAGAGACATGTGAAAAGGCTAATGATTAAACTCATATAGCAAGCACAGACCATATCTCTACTTACTTATAAAAGCACAAACTTGTTTGAATACATTTGATCTGAGACGCTAAATTGCCACAAACCAACAACCAGGATCGTTCCAATGTTGAGCACCTCAACATGTTGAGTACCTAGATCCCACCTAATTAGAATGACCTCCACTAATTGCTCCTTATTACCCGGTCCATTTTCTCCATCTGCGCCACCGGCCTGTGAGTCCGTGATCGTGATGCACGCCTCCGCGCTGACGCGCACCCACAAGACGATGTTGTTTATGCGTCGACAACGGAGACGCCGTCACCTCACATCTGCAACCAAGCGTCGTCGTCGCCGTTGCTCCGCGCGGAGGACATGGTCGCCGGTTGTAGGCGTAAACCTGCTCCTGGCGTTTCTCTCTGACGACGACGCAAGCATCGACCACCGATCTGCAATGGAGGCCATGGAAATCTGCCGCTGTCGTCGCTCTATGTGTGCACCCAGCGGTCTGACGCCGCCGGCTTCCCTCCACTGCGGTGGCAATCCAACGACGTCCTGGCGGCGCGGACTCCACCGGTCCACGTAGTGGATGCTGCTCATTCAGGTTTCTGGACCTGCTACACCAATCAGCAATAAGCAAATTTATCACAAGGTCTGTGAAGTCACTAGATACTGGTTTTTAGCTTTCATCTTGTATGTATAACCGGTATTTTTGCAGATCCAAGCTTTGCCATGCGTAATGATTCATGGATCTGGTTGGTGGTTGTGGAGATATATTTGGTTGAGTTATATCTGATGTCCTGTATGGATATGTGGCAAATAAATTTGTTTTTGGGTTCAAAATATTTTTGATTATAGAAATGATTCCATAAATAAAGGGTAAATATGTGCAATGAAAGGTAGAAAATTAAGATATACTACCATCTGTATACTATTGCAGTCTGTTATTTACGACGATATGATATCACCACATAAGATGAACTTTTGTGACAAGGGGGATCAAACATACTTATTAAAGTGTCCATTTGTTCTGTGTCTTATAGAAGTATTACTATAACTAGTTTAATGCCCGTGCGTTGCTACGGACTTGATCCAAATGCTTACTTATAACAGAAGTTCAAACATCATTATCACAATAATGAAATTATGTCATTAGTATATTAGGTAATTCTCATTTATAATTTACACTTATGAAAACAAATGTGTTAAAGCCTAAAATTAACAAAACTACCAATGTGAGCATCAAGACACACCATATATTGTATAAATAGCAAATATACCCACGCGTTGCTACGGATTTTTTTTTTGCATGGCATGTCCCGTTCAACAGTTGCCGCGTACAATAACACCATAGTACACTAAAAATAACCATAATAATTCATATAATAGATGAAAAGTGCATAAAGTTAAGGCATTAATAATCCAAATATATTTTAATTTAACATACAATTATTATTCATTCTTTCTTTTTGTTATCTTTTTGTTTGATCTCGTCTGCACAGAAAGTGTTGATTTCTACTCTCGTGTACATGTTTGCCTTCAACACCATGCTCAGATCCATGGTTCTAATTGAGAAGGGCATCGGCATGGCGTAGTTTAAAGCTAGGTGTCATCACAATGGTGTCCACTGCTGCTGCCAGGGGAAAAGATGTCCAGGCCATGCTTGGCATTGAATATTTCAGCTCAACAAAACCAATGTCTAAAGCTTACATAGGATTGAAGAAACAACATCCATCTGCTAACCTGACTGATTGATCAGCATGCCTCAAAGGCGACAGGGCACAGACCAATTATGAATCATAGACATTTTAAAATTTGAAACTTCTTTTGATCCTAATTGTTGCCAAGTAAGAAAATATACATATAATAATTGTGATCTAAAATGAACAAAAAAAATTGACCTCCAAAATGAACCCACCATGAACAAACAATTTACCTCCAGGATCCTGGAGAGCCAATGATAATTGTTTGTATACAATGCAAGTTTATCATCTGTTTGGTAGTAGTCTGTGGACAAACCTAAGTGGCTAAATTTAGAGGAGCAGCGGATTCAGTAGCAGCGATGTGCACATAGCTAGCAATCTGCAGGAGAAGTGGAAAACACACACACAGTCCGGCAAGTGCAAATTCTATGTTCATTGGAGTAGTTTTATTTCGTCGATGGGTGCCGTTTTACGGGTATAAACATACATAAATGACTGAAGGCATACATTCCTTTGTTTACATCTTTTCATCATATCATATAGATGATTGAGGTATAGCCCATTTTCTTATTGCTATTACTAATACAAGACCAGATAGAAAGTTTGGTGACTTAGCGAATTATATGTTGAATCAACAATCATAACAATGCAAATAAAGAACGGCGCAGCAAGGTGCGTCTTTCCTTCTAGTGTGATGTAAGTTGTTAATCATACGTATATACCTGAAATGAATATTCCTCATATACAGGTCAGCATGCTTGACAGTAATTCAAACAAAAGCATATCTACACATGTAAAGGTTCCTCCTTCAAAACTCCTCCCATTTCCATTCTCCACGAGCGGTCTACAAGTGGGTATAGTTCTCTGTAAAACACTTTTAGTTAGACATTTCAACAACCTCAATGCAAGGTCATGATTTAGAAGTTATATGCTTTCAGCTGAATGCCCAAATGGAAGTATTGAACAACCAAACATATAGCTCAAAATGTATTCAATAGTGAGTCCAATGGTACTAAGTTCTAAATTACCTTAGGTCATGACTTACAACCAGTATAGTGTGGTCTTTCTTTAGGTCCTTCAGGAGATTCACAACATCAGCCCGAGCTTTCCAATCTGATAGTGAAGATGCAAATCAAGTAATCACGTTTAGGATGAGCATATACTCCCTCCATACTGGATTACCGGGCAATTGCGTACTTCGAGATAAACTTTGACCTCTGATTTTAGTCAAGAAAATATTAGATATATTATATAAAAATTATATCACTGGATTCATATTCAAAGAACTTTTGAATGGTATAATTTTTTATATCAAATATCTCATATTTTCTTTACTAAAATTAATAGTTAAAGTTTGTCTTAAAATATATAGTTGCCCAATAATCCGGTATGGAGGGAGTACTAATATTAGTAAACCATTTGACATCACATAATAATCTTATGACGTGTGAGGTGTGGCCATAGATGCAAGAATGCACAAGCAGAATTACATTAAACGCCTGCTCTCACTGATGAGCATCCAGATGGGCTCAGAAATGAACTTATACATAAGAATGAAAATAATCTTCAAATATTAGTTTGATATGGGTATTCAAGCACATACCAAGACCAGCGAGGGGCTCATCAAGCAACAATAAATCAGGAGTTTGAAGCTAGAAGATTAGAAATAAGGCAACAGATTATCCATCTTCACCTTTTAAAAACAAAACGGTCAACACATGATAAATTAGTGCAAATAATACCAGTTGAATTGCCAAAGCAAGTCGCCGTTTGAACCCACCACTGAGAGACTGTGGATCTTTATCCAATGAAATGGTACTCAAACCAACCTAGCATACAACAAATTATCTTCAGGAAACAATTGTGTGGTGCCTCAAGCAACAAGTTCACAATGGCAATATTATTTTATGAGGTATAAAAAAATGTATGAGAGATAATGAATACAGAGTTAATAGCATGTTGGAGTTTTAAAGCGAGTTGCCCCCTCAAAACAGCGTCTGCCTTTTGCCTCGGCCATCCAAAAGTAACTTCTTCAAGTATAGTATCTGATAAGAAGTACCTACAAGTATATATGTAATTTTTTATTTTGTTGTGGAACTTCTCAAGCACTCAACAGATCATAGGCATTCATGCTAATTTGTAATAGTGACAGTGAAAGTAGTAATTCAGTGTTCAAACCTCTCAGGAAACTGAAATACAATATCAACTCTTTGAGAAGCTAATAACTCTGATGGACCCATCGGATTTCCGCTGTCATCATACTTCTGAATGCAAATTGATCCAGAGGTAGGTTCTGATAGACCGGCCAAAAACTAAAAAATCAAGCTATCACCTTCAGATGAAAGATGCAGAGGTTAAAAAGGGCATGCAGCCATCCAGTGCAAACCTGTAAGAGAGTAGTCTTTCCACTCCCACTCCGTCCAAATATCAAGCCAAAACTGCATGAATTGGTTGTATAATAAATACAGAAGTCATTCCTGAAACACAAGCATTCCAGTACAAGCATGCCTTTTCTCTTGGATTGTTTTTTTCTCTTTCTCTCTATCTCTCTCTCTCTCTATGTGGCAGCAGTAGAGCACGGGCAAGCAATGGAGCATCAATTAGCAGCAACAACGCGGGAGCGTCAATATAGGAAAAACAATGAGAACTGAGAAGGGATTTTCAGTTCTTACCAGTGCAGTGCTATTAGGAGGCAGAGACACGGGAAACAGGGAGATAATGGATGTCGGCAAAGGTGGAGGGCTCATGCGTTGGGGCGCCGTTGTTACACGACCAGATCCTAGACGAATCAATTAGACGTCGAACGTCAAGGAATTTCTCGTGAACAGTTGGGATGGGAGGGCCTCGAGACCGGGGGCTAGGAGGCTTGGGGCCTGCGCGGTCCCGTTCCACCAGCCGGAGAAGGTTGGATCTCGCCGTTGGCCGGAGATCGAAGGGGTGGCGGACATGGATTCAATTTCAATCATTCAGGATTTGATGTTTGATTGCCGGAATCGAGGGAGATGGGATGGAGGTGAGAGGCTGCTGCCCCGATGCCCCGACAGCTCTCGATCCGGCCTGTGTCCTGCGGTCGTCCCGTCGAGCAGGAACGGCCTGTGTCCTGCGGCCGTCCCGTCGAGCAGGAGCGGAGGTAGGGGATCGATCTGTTGAGTAGTTGCGGAGGCGAAGGAGGGAGAGGTGGGGGTGGACGGCCGATTTTTTTTGACGTACGAAAGTGGACCTTCGGTTTTCTTACCTACCACGGTTTTCTAACCATCACGTCCTCTAGCCGTATTATTAGTTTAGATTAGATTAGATTAGATATGTTGTTTTGGTTCCATCAAACAATTGTTCATAGTTATGTACTTCCCCAGGTGCAAGGACCAGCCATTAGAACTCTCCTCTTCTTTCGAAGGCTCTTCTATCTTCCTCCTCTTGAGAGTCGACCTCCAGCCACCGGGCCGATCTGGAGTCCTCGCCGCCAGAGTAGCTAGTTGGAGATGGACAAGATGCGGTGCCGGATCTAGGACTGTAGATATTAGCCACAATAAAAGTAGTTTCGGTATGTTTCAGCGTGTTGCTGGTGTTCGGCTTCTTGCCGGGAGGCACGTGCTAGATCCATGGGGCTGGATTTGGTACTGCCTTGGTGGTCTCTTCTCGTTGCTGTGCTCCGGACGTCGGAGGCCAATGCAACTGTGTGGAAGGCTGCTGGAGCCTCCATGAATAAAGCCCTTCTTCTCCGCAGATTCGTTGCTATTGCTCACAACATGGATTTCTTCTCCTCCGGTCATGGAGATTTTGAGGAGGAAGACCGATGTGGCGGCGTTTGCAGCTGTGCGCCGAGTCTGCAGCATGGGAGCTCTGAAGCTGCTCCCAGGAGTGCATCCATGGCAGCTCTTCTTCGGTTGCCATCCAAGATGGTCGAAGGGCGACCAGTCTCACCCTCTTCGTCATCTTTGGTTCTCTCCGGCCGGCGATTGCAGGTGAAATACAACCTCCAGGCTGACATGCCAAGAAGGAGGCCCCTCTGCTCTGGTACAGTACGCTCCCGACGCCTCGCCCCAAGTGGCTCCGTCCCCGGCGGCGTTGTGTTTGGTTGTGCCATGGTGCATTGATGCGGTGGTGAAGGAGTAGGACCCGATGGCGTTTCCTGTTATAGATCTAGGGTCTTTTGCGCAAATTGTTTGGACCTATGAATTATCGAGAGCTATGGCGATAAAGATAATGGTCTGTGGCGTGATAAAGAGAACTTGAAACTCTAAAAGACTAGACATTAAAACCAGCAACTCGATCCACGATACAACAAAAATTTAATAAAACAAAAATAAATAGAGACAGCGAAAAAGCTAAGACTGTTTTTAGGCGGGGATGAACTAATCTATCTTCTTTTTATGCGGCTTTTTCTGGACTATAGGTAAAAAGCAAATTTAATCTAGAGATAAATTGTGGATTTCTCACCGAGCAACCTGAAATATGATACCACTTGATATGGCAAAGGAGTCCGATCTTTCGATGAGATGATGACAATTCGATTTGTTGGTGGAGTTTGTGCTTGACGATCCGACTACACGTGCAAAGCTCGTGCGCCAATGCAATCGCTAGTTCAATCTCTAGGTGTTACCGATCTTGCGGATGCACGACCAGCCTGACCTCCGAGGGTCTTAATTCCTACCTGAAATCGAGAACAGGTAAAAACTAATAATGCAACCAAGATATTGCGGATGAAGATGAAAGCATTATTATAGAGGTGAGATTCTGAATAGTCGATTTTCTTCTAGACGTTGGCTTAAAAAATCGAGCTCGTAGTTACAACAATGACTAACTTTTAATCTAAACAAAATTTAATCTAACCCTAAACGGCGGCTAGGTATTTATTCAGTTTAGGTATCGACGTGGTCGAGTAGATGTCGTCGTGCGTGTTGTTGTTTAATGAAGATGGGCCAGCTCCTATAGGCCTCGTGTCTTGTGTCTATTGCAGGCGCCGTGCCGCACCTGACGATGCAAGGATCCACTACCTCCTTGCATTCTTTCTTGCTGAATTTGACAGGGTGAAAAAAATTCAAGAGCTGAATGTGTTCCGAAGTATCCTGGAATGTTGCACGAGCGATGCTAGTGTACATGGACGTGAGAACTTCAGCTTGACTTGAAGGAGGCCGTTGCAAGCATCTAATATTGTACGTAGCTTCTCGTATCTTCACTCGTGGATTATATATGTCTTCAATAAATCTGTATGAAATAATAAAAGGTGTTGTATGTTTGAATCAGATAATAAAATAATATATTTAATAATTACTACTAGAATTCACCTGATAAATATATCTGTGTACTGTATATGGTCGTATCTGGGTAATTCATGTCCATACCAATGAGTCCGCGTTTGGCGAGTTCCCGAGTGTGGCGACCGAGCCTGACACGGTGTGGAACTCGGGAAGTCATTGGAAGAAAATTGTTCATCTACCACGGTCGAAAATTGTGGTTGTAGGGTTATTTTTTGTGGTTAATGACTCTTTAACCACGATTTGCCTACCGCGGTTTATCGACCATTACGGATCTTTCTGCCACGGCTTTTCGACGACCGTGATAGATGCGAACCTTTAGCCACGAAAATCGGTTTTGTGGTAGATGGGTTTCATCGGGCCACCAAAATGCTGATGTTATCCCAATCGACACGTGACAGTCGTGGTAGATGGCAGGCCCACTCAAGGCCTGCTATATATTAAGCGGGTCGGCCCACCTAAGGTTGACAAAACCTAAAAGCTGGGCCCATCTACGGCCTGCTATCGCTAGCGGGCCAGCCCTAATAATGTTGGAAAGACAGAATGGGCCAATCTGTCTAAGCCCATCTGCTTCTGTCGGGCCAGCCCACAAGTGTCCATGTAATGCTTCGGGCCAGCCTATCTAAGGCCTGCTACTGCTAGCGGGCCGGCCCACTTTCGTACATTTGGTACAAAGGGGCTGGCCCATTTAAAGACCCATTAAGCTTTCTGGCCTTCAGAAAATCGGCGCATTAAAGAGCTCGCAAGCAGCCTGCTAAATGTCCAGCCCGTTAAATCTCAGGCCTAATAACGGCCCAGTATGGTTTTACATTATCCAGAACTTTACAGCCCATCTAGGGCCTGCCAATTATCGAGTCCATTTAACTTTGAGCCCAATTAGGGACCGTTAGAGGAATAACCTCACATTAGTCCAGTAGAATTTGGCCTTCTATAGGCCCGGCAATCCTCCATCCACTGGGCCCGTAGCCCATTAGTCAAGGTCTGCTAAGGCCCAATACTGTTCATTATGTTTGTCCATATCGTTCCAATAACTTGGCCTATCTAGGCCCATTACTGTGCATATTCTCTTGGCCCATAAAGGCCCACTCTTTTGGCCCGTCTAGGTCCCATCACGGTATGATCACTATTGGCCTCTACTATCGAGAAGCACATAACATGAAATATAGCGGTTGAGTAAAAGTAACTAAATATTACACAAGTTACACAGTTTGAGAAATAATATTACATACTTTTGACAAATTAAATGGGAACTAGCTACAACATTACACTCGCAAAGGGGTTCTAGAAGACGGAACAAAAACAAAACCGCTGCTTTAAAAGGATCAGGTTGGCAGACAATCATCCAGAACAATGACATTTTTAAGCCATCGGTTTATTTTGTTGAGCTGTGTTGCTGATTCCTTCCTTTCCTGTGTAACTGTATCAACAAAATATCAAAGTAGCTACCTATCTATCTTCTGGTAGGGATACTGAAAAACAATCGCAAGTGGACAAACTAGTAACACAGCTGGCTGCTCTGTAAAATGACCTCAACATTGTGGACGCTCCCTTGTGCCTGATATTATAGAAAAATGAGCATTCTGAAACTAAGACAAAACAAGTTTTAACAGGAGACTAGACATTCTATATAGTCCATTGTCAGATAATTTGGAATACATCATTAGCAATGATATAAGAAAGCAAGCAGTCAATAGGAGAGGGTCATACAGACTAAGGTACGGAGCACGTGGCAAACATACATATAACGAATCAAGCGACTATAGAAGTTCAGATTATGTGCCTAGAAAGCTATATAAATACGTATGCAACTAGAGATAAAATAGACAGAGATGCAGCCAAAAGTAGATGACAATATCTTTTGCATCATGAACTGCTGAAGGGAGAATTGGTTTAATCATTATCTAACTCCAGAAATGGAAAGGAGATTAAAGCGACTATAGTCTAAGTCTAAAACAGACTACCACAAAATGGAAAGGACAAACAAGCATTGCAATGTTTTAATCATGGGGTAGCTCAGATGAAGCAAAGGGAACAAGCAATTGAATGATTATAAGCATAATAAAGGTTACATATATGATGAAACAAGCAATTAACAATGTCTGCCTGATATATTCTACAAGAATATTCTGCTATTCGAGAAAAAATAGTTGGTGGCAGCCAAGATGTAATGGTTTGTGCACCCTACAACAATTGGATGTCCAACTGCCAAAGGTGGCATTGTTTCACTCAAAAGCGAAAAGCAGAAGGTCCTAAGACAAACAAGCAAGTGAACCATTCTTATAATGTAGACTAGATTGATAGAAAATGAACGAATCACAATCAACTGAACAATTTGTTTCTTGAATAAACTCCAAACCATTTCAACATGGCTATACTAGAGATATGAGTCCACCTACCGTCGTCAGAAATTGTATTTATTGTCGGAAGTTTGGAAATGGAAGAAACAAACATTTTAATGTTTTAATCATGGAGAAGCTTAGATGAAGAAAAGTATAAACAAGCAATTGAATGGTTGTATGCATAATATAGACTAAATACATGATGAAACAAGCAATTAATAGTGTGTGCCTAATATATACTACCAGATCATTCTGTAGTTAAAGAAATAGTTGTTGGCAGTCAAAAGTGCAACACTATATGCAGTCTATGTCCAACTGCCATAGGTGGCATTGTCTTACTCGTCGGCCATATCATAAGATCATAAGACAAACAAGCAAGTGAACCATTATGCTAATCATGTTAAATAGCTAGACAGAAAATAGATGAATGATAACCACGAACCAACTGAACAATTTGTTCCTCGTATGAACTCTAGACCATTTCAACATGGGTATCATGGAGATAACAGTCCATCCTCCTAGGGCAAGCCAGATAATGCATCAGACAAACAAGCAATTGAACCAATCAAATCAATCTAAAATAAGGAGCTTACAATAGTGGTGGCATTTTGTGTTGTCTTACTGCAACTCATCTTGTAGGAAAATAGTTGAAGATGTCGGTATATGGAAAGACAGCCCTTCTACTTTGGCATAACATTCCAGTGAGTCATAAGCACAAACAGCTTTCACCATGATAAAAATATTCTATGCCACCATACGATAGCTAAAGTATAAGAATATATATATAGGCGCTTCACTATGCCAAGCACATTGTAATAAAATTGGGGACTTACAGTAGCTCTTTGTTGAGTCTTAACGTAGCTCACCTTGTTGTTGATACATTCATTTAAGATGCTCAGCACAATGGTTTGGCCACTCGTAAGCACAAAACATGATAAACAGATTATATATAGAGCAAAACAAAATGGAAATGTACTTAAAATACACTATAGTGAAAACCAGTGCTTTACTCTACAATTTTAAATGTTCCAGGTGTGAGCTCCAGGCAAAGTAAGAGAAAACAAAATGTGTGGACAGCTTTTGAAGCACCAGATTGCACACAAAAATATAATCACTTGTGAAGTAGCATACTGTGCAAAATACAAAATTACCTGCATAATGAAATGAGAAATTCATCATGAATATCCTAAAAATATAGTCAGAGGAATGGGACAACATTGCTTAAGATCTCAATATATGTGGGGTCCTGTCATAAAATATCATTACTCAAATCATCAGCCAACAAAAATAGTGCCACAGACAATCAAGCAATTCAACTATCATGTGCCCCATATATCTAAGATCGTCAGAATTAAACCGGTGACTTTACGATAGCCCTTTTTCGTGTTGAAATGCAACTCATTTTGTTGGTAGATTCATTTACAACGATGTGCTAATGATATGCCCACTCATAAACACATGTGGATTCAACATGATAAACAGATTGCAAATATAGCAAAACCAAAAGCAAATATACTTGAAAGATCATAGCAGTGCAGTGCTTCACTCCACAATTGAAGTGTTCCAGGTGAGAGCTCCATGCAAAGCCATCGGTTATTTTGTTGAGTTGTGCAGATGATTCCTCTCTTTTCTACATAACTGAACCAACAAGATATCATAGTGGCTAACTATCTTTCTGCTAGTAGTGAAACTGAAAAATTAGAGATCTTGTCATACCAGTGTCACAGTTGCTGCTCTATGAAATAACCTTAACACTTGATACTGTGGGTGCTTCCTTCTGCCGGATATAACAAACGAGTAGTTTGAAAATAAGGCAAGAAAACAAGTTTCAACAGGAGACAGATAATGAAATTATACCGTCCATTGTCAAATAATTTGAAACGTATCATTTGAATGATATAACAAAGCAAGCATATAACAACAACGGATAACACGGACTAATCTAATTATCGTGTGGCAAACATGCATATAATTAATCAAGCGACGGTAGATGATGTTCCTTGTAAGCTAGCCATACATGCACAATTGGAGAACTACCATTATGTGATTCATAGCGATAGCCAGATCAAAGCAATGATATAATCATCGACCAATTGGAGTAGAGCAAAGGACAAACAAGCAACTGAAGCACTGCGTGCAACACACGCTCTACATATATAATGAAATAAGTAAGAATACATCATAGAGTTCACTGGGAAGAATCTAAAACCTGCGATATTGCTAACAAAACACAGCACGTAGGGAGATATTGTTAACTAGGTAATCTCGAAAAAGAGATATTGTTACCAAGGTGAAGCAGGCTACCGAGAGGTTGCAGTGACTGCCAGCGGTGGGGATGCAGATCTAGGACGGTCGGCCCATATGGTGGGCGTGAGCATCGGTGAAGCAGATCCATGTAGTGAACGATGAGGTCAGTGAAGCACGTAAGGAGATGTACATGAGGGACACGATGAAGTAGATCCCTTGCGCTGCACGATGGTGTGGTGGCTCCTATACGGTTGCGGTCGCTATCGGTGGTGATGAAGCAGATCTGTTGCGGTCGACAATACTTTGGTGCGGTGGACGAGAGAGTCGGTGATGTAGATCCGGTGCAGTGCACGGTGGAGTCGATGAAGCTGGTCAGGTGGACCGGGTGAACTAGTCTGGTGTGGTGGCCATCGGTGAAGAGGGTCCGGTATGGTGGTCGAGACCGCAGCTGAAGCGGTTCTAGTAGACTGGCATTTTTTTGAAAGGAAATGCGGTAGGAGAAGCCCCTACAGCGATTTTGTTTTTTTGAAAATAAGAACCCAAATTTGCGTCTATGGAGACTTGAACCTGGGTGGTTGGGTTGTACATCCACTTCCCTAACCAAGTGAGCTAAGCTCACTTCTTTCTAGTAGACTGGTTGATGAGGACTATCTGGTTCAAAGGTGCGGTGGGTAGCACGGGGATGAGCGGCGGTGATGTTCTGGCATGGTGGTGGTCTTTGGGGTGAGAGAGAGGCTTGGAGTTTTTTGGAGGTTGATTTGTTTGTGGGAGGGAGTAGCCGGGGGATATGGTCGGTGGGGGCGCATTGGCACCATAGAGGGAAAATACTTCACAATGTTTGAAAATCTAGGGCGCGAAAATATTTTCGGAGGAGGGAGGGAAACTATAGTTCGTAGTGTTTGAAACTTTTGGGTTGGAAATATTTTGTGGGAGGCACCAGTTAAATTTGGCTACTACTGGATACACCCTATTTTCAGCTCCAACTAGATACGCCTAAAATCCTCCTATATTGAGAAAATTGCACATAGCACTAAAATTTCGTGCCATTGTTGCGTATAACCCACAAATAAAATAACTTTTGTGGCTGACCAAGTTTGTACTCTAATGAGTTGCAGCCAGCCGATGTAGTTGATTTACGGACTTAAAAGTGTATCTACTCCGTCAGATTATTGCTTTTTTGTGTTGTGAGTTTTTTAGTTTATGCTCACATTTACAAGGATGTAGTTAGCCGATGTACTCTAATGAGTTGCAGCTAGCCGATGTAGTTGCTTCCACTCTCGCTCTAACCCGGCTCACCATCGCGGTCAACTGCTTCGGCTTGTCGTCGCCGTACTCTGCTCAGCTCGCTGTCACCACGCTCTACTCAGCTCGTCGTCGCCGTGCTCCTCTCTTCTCCTGCCCTACCTCCCCTCGCATCCCTATGGTTCCCTCTGCCTTCTCGTGGCGCTCCCCTCATCCAAAAAGGTTGGACCTTTCGGTCCAATCCGGCACCGGCTTCACATATTACAAGCTTCAAAACATATGGATGTAGTGCACATTGGGCATCTGGTCATCTATATGAGGTATGACCCACAATCTTAAATCACCCTCAATAGAGATGAAATTACCGGGCAGTGGAATGTCAATTTCTTGGCGTGTGTAGACATTCGCGAGGAAGCAGTTCTTGTTCCTGTCGATGACGGCAATCCAGACGCCATTCATGCCAACCCAATCACCGTTCAAGAGCTACAGTTTTTGTGAAATATTATATATGCCTATTTTTTAGGCAATAATGGTCAAAGTTGTTCATAAATTGTGTGTGTGACTGTTAAACAGATCTAAATAGATTAAGTATGTATAAACCTTAGATGCACATCTTAACAACATGGACTAGTTTTGGTAAGGGACAAATGCATATACTTGCTGCTAATAGAATATATACTTGGTGGGTTCATGTGGTATATCATGTTTTACATCTTACTCTCCCCCTTCTCCTCCTGGGCTAACTCTCTTGGGCGCTCTTGTTGTAAAAGTGTCAATGTCAGCCATTTACCACTCCTATATAGTGTAGCATTTCTGAAATTTTGAATCCTAAGTCTAAGAAGCAATTTCAACATTTCATGACATTAAATCCTTTGGTCCAGAATGGAGGGATTCGCATATAGTCTAGTAAAACAAGTGAGTAACCTCACCATGCATACTCTAGAGAAGTCTATGCCCTCTCCCACCATTTGCATCCGTATATACAAATGTTCATCTTCCAATAAAAGTTTAAATTTGTCACAATTACCTTTACACAAACAAAAAGCTTTAAAACAAGAAAGGGTTCTTTGTTTGATTTTTAAGGGATCTACATTTCTTTTACTTCTATTTTTGAAAATTCATGCCCAATAATTATTCAATCGTATTTACCTTTGGACATGTTTTGTGCTCGTACCACCCAACATATATTCTGATCAACAAAAGGTAGTGACGAGATCGATGTTTCAAGAACAACAACTTGGATGCATTTGCGGTTTGTATTGTTCACCATGAATCCTAGTGATCTCACCTATTCGATTTGGAATACCAACGGTTGGAATTGATTCATGATATGAACTCAGTTTAAAATTTGTACGCATATTATATATATAGTAGTATATACATATAAAGGTAAAATAAATTCGGATATTTTCACGGTATTTGACAGTCCAAATCATCTTGGATATCCTACGGTCCGGATCTAATATATAGTACTACCAAACTTTTGGTAGTATATTTTGTCATGGGCATTTTCAGTATTTTCAGTATAACACTAATAAGTAAAACTATAATTTTAGCCGTGATTTTTTTACCAAAAATACAAAATTAGCTATTGCGCAGACTAACTGACGAGGGTTAACTCCACAAATGTCCTAGATGAACGACTTAGGATCGGGGAGATAGGGCGTCGGATGAACTCGAAGGTAAAGTCAGTCAAACAAGGTGTGTATCGAAAGTAAACGTGGGTGTTAAACCTGGCTTGCTTTCAATCTGTCCCTCACCGTCCTCTCCTGGCCCCTATATATAGATGGCCAGGTCTCAAGGATCGGGTGGGATCCGATACAGATTACAATATCGATATACGATATGAACTCGTATTTCGACTAGTATTACAATTGGGCCTAGCTTAACGGGCCCCAGGGGTACTCAACTGATGGGCTCTATTATCTATACCCTTGTCACTAACCGAATTAATTTGGACCATTATTGGACCAACTACATATATACTCCAAATATATAGTTAATTGATGTATATATAGTTTGATAAATCATAAAATCTCCCTATAAAAATGGGGTCCTGTTGTTTGTTGATATTACTACTGATTTCTGGTGGCTAAAATTCTACAAATTACTCGTTCACTTGAAATCCTGCGCATATAGTCTTGTTATGTTACACCTGGTTCCTCAGAGAAATGCTCTTGCTTGCAATATAAGGTGGCACTGCAAAACTCTCTTCACAAACAAGCAAGGACTATATCTTCTATATGGGCCGGGTTAATTATCTTTTCACCCCAAGTGCATGTAGATTGCAAAAATTCAACTATCCAATGTGCCCAAACTTCGACAGAGATGTGTATCTTCTCATGATAAACAATGTTGCCAACTAGAGTTTAGAAGTGTGTTTTACATATATAAGAAATGAAGTTGATTTTTCCCTTTTAATTACTGGTGCACAACATGCATGTGCATTTTTGTTGTGAAGCAGCTAGAATATAAGGCCATTGCAAATTTCACTCCAAGTACATACATCATCATATATAGGACATTTGGTTATTAAGGGAGATGGTAATTAATTATTTGTCTCACACCCAATGATGTATTTCATTTCTAGTAAATGCCAGTTTTACTCAAATATGAATTGTAAATACCATAAAAAATGTTCATAACATGAGATGGAAAATACTGATAGGTACCGGTTATATAAATATACAGTGCATGATGAAACTTCCAAATTTGACCCCCCCCCTTGTATGAATCAATGGCGGCCATGCATGCAGGCAAATTTGACTTGAACTGAAGGGTATTAAAAAAGAAAAAGGAAAATACCAATGTTGCAATATGGTGAGGATGATGGAAAAATATACTCTTCACAAATAAGACTACCTTGTATGGGTGAACTTGGCTAGCTTTCCACACCTATAGTGACCATGCATGTAGATGAAAAAACTCAAGCATCCAAAGTGGTAAATTTTTGTTATGACAAACAATTTTCCAACTAGGAGTTTATAAGACTCTTTGAACTAGGGTTATGTCCGACTAAATGAAAGCTAGGGTATCAAAAATAAGTTGCAAAATTACCATTACAGCCAGGAACTTTCTAGAGTCCTCACGAACGCCCTCACTAACTACACCGTGCGCTATGGCCGGAAAAATCATCCATCCATAGTCCATTAATACCAAGAATGCATTAATTGGCCTACATTGTGCTCGTTTCCTCTGCATGGGGTTGGAGTAGGAGTACTTCTTTGCTGCATGCGACCTACAACTCACATGAAGACTGAGGAGTAAATTGTCCTTAGTTTTCTACAGTCTCTTTTAACTTTGCCTCGCTTTTGCCCAAGCTCTGGTCTCAAACTCTAGAACCGTCTATTCACGTCGGGTCAATGGCATTGACCGTTCTGCTGATGTGTGGGACCGCCCCGCTTGGTGGCGTGTTGGGCTGGGACCTCATTCATTCCTTTAGCCCAATTTGGTAGTAAATATAGTGCAGCTTCATTCTTTTTTGCCCCAAACATGCATAAGCAAATATAGATAACTACCATATATATTATTGGGTACCCTATATATTAGGGAACAAGAATAGCATATAATTACACATATATATGGGCCCATATATAAGTGGGACCCTATAACCCTACAACATAGCACACACAATCAGGCACCCCTCCTCGCCGCTTCCTTCCTTGCCGCTTCCGCTTCATCCTCCTGCCACTTCTGATACTTCCTGGTGCCGAGGCCTTTAATCTTCGGCGGCTTGGGCTTGGGAGCCGGGATTCCACCCTTCTCGATAACCAGGTTGTGTAGGTGATGCAAGTGAATCCCAAGTGCCTTGTGCTTAGCCTGGAAGGCATGCATGTTGACGGTCTGTCCCACCTTACCTTGGGAGGATCCTAGTGTTTCAGCGTGCATTAGCACGCTATTGAAGTCGGTGCAAATCGACCTAGTGCAGAAGGGGCACCACTTGAGGACTCCAAGGATGCTGGCGTCATATTTACCAGCCTCCAGCTTCCTCAAGACATGACGGGCCTTCATGTAGAATGACTCATCGTCACTGACAACATCATCGCTGTCCTCCTGTTACATAGAAACCAAACAACAATGACATATATGAGTGAACTGTAACAAAAATTTGCATCAACCTAATATCACCATGACAAAAAACCTAAACAAAAGGGAATGAGGCATCCTCATTTTAACAATGGACACACTTATTTTCAGAGACGGAGTTACTGAACTAAAGATAATGCACAAAATTTTTGTACACACCAATGGTTCACTATCCCCACCCTGAACATACGAATTATTTGAGAGCCCAATATTTCATCATTGGCAAACAAATCGACAAAAAATCTGATGAGCACGGACATATCCAAACTATTGATACAAGTCATAGATCCGGGCTAGCAAGTCACAGATCTGCGCAAGCAATATCAAGGGTTGAAAACTAACTACTAATCGAAGAACAAAAAGATTCAAATAAACACAGACAGATCACAGATCAAACTCGGATAGTTACCTCCGGATACTCGTCGACGATGCTTGTGTCGTACGAGTTTGGCGGCAGGAAATACTGCCGCTCCTCGTACGGGTCCCAATCGAGCGGGATCTTGCAGTCGGAGATGGCAAGCGCCTGGACTCCATCTATAGCGGGGACGGCGGGCACTTGTACTCCATCTGCAGCGGGGACGATGGGCTCCTGGACTCCATCTGCAGCAGGGACAAAGGCCACTGTGTCCTTCTTCTCCATCGCGATGGCCACCGCGTTCTTGTTCTCCATCATCAGAGGATCGGAGCGGTTGCAGTAAGTGAAAGTGAGTGGGGAGGCCGAGAGAGTGAGGTGTATTTATAGTGCTACAATGGGAAGTTTTGTGCTCCACGGCTATGTGTATGCAACTGCACTACACCGCAGACACGCATATTGAAACTGCACCGTGTTCACACATGCATTGCGCAGTATTGCCCCTGGTTCCTGCCCCAAAAAAGTATTGCCCACTGCTATACTAGAATACTACATTGTGAAAATATATGAACAGACTTGGGCATTGCTTTGACAAGACAATACATATATTGAAACGTTAAAGTTTACTGCTCGAGTCTACTTTGGGCCACACACCTAGTCTATAGTCTCCATGCGGTCACACTGTCCTCTAAGCAGTAGGAGATCCAACAGAGAGGACCGGACAATCATTTTGAAGTACCATCTCTCAATGAATCATGAGGATTCTAGAAGGTTCTTTCATTCTATTACCCCTACTTACTCAAGAAAATTTTGTGAACTCTTTTATTTTTTAGCAATATTAACGACTAGGAGAATACACGCAGTTTAAATTTGAATTTAAACATCCCAATGTCCAAAAAATGCAATATATGCACGCACACCCAGAAAATTGATGAAACCACGGGCATGCCAATACTTCAAGGTCCCATAACTTTTAAAATTTGAGTGCTCCCTTTCTGCAGCCTACCCATGGTAGCCACACCTCACAAAAAATTACTCGTTCGTGCCCTCCCGTGCATTGATAAAATGGAAAGACCATTTTTTTGTGGCAGCCCACAAAAACATAGTTGCAAAAAAAAAGGATGTTGGAAATGGGGATATGCACCCTGCCAAACATAGAGCCAAGATTCGAATGTGTGCCTTTTCAAAAGCCAAAACCCTAGCTCATTGCCCTTGAAATCCATGCAAACTAGTTCGGGGTAGCTCACTTTTGTGAAGGATTTTTTCATTAAAATGCCTATAGACCATGTTTCTGATTTTTATTGAATTAGTTATGCTTGATCATTTGAATGTTGGTCAAACCTCAGAACACCCCATTGACCGCCTCAAAACCCTTGCAAAACCCCACTGGGTATCTCCAAACCCTAACGCCCGATGGTGATCATTAGATCAAACCCTATCGCCCAATGGCAGCCGTTGGATCATCTCTTCATGACATGCTGCTTTGTGATATGCGAGAGGCCAATATTTGAAAGTTTGCTATGCTTCTGGCTGAAACCATGCTCGTCGATCCATCTGGGTCAAATAATAAGGCATGCAAGTCTCAACTCATGCTTTTGGTGGCACTTGGTTGTGAAGCATTGATTGCTACGGTGTTGATGGTTTTTCACCGTCCAGTTGGGAACCCCAAGAGGAAGGTATGATGAATATAGCAGCAAGTTTTTCCCTCAGTAAGAAACCAAGGTTTGTTAGTCCAGGAAAAAGCCAAACTCCAGAAGGTGATGCTGACTAGCCTACTAACACTCCAACAAGGGCGCCGTTTACGATTCTTGTTGACACATCTTCAACTAGTAGCAACGCGGAACCTGCACACAACACAACCAAATACTTTGCTCCCAACTTACGATGAGGTTGTCAATCTCACCGGTTTGCTTGAAACAAAGGGTATGAGCGTATTGAGTGGAAAGCAATAGTAATATGCGAGTAAACTAAACAGTGCGAGTAAAGTAAATAGATGATAGCAATATAATGGAAATAGGACCGGGGTCCATAGTTCACTAGTGGTGTCTCTCCATAAGATAAAATAACACATGATGGGTAAACAAATTACAGTTGGGCAATTGATAGAATAAAGACAACGTGCATATGTCGAGAGGATCACTATGAGATTTACTCTGGGCATTACAACAAGATACATAGACCGCCATCCAACTGCATCTATGACTAATAATCCACTTGTGGCGAATCAATCTGAGAACTCCATAAGTGTTGAGTTGCGAACAACAGATAACTGCATTAAGCAAAGTGTGTAATGTAAACAAAGCATATGCCCTTGAGCATATGAATGTTGTTTTCCCCCTAGTGGCAATAGCACATCTACAACCTTAGAGGTTTCTGTCACTCCCCCAGATTAAATAGAGGCATGAACCCACTATCGAGCATAAATACCCCCTCTTGGAGTCACTAGCAACTACTCAGCCAAGATAGCTACTAACAATGGAGAGCATGCAACATCATAAACAACATAGAGATAACATAAGATAATATTCAACACATCAACTCAATCATAACAACAATATTCATCAGATCCCATCAAACACAACATGTAGAATTACATAACGGTGATCTCGATCATGTAAGGCAGCTCACGAGATCTAAACATGAAGCACATGGCGGAGAAGACAACCATCTAGCTACTACTATGGACCCATAGTCCAAGGTAGACTACTCACTCATCATGCCGGAGGCAAGCATGGCGATGAAGAAGACCTTTGGTGGCGATTCCCCTCTCCGGCAGGGTGCCGGGAAGAGCTTTTGGACCCTCCCGATCTCGGGTCGACGACGGCGGCGGATCATGATGTGTTTCTGGAAAAGTGATGGGGTGTTTAGGTTTCTCCCGTTGGGGGGTCTTTATAGGCGAAGGGGCGGCGCCAGAGGTGGACCAGGGGGCCCTCACCACAGGTGGGCGCGGGCTAGGGGCAGGCCGCGCCCCCTGGTGGTGTGGCCGCCCTGTGGCCCTTCTCCGTCTCCTCTTCGGTTCTCTGGAAGCTTCGGTAAATTTTTGGATATTCGGCTTTTGTTTTGTCCAATTCCGAGAATATTTCCTGTGTAACTTTTCTGAAACACAAAATAGCAGAAAACAGGGAATTGGCACTGTGGCATCTTGTTAATAGGTTAGTTCCGGAAAATGCATAAAAATGCCACGAAGTGTAATGAAACACTAAGCAAATGGTGTAAAAACAAGCATGGAGCATCAAAAATTATGGATACGTTTGAGACGTATCAGCATCCCCAAGCTTAACTCCTGCTCGTCCTCGAGTAGGTAAGTGATAACAAAAGAAATAAGTTTTGAGGTGGCATGCACCTACACAATCTTGATCATATATGTAAGCGTTGTGCGCTGGGATCAAAAGAACTTAAAACATGGGCATGAAAGATATAATCTTGATAGAAGAAACTTAGCAACCATGTTATAACATGGAAAACAACACAAACAAAAGATCATGAAAATGAAACAATGAAAGTCAAACGTGTGTTCAAATCATAAGGAAAAACATACAAATGGTTTTCAGCTTATCCTTCATGAGAGAGCAAAACATAAATGCATAGGACACCTTCAAGTTTAAGAGGGCGACTAGATACAAATAATTTAAGAACAAGTGAAACCAACATCATGAATCAATCAATGAAAACTTTGGGACAATGCACATTATACTCAGAATGACAACTATGCTCTATTAGACGGTGCATAAAGATAGAAGGTGGAGACTCAACATAAAAATAAAAGAAAGGCCCTTCGCGGAGGGAAGCAGTGATTGCGAGTTTTATAAACCTTCAAAAATTATGGTACTTACTAGCTTTGAGCTCTCATTGCCCCCATCATAGGCACCTTGAATGGTTAGAGTTAATGCGAATACAATTATGAAGCATATGCTTGACAAATCATAAGTTGAAAACCTCATGTCCCGTGAAGTACGAATACCCAAACCTCATGCTACTCGACTTAGAGTCCCAAGCAAGCTCTTGTCATTGTAAATATATGTGTATCATCGAGAATCTCCAATGGGGTACCTCTTGCCCGACGACATGGAACAAGCCCACATCAAAATGACAAGACAATTAGACAATAAACACCTTGACAACTCTTTTATTTACCATTGGTATAGCTTTTTATTGTGAGATGCGTCGTCGAATGTCCACTATGGGCATGCTGTAAATTTCCACCATGAATGATGCATGGCTTAGATTAGCGGCCCAGGCGTTTCCCTAACACATATAAAAACTCCATGATCCCGCAAGATTCCCAACTTATTTCACATCGCGAGTATCCATAAACAAAAGATCACGATATCAACTCAAATGAAAGATAGTGCAATGTTGAAAGCTTGCCCCATGACAGCATGGCTGGGCTAATTTCCAACTTACAACTTGCAAGCATAATAACTCAACATAAGAGAGCCATAATGTCAAAATTTTAAAACGTGAAAAGTAAAGTGTGCCATCAGGTTCGTGAGAGCTTTACTCACCAATTTTCGCATAGCACCAAAAAGAGTTTAATTTGAAGGATAGATAAAAGTAAGTCAAATGTACTTTGGAATAGCAAATTGCTAATAGGTATGTATGGTGGACACTTTGGAACAACTTGGTTTTTAGGAGTTGGATGCACGAGTAGAGCTCATACTCAGTACAAAATAAGGGCTAGCAAAAGACTGGGAGCGACCAACTAAGAGAGCAATAATGGCCATAATCATGCAAAGCGACATTAAAAGAAGCATAAGATGGCATCAAAAGTCAAAAACTAAATGATCATAGAGGCAATGGCGACTTTGTATGAGTCAAACATGTGTGAGCATGCACCAAGTCAACCCAAATAAAGCATCAAGGAGAAAACCAAAATAATGCTTCCAAATAATTAAAACAACGCATGATTTTTTCAAAGGCTCATTAAGCTATCTCAGTCATTTGAGACAAGTCATGCTACAGAAAAACCACTAAGCATACTATCAAAAAGACATCAAGCACGATATGCAAAAGCCTAGGCCGCAGTCTACACAAGCTCCTTCTTGTACCACTTTTTTGCATAAAGCTTTTTCTCTTTTCCAACACCATTCGAACTCTTTTTTTTGAAAAAACTCTTTTGATGAAAACCAACATTGACCAGAGGCAAAAATACACCTTGATGCAAAGATATAACAAGATCTGAACACAAACCAAGGCGAAAATCAAAAGCTAAACGCAGTTCTAGAAAAAGAGAACACTCGTTGAAACGATAAGAGCGAAAAATGGAGTGTTCTTGGCAAATGAAAAGCAAGGCAACTTCTCCAAAAGAAATTTGTTGGGGTCCAACCATTTATTGCAGTAAACAAAACTAAAAACTAAAACAACTGACACTCCAAGAAAAACGCATAATGCATGAAGCAATAAAAATATAGTGTGTTGAAAGGTGACCTGATTTTTGCCGATGAAGAAGGGGTGCCTCGGGGGCATCCCCAAGCTTTGACGCTTGTACCTCTTGGATATTTCTTGGGGTGACATGGGCATCCCCAAGCTTGAGATTTTGTCCATTCTTCAACTCATCTCATCATTCTCCAATCCCTACACTTGAAAACTTCCTTCATACAAAACTAAACACAATTCTATTAGCAATATTAGTGTAAGCATAACATTGAATCAACCCTTTTTTGCTTCAGGTTTCAACTCAAAACCACCACATATAAAGTATATACTACTGTAGCAACTTCCCCAAAAGTTCCGTGATCAAAAGAACTCAAAAAGAAAGCGATAAAGTGGCAAACACAAATATTGGCAGAAATCTGTCAAAATAGAACAGCTGACAAAGGTCGAATTTTTAGAGGGTTTTCTGTTGCTCAAATCAAAAAGTGTTCAACTAATGAAAGTTTGGATATAACCTGGGGCATATGCACAAGAAATGGCAGGTCCAAAAGATATACAGATAATTTTCACGAATTTTTACGGTGCAACACTAAAAACTAATTCAGGACAGCAACATCCCCAAATCTTACCTCACTCAAATTAGAGGCTTCTCTTGGCACAAAAACGAAATAAAAATGATAAGGAGAGGTTATTGCAGTAGTAATAACTTCCAAGACACAAATAAAATAAAAATAACTGAAAGTAAAAAACATTGGATTATCTCCCAAGAGTGCTTTTCTTTAACGCCTTTGAGCTAGGCGCAGAAAGTGCGAATCAAGTAATATCAAGTGATGAAGTATCAAGCTCATAATTTGCTCTAAGAATAGAGTCAAAAAGTAATTTCTTTCTCTTTCTAGGAAATGTTCCATACCTTTCTTGAGTGTGAATTGATATTTGATGGTGCCTTCCCTCATATCAATGATGGCACCTACAGTTCGAAGAAAAGGTCTTCCCAAAATAATAGGACATGAAGCATTGCATTCAACATCCATGACAAGAAAATCAACGGGAACAAGGTTATTATTAACCATAATAAGAACATCATTAATCCTTCCCAAAGGTTTCTTCTTAGCAACATCAGCAATCGGAACATCATAATAACACTTTTCAAGAGGTGGTAAATCAAGCATGTCCTAAATCTTTCTAGGCATGATAGAAATACTAGCACCTAGATCACATAAAGCGTGGTAATCAAAACCATTAACATGCATATCAATGATGGGTTCCCAACCATCTTCTAACTTCTTGGGAACAGACGCTTTTTGCTTCAACTTTTCATCCCTAATTTTTATAAGAGCATTGGTAATATGCTTAGTAAAAGCAACATTTATAAAACTAGCATTGGGAGTCAAATCAAGCTTTTGCAAGAACAAAATAACTTCAGATATATTGCAGCCGTCAACATCAAAATCATTAAAAGAAATAGAGCTATCATCTCCTACACTCTGAAAAATTTCAGCACTCTTTTGAGAAAAAGTTTTAGCAGTTTTAGGCTTTTTAACACAAGGAGTAGGAGTTTTCTCTAGACCAATCAAAGTAAGAGGATTGCTAGCATTAGGAGCAACATCATTAGAGGTAGTAATGGTGCATACCTTCATCTTTCTAGCCATCTCATCTTCTCTTTCCCACCTGGCATGCAATTTTGCTAGCATCCTAACATTTTCATCAATTCTAACTTGGATAGCATTAGCAGTAGCAAAAGTATTGTTCTCTTTCACATCATTAGGCAACACTTTTAATTTCAGAAGTTCAACATCATGAGCAAGGCTATCAACTTTAGAAGCAAGAATATCAATTTTGCCTAACTTTTCCTCAACAGACCTGTTAAAAGCAGTTTGCTTACCGATAAAGTCCTTGAGCATTACCTCAAGCTCAGAGGGCGCGGCCCTAGTGTTGTTGGAGGAATTACCATAACCATTACCATTGGTAGAAGGATACAACCTATAATTGTTACTAGCAAAATTGTTTCTATAAGCATTGTTGTTAAAATTATTATTTCTAATGAAGTTTACATCAACATGCTCTTCTTGAGCAACCAAAGAGGCCAAAGGAACATTATTAGGATCAACATGAGTCCTATCATTAGAAAGCATAAGCATAATAGCATTAATCTTATCACTCAAGGAGGAGGTTTCCTCAACAGAATTTACCTTCTTACCTTGTGGAGCTCTCTCGGTGTGCCATTCAGAATAATTTACCATCATATTGTCGAGAAGCTTTGTTGCGGCACCCAAGGTAAGGGACATAAAAGTGCCTCTAGCAGCTGAATCCAATAGGTTCCTTGAAGAAAAATTCAGTCCTGCATAAAAAGTTTGGACAAACATCCAAGTAGTCAGTCCATGAGTGGGACAATTCTTGATCATAGATTTCATTCTTTCCCAAGCCTGAGCAACATGTTCATTATCAAACTGACTAAACTTCATAATATTGCTACGCAAAGCTATAATCTTAGCAGGAGGATAGTATCTACCAATAAAAGCATCCTTACACTTAGCCCATGAATCAATACTATTTTTAGGCAAAGACAGCAACCAATCCTTAGCTTTTCCTCTGAAAGAAAAAGGAAACAACTTAAGCTTAATAATATCACTCTCCACATCCTTATATTTCTGCATCTCACATAGCTCAAGAAAATTGTTGAGATGAGCTGCAGCATCATCAGTACTAGCACCAAAAAATTGCTCTTTCATAACAAGGTTCAACAAAGCAAGCTTAATCTCATAAAAATTTACAGCAGGAGCAGGTGGCGCAATAGGAGTGCAGATAAAATCACTATTATTAGTGCTAGTAAAATCACACAACTTGGTGTTTTCAGGAGTAGCCATTCTAGCAAAACTAAAAGCAGACAAGTAAAAAAAACTATAAAGGATACTATTTTTTGTGTGTTTTTGATAAAACGATGCAAGTAAAAATAAAGTAAAGCAAAAATTAAAACAAAATAAAGGATGTGCGTGCGAAACTCCCCTTGCAGAAGTCTTTTTTTCCCCGGCAACGGCACCAGAAAAAGTCTTGATTGCTACGGTGTTGATGGTTTTTCACCGTCCAGTTGGGAACCCCAAGAGGAAGGTATGATGAATATAGCAGCAAGTTTTTCCCTCAGTAAGAAACCAAGATTTGTCAGTCCAGGAAAAAGCCAAACTCCAGAAGGTGATGCTGACTAGCCTACTAACACTCCAACAAGGGCGCTGTTTACGATTCTTGTTGACACGTCTTCAACTAGTAGCAACACGGAACCTGCACACAACACAACCAAATACTTTGCTCCCAACTTACGATGAGGTTGTCAATCTCACCGGTTTGCTTGAAACAAAGGGTATGAGCGTATCGAGTGGAAAACAATAGTAATATGTGAGTAAAGTAAACAGTGCGAGTAAAGTAAACAGATGATAGCAATATAATGGAAATAGGACCGGGGTCCACAGTTCACTAGTGGTGTCTCTCCATAAGATAAAATAACACATGCTGGGTAAACAAATTACAGTTGGGCAATTGATAGAATAAAGACAATGTGCATATGTCGAGAGGATCACTATGAGATTTACTCTGGGCATTACAACAAGATACATAGACCGCCATCCAACTGCATCTATGACTAATAATCCACTTGTGGCGAATCAATCCGAGAACTCCACAAGTATTGAGTTGCGAACAACAGATAACTGCGTTAAGCAAAGTGTGTAATGTAAACAAAGCATATGCCCTTGAGCATATGAATGTTGTTTTCCCCCTAGTGGCAACAACACATCTACAACCTTAGAGGTTTCTGTCACTCCCCTAGATTAAATAGAGGCATGAACCCACTATCGAGCATAAATACCCCCTCTTGGAGTCACTAGCAAGTACTCGGCCAAGATAGCTACTAAGAACGGATAGCATGCAAGATCATAAACAACATAGAGATAACATAAGATAATATTCAGCACATCAACTCAATCATAACAACAATATTCATCGGATCCCAACAAACACAACATGTAGAATTACATAACGGTGATCTCGATCATGTAAGGCAGCTCACGAGATCTAAACATGAAGCACATGGTGGAGAAGACAACCATCTAGCTACTGCTATGGACCCATAGTCCAAGGTAGACTACTCACTCATCGCGCCGGAGGCAAGCATGGCGATGAAGAAGACCTCCGGTGGCGATTCCCCTCTCCGGCAGGGTACCTGGAAGAGCTTCTGGACCCTCCCGATCTCGGGTCAACGACGGCGGCGGATCACGATGTGTTTCTAGAAAAGTGATCGGGTGTTTAGGTTTTTCCCGTCGGGGGGTCTTTATAGGCGAAGGGGCAGCGCCAGAGGTGGACCAGGGGGCCCTCACCACAGGTGGGCGCGGGCCAGGGGCAGGCCGCGCCCCCTGGTGGTGTGGCCGCTCTATGGCCCTTCTCCGTCTCCTCTTTGGTTCTTTGGAAGCTTCGATAAATTTCCGGATGTTCGGCTTTTGTTTCGTCCAATTCCGAGAATATTTCCTGTGTAACTTTTCTGAAACACAAAAATAGCAGAAAACAGGGAACTGGCACTGTGGCATCTTGTTAATAGGTTAGTTCTGGAAAATGCATAAAAATGCCATGAAGTGTAACAAAACACTAAGCAAATGGTGTAAAAACAAGCATGGAGCATTAAAAATTCTGGATACGTTTGAGACGTATCAAGCCTCCATGACCTAAAACCTTGGTATGCCAAACTTTGTATATTGTATATACTACATCACATATCATGAGACCATGCCCTATTTTTGCCATTTTTGAAATTTTTCGGCAACCTTTGGCAACACCTCAAATGTAGCTCAAGACGGCAGTGGGCGCTGAGTGTGCCAAAGGTGGACGGTGCACCCAAGTATGACGCATGCATGGTTTGTGGGTTTTCACACCTCTAGGTATTTTCGTCCAAAGAGTTTGAAGTGTATTTGATGTACCCATAGTTTAGATTTGAATTTAGACATCCAAATATCCAAAAATGCAATATATGCAAGCACACCGAGAAAATTGATGAAACCATGCGTATGGCCATTCTTCAAGGTCCCATACCTTTTAAAATTTGAGTGGTGCCTTTCTGCACCCTGCCCGTTGTATCCACCTCACAAAAAATCACTCGTTCGGGCCCTCTCGCACACTGATAAAATGGAAAGTCCATTTTTTGTGGCAGCCCACAAAAACATAGTTGCAAAAGTTGTTGGAAATGGGATATGCAGAACCTTACCAAATATAGGGCCAAGATTTGAATGTTTGCCTTTTCAAAAGTCAAAACCCTAGCTTAGTTCCCTTGAAATCCAAGCAAACTAGTTCGAGGTAGCTCACATTTGTGAAGGCTTTGTCATGAAAATGTCTGTGGACCATGTTTCTTATTTTTGATCTTAACATGTCACATAAGACGACAACGTGCGCATGTTTTGTTTTTTTCTTGAATTAGTTATGCTCATTTGAAAGTTGGTCAAACCTTAGAAAACCCAGTTAACCGCCTCAAAACGCCGTCGGGCATCTCCTAACACTAGCGCCTAATTTTACCATTAGATCAAATCCTATCGCCCAATGGCTGCCGTTGGATCGTGTCTTCTAGAAGGCCTTAGGTCAAAGGCTGGTTCACGATCCGCAAGAGACTAGTTCTACGACATGATTGGCTAGACTAGTTTTAAGATACCAAAGTGGGGTTGAAACTTGAAGTTTGGTGATGGAAAGCACAACAATGCTTGCCGGGCACAAGGCACCACCGGGCCCACCTCACCATCCACTAGAACATGCAGCTAGCTACGCACCTGTCTCTGATACGTATGATCACTCTATCCTCTAGCGAGGGATCACTTCTCGCTGTAGAATTTATGAAGCCGAGCATGCATGCCAGGCCAAAAATATTACTCCACGCCGCTTCCACCCTTTCACAGAGTAGTTGCATAGGAGAGACATAGAGAGAGACCTTGACTCTAGAAACTTTCTTTGCTAGCCTTGTTTTGGGGAGCCTCTGTGCGTCGCGAATCTAAAGATAGCTCAGCCCTTGGATCAATTAGATCGGGAGTAGATCAGTTCAAATGAAGCTATGCTGTATTTACTCTAAAAATATGCACAACCATGTTAAATATGGGGCGAAGATTTGAAAGTTCCTTTTCAAAAGCCAAAACCCTGGCTCACTTCCTTTGAAATTGAAGCAACTTCGTTTGAGGTAGCTCACTTTTGTGAAAGCTTTTTCATGAAAATGCTCATAGACAGTGTTTCTTATTATTATCATAACTAGGTCACATAAAATGACAACATACGCATGTTTTGTATTTCTCTAATTTTTTGTTGAATTAGTTGTGCTCATTTGAATGTCAGTCAAACCTTAGAAAACCCGGTTGACCGCCTCAAAACACCTCAGAAAACCCCGTTGACCGCCTCAAAACTCCACTGGGCATCTCCAAACCCTAACTCCCGATTGTGACCGTTGGATCAAACCCTATCACCCAATGGCAGTCATTGGATTAGCTCTTCGGGACAAGTTGCTTTGTGATATGCGAGTGACCAATATTTGAAAGTTTTCTATGCTTCTTGTTGAAATCATGCTCGTTGATCCATCTGGGTCAAATAATAAGGCATGCAAGTCTCAACTCATGCTTTTGGTGGCACTTGGTTGTGAAGCACCCATGACCTAAGACCTTGATATGCAAAACTATATAATTTTTGTGTACTATGTTGTCGTGGGTGCGTCCACATACACCGGGGGACTCTCCCCTAGGTTGTATGGCAAGTGGCGCAGACGATACGCCTTCGTCAGGACAGAAAGTGATGTGGGGTGACCCCTTGGGTGTGGCCCGATCTTCACGGATTCATGAGATTTATGGCGGGAAACGAGGATGAACATGAAGAACACGATGAATATGATGAACATGACACTCAAATCGAAGGCAAACACACACACACACGATACACACCAGTTGTCCTCGTTGGCCCGATTCACCAATTCAATAGAATCACAAGGAAGAGACTCCAAGAGTAGAATTCCTTGTGAGAGATTGATTTGCTAGGAGTAGAATTCCACTTGGGGAAGAGACCAAATCAATGGATAGAATTACACACAAAGTATGCAAGAGATCCACTACAAGGTAGAATTCCCCAAATAGAAGAGACCCCAAACAAAGAGGGATGATGGTTTACTCTAGATTTGAGATCTAGTAGCAAGTTCCCTAAGGGAAAGGGCATGAAGCCATGTCTTATCTTAATTCTTATCTAAGTCTAGAGTGGGGAAAGAGGGCCATATAAGTAGGCAGCCACGATCTGAGGGCAAACTAGTAATTTAGGAGAGATTACATAGGTGGCTTCGTGGCCAAGGATGTGTTGACACGACCAGACCGGCTATAGTCGGGGTTAAGTCCGGCTTTAGCCGGTGTGGCTGGCTATAGCCGGTTCTGGGGCCGGCTTAAGCTGGTGGCCGGCTTTAGCCGGTGCTGGGGCCAGCTTTAGCTGGTTCGGTATTTGCTTCGTCTTCTTCTTCTAGCATTTCCAGGATTCCTCTCCGTGTTCCTCGCTCTCGGTCATTGTTCCAAGTGGTTCGTATTGGATTGCACAAAAGGTTTTGCAATGAGGTAGCGAACCATTCAATGTATGCTCTATATCAAGTGTCTTTAGGAGCAAATTCACCTTATCATGGAGTGCTTTAGCTCGAGCTCTTGTCATGGGTCCTTGCGGGGGACTTGGCGGTCTTGAGGCGGAGGTGTCCGAAGGCCACCCCGTATCATCTCCCTCCCTTGGGGAAGAGTCAACCTCGACTCTTCATTGACCATCTCTCCATGAAAGGGGGAGAGATCCTTGATGTTGAAAGTGTTGCTCACAAGGTACTTGGAGGTTGGAATGTCGATGACGTAGGCGTTGTCATTGATGCACTTGAGAACCTTGAAGGGGCCATCACACCGTGGCTTGAGTTTGGAATTTCGGTCATGTGGGAACCGATCCTTGCTCAAATGAATCCAAACAAGGTCGCCTTCCTCGAAGATGTGTGGAGTCTTGTTCTTGTTGATCTTGGCGGTATGGCGAATGACTTGTTCTTCAATTGTCTTCCATGCGTTGTCGTGCAAGTTCTTCATGACGTCGGCTCGCTTGGTGATGTCCATGTTGACGCGCTCGTGAAGTGGTAGTGGTAGAAGGTCAAGTGCCGTTGGTGGGTTGAACCCATAGACGATCTCGAAGGGGCTTCGCTTGGTGAGGCTATGTTCGGCGCAGTTGTAGGCGAACTCTGCATGAGGAATGCATTCCTCCCATGCCTTGGGGTTCTTCTTGATCAACAAGCGTAGGAGGTTTCCAAGACTCCGATTGACCACTTCGGTTTGTCCGTCCGTTTGAGGATGTGATGATGAAGAAAAGAGGAGCTTGATCCCTAGCTTGGCCATTAGGGTCTTCCACAAGTAGCTCATGAACTTGACGTCGCGATCCGACACGATGCTTGTTGGAAACCCATGAAGTCGAATTATATCCCTGAAAAACAAATTAGCAATATGTGAAGCATCATCGGTCTTATGGCATGGAATAAAGTGGGCCATCTTGGAAAAACAGTCAACGACCACAAAGATTGAGTCATGTCCATTTCGTGTACATGGCAAACCCAAAACGAAATCCATGCTAATGTCCGACCATGGTGCATGTGGGATAGGTAAAGGCATATAGAGACCCAAGGAGTTAGTTTTGGACTTAGCTTGTATGCATGTAGTGCAACGTTGGACGTGCCTCTCGATGTCGCGGTACATCCTTGGCCAAAAGTAGTGTGTGGAAAGCATGGCATAAGTCTTCTCGCATCCGAAATGTCCCATGAGTCCTCCACCATGTGCCTCTTGCAATAACAACATACGAAGAGAGGACTCGGGAATGCATAATTTGTTAGCCTTAAAAAGGAAACCCTTATGCAAATAGAAATCATTGACCCTCCGGGAGGTCAAGCATTGTTCAAAAATGGGTCCAAAGAAAGGATCGGAAGGGTACAAATTTGGGAGCTCATCCAAACCCAAAATATGTGTGTCAATGCGAGTGAGAAGTGTGTTATTTTTGCGGGATAGAGCATCCGCGACCACGTTTTCTTTGCCCTTTTTGTACTTGATGACATAAGGGAAAGATTCAATGAATTCAACCCACTTCGCATGACGTTTGTTCAAGTTTGCTTAGCTTTTCAAAAACTTCAAGGATTCATGGTCCGAATGGATGACAAATTCTTTTGGCCAAAGATAATGTTGCCAAACTTCCAAAACACGAATAAGAGCAAAGAGTTCCTTGTCATAGATCGAATAGTTGAGGCGTGCACCATCTAACTTCTCACTATGATAAGCAACGGAGCGTCCATTTTGCATGAGAACACCACCGATTCCAAGTCCACTAGCATCACATTCAATTTCAAATGTTTGTTGGAAATTGGGTAAAACAAGCAATGGTGCCTCCATAAGGCGTTTCTTTAGTTCATCGAAAGCATGTTGTTGAGCTTTGCCCCAAACGAAAGGTACATTTTTCTTTGTAAGCTCGTTTAGAGGGAAAGCAATGGTGCTAAAATCTTTAACAAAGCGACGGTAAAATCCGGCTAGGCCATGAAAACTTCTCACTTGGCCAACCGTTGTTGGTGTTGGCCAATTCCGTATGGCCTCAATTTTGGAATTGTCTACTTCAATGCCATTGTGAGAGATAACAAAACCAAGAAAAACCAATTTGTTTTGAGCAAAGTTATACTTTGGAAGGTTTGCATAAAGCTTTTCTTTGCGAAGAACGTGCAAAACTTGCTCAACATGGGAAACATGGTTCGAAAATGACTTGCTATAAATGTGGATGTCGTCAAAATAAACCACAACAAATTTGCCAATGAAAGATCGCAAAACGTGGTTCATAAGACGCATAAAAGTCGACGGTGCATTAGACAAACCAAAAGGCATGACAAGCCATTCATAGAGACCAAGTTTGGTCTTGAATGCCGTCTTCCATTCATCACCAATGGCCATGCGTATTTGATGGTATCCACTACGAAGATCAATTTTAGAAAATATAGTGGAACCCGCAAGCTCATCAAGCATGTCGTCTAATCGAGGGATAGGATGGTGATAACGAATGGTAATGGCATTGATGGGATGACAATCCATACACATGCGAAGTGTGTCATCACTTTTGGGGACAAGAATTACCAGGACGGCACAAGGAGATGGGCTTTCACGCACATACCCTTTTTGTAGAAGGTCATGAATTTGACATTCGATCTCCTTTGTCTCTTCCGGATTTGTGTGGTACGCGGCGCGGTTTGGAAGGGGGGCGCCCGGAATGAGGTCGATCTGATGTTCGATGCCGCATAGAGGTGGTAGTCCATGAGGAAGTTCGTCCGGGAAAACATCTTGAAATTCCTTCAAAAGAGACAACAAAGGAGAAGGAATCGTTGAATGATCATTAGTAGTTAGAATGGTGCCCTTGCAAATGAGCACAAAGTGCAAGGTGGATGGGTTGTGGTGTAAATCCCTCATCTCACTTTTGGTGGCAATCAAGGCATGGGTGTTTCTATCGCTCATGTATGGCTTGTGGCGCTCACTTTCTTTGTTGTGGCTAAGTCATGTATCACTCAACTCACTTGGAATGGCAACTTGTTGTACCCTCGCTAAAGCCTTTGCATTATCCGCAATGATTTGGCTAGGAGTCATCGGGCTAAGCGTGAAGGTCTTGTCGTCTTCCTTGAAGGTGTAAGCATTTGTATATCCATTGTGTATGGCCTTCTTGTCAAATTGCCAAGGGCGGCCAAGAAGTACGTGACACACCGTCATGGGAACAACATCACACTCCACCGTGTCTTCATAAGCTCCAATCTTGAATGTAACGAAGACGGTGTGTTCAATCTTGACACTGCCGTTGTCGCCTAACCATTGCACATGGTATGGGTGAGCATGCTTGCGTAGTTGGAGATTGAGCTTGGAACATAACTCAGTGCTTGCAAGGTTGTGGCAACTTCCTCTATCAATGATCACCTTGATTGTCTTTCCATGAATGCCGGCTTTTGTTTGAAAGATGTTGCATCGTTGGTCTTCTAAGTCTTGGGATTGAGTAGTCAACACCTTTGTGACGACAAGTGATGGGCTAGTGTCATGAGTGCATAGCACATGTTCGTCTTCATCACCCTTGTCATCCGCTTCCATGGCCACGACCGCTTGGACAAAGGCTTCATACTCATCTTCATCATAGTAGTCAATGGTTCCATTGTCTTTGGTGATCATCACCCTAGTGTTCTTGCACCCAAATGACTTGTGTCCTTGAACGCCACACTTGAAACAAGTTACTTTGGGTGGTGCCGATGATGCTTTGGAGGTTGTTGTAGAAGGTGCGGGAACTTGAGTTGTTGGTTATGGTGGTTTGGACAAAGGCTTGGACGAAGATGCAAATGGTGGCTTGAGTGGTGGTGGAGTGCTTGCCGAAGAGTTGCGGGAGGCGAAGAAACCTTTGGTGCGCTCATACTTGGCATCTTCTTGGGGTTGGCGCTCGGCTCGAGTTGCTTTGTGTACGAGATCACACATGGTGGTGTAAGGTAGGAACTCCACAATGTGCTTGATGGGATGGTTCAATCCATTGAAGAAGCGTGCCAATGTTTTTTCTTCTTTCTCCTCCAACTTGAGGCGCATCATAGTCAATTGCATTTCCTTGTAGTATTCTTCCACGGACTTGGTGCCTTGAGTTAACTTTTGAAGCTTGTTGAAAAGGTCACGGTTGTAATGATCCGGAACGAAGCGGGTTTGCATTTCAAGCGTGTAGGTCTTGGTCACGGTGGCGATGTTGTGGTTGGGGACGCGGTTCTTCATCATTGTGTGGGCGGTATCAGCGAGGTTGCACACTATCTTCACTTAATGCCCCTTGGCGATCATGTTGAAGTTGAAAATCATGGCGGTGATGGTGGTCATGGTGTCGACGTCCATCTTGATCATGGAGAAGTGAGCGGTGACCATCATGGTCATGTGGACGATGACGTCAACCATTTTGTTGTGGAGGTCGACCGACGGGCCCGGTGGCGTGGGGAACGTGTGGACGGTCCACATGAAGAAGTTGTCGCTCTTGATTAAGAATCGGTTGTGCATCACATTGAGCTTGACCTTGAATAGGATGCTCCGCTTGGGGACGCTCTTGAGTCTCCCGGCGGGGAGCATCATGTTGGGGATGCGTGTGAGGCGGAGGACGAGGTTGTTGGAGTCGCACATGGTCATCCACATGGTTGGAGTGGGAAGAAGATCTTGACGAGCGTGACCTTGAGCGGTGACATTGTCGCGCCGAGTTGGCCAAAGATGAAATGACTTGATCGAATTTTGTGGATAGCATTGCTTGTTCCGCTTTCATGGCGTGTAGCATGGCGTTGGAGTCCTCAATCCTTCTGTTGAGCGTGGCGTGCGAGTCCATCATTCTTGCATCGAGCCTTGCGTGTGAGTCCTCAAGTCCATCGAACCTTTTGTTGATGTCGCGCTTGAAGGTTGCGAGGTCCTTGTCGGTGGCTTGTTGATGTCCTTGTGTGGTGAATAAATGATTGTCGGTGGAGAGCATGTTGGCCTCAAGTCGTTGGAGTGAGGCATTGATGGTCCCGAACGTTGAAGCATTGGTAGCTTGGAGGGCGTCGAGGCGCTCGGCCAAGGACTCCTCACCGTGTTCCGATGTGTCTCTCCTAGGCATGGTCACAAAAGAGAAAGAAATTGGTGGAAAGGTGAGTTGGTTAGAGGAAAATACACTTGAAACACGTCCCGTAAAAACTATTGAATTGATGAAAACACCCAAGGACAACCGTTGTGCACAAGTTAGAACACACGCAAGAGGCTATCTAGTAGATGGGAAGGAAAGGTGGCAATGCCAAACGAAAAAAAAATCAAAAGAAGAGTGTATTGTCAAATGTGGAGGTGATGCAAAAATTTCAAATGTCAAAAGGGCGATCAAAAAGAACACACATGTGGGGATGGATGGGGTTAGTGCGACGGACAAAACGAGCACAACAAAAATGGTCCTAACGACGACTACGCTCAATGTCGCACTAACAGTCGAGAGACCGTGGCTTGGTTGCAAAAAGGAGAAGCAACAAGATTCGCTTGCCTCTCTTCTCACTCTCTCTTTTGGGTACAAGCTTGTGGACTCTTTTGTATTTGTGGACTATGGAGGGCACACACACACACTATGTGGTTCTTCTCTTTCTTTCTCTCTTTTTGTTTTTGTTTGATTGGGAGTATCTCTTTTCTCTTTCTCTTGGTCCACTTCAAAACTTGGTAGTGCTAGGTATAAACACACACTCTCACAATTCGGGGTCAAGTGTACGATGCTTCGCAACTCTAGGAAAGCCACTCTCAAAGGGTAAGATCACCAAAAGAAAAGAAGCTTGCAAAGAAGAAGAAATTCTGCGTGTACCAGTCTAGGCCGGCTTTAGCCGGTTCGGTCTTTTTCGAGAAAACTGGACAGGCCGGCTATTTGCTACATAGGCCGGCTATAGCCGGATCAGACATTTTTGCGCGAGCAGTTCGTCTTTGGTGGCGGAAATTGGGCACAAAAATTCTCAAATCCGGAAGAATTAGGCTAAGGGAATGCAAAGGAAGGTAGATCAGCACTAGAGACACGAAATCCTTGGATCAAAACCACAAAAAACTCAACAAATCTTGAGATCAAAATTCGAGGCAATTTTGGGGCTATTTTTTGGATTTTCGAAATTTATGGTGGAAATCACAAACAAGAGTAAATTCGTGGCAACCAAAAGCTGCTGATACCATATGATGTGGGGTGACCCCTTGGGTGTGGCCCGATCTTCACGGATTCATGAGATTTATGGCGGGAAACAAGGATGAACACGAAGAACACGATGAACACGACACTCAAATCGAAGGCAAACACACACACAAGATACACACCAGTTGTCCTCGTTGGCCCGATTCACCAACTCAATAGAATCACAAGGAAGAGACTCCAAGAGTAGAATTCCTTGTGAGAGATTGATTTGCTAGGAGTAGAATTCCACTTGGGGAAGAGACCAAATCAATGGATAGAATTACACACAAAGTATGCAAGAGATCCACTACAAGGTAGAATTCCCCAAATAGAAGAGACCCCAAACAAAGAGGGATGATGGTTTACTCTAGATTTGAGATCTAGTAGCAAGTTCCCTAAGGGAAAGGGCATGAAGCCATGTCTTATCTTAATTCTTATCTAAGTCTAGAGTGGGGAAAGAGGGCCATATAAGTAGGCAGCCATGATCTGAGGGCAAACTGGTAATTTAGGAGAGATTACATAGGTGGCTTCGTGGCCAAGGATGCGTTGACACGACCAGACCGGCTATAGCCGGGGTTAAGTCCGGCTTTAGCCGGTGTGGCCGGCTATAGCCGGTTCTGGGGCCGGCTTAAGCTGGTGGCCGGCTTTAGCCGGTGCTGGGGCCAGCTTTAGCCGGTTTGGCATTTGCTTCGTCTTCTTCTTCTGGCGTTTCCAGGCTTCCTCTCTGTGTTCCTCGCTCTCGGTCGTTGTTCCAAGTGGTTCGTATCGGACTGCACAAAAGGTGTTGCAATGAGGTAGCAAACCATTCAATGTATGCTCTAGATCAAGTGTGTTTAGGAGCAAATTCACCTTATCATGGAGTGCTTTAGCTCGAGCTCTTGTCATGGGTCCTTGCGGGGGACTTGGCGGTCTTGAGGCGGAGGTGTCCGAAGGCCACCCCGTATCAGAAAGCACACACAGAACACGGCGATTTTACCCTGGTTTAGGCCGCGAGAGAGGATCTCGCGTAAAACCCTACGTCCAGCATGTTTGGTATCTTGATGATGAAGGTGTATGGCGGAGCGAGTATAGATCGCTGGCGGCCCAAAGACTACTTCCCTAAGCCACAGGACTTGGTTTCTTACTGAGACAGATCTCTCTCTCTCTCTCTCTCTCTCTCTTGGCCTTAGCTTCTTTTTGTCGGTCCCCTAGGACCGTGCCCTGGTCCTCCTTTTATACTTCAAGGGGATACCATAGTGGTCGAGATGCATGCTAGACAAGTGTCAAGCGGCTTTATGCGGTGGTCATGCCGGGTGGCACCGCGAGCCCCGCTGTCCTTCATGCCGACTGGTACGCCGTGCTGATGGGATGAGACCAGCCGATCTATCAGTCTTTACCTTGCCTGGCACAAGTAATGATGTCTTCTGCTTGCCCATTGCAGTGGGTTTCTGACGCATGCTCACCATGCGTGTTCCCGGGGCGGGACACAGGTCTTCCGCCACAGGTGGTGCATGCCACACACTAATCTCTGATTACTCAGGGCTATGACTCCATGCTCACTTGACTGCTCCTTCCTTCCCGCTTGGGGAAGGAGCCTTCTCCTGCACGCTTACTCTCCTTCACCTAGGAAGAGAGCCTTCTCAGCTACGCATCCGTCCCGGCAAGGGGAGGGGCCTTGAGCGGTGCCCAACAATGCCCTGCCGAGTCGTGCCACAACGCGCCACGTCCCCTTATGGGGAGGCAGCACTTTGGCTTCCTCTTGGTCGATGTGGGCCACACGGCCAACGTTGGGACCCCCTGGACCAAAGCACTGCAGTAGCCCCCGGCCGTGCCCCGACAACGTTGCTCCTTGGTTGTCGAGGTGCGGCCAAAAGATATCCAGGCGCGTGGGCCCAATGGCATGACCGGTCACATCGGATGCGGTGAGCCATGCTGCCCAAGCCTGGCACGCCGAGCCCTGACACGCTAGTGGAAAAGCACTTGAGTGCTCCACAGGCCTGATGGGTCACACGGCGACCCAGGTGCTCCCCCAGGCGCTTTGAATTCCACAAGATGCAGGAACAACATCGGGCAGCGAAACAGTTGCCACACGTTGGAGTCGTGGGAACCATGCGCGGCAATTAATGCAGAATCGGGAGGGATTGGAGGATCCCGCCCATCCTCTACAAAATGGGGCGAACAGAATCCCAATTTTCCCCACACTTCCTCTTTCCATCGTGCCCTGCCTCCTTCTTCTTGTCCGTCGCCTTCTAGATCCTTCCATGCGCGTTCCTCACCATCAGCAACACCATGGGCCCCAAGCGTGTCAGGCCGACCTAGGAGCAGGAGGCGGACCAGATCTGACGAACAATGCCATTCTACCCGCCCCGCAGCTCCAAGATCCACACCGACAATCTCATGGGGTGGGCCGCTGACAAGACCAACGAGCATGGGGCCACGCTCCTTATGGACGCCGAGGTGGTCGGGCCCCACACGCGCCTAGACGTGCGCATCTTCGCATGCTTCTTGATGATGGGCATGGTTCGGCCATTGCCGTTGTTCCTTTGCGCCATCCTGGAGGAGTACGGGCTGCTGATGTTGCAGCTCCACCCAAACTCCCTCCTGGACATGGCGATCTTCTAGTTCCTCTGCGAAGCCTTCGTGGGGGTTCACCCATCGGTCATGCTCTTCCGCCATTACTACAACGTGAGGTTGGAGTCTGGGGGAGCCATGTCCAGCGGATTCACCTTCCGCCTCTGTGATGGCTGGGGGCGGGACTACATCGATATGTCCTAGAAGAAGTGGGACCCTTGGCACGCGGACTGGTGCTGGGTGTGGCTACCGGAGGCAGACCACCTCTTCGCCAAGCCCAGCGCCCTGCTGGCCAGAAAGGCTGAGTGGCAGGAGACCGACCCGCGTGATGGCGAACTGGATGACACCGTGGAGCGCATTTGGGAGATGCATGGTTAGGGCCTCATGGCACGCCACGTCGTTACATCCTTCCTCTAGGAGTAGGTGGCGCCCCTTCAGCACCGCGGTCACCCGATGTGTGTGTTCACGGGGGTCGGGGACTCTACCCGGCTTCAGAAGGGCTGTCTGAGCGTGGCACAGCTAGATCGGTGCACCAACTAGCTTCTTGGGGGAACCCAGGGGGCCTTATGGTTGACGGAAGACCTTCAGCTCCTCCACGAGTGTAGCGATGACATCCTCACCCACATCCTGGGGGAGATGTCGGCGTTGGATGCCCGCGGGCCCTTAGCGGCTAGCCCAGGCCAGCCAGATCAGATAGGTTTGGATGGCTCGAGGTGCCGCCGTCAGCTCGTGCTCCCGTTTGACAGTGAGGACGAGGCCCAGGATTGGGTTCCTCTAGTGGAGAGGATGCGCCAAGCTCCACCGTTGCTGCACCACTCCCCCGCGCTGCATTCCGTTCCTACTATAGGAACAAGGGCTTCCGCTGCTATGGTGGACATCGATGCGGCACCTGAAGCTCCACCAACTTCCTCTCCACCTTGGGATGCAGGCCTCTGGGGCGTCAGCCTTGACGAGATCGTGTGAGCCTTCTGGAACTCCCTCTTGCTTGTTGAACCTTAGCTTCAGAATTTGGCTTCTGACCTGGTCTTCTGCTTTTTCGTTGCAGGGAGGCTACGCCGGAGCCCCTAGCCAAGAAAGCTCGAGGGGAGGCCTCAACTTCCCGGGACCACACATGAGTCATGGATGGGGCAGCCCCCGGCAAGAAAACGCCTCCTCCCCCAACAGGTAACTTCTTAATCTTCCGAATTGCTCTTCAGTTGGCCTTATAAGGGATTCCTTCCCGAGTCTTCTCAACTTTAATCTTCTTGCTGCAGCTCCCGGGGCAAGCGCAACCGCTGGGGTCTCAACGGAGGTTGGCCCCGAGCAGCTCCCCCCCGCCCATGTCTTCTCCTTATTCTTGACTCCTTTAGGTGCCAAGTTCTTCACGGAGGAGGAGCGGGTGCAGCCCACCATCGAGGGCGAGCGGGTTGACAGCCTGGTGAAGCACGAGTGGTCTGTCTCTAGAATCTGTAGGTTCTGCAAGCCTCGATTGCAGGTCTCCCCAAATCGCCGCTCATACAGGATTGGCAAACTAGTAAGGTTGACCAAGAGTTAGTGTACGAGATGTACCAAACTGAAATACAAGGTAACGATTGGGTGCGTTATGGATTGGCCCCCATGACGACTACTCAAATTGTCTGCTCTTGATATGAAGAATGGTAAATCTTGAGAGACATACCTACAAGTGAGACGATGTCGTTAAGCCTAAACCATAGGATGGATAGGATACTATACATTTATAAAAGGCAAATGTTGCCATAACGTAGGAATCCGGTGAGGATGAACCACAAGCTTACCGTTGAAGATGACTTGCAATGGAAGATGACCCGGTGCCAAGTAAAGACCAAGGTGTTTTGGTTGAACCCAAAGACTTAGACTACCTACAAAAGTTTCTTTTAATGGTGGTAGCCACCTAGGTAACCCAAACCTACTTTCTTTCTAGCCTCTCCAAATCTCGGGACGAGATTTCTGTTAAGGGTGGTAGTCTGTCACATCCCAAATTTTTTGCAAGCAAGTCCCTTTGCTAGGATCATAAAGTTTTATTGAAAATTTCCCCTTATTTGAAAACTTGCTTTATTACTGTTTTAAAATACTTTGTTGAACATTAGAGGAATTTAGAAACTTGTTTGAATTAATTTGGAACAAATTTGCAAAGGACTGAAACAAATCAGAATTCAGAAAAATAGAAAAGGAAAAGAGAATTAGGAAAAGAGAAAAAGGCCGCCGGGGATCAAACGAGCCCAGCCTCCGATTCGGCCCATGGCCCACCCGGGGCTCTTAACCGAAACGGTACGCCCCCAGCCGCTGACACCTGGGGCCCGCATGTCGGCGCCTTCTCCTTCCTCTGGAAGAGACCCGCCCGAGCCCGACGCCTCCTCCACCGCCGATCTCGCCCTGCGCCCTAACCCTAACCCCCTCTGCAAGACACCGACTCCCTATAAAACCCCAGGACGTCCCCTCCTCCCTCCCTTTTGTCTATCCGCTCGGGACACACCGAGGATGACGGAATTTGTTGCCGGAGTTCCGCCCATCTGTAGACGTTTCCGGCCAAATCTGGTGCCACCGGTGAGCCCTAGCCCTCCTTCTTCTCCCTGTCATCTCCCCTTGCTCTGGTGCATCTCCCATGCATGCTCATCGCTCTTCTTGCGATCTAGGTCAACGTGTCCGTCCTCGGCTGGATCTTGCCGTCCCCACCTGCAACTCCGATGAGCGATTGTCGTTCCACCTGACCACTTCAACCCCTCAGACTTCGCCACCATGCTCGCATTGATGCTCGCAATCTACAGGTAAGGTCGATGCTCCCCGGTTTCCCTTGCAGACGCTATGCTCGCCCACGCCCTGGACATGTCCGACGCATGCATAAACTCCAGCCGCTCCTCCCCTTTTCTACAGGACGATTTTGACATCATAGATCACGCCACCGGGTTCGCCACTTCGTGCCGCGCCCCGTCATCTACTTCTTCACCACGGAGAACCACCGGAGCTACGGCGGTGATCTGACCTGAGCCGCAGCCACCTCGCCGGCGGTCGAAACCCTAGATCCCCAGGTGAGCCCTTCTTTCTTTAAATCTCGCCATCCGATCGTGATCCAATGGCCCGGATTGATTCACTTAAGTGAACCGGTATGGAGCCATCTGGTTTGTCCAATCAACATAAGATCTAACGGCTCGTATTCGTGATCCACCCGAATCAGTACCGGCCATTCACGATGCGCCATGTGTCAGTCCCTGACTTAACCCCGGATCTAAATTTGTTTAAAAATAGAAAATAGTGCAAACTTTGAAAAATCATATCTTCCGTTCTGTTTATCCAAAAATTGCAAATAATATGTCTATGGATTACTAAAATTGTGTAGAACACTATTCTGTAAAAAAGTTTGACTTTGCACCTATTTCAAAACATTCAAATTTAAATATGTGAGTTTGAGTGATTTTGATATAGTTCAAAATCTATAAATCTTTTTCAATTGATTCTTTTTGCAAATGGATCATATTGTTACCCTCTATCCAGTAGAACCACTGCCCAAATTATTTGAACCAATTTTATCAAGTATTCAAATTCAAATGAGAATTTGAGTATTTTCTCTCTAGATTTAATTCTATAAATATTTTAGGCATAATTCCTTTTGCAAAATTAATTATCTTGATATTAGAAAACCACCAGAATACTTCACACACTTCACACTCATTCAAAGTTCAACCCCATTAGTTCATCCTTTCTACAAGTAATAGTTGTGTTTCTAAGCACCTTGCAAAAATATCAAATTCTTATTGTGCACCTTGTGCCTTTTGGCTCTACAAATGGCGTGAATTTATCCTAAGTCCTAAATAACCATCCCACTCTACTATTACTTAGTAAAAATATACTCTCTATTCTTCCCCAAGTGCAAAACTATCATTTCCCTCTTACCCAAAATTCTTCTAAGTATTTTGACTACCCCCTCCAACACTATGGCATAGAAGTTTTCCCATATCAAGACCATGAAGAAGAAGTTGAAGGCAAAACAAGAAGTTGAAGAGAAGACAAGAAGTTGAAAGCAAAACAAAAAGTTGAAGAGAAGACAAGGAGTTGAAGTCAAAAGAAGAAGATCAAGAGAAGAGAGCCTCAAGTCAAGAAGATGATAGTGTTAGACCTCATGACTTAGAATTTATTCATCCATCTTCTCAAACCAAGCCTAAGAATCTCCTTGAAGCTATTTCTACTAAGTATTTGACACTTCATAACAATCTAGAAAACCCCCATCAATCCTTTTAAGTCTTTGACTTAGCCATTCTCTCCATCCATATCAAGTCAACTTCATGCCCAATCTTTTGTCCAATTATCACTAAGACTTTGAAGACTAAGCTAAAACAAATAAACACTCTTGTTGTCTTGTTTGATTATATTGCTTGATTGGTGTGTTTATGTTGTGGTATCTTCTATCTTATAGTTGTACGGAGAGCCATGTGTGTTGATTAAGAGAAGTACGATCTTCAAAAATTTCTAAGGCAAGTGTCACTCTTGTTCATAAAATTCCCAATGATGTTTTACTATGCATGTAGTGTTTTTCTTCTATTAATAATATGCATGTGTAGATTGTTAGGCTTGCTATTTCCTATTTAGGATATCCCTGATTACCCTGTTAGAAGAAACACCGTAAGTGTAGATTGCTTAGTTGTGCTATAGAATTCGTGGTTGGGATTCCACATGTACTTTTATTAAGTTTGAAAACTATGTTTTGTAAAAACTAAGAAAACAACTAAGTTAATGAAACACCTGGGTGGAAATTGGTAAGATGGATTTATGTTGAGTGGTTACACTAGAGCCATCTCTATGGCGGTCGTGTGTATCTCACTTGTGGACGACCACCCAGGAACAAAGAGATTGGAGACATTCAAGTCGTGAAGCTTCCAGTGCAACCACGAGTCATATGGGCTCTGTCTTGACTAACTAAGTTGCGAGAACTCAGCCAGACGGACAGAGGGTGGTAGTGATTTGTAGGATGGAACGCGTCCGGGTTGGTCTGAGGGATTGCTTCTAAAAAGTCTCGTCTTAGTCTTCACTTGGCCATTTGAGCAAAATGAGCATCATGGCAAAAGAGGTTGATTGAGTCTTGTGGGAAAAGTGCACCACCTCTGCAGAGGGTAAAAAACTAAGTACTTAGCCGTGTCCCCGGTTACGGACAATTATGAGCGACATGATTTTGAAGCTGTTCAAGGATCTCCTCATCCCACCTTCTTTAAAATTAAAACTTGAAGGGTCAACAAGGGATTGTTGTGTGATCATAATCATGTACACCTGGTGGATTCCTGTGTGTGCATAATTAACTAGGAGCACCTGGTGGATTCCAGTGTGTCCAATAGTGATTTAAAAGAAAATGAGATCTTTTGAAAAGTAGGATAAACAATTGCTTTTTTGCAAGCTTAGCCTGAAGATCCACTTAGCCAAATATTCATGTAAGTGTTAGGATTACATTTGAGTCCACCAAAAAGTGACATCTTGCCAATACAATTCAAGTGTATTGACCCTTTGTGGCTGCAACGTTTCATGTTGCAGGTTTTGACGATAAGAAAGGTACGACAGGGTTACGAGTCTATCCGCAGCATGTTCGCCTGTGGCACATGAAGAAGAAGGACTCCATGCTATTTTTGATTTCGTTGTAAACTCTGAAAGCTTTATGCTATGAGTATTGTAAAGTTCCTTTATGTAAATGTTGGATCATGCGATGTAATAAAATGACCTTTGTTTCTTGATATTACATCTTAAACTGTGTGTGCTAGCGTTTGATCCAGGGACTAGCACAGGGATCGTCATCTTTAAAAGGTGAGATCACTACAGATGGTATCAGAGCATTGTGTTGCCCTTAGGTTCGTGATCCTAGGATTGGACAAAAACCCCTTAGAAATATAGGAGTTGCTTTTATTTCTTAGTTAAAAAAATTTACACACTCATTACCTCGTAAACTCTTCCCTTAGTCATTTTTGTCTCTACTTCTCTTCATTTCAACTCAAAGACAAAGAGCTTCAACTTCAACACCTCAAAGGACTTCAAGATCCACCCACCTCTATCATCAAAGGAAGCAAATTGAAGGAGTGTAGAAGAAAAGGTCTAAGCATCAATAGATATAAGACTTAGGAATTTTTACGAAGGATCTTGATAACAATAGGACCAATGAACTGTTTTGGAAACGATGAGCTACTTGCCCAACTCAAGGAGAAGTAGAAGGTACTCTAAGAACAAGAAGAGAAGTTCATGTTCAAAATGAGCAAAAGAAGATGAGAGAGATTAGGAAGGCCCTAGGATGAAAAATCTATCTAATTCGGTTTTTATTAGAAAGGTGTTTGCAATTTTAACTTCTTCTATTCTCATCTCCTTCACGTTTAAAAATGCTTTCTCATTCTTTAGAGATCTTATCCCATGAAGACTATCAAGAAGAGATTGATGCTTTGTATATTATTCCTCAACTTCGCAAGATGCACTACATGGAAGCCATCAAAGAACTTGGAGAAAGAGTCAAGTGTACATCCAGAAGGATTCCAAAGATGAAAGAGTAGGCTACTACGTGGAACATCCAAGAAAATTTAGTTGGACCTCCATGTAAGAACAACATCGTAATACATTATGATCATATCAAATTGTGATATGATCATACTAGTTTGTTTGCGGTTGAATGATGTTGTTTGATGTGACAAATGCTTGTTAGATCTTGATTGTAAGGTGAATTGCCTTCGAACTTTTGTGTATGGGTAGGGTTCCTCTTTAGACTCTTTCTATCTATTCTCATCCTTAATCAAACCCAAACAAGTGTTTTCTTGACAAGCCTCCATGAAGACAACAACATTGACAGCTCCAACTAAGAAGCTCAGTATCAAGAATAGGAAGCATAGAACAAGATATGGCAACCCGAAGGATCTGCAAGCTAAGAGAATTTTGCCATATGGGAGTTTACGCAAACCACTAGCTAAGGATCGATAGATTGTTTTCAAAACTTCTTAACAGGAATTGAAACATGGATTCAATATCCATAAAATCTTTTGGCAAACTAGTAAAGTTGACCAAGAGTTAGTGTACGAGATGTACCAAACTAAAATACAAGGTAATGATTGGGTGCGTTATGGATTGGCCCCCATGACGACTACTCAAATTGTCTGCTCTTGATATGAAGAATGGTAAATCTTGAGAGACATACCTACAAGAGAGACGATGTCGTTAAGCCTAAACCATAGGATGGATAGGATACTATACCCTTATAAAAGGCAAGTGTTGCCAAAACGTAGGAATCTGGTGAGGATGAACCACAAGCTTACCGTTGAAGATGACTTGCAATGGAAGATGACCCGGTGCCAAGTAAAGACCAAGGTGTTTTGGTTGAACCCAAAGACTTAGACTACCTACAAAAGTTTCTTTTAAGGGTGGTAGCCACCTAGGTAACCCAAACCTACTTTCTTTCTAGCCTCTCCAAATCTCGGGATGAGATTTCTGTTAAGGGTGGTAGTCTGTCACATCCCAAAATTTTAGAATGTGAAAAATAAATAAAATAGGAACCATGTATGTTTGGTTTGATTGAAATTTCACAAGGAATTAAAACTTTTTGTTTTAAAAGCTTTATTAGGAAAACCATTTCAAACTTTTTATTATTATTCCTTGAAGAACTTATTTGAGAAAACTATTCTAAACTCCCTAATATTTCTTGAAAGAATCTCTTTGAGAAAACTAAGTATCAAATTATTTTTTTCTTCTTTTTTTCAAACCTATGCAAGTTTTGCTTGCTAAGGAATGATTCACAAAAGGTGTTGTGTTTATTAAAGATTGCATTTTCAAAACTAAGTTTGAAAGATAATTTTAAACATTATTTTATATAGTTTTATCACTGATTTCTAAAAGGATTTATTTCAAACCCTAATTTTATTTAATTTATGCAAGCAAGTCCCTTTGCTAGGATCATAAAGTTTTATTGAAAATTTCCCCTTATTTTGAAAACTTGCTTTATTACTATTTTAAAATACTTTGTTGAACATTAAAGGAATTTAGAAACTTGTTTGAATTAATTTGGAACAAATTTGCAAAGGACTGAAACAAATCAGAATTCAGAAAAATAGAAAAGGAAAAGAGAATTAGGAAAAGAGAAAAAGGCCGCCGGGGATCAAACGAGCCCAGCCTCCGATTTGGCCCACGGCCCACCCGGGGCTCTTAACCGAAACGGTACGCCCCCTGCCGCTGACGCCTGGGGCCCGCATGTCGGCGCCTTCTCCTTCCTCTGGAAGAGACCCGCCCAAGCCCGATGCCTCCTCCACCGTCGATCTCGCCCTGCGCCCTAACCCTAACCCCCTCTGCAAGACACCGACTCCCTATAAAACCCCCAGGACGTCCCCTCCTCCCTCCCTTTCGTCTCTCTGCTTGGGACACACCGAGGATGACAGAATTTGTCGCCAGAGTTCCGCCCATCTGTAGACGTTTCTGGCCAAATCTCGCGCCGCCGGTGAGCCCTAGACCTCCTTCTTCTCCCAGTCGTCTCCCCTTGCTCTGGTGCATCTCCCAGACATGCTCATTGTTCTTCTTGCGATCTAGGTCAATGTGTCCGTCCTTGGCTGGATCTTGCCGTCCGCACCTGCAACTCCGGCGAGCGATTGTCGCACCACCTGACCACTTCAACCCCTCAGACTTCGCCACCGTGCTCACATCGATGCTTGCAATCTACAGGTAAGGTTGATGCTCCCCGGTTTCCCTTGCAGATGCTGTGCTCACCCACACCCTGGACATGTCCGACGCACGCATAAACTCCAGCCGCTCCTTCCCTTTTCTATAGGACGATTTCGACATCATAGATCACGACACCAGGTTTGCCACTTTGTGCCGCACCGCGTCGTCTACTTCTTCACCTCGGAGAACCACCGAAGCTACGCTGGTGATCTCACCTGAGCTGCAGCCACCTCGCCGATGGTCGAAACCCTAGATCCCCAGGTGAGCCCTTCTTTCTTTAAATCTCGCCGTCCGATCGTGATCCAATGGCCCGGATTGATTCACTTAAGTGAACCGGTATGGAGCCATCTGGTTCGTCCAATCAACATAAGATCTAACGGCTCGTATTCGTGATCCACCCGAATCAGTACCGGCCATTCATGATGCGCCACGTGTCAGTCCCTGACTTAACCCCGGATCTAAATTTGTTTTAAAAATAGAAAATAGTGCAAACTTTGAAAAATCATATCTTCTGTTCTATTTATCCAAAAATTGCAAATAATATGTCTATGGATTCCTAAAATTGTGTAGAACACTATTCTGTAATAAAGTTTGACTTTGCAATTATTTCAAAACATTCAAATTTAAATATGTGAGTTTGAGTGATTTTGATATAGTTCAAAATCTATAAATCTTTTTCAATTGATTCTTTTTGCAAATGGATCATATTGTTACCCTCTATCCAGTAGAACCACTGCCCAAATTATTTGAACCAATTTTATCAAGTATTCAAATTCAAATGAGAATTTGAGTATTTTCTCTCTAGATTTAATTCTATAAATATTTTAGGCATAATTCCTTTTGCAAAATTGATTATCTTGATATTAGAAAACCACCAGAATACTTCACACACTTCACACTCATTCAAAGTTCAACCCCAGTAGTTCATCCTTTCTACAAGTAATAGTTGTGTTTCTAAGCACCTTGCAAAAATATCAAATTCTTATTGTGCACCTTGTGCCTTTTGGCTCTACAAATGGTGTGAATTTATACTAAGTCCTAAATAACCATCCCACTCTACTATTACTTAGTAAAAATCTACTCTCTATTCTTGCCCAAGTGCAAAACTATCATTTCCCTCTTACCCAAAATTCTTCTAAGTATTTTGACTACCCCCTCCAACACTATGGCGTAGAAGTTTTCCCATATCAATACCATGAAGAAGAAGTTGAAGGCAAAACAAGAAGTTGAAGAGAAGACAAGAAGTTGAAGGCAAAACAAGAAGTTGAAGAGAAGACAAGGAGTTGAAGTCAAAAGAAGGAGATCAAGAGAAGAGAGCCTCAAGTCAAGAAGATGATAGTGTTAGACCTCATGACTTAGAATTTATTCATCCATCTTCTCAAACCAAGCCTAAGAATCTCCTTAAAGCTATTTCTACTAAGTATTTGACACTTCATAACAATCTAGAAAACCCCCATCAATCCTTTGAAGTCTTTGACTTAGCCATTCTCTCCATCCATATCAAGTCAACTTCATGCCCAATCTTTTGTCCAATTATCACTAAGACTTTGAAGACTAAGCTAAAACAAATAAACACTCTTGTTGTCTTGTTTGATTATATTGCTTGATTGGTGTGTTTATGTTGTGGTATCTTCTATCTTATAGTTGTACGGAGAGCCACGTGTGCTGATTAAGAGAAGTACGATCTTCAGAAATTTCTAAGGCAAGTGTCACTCTTGTTCATAAAATTCCCAATGATGTTTTACTATGCATGTAGTGTTTTTCTTCTGTTAATAATATGCATGTGTAGATTGTTAGGCTTGCTATTTCCTATTTAGGATATCCCTGATTACCCTGTTAGAAGAAACACCGTAAGTGTAGATTGCTTAGTTGTGCTATAGAATTCGTGGTTGGGATTCCACATGTTCTTTTATTAAGTTTGAAAACTATGTTTTGCAAAAACTAAGAAAACAACTAAGTTAATGAAACACATGGGTGGAAATTGGTAAGATGGATTTATGTTGAGTGGTTACACCGGAGCCATCTCTATGGCGATCGTGTGTATCTCACTTGTGGACGGCCACCCAGGAACAAAGAGATTGGAGACATTCAAGTCGTGAAGATTCCAGTGCAACCACGAGTCATATGGGCTCTGTCTTGACTAACTAAGTTGCGAGAACTCAGCCAGACGGACAGAGGGTGGTAGTGATTTGTAGGATGGAACGCGTCCGGGTTGGTCTGAGGGATTGCTTCTGAAAAGTCTCGTCTTAGTCTTCACTTGGCCATTTGAGCAAAATGAGCATCATGGCAAAAGAGGTTGACTGAGTCTTGTGGGAAAAGTGCACCACCTCCGCAGAGGGTTAAAAACTAAGTACTTAGCCATGTCCCCGGTTACGGACAATTTTGAGCGACATGATTTTGAAGCTGTTCAAGCATCTCCTCATCCCAACTTCTTTAAAATTAAAACTTGAAGGGTCAACAAGGGATTGTTGTGTGATCATAATTATGTACACCTGGTGGATTCCTGTGTGTGCATAATTAACTAGGAGCACCTGGTGGATTCCAGTGTGTCCAATAGTGATTTAAAAGAAAATGAGATCTTTTGAAAAGTAGGATAAACAATTGCTTTTCTACAAGCTTAGCCTGAAGATCCACTTAGCCAAATATTCATGTAAGTGTTAGGATTCCATTTGAGTCCACCAAAAAGTGACATCTTGCCAACACAATTCAAGTGTATTGACCCTTTGTGGCTGCAAAGTTTCATGTTGCAGGTTTTGACGATAAGAAAGGTACGACAGGGTTATGAGTCTATCCGCAACATGTTCGCCTGTGGCACATGAAGAAGAAGGACTCCATGCTATTTTTGATTTCGTTGTAAACTCTGAAAGCTTTATGCTATGAGTATTGTAAAGTTCCTTTATGTAAATGCTGGATCATGCGATGTAATAAAATGACCTTTGTTTCTTGATATTACATCTTAAACTGTGTGTGCTAGCATTTAATCCAGGGACTAGAACTGAAAAGCACAGGGATCATCATCTTTAAAATGTGAGAGCACTACAAAGGTTGGAGGAAGAAATGGTTTTACATCAAAGATCAGAAAAATTCCTCCTCTAACCAATACGGCATTGCCCCTTTTGATGCCAATAAGGAGCTGAAGAAGTTGGCCTCGTGGGATTCCCCTCCCACAGAAGCTGAGATGGAAGACATCAAGCCCCTGCTAGCCCGCATCCAGACTCTGAAGAGTGGGATTGGGGGCGCGTTGTCAGGGACGCAGCTAATGTCGTTCTTTCTGCAACGGCGAGTCCAGCCTCTTAAGCATCGTATTACCAAAATTTGGGCATACTCTGGCTTGAAAGATTCTTCTCGAGTGTCTGAAGAAGACATAGAGTAGAAGGATCTCGACAAGTGAATGAGAGCCTTGACTACTCTCACCAAAGACCATGATATTCCTACATTGGCCGCCGATTTCTTCGACTCCGAGCGTCCCTTACTTGCGGTACACATTTTTCGCTCATAAATTTTATTCGTCTTGTTTTTGTAGTGTTGCTATTTTTCTGATAGTTTAGCAACTTTGTTTTTGCAGGGCCATCAATTCCTTGTTTCTCGTCCTCCTCTACCAGAGGAAGGACCTATTCAGGCTGATCCTGCTTTTGCTGCATCCGAAGCCCCCGAGGCTGAGGAAAGTCAGGACGGAGATGATGCCGAAGATTCGTTGGAGGGAACTAGCTCAACCACGTCGCCTCCTCCTGCAGACTCAGAAGACCCTAGTCTCGACAGGAAGAGGAAACGTGTTGAGGAGTTTATGTCTTCGAGTACCTCCGCTTCTAAGGCTGCTGTCAGGGAGCCTTCTGCTCCCCATGAGGATGAGGAGCTGTTTGACCTCTTAGACTCATGAGTTACTGCTGACTCGAAATTTTATCTTTTACTTGCTCCCTTTCTTTTGACTTATGTGAAGTCTCTGACTTGTGTTTCCTTTGCAGTGACAATGAGAATCCGAAGAAGGATGCTGCCACTACTCCTTCTGTTGAGGCTACGGCTGCCGATGAACCTTCTTTGCAAGAAGCTGCTCCGGTGGTGAAGTCTCAAAAGCTCCTGTTAAGAGGGTCTCCTCTACTCGTGGTTCCAAGCATTTGAAGAAGTCGATAGATGCTGGCGTTTCCCTCGACGCCCATTGATCAACAAGCTCTTCTGACGATGTAAGTACTGATGCTGGTGTTTTTCTTTTGTTCATTGCTTGAGCTTTCCTACTTATGTCTCTTTCTTGACAGGTTTTGATGAAGAAGTTCATCTCTTTGGGCACTGAGTGTGTCGAATTTCTAAAAACTGCTAGAGCTTCTCACGGTAATCTTCTTTCCTGTGTTTTGTCTTTTGCCTGTCTCGTGTACCTTTCTCTATTTCTTTACTCGACTTTATTTTCCCTTATCCGTGCTGTAGATGCTTTGGCGATGGCTAATGCTCGCATAGCTTCCCTTGAAGCCGAACTTGAAGCTTCCTAGAAAGCCTGGGATGTTGCTACTGCCACCAAGGCCACTGCTGAGAAGTCTGCTAAGGCAGCGATGGCCAAGGCGAAGAAAGCTGAAAAGGCGCTTGCTGATGCTAATCAGGGGCGCATTCAGAGAGAAGAAGCTATAACTGATCGCCTGAACTGAATTTCAGCTCTTGCTGGTGGTGAGTATTTTTCTATTCTTCATATTGTCTGCTTGCTTGTCTTTGCTGATGGTTACTCATAGTTCTTTTTGTTCCTGCTTGCAGAGAAAATTGGGGTATCTTTAGCACCGTTGCAGCTAGTTGATGAAGATCCTCTCATGGCAGCAGTGAATTTGCTTGAGTTGCACTGGATATCTGTCCAGGAAGTTCTCGAGCTTACTCGCCGCGTGCTATCGCGGATTTTTGTTGGGTTGTGGCCGAAGAAGAAGGCTGATATGCCTACTGATGATCTAAAGAAGCTTGCCACCGTCTTCAACACCCCTGAAGATCCTATCTTGTCAATGAAGAGCCGATCAGTGAAGCGAGGCACCGAAGGAGCTATTGCACTTGCTTATTCGCATGACGAGGAGGTTAATTGGGAGAAGATTAGCTCTTCTCGTGGTCGACCTCTTTCGAAGCTGTTGGTTTTCTTTAAGAAGGCGAAAGAGTATGCGCCAGGCATCGTGTCAATCATCACACCTTTGGCGGCTTCTTCGACTTCCACACCAGCTTCTTCGACTCCTGCAACAAGTGCGTCAATGCCTCCGCCAAACACTAGCGCTGCTTCTACTTCTGCCATGGTGCCTGATGCTGAGGTGGCATAGACTTAGTCTTCTCTTGTAGCCTTCATTTCTTTTGGTGTAATAAACTTATTTATATTTTGCCCGAGAGTCAATCAGGGGACTTGAACTCCTTGTAAATACTTTTCCTTTATGAGATGTTGTGCTTGATTGAGTTTCTGAGATGCTTTATTTTTCTTTTGTTGGCTTCCAGCAAAAGAATTCTATGGGTTGCTCTGACTAGTGTAGATATTTCCTGGCCGAGGTACTATTATAGGGTGATCATCTCTGCTGAATTCTATGGGTTGCTCTGACTAGTGTAGATATTTCGTTGTTGCTGGAGGCGAAGTTATTGCTAGGTTAACTTGGCGAGTTATGCTTTTTCCTCTTTGTTCGACTTTGGCACTGGCTGTACCATTGCTGTGATGTGCCCTTTAGATGGAACATATCCTCCATCATTGTCGTGTCCCTGGTTTGGCTGGTCCTGTCCTTGAGGAACTCCATTGTTTCCTTGTTGACTTGCAGGCGCATTGCTTGTGTTCCCTTCGTATCCTTGCCTCTTTGCTTCGGTTTGTTTGTTGAGTGCTGCCTCCTGGAGTTTCAAGAATGTCGTGCAATCCTTCATCGCGTGTCTAGATACCCGTTTTCCATCAACGAACATGGAGTGTATGTGGCATGGTCCGTTTAGCATATCCTCTGGTGATGGTTTGTACTCTCTGGGTTCTTTTGTCTGAAATTTTTTGCTGCTCCTGTAGTCTTCTTTTCTGTAGCTACGATATCCCGAGCTTCTACGGTCATTCCCTTGGTAGCTATTGTCTTTGTACCCTGCTGCTGCTTGGCTGTGGGAGCCGTAGTTATCATAATTGCAGGATCTCCTTCTTTGGCTTCCATATCTGGTTCCTCTATCATCCTCTAGTGATCATGTCCATTTGTTGTTGCACGCGTCTTCTCCATCTACAAACCTGTTTGCGATATCCATTAAATCTGATACTGTTTTCGGCTTGATTCTACCCATCTCTTCGACTAGGTCTCCTCGCCTCAACCCGAGTGTGAATGTGTCTATTGCTCTTTTGTCTAAGACTTCGACCGCTGAGTTTTTGATAATGCTCCACCTTTGGATATACGCCCTTAATGTCTCATTGCGTTGCTGTACGCAGGCTTTGACTTCTTCTATAGACGCTGGCCATTTATATGTCGACTTGAAGTTACTCGTAAATTGCCTTGTGAGCTCCTCCCAGCTTCTAATTGTTTCTTTTTCTAACTTGCTCAACGATGACCTTGCTGCGCCGGTGAGGTGTAATTACAAGCTTTGCATGGCCGTTTCCTTGGTTCCTCCCAATATTTTTACTGTCTGTAAATAATTTGAAAGCCATGACTGTGGCTCCTGGGATCCATCGTATTTTTGCTGATCATGGGGTAGTTTAAAACCTTTGGGTACTAGCATGGTGCGAACCCTGTGGGTAAAGTACGATGCCCCCCATCTCTTTTTCGTCATCTTCGTAGTCATATGCTTTGCTTGGAGTTCTGGATCTTCAGGTTCCTCCATGTTTCAGGCTTCTGTGTCGCCTTGGTGATGGTGTTCTAGATCGTCAACTGCCGCTTTTGTGTCGAGGACTATTGTGACGGCGTGGTGATCTTGGCTTATGTGTTCCTTTGTTGCGGTATGCCTCCTCTTCTTTTGCTGATAATTTATTGCCTACCATCTTCAATCCTTGTAGTGCTGCTCGGTGCATATGTTCCCTTGGGTGTCCCGGATTTGGTCGTGTTGTGTGCAGGTATGCTTGAGCTGCCACTAGTGCTGCTTCGGGTGTCTTTGGTATAATGTTACCTTGCTCGTCGACCGATAAGAAAGACGAGTCGAGGTTTTTGGAGAGGCTTTGCCTTTCTGAGTACTCGAGGTTTTCGAACCTTGATCCATGCCGACGATGCCTTTTGTTGTTTGTGTATGACGCGTCGCTACGTGCTTTGCGAACGGCGTCGCTTGCTGCAATGGCTGAATCTCTTCTCTTTTGTATTTCAATCCTCTCTTTTGCTAGTTGTTTTGATTGTTGTCTTAAGGCATAGTGATACCCTAAAAGCATATTCTTGCTGGCGTTTGTTGGTATTGGCGTGCCGTGCTCCATGACTGTCTTGATTGTGCTCCACTCGTCGACTGATAGTCGAACTTTCTCCCTCGTTGCAAGGGAATCTGCAGTTTCTCCTTCTGCTAAATAATTCGCTCCTCTGTTTACGTTTGCTGGGTTTAGCACTGGATTGTTATTTTTGTCGAGCTCTTCTGAGTTGTCTCCTATAATGGCGAGTACTTGGTATTGATTGTCGAACTTACTGTTGAAGCTTGAGAAGATCTAACTGTCATCTTCATGAAGCTCTAATCTTGTCTTCCATGTGTCTGTTGTTTTGTCTGAAGTATTGTCATGGCAGATCATGAGATCCTCAAGTTGAACTTCTAAGTCGAAATTCTCCATGGTTTCGTCGCCTTCTGCGATTTTTCCTTCTTCTGCTTCTGTAAAGCTGACCGGCGAGTTTACCTCGCTGGAGGAGCCTTCTGATGATTCCAACATTACTATTGTCTTGGACTGACTTGCCGACGGACCCGGTTTCACCGGATCTGAAAGGCAAATCGAACCTAAAGATCTGATGCAAAAGTTTAGACTTTCGATCGTTAGGCCCATATCTTCATCCATGCTCTCGAATACTTGCGTGAAGTTTGACTGGTGAGGTTGAAAATTGACGGTTCCGAAGGGTATCTGGAATTCGTGGACTTCTGGATTCCTGTTGGCCAAAGGCGAAAAAGTTGTCGAATTCATGATTCCAACGCCCAGAGTCCCCACGGTCGGCACCAATTGACGAGGGTTAACTCGACAAATGTCCAATATGAAGGACTTAGGATCGGGGAAGTAGGGCGTCAGATGAACTGAAGGTAAAATCAGTCAAACAAGGTGTGTATCGAAAGTAAACGTAGGGTGAACTTTGGCTTACTCTCAATCTGTCCCACTCCGTCCCCTCCTAGCCCCTATATATAGGTGGCCAGGTCTCAACGATCGGGAGGGGTCTGACACAGATTACAATATCGACATACGACATTAACTCATATTTCGACTAGTATTACAATTGGGCCTAGCTAAATGGGCCTCAGGGGTACTCAACTGACGGGCTCTATTATCTATACCCTTGTCACGTTGTATTACCTCTTCGTTGGCATGCTCCACTTGGTCGTTGCTCTTTGGTTGAGCAACGGATGCATAACATGTCTGGGTCCCCAGCTTGTTGCAATAATCCTGGAATTCCTGGCTGGTGAACTGTGATCCAAGATTGGTGATTGTGCGGTTAGGCACACCAAAATGGCACACAATTCCTCTGATGAACTTAACAACAGCCTGAGCAGTGAGGGCCCTGACTAGTTCAACCTCCACCCACTTGGTGAATTTGTCGACGGCGACCAATAAGTATTCATACCCTCCCACTGATCGGGGGAATTTTCCGACTGCATCCAACCCCCAGACCGCGAATGGCTAGGAGATCGGGATGGTCTGCATTGCTTGAGCTGGCTGGTGGATGTTCTTGGAATGAAACTGACATGCCTCGCAGGACTGAACCAAGGCGTGTTTGTCAGCCAGGGCCATGGGCCAATAGAATCCTTGCCGGAATGCCTTCCTGACAAGAGCCCTCGACGCCACGTGGTGGGAGCAGATCCCTCTGTGAATGTCAGCCAGAAGGGCCTGGCCTTGTTCCCGGGGGATGCAGCGGAGCTTGTCCCCCCTTCGCGTCGATGATAAAGCTCGCCATCAATCAACACATACATCTTGGCTTGGTGGGCAATCCTTTCCGCTTGAACATCGTCTTCTAGCAGCTTCTGGAACTTGAGATATAGGATCAGCTCCTCCGCCCAGGGGGAGTCGCTCTTTCAGCCAGGGCGACAACGAGAACAGGTTCGAGATCCTTCCTTTTTGCCGGCCCGACTGAGCCTTTTCGGGCGGCAGTTGCCAGGACAGCCCCCGATGAAGGTATTGCCGAGGTCCGGAATGCCACCCTCGGAGTCGCGAAGGCTTGGTGAGTCGCTCGAAAAAGATTCCCACAGGAACGGGCAGCCGCTTAGATGCCATTTGGGACAGCTCGTCTGCTATGACTTTCCTCCCGCGGGGGATGTTGATACGGGTTGTTTTTCGGACACCACCGCATCATGTGCGTCAACAACATCCACACTCAAGTCCGACATCATCGAGGCATGGAAGAGAAGGAAGAAGAAGAACCACCAGAAAGAAGCTTGGAAGCGCCACAAGAAAGAGGCGGTAGCTAAAGCTAGACCGGCTAAAGCCGGTCCCACACCACTAAAGCCGGCCCCACCAGCTAAAGTCAGACTGGACACCGGCTATAGCCGACCTGTGTGAGTCAGCTACGTTTTGGCCTTGAAGCCACCTATGTTATCTGTCTCCCTAATGACCAAATGACCACTAGGTCGTGGCTGCCTATATATATGGGTCACTTCCGCCTAGACTAAGATAGACATGAATTGAGATAAGAATTGGCATGATGCCTCACCCCTTGAGGGAACCCTACTAGATCTTCCATCTAGAGTAAAACCATCATCCCTCTTTGTTTGGGACCTCTTCTATTTGGGGAATTCTACCTTGATTTGGATCTCTTGCATACTTGAGTGTGTAATTCTATCCATTGGATTGGTCTCTTCCCCAAGTGGAATTCTATCCCAAGCATATCAATCTCTCACAAGGAATTCTACTTTTGGAGTCTCTTCCTTGTGATTTCATTGAGTTGGTGAATCGGGCCAACGAGGACAACTGGTGTGTATCTTGTGTGTGTGTGTTTGCCTTTGATTTGTATGTCATGTTCATCATGTTCTTCGTGTTCATCCTCTTCCCCCGCCACAAATCTCGTGAATCCGTGAAGATCGGGCCACACCCTTGGGGTCAACCCCTATCATATGGTATCAGAGCCTTTGGTTGCCACATATTTACTCTTGTTTTGTGATTTCCACCATAAATTTCGAAAATCCAACAAATAGCCCCAAAAATTGCCTCGAATTTTGATCTCTTGATTTGTTGAGTTTTTTGTGGTTTTGATCCATAGATTTGATGTTTTGGGTGTTGATCTACATTGCCACAAATTTTCTAGCCCCAATTCCTCGTATTTCTCCCTGAATTGTCCATTTTCTCTTTGAATTTCCACCCAAATTGACGAACATCTCAACCAGGATTTCTCGAAAAAGTCCGAGCCGGAAAAAGCCGGCCCTATACCGGCTAAAACTGGCCCACCGGCTAAAGCCGGCCCACAGACCGGCTATAGCCGGCCAGCTCATTTCTCATCGCGCAGGTCAACGCATCGCTCCACCTACATCTCCTCACCTAGCCTCACTCCGCTCGACGCCCTGCTCATCACCGCGACAGCCGCCTACCACCGCGACCGCTCTACCTCCCGCCTAGCTCGCCGCCAAGCGCCTCCTCCGCCCATGCAGCGCAACGCAACTCCTCAGCATGCCCACGCCGCTCGCCCCTACTCCACGTCGCAACCGTTTCCCCTCGCGCGCACCTGCTCTGCATCGATCTGCTCCACCTCACCAGGCTCGCCCCCACACCTCCACACTAGTAGCCACCGCGCCTCCCCATCCACCGGCCCACAGCGTTGTCGTTCCAATCCGCTCGCCCACCCCGTATCGCCCTTGGCCGCCCCAGCTCCGCCTTCTCGATAGCACCGCGCGCCGACAGAAGCGACCAGAAATTGCCAGCTATGAGACCGGCTAAAGCCGGACTACATCCGCCATCACCATGCCAGAAAATAAAATCCCATCACTTTGGCTCCATTTTAACACCATTATACCCCTTTTGACATCCATTTGACCCCTTTGAAATAAAATCCGGCATTATCTTAACACAAATTTTGACACCTTTTGTGAGTCCTTTTTGCCCCAAATTTTCAGGCATTGACATGTGTGTTTGGATTTCAGTTTTTGCGTGCCTTGTTCATGCCAAAGACTACCGCGCGTACATCAACATCGCGACGATGGCATCAGCACACCGGAACTCCGACTAGTCATTTGACATCACCTTCATCAATATCACCACAAGTCGTGTGTTTTGACACTGCCTAACCTTTGCATAGGTATAACTTGCTCCAACCTTGTAAGCCCTTTTCTTCCTTTGTGTACCTATCCCATTGAGAGTGGCTTTTCGAGTGTTGCGAAGCATTGCACGAGTGTCACGACCGTGAGAGGGTTTGTGTTTGTGCGTAAAGTTGAGCAAAGCTCCAAAGCAAGCTTGGTGAGAAAGATACACAAAAGAGAAAAAGCCATTGTGTGACATACATAGATAGAAAAATACGTTTTAAAGCATAGAAATGCAAAAATACCAAAAAGATTGTGTGTTTCACCGATACAAAGGAGTTCAATGCTTGTAAGCAAAAAGAGAGAAAAGAGAAGAGTGGCATCTTGTGCAAATCTTGTTGCTTCTTTCTTATGCAACCAAGCTATGGTCTCTCTTTCTTTGGCGTGACACCGAGCTAATAGTCTTCGTTAGGACCATTTTGTTTCTTGGTCATGCTAACTCCATTATATCTATTTGTGTGTGTTTCCGTGTTTTCTTGACGTAGATCATCGTTCTTGACATTTGCCTTTGGATTTTACCCACATTTGACAATAGACTTTTCCTTTGATTATTTCATTTGGCATTTCCACATTTCTTACCCATCCACTATATATCCCTTTTGCGTGTGTTATAACTTGTGCACCACGGTTGTCCTTGGGTGTTTGATCCATTCAATAGTTTCTACGGGAAGTGTTTCAAGTGTAGTTTTCTAACCACCTCACTTGCCACCATATATCTTGCTTTGTTTGAGCAATGTCTAGGACCAAAAACTCCCGCCTCGCCTACTACAATGACCCCAAAACCTATTTTGACATGTTGGATGCCCTACGTGATGCTGAAAAAGAGGCTCGCATGCATGAGAGGAAGAAACATCTCCCACGTGAGGATGAGAGCCACATACACATTGAAAGCAAGAGTGATACACCACATGAGTTGAGTGAGGACATGTTGATTTCTAACACCTTAACCTCTACTCCTCTTGTGTTGTCTTCTTCTTTGCTAGGTTGCTCGGATCCTACAAGACAAGCACATGGTGAAGTTGAATCGAGCATGACTCTTGACGACACTATGGGCTTGTTCTCTCCTCCACAAGAAGATGAGCCGCATGGGTATGACCCAACCTTGGAGGTGAGATATGATACTAGTGAAGGCGAGTCAAGTGATGATGAGGCATTGATTTCCATGGAGATGAGGGACTCCACTATATGTGAGATGAGTGAATCCACTATATGTGAGATGAGTGAATCCACTATATGTGAGAGTGAATGCTTCCACTTTGAGGACATGAGTGTTACACCGAGTGTGATAAGAGTGGTAGTTGATAGGTCAAGTGAGGCAATTTCGATTTCTAACAACTTACCCTCTATCTCGAGTGTGTTCTCTCATGTTGCAGTAGATTCCATGGATGAAGCAACGTCAATCTTGGAGAAGATGTACATAGTGCATACACATGATGATACCACACCATGCTTAGAGGATGATGAGCATATCGACCACATGCAGCCACCTACTTCCACAACACCTACCTCAAAGGAGTGCGACTACAAAGGTAACAACATAGGTGTTGGTGATGCCATGATTCCCCTAGTGGACATGATGATTCATGAGTATTTCACTTTACCTCATATTGCATGCAATATGTTGAACAATTGCTCTTTTCCATGTATTGCTTGCAATGATGAGAATGATGATGTGTTGTGACAATCTTATCGAACAATTGCTCTTTCCCTAGGTTTGTCGACAACAAGGAAATTTTTTGAACATGTTTTGTGCACAATGCTTGCAATATTCTTCCATTAATGCAACCACAATGTTGAACAATTGCTCTTTCCAATGCTTGGTTTGCAATAATGTTAATATGTTTGATAATGAGAAGCCCCCCATAGCTCTCTCAAATAATGAAGATTTTGCTTTTGCACATGTTAACCATGTTCCCACATATACATTGCATCCTCACCATGGATATTATAATATTTTGCTTGATGCTAATGGTGATGTGCAAACAAAGAGATACATCATGATGGATGATGTATTCATCTACCATGCACACACATTGTTTTTGCTATCTTTTGTGTGTATAGGTATGCAGACAACTACGTCAACCTCAATTGAGCACGAGTTGGCGAAAAGAGCTCTTGAGAGCATAATACTTGTGAGTTCAAATTCAAACCCCACTCGTACACCCTTCACATGCTTTGCATCAAACATGTTGAAAAATTTCCATTCCATATGGTTTCTTTGCAAGCATGTTGATGAATTTTGTTCCACTTGTGACAATCATGCTCCCATGATATCAAATATTGATGCTTTATGTGTTGCAACATACATGTTGAACAATTTATCTTTCTTTTATTTTGTGTGCAACCACATTGCTATATTGGACATGACTTGTCACATGTGTTACCGCTTTGAGTTCATTGGTGTTGCATCCATTACATTGACAAATTGCTCTTTCTTTTGGTTGGGATGCATAACCAATTGTGATAATGATGTTTTCTTCTACTTCTGGATGAATATGATTTGTGTTGCAACAAATACGAAGAAAACTTCTTCTTTCCTACGGTTTGTTTGCACACACGTTGCGGATGATTTTGACATTTTGCCTTAATGTGTTTTTGCCAAACTCTCCTCTTATTGCGTCAAGGATGTTGACTACTTTCTCTTTTCGATGCCTTGAGTGCAATAATATGCATGTATCTCAACATGAGAGGGACACTATTGCCTTCTCAAATTTTGATGGATTTTTTGTGTTTCCACATTTGGAGGATGTTCAAATAATTTGCTTACACATAGACCTTGCATATGCATTCCCTTTATTATACTTGTGTTGTGACCAAGACTGGACATATCCTTGATGATGTGCTTCCCTATCACGCACAAACATCCTTTGCTTGGTCTTTGTAGTGTGAAGGTACAAATGGTACTATTGGTGGATGCGCTCCCGCAAGTGGTTTCAATCAAACAATTCTACAATGAGAGCACATCAACAACTTTTTAAGGTGACCACCTTCTACTCACGAAATCATGCCATAAACTCCAAGAATTGGCAACTTTTTGAGTGTTGCTTCGCTTTGCTTGTGACCTTTGTAGGCCTCATGGAAGGTGAAGGAACATTGAAGAATTGCTAAACCAATCTTCGCAAGGACGACCACATGACGAACTCCAAGTACAAGCGCCTACATCTACCTCCCCTACATGATGATGTTGAGTCAACATCGAGGACGACGTTCTTTGAAGCGGGGGGAGATGATACGGGGTGGCTTTTGGACACCACCACATCATGTGTGCCAACAACATCCACACTCAAGTCCGACATCATCGAGGCATGGAAGAGAAGGAAGAAGAACCACCAGAAAGAAGCTTAGAAGCGCCGCAAGAAAAAAGAGGCGGTAACTAAAGCTAGACCGACTAAAGCTGGTCCCACAACGGCTAAAGCCAGCCCCACCTACTAAAGCTGGACTGGACACCGGCTATAGCCGGCCTGCCCGAGTCAGCTACGTTTTGGCCTTGAAGCCACCTATGTTATCTATCTCCCCTAGGTTGTGGTTGCCTATATATATGGGTCACTTCCCCCTAGACTAAGATAGACATGAATTGAGATAAGAATTGGCATGATGCCTCACCCCTTGAGGGAACCCTACTAGATCTTCCATCTAGAGTAAAACCATCATCCCTCTTTGTTTGGGATCTCTTCTATTTGGGGAATTCTACCTTGATTTGGATCTCTTCTATTTGGGGAATTCTACCTTGATTTAGATCTCTTGCATACTTGAGTGTGTAATTCTATCCATTGGATTGGTATCTTCCCCAAGTTGAATTCTATCCCAAGCATATCAATCTCTCACAAGGAATTCTACTCTTGGAGTCTCTTCCTTGTGATTCTATTGAGTTGGTAAATTGGGCCAACGAGGACAACTGGTGTGTATCTTGTGTGTGTGTTTGCCTTCAATTTGTGTGTCATGTTCATTGTGTTCATCGTGTTCTTCATGTTCATCCTCTTCCCCTGCCATGAATCTCGTGAATCCGTGAAGATCGGGCCACACCCTTGGGGTCAACCCCTATCAGATGTGCTCTAACTTGAGGCCATCAAAACAATGCTCGAGTTTTCGCACCTCATCCACGTATGCCCACATTTGAGGGCAGTCGTAGGCCTTGTTGACTTTGTTAACCACCAACTGAGAGTCACCCCAAACCACCAGATGGAAAATGTCCATCCCTATTGCGATCCTGAGACCTGCAAGCAGGCCTTCGTATTCCGCTGTGTTGTTGATGGCATCTTCACGGGAGAAGGCCAGCTGGACCACGTACTTGAGGTGATCTCCTGTACGCGACACCAGAAGAACGCTAGATCCTGCTCCCTTGATGGAGAAGGCCCCATCGATGTACATGACCCAGCACTCTAGGTCCTCCTTACTAGGAAGGGAGGAAAGGGGCTCCTCCTCCTAGATTGGCACTTCGGTCCACTCGGTGACGAAATTGAAGGGTTTCGCAACATAGAAAACAAAAATTTTCCTACAAAGATGAACAAGAACAAGCCAAGATCTGATCTACGAGATGCAAAACAACAAGCGAGAGAGATTAGATCTAGATACCCTTGTAGATCGCACAACAGAAACATTCAGATCAACATGGTCGGCGTAGTCGTACTAGCGTCTCCTCGCGATCCGATGCGATCTAAGCGCCACAACGGGAGGCGCCTCCGAGCGTTGCACACGTACAGCGCAACGACGACTCCTCCTCGGTCCAGAAAGATGCGGTGGAGTGGTAGATGGGATCAGCAGCACGGCGGCGTGGTGCTTATGGTGGAGAGTATCTGCGGGCAGGGCTTTGATACGTCCAAAACATATCTACTTTCCCGAACAATTTTGCTATTGTTTCTCCTCTAATTTGTGTGTTTTGAATACAACTAACAGTGACTAACGCTGTTTTCAGCAGAATTGCTCTGGTGTCTCATTTTTGTGCAGAAATCCAACTTTCAGTAAAAATTCGGGAAAAATCATAAAAAAATCCTATTCCACCAGAAGACCCACGGAGCTAGAAGACGAGACGGAGTGGAGGCACGAGGCCTCCACACACAGGGGGCGCGGCCCAGCCCTGGCCGCGCCCACCTGGTGTGAGGGCGGCTCGGCCGTCTCCTCGACCTCTCCTTCCGCCTACATATACCCCTTGACCTAAAAATATCGGGGAAACGGCATTTTTCTCAGATAGACTTCCGCTGCGCCGCCACCATCAGAAACCCTGATTCGGAACCAAAAACTCTGTTCTGGCACCCTGCCGGGACGGGGATTTGGAGGAGATCTTCATCACCATCATCACCGACGTCACTCCATCGACCATCCATGACTCCCCCATCCATGTGTCAGTAATTCCCCCGCTGTAGGTGAGGGGATGGTAGGGATTGGATGAGATTGTTCATGTAATTTGATATGAGATTGTTAGGGCATAGTGCTTAGTTCTTTATTTAGTGCCTATGACATTGTTGCAACTTGTTGTGCTTAATGATGTGGAGCCCCCTATATTTGATGTTGTGTATACTACGGTTAAATCTTCTATTGCTGAATTGACTGCCACGTTGGTAGTCAGGTTTGCGAATACACCGCATGTCAAAGACGCTATAAAGATCACAACAAAACCAGATTTCTTATTTTTGTTTGAGCCAGTCAAAGAGAAATACAAGGAAAGCAGAAATTACTTTTGTGGAAATAGAATGGGCTGTTATTTCTTTGGACTGCCGCGTCCACCTGAGGAAATCAAGTCGCTGTCCAAGAAGAGTTTGCCGATAGATTTCTTATCTATGCATGCATGTGGTTGGGGCCCACCTATGGCATACGCATCAAGGAAGCAAACAAATTAGGAGTCCAATCAACACGTTCAGAAAGATTTCGTTTTGTTTTATTTTCCTGTTAGATTAAATATAGTCAGTCTGTTATTTTTGGTTTTGCTTCTAAGTCAAGTTTAGGTCGGCTATACCATTATAAATAGCCACATGGGGTCATTGTATTAGGGGAGTTGAATTCTGAGTTGAGAATATAGAAAAAGGTCCCATGTCAGGGGACACCAATATCGTCTGTTTTGCTTGCTGATTCATAAGGATCTGTTTTGCAGTTTGTGGAGTAGATCTAATCTACTCAATGACTGATTTATCTTGCTGTCTGTTTGATCGCCGTGAAAGATTGGGCCAAACCCCCTTTGGATCACGTTGATCCGTATCATCTTGGTATCAGATTTGTCGGGTTTCTCACGGCGAAATTTATTGTTGAGATCGATTTAGTTGCTGGGATCTATGTGCTTGAGTTTGATCGGCTATTGAAGTTGTTGCCGGAGGCAATCTGCCAAGACACCGGTATTGTCAGGTTTGTTTGGTTCTATTGATCTTGGATTTGAGGCGTTGGAGTTCGGCTACCTCAAGTTCTTTCGCCTACAAATCTTCTGCTGCCATTGCCAATATGCGTGCTACTTCAATTCAGGTTTGCATTCTTGTGAGTCCTTACGTGAGGGTTATAGATCAATCAAAACTTGGTTATTGCGTAGCAAAAGGAAAGGAAAAGAGATCAGATCAGATCGCATTGAATTGACTTGATTTGGTACCGTTTCTGCTGCATGTATGTGAAAATATAGAGAGTAGATTGGATCAGCTTGGATTCTGTTCTGATTTTCGTGCCTTGCCCGGTGTAACCTTGTTGACTGTTCTAGTAGGTTAGATCACTGCAACAACGTGGTACTGCCGCGCACGACATCTTTCGCGCTAGATCGCCGAATTTGTCTCTCCTCTCGCGAGAGTCCCTGCCTGCTGTCTGTGCTTTGCCACGTTCCTGCAACGCCGGCGGACTAAATTTTTCTGCTAAAGTTTACTGCCGTGATAGTCTGCTGCACTTGAATTTTTCGGTTATGGAGGAGAAAGATGTTCTATCTCATTGGTTTCAGAAAGAATAGAAAGGGCACGCTGAGCAACTTTTCCATACTCGTGTGATCGTTCAGGAACGTGCATGTGCTTTGACGATCGACCAGACTGCTCTAATCAACGCTGTTAGCAGTGAGTTGGTCGAGAAGTTAGAATTGCCTGTACAACCAATTTCAGAGCCATATTATCTGCGTCTTGGCGACATCAAGCTTGCCATCACACACCAAACATTGGTTCAATTTATGTTGGGCAACTAAGCTTTTGCTGTTTGGTGTGATGTGCTTCCTCTACACATGGTTTCATGTCATCTCCTTTTGGGAAGGCCATGGTGCAAGGATCAAGGTGCAACATATCACATGGAGCATTATTATTATACCAAGTATGTTGTTCCCTATGGCAACAAAATGTACACTCTGGTGTCCATGGATACCATGAAGTACAAGGCTTGGAGAGATGAAAAATTGCAGAAACTCAAGGAGGAAGAAGAGCACAAACATAAGGAGGCTGAATTAAAAATCAGGGAGCAAGAAGAGGCAAAAAAGAGGGACGCCGAAGCTGCTGCACTTCTCCTTGTGCATGTGCCCTCTACAGCTGATATTGTTATTTTCAAGACCGACTCGAAACCGAGGACGGTTTCTCTTGAAGAAGGGGAGGATGATGTGGAGCCCCCTATATTTGATGTTGTGTATACTATGGTTAAATCTTCTATTGCTGAATTGACTGCCACATTGGTAGTCAGGTTTGCGAATACACCGCATGTCAAAGAGGCTATAAAGATCACAACAAAACCAGATTTCTTATTTTTGTTTGAGCCAGTCAAAGAGAAATACAAGGAAAGCAGAAATTACTTTTGTGGAAATAGAATGGGCCGTTATTTCTTTGGACTGCCGCGTCCACTTGAGGAAATCACGTCGCTGTCCAAGAAGAGTTTGCCGATGGATTTCTTATCTATGCATGCATGTGGTTGGGGCCCACCTATGGCATACGCATCAAGGAGGCAAACAAATTAGGAGTCCAATCAACATGTTCAGAAAGATTTCGTTTTGTTTTATTTTCTTGTTAGATTAAATATAGTCAGTCCGTTATTTTTGGTTTTGCTTCTAAGTCAAGTTTAGGTCGGCTATACCATTATAAATAGCCACGTGGGGTCATTGTATTAGGGGAGTTGAATTCTGAGTTGAGAATATAGAAAAAGGTCCCATGTCAGGGGACACCAATATCGTCTGTTTTGCTTGCTGATTCGTAAGGATCTATTTTGCAGTTCGTGGAGTAGATCTAATCTGCTCAATGACTGATTTATCTTGCTGTCTGTTTGATCGCTGTGAAAGATTGGGCCAAACCCCCTTTGGACCACGTTGATCCGTATCACTTAATGCTTGTCACTTTGGGCCCGAGTGCCATGATTTCAGATCTGAACATGTTATTATTTCTATGATGATACTTGTTGTTTATGGTCTTACCTACAAGTTGTATACACATATTTTTGTTCGGAACCCGAGGCCCCAAAGTGACAGAAATTGGGATAACCGGAGGGGATGACTATGATGTGAGGATCACATGTGTTCACCGAGTGTTAATGCTTTGCTCCGGTACTTTATTAAAAGGAGTACCTTAATTACCAGTAGTTTCCCTTGAGGCCCTGCTGCAACAGGCTGGTAGGACAAAAGATGTCATGCAAGTTTCTCCTTGTGAGCATGTACGACTATATACGGAACACATGCGTATGATTGTTAGTACTAGGATGCTTTATCATAATTTATCTGCAATGCCCATGTCTCATTGATTTTATGAATTATCTTATCCATGCAATGCCCGTACATCCATCCCTATACCTACAGTATTTGTTCCTACTGTTTACTATTGTTACTATTATCGCTGTTATTTTACTACTGCTGTTACTGTTTCACTACTATCACCACTATAAAACTGTTGCTACTGATAAACCACTGCGAGCAAGACTGTTTCCAGGTGCAGCTGAATTGACAACTCATGTGTTAAGGCTTACAAATATTCTTTGGCTCCCCTTGTGTCGAATCAATAAATTTGGGCTTTACTTCCCGCGAAGACTGTTGCGATCCCCTGTACTTGTGGGTCATCAAGACTATTTTCTGGCGCCGTTGCCGGGGAGCATAGCTTTATTTGTAAGTTCACTTGGTATTCATATTGTTTGCTGCAATCCTTTCATCATGGGTAAACCTCGTGATGGAAAAGTTCCTATATTGCCATCCACTACAAGAAGAGGTACAACTCTCAACACCTCTGTTGCTCTCGATTCGCCATCTGTTATGAGTAAGTTGCTTACACCACCACATGCACACGCTACTGCTACTACTTCTGCTGAGTTTGAAAATGTCACTGATAATTTAGATGATGCTTCTACTGTGCTTGATGAGAGTGGTTCACTAGGTTCCTTTTTAGATGCTACAATTGCTAGAGCTAAGTTGGGAAACACCACTGTTACACCTGTTAGTTCACCTAAGTCTAGGGAATGTCCTAGTGAGGATTTTGATGATGCTTATATTGAGCTTAATGATGATTTTATTGCTGAAGCACGTGCTACTCGTAATGCTGCTGAAGTTAAAGAACTTCTTGCAAAACGTACTGTTAGATATAATTTGTCTCCTGATCCTAAGTTTGCTGCTTCTCCCATAAATATTAGAGATAAGGATTATGATTTCTCTTTGGATTTATCTTACATATCTATTATTGAGAAAACTCCTTTTTGTGTTACTAAAGATGAGAGTGCTATGGAGCACATGAATGAGCTTTCTACTTTGAGTAATTTGTTTTCTAATGATATTAAGCTCCGCACTTACTTTGTTGCTAAGATTTTTCCTTTCTCGTTGAAAGATGCAGCTAAAACTTGGTTTAATAGCTTGTCTCCTGGATCTCTTAATAGTCCTATTGCTTTAGTTAATGCTTTCTTTCAGAAATATTTTCCTGCTAGTGCTCAACATGCTGCTGTGCAGAAAATCTTTGATTTTGAACAGGGAAAAGAAGAGATACTGCCTGAATCTTGGATGAGGTTTTGTTCTTTAATTAGAGCTTTGCCTAAAGAACCATTGCCTAAAAATGAACTCCTTGATATATTTTATAATGGACTAACGGATGAATCTAAGACATATCTGGATAGTTGTGCTGGTTGTGTTTTCAGGGAAAGAACTCCGGCTGAAGCTAAAGAATTAATGGCTAAAATAAGCCGGAATCATGATGATTGGACTCTAGTTTAGCCAACACCAGCACCACCACCTGCGCCATCTATAGAGCCTACACCGAAGAAGAGAGGGATAATTGAATTAAATGATGAAGTTATGAAGGAAGCTAAGAAATCTCTTAAGGAGAAAGGTATTAAATCCGAAGATGTGAAGAATTTACCTCCTATAGAAGAATTATGTAAGCCAATCCCTCACTCATCTACTATTGAGAATAATTTTAATAGAATGGTGCAGAATCATTTGTTGGAAAATTCTAGAGCTATTAACAAGTTGCAGGATATTGTGGAGAGAACCACCAATGATGTGAAGATACTTGTTAAACATTTTCAAATGGTTCAAACACAAATTGATCAGCTTACCAAGGTGCAAAAAGACTTGCTAATCAATGCCGCAAGAGAGAAGCAAGTATGTGAAATTCGCACAAGAAGTGGTGCTACTACCCAAGACCCATTATATCCTGAAGGACATCCTAAGAGGGCCGAGCAAGACTCTCAACATACTTCAAGTGATGATATTCCTTCCAAGAAGAAGAAGAAGAAGAAGCATAAAACAACTGCAGAATCCTTTGAAGCAGGTAAAGATCCTAACAGTGTTTCTATTTCTGATGCTGAAACTGAACCAGGAGATGCTTCCGATAAAGAAGAAGTTGAAGAAGAACCAGAAAAGATTGATAAGAATGTGAAGTACACCAAAGAAGACTTCATTGCCACCAAGCATGGTAAAGAGAGATAACCTTGGGTGCAGAAACCAATGCCTTTTCCTAGTAAGAAACACAAGTCCAAGGAAGAAGAACACTACAACAGGTTTTGTGAATGGATGAAACCTTTATTTTTGCAAATTCCTTTGACTGATGCTATTAGAATGCCTCCTTATGCAAAATATATGAAAGATATTGTTACTAACAAAAGGAAGATTCCTAATGAGGAAATTTCCACTTTACTTGCTAACAAAGTGATTTTATAGGAACGAAACTTTGTTTTCATCGCATCCACTCCACCTCACTTTTATTTACTTGTTCAATTTTATTCCTTTAGTTTAGTTACATGATTAAGAGTATCTCAGAGCTGCTACATACTTGGTTTTGATTTGCTTGAAATCATTTCATCTTCATTTTTCTGAGTTTTTATCGATATGCCAATTTCTAAGAAATCTTCGAAAATAAAGTTTCTCGAAAAATTCCAGAAAATTCTTTATAAATTTTTATGTCAAAAATGGGACAGAGAGGCACCAGGGAGACACCAGGAGGGGCTGCCACGCCACCTCCCACACAGGGGGTGCGGCCCAGCCCTGGCCGCGCCCACCTGGTGTGAGAGGGCCCCACCTGGCCTCTCACTTATCTCTTCCTCCCCTGCTCTTTCTCTCTCCCGAAAACAATGACACACCCAGCTCAAACCCAAGTTCTTGCTGTTCTTCACCTCGATTTTTCGATCTCCTTGCTCAGCCCATCATTTCTGCTGAGATTTGGAGCATTTGTTCTCCGGTATGTGACCCCTCCGCTTGTCCAAGTAGAATTTCTTTTGGTGAAGTATTTCTTGAGTATTTTAGCATTGTAGGTGATAGGATAAATGAGTATGCATGCTTGTTCAATTGCTTAGAAATGTTATTTTGATGCATGTTAGCTCTCTAGTAACTCACTATAGTAGTTTCCTACATTTGCTTGTCTCAAAATCATATTTTATGAGGTTTGTTAAAAAAAATTAGAAATGAAGGAGAATGCATATCAACTTTTTCAACATGAACTAGAAGTGCATGAAGTCATGAGAGTTCACCGTGAAGAGAGGGTCTTTCCTTCACACTATCCACGCTCACAGTTCATGAATGCTGCCAGAATTCTGCAGGATTTTCAAACCTTACTCTCTAATGCAGGATTGGAACATTTTATTGAGGGTGAACCTCCCCAATATGTTAAACTAACAATGTCTGTGGTGCAGGATTTCAGATTTAGTAGGTCCACTTCTAACCCCATGGTTCATTATAAAATCTATAACAAATCTGTGGACTTGCCTCTTGAAGTTTTCTGTACAGCTATTAGAGTTCCATAGTGGGGATCGCTCGAGAAGATAAGGGGCCAGCCTAGGCCATTGTTGGAACTATATGAGGAGATTTGTCAAGGAAGAAGCTTCACACGAGAGGGTGGAATGGATGGTCGCTCACGGAGGATGAGCTCGATGCGTACGTAGAAGAGCACCCGCCGCCTGTGGACAATGAGGAGGGCGCCGAGGAGTCGGGTCAACCCTCTAACATTGCGAACTTCCCTTATGAGCAACCTTATTATGATTATGCACCATCAGCTTCATCTTCACGGGAGCCGGGGTACGATTACACCCATGATGACCCACCAGCCTGGAGCAACTACCGTAGTTGGAATTGATCTCCACTTAGGCCAAAAGCCTAAGCTTGGGGGGAGGTACGCCAACGCTTCACTCATCTACATATCATATTTTGTCGGTCCTTTGTATATCCATATTTCACTTTCTTTATTGTTCTCATTCTTATTTCCACTTTTCCAAAACACAAAAAAAGACCAAAAATATTTCCGTTGTTTCTCCTTGTTCGCTTTTTTAGCTTTCTACCTTTGGTTTGCTTTGTTCTCTATTTTCGGTTTGGTATTTGAAAAATCCAAAAATATTTTGCTTTGTTCACTATTTCCTTTCGTTCTTGTTTCAAAAATCGAAAACCCAAAAATATTTGTTGTTCTTCTTCGGTTTTGTAAAGTTTGTTGCAGAGTTCAGTCTCTCATTACTCCATTGGAGCTTGGTATTCACTTCACATTATTCAAGCCACACAAGTGAAAGGCAATAATGACGACATATGACAATCCGAGATGTGGTAAGAGGCTGGTATGAACTCTATTTGTTTTCATTTTTGTACATATACTCATATATGTGGACATGCTTAGTCGGTTCATGTAAGGTATATGTTAGCTAATGGATGCTTTGTAGTTCTTGCTTTCATATGATTAGTTCCAATTTACTAATAGTTTGTAGCATGTCATGTAGACGCTTGCATGCATTGTTTTATTCATTATATGGTATGATACTGTGGTATCCTCCTCTGAAAGCTTCATTTGAATCGACTTGGCACATGCTCAAGCATGCATATGACTGAACAAAAAGTCAATTAAGCCTCGATGATTTACTTTGCCTCAGAGTTCTTGTATCATTTTTATGCCTATATTAATTTTGTTTTGTCGCAAGCATGATTATGGCAGTTATTGCTCTCTCGATTGTCGCTTCCCAGTCTTTTGCTAGCCTTCACTTGTACTGAGTATGAGCTCTACTCGTGCATCCAATTACCAAAAACCAAGTCTTCCAAAGAGTCCACTATAAATTCCTAAGCATGGTATTTCAAAGCCATTCCAAGTAAATTTTCATGTGCTACCTTTCAAATTTTCAAATACTTCTCGTTTTGTGCCACTGTTTTTAGCTCATGGGGACGTAGTGGTCGGAATTGCTATCTTCCATATTAAATTGAGTACCCCTCGACTAGGCAGCTTCATCTGCTCGTCATTAATTTTGCAAGGGAGCTGGTCAGACCATTATAATATAAAGTCTAAAAAGAAAAGAAAAAAAAGCACTCCTCCATGGTATGTGAAAGTTGGTGGGCACCCGATGGAATCGGTTAGCCATGGTTTGAGAAAGGAAAAAAGGTGGGGAGGAGTGCCAAAGCTTTATAAAAGAGCACCAATGTGCCAAAATTTCAAAGAACTCGGAACCGCTCTCACTTGTTTATTATGGAAGATAGCAAGTCCCCATTGCCAGTCATTGACATGAAACAACCACCTCTCAAAATAAATTTTTATCTCTGTTTTACAAACGAAAAGCTCTAGCACATGTTAAATCACTGCCTCCCTCTGCGAAGGGCCTTTCTTTTACTTTTATGTTGAGTCTTCATCTTCTAACTTTAAAGCACTTCTTGAGAGCATAGCTGTTATTCTTAGTGTAATGTTCCTGTCCCAGAACACGATTAATTGTGGTATAACTTTGATGCTTGTATCTTTGTTATTTTTACTTCTAGTCTTCTCTTGAACTTCAGAGGTGCCTCAGCATTTATGTTTTGCTCCACAAATAAAGGCAAGCTGGATACCACTCTTCCATATCATTTATGCATATTACAATCTTGTAGCTTCTTATGTTCATGTTACTTGTTATTAGTATGTTGGCGCTCTTTCATAACTTGCTTGACTATGAGGTAGCATTAGCTGCATATTTCTTATTATGAATTGCCTGAGTACTTGATCATATAGTTAGTATATATACATCTATGAAGCAATTGTGTTCGTGAAAGTTTCTTTTATCGCTCTCAGTTGTTAACTGAATTGCTTGAGGACAAGCAAATAGCTAAGCTTGGGGGGAGTTGATACGTCCAAAACGTATCTACTTTCCCAAACACTTTTGCTATTATTTCTCCTCTAATTTGTGTGTTTTGAATACAACTAACACTGACTAACGCTGTTTTCAGCAGAATTGCTCTGGTGTCTCGTTTTTGTGCAGAAATCCAACTTTTAGTAAAAATTCGGGAAAAATAATCAAAAATCCTATTTCACCAGAAGACCCACGGAGCCAGAAGACGAGATGGAGTGGAGGCACGAGGCCTCCACACACACAGGGGGCGCGGCCCAGCCCTGGCCACGCCCACCTGGTGTGAGGGCGGCTCGGCCTTCTCCTCGACCTCTCCTTCCGCCTACATATACCCCTTGACCTAAAAATATCGGGGAGACGGCGTTTTTCCCAGATAGACTTCCGCTGCGCCGCTGCCATCAAAAACCGCGATTCGAAACTAGAAACTCCGTTCTGGCACCCTGCCGGGATAGGGATTTGGAGGAGATCTTCATCACCATCATCACCGATGTCACTCCATCGACCATCCATGACTCCCCCATCCATGTGTGAGTAATTCCCCCGCTATAGGTGAGGGGATGGTAGGGATTGGATGAGATTGTTGATGTAATTTGATATGAGATTGTTAGGGCATAGTGCCTAGTATCTTTATTTAGTGCCTATGACATTGTTGCAACTTGTTGTGCTTAATGCTTGTCACTTTGGGCCCGAGTGCCATGATTTCAGATCTGAACATGTTATTATTTCTATGATGATACTTGTTGTTTATGGTCTTACCTACAAGTTGTATACACATATTGTTGTCCGGAGTCCGAGGCCCCAAAGTGACAGAAATTGGGATAACCGGAGGGGATGACTATGATGTGAGGATCACATGTGTTCACCGAGTGTTAATGCTTTGCTCCGGTACTTTATTAAAAGGAGTACCTTAATTACCAGTAGTTTCCGTTAAGGCCCTGCTGCAACAGGCTGGTAGTACAAAAGATGTCGTGCAAGTTTCTCCTTGTGAGCACGTACGACTATATACGGAACACATGCCTATGACTGTTAGTACTAGGATGCTTTATCATTATTTATCTGCAATGCCCATGTCTCATTGATTTCATGAATTATCTTATCCATGCAACGCCCATACATCCATCCCTATACCTACAGTATTTGTTCCTACTTTTTACTATTGTTACTATTACCGCTGTTATTTTACTACTGCTGTTACTGTTTCACTACTATCACCACTATAAAACTGTTGCTACTGATAAACCACTGCGAGCAAGACTGTTTCTAGGTGCAGCTGAATTGACAACTCATCTGTTAAGGCTTACAAATATTCTTTGGCTCCCCTTGTGTTGAATCAATAAATTTGGGCTTTACTTCCCTCGAAGACTGTTGCGATCCCCTATACTTGTGGGTCATCAGGCTTCGCCTATGCGCACGAGGTGGAAGAAGATTGAGCAAAAGAACTAGTCAAACTAGGGCAAAAAGGAGCTACATATGAGACAAGAGGCAGCGCGGCGGCTGATCAAAATCAGTCCTCGGCCGCGTCCCTCGTCCATCCTTTTATAGGCGCACGATCAAGACTTCTTGCAGGCCAAAACAAGTTTTTCCGATTTTCCAAGTCATGGATCGAGATCCAGATCGATCTCATCGATCGATCGAACAACCTAATCGCATCCTGGCGATGCGGGAGCGATCGCCAGGCGATCGAGGAATCTGGCCGGCTATCAATCGTATTGATCGAGCCCTAGCGGGATCCAGGTGGCCTTCCTGGCGCAGGCTGGCGCTGCGGCCCAGCCAGCAGGCCTGACGCGCGAGCGGCCGTCCCAGGTAAGGCACGAGCCCGGGAGCATGTGGGCTAGACCGCCCGGCCCATGTGCCTCCCGCTTTCTCCTTTTTTTTCTTTTTGCATTTTTGTTTTACCTCTTTAGCAGTTTGTCTAGATGGACTATAAAACTAGCCCATTAGCAAAACTTTGTTTGGACTACTTTTTAGCCCTATTTATTTCCAATAAATAAATATATGTATTAACATTTATTAATTCAATTAATTAATAAATCATTAATCTTCTTCCCGGAACAATTCCATAACTCTCCGAAACAATTTCCATAAATCCCGAAACTACCCTAGTGTCGATGAGCATTAAGTGTGTGACCCTACGGGTTCGAGAATGCGTGAACATGATCACCATCAATAATCAATAGCGGGATCTAGAAATCCATATTGACTCCCACATATTCAACGAAGATCATTATCAGTGATGATATGGGCATGAAGGAGGAGGTGAAGCCCAATTTCAGGACTCCACCAAGATGAGGGAAGCTCGTTGCAGATTGGCATGCCAGGATGACCTACGATATGAAATAATTTAGTCTAAGGTTGTGTCAGCAATTTACATATCTGTTTATGTTATTTCATAGCTAGGTCAAGTTGTGGGCCACTTAGGGTTATTTGTGTTTTAGGTTTGGGCCTGTCCAAGCCCAACAGTTTTCTGGCCATCTATATAAGGAGGCCAGCCGTCTAGGGTTTAGGGGAGTTCAGTTGTTTAGTCTAAAACTATCGTGTGCTCCACCGTGTATCATCCCTCCGGGGAAATGGCGCTGCCGTGTTATCAAATAAAGATTGCTGCGAGGGTTCTTGTGTTCATCAAGAATTATCAGGCTAAGGTTTGAGGCGTGGTGATCTTCATCACGTTGCTTTCTGGATTCGTTCCTCTTCTTCAGGTGATGTTCTTTGCGTTATTGGAAGATTTCTATCCGGGTAGACTCGCTGTGAAAGATCGGGACAAAACTCATAGGATCACCGGTGTGATCCTTATCATATGGTATCAGATTACTGGGTTGATCACCGCGAGTATCTTTAGTTAATTGTTTGTTCTGCGGATTGTTCTTTTTCTCGAGCAGTTTTTAGATCAGAAGTTGAAGTTTTCAAATCGGATCTCATTTCAGCAGAGGACAAGCGATCGGAGTGCCTACCAGGCTGATTGAATTCCTTGGTTTCGATTGTTTCTATCGCGGGGACTTTGGCAAGTTGCCTGAAGCATTTTTTTTTGCTCGAAGATTGGATCTGACGAGAGGAAGCAGATCGGATCCATTTCTCTGAATTCCGGCCAGAGTTCTATCCAACTACTACCAGATCCGATATTTGCAAATCAGAAAAAAACAAAGCATCACGCCGAAGGCCAGACGAGCTCTGCGCTCGCGCGCCTGCTCGACCGCCTGGTCGCTGTGAGCGGCCATCGCCCCGCGTGACCACCCCCCATCGGGATCCATCGTGGGCCAGCCCACCATCGCCAGGGGCTCCAGCCGCCTCGAGCGCTAGGCTCGGTCGCTCGATCGCTGCTACTGCGGGGGCTCGATAGCGCCCAGGACCACCAGCCTCGCTCGCACGCTTCACCACAGAGCCGGTCTGTGGTCGAGCGTGGATTGTTTTTCGATTGATGGCTGGTCTGTGAGAAGAAGCAAGGACGAGAAAAGCACAGGTAAAATTGTTTTGTATTAAGGAATCAGTGAAGGCTGAGCAAAAGTAGACACAAATATGGATTCTTTTCCGGGTGATTATTACGGCTATAAGTGTCGCAGTGGCAAGAAATCTAGCGATATTTTTAATGATTATCTTGACCTGCTGGATGGTGTTTTAGCATATGATGAATATAAGATCAATTGGCAAATGACCAACGATGCAACAGCTGAAGAGTTTGAGTCATGGGAGCGTCATATGCTACAGGGTTTTTACAGATGTGCTACCTATGATCACGACATGAATGATTCTACACGTTTGGCTCTTGCAGACCGACGCGTGGATGACAGGCTATATAGTTGGTGGCATAAAGTGTGGCACGAGAAGAGCATTACCTCTGCAACTTGGGCGAATTTTAGAATATTTCTACGAGAGTGCTTTATACCTTATAGTACCATGGTTCCTTCTCCAAAGCCCATGGTACCCGTAGAAGTAATTAAGCAGCCACCCAAGGTTGTGCATCGCATAGAGGATGTTGGCAAGAGCATAGCTTCTATACCGAAGGTCACGACAGCTGTGACTACTCATGAGAAGTTGACAGTTGTTCCATTGCCGACAGTTAGCAAGGTGGCAGCCACGAATTCTGAATTGTCAGCGGTTGATGTTGTCAAGGCTGATGTTGTCAAGAATATCATGGAGGACGTTGTACCATTGAGTGGGCTGAATATGCAACTCAAAAGAGTATATGATGAGACTTGTATGACAGCGGATAGAGGCCAGCGATGGAATTTATTTCAGGCGCAGTGCATAATCAAGGGCAAAGCATGCAAGTTGATGATTGATAGTGGTAGTTACTATAATGGTATTAGCAAGTCAGTTGTGGAGGCTTTGGGTTTATCCACATGGCGTATTCCAGAACCGAGACATGTTGAGTGGGTTAATAGCTGTGGTATGCTGAAGATTACTCACAAGGTGCGTGTGCCATTTACAGTTGATGACTATGTTGATGAGGTGGAATATGATGTGTTGCCATTGGAGGTGTGTGGGCTGTTACTTGGACGTCCATGGCAGTATGATCGCAATGCTATGCATGCTGGGAGAGCAAATACATATTCCTTTATGCATGATGGCAAACAGCGGACTTTGAAGCCTATGCGTGATGATCAAATCAAGTCTGATGTTGTGTTGGTGGTTCGCAAGGAGAAGTTGCATAAAACTAAGCCACAACCAGGGCTAGCTAAGGTGCAGCATGAGGAGCATGATGCGAAAAGCATCGGTGGTGATATTGTTTCAGCCAAGCCTGTAGATGACAACCCAGTTCTTCTTGTTAGTGACAAGCCGGTTGAAGTCAAGCCTCATATTGATGAAGGGAAGGATATGTCAGCATGTATTCCATGTGTTCCACTTCCAGTTCATGTTGACATGGGTGTTCAGACCGATGACGGTGGTGCTGATCGTGTTACGGTGCATACGGTGCCCCGGGTAGTCAGCCACAGTTTTGTTAGAACACCTCGGAGACATTTTGTTGGAGCAGCAGTGCGTGTGCATACAGGCAAAGATGGACGTGTTCGTCAGTTGTGTGGCCCGGGCATTACTACTTTGCAGGGTCGTGCTAAGCAGGTTCATGTTCAGCAATGCAAGGTTCCAGCCAGGATTGCATAGAAGAAGGTGGAGGCGCCTAAGTACAAGTTTATTTGGCAAAGAAAAGAGGTGCAATGACCTAGGGCTGTATCAAGTCGAGCAGGCCAAGAGGGAGGATGTGGTGAGGAAGGCAAGCAAGACTTGAAGACGGAGAATATGTGTGGTGCTATTATTGATATTCCGCCACCCTTTCGAGCAGACCCTCACGCGTTGGGGACAACGCTTTTTGAAGGGGGGAGGATGATATGGGCACGAAGGAGGAGGTGAAGCCCAATTTTAGGACTCCACCAAGATGAGGGAAGCTCATTGCCGATTGGCACGCCAGGACAACCTACGATATGAAATAATTTAGTCTAAGGTTTAGTCAGCAATTTACATATCTGTTTATGTTATTTCGTAGCTAGGTCAAGTTGTGGGACACTTAGGGTTATTTGTGTTTTGGGTTTGGGCCTGTCCAAGCCCAACAGTTTTCTGGCCATCTATATAAGGAGGCCAGCCGTCTAGGGTTTAGGGGAGTTCAGTTGTTTAGTCTAAAACTATCGTGTGCTCCACCATGTATCATCCCTCCGGGGAAACGGCGCTGCCATGTTATCAAATAAAGATTGCTGCGAGGGTTCTTGTGTTCATCAAGAATTATCAGGCTAAGGTTTGAGGCGTGGTGATCTTCATCACGTTGCTTTCTGGATTCGTTCCTCTTCTTCGGGTGACGTTCTTCACATTATTGGAAGATTTCTATCCGGGTAGACTCGCTATGAAAGATCGGGACAAAACTCATAGGATCACCAATGTGATCCTTATCAGGTGAACCACGATGTCAGGATTCAATTAATCCCGTATATAAATTCCTTTGTCTCGCGATATTTTACTTGCCCGAGATTCGATCGTTGTTATCGCCATACCTAGTTCAATCTCGTTCACAGCAAGTACTCTTTACTCGTTCCGCAATCCAATATCACCCTATGATTAAACTCATTAATCACGTGTTTGCAAACGGTGTATGATATTGATTATCGAGTGGGCCCGGAGTATATCTCTCTGACATGGGAGGGACAAATCCCAATCTCGATACATGCAACCCAACAAGTACTTTCCAATTACCTGAGAGACACCTTTATGATCACCCTCTCATAGGATGACGTTTGATGACCTCAAAGCTCTCTTCCAGTACCAGGGAGTGGCATTATCTCATAGTCTAAGGAATAGGATACTGACATAGGAAAAGCTACACAATTGTGAACACAATGACATGATCTAATTGTTGTGCTTAATTTGGGTCTGTCCATCACGTCATTCTCCCAATGACATGACCTCATTATTAATCAACAACTCATATCTATGGTTAGGAAACCTTAACCATCATTAATCAATGAGCTAGTCTAGTAGAGGCATACTAGGGGCATGGTGTTTGTTCGTAAACCACACAAGTATTAATGTTTCCGCTTAATACAATTATAGCATGGAGTATAAACATTATCTTGAACAAGAAATATGATAATAACAATATTATTATTGCCTCTAGGGCATATTTCCTTTAGTCTCCCACTTGCACTAGAGTCAATAATCTAGTCATACTTGCGCCTTTAACACCTATGGCATTCCGGTGTTATTCATGCGCTTTGCATGTGGTAAACCTTATCTACGGGTCTGAGACTTTCAGGTCCGTGTGTATTGCACATTCTTTTGCGTCATTACGCATTACTCATCTTGACATGAGAAGGCATCATATAAACTTGGTCTTCTGGTGAGACATTTGTTTCTTGGCCGAGACTATGTTGTCACTATTGTCATACAATAGAACTACATAGTACTAGCACACTTGGAACTACACCTAGTTCTCTTGCCTCTTCTAAAGTGATTATATACTTAGCACTCGTTGCAGTGTCCGCCACAATGTTAACATTGGAACTCATCCAAGTCATCATGGAACTTTCTTCCATCTTATTGTGCCACCTTCTAAATCAAAAACAGATAGCCTAAAATTGAGATAAAATTTTACTTGTATGTGTGACAAAGCTAATGTAACTCATTGGAATGAACCATTTGTCACTCATGCATACATAATATATTCTTAGTTCTTCGAAAGTACATAAGAATATCTTTACTATTATCAAACGATCATCATATGAATACTCGTAACCTTTTAGAGCATTGGGCATATCTGGATCTACATATCATGGTATACAAGATTGATAAAATCATTCTTGTGGTTTCACTCATCAAGTGTCAAAATAGTTGATTCTTGCTTCAACCTCTTCCATGCAACAAGAACTGTTCTTATTGTTCCCGTATTGAACAAATTCAATATTTCATCTATGTACTCTGGTAAAACTATATTAGTGCCTCAATCTATCTGCATAGACATTGATGCTCACTATTCTGGTTTTGCCTAAGTCTTTCATCAAAAACTAATTTTAATGAAAACTTAACAATATCAAGAAAAACACATAATTTCCAATGACCAATATGTCGTCTACATAAAGCATTAGAAATATGTCGCGGCGCTCCCACTCACTTTCTTGTAAATACAAGCATCTTCAAATATCTTGATGAAATTAACACTTTAACATTTTAATCATAATGAAGATTCCAACTCCGTTATGCTTACTTCTACCATTGAAGTTTGCATACATATCTAGCAACCTTTGAATCAACAAAACCCATTGGGTCGTGTCAGGTACACGTCCTTGGTGTGCATTCCGGTAGAGGAACATTGTTTCGTTTATTCAATTATCATATCTCAATATGTAACTATTGCTAGAGTAATCCATATGACGAAGTCAGGGCCCATCATCGCTTCTTTGTATATTGTTGGTTACTATTATCCAATAATATCTCGTCCTCAAATCTTGCTATTTGATTACGACCAACTTGGTTAAATAGGAACTTCGATGTTGTGACTACAACACATTGTAGATGCGTGAGCCATGAATGCAGTTGCCGCTTCCAGAACTTTTTCTGGTGTTGCGCTACTCTGATCATCTTGTTCAGGTTCAATAAACTCATCAAGTTCTATTTTCCTCCCACTTAAACCTTTCGCGAGAAACTTCTTCATAAGAAATTCACTTCTTTTAGTGACAATCACTATGTGTTTGGGCTCATAGTAGAAGGAATACCCATCGATATTCTTTGGGATAACCTACAAAGACTTACTAATCCGATTTTGGTTGTAAACATTTTACGTATGTCATGCATACCAAAATTCAAGGAAATACAACTATAACTTGTACGGTGTCATTTCAGCGGATTATGATGGCACTTTATTTAGTGAAAAGCGGTAGTCTCTAAAGCATAATCCACAGATTATATTGGTAGTTTTATTTCATCATTGATCTAACCATGTCAAACAAGGTTTGATTACACCCATCGAAAACTCCATACTCTTGTGGCGTTTCATGAGATGCAAGTTTGTGAAACAATTTCCTAAACTCTTAAGATGTTTGCTAAACTTGTAACTCAAATATTCTCCTTTATGATCCAAACATAAATACTTGAATTTGCTTGTTACAATAATTTCCACTTTATCATTTGAACATTTTTAATTGTTTCATACTTCTTTCTCATCAAGTAGATATACCATACATCTATTCGAGTCATTGATGAAATAGAAAATACACCATGATCGACTTCACACAATGGACTACATACATCAACATGTATGATCTCCATTTAGTTAGTCGCTTGTTCTGTCCATGGCCCATGAACGGAGTTTAATCATCTTTAGGAAAAGTCTCACAAGCGTCAATCAATTCAAAATCAAATGACTCGAAATTCATCAATATGAAATTTCTTTCATGTTTTGTTTCCAATATGACTTAAATGATGGTGTCATATATAAGTGAAAATTCATTTTGTCTTGCGACCTTTAGCATCAGTGTTATAAATGTCTCTTCTACCAACAAGATTTATAATAATCTATCCACCGATTATGGAAGACAGTAATAATATGAACAACCATTGTTCTCATAATACCAGAACAAGATAACAATTATTAAGTTCATAACGAATCTTGAAGGATAGGTTTGATGCCGACGAAAAACACAATAACATATTTATTTGTTTCTCGGTGCGCATTGTTACCATATTCTTTTGCTAGTTATTTAGGCTATTGTAGTTCTTGCATTGTGTTGCTTTGTATGACATTTCATACCAACAATCCAGTATCGAATACCCAAGAATTACATTGTTAACGAGCAAAGAATCCATTTATAATATGTATATCGATTATATACCTGAGCTAGACATTTCCAGTCTTTTCCTTTTTCTACCAAATATTTTGCAGATCCTATTTAGCGTTTCCTCTCCATTAGAATAATTTATCAACATCAATAGTGGCGTCAAGCATTTGACACACAGTCCAAAGGATGTTAGTCAAATACTAATGGCCTTGGATTTTGCACATTGAGGTGGATCACCATCATCATATAATTGGCGTTCTTCTAGATTCCATTCTTTAGCATTCTTTTAGTATAGCAAAACAATTTAGCCGATACCTTTTCATTCATCCTATCATGACAACTTTCATGATGAAACTACTATAGCTCATAAGGACGAGTGCAAGTATAATATTAGTTCCCAAACTGTTGGGTGATCTGGACGCCCAGCGCCTTCAATCTTTGCATATATTCATACAATATGAGCATATGTTCTTTTACTAAATTATACTTCATCATTTTGCAAACAATCAAAGTTTCAGATATCAAATATCTTTCACTTCTTGTTTGTTTCTAAAACAATTCTTTCAGCTCCAAGATCACTTTGATTCTCAAACAATTTTGAAGATCATTTTCTCATGAAGGCAAACATATGATTTTAGATACTAAACTTGAATCATTGCTCTTAGATTAATACAACTTATTAAATCCCATGGAGCAAGTGAGGTTTGCTAAAATTGCGATAGGACTTAATGTTTGATCTTGACACTTTAACTAGACGGCACTAGTCTGAAAAGTGTTTATCCAGAATTCTGTAGTTCTTTTTAACTCAATTAAAACTAAGTGTCGATGGAAAATGGTTGCCAAAGACTACAACAACTTATGCAAATACACTAAGATTTAGTTCATGATAATTAGTTCAAGTTAATCAAATTACTAATGAACTCCCACTAAATTCAACATCCCTTGAAGTTGTTTAGTGAAGCATGATCCAAATTCACTACACCAAGACCGATCATCACGTGAGATGATGTAGCTTTAATGGTGAACATCAACATGTTGATCATATCATCCATATGACTCATGCTTGACCTTTCGGTCCGTGTGTTCCGAGGCCATGTCTGTACATGCTAGGCTCGTCAAGTTTAACCCAAGTATTTTCGCGTGTGTAAATCTGGCTTACACCCGTTGTATGTGAACGTAGAGTTTATAGCACCCGATCGTCACGTGATGCTTCAAAACGACGATCTTTCGCAATGGTTCATATGAGGGGAGAACACATTTTATATTGAAATTAAGGTGAGGGATCATCCTATAATGCTACCATCGCGATCAAAGCAAAATAAGATGCATAAAGGATAAACATCACATGCATATACAATATGTGACATTGTATAGCCAATCTTCGCGCATTGATCTCCATCTCGTGCGCGCTGGCATGATCTCCATCACTCCACCATGATTGCCTCCACCACAAATAGCAACTATGATTATTGCTAACTGCTTAGCGATAAAGTAAAGCTATTACATGGCGTATAAGAAGTTGACACGCAGGTCATACAATATTATAAAGACAACCATATGGCTCCTGCCGGTTGTGAACTCATCCACATGCAAATCGTGAAACATTAAAAAACATGATCATTGCATACATCACATATATCATACACATCACATCTTGTGGCAATACCATATCACAAACACTCCCTGCAAAAACAAGTTAGACGCCTCTAATTTGTTGACTGCATGTTTAACGTGGCTTATGGGAGCTATGCATGAGAAACTGGCATCCACCAGCCGCATCTGTGGAACAAGCCACACATCAAGTGCGGAGCCGGTCTCACGAATGAGGTCGCGTAAAGTTGGCCTGGACCACTTCGATCTCACTATACTGCACCATAAGAAATACACAACATAGAGGTTTGCAACAGAAAACATCAACGCCCGCAACAACATTGTTGCATTTTACTCGTGTAAAACATCTACGCATAGATCTCGCTCTGATACCACTAAAGGGTTTCGCAGCATAGAAAACAAAAAATTTCCTACAAAGACAAACAAGAACAAGCCAAGATCTGATCTACAAGATGCAAAACAACGAACAAGAGGGATTAGATCTACATACCCTTGTAGATCGCACAGCGGAAACATTCAGATGAATGTGGTCGGCGTAGTCGTACTAGCGTCTCCTCACAATCCGATCCGATCCAAGCGCCACAACGGGTGGCGCCTCCGAGCGTTGCACACGTACAACGCAAAGACGACTCCTCCTCCTCAGTCCAGCAAGATGCGGTGGAGTGGTAGATGGGATCAGCAGCATGACAGCGTGGTGCTTATGATAGAGAGTATCTGCGGGCAGGGCTTCGCCTACGCGCACGAGGTGGAAGAAGATTGAGCAAAAGAACTAGTAAAACTAGGGCAAAAAGGAGCTACATATGAGACAAGAGGCAGCGCGGCGGCTGATCAAAATCAGTCCCCGGCCGCGTCCCTCGTCCATCCTTTTATAGGCGCACGATCAAGATTTCTTGCAAGCCAAAACAAGTTTTTCCTATTTTCCAAGTCATGGATCGAGATCTAGATCGATCTCATCGATTGACCGAACAACTTCATCGCATCCTGGTGATGCGGGAGCGATCGGTCCAGGCGATCGAGGAATCTGGCCGGCTATCGATCGTATCGATCGAGCCCTACCGGGATCCGGGTGGCCTTCCTGGCGCGGGCTGGCGCCGCGGCCCAGCCAGCAGGCCTGACGCGCGAGCGGCTGGCCCAGGTAAGGCACGAGCCCAGGAGCATGTGGGCTGGACCGGCCGGCCCATGTGCCTCCCGCTTTCTCTTTTTTTTTTCTTTTTGCATTTTCCTTTTACCTCTTTAGCAGTTTGTCTAGATGGACTATAAAATTTGCCATTAGCAAAACTTTCTTTGGACTACTTTTTAGCCGTATTTATTTCCAATAAATAAATATATGTATTAACATTTATTAACTCAATTAATTAATAAATCATTAATCTTCTTCCCGGAACAATTCCATAACTCTCCAAAACCATTTCCATAAATCCCGAAACTACCCTACCGTTGATGAGCGTTAAGTGTGTGACCCTACGGGTTCGAGAATGCGTGGACATGATCACCATCAATAATCAATAGTGGGATCTGGAAATCCATATTGACTCCCACATATTCAACGAAGATCATTATCGGTGAACCACGATGTCAGGATTCAATTAATCCCGTATATAAATTCCTTTGTCTCGCGATATTTTACTTGCCCGAGATTTGATCGTTGGTATCGCCATACCTAGTTCAATCTTATTCACAGCAAGTACTCTTTACTCGTTCTGCAATCCAATATCACCCTGTGATTAAACTCATTAATCACGTGTTTGCAAATGGTGTATGATATTGATTACCGAGTGGGCCCAGAGTATATCTCCGACATGGGAGGGACAAATCCCAATCTCGATACATGCAACTGAACAAGTACTTTCCGATTACCTGAGAGACACCTTTATGATCACCCTCTCATAGGATGACGTTTGATGACCTCAAAGCTCTCTTCCGGTACCAGGGAGTGGCATTATCTCATGGTCTAAGGAATAGGATACTGACATAGGAAAAGCTACACAATTGTGAACACAATGACATGATCTAATTGCTGTGCTTAATTCGGGTCTGTCCATCACGTCATTCTCCTAATGACATGACCTCAGTATTAATCGACAACTCATGTCTATGGTTAGGAAACCTTAACTATCATTAATCAATGAGCTAGTCTAGTAGAGGCGTACTAGGGACATGGTGTTTGTTCATAAACCACACAAGTATTAATGTTTCTGCTTAATACAATTATAGCATGGAGTATAAACATTATCATGAACAAGAAATATGATAATAACAATATTATTATTGCCTCTAGGGCATATTTTCTTCAAAAATCCGCCATTCCTGGCTCTTGATTGCGGTAGCCACAGCGAAGTGTGGGTCAAAACCTGGCAGCTCCATTGCCCATTCGGCAATGCGCTCGGTGGTGCTGTGGTTGTGTAGCACTCGGCCCAAGGAATACGAGTTCACCACTGTAATGCGGTGTGACTCGAAGTAATGCCTCAACTTGCGCGAAGCAAGCAGGACGCCCAGGAGCAGCTTTTGCACTTGGAGTATCGCAGTCTGGCGTCCCTGAGCACTGTGCTGATGAAATAGATAGGGCGCTGCACCAGGCATCGCTTCACCAGTGCAGCCCCTTGTCCTTGCGTAGTGCTTTGATCTGCTTCCTCCGGAGGTGGCATAGCCGGGCCGGATTGCTCTGAGCAGCCCCTAGCCCCCGGCTCGGCCACCTTCGGGTCTTCTTCCCACTCGGCCACCAGCACTGCGCTTACCACCTGCGGGGTGGCCACCATGTAAAGCAGCAGTGGCTCATTTGGTTTGGTCGCGACCAAGATAGGTGGCAAAGCAAGATACTCCTTGAGATCCTGAAGGGCGGCCTCGGCTTCTGGGGTCCACTGCATGGGCCCCGGCTTCTTCAACAGCTTGAAGAAGGGTAGGGCACGCTCACCTAGCCTCGAGATGAAGCGTCCCAGCACGGTGATGCAGCCGTTGAGGCGCTGGATATCCTTGATCCGCCAAGCAGCCTGGATCTCGTTGATTGCCTTGATTTTGTCTGGGTTGGCCTCGATTCCCCGGTGCGACACCAGGTACCCGAGAAATTTTTCTGATGGTACACCAAAGGTGCACTTCTCGGGGTTGAGCTTCAATTGAACTTTGCGCAGGTTGGCAAAGGTTTCACGAAGGTCGTCGATGAGCATCTTCTTGCTCCAAATCTTCACGACAATGTCATCGATGTATGCCTCGATGTTACGCCCGATCTCCGAGCCGAGGCATTTTTGCATAGCCCGCTGAAAGGTAGCTCCTGCATTCTTGAGCCCAAAGGGCATACAAGTATAACAGAAGCACCCTATCGGCGTAATAAACACCATCTTCTCTTCATCCTCAACCGCCATCTTGATCAGGTGATAACCAGAGAAGGCATCAAGGAAGCACAGCAGGTCACACCCTGTTGTGGAGTCCATGATCTGATCGATGCGCTGAAGTGGGAAAGGATCCTTCGGGCAGGCTTTGTTGAGATCCGTGAAGTTGATGCACATCCGCATAGCCCCATTTGGTTTTGGGACCACCACTGGGTTCGCCTCCCACGTGGGGGCACCACTTCCCGGATCACCTTTGCCTTTTCCAGCTTTCGTACTTCCTTGACAATGAAATCCTGCCGATCCTGGGCTTGGCGTCGAACCTTTTGCTTGACGGGGCGTGCCTTAGGGCACACCGCTAAGTTGTGCTCGATCACTTCCCTTGAAACCCCGGAGAGGTCTGAAGGTTCCCACGCGAACACATCAGAGTTCTCTAGAAGGAAAGCGATGAGTGCGCTTTCCTATTTGAGAGTGAGAGCAGCACCGATGGTGAATGTACAGGATGTACTGTCACCCAGGGGCACCTTGTTGGTCAACTCATCCTCTCACATGAGCTTGCCCTTACGGGGTGCGGGACCAACATCCTCACACACCATGGCAATCGGCTCGGGGGAATATCGCTTTCTCGCCGTGCTTGGACCTAGGCCAGCATCCTCCAACATTGCTTCACTGAGGTTGTCAGGTTCGCCTGTCGCAGCCTCCTTGTCCATTTCTGCGACGAAGTAAACTGCATCCCTGATGTCCCCTCGGATGGTCAAGACACCCCAGGTGGCAGGTATCTTGATCATATTGTAGGCGTAGTGAGCGGCTGATAGTGCGTGTTAGGCACCCAGTTGGGAACCCAAGAGGAAGGTATGATGAGCACAACAGCAAGTCTTCCCTCAGTATGAAATCGAGGTTTATCGAACCAGTAGGAGAAAGAACCAATTTCCGAAGGTTGATGCTCGCTGGCTTGGCGACAGCTCCAGACAATTTATATATGATGCCTTATCTAGGGCGTAGCTTTGCACCAGCAGCAACGTGGAACCTGCACACAACACAACCAAAGTACTTTGCCCCAACTTACAGTGAGGTTGTCAATCTCACCGGTTTGCTGTAAACAAAGGATTAAATGTATCGTGTGGTAAAAAGATAGTAGTTTGCGAGAAAGTAAATAATGCGAGTAAATAGTAAATGGTAATAAGAATGTAAAAGAATGGAACGGGGTCCATAGTTCACTAGAGGTGTCTCTCCATAAGATAAATAACATGCTGGGTAAACAAATTACAGTTGGGCAATTGACAGAATAAAGAAAGCATGCACATGTCATGAGGATCATTATGAGATTCACTTGGGCATTACAACATAATACATAGACCATAATCCAACTGCATCTATGACTAATAATCCACCCGCCGGATGTCATCCGAGCAACCGTTGCGTATTAAGTTGCAAGCAACAGATTATCGCCTTAAGCAAACTGTGTAATGTAAACAATACAAATGTCCTTGAACACAAGATTATTGTTTTTTCCCTAGTAGCAATAGCACATCTACAACTTTAGAGGTTATTGTCACTCCCCCTAGATTACTAGAGGCATGAACCCACTATCGAGCATAAATACCCCCTCTTGGAGTCACTAGCATCTACTCGGCCAAGATATCTACTAGCAACGGAGAGCATGCAAGATCATAAAAACCATAGAGATGATAAATCAATAAATCAACTTGACATAGTACTCAGTATTCATAGGATCCCAACAAACACAACATGTAGAATAACATAACAATGATCTTGATCATGATAGGCAGCTCACAAGATCTAAACATGAAGCACATGGAGGAGAAGACAACCATCTAGCTACTACTATGGTCATAGAAGTAGTGCCTTAGCTTGCGCGAAGCTATGAACACTCCGTATGCCAACTTCTGGTAGTGAGGGTAGCGCTGCTTGGATTCCATCAAGACCTCGCTGACATAGTAGACTAGTCTTTGGACGCCGTACTCCTGCACTTCTTCCTTGCGTTCTAGCACGATGATGATGCTGACGACCCTGTTAGTGTGTAGAGTAACATGGGCTCTTGGTCTTTGGGAGCTGCTAGGACTGGTGCAGTGGACAACACTCTCTTCGGGTCCTTGAGCGCAGCGTCTGCCTCGTTGATCCAGACGAATTCGTCTGATTTCTTCACCAGCTTGTAGAGTGGCAAAGCCTTCTTGCGAAGACGACTGATGAACCTGCTCACTGCAGCCATGCAGCCTGTGAGTCGCTGTACGTTCTTCAGGTCATTAGGCCGGGAGATGTCAAGGATGGCCTTGATTTTCTCCGGGTTGACTTCCACAGTGGGAGACGATGAATCCTAGGAGTTGTCCTGCTGGCACCTCGAAGACACACTTCATGGGGTTGAGCATCATGTTGTACTTCCTGAGGTTGCTGAAGGTCTCTTGGAGATCCGCTATGAGGTCGTCCTGTTTCTTGGACATGACGGTGATATCGTCCATGTATGCGTGGATGTTGCGCCCAATCTGATCCACCAGGCACTTTTGCATGGTGCGCTGGTAAGTTGCTCCTGCGTTTTTCAGACCAAAAGGCATTGTCACATAGCAATATGTGCCATAAGGTGTTACAAACAAGGTGGCAAGCTGGTCGAATTCCTTCATCTTGATCTGGTGGTAACCCGAGTAGGCATCTAAGAAGCATAGCAGCTCCGATCCCGCTGCCGAGTCAATGACTTGGTCAATGCGAAGCAAGGGAAAATGATTTTTGGGACACGCTTTGTTCAGGCCAGTGTAATCTACACACATGCGCAGAACCTTTGTGTTCTTCTTAGGAACTAACACAGGATTTGCCACCACTTTGTATGGATTACTTCTTTGATGAAGCCTGCTTTCAATAGCTTGGATATTTCTTTGCTATGGCGCGGGGCTTTTCGTCTCCGAAGCGTCTCATTGCTTGTCTTACTGGCTTGGAGCCATGTATTATCTGTAGTGCATGCTCGGTGAGTTCTCTGGGTACACCAGTCATGTCAGATGGCTGCCATGCGAAGATGTCCCGGTTCTCACGGAGGAACTCGACGAGCGCGCTTTCCTATTTGGGGGACAGATTTGTCCCTATGGAGGTGGTCTTGCCGGCATCGCCAGCAACAAGTTCCACCTACTTTGTGTCAACTGTAGGCTTGAAGGTGGGTGGGGAGGCGGAAACTTCCTGCATGGATGCCGGCATCTCCGCTGGGTCCGTGACGGCGTGGATCTCTTTGAATTCCTCGCCGAAAAACACGGCTTCTACGAAGTCGGCTTCTCCTTCCTCGCACTCCTTTGCCTTCCTGAAGCTGCCATAAACGGTGATGATACCATCAGGCCCTGGCATCTTCAGTTGATTGTAGATGTAGCATGGCCTGGAATGGAAACTGTGGAAGGCGGGGTGGCCAAAGATCACGTGGTATGTGCTCTAAAAAGGGACCACCTCAAAGGTTATGGGCTCTTCGCGGAAATTATTTTCATTGCCGAAGGAAACCTTGAGGGTGATGGACCTGAGGGACTTAGCTTGACGGCCAGGATCCACCCCATAGAAAGTGACAGCACTATGGCAGAGTTGGGTCTTGGTGAGGCCTAGCTTTGTCAAGGTTTCCACGTACATGATGTTCAGGCTACTGCCGCCATCGATTAGGCACTTGGAGAACTCGTAGCCTTGGATCAGGGGGTTAACTACCATGGTGTAGTATCCATCCAGGATGTGCTCTGGATGATCTTCGCGGCTCCACTGCACCGGTACTTCGGACCATCGGATGTACTGGCGGATTTTAGGCACGGTGGCGTTCAGGGAGCGCATGGCAGCTTGCTACGCCTTAGCCGTGGGGGGACCAAGGAATGTGTGAAAGGCTCTTTTTTGGCATTCTTGTATGGGTTACCCATGCCAGTTCCACCCTAAGCTTTTTCGGCGGGTTTGGGCGGAGGGTCTTCTTCTATGTCGCTGCCATCCTTGGACTCCTTTTCCTTGTCTGCTTTTCCATTGCCATGAGGTCTTTGTCGTCGGGTGCATTTGTAGCCAGCTTCTTGGTCTGCCTTAAGGTCGTTGATAAACTTGCAGTTCCGGTTGGTGTGATTGCACTTTCCTGAAGCATCCCAATGGGCGAAGCATGGCATGTCATGGTACTCATCGTAGGACACAGGGGCAGAAGGCATCGTAGCGGGAGCTGTGGAGCTCCGCGGCTGGCCACTACTAGTACCGCATCCCCGGCCATGCTGGCTGCTTTGACCTTTGTCGAAGAAAGTTGTTGCCACCATATCCGGAGTTTGCTGCTCTTCTGGCAGATTCTTCCTTTTGTTGTTGTTTCGCTTTCGAGTATTCTGGATGGCGGAAGCCTTTAATGACTCGCGGGCGTCGTCATCACCGGCCGCGTAGTTACTTGCGATGGTGATCATGGAGTTTAGGGTCAGTTTCTCTTCGTTCCTTTCTCGTAACAGGCGATGGCGGAGTATCTGGCCTCTCTCCAAACTGTCGATGAATGCAAGGATGGCAGATTCGTCGGTAAATCCTTCGCGGGAGTTCTTCATATCCAGCCACTGTGCAAGCAAAGTTTAGGAGGTCTCGTCTTCTGCCCGCCGGGACCGTTGGAGGTCACCAATGTTGTGAGGTCACTTGTAGGTACCCTCGAAGTTTTTTGGTGAACGCAATCTGCATATCAAAACAGGTTTGGATGGAATTTTCTGCCAAGTCATTTTTGCACTATCGCGCTGTGCCGGATAGCATCAAGGGAAGATAGCAGACAGCAACATTTGGTGATCCCCCCACGAACTGCACTGCATTGAGGTAGTCTTGTAGCCAAGTTAAGGGCCTGTCGACTCCATTGTACTAGCAGATGTTCTTCTCGATCTTGAACCCATGTTGGATGGGCTCATCACGGATCCGCTGTCCAAAGCACTTTGGGCCGAGGAAGAAGGCTGTTTGAGACTTGGCAATCCCGTTTAGGTGGGTACGCGCGTCGTAGGGCTTGTGATCCTGCGGATCTTTTCGGGAGCCGTGTGACCTGGTTGGGCCGCCACCGCCACCGCCGCTGCCATGGGGCTGCTTGGTGGGGATGGTGAAGGGTCGCGTCTCTTGCTCTCGACGTCCTGCGATGGGTCTCTGCAACTGTGACGGCTTCCATCTGCTCTACATGGAGCTGGATTATCGTCATGGCGGCGCGAGCCTTGCCCTTTGTCGTCGCGGCGGTGGTAAGAGCAATGCTTATCCTTGTCGCCATTGCGGTGAGTGCCGTTGTCATGTTGAGCTGGTTCCCTCTGCTTGGATCCGCCATCTTGGCTAGTCTCCCATCATGGCGGCTAGTCTCTACGGCCAGCGTCACGGCTTCGTCCCCGTTTGCCATCGTTATCAAGTATGACAATTTGCTAAGGATCACACCGGTGATTCTATGATTTTTGTCCCGATCTTTCACATCGAGTCTACCCATATAGAAATCTTCCAATAATGCAAAGAATGTCAGCTAAAGAAGAGGAACAAATCCAGCAAGCAACGTGATGAAGATCACCATGCCTCAAACCTAAACCTGATAATTCTTGATGAACACAAGAACCCTCGCAGCAATGTTTATTTGATAACACGGCAGCGCCGTTTCCCCGGAGGGATGATACATGGTGGAGCACACGATAGTTTTCGACTAAACAATTGAACTCTCCTAAACCCTAGACGGCTGGCCTCCTTATATAGATGGCCAAAAAACTGTTGGGCTTGGACAGGCCCAAACCCAAAACAAAAATAACCCTAAGTGGCCCACAACATGGCCTGACTACGGAATAACATAAACACATATATAAAGTGCTGACACAACCTTAGACTAAATTATCTCATATCGTAGGTCGTCCTGGCATGCCAATCTGCAACAAGCTACCCTCATCTTGGTGGCGTCCTAAAATTGGGCTTCACCTCTGATACGGGGTGGTTTCTGGACACCACCGCATCATGTGCGTCCACAATATCCACTCTCAAGTTCGACATCATCGAGGCGTGGAAGAGGAGGAAGAAGAAGAACCACCGGAAAGAAGCTTGGAAGCATCGCAAGAAGAAAGAGGCGGCGGCTGAAGCTGAACCGGCTAAAGCCGGTCTAGCCGGTCCCACATCGGCTAAAGCCAGCCCCACCGGCTAAAGCCGGACATGACATCGGCTAAAGCCGGTCTGCCCGAGTCAACTCCATTTTGGCCATGAAGCCACCTATGTCATCTATCTCCTTAGTGACCAAACTACCCCTAGCTTGTGGGCCTATATATATGGGTCACTCTCCCCCTCCCTAGGATAGATAAGAATTAAGATAAGACATGGCATTATGCCTCATCCCTTGAGGGAAACCTACTACTAGATTTCCATCTAGAGTGAACCATCATCCCTCTTTGTTTGGGATCTGTTCTATTTGGGGAATTATACCTTGAATTGGATCTCTTGCATACTTGTGTGTGTAATTCTATCCATTGGATTGGTCTCTTCCCCAAGTGGAATTCTATCCCAGGCATATCAATCTCTCACAAGGAATTCTACTCTTGGAGTCTCTTCCTTGTGATTCTATTGAGTTGGTGAATCGGGCCAACGAGGGCAACCGGTGTGTATCTTGTGTGTGTGTGTTTGCCTTCGATTTGTGTGTCGTGTTCTTTGTGTTCTTCGTGTTCATCCTCTTCCCCCACCACAAATCTCGCGAATCTATGAAGATCGGGCCACATCCTTGGGGTCAACCCCTATCATATGGTATCAGCAGCCTTTGGTTGCCATGGATTTACTCTTGTTTGTCATTTCCACCATAAATTTTGAAAATCCAAAAAAATAGCCCCAAAATTTCCTCGAAATTTGATCTTTGGATTTGTTGAGTTTTTTGTGGTTTTGATCCATAGATTTGATGTCTTGGGTGTTGATCTACATTGTCACAAATTTTCTAGCCCCAATTCCTTGTATTTCTCTCGAGATCATCGATTTTCTGTCCAAATTTCTGCCCAAATCGATGAACATCTCGACCAGGATTTCTCAAAAAAGTCTGAGCTGGAAAAAGCTAGCCTCAGACCGGCTTAAGCCGGCCTATCCGCAGGTCAACGCCACAGCCATCCACTCGATCCGCTCCCTCTTCTCGCATCGATCCCCGCCTCGCTCAGCCCCGCTTTGTAGCTCAGCACCAGCTGCCCACCTACCTCCACCTTGAGCTGTCCCGCGCTGGCACCACCACACGCCCGCTACACCAGCTTCCGCCCGCCCCACCTCGCCCCGGCCAACACGCTCGCCAGGCCACAGCTCTGCTAGCATGCCCCGCCCGCCCCGGTCCAAGGCCGCCTCCCAGCTTCTGCTTGCTCCGGCCCCAACACCGCCTCATGCAGCACTCTGCCCCAACCGCCGGCCCACTCCACCAACTCTGCCTAAGCGCAAGCCCACACCAGCAGGCCGCCTTGCCAACTTCACCACTGTGCTCCAGCACAACGCCTTCGCCTTGACATAGACCGGAAATAGCCGGTCGTGACACCGGCTAAAGCCAGTATACATTCGCCAACATCAATTTGACACCCGTTTTAACACCATATTACCCCTTTTGACATCCATTTGACCCATTCGAAACAAACTTCGGCTTTATCTTGACACAAATTTTGACAACTTTTGTGAGTCCTTTTTGCCCTAAAATTTCAGGCATTGACTTGTGTGCTCAGATTTCAGTTTTTGCGTGCCTTGTTCGTGCCAAATAATAACACGCCTACATCAACATCGCGACGATGACATCGGCACACTAGAACTCCTACTAGTCTTTTGACTCCACCTTCATCGACATCACCGCAAGTCATGTGTTTTGACACCGCCTAATCTTTGCATAGGTATAACTTGCTCCACCCTGGTAACCCCTTTCTTCCTTTGTGTACCTATCCCATTGAGAGTGGCTTTTCGAGTGTTGCGAAGCATTGCACAAGTGTCACGACCGTGAGAGGGTTTGTGTGTGTGCGTAAAGTTGAGCAAAGCTCCGAAGCAAGCTCGGTGAGAAAGATACACAAAAGAGGAAAAAGCCTTTGTGTGACATAAATAGATAGCAAATAAGCTTTTAAGCATTGAAACGCAAAAATACCAAAAAGAGTGTGTGTTCCACCGATACAAAGGAGTTCAAAGCTTGTAAGCAAAAAGAGAGAAAAGAGAACAGTGGCATCTTGTGTGAATCTTGTTGCTTCTTTCTTATGCAACCAAGCTACGGTCTCTCTTACGTTGGCGTGACACCAAGCTAATAGTCTTCGTTAGGACCATTTTGTTTCTTGCTCACTTCCTTGGTCACGCTAACCCCATTATATCTTTTTGTGTGTGTTTCCATGTTTCCTTGACGTAGATCATCGTTCTTGACATTTGCCTTTGGATTTTACCCACATTTGACAGTAGACTTTTCTTTTGATCTTTTCGTTTGGCATTTCGACATTTCTTACCCATCCACCATATAGCCATTTTGCGTGTGTTCTAACTTGTGCACCACGGTTGTCCTTGTGTGTTTCATCCATTCAATAGTTTCTACAGGAAGTGTTTCAATTGTAGTTTTCTAACCCCCACCACTTCTACATAAATATATCTTGCCTTGTGTGAGCAATGTCTAGGGGCAACGGAAGCTATGATGTAGACTTCACGGAGGACTACATTGACTACGACATCGCATGCCATAATGGTGACTCCATGATAAGCGACATCGACTACTACTCAAGCATGGAGGGCATGGGTGACAACTTCGACTACATGAGCAAGGTGGACAAGGAACACTACATCGACAACTCCTTCGACTACGACATGGTGGCGCACAACATCGACTACGCCCAAGCAAGCATGGATGACTTCACCGCCCATGCATGATGAGGTGGACAACCTCTACACCATGCCCCACAAGACCACCTTCTCCAAAGTGGAATGGCCAAGATTTGAGCAAGGCGCAACATACTTCGACTCAATTTCTTCTTCACATCCAAGACGGTGCCACCACGACAAGCGTGCATTGGCACATCAAGATACTCGAGACCATCAAATAGTTCACCAAGCACAATGCCAACATGATCTTCCTCGACAACCTTCACGACGGCCTTCGCAATATACATCTAGCTTCACTGCATTACGACTCACCGACACGTTCACCGACACCACCATCCAACAAGCTTTAAGACAACGTGAGCACCAAGAACAACTCCGTCGCCAACACATACGCGAAAGGAAGCATGCCGAGGCTCTTGAATGTCTCCAACATCCATCTAGCTACTGCTATGGACCCACAGTCCAAGGTAAACTACTCACGCATCACTCCGGAGGCAGGCATGGTGATGAAGAAGGCCTCCGGTGGCGATTCCCCTCTCTGGCAGGGTGTCAAGAAGAGCTTCCAGACCCTCCCGAACTCGCGTCGACGACGGCAGCGGCTTGCAGTATGTTTTCTGGAAAATTGGTTGGGCCCTTAGGGTTTTCGCGACGAAGGGAATAAATAGGCGGAAGGGAAATGTCAGGAGGTGGACCAGGTGGTCACACCACCTGGTGGCGCGGCCTAGGGGTGGCCCGCGCCACCACCTAGTGTGGCTTCCCCTTGGTCCGCCTCCAGCTCTCCTTTGGACTCCATCTTCGTGTCAGGTAATTAGGAACTTTAGCTTTTGTTTCGTCGAATTCTAAGAATATTTCCTGTGTAACTTTTCTGAAACACAAAAACAGCAGAAAACTGGAACTGGCACTATGGCATCTTGTTAATAGGTTAGTTCCGGAAAATGCATAAAAATGCCATGAAGTGTAAACAAAACACAAAGCAAATGGTGTATAAACAAGCATGGAGCATCAGAAATTATAGATATGTTTGAAACGTATCACTGTCCTAGTCATTTGGTTCACCACATTCGTTAAGTGCCTCTAGGATGGACTCACTTGGGCTGCCATCTCCTTTGGAGGCAGATCCCGAAGTGGTTCCTGCAAAAGCAACAAGGCAGTACCGCGGTGTCTCTAATGCCAGGTTTCCCATGGCGGATCCACAGCGATCATCCACCACTTCCTCCACCTCTAGGGTGGGTTGGGTGGGATTTGCTTCTAGATCTGATCTGGATGACTTGGAAAGTTCCAGATCAGATGATTCCTCCTCCGTATCCAGCTCAAAAGTGGTCCTTTTGGGGGTTTCAGCCATACCAATCTGCCAAAAGTTAGTTTTTGTGGCGGGGGTAGGGTTTGTCTCTCTGATGAAGATATGGATGTCTCCGATCAGAACGACGGTGAATCGAGCAGGGTTTTCTCTAGCCGGCACCCAGAGGTTATCCGCTGGCATGATGGGGAAGCCGGAATCAGAGAGGACACGCCCGATGGCAATGGTGTCGCCGATGCCCCATAGTGGGCGCCAACTGTCGTGGTTTCGTCAACAGATCTGGCATAGGGGTAGGTGTATGGTAGTTTGTGGAAGGGGGTGAACACGGCGGAGCGATCTGGGATGGTGGTAGCACGAGTTTACCCAACTTCAGATCACGCAACGGTGGCGAGACCCTACGTGCTGCTATAATTCACTATATGGCAACAAGTGCTCAGTTACAATGATGAGGTTGGCTATTTTGCTATGCGATTGGCCATATGTCTAAGTCGTGCCTCGAGGGCTCCTCAACGCCGGCTTATAAAGGCGCTTGGCGTGGGCATCACGGTGGTTCTGGGGCAGATACAATATGGAGTCCTAGACTAGGTCCTATACATTGATGTGTACTACAAGGCAACCCGCCATGGGCCTGTCTACAGATCCGCCATAAGCTCCTCTGTCCTGTATCGCCATGGGCTTCCATCAAATGGGCCGCCTGGTAGGCTATCCACCATACCACCTTCATGGGCCACCCTGGCTTGCTGGTTTAGGACTACGTCGCTGGTATACCTATTTGGTATATCCCCAACAACTAGAAGAAATTCATTGGAGTTAAAAGAATAGGAAAAGATCAAATAAAGAAACAGTTGGAAACAAAAGTCAAATCATTTACGAGTCAAGTAATTCAAACATGCCAAGGACGGAATCCCTAGAAGTTGTCTGTTCCTGTGGTACATCTTTTGGATTAGACGTACCCGAGGAAGTCAAGTCCTCCATGTGTTTCTGCTTCTTCTCTACACCTTGAGCCTCAGACTTAGCGAGGGGAGGCAACAAAGTGGAATCGTTTCCCTCCAAAGAACCCTCGGCTTCATCCCCGTCCTGGTTCTCACAAGCCTCGTGGGCTCTGGAGTTAGCAAGGGCGGGTTCAACATCGATGGGTCCTTCCTCGGGAAGAGGAGGGCGTGAAGCCAAAAATTGGTGGTCCTACAAAAAATTCAAAGTACAAAGCGTCAACAACACATAGTTAAAGGAGAAACAAGAAAGTGAAATATTTCTTCGGATTGCAAGTCGCGTACTTGTGGCAAGGGGTGCGTGGAGTCAAAGAAAGCGGCCAGACAAACAGGAATTTCTATTTTTGCAGTGAGAGTAGTCAATGATCTAACCCTCTTATCGAGATCATTTTTCTTTAGATCCTGAGACGACACTCGAGAAGGATCGGTTGAGCCAGCAAGATTCCATAACTTAGAAACTCGAGCTTGTAGCGGTTGAATGCGTCTTTGAAGGAAGAACGCCATAAGTTGTGTTCTCGTCAGTCCGCTCCGCTCTGCATTCTTGAGCTCTTGAATATGAGCTAACAATGTCTTGCTGTTTTCGACTTCAGCTTCAGAAGGCAAAGCATTCTGTGTAGTCATCTTTGTCCGGCCCTTGCTGGCATCAAAGGGAGTAAGTCCGTATTGATCAGAGTCAGAAAATTGTTGGTCCTTGATGTAGAACCATTTCTGTCTCCAACCTTGAACTCACTGGGCCATCTTAAACTCAAGATATTGTGACTCTGATTGCACAGAGACAATGGCACCACCAAGCTCAGGAATTTCGGCTAAGGAACCACTAGGACGAAGGCGAAAAAAATACTTCCAAACAATCCAATGGGGGTCAATGCCCAAGAATGCTTCATAGAGAGTGAAGAAGCAAGCAATGTGCAGTAGAGAATTTGGCGTGAGCTGATGCAGCTGCACGCCATACACAAAGAGAAGCCCATGAAGGAATTCGTGGGCAGGAAGGGATAAACCGTGAAGGAGGAAAGCAAGGAACATCACCCGGTATCCCACCGGCGGTGCAGGAACAGCCTCATCCCTGGGGAAGATGATCTCCCCCGATTCTGGCAGAAATCCTTCCTTCTTTGTTTTCTTCAGATCTGTCTCATCAAAGGACGAGGGAATCCAACCTAGAGTCTGCTTCTTCGTCCCATTCTTGGCCATTTTCGATCGATGAGCAACTCTCTTGATGGACATACAATGGCAAGGCACTCGGGGGCTGCGAGAAAAGGGCGAGCGCAAGGAAGAAGAAGCAGTGGCGGTGGAGGAGAAGCAATGAACTGGTAAGCAGTAAAAGTAAAAGGCTTCTCCTTAAATAAAACTTCCACAGGAAGGAACATGGGCTGAGACGTGGCATGCGAAGCGGAAGCGGCAAGCCCACTAACGGGCGGAAAATTCAGAAATTACCACGTTGCCCATGTGCAACGATCAGCGTCCGGTCAAATCATTGCAGACAGTAATCATATCAATGACATCATGCATACTGGATGAGTCGAAGGAATACAAGTCAAAGAAGATTTTTGAGCCTATGATCGCCTCCAAGGAACCCGACCATAGCCTCGGGGGCTACTCCCATCGGGAGCGCTGGTCGCGCACCGATGAAAGGAAATGAAAAGGGAAATTATTTTAAAAATTTGTGTGTGTAGGTCATGACGAAGAAAGACAAGTTAACAAGTACTTTTTGAGCCTATACCCGAAAAAATTTGACTATAGCCTCGGGGACTACTCCCATCAGGAGCGCTAGTCGCGCACCCGATGAAGATGAAATTATCAGCTTTGCAATCATGAAGGGAAATTGTGGAGTACACATTGGAGCAAAGTATCGACTTCATTGTCTATGAATTAACATTAGACATTGATATTCGCTAATTTACTCCCATCGGGAGGGATTTACGACTAGTCAAAGGAAACAACCCGAAAATTTTGGGTATTAAAACAGCCAAACAAGGCTCACAACAAAATTATGATTCTCAAGCCGCGTCATCACGATAAAAAAGCTTGAATGCCATGATTGTAAAAGATCATGAAGGTAAGACCTCAGGATCCATCCTGCATGGCTTAGTATACGCACATGAATGCGCTCTGCTAGTAAATTTTCGTATCCATGATGCAAAGAAAAATCCCGGTGGACGCACTGGGTACCCTAAGAAATACTGGAATCCTATCTTTGTAAGTCCTAAATGCGGCAAAAGATTGGGTTACGCCAGGTACCGGAGTCAGGCCCGGGGGCTTGAGTTCGAAGTAGGTGGCAAGTTTCTGCTCAGGCTGTTAACTAGTCTCCTGATCCGTCAGAAATGCCAGACTTGTTAACCAAAATCCCCCTAAGAAATAAATAATATGAATTGTTTGATGAAACAAGGAAAAAGAAGAACTCGAAGATTGATCAAGTCGAAGATATAAAGATTTGAGATTCAACCCGAATTTACAATTCTGGTAGAATCTCGGGGGCTACTAACAAGGGTATAGCTAATAAGGCCCATTATCTTAGTACCTGTGGGGACCCCGGGTTAGCTATCCGGAATACCCGTTATGCATACAATTCACGATCCCATGATCAGTGTGTCGTGAATCTACATAACCGAGTTGATAACAGAATTACATCACCCATTACAGTACCAAATAATATACATACAATTGGTCACATGACCAAGTCTGATATTGCCACACAGGGAAAGTGTACGGCAGCGGATACCAAGCAGCGTTGATGACCCAAGTCCTGCCTACTACCCTACAGGCAACTGACTGGGAGACGTTCCTAGTTCGCACCGGCGTCATCATATCCATCATCACCTTCCTCATAGTCCTCTTCATAGTCTGACCAAGTTAATAGCCAGGGACAAAGCCATGAGTACATTTTGAATTGTACTCGCAAACCATCTAAAGGGGAGAGAACAATATGCAGTTTGGCTGTAGCAAGGAAAGGCTCTAATCTAGTTTATTTTCTTTGAAAACCTTCTTCTCGTGCTGATATAGCATGTCCAGAAACATGTTCTATGACATCTCTATATCCTTACTAAAATATTTTATAAAACAGTTTTAGTAAAAATCTCTAGGAAGGGGGAAACCCTTTTCATTTCATAAACAAGGTCAATCAAACATGACCATCTTCATTCATAAGATCAGGTCAATCACACATGACCATCTCCAATTCCTCGGCAGTACCCTACAAGTACTCCGGACCATACCCGTGCCACGGCAGTACCCTCCAAGTACTCTGTCCGGCACCCTTCTCCATTTTTCGAAAAACACTTTATAAAACCAAAACTGACATTGGGCAATGCAGTGATCTTTCCAACCGTCCATGACCGAGGACTCGGCTATTCGAATAGGTTTACACTCTGCAGAGGTTGTACACTTTACCCACACCATCCGGATACCTATCGTGTGGGCATCATCCCCGCATAGCAACCTATGCCACAACAAGCACCCGATCAGAGCCTTTCGCTTATCTACCTTAGTACGGGGACCTACCCTATGGAGTATGTACCTCCCCGGCACACCCTAGCAGTTTGCCGCCACGTTCGAGCGTAACTCCAGTGCCACGGCGGGAGACCCATAGTATCTTTCGGCGGCTCGGGATATGCCGTGATATGTGTTTCCTCCTTCCCGAGGACAACCCAGATTCCGGGGTACCACATACCCTTATATAGTTGTGAGGTGCCCCATACCAAAGCAAATAAACTACGAGCTAAGCCCCGTCCCATACCAGGGTAATGTGGTTGCACGGGTTAATTGTTCCAAACACTACAAAGAAACACCAATGTTTTTCTTATGAAACCAAACTTGCCTCCAACTCCGGGATGTTCATCCCCACCTTATTTTCAAAATCTCATTTTGGAATCCATCAATGGAATAGCTTCCTATTCCAAGGTTTTTGAAGTCATTTTCAAACATCCCAATTGAGTGTTCCCAACCTAGAGTTTTGCTCCACTACAAGGTTTTTCAAAGGCCATGATGTTATCCATCAAGCCACTAACCCAAGGGATAAGTAGGTGTCGAGAGGGTGTCATCCATGAGGATGATAACAATGACTTGTGGAGCCAAGTCGCCAATAATTGCTATCTAGAAGTAATAGCAATATAAAATCATGCAATTTCATAAACATTTATAAAGCATGCAATAAGTAAAACTAGGATCAGATATGAATCAAGTTTAGATGGCTTGCCTTGAATAGCTATGTCCCTGGGCTCCTTCCTTAAAAGAAGTACTCAATGTGTTCCACTTCCTTCTTATGCATTTTTGAGGTAGTCCTCTTCCTCTCCGATGGCGTTCGAATCTAGCGTTGCAAAATGAAAGAAAAGCATTCAATCACCACACAAGCATGGAAAGGAGCAAAAATTTAACAAGCCATCTCAAACACACACCCAGAGAGGGAGGGTGAAAACATTCTCTCCTATAGGGGTGCAATACAACAATATCAAGTTTCCGATTATTCTCCCTACTTAAAAATATGGTTTTCACACTAGGACTCAACACTAATAGATTATCACTAAATATAATCAAACAAGGGGTACACTCCTCAACTACAGGTACTAGTGACCTGCAAGACACTAAAACAAGTGACTCTTGGTTCAGAAAATGTTATTCCTATTAACAAGCAATTTCTGAAATCCATAAAGCCATTTAAGCACTTTGATTAACTATCATGGATGCAAGAACATATAGTAGGCAAACAAGGTACCTACAGATAGCTAACAACAATACAAACACAACAAAATTAGATTTGAATTTTTTTGAATAACTGAGAATATACTTAGCATTTTATAGTAAAAATAACTACTGATCCAGAGATAAATCTACCAGAAAATCATACAAGCTCAGAAAAATCTATCCTCTGGTCAGTAGAAAGCCTTTACAGTGCAGGATCACCCAAAATTGGTTTCACTCAAAAATACTGCACAGATTAGGTTTTAAAAATCCGTAAAGTCAGATCTGGTAGTAATTTGCAAAAATAAGCATGCCAAAAATAAATGCCTAATTGCATGCAGGACAGTCGCCTATGAGAGTAATCGCATAAAGCTACCCTACAAAATTGGACCCAACCCATTTGAGGTCCTAAATCTCTAGATAAAGACTTATTGGTGAAAAAGACACACTAAGCAAAATTAAATGCCACAAATAATCTAGATAACATTTTGGCAAACCACCTGTTGGGAATGTTGGGTAAGTTGTTCTAGGACAAGCATAAAATTAGATCCATAAATTTTTACGCATTTTACAATTTATTTGGGATTTAAAACAAATAGCAATTTAACAGAGCTATAAACAAAAGATACAGAATAACAGAAAAAAAAGTGGCGGACCAGATCTGGATGGACCCGGGCAACACAGCGTCGGGCCGGCCCATTTCTAGCACCACGGCGCGCGCGGGAGATCCCTCAGTGCACTGACAGGCCAGGCCCGCTGTCAGCGGATGCGGCAGACCAAAGCGGTAAGGCGCAGCCCTGACCGCCCGATTAAATGGAGATCAACGGCGGGGGCGCGTTGTCTCCACGCGACGAGCGCGTCCTCGAGGAAACCCTAGCCGCTCAGAGAAAATGGTGGGGCTCACCGAGAGAGTGGTGGGGGAAGGCGAGGTCGAGGCCAGGCGGCGGCGGGGTCTTTGGCTGCTAGGCCGTGTCCGGAGCTTTCCTATAGGGGCTTAGCGCATGGTCGCCGGCGTGCTTGTCCCGAACGGCCTTCCGGAGGCATTGATGATGGCGACTGATGCAAGCGGCTATAGGGCAAATGGATGGTACGGTGAGTTAGGCCTCGAATAGAGGAAGAAGATTATGTAGAGAGGGAGAGGAATGAGGAGCAGCAGCGACAATAGTCTCCACCATGGCTGCTCGGAGCCGAAGGAAATGGCGAGCTCGCCACAATAGGGGAAGGATGGGGTGGTCTTTTCCTTCACCAGGTGAGTGAGTGGAGTGGAGTGAGGGCATAATGGCTTGCAAACGAAGGCTTGAGCCCGGTTTCTGAATATTTATACCGGGCAGTGGGCTCGGAGCATGGTGGGTTTCGTCGGATACGATTGGTCAGGGAGGCGGTGCATCGTGGATGGCGTTGTGAACTGAGTCCATTGGCATGGTCATCGGTGTCGGTGGCTTACTGTCTCCGTCGGAATCCTGCAAGGTTCAGTTGGTGCATACGCACGGTCGGGTTCGTTCTCATCGTGCCGGTTGGCTACGGTGCGTAGCGAGTGTGGCAGGGTAGAGGGGCTACGGTGCCGTGCTTAGACATGCATGATACGACTTCGTTGCGGGCACACACAATCGGGAACATGAGGCCCGCTCTAGGGTGCTCTCGGCCTCCTGGGCGTGGTCCGGCTTGATGTGACAAGACGGTGGGGAGACAAGCTAAGGCTAGGTCATGGCGTGGGTGCAGAATAGAGGTTCATGCACACGTGATGGCGAGGTGACGGGTCCTAGCATGGTCTCCTTATAGTAGTGCGACTTGGGGTGGCCGTCGGGTGGCATGGGAGAAAGAGAGAGGGAAGGAAGTGATGAGGATATTGGCACGCCAGGATGACCTACGATATGTGATAATTAAGTCTAAGGCTGTGCCATTAATTTGTATCTATTCATGTTATTTCTTAGGCTGGTCATGTTGTGGGCCAATTAGGGTTTTATTTTATGTTTTGGGTTTGGGCCTATCCAAGCCCAATAGTTTTCTGACCGTCTATATAAGGAGGCTGGGCGGCTAGGGTTTAGGGAGGCTGAAAATTATGTAGAACTTTTAGTTCAAGTTATCACCATCCCTCTGGGATCGGCGTGTGTGACGGCATCTCGGACGTTCGTCTAGTTATCTATCAATAAAGACAAGAGAGTTCTTGAATTGTCAAGAGTAATCCTGTGTGCACGAAGGTCCTTGAATCTGTCAAGGGTTGTCGAGCTGTTGGCGTGTTGATTCAGCGTGAGGTTCGTCGTTAATCGTCGAGTTGCTCGCAGGATTAGCGTTTCCCAATCTTCAGGTCGCGTGTTCCGCTCACGTGATTGGGAGATCTATCAGATCAGGTGGTGCATCGTGAAAGATCGGGCCAAACAATCCACATCATCTTGGTATCAGAGCATCAGGTTGATCACGATGCAATTGGAGTTTCTGTCGTCAAGCAAATTATTGATTGTTGGGCGACGAGTTTGTGCTAATGATTGAATTGTTAGTAGCGAGTAGAGCTGCTGCGAATCGCCATCTGGTTTTATCTACAAAGATGGCGTGTTGGTTTGCAGATCGACTGATACCGTCCAGATCCGATCGTTTCGATCGAGACAGAAACAAAACCGGGATCGGCGGCCTCGCTGCACCACGGAGGACGTCTGTCCCTGGCTCGCGCCATGCGTGATCGGGAAATCGCTGCATGCATTGTTTTGTCTCAGAGCCTGACTATTCTCAGGAACCGATCGCTACAAGTAGGAAATTTTTTTGAGTCGCATGTGCAGTACAGGCCAGCAAAGGAAGGCTACCTTGTGGTGTACCATGGACCGTGTACAGTGTACAGTATACGGGCCAACAAATGAATGGAAAGGAGAGATTGGTATTGATTTTGTACATGCAAAATAGATTGGAGTCCGTTTCTGCAATAAAAAATAAGAGGCATCATGTGGGATGTGTGTTCAGGAGGTTCAGATTGCAACGAGAAATCAAGGAAGAAAAAAAAAGGATTGACCATATTTAGATTGCTTCGGTCATGCTCGTGCTAGTACTAGTCGGCCCTTTAAAAAAGTGGTCGGTTTGGCAATCACGTATGCTTAATGACATTGGACTGGTGCTGTTTCTAGTGTGACATGTTAGTTCAGTTTCGGTACAACTTCTACGTGTGGATAAAAAAAGAAAGAGACACTGTTAGCAGTTTTAAAGAGGTGGTAGATTCAGTACGTTTGGATCCTTGGCGTGCAGGAAATTTTCCTATTTATTTTGAATGATGTGCTTTGTTTGCTACCAAAATTTAGTTTGCGTCTGCGAGTATATTCAGCTCATTTGGACCCTCAGTGTGCAGGAGTATGTCCTGTCCATTTTGGGTGATCTGCTCATGTGCTTCGAGACTGCATTCCGATGATCATTTGTGTCTCAATAAGGTTTGTTGGTGGGTGGCACCGAAGTCTAAAAGGTGCCAAGAGCAAGTCAAGCTAGCCGAGAGGGAGGATGTGGTGTGGCAGGCTGGTAAGACTTGAAGATGGAGAGTGGTAAAATTGCAGATTTGACGCCACGTGCTAGAGAAGACCCTCCGGCGTTGAGGACAACGCCTTTCCAAGAAGGGGAGGATGATGAGGATATTGGCACGCCAGGATGACCTACGATATGTGATAATTAAGTCTAAGGTTGTGCCATTAATTTGTATCTGTTCATGTTATTTCTTAGGCTGGTCATGTTGTGGGCCAATTAGGGTTTTATTTTATGTTTTGGGTTTGGGCCTATCCAAGCCCAATTGTTTTCTGACCGTCTATATAAGGAGGCTGGGCGGCTAGGGTTTAGGGAGGCTAAAAATTATGTAGAACTTTTAGTTCCAGTTATCACCATCCCTCTGGGATCGGCGTGTGTGACGGCATCTCGGACGTTCGTCTAGTTATCTATCAATAAAGACAAGAGAGTTCTTGAATTGTCAAGAGTAATCCTGTGTGCACGAAGGTCCTTGAATCTGTCAAGGGTTGTCGAGCTGTGGGCGTGTTGATTCAGCGTGAGGTTCATCATTCATCGTCGAGTTGCTCGCAGGATTAGCGTTTCCCAATCTTCAAGTCGCGTGTTCCGCTCACGTGATTGGGAGATCTATCAGATCAGGTGGTGCATCGTGAAAGATCGGGCCAAACAATCCACATCAGGAAGGGTGTGCGGGTTGGGCCTCTGCTCGGTGGGGGTCGTGGTGCCTAGCTGGAGGTGTTCTGGTCTCTAGTTGGGGGTCGGAGTGAGGAGAGAGGGAGAGAGAAGGGTGGAGTGCAAATCTAGCATAAAATATGCCTCAGCCTCCACCGCAAGCTCCAAACAAAAAAGGACAGGGGTGCATGGCTGCAGATGCTACAGTATTCAAGGTGAGGGGGTGGATGCTGGTCACCAAGCCTCTCTCCTTGGTCAAGAATTTAGAGAGAGAAAAGAAGAGGAAGGCACCAGGGCTTGGTTTCGGTTTAAAATCAATTTCAAACTAAAATTTGAAAGTTTCCTGGATGGGTGTAGATGGTGTTGGCAAGCTTCCTTGGTTGAAGGTAAAGTATAAATAAGAACAAAATGATATGCCAACCGGCATGGGTTTTGATCACCAGAAATTTGGGTTTTTGGAGGTTTGCCCTAGATATTTATTTGATCAAGATTTTCGAAATTTTTGAAGATGACCAACCAGGGTTTTTGGGTTCATAGGATTCTACCTGCATAAGATAGAATGGGGGGGGACTTTCTCAAATTTATGTTGACGAGAAAAAGATGCAAGAATGGCATAGTTGACATTCCCATTCATTTTGGATAGTAAGAAAGTAGAATAAGAAGATGGTTTTTAAAAAAAAAATTGATGGGAAGGAGATCATAGAAAGCACGAATAACATTTACCAAGGTTGTTTGGGAAAATTTGCATTGTGGGGAGAATTAATGGAGAGGGTTAATAGGTGTCTTCAGAAATTGAGGAAGAATACTAAGGATAGAAATAGATTTGACTAGGGTTCAAGGCATGGTCACATAAATGGGTGGAAGGCTTCAAATTGCACCAACAAGTGCATGGATAGTCAGAGTAGATCAAAAGGATGAGGAATAGGGCATAGGATGGTCTCTAAACAATTTATTTTTGAAATTTAAAAGTATGAGCAAAACTGCATGTGATAATAGTCTAATCGTGAGTGATTTGATTAGTCTCAGAAACAGGACTGAAACAATTAGAAGATGGCCTCAACTGACCAAGTAATAATGGAAGGGATGAAAGAATACATGCCAAAGATGAGTTCTAGGAAGGTACATTGCCATGGACAAAATAGATGAGCTTAATATAAGTGTTGGAAAACTGAATCTGTTAACAGACACTAAGATAGTCTGCACACTAGGTGTTTGATGAAATGTCTACAAGAAAATAGTTTCCGAAAATGGAGAGGAACCCCTTAGGGCTGGATAGGGATGGTTCCTATAACATCAGGGGTGTTCTATTGGGCTAATTTGGTTAGTGCCAAAGTCCTCAAGAAGGGTTCCTAATGTCTTAGGGTAAGACATTGGAGTTAGGGTTTTAGGATTGAGATAGGAACAGCAAAATAGGTTTTATTTGCAAGATAGAGTGGTAATAAATTATAAGGATATCCCCATCGGACAATATAGTACTTGATGGGTTTTGGATAGGTTAGGCCACATGCCTACCTGAAGCTCATAACTACACACAAACAGCTCAGTTAAAGTCAAACAGGATCACACAAGGTCAACCCATCACTCAAGGCCAATCATTAGCAACCATTCTAGCATCACTAGATCAAGGACAAAACAAGTACTCAACACTGATCATGCCAAGGTGAAGTTGGAAAGAGTTTCAATAAAGGAAGAAAGATTTTGTAAATACTTTCAAAAAATGTTGGAGACATAAACATCTCCTTTACCAAGTTTTCTCATAGGTGTTTTGAAAACCACTCATCAAAGGTTTATCAAATAGTAGTTTTATAAAATAGTGGGACTAAAACACTATGTCCCTATAGTTTTATAAATACTCATGTTTGGGTAAAGCTTTTGTTTTAAAAAAAGGATCTTGGCTCCTGTTTTGGAAAATTAAAATATTTCGAAATAAAGGAGGGGCCAAGATATTTTATTTTTGAGGAAAAGCAAGTAACCCAAAGGATGGAATGATCACTAAATCACAAAAATTGAGTTGCTCTATAAACTCACCCATCAAACAACACTCTTGCAAACAAGATTTTCACAACAATCCAGGCAAACACACAGGAAACTCTATTTTATATATCTAGTTGCAAAAAGTTTTTGTTGGCCCTCATTTTTGCATTACCAAACTTAGCTTAAACAAGGTTACAAAAAGTGGGGTGTTACAGCTCTTCCCCCCTTAAATAGAATCTCGTCCCGAGATTCCTAAGCGTAGTAGTAAAAGGTGCAGAGACTAAGTTCGAGTTAGGCCTTAACAGTTGCTCTTCCAACTCACCGGTGATACCTTGAGTTGCATCCAATACTTGCTTTTGCTGAAGGTGTAGATCGTCTTCATTTGCTGAAGTTGATGGCCGAATAGTTGATGTTGCCGAAGTATCTTGCCGAAACCTCATCGGGACACTTTTAAGGTTAGCGGGGTCGACTACCTAGTATGTACGAAAGAAAAAGATCCTACAAGAGTTAGAAGGTTTTTAGCTCGCAATTGAGGTCTTGAAGAGTCGAGGCTTCTCTGGTAGCTTTTGTTGGCTTGGGGTCATAGCTTCCTTCCTATAGCTTGATGGAGTCTTCAATTCTCGGTGTTGCGCCTTGAAGCTTGATGTTGGCGTAGACCTTAATCTCGAGCTTGCAGTCCTCTGAGGATGGTAGACGAGAGCATTTATGCTCCCGTCTTGATAGGCGTGTCAAATCTGTCGACTTAGTCCTCTATGCTTCCTAACTACCAAGGCGCAGGTTAGTCCTAATAGAAACCATTCTTTCGAGTCGTCTTGTGCTGGATCTGAAAATGCTTCAGGTGGCGGCGCACCACCAATGGTGTGTCTTCTAGTAGTCAACGATCCATTCCTACTTGTCTTCGGGTGAGTTGAGTCCATTGAAGACCTTCTTGCTTCTCCATCTTCTTGTAGCCTTGAGGATCTTGAGGTACATTGGGATACCTTGAGTCAGCTCCATCTTCTGAGAAATCTCCATGTGGATTTCTACCCGTGGCACAAATCAGTTTTGGTTTCAAACCCATCAAGATTTGAACGAGCGAGTGAGTTAGTTAGTAAAGTCTTCACTTCTTCTTGTTGCTACCTCCTTTGGGATCTCCTAAATGTCTTCTTGTGCACAGAACTTGTTGAACTTCGCAGGTTTGACTTGGCTTTAATACAACTAAGATCCATGTTAGTTGGCTTGTTAGAAGATTAGCCGGTGCTGGAGAGGTTAAGAGAGTATCATCAATGTTAGCAAAACTCTAGATTTAAGGTTAGGCGATCCAGGTTAGTGAAGTCTTTGTCTTCTAGAAGTCTTTTGTAGTCCAGGCGGGTCTATCTTCTACTTCCTTGATGTTGTAGAGAGGTCTTGACAAAGCTTGAAGCACGTAGCAAATTTTGTCGCGTCGGATCTTAGGGAGGTGTTGCGAGGAGAGTTATAATTCACTCAAGGTTAGAGTTAGCGTTTTATTTAGCTTATCTATGCTACTCGAGTTGACATAAATAGAGGGAATGAAAAACATATTTTAGGGATGTTTGGCCGAAAGGCCAAAAACAAGCACATGCACATGGTAGCAATACACCCTCAAGAAACACACAAAGCAACTGCAAACAATACCCAGAACACACAAGGCAATCAACAGACATTTGCAAGAATCACACGTGGTACTTCAAGTACCAACGACGCCTAATACTCACGGTAGTTGGGAGGGTAGCTCATATGAGACAATCAAGATTATCCTATTCATCCTAGGGTCATGGTTGGTCATAATTGTTGACTCCTTCATTTACTTGCTTCTAGCTTCAGTCGAAACTTGATGGCAGTCGTCGAGCCGTTGATGTTGATTTGGGAAGTGCGGGTTTGTAGTTCTCCTTGAATATCCTCACATGGTTGTGAGGTCTTCAGAGGGATTGTTGAAGTTCTTCATATGCGACAATGTCTCGTGTCAGGCCTAAAAATTTCTAGTCAAGCAACTGAGGACTTGGTCCTTGACGACTACAAAGGCGCGAGTCCATGGAGGAACAAGGTCAATTCCTTGATAGAGCCGTTGGTGTCAACCAAAGGCAAAATACTTGTCGACACTCTTCTTTCTTTGCAGTTGGCAAGGTTTGGAGACGTCCTTCTGAATATCTACTCCATCTTGTGCTGCTAAGCTTCAGGTCTATTTGGGGTACAACGTCCAGTAATTTAATTTGAAGTGGAGGAGTCAAAATAGTAAAATCTTCAAAAATCATTTAGAAAATTAGAGAGGTAATATTAGAAATTTTGAAAGGTTAAGTAAGGTATAAGCCATACTATTGGCTACTTAGGAGAATAAGCTTTGCAATTTGTCATAGCAAAATACTACTTTTCCTATCTAACGCCCATGCTAACTAAGGTCTCCTATAGTCAGGATGGCTCTGATACCAACTCTGTGGGGACCCCGGGTTAGCTATCCAGAATACCCGTTATGCATACAATTCACGATCCCATGATCAGTGTGTCGTGAATCCACATAACCGAGTTGATAACAGAATTACATCACCCATTACAGTACCGAATAATATACTTACAATTGGTCACATGACCAAGTCTGATATTGCCACGCAGGGCAAGTGTACGGCAGCGGATACCAAGCAGCGTTGATGACCCAAGTCCTGCCTACTACCCTACAGGCAACTGACTGGGAGACGTTCCTAGTTCGCACTGGCGTCATCATATCCATCGTCACCTTCCTCATAGTCCTCTTCATAGTCTGACCAAGTTAATAGCCAGGGACAAAGCCATGAGTACATTTTGAATTGTACTCGCAAACCATCTAAAGGGGAGAGAACAATATGTAGTTTGGCTGTAGCAAGGAAAGGCTCTAATCTAGTTTATTTTCTTTGAAAACCTTCTTCTCGTGCTGATATAGCATGTCCAGAAACATGTTCTACGACATCTCTATATCCTTACTAAAATATTTTATAAAATAGTTTTAGTAAAAATCTCTAGGAAGGGGGAAACCCTTTTCTTTTCATAAACAAGGTCAATCAAACATGACCATCTTCATTCATAAGATCAGGTCAATCACACATGACCATCTCCAATTCCTCGACAGTACCCTACAAGTACTCCGAACCATACCCATGCCACGGTAGTACCCTCCAAGTACTCCGTCCGGCACCCTTCTCCATTTTTCCAAAAACACTTTATAAAACCAAAACTGACATTGGGCAATGTAGTGATCTTTCCAACCGTCCATGACCGAGGACTCGGCTATTCGAATAGGTTTACACTCTGCAGAGGTTGTACACTTTACCCACACCATCCGGATACCTATCGTGTGGGCATCATCCCCGCATAGCAACCTATGCCACCACAAGCACCCAATCAGAGCCTTTCGCTTATCTACCTTAGTACGGGGACCTACCCTATGGAGTATGTACCTCCCCGGCACACCCTGACAGTCTACCTCCACGTTCGAGCGTAACTCCAGTGCCACGGTGGGAGACCCATAGTATCTTCCGGCGGCTCGGGATATGCCGTGATATGTGTTTCCTCCTTCCTGAGGACAACCCGGATTCCGGGGTATCGCATACCCTTATATAGTTGTGAGGTGCCCCATACCAAAGCAAATAAACTACGAGCTAAGCCCCGTCCCATACCAGGGTAATGTGGTTGCACGGGTTAATTGTTCCGAACACTACAAAGAAACATCAATGTTTTTCTTATGAGACCAAACTTGCCTCCAACTCCGGGATGTTCATCCCCACCTTATTTTCAAAATCTCATTTTGGAATCCATCAATGGAATAGCTTCCTATTCCAAGGTTTTTGAAGTCATTTTCAAACATCCCAATTGAGTGTTCCCAACCTAGAGGTTTGCTCCATTACAAGGTTTTCCAAAGGCCATGATGTTATCCATCAAGCCACTAACCCAGGGGATAAGTAGGTGTCGAGAGGGTGTCATCCATGAGGATGATAACAATGACTTGTGGAGCCAAGTCGCCAATAATTGCTATCTAGAAGTAATAGCAATATAAAATCATGCAATTTCATAAACATTTATAAAGCATGCAATAAGTAAAACTAGGATCAGATATGAATCAAGTTTAGATGGCTTGCCTTGAATAGCTATGTCCCTGGGCTCCTTCCTTAAAAGAAGTACTCAATGTGTTCCACTTCCTTCTTATGCATTTTTGAGGTAGTCCTCTTCCTCTCCGATGGCGTTCGAATCTAGCGTTGCAAAATGAAAGAAAAGCATTCAATCACCACACAAGCATGCAAAGGAGCAAACATTTAACAAGCCATCTCAAACACACACCCAGAGAGGGAGGGTGAAAACATTCTCTCCTATAGGGGTGCAATACAACAATATCAAGTTTCCGATTATTCTCCCTACTTAAAAATATGGTTTTCACACTAGGACTCAACACTAATAGATTATCACTAAATATAATCAAACAAGGGGTACACTCCTCAACTACAGGAACTAGTGACCTGTAAGACACTAAAACAAGTGACTCTTGGTTCAGAAAATGTTATTCCTATTAACAAGCAATTTCTGAAATCCATAAAGCCATTTAAGCACTTTGATTAACAATCATGGATACAAGAACATATAGTAGGCAAACAAGGTACCTACAGATAGCTAACAACAATACAAACACAAAAAAATTAGATTTGAAATTTTTTGAATAACTGAGAATATACTTAGCATTTTATAGTAAAAATAACTACTAATTCAGAGATAAATCTACCAGAAAATCATACAAGCTCGGAAAAATCTATCCTCTGGTCAGTAGAAAGCCTTTACAGTGCAGGATCACCCAAAATTGGTTTCACTCAAAAATACTACACATATTAGGTTTTAAAAATCTGTAAAGTCAGATCTGGTAGTAATTTGCAAAAACAAGCATGCCAAAAATAAATGCCTAATTGCATGCAGGACAATCGCCTGTGAGAGTAATCGCATAAAGCTACCCTACAAAAGTGGACCCAACCCATTTGAGGTCCTAAATCTCTAGATAAAGACTTATTGGTGAAAAAGACACACTAAGCAAAATTAAATGCCACAAATAATCTAGATAACATTTTGGCAAACCACCTGCTGGGAATGTTGGGTAAGTTGTTCTAGGACAAGCATAAAATTAGATCCATAAATTTTTACGCATTTTACAATTTATTTGGGATTTAAAACAAATAGCAATTTAACAGAGTTGTAAACAAAAGATACAGAATAACAGAAAAAAGCGGCGGACCAGATCTGGACGGACCCAAGCAACACAGCGCCGGGCCAGCCCATTTCTAGCACCACGGCGTGCGCGGGAGATCCCTCAGCGCGCTGACAGGCTGGGCCCACTGTCAGCAGATGCGGCGGACCAAAGCGGTAAGGCGCAGCCCTGACCGCCCGATTAAACGGAGATCAACGGTGGGGGCGCATCGTCTCCACGCGACGAGCGCGTCCTCGAGGAAACCGTAGCTGCTCAGAGAAAATGGCGGGGCTCACCGAGAGAGTGGTGGGCGAAGGCGAGGTCAAGGCCAGGCGTCGGCGGGGTCTTTGGCTGCTGGGCCGCATCCGGAGCTTTCCTGCAGGGGCTTAGCGCATGGTCGCCGGCGTGCTTGTCCCGAACGGCCTTCCGGAGGCATTGATGATGGCGACTGATGCAAGCGGCTACAGGGCAAATGGATGGTACGGTGAGTTAGGCCTCGAATAGAGGAAGAAGATTATGTAGAGAGGGAGAGGAATGAGGAGCAGCAGCGATGACAGTCTCCGCCATGGCTGCTCGGAGCCGAAGGAAATGGCGAGCTCCCCACAACAGGGGAAGGATGGGGCGATGTTTTCCTTCACCAGGTGAGTGAGTGGAGTGGAGTGAGGGCATAATGGCTTGCAAACGAAGGCTTGAGCCCGGTTTCTGAATATTTATACCGGGCGGTGGGCTCGGAGCACGGTGGGTTTCATCGGATACGATTGGTCAGGGAGGCGGTGAATCGTGGACGGTGTTGTGAACTGAGTCCATTGGCGTGGTCATCGGTGTCGGTGGCTTACTGTCTCGGTCGGAATCCTGCAAGGTTCAGTTGGTGCATACGCACGGTCGGGTTCGTTCTCGTTGTGCCGGTTGGCTATGGTGCGTAGCGAGTGTGGCGGGGTAGAGGGGCTACGGTGCCGTGCTTAGACGTGCATGATATGACTTGGTTGCGGGCACACACAATCGGGAACACGAGGCCCGCTCTGGGGTGCTCTCGGCCTCCTGGGCGTGGTCTGGCTTGACGTGACAAGACGGTGGGGAGACAAGCTAAGGCTAGGTCACGGCGTGGGTCCAGAATAGAGGTTCATGCACGCGTGATGGCGAGGTGACGGGTCCTGGCGTGATCTCCTTACAGTAGTGTGACTTGGGGTGGCCGTCGGGTGGCGTGGGAGAAAGAGAGAGGGAAGGAAGGGTGTGCGGGTTGGGCCTCTGCTCGGTGGGGGTCGTGGTGCCTAGCTGGAGGTGTTCTGGTCTCTGGTTGGGGGGTCGGAGTGAGGAGAGAGGGAGAGAGAAGGGTGGAGTGCAAATCTAGCATAAAATATGCCTCAGCCTCCACCGCAAGCTCCAAACAAAAAAGGACAGGGGTGCATGGCTGCAGATGCTACAGTATTCAAGGTGAGGGGGTGGATGCTGGTCACCAAGCCTCTCTCCTTGGTCAAGAATTTAGAGAGAGAAAAGAAGAGGAAGGCACCAGGGCTTGGTTTCGGTTTAAAATCAATTTCAAACTAAAATTTGAAAGTTTCCTGGATGGGTGTAGATGGTGTTGGCAAGCTTCCTTGGTTGAAGGTAAAGTATAAATAAGAACAAAATGATATGCCAACCGGCATGGGTTTTGATCACCAGAAATTTGGGTTTTTGGAGGTTTGCCCTAGATATTTATTTGATCAAGATTTTCGAAATTTTTGAAGATGACCAACCAGGGTTTTTGGGTTCATAGGATTCTACCTGCATAAGATAGAATGGGGGGACTTTCTCAAATTTATGTTGACGAGAAAAAGATGCAAGAATGGCATAGTTGACATTCCCATTCATTTTGGATTGTAAGAAAGTAGAATAAGAAGATGGTTTTTTTAAAAAAAAAATTGATGGGAAGGAGATCATAGAAAGCACGAATAACATTTACCAAGGTTGTTTGGGAAAATTTGCATTGTGGAGAGAATTAATGGTGAGGGTTAATAGGTGTCTTCAGAAATTGAGGAAGAATTCTAAGGATAGAAATAGATTTGACTAGGGTTCAAGGCATGGTCACATAAATGGGTGGAAGGCTTCAAATTGCACCAACAAGTGCATGGATAGTCAGAGTAGATCAAAAGGATGAGGAATAGGGCATAGGATGGTCTCTAAACAATTTATTTTTGAAATTTAAAAGTATGAGCAAAACTGCATGTGATAATAGTCTAATCGTGAGTGATTTGATTAGTCTCAGAAACAGGACTGAAACAATTAGAAGATGGCCTCAACTGACCAAGTAATAATGGAAGGGATGAAAGAATACATGCCAAAGATGAGTTCTAGGAAGGTACATTGCCATGGACAAAATAGATGAGCTTAATATAAGTGTTGGAAAACTGAATCTGTTAACAGACACTAAGATAGTCTGCACACTAGGTGTTTGATGAAATGTCTACAAGAAAATAGTTTCCGAAAATGGAGAGGAACCCCTTAGGGCTGGATAGGGATGGTTCCTATAACATCAGGGGTGTTCTATTGGGCTAATTTGGTTAGTGCCAAAGTCCTCAAGAAGGGTTCCTAATGTCTTAGGGTAAGACATTGGAGTTAGGGTTTTAGGATTGAGATAGGAACAGCAAAATAGGTTTTATTTGCAAGATAGAGTGGTAATAAATTATAAGGATATCCCCATCGGACAATATAGTACTTGATGGGTTTTGGATAGGTTAGGCCACATGCCTACCTGAAGCTCATAACTACACACAAACAGCTCAGTTAAAGTCAAACAGGATCACACAAGGTCAACCCATCACTCAAGGCCAATCATTAGCAACCATTCTAGCATCACTAGATCAAGGACAAAACAAGTACTCAACACTGATCATGCCAAGGTGAAGTTGGAAAGAGTTTCAATAAAGGAAGAAAGCTTTTGTAAATACTTTCAAAAAATGTTGGAGACATAAACATCTCCTTTACCAAGTTTTCTCATAGGTGTTTTGAAAACCACTCATCAAAGGTTTATCAAATAGTATTTTTATAAAATAGTGGGACTAAAACACTATGTCCCTGTAGTTTTATAAATACTCATGTTTGGGTAAAGCTTTTGTTTTAAAAAAAGGATCTTGGCTCCTATTTTGGAAAATTAAAATATTTCGAAATAAAGGAGGGGCCAAGATATTTTATTTTTGAGGAAAAGCAAGTAACCCAAAGGATGGAATGATCACTAAATCACAAAAATTGAGTTGCTCTATAAACTCACCCATCAAACAACACTCTTGCAAACAAGATTTTCACAACAATCCAGGCAAACACACAGGAAACTCTATTTTATATATCTAGTTGCAAAAAGTTTTTGTTGGCCCTCATTTTTGCATTACCAAACTCAGCTTAAACAAGGTTACAAAAAGTGGGGTGTTACAGTACCCCTAGGGCCCGTTAGAATAAGCCCAAGTTGAGATGTAGTTGAAATACGAGATGACATCGTATACACACATTGTAATTTGTATTGAACCTGACTGGTTCCTCGAGACCTGGCCACCTATATAGAGGGGCTAGGAGAGGCTGGCCACAGACAGATTGAGATTGAGCCAATTGAGTACTACGCTTATTCTCGATACACGTCAAACCTCGCCTTGTTTGTCTGATCTTTACCTTCGAGTTCATCCAATGCAATCTTCCCTCGATCCTCAGTACTTCATCTAGGACATTTGCCGAGTTAACCCTCGTCACCTATACTCCACTCGTGGCACATACCGATGCCTTGGCTTCCGTGGCAGACCCTTGGCAGAGATGATGATGAATTGCAGTGGATGAAATTGGGGATAAATTGGTGTCACCGATGAACTCTCCTCGCTTGAACCCTGATGCCAATGCAATAGCTCTCAAACCCTGTAGGATATTCATGACTCCACACACTTGCACATGTAGCCATCGACCACGAAACAGTAGTTTGCAATCTACTAATTCCCAGTGGAACAACAGATCACGCTAAACTTGCAGTATTATAATTCTCCCAATCAATGAATTGGCGAGAGGAATTCAAATGAATACTTATAGCAGTTCAACAAAATAACTTTTGTCTAAAACATGCTCTAACCTAGTTGAGGGGGCGCCCCAGGGGTATATAAAGAGGGTGGGGCGTCCTAGGCATGGACCTGGCCAAAACCAGCCTGGTTTGGGACCAAAACTGACTCGGTTCGACTCAAACGGATACATACCAACCCATACTTGGGTTCGGTCTAATTTGGCACGCAGGCCATGAGTGTGGCGCGTCTTAGACATGTAGACATGGTGTCGTAGGCAGTCCTAGTGCGCCATCACATGCTCTCGCTCATGCAGACTTGATCTCCACTTGTCTCTCGATCGCCATCCTCCCCCTCCTCCCGCTGGATATATCTTGACAGATGACATACCAAAATACTACATAGTACATTGCTTCAGGTAGTATATAATTCGGAGATATCAAAACATTCTTTTCAACTAGGAAAAGAATCATCTTATAATAATCATCAATTACACTCAATATTTTCTTCCATCTCAAACAGTCAAAATCAGCATGATCCATGATTGTATCCTCATCACTTTTGGCATCGGTTCCCTCCACTATGGAGTTAGTAGCCAAAGCCAAATAAGAGGGAACCGACGCAAGTAGATGCGCTGACGCCATATTGCAACAAAGGCTTATTTAGTCACCTATGGGCCCTACGAGGGGAGAAGGCATGCAAAATGACCAGTGATTGGAAGAGAGAGAGAGAGAGAGAGAGAGAGAGAGAGAGAGAGAGAAAGTTCTACTACTATGTTTCTTTAGTATATGTGGACCCTGTCATAGAAAATTTGGCATCGCACTACACTATAGATGATTGAGAAATTTAGCAGTAGTTTCAAATATTGCCTATGTGGCATATTTGGCTTTGGCAACACTGTGGCTGCTCTCAGAGCTGGACCTCTTCATTGCACTATTCACTCTCTTTCTCACTCCCTCCGCCTTCGTAGAGAGCTCCATAGTGTCTTGCTCGTCTTCGCGCTTGTATGGACATTGTCCATCGCATGTACAAAGAGCACATGTAGGTTTCCATTGCCATGTATAGTACTTTCTTTGCTTCTAGGGCTTGCGGTTCTAACTTCCAACTAGCTAACCGCCTTATCCATCTTCCATGGCCATCGTGATATGGGGTGGCCCGATCTTCTCATGAGCGATGCGATGATGATGATGATGATGATGATGATGATGGCAGCGGATGATTGTCAGGGATAACTTGGTGTCACCGATGAACTCTCCTCGCTTGAACCCTAATGCCAATGCAACAGCTCTCAAACCCTGTAGGATATTAACGACTCCACACACTTGTGCACGTAGCCATTGACCATGAAATGGTAGTTTGTGATCTACTAATTTCTAGCGGAACAACAGATCACACTAAACTTGCAGTAGTATAATTCTTCCAATCAATGAATTGGCGAGAAGAATTCAAGATGAATGCTTGCAGCAGTTCAACAAGAGTATTTTGTCTAAAACGTGGTCTAACCCTAATTGAGGGGGCGCCTAGGGGTACTTATAGGTGGTCGGGCATCCTCAGCGTTGAGTTGACCCAAAACCAGCCTGGTTTGGGCCCAAACTGATTCGGTTTGACTCAAATGGGTACATACCGACCCATATATGGGTTCGACATAATTTTGGCACCCAGGCCATGTGTGTGGCGTGCCTTAGACGTGTAGACATCATGTCGTAGGCAGTCCTAGTGCGCCATCACGTGCTCATGCTCATCTAGACTTGATCTCCTTCACGTGGTGATGTCTTCCGTGCTTGTGGTGCTGGCCTCCCTCTCCTCCCTCGCGCTCTCTTGCTTGATCAACACGTCGGGCTCCATGTGTTGCATCTCCTCGCTCCCTCGAAACCCTTCTTCTCCAATGAACCTGATCATACATATGAACAAAGACTTAGGCTGTATAAAATTCTCATTATAATAAATATCAGATTCAATGAGGAGTGAGTTCACCTGCTATTGTAACAACTTAGCACGGGCTCGAGTAATTTGTCCAATCCTAATCTTATCATTGGATTTATCTTGAGTAGCAACAATAGGATCATCAACAGTAGGTGGAGATGGCTGTGTAGTAGGGATGTCCTCATCATCCCCTCCCCCCCCCCCTTCAAAAGGCGTCAACCTCAACGCTCCAATGTCATCTCCATCATATGGTGATAAATCAGCAACGTTGAAACTGTTGCTAACACCACCAAACTCAGCAATAGGAATATCAATCGAGTAGGCATTATCATTGATCTTTGCAATCACTCGATAGGGACCAGCACCTTGGGGCCTCAACTTGGAACGCCTAAGCAAAGGAAATCTGTCCTTGCACAGGTGCACCCATACCATATCACCGGGCTGAAAAAGAACCTGCTTTTTGGACTTGTTGCGAGTAGTAGCAGTATTCTTCCCTTTCTTCTCAATAGCCTCTCGAGTCTTGTCATGAATTTTCTTCACAAAATCAGCTCTCTTTGATGCCTCCATATTAACTCTCTCATGCAATGGAAGAGGTAACAAATCTAGTGGTGTAATAGGTTTGAAGCCATACACCACCTCAAACGGACAAAGCTGAGTAGTAGAATGTACCGCCCTGTTGTATGCAAACTCCACAGGCGGCAAACAATCTTCCCACTCCCGCAGATTTTTCTTGATCATAGTCCTCAGCAACTGAAATAAAGTTCTATTCACCACCTCGGTCTGGCCGTCGGTCTGGGTATGACATGTAGTGCTGAACAACAGCTTTGTTCCAAGCTTTCCCCATAAGGTCTTCCAGAAGTAGCTCATGAACTTGACGTCCCTGTCAGAAACAATAGTCTTGGGCACTCCATGCAAGCGTACAATATCCCTGAAAAACAGGTTAGCCACATGCGACGCATCGTCGCTCTTATGACATGCAATAAAGTGTGCCATCTTAGAGAATCTATCCACTACCACAAATATAGAATCTTGACCATGTTTAGTTTTTGGCAGTCCTAGCAAAAAATCCATACTAATATCTTCCCATGGTGTAATAGGTGCAGGTAGTGGTGTATACAAACCGTAGGCTTCAGCTTGGACTTGGATGTGTTGCACACAATGCAGCGCCGCACATAACTGTCCACATCATGCCTCATCGGGGCCAAAAGAAGTGATCAGCTAGCATGAGTAATGTCTTCTCATGCCCAAAGTGACCCATCAAACCTCTAGCATGTGATTCCTGCAATAAGAGTAAACACAAAGACGACTCCAGAACACATAGTTTGTTAGCTCGAAATAGAAACCCATCATGTATGTGATATTTCTCCCAGGCGTTTTTCAAAGCACACAAACGATATGGTTCAGCAAAATCATGATCAGTTGCATAAAGCTCACAAATACTCTCTAAACTAGGGATATTAATATCAAGTTGTGTCAATAACATATTCTTCCTAGATAGAGCATCAATTACCACATTATCTTTTTCCTTCTTATGTTTAATGATATACGGAAAAGATTTAGTAAACTCAACCCACTTAGAGAGGCGACTATGCAGGTTGGATTGTGCTTTCAAATATTTCAAAGCTTCATGATCAGAATGTATGATAAATTATTTTGGCCACAAATAATGTTGCCAAACTTCAATAACTCTAACAAGTGCATACAATTTTTTTATCATAAACAGGATAATTCAGTCTAGCACGAGATAATTTCTCTGAAAAATAAGCAATAGGATGACCCTCTTGCATCAAAATGCCACCTATGCCTATACCACTAGCATCACATTCAACTTCAAATTGCTTTGAAAAATCAGGCAATGCAAGTAAAGGTGCAGAAGTAAGCAAAAGTTTTAATTCAGCAAATGCATGATCTTGGGCTGCGCCCCACACAAAAGGAACACCTTTCTTTGTTAACTCATTTAATGGTGCAGCAATAGTACTAAGTCTTTCACAAAACGGCGATAGAACCCAGCAAGACCGTGAAAACTCCGTACATCACTAACCAAGATGATATGGGGTGGCCCGATCTTCTCGTGAGCGACCAATCATTATGATGGCAGCGGATGATTGTCGGGGATAACATGGTGTCACCGATGAACTCTCCTCGCTTGAACCCTGATGCCAATGCAACAGCTCTCAAACCCTGTAGGATATTCACAACTCCACACACTTGCGCATGTAGCCATCGACCATGAAATGGTAGTTTGCGATCTACTAATTCCCAGCGGAACAACAGATCATACTAAACTTGCAGTAGTATAATTCTCCCAATCAATGAATTCCGAGAAGAATTCAAGATGAATGCTTGCAGTAGTTCCAAGAGTATTTTGTCTAAAACGTGGTCTAACCCTAATTGAGGGGGCGCCTAGGGGTACTTATTGCTGACCGTGCGTCCTCAGTGTTGACCTGGCCCAAAACCAGCCTGGTTTGGGCCGAGACTGACTCGGTTTGACTCAAACGGGTACATACCGACCCATATATGGGTTCGGCATAATTTTGGCACGCAGGCCATGTGTGTGGCGCGCCTTAGACGTGTAGACATCGTGTCGTAGGCAGTCCTAGTGCGCCATCACCTGCTCGTGCTCATCCAGACTTGATCTCCTTCACGTGGTGATGTCCTCCATGCTTGTGGCGCCGGCCTCCCTCTCCTCCCTCGTGCTCTCTTTCTTGATCACCACGTCGTGCTCCATGTGCTGCATCTCCTCGCTCCCTCAAACCCCTTCTTCTCCAATGAACCTGATCATACATATGAACAAAGACTTAGGCTGTATAAAATTCTCATTATAATAAATATCAGATTCAATGAGGAGTGAGTTCACCCGCTGTTGTAACAACTTAGCACGGGCTCGAGTAATTGGTCCAATCCTAATCTTGTCATTGGATTTATCTTGAGCAGCAACAATAGGATCATCAACAGCAGTGGTGGAGCCACCTCCCGGCGGCCCCGGGCAGCTGCCTGGGCTCTGACCATGAATCTTTGTGTAAACTATGGCAGCAATCAAGAAATTGATTAGATTTTCCATGAGCAAATGCACGTGAGTGAGCTGCCTTCGTGACTCGGCCCAGGCTCCACGTACGTGCTGGCTCCGCCACTGATCAACAGTAGGTGGAGATGGATGTGTAGTAGGATGTCCTCATCATGTCGGTTCCAGCTTCTCCCTTCCTGCTACCCCAGGATCCACTTCGCTGATGAATACCGATGATGTGCTATCTGACGAGAACACAATGGCTCTTCGGCGCAAGAGAGAGGTAGACACTACACTATCCATTGGGTTTTTTTTCTTTCTCCACCTGTGCACTGCATGCTTCTTTACCGATGAATTTGCCATGCAGGAAAGAAGGGCAAAAATCTTCGCCAAAGTAGGGTTGATCAATGAAAAGACCTCCAGCATTCTGGACAAGAACTACCGCCTCAACCTCGAGTGTGATCGCCTACGAGCCGATTTGGAGTTGCAGAAGAGGGTCGCACTATCTTTTGTGCACGACGCCTCCATCCTTCGCACTGATTGCGATAAGTTGCAAAAGGAAGTCGATGAGCTCCGCTCCCAGCAAGCTTTGACGATGTCGGTGCCAGTGGCGCCTGTGTGCCTCCCCTGATTGCCGTCAGACTCTTCCTTTTCTCTTCCTCCTTCATTTGGCATAATAGCTTATCTTAGTCCCCTAATGCGGCCTCTCGCGCTTTTGTAACTACATATGTTGCATAGTATGATGCTTTTGAGCAAAGAAAAATAATGTGTTCATCGTGTATTCTACAACCTTGGTCAATCTTATATTAGTCTTTGTTAGCAATTCTTTTAAACATAAAATTATTCTTAACCCATGTCTACTACACATGTCTGGAAACAAAAAGCTGGCAGGGTCCACTATCAGCCTTTACATTACTAGAATGGTTGTGTACGAGAAAATTTATACCGTAGTCACTTTATCCTAAATCGTGTGTCCGGCAAAAGGAGCTGTAGCTTGAAGCATGTTTCATTTTTTAGAACAAATATAGTACAAAAATTCTAATTTTTGTGAAACCCATATACTATTGTTTATTAGTAAATTGGTGCGTGCAGAGCACATCCAGAGTTAAATACAGTAGAAAGATTCGGCATGAGTTTGAAAAAACGAAAGTAACACATGGTCCCTTAAAAAAGTAAAGAAAAGAAGGTTTATGTTTATATGTAAAGGTATTGTGCCAAATCACCCAAATGCTCGCTTGCATGTATGTAACGCACAAAAATTAAGCTTTCTACTCCCTCCTTCCCGAATTAAGTGATGTGTTGTCATGTCAGTATAAACATCCTTTTTGCAAAAAAGTCCTTACAAATTAAAAAACCTTTGAAATAAGGCCAAATTTAAGAAATTCAAGTCGCAATCTTCTCCGACCTCCCCGCCGTCCGTCGGAGTCGGGGACGGCCACGAGGAGGAGGTGGATTAATCGCGACGGTGGAGGCGGGAATCGCGTCTGAGGCGCCAGGCCTAGGCTGTAGGTCTTGCGCCATGGTGTTGGAGGTGGAGCCGCATGGACCGGGGAGGTCGCGCGGCATGGAACTGGAGTTCTCGCGCCGGAGTCGGGGCCGGGGCTGAGCTCCTCGCCCTCATGGGCCTCCACCCTTTCCTCCTCTCCTCGCTCACCATGCCACGGCCGCGGCGGCCGCAGCTGATCTCACACGCCATGGCCGCTCCTCCGCCGACCGAGACGCCCTCGCACGCCATGGACGCCATGGACGCTCCTCCGTCGGCCGAGCCGCCAGCGCGGACATCCTCGTTGCTGCTTACCCCAGGCACGTGCTCGCGTTCCAACGCTAGTAACATACGCTGGTGACCAAGACGGTGAGCCTTCTGTTCTTCCGCTCAGTAACATACACTATCATGAACTGAAATTAGTCACTGCCAGAACACCAAATTGCACAGCAATATGCACTCCCAACATTGGCGCATTCAGAAGGTTGCTGACCATCAACTGAAATAGGTGTAGCTTGAGAAGATTCTCTGTCATCAACTGAACTTGGTGTAGACAGTTTCAGACTTTCAGTATCTCATTGTTGTCATCGCTGTCATCAACTCAACATACTCTATCATACAGTGCAGATAACTGAATAAACTGAAGAAATGAATTATAGCCAGAGAACTGACTGTGTGTAGAAAGTTAGAAACCAGAAATGATCAATGTAGTATTAGTACTCAGATATAGATCAATAATGTGTATGATTAAATCCACATGACATTTTGCGCGTAATGATCAATATGTAACATCAATATAGCTCAATGATTCACACCTGGCGGGACTACACTGAATAAATCTTCAGGCAAGGTATATAGATTTGTGATAGTTGGTAGAGTTTGGGCTGCAACAAAACAATGCTGAGTAGTCATGAGAAGTAAATGCAGGGAAGTACTACCTCAACAACACAAAATTAAACCAACACATGAGCCAAATCATACAGAACAAAATGATTTTCAGCTAAATCAGTCGGTGAATAGCAGTACCATGTTGCAATTTCATTAGCTTTGGCCACTGTAACATGCCAACTTGTCTCATCTCAAGAAAGCAAAGTAAAAATTTAGTAAAGTAAACTGAATATTGGGCACGTTTTCTGTCTTCTCTGTGAGTAGGTTTGGAGCAACTCAAACTTTATAAGCTCTGACCAAGTATATAGATTTGTGATACTCAGATACTCCATTCAGATTGTGAGAGTAGCAAGTTAGCAAGTACCAGCAATATAATGCATGAGAACTGACTGTGTGTAGAATCAGAAATCAGAAATCGGAAATCTATGCAGATGTACAGTCCAATGCAATTAAGGTTCATCTTTGAACCAATTAATCACTCAAGTATTCCTAATATCTAATGTAATCTGAGCACAGGTGTTGAAGTAACTCTACAATGTCAGTTCGGTTGTGAAATAACTTCTGCAAAGCAACACTAAGAGGAACAGATCATGATTCATGACTGTATCTTGATAGTTATTGGCGTTTCCTATCTTGATAACTTCTTCAGGGTCAAACGTGTGCTAAAGGAAGTACAACCTGACAGCTAAATCCCCTAAGATGGGACATGGGTAAAATCCAGAAATTGGGTTTCAGCATGGAAGCAAAGAATGCATCTAACCTATTGTCAGCCCATGAAACTAACCTGTAATAGCATAGACGAATTCGCACGAAGAACACCACTAGTCCATCACTGAATGTTGTTGCGGATGACCACAGAGGTCTGGAAGAGGTGGTGGTCCCCATAAAAGTTAGACAATACACAGATTAAAAGCTCATCGCATTGTTCAAAACTGCAGTCGCGTACATAGAAGGCGGTAGCCAAGAATGGAGATTTCTGCACTATTCCTACCTCAATGACTATGTAGAGTTCAGCGATGCCATCGAACATGGGGGGCATCATTTATGCGGTGAACGAGTCCGAGGGCTGCACGTACTACTAGGATCCTAGAAATCACGGTAAAAATTCAATCCATATGTGTTAGGCATTTTCATTTCACTTCCATGATGAGGCATTGTGACTGAATTAGCTAACTATGTACCATGTCTTTAGTTCTCTCTTCATATGATATAACTGAATGATTGCATAATTTAAATATCTGAAAATAAATGAAGCAGTGTTAGGAATGAATAAAAATTCAATCGTATGTGTTGTTAGGCATTTTAATTTCGCTTCCAAGATGACACATTGTAATTGAATTAGCCAACTATGTACCATGTCTTTATTTCTCTTTTCATATGACTGAATGATCACCGAATTTAGATATCTGAACATGAATGAAGCAGTGTTAGGAATGAATAAAAATTCAATCCATATTTGTTAGGCATTTTAATTTCACTTTTGTGACGAGGCATTGTATCTGAATTAGCTAGCTATGTGACATGTCTTTAATTCTCTTTTCATATGACTGAATGATCATATAATTTAAATATTTGAACATGAATGAAGTAGTGTTAGGGACTGAATAAAAGCAGTAACACCCTTTGTCTCTCCTATTTCATTGTAGCAGGTGACCATTGCATGCCCTTAGTGATCCGATCACCACTGGGTGAATTTTCTATGCAGTGTGATGTGCCGAAGGGCAGATATTACTTGGCTCAATCAGCTATCGGTGAACGCTTGATGATCACCTTTGAATGTGTCCGCTGCTATGGTTTCAGAGATCCTCCTGACATCCCACACGATAAAAATGGGCTTTCCCTGCGCAAGTATCCTGCCTCTGAATTTCTCCTTTTTGAGCTGGATCCTAGCTCGGTTGGACCAGGTGTCTTCCTCTGGGGGTGAGTTCAAACCCTCGGCACACACTCTTTGTTCCTGGGTCTCAGTTATCCGATGAACTTGAAGATATGCAATGGCGAGACACCTAAGGACACCCTGAATCCATTGCTGAGGGCAAACTATGTGTCTGGACCATTCTATAGTTTTAGTTCACGTGGTTTCCCTTACATTACCCGCTGGAACCTGCAGCCAGTGAAAGATGAACCTTTGGCAGTCATCAGCCTTCTACCAGATTGTTGGCATACTCCCTAACAGGCGGTGATGTGGTTCAAGCCTAGCTTAGGTAATATTCGCATGTTGATTGATTCCTAGTCTGACCCATGTATGTTGTATCTTTTTCTTTGAAGTGTGATCCATGGATCTTTGTAGTGCAGATACATGTTATGTACTGTACAGGAACATTATATGTCAATGCTTTTATACTTCGTGTTGTCTTCCACGTTCATAAAACATGTATCGCTATTTATTTGTAATAGCCTCACTTCATTCGTTTTTGGGAGTAACATTTTTCTTATTCTTCTTCTTCTTATTTGTCTTGTTGTACTTATGCAGGCTGGCAGGAGCCCACTAGTGGCCTAGGATGCTGAATGTGAAACTTGGGTATTGATATAGTGCTCCTCATCACTATTTAAAAAAACTAGTAGGAGTACTTCATTTTTTTTAGGAAATAGTCAACTCTAGTTTCCACTGATATGTAGGTCCATAGTACTCACCCCACTTGTAAGTGACATAGGCTCGTAGCCGCCTGGTGTGGTTTTTGTTCCTTCTGACTTCGGAGACACGCGACATTTATCATCCCTCCCTCACCGGCCATACCCACAAATTAAACACTCTCTCTTCCTTTCTCTCCCCATATCGCCTAGTACTACCTCCAACGGGCAACACCACTGGGGCGTTGTCGGGGGGATGACCCCCGATAGGGTCAAGAGACTAGAAAGATACAAGGTTTATGGTTGACTTTATACCGGTTGACCAAGGAAGGGCCTGGCCAGAATATAGGAGCATCGGCCAGGCCGGCATATATGGATATCCCGGCTAATGTCTGGATATGCCGGTATAACCGGAATACAAACTGAGGAGTGCCGGCATATACTTAGATATGCCGGCCTATCTATTTGGTGTGTTGTGCAGGAGCAGAGGAGGCCGGATTACCCGACCTTCATAGGTCACCGGTCCGGCATATATGTCCCGGATATGGCCAACGGTCATATCCGGGATACTTAAGTCAACCAAGGTGTCACATCGCTACAATCAAGGAAGAAAACATCCAAGCATGGTAGCAGAGTATGATGGCAGGGTGCATAGTGGAGGTTACCTACCCTCACTGTGCACAAGTACAAGCTTACCTCAGAGTGGTAAGGTCACAGTCCTGGAGGTACAAGGTACAGCAAGGGCGAGTCCCATCGAGAGCAATCAGGGAGAAAGTTAAGGGCGTCTGCCCTCGTCAGTAAGTCCTATTTGGAGTGTAGTTGGTGTCCCCTGGTCTCCTATGACCGTTGTAACCCTGGCCACCACTATATAAGGTGGCACAGGGAGTCCTAGCAGAGGGTGGGGAGGTTGTTTGGTCACTCTGTGTTCCTAGACTTAGCAGTTCATCTTCCTCCTCTAGCAGAGAGCTTGGAAGCACCTTTGTTGTGTACTCCATCGATCCAAATATATAACCAGTAGAGCAGGAGTAGGGGTGTTATCTCCTTACGAGAGCCCCGAACCTGGGTAGATCAGTGTTCCTTTCTATCGTGCTTTTTAGCTCGTTCCCCTCTCCCGAATCCTCCAGCATCTAGTTCGGCCCCCATTTAAGCCATCCTATGGCATATGTTGTTTCACCACGACGTAGGCGATCTCCGGGAAACCTTCGCAAATCTGAGGAGGTTCCGGATGAAGTTAAATCCGGCAAAGTGTACCTTCGGTGTGCCGGCGGGCAAGTTGCTCGGCTTCCTTGTTTCCAGCCGGGGTATCGAGGTAAATCCCGGCAAGATTCGTGCTATAGAAAGAATGAAGCCGCCGACAGATTTGAAGGAAGTACAGAAGTTCGCAGGGTGCCTCGCATCCCTGAGCCGTTTCATAAGCCGGCTGGGCGAGAAAGCTTTGCCGTTATATCAGTTGATGAAGAAGTCTGACACATTTGTCTGGACAGTACAAGCAGATGCTGCTTTCAAGGAATTGAAACAGATGTTGTCAACAGCGCCGGTACTAGCATCTCCAATGCCCCGGGAGCCGATGTTGCTCTATATAGCGGCAACCAACAGGGTTGTCAGTGCAGTGGTAGTAGTGGAGCGAGAGGAGGGAGGCAAAACCGTGCAGCGGCCGGTATATTATCTGAGTGAAGTCCTCTCCACCTCAAAGCAAAACTACCCACACTATCAGAAGATGACTTATGGTGTCTATATGGCGGCCAAGAAGCTCAAGCATTACTTCCAAGAGCATCCAATCCGGGTAGTGGCCGAGGCCCCTATCTCGGAGATCATAAGTAACAAAGATGCCAGTGGCAGAATTGCCAAGTGGGCAATAGAGCTTTCACCATATACACCTCAGTATGACAAGAGAGATACAATCAAGTCCCAGGTGTTGGCTGATTTCTTTATTGACTGGGCCGAGATACAATATGAGCCACCATTGCCAGATGCAAATTATTGGAGGATGCATTTCGATGGGTCCAAGACAATCCATGGCTTGGGTGCCGGCATAGTTCTCAGTTCACCAAAGAATGACCAATTGAGATATGTCCTGCAGATTCATTTTGCAGCATCAAATAATGTGGCGGAATATGAGGCACTGGTGCATGGCCTGAAGGTGTCTAAGGACATAGGAATTCGCCGGATTATGTGTTTCGGTGATTCTGACTTAGTGATTCAGCAGTGTTCCAGAATATGGGATGCGCATGATGCTAACATGGGATCCTACCGTTTCCTGGTGCAGCAGTTAAGTGGTTACTTTGAAGGTTGTGAGTTCCGGCATGTTCTCCGGGCTCAGAACGATGCAGCCGATGCATTGTCCAAGCTGGGGTCTTCCAGAGATTCAATCCCGCCCGACATTTCTTTGGAGCATCTGAGGAAGCCGTCAATCAAGCCCTCGCCGGAGTCATCTTCCATTTATGTCCCGCCGAGTCCGGAGGATGCAGTTCCTATGGAGATAGATGTCGGAGCCAGGTCAGATAACCCGGGACTGTCTCTTCAGTCCCGGGGACTGCGCCGACATATGCTGTGAGTGCAGTATTCCGGAGCAGAACTAAGGGCAAGGGTAAGATGAACCAAGAGGTTGTGCCGGTATACCCGGGGACTGCTCCGGCATACCCGGGGACTGATCCCTCAGTCCCGGGGACTTCGCAGCCCATGGAGATCGATTATGTGTCGGTCGAAATGATGGAGATAGATGAGATAGTATTCACTGTCAGGGAAGTGCCCTCATGGGCACGCCCTATCATGGATTTCTTGGTAGATGGTCAAGTGCCGGCGGATGAAACCGAGGCACGCCGGGTTATAAGGAGGTCCAAAGGATATACCATCATAAACAAGGAAGTCTACAAAAGAAGTGTTACCGGAGTATTGCAGAGATGTGTCGAATCTGCGGAAGGCCTGGAGATGCTCCGGGAAATTCATCAGGGGGAGTGTGGTCACCACGCTTCATCCAGAGCATTGGTGGCAAAGGTATTCCGGCACGGGTTTTATTGGCCGACGGCACTGCAAGAAGCAGAAGATTTGGTCCGGAAGTGCAATGGGTGTCAAAGATATGCCCACCAGATTCATCAGCCGGCATCTGCCTTGAAGACTATCCCGATAACCTGGCCCTTTGCTGTTTGGGGCCTGGATATGGTCGGGGCTTTTAAGCCGGCCAGAGGAAAGATGACCCATATCCTGGTCATGGTGGACAAGTTCACCAAGTGGATTGAAGTGAAGCCCATAAGCAAATGTGATGGTCACACAGCAGTGAAATTCTTAAAAGATATAATCTTGAGGTATGGTGTCCCTCATGGAATCATCACTGACAATGGGTCAAACTTTGCCCAGGGACCATTTGCCAGATTTTGTGAGGAAGTGGGAATCCGGCTGGACATTGCGTCGGTCGCTCACCCTTGTACCAATGGCCAAGTAGAGAGGTCAAATGGGCTAGTATTATCCGGCATAAAACCCCGGCTGATAGAACCACTAGAGAAAACTCCGGGATGTTGGCTAGATGAATTGCCAGCAGTGCTTTGGAGTTTAAGGACAACTCCGAATAGGTCAACAGGCTACACACCATTTTTTTCTGGTGTATGGAGCAGAAGCTGTGCTTCCAACAGATGTAATACATGATGCACCAAGAGTAGTGCTATATACTGAAGAAGAGGCTAAAGAAGCCAGGGAAAATGATGTGGATCTGCTGGAAGAAGCAAGAGAGGTAACACTATCAAGAACAGCAGTATATCAGCAGAACCTCAGACGCTATCATGCACAGAAGGTAAATCCAAGGAGATTCCAAGAGGGAGATCTAGTACTCTGGCTAAGGCAAGGCACAGAGGGCCGGCATAAGTTAACTCCTCCGTGGGAGGGGCCATTCATTGTGAGCAGAGCTCTGCACAATGATGCCTATTATCTTATAGATGCGCAGGCCCCCAAGAAGGACAAGGCGGACAGGTCCGGAGAAGAAACCAAGAGGCCATGGAACATAGCTCTACTCCGCCCCTTTTACTCCTGAGAAGCACAATGTATGTATTTCCATATTTTGCTTTGTGTGCCGGCGCTCTATGCCGGCACAAGTCTTTTGAATGAAATGTCGGCATCCCGAAGAGAGCGGGCTCTGCCTCCGAGATATATCGTTGTTTATTTTCAGTTCTTGTTTATATGCCGGCTGGCTTGATTTGAGTGTTTCCTATGTCGGCCTAGTAGTGTGTCGGCACCAAAGGCCGCTCTTCGACTCAGCTGCTGTCCGAAACCCGGCTTCATGGCTAGCAAGAGTAGATGTCGGAGATTGTCTACACATGGAAAACGGCTAGGGAAGTGTAAAGCAAGTGAACCGGCACTATGTTATTGCTAAGAATAAAACTTGAAATGTCGGATGATTTGAAGTCTAAGTTTCAAAGTTTAAGTACTGTATGTTCGATGAAGCAACCTTGAGACTCATACGTCGAAAGCCAAATAATGTAGACAAGTAGCCAAGGTTGTGAAGTTGAGGAAACAGGAAAACAAACTCGGTGACTTAGCCAAAAGATGATCCGGCATTGATAACAAGCAAACCGAGATAAAACTTGTTCAGATAGCAAACCACAGGAAGTTAAACGTATATCTTACAATTGCACCCGGCATTCCGGGGATCTGATGAAACTTAAAGTTTTTGTGCGGCAAAGTTAAGAAGCAGGGGCAGAAGCAGAGCCGCCGGCTGGTGGAGCTGTAGCAGTGGAAGTGTCGGCCTCAGGAGTGCCGGACCCAGCAGATGGAATGGAGGCATCACCTCCGCCCGGGACAGATGCCTGTTCCGGAGCATCAGTGTCGGCCTCTTCGGCTTCCTCTTCATCTTGGCTCGAGTCGGAGCCCTCAGCAGCGGCAGATCCCCTGGCGTCGTCCTTCTTCTCCGGCTCGCGGATGTCCCGGACGAAGGCGTCGGTATCGGCATAGTCCACATAGCTGTGGGCCAACTCCCGCCGACGCCGGATGTGTTCCGGATCCGTGGTCCAGATGGATCCTTCGCGCACAGTGCGCAAAGTCTCCAAGTCAGCTTTTTCATACCAGGACAAGAAGTAGCTGAGAGCTTCGTCAGCTCCAACCCTCGCCCTGGAATCTCGCCATTCCCGGAGGCGAACCTTGGCAAGCTGTAGATCATTGCCGAGATCAACAGGATCAGTGGGTGTCCTTTGTCCCGGCCAGAGGGCAGAGAATGCCTCCTGGGCGCCATAAAAGAGTTCTTCGGTGTAGAGCGTCATGGCGTTCTTCCGGGATTGCAGAGCCAGCAGCTGCTCCGACATGTCCCAGTTGGCCGAGTCAACCGGAACACCCCGGTTCTCTCGATCCAACTGCAGAGCCCTCTCAACGTCTTCGACGGAAGCGGGGAACATGTCTGAGAAAAATAAATGATGTTAGCAAAAGGAGAGTATGTCGGCATAGAGGGTATGCCGAAAGAGAACAGGATATGTCGTGCAGGATAAGGCAAGAGGATTTGAAGCTTACTGGCGAGGTCAGCATTGAGCTGTGCGACTGTGACTTCCCATTTTTTCGCTTGCTCCTTTAAGCTAGCCAGTTCGGCATGGGCAGTGGAGGCATCAGTCTCGGAAGCAACGAGCAGGTCCTGGGTCTTCTTCAGTTGGCCCTCCCTCTGCTCCTTCTCCTCCAGAAGCTCGGCAATCCGGCCCTTCAGCTGCTCTATCTCGGCCTTGTGAGCGGCATCCCGGTCGTCCAGTTGCTTGGCCACATCCACAGAGGGCATACAGTCCTGGTGGCGTGCTTCCAGTCCAGCTTTCTCATCTGAAAAGATTTGAAGTTAAAATAATGTGAAGATAGAAAACAGTGGCAAGAGTTAAAGGATTTGAAGTACAACGGAAGAGATAAAAGATCTCCAGGAATCCGGCATACCTGTCAGCTCCTTCACCCTCTTAAGAAGCTCGGCGACTTGTTCTTCAGTGCCAGCTAAAGAATGTCGGCACAAGGTTATGTGTCGGCAGGAATAGTTTGCAAAGAAAAAAGAGGAAAGGTATCCGGCATATAGCGGTATGTCGGCGAAAATTACCTTTCTTGGATAGCTCCAGCCGAAGCTTGCTATGCTCGTCGGATAACTTCCGATGCTCGCATACCAGGTCATGGTACATGTCGGCCCGAGTGTTGTTCATGCGCTGCAAAAGTGTTGGGATTTGAAACATCAGTTAAAGTTGAAGATTCTATCAAGTGATAACTCTTTGGAAGACCCGGCACAGGTGCTGCGCACCTATCCCGGCTCTCGGTGACTAGGATTTGAAGCTCGGATCGAGCTCATATGTCGGCAGTTAATTCAAGAACAGCTAACTACAAGAGTATTGGAAAATCCCGGCTGTCCGTATCCCGGACAGCCGACATTTTCGGGGACTGGGGATATGTGTATAGGTAGAGAAGACTTACGTTGGTGGCATCGGCCAGTTGGTGAAGTCTCTGCTGGAGGCTGAGGAGCTCGCAGGCAATTGGAAGGGGCTTCGCGGCCAGGATGTCTGAGGGATTGCCAGTGGCCGAGGCTTCGGCCATCTTCTTGCTCCTAGAGTCCGCTGTGTCCATGTTGTCGGCGTCATTCCACCTGACACAGTGCTCCTTGAGAGACCCAAGGCTCTGATCACTTTTCGTCACCAGGGGGACGATGCCCTCAAGTTCTGGCGTGTCGAAGAAGTTGCACCGGTAGCCAGGCCGGGTTGCTGCCCTGCCAAGATGCAGGGCCAGGGCAGAGCTGGTCCGGGACGCTGCTTTAGAAGGAGCAGTGGTGGCGGATGGTGTGCCGGACTTGGTCGGCTGGAACTTGAGAGTGCCGGGCTTGACCGGGGTAGAGGGCTTGACCGGGGCAGAGATCTTGGTCAGAACTGCAGGCTTGGCCGGGGCAGGAGCCTTCTCAGAGGATGGAGTCTTGGGGGCAGGTTGTTCCGGCGCGGCCGGTGCAGCTTGGCCAGCAGAGGCAGGTTCCGGAATAGTCCGGACTTCCGGCACGGCCGGGCCTTTTCCTTTGTCATCTACGCCGGCGCTCTTGTTGCCTGCGCCGACATCTTCAGTTGTGCCGGCGTCGCTGGTGGGCGCGCCGGAGTCTGGGGCTTCTTGGTGGGCTCCGGTGTCCATGTGGACATCAGAAGCCGAAGGTTCCTGTTGAGCCCCCGAGTCCATGTGGACGTCGGGGGCAGAGAAATCTTGTTCCGGCGGAGGAACGTCCTTCGCCGGGGAGATGGTCTTGTCTGGCGCAGGCGAAGATGCCGGCGCCGGTGAGGTAGTATGGCTGGCAGAGGGTATGTCGGAGGTCTCAGGGGCCGCTGGTTTGGTAACCTTCGGGCCGCCACTCGAGCCAGAGGCTTGCTCTGGCGCAAGAGGAGCTCTGAAAAAGAGAAAACACCAAGTCAATAATCAAAGCAAGAGATATGTCGGAGGAAATACAAAGAAAAGAAACTTACCCCGCGGCAACAGGCCTCGGTTTCTTCGGAATAGGCACGCCAACCTTCTGCCTCTTCTGTTGCTGAGGTGTGTCGGGTTGGGGCTTCACGCCTCGCTTCCGGCCGGAACGTCCACCGGTGGAAGGAGGTCCCTGGTTCAGAGGGGCGGCGTCGACAACCATGTCGTCCGGGATAGCTGAGGACGGCATGGGAAAGGCGTAAGCAACAGGTGTTTCTGGAAAAGCATATGCAAGTGGCATCGGGTCATAATACATCAAGATCTCCTCTTCAGAATCACCCTCACTCCGGCCTTGAGTGAAATGCCGGAATGAAGAGGCCTTACCCACGGCAGCGGCAGCACGGGTGTTCCGGGGCAGCTTGTCCCAATGGTCCGGATCTTCAACATCCGCAGCAGTGCGGTCTGCCGCGATCTTGATCCGGGAGTTCTCCATGGCCTGGAAGCTGAATTTCTGTATAGGAGCAAGGTCAATTGATCAAACAAAGGAATATGGCGGCAAAAAGCAATGTCTCGGGCCAAGCATGATATATGTCGATGAATAGATATGTGTCGGCTTAGGTATCTATATGCCGGTGCAAGAAGTATGTCGGATCAGGCATTATAAGTATGTCGGCAATTAACAATATCTTGGGCCTTGCATGACAAGTATCTATGTGCCGGACAAGAGATTATATATCGGACAGGAGGGTTTACCGTTGGGGCGGGCCTATCCCGGCTATATGGTTCTAGCCCCCAGGCAAAGGTGGCCTGAGAGGACTTGCAGACGTCCTTGATCCGCCGCAGAATGTCGGCCGGAGTCAGCTCATGTGTGGAATGCCGGGTGGGGTCCATGGGCCCGCTCATCTGGCAGATCTTGTGCGACCGGCGCTGCAGAGGGGAGATGCGCCGGCTGATAAAGCAGGCCACTAAGTCGTTAGGGGTAAGGCCGGCATCTCGGAGCTTGCCCTTAACCCGGTGAAGCGCATTCACCGGCATCACCGAGTTCTTCGGGTTGTAGGTCCAATTCTTCATAGCCAAGGGTGGCTCGTCCACAAATGGCGGCAGGTTGAGCAGATCCACGTCGGTGGTGTTCTTGACGTAGAAGAAGCTTTTCTGCCACTTCTTGCAAGACTCGAGGAGTTCCACCTTGGGGAAGTCCGAGCCCTTCCGGGACATGATGGTGGCCGCGCCGCATAGGGTCATGGGGCGGTCCTTCTTCTCCTGGGCCGTCTCCGGCGGGTCATTCTTGCTCCGGGGCGGTTCTTGGACGACTTGCTTCCGCAGTTGGAAGTATTTCGCCCAGCCTTGGGTAAGGGGCTCTATGCCGGCATAGCCTTCGCAAAAGGCAGCGAAGGCGGAGAGGATCATCACGGCATTGGCCGGGATATGATGAGGTTGTAGATCATAGGTGTTGAGGAAGTCCCGGAAGAAGTCCGAGGCCGGCAGACCGAAGCCCCGCTCGAAGTGGGCGATGAAGACGACGTGTTCGCCGGGTTCGGGTGCCGGCACAGTCTCCCCCGCCGGTAGCCGGCATGCAACTCCCTCCGGCACTCTCCTGGTGGAGGTGACCCAGGATATGTCGGCCGGGGTAACCTCCGACCCCTCCCAGCCGGAGCGTCCTTGGACCCGGGCCGAGCTATCTTCCTCCGAGGCCGAGGTACCTGTCATGCTTGAGGAAGCCATCGGGATGGCCGGTACAAGGTGTGATAGCCGGAGTCCCGTGATGTTAATCCTATCAAGGCCGGAGAAAAGAGGGAGGTTAGTCTCTCCGGCATACAGCTCTCACCGATGTTAGCAGAAATAAAAGATCTACCGAGGCAGTTAAAACAGGAAACAAACAAGGGAAAAACTTCTAAGGAAGAACACCTGCTTATTGCTAAGGAACGTTGCTAGCAATGCTAGTCGAATCAAAGGGATAACAAGCAGAGGAACTGCAGCAGATCTATGCAAGTGTGGCTACCGATGCGAAGCTATAGAAAAGCTTGAAAGAGGAAGAACAAAGGATGATCTCACCGAGGCTTGGCCGGCGGCAATGGAGCGGCGGCGAGCGTGCAGGAGAAGGTCAAATCTCCCAGCAATGTTGCGGAGGAGAGATGCGGCGGCGGCGGCGCCGTCCACAGAGATGTTGGGCGTCGTCGAGCATCGGCGTCGGCGAGGAGCGGATCGACGGCGGCGGCGATGCTGTTCCTCTGTTCTTCGGTCCGGCGGTGAAGCGCAGGAGGCAGAGGAACAGGGGAGGAAGACGACGGTGTGGGGTAAAAAGATAAGTTTACCCCCGCCGCCCTATTTATATGCCTACCAGGTAAGGGTCGTGGGGATGGTAGTGCTCCACTCCCCCGACCGTTTCTGCGGTAAGGCGCCACGTGGCGGCACGGAGTGGGGCGGCGGTTCCTGTAACCGTGCCACTAGGTCATGATGGCGAGGAGTAACTGCGCTGTGAACCGTCACATCATGTGACCGTTCGAGGTGGCAGGGCAGTTGCAAGTTTCGATGCAAACTGTCAGGCGTGGCTTCTCGAGGAAGACTCGTCTGTATGTCGGAATAACTGCCCGGTGTATAGGTTCCGTCCGGAATACCCTCGGGACCGGCCGGAATAACTTTTTGGAGAAGGAACAGTGGCCGGGATATGCGTGGCTGTCCCGGCATATAATCTGATTGTCGGGATATAACGGAGAACCGGGGTATAATGAAGAGAGGATATGTTGAACCTGTCGAGGCTCCACAGTTATGACTGGGGAACCTCGACAGCTTCGGGGACTAGTGTCGGGGGGATGACCCCCGATAGGGTCAAGAGACTAGAAAGATACAAGGTTTATGGTTGACTTTATACCGGTTGACCAAGGAAGGGCCTGGCCGGAATATAGGAGCATCGGCCAGGCCGGCATATATGGATATCCCGGCTAATGTTTGGATATGCCGGTATAACCGGAATACAAACTGAGGAGTGCCGGCATATACTTAGATATGCCGGCCTATCTATTTGGTTTGTTGTGCAGGAGCAGAGGAGGCCGGATTACCCGACCTTCATAGGTCGTCGGTCCAGCATATATGTCCCGGATATGGCCAACGGTCATATCCGGGATACTTAAGTCAACCAAGGTGTCACATCGCTACAATCAAGGAAGAAAACATCCAAGCATGGTAGCAGAGTATGATGGCAGGGTGCACAGTGGAGGTTACCTACCCTCACTGTGCACAAGTACAAGCTTACCTCAGAGTGGTAAGGTCACAGTCCTGGAGGTACAAGGTACAGCAAGGGCGAGTCCCATCGAGAGCAATCAGGGAGAAAGTTAAGGGCGTCTGCCCTCGTCAGTAAGTCCTATTTGGAGTGTAGTTGGTGTCCCCTGGTCTCCTATGACCGTTGTAACCCTGGCCACCACTATATAAGGTGGCACAGGGAGTCCTAGCAGAGGGTGGGGAGGTTGTTTGGTCACTCTGTGTTCCTAGACTTAGCAGTTCATCTTCCTCCTCTAGCAGAGAGCTTGGAAGCACCTTTGTTGTGTACTCCATCGATCCAAATATATAACCAGTAGAGCAGGAGTAGGGGTGTTATCTCCTTACGAGAGCCCCGAACCTGGGTAGATCAGTGTTCCTTTCTGTCGTGCTTTTTAGCTCGTTCCCCTCTCCCGAATCCTCCAGCATCTAGTTCAGCCCCCATTTAAGCCATCCTATGGCATATGTTGTTTCACCACGACGACAGGCGTCGCCTCCTCAGCTACGGGTGGTGGTGCGGCAACCTTATCTATGGCAGTGGCGCATCTCTCATACTCCGCTGCAGCATTGTGCAGTGTGTACATAAATGATCCCCCTCCTCCCCCCAAACCCACGACAAATGATAGATGATGAGGTGACATGTTTATTGTTGGTTGCCTAGCATTGTTAGGCGCATAGTAGTTCGATCTCATCTACATATTTACCTGTTTATGTAGACTAGGATTACACATGCAAGCTATTTTTGGGGCTAGATCTGGTGTGAACAGTAATATTATGTTCAGATTGGGTATTGATCGATCCACGGCCGATGAAGATTTATGAGTCTGGCACCGTCTGATCACTAAGGCCAACTTTCGTGTCTGCTCGACGGGTGAGTCTTGCAGTCAAGCTAGCTCCCTTCTATTACTAATTCATGATCTGGCGTAGCTAGGATTTCCAGAAGAACTTGGATGGTCTACAGGCCAACTATGATATTTTGTTGTTAGCTTGGTTGATCTATACTTGTCGTTGATGATTGATGAACTGTGCATCACTTTGATGCTAGACCTTGCCAGCAATACGATGGCAATGCTGATAGTGTTCTATCCTTATGGGTTCGTATAAGTTTGGTTTCGGTTATTTCATTAATCCGAAATGTTTTCACGAACCTGTAGATAATCGGTAATACCTATCGGCCTTGCTAGATTCAGAACCTTAAATGTTCAGATTGTGTGTTCAATAAGAACATTGCTCCACTTGAATTTATTAGATATCTTTGATTAGGTGTTTTGTAGTTACGTACCATCAGTAGCTATAGACATTAATTATCTTATCGAGGACATTTTGTTTGCAGTGTTCAGGTAAAAAGCTAAAGCTTGGAGAGAGCTCATCACTGAAGGAGAAAAGAGAATGGTGAGTCCACCGAAGCAGGTTAGGCATGCCCATCAGGAGAACAGCGCTAATAGCTTCTGCAAATTGCTATTACTACCAGCTGGGCCAGATGTGCGTGCCATCCCCAGTGGCTTTGTGCACTGCTTTGAAGGCGAGTGTCCAGAGAAGATCAAGCTGAAGATCTCTAGTGGCTACATCTGGGGTGTCGACCTGAAGATGGAAAATGGGAAAATTGTCACAGACGGAAGATGGTCAGAGTTTGTCAAAGCACATGAATTTAAGGTAGGATACTTCCTTGTATTCAAGAAGCTTGACACCAGATCCCTCAAGGTGCTCGTGTTTGATCACAATTACTACGAGATTGGGATCAAGTGTGCAGGGTATCACCCATCACTGGAGGAAGAATAGGTGGTTGTTCGGTTCTACTTACAATTGGTCTGTAGAGAAGTGGTCTATATAATATAATCACTCATATTATGGTTGACATGATGATACTCATATATACTCATATATATATAATGCTTCGCCTCTGAGTAAACCTGAAGGTATTGTTATGTTGATCTAGAACTACAGGTCATATGTTTAGTTATATTACTATTATGTGCCACTGTTGGTCGTGTTGTGATGAACACACACTATTCTTTGGTTTGGTCAAGTCAAAATGTAATGACAAACATAGGTTCAAAAACACTTGCAAGACGCAAACAGAAAGCCTCCTGAAGCTTCCTTTTAGCAACAACTATATATTACGGGGTAGTACATGTCGTATATGAGCACCTTCTGTAGCTTTTCTCTTTGGTCCGAAGATACCTTTTTTCTAATAGCAAAAAAGGAAGCGTACCCCACGAACTGGTACTTACTAGACCAAATTTATTGAGGGCTCAGCTCGCCATAGCAGCCCGAGTAGGCGGGAGTGCAAACGTGGCTCGGGTGATTTTTTTTTTTGCAAAAATGCGATACGTGCTGACATCAAGGACCCACCCGTCAGAAACATCCCTCAGCCTTATCATATTTCACGGGCGGGTTTGAAAGAAATTCTAGTATGCAGCAATCATGGGGAACAAAATAAATCCAACAGAGCACACATTTTTTATTTCAGATAATCTGACATCGTGGACCCATCCGTCAGCCGCGTACCTCAACCTTATCAAGTTAGAATTTTCAGGGCCCGATTCAAAAATAAAAGTCAAGTTTTCAGCAATCACGAGGAAGAAAATAATCCAACAGAGCACACATTTCTTTTTCGGATAGTCTAACATTCCGGACCCACCCATCAGCAGCGTCGCTCAACCTTATCAAGTCGAATTTCATGGGAGAGAAAGCCAAGTAACCAGTATCACGGGAAACAAAAATAAAATTCAGATAGCACATGTATTGTTCAGATATTCCAACATCTGGGACCCACCAATCAGCAGCGCTACTCATCTTTATCAAGTCGAATTTCACAGGCGGGTTCAAAACTAACAGCCGAGTAGCCAACATTCACGGGCAACAAAAATAAAATTCAGATAGCACACATATTGTTCAGAAATTCTGACATCTGGGACCCACCGTCAGCAGCGTCCCTCAACCTTATCAAGTTAGAATTTTAGGGACGGGTTCAAAAATAAAATTCAGTAGCCACCAGATAGCACATGTTTATTATTCAGAGTGTCTGATGTCGGAGGGGATCCACCTGTCAGCAGCGTCCTCGACCTTAAGAAATTCAAATTTCATGGACGGGTTCAAAAATAACAGTCAAGTAGTCAACAATCACACTGAAGAAAATAACTCAACATAGCACATGTTTCTTATTTAGATAGTCTGACATCGAGGACCCACCCGACAGCAGCGTCCATGAACATTATCAACATATATAGCACCGGTTTTTGTTGTTCAGAAAGGCTGATATCGAGGACCCACCCGACAGTAGCGACAATAAATATTATCTAAAGATATATATATATCATAGGATTGTTGTTCAGAGAGGCTGACATCGAGGACCAACCCGATAGCAGCGTCCATGAATGTATTCTCAGCATAGCAGAGGTTTCTCGTTCAGAGAGGCTGACATCAAGGTCCCACCAGACTGCAGCATCCATGAACATTATCAAGGCGAGCTATTTTGAAAAATAAAAGCAAGTAGCCAGCAATGGTTGCATCGAGCAACGTGAGCTAGGTCGCGCAAACGAAAAAATAATTCTGCTAGAGACACAGACATCACGGCCCAACAGCCTGAAAAGGTCGGTCAGAGTCCAAAATCGAAAAAATTGACATCTACCACGCGCTGGACGACCATCTACCATGATTTGCCCTAATCCGTGGCAGTAGAGGGCCTCAAAAACAAGAAAAAAAAATTTCAATCTACCACAAAACCGACAAAAATCATGGTAGAAGGGGGTCTTCAGCAACGACCGAAAGTGCCAGTCGTGGTAGATGGACACTTTTCTTCTAGTGAGTCCCCCGAGCGTGGCGACTGATGAGTAGCGGCAAGTGGAATCGGTCTACACTGTGGAGTAGTGCGGCGTTTAGCTGGAAGAGTTGACGTGGATGGAGTAGCGATAGCATGCTCAGTCGGACTATTGGTCGGGCGGAGTCACCGCGCTGATAACAAAACAATCTACACATAACGTAGAGCAGACTGCAGATCCAAGATTTTTTTTTATAAAGTTAAATTTGTAACAAGTAATTGGTTACCTAGTATTGTTTGCGTATGGACGTGCCGTGGACAAGTGAGGTGGTTGCAATCTCCAGCTCCATGGCGAGTACATGACCAGATTGTGTATACTAGATTTAGGGGTGCGCCTTGGCGCACGGACCCATTGAATTTAAACTAATTTAGCAATAATATATAAGCAGAAATAATAATATGTTTTTTATTTTTTGCCAAATGGAAGCAATGGATATTTACGTGCTCAAATTTGATAGGAGATTTCAAATGAGATTATAATTTAATGGCTATGTGAACACATTTAAAAAGGTGTGTTGATAGTAAAGAGTTTTGTATTAAGATTCTAATGACCTAGCCCATGAAATCGTTAAGGTGAACACTGTGGTTTTGTTTATATAGACGAATTTAAACTTCTTAAGAAGTAAAATAACACCATAATCTGAATTAAGAATACAAAAGAACAATAAGGAGGAATTGATCCGTCACCTTGAAATTCCAAATAATCATGAGTTGTGCAGCCATTGAGAAAATAAAAAAATTATACAGTGACAACTTGGTTCTAAAGAAAAATAGCTCGGACTTTCTATCTAGCAAAGAGGCACCAAAGAAGCGTGTGCACTGGATCAATGGTCATAGGTCCATCTTCATTCAAAGAGTATAAGGTGAGCAATCAATTGGCTTGCACAGGCCTAAATCAGGCAACTTCATGCGACCATTCTTATCAAGAAGAACAATACCAGACAACTGCAAAGTTTCTTTCAGCTCAAACATTCTCCACCTAGTAGAAATAATGAGAAAAATAGTTCAGAAAAGAAGAACAGAGCCACTTGTTGTGCTCTGATAATATTATTAGCCCTCTAAATTCGGATATAAGATCCATAGAGGCAAACTATTAATTGGCAATTGCAGTTTGAGATCCAAATGGACCGAGAAACCTATTAGTTAGCTAGACAGTTTTCTTTGTCTTAGAAGCCAAAGCTCCATTTAAAATGATAACAGCAGCTAATAATATTATGGTACAAAGCCCAATACATAGGTATGGCAAATACAAACAACTTGTGGGATGTCCCTTAGCAAAGAAATGGCAAACACATTTCGTTGAGATGCATAAATGCAAGTGTACTGCATAATACTATAGGAAAATACAGTTCTGAACTATGTGCCAAAACTAACATGTAAATTTGTAGTACCATGCAGAAAATTACGAAGAACAATCTTACAAATGACAAAGAGAAAAATATGCAAGTGCAGTCCTTGATAAATAACAAAAAACAACAATCTTACATATGACATACCAGAGAATGGCAACACCTGCTATACACCTACAGTCTTCAATAAGTAATTCTTTTTTTAACTACAAATAAGGGGTTCTTGAACTACCTCATAGGAGAAACACATCACTTCATATATCCAGTAAATTAACTTTCATGTATACTAACGCAAAACCCGTGAGTCAATGGGCTATTTACTTACCCAATGGAAGAAGATTATAAGTCTGTTGTGTTGCTCTTCTAGTGGGCTAGGACATGGATGAACGACAAATCGATAGATCTCCATCCTTTGCTTGATAGCGATAAAGAGTAGAAAAAAATATTTCTGATTCCAAGTTATAGCAAGCAGTGCCACTATTTTACGTTCAGCAAATGCCGTTAACAAAAAAAATCAGAGGAACATAGTCTGAAAAAAGAAGCTATTAAGGTAGAAATGCAAAGACTGCCTATTGATGACACAAGGATGACATGCGGCGTCCATGCTTCCTCAGCTCCCAGCAAAAAACAATTGGCGATAAGAATTGCCATTTACATGTAAAGTAATTCAGTATCAGTTCATCTCTTAAAATAGTTGCACCATCATGCATCTTCCTGGGAGCATGGACTGCGGCCATTTTATATGAAGAAAAAAGAAACAAAGTCTAGGCCCAATCTTACCGACCTATTTGTGCGGATTTCATCATCTGAAACCTTATCAATCAAAGCCTTGGCGACTGCTCTTTGATATTGTTCATATAATGCAAAACAAGGAATTATCAATAAGAATACCCGAGTAATATTAGACTGAACTGGAAAAAATGAATTCCAGACTCCTAGTTAATAAACATAGGTAGGCTTTTTCATCTTTGATTTCTTTACAGAAACAGGTTCGTTAGCTATTCAAGTTCTAATGATAAAAAATGTGCTAGCTGAAGCTTTCATATATAGACAAATGTGAGACAATAAATTTGCAACGGAGAGAGTAGTAACCTGAATACTTGGCTAGTGTCAGCACTTTCTGGGTGTAGGTAGAATAACCATGATGCAGTCAATAGTTCAGAAGCAAAGATAAACAAAATAGAGCACATAATCAGGATGTTCAATTCACACAGAACAATGTTGCTTCTTCAAAATGTATAGAACTAATAGATAGATAGAGTCCAAATATTTAACAGAAACCTGTGTATATTTCACAATGTCTTTCTCAAAAGCCTCATAAGTTTTAGCTTTGAAATTATACATAAAAAGAGAAAGTTTGATGTGGCACCTCCCATGTATGATAGTGCTTACTATGCTATCTCTGGTTATGTTGTTGCTGATACTACCAAGACAAAGTTTCTGTTCCTATTTCTACCACACAAGGAAAAGATTAGAGACGCAATTGGAGTGCAATATTGGTGGAGCATGTTGTCCTTGAAGGAGTCCGGTTGGGGACCACCTAGCAGCGTGTTGAAGATGGTGGCGCACCAACAAAAGAGTCCTTTTTTTATTTTAGTTCTGTTTGTTTTAGTTTTTGGTTTAGGAAATAGTTGTCCGAGTTGTTGAGTTTATTTTATTTCTATATTTTCGTTTTGCTTGTAAGTCAAGAAATAGGGAGGTCGGCTGCAACTATAAAGCCAAAGGGGTGCGCACCAATGTAAGGGGAGTGGAATTTTCGAGTTGAGAATACACAGGAAAAAGGTCCCATGTCGGGGGACACCACTATCGTTGGTTTTGCTTGCTGATTCGCAAGGATCTGTTTTGCAGTTCGTGGAGTAGATCTAATCTGCTCAACGACTGAGTTCATCTACCTTCTATCTTGATCGCCGTGAAAGATTGGGCCTAAAATCCCTTTGGATCACGTTGATCCTTATCATCTTGGTATCAGATTCGTCGGGTTTTTCACGGTGATTTTTCTGCTAAGATTGCTGAGGTCGTCGAAGATTGAAGATCGACGAGTTCCATCTGGTGAGATTGATCTTTTGGTTTTTCTTAGGAGGACTAGAAGATCTGACGCAAAGTATTTGCTGCTGGAGTCGATCTTCAAGACACTTGTGTTGTAGTTTCTCGATCTGCTGGTATCGAGAGAGTTCTTCCTCGGTCTTGTTTCGTTTCCGGTCAACTGATCTGCAAGAGTCCATCTCGTCCACGCTGCTGCAGATCCGATCGAGAGTCCGGCTAATCCCATCGATCCAAGATTCACGGGAATATGGGATCGCTCCGTCACGCCTTACCGCGGAGGTGGTCTGTGCCTGGGCGACGATTGCCCGCGGTCGCCTGGCGTCTCGCCCCGCCTGGGATCGCTCGCAGCCCCGCGCGCCCCTGGCGCCTTCCTGGGCCGGCCCAACTGGCTCGGATTAACATGCCCCACACGAGCGCCTCCATCGCTGGCCCATTGCATCGCTAGCGATCTCGCTCGTGACGCCCGGCCACAGACGTACTCCGCACTCCAGCGTCCGGATTCCTGTCCCTAAGGTTTCATCGCCTTAGCCCAGACCGTCTCCGTGGTCTGGCGAGCACGCCCTGCGGTTGATCGCCTGCATCAATTGCTGTAGTCTGGCACCCGTTGATCCAAGTTTCAGCTCAGTTTTGTGCCAAGCGCCAAGTCTGACTGAATTTTTTTCTGCTGAAATTTCCCTGTCCTGACACCATGGCTGATCTGATTTATCCATCCACGGGGTTTTGGCTCGAAGAGGAAGGCTATGGAGACAGGTTATTTCATACAAAAGCTATTGTGCGAGATAGAGCTTGTGCGTTGACAATCGATTACAAGAATCCGTTCAATGCTGTAAGTCTTGAGATGGTGGAAAAGTTAGACCTGACAACTACACTGCATCCACATCCATATCTGCTGCATTGGGGTCCGAATAATCTCACTATTACGCGTCAAACGACAATCCACTTTTCACTTGGACAACTAGCATTGGAGGTTTTGTGTGACGTACTTCCTATACACATGATTTCATGTCATCTACTTCTAGGAAGGCCATGGTACAAGGACCAAGGTGCATCATATCACATGAATAATTACTGTTATACCAAGTATGTTTTATCTTATGGCAAGAAGACATATAATCTGCTCTCCATGGATACCTTGACGTATAAGGCCTGGAGAGATGAAAAACTCCAGCAACTCAAGAAGGTTGAAGCAAAAGGCAAGAAGCACGAAGAGGTGAAGAAGAAGGAAGCCCAAGCTCCTATACCCCTTTCTGAGCACCTTGAACATATTGAAACAAGAGCCGAATCTGCTGCTGCCATTTCTGTTGTTGACAGTCCTAAAGTATCAGCTCAATATGTCCCTTTTGATGTTTTGCTGATTGACTCAAAACCGAGGACGGTTTCTCCTGAAGAAGGGGAGGATGATGTGGCACCTCCCATGTATGATAGTGCTTACTATGCTATCTCTGGTTATGTTGTTGCTGATACTACCAAGACAAAGTTTCTGTTCCTATTTCTACCACACAAGGAAAAGATTAGAGACACAATTGGAGTGCAATATTGGTGGAGCATGTTGTCCTTGAAGGAGTCCGGTTGGGGACCACCTAGCAGCGTGTTGAAGATGGTGGTGCACCAACAAAAGAGTCCTTTTTTTATTTTAGTTCTGTTTGTTTTAGTTTTTGGTTTAGGAAATAGTTGTCCGAGTTGTTGAGTTTATTTTATTTCTATATTTTTGTTTTGCTTGTAAGTCAAGAAATAGGGAGGTTGGCTGCAACTATAAAGCCAAAGGGGTGTGCACCAATGTAAGGGGAGTCGAATTTTCGAGTTGAGAATACACAGGAAAAAGGTCCCATGTCGGGGGACACCAATATTGTTGGTTTTGCTTACTGATTCGCAAGGATCTATTTTGCAGTTCGTGGAGTAGATCTAATTTGCTCAACGACTGAGTTCATCTACCTTCTATCTTGATCGCCGTGAAAGATTGGGCCTAAAATCCCTTTGGATCAAGTTGATCCTTATCAAAGTTATGAGAAAGTGAATGTTTAATTGTAATAGAGGACATGGAGAGCCCTGTGTCACATAACTTTACCCTTTGATATTCTTTGTCCTAAACAAGTTTGCGATTTTTTTTGGAAGCCACACATTACCGACCCCAACCTCTTAATTGACCATCTTTCTAAAAATGTTAACAGTTTTATATAGAAGTTTATGGATAAGATGGGATAGTATACATTTCTTTTTCTTGGCAAAAGATGAGCATATTACAACTGAAACAAATGCATCGCAGCAATTATATTTTGTTCCACCTCACACATTACATTAACTGATGATTTACGTGAATAAAGCTAATCCTATTGCACAATATGAGATGAAGAGAGTAAACATCATACATCTATCATCGACTTCTGAAATCTGTTCTGAGAAGCAGTCAAAGATGTGTACATGAAACAAACATGGGTGGACTATTTCCAAAATATGTATACAATGTCAGAGCATGCCAACCTGAGGCAAGAGGGACTCTCGAACATCGCAGGGGACTCCATGATACTGTCAGCAAGTGAATCTCCAAAAGATAGTCCATTCAGGTTGGACGACATTATCTGCGGCAGTGCATCTAATGGTCAGATGAGAAAGCAATATTCAAGGGAAAAGATAGACAGATTGTTCAATACAGTTTCATAAGCAAGCATACTCAAAGTATTACAGAACCGAGAAATATATTTAAAATATACTAAGTGAATTCAAATTTGGCCAACAGAGGGAGATGCGTAAATGAGAAACAAGAGGCCACCCATGCTAGGGACGACACAAGTATTGGAAAATAAGAAGCTCTGATATTGGAATTTTGCAACTCAGCAAGTAAAAGTAAGAAACCTTCCAAGTATTGAAATCAAAACAAGAAGAGTTTGAGAGAAACCACCCAAGTATTCAAATCAAAATAGCACAAATCAAAACAAGCGGAGATAGATACAGCAATAACATTAACCAGCACCTGAAACCGGAATCACTACCAAAGATCCCCTAGAAAAAAGAACCCAAGTATCCTATGTCTCTCCTATCGGATGATTCACAGATCAAGACATTTACGAACCTACAAAATGAGAGAAGAACTTGGTCTGCGGATTCACAAAAGCGAGAAGAACTTGATCGTAATTGTGTAACACACTCAGGCATGCAGCAAGTTCAATACAAACAAACTCGACACTAACCTCCATAAATAACAAACATAAGCACTTTTGTAAGGAATTTATTAGTTAATTAATCCTTAAAACATAAATCATTTACTACAGTCAAAACCTGAGATATAAGTTGATTTCATTAATAATACCATATAAATTCGAATCAATACAAAATTGACAATAGCATGGACTTCGAATTTTAGAACGATTACCTCATGCTTGCACAGGCAAGTCACAAACTCAAGAGAGGCTATATTACCACCGCAATACATTTTGAGATTCCAGAGAGGGCGACAGACCTGTAGCTAAAACCGAGATTCTGGTGGAGCTTGCTTGTAGGTGCCCTGCAATGATAAAAGGGAGAATAAGAAACTACAAACTGCAGCAGAAATCACTGAGTTGCCTTGCCATTGCTGGCTTGAGCTTATTTCAATATCTATTGCAACTAGTTTTGAAACAACAAACATTTCTCTGACCTTTGTGGCAATAGCATATAAAATTTAGGGAAAATGGAATCAAAACAATTCCATGGTAACTAACATATTATGCGTGAAAATTCTAAAATGGAAAACTCTATTTAGATACAAAAGCGCAAATTGTAATAATATATACGCCAACCCGACTTCCCTATATAAACCGAGGAGTAGAACATGTATTTATAATCATTTATCTTACTTTGTTGAAATAGCAGATTACATATTGACACCGTCGGTGAAAGAATGGAGGGCGGGTTCATGGTTTTGCAGATGCTTCAGATCTGTTAAACAAGGCATGCTTTAAAATTTCAGATATTGTAAGTGGAGAAGCAAATGAGAAAAATACAACAGAAAAATTACCTTGTCTGGTCAAGGATGAATGCTACTATGCATCAGATAATTCTTGTAGAGTCGTACCCAACATATGGCCTTAAGAAAAAATATCAATGAAGAAATAATAAGAGACTGCAAGATATCAGAGTTCCCATGTCGCATGAATTGTGTGGTAGGCATCCTATCCAGGTCACATGAGGGAAAAAGGTGTTGTAGCTAAATAGAACAAATTAGCATTCTGGAACTATATTTGTACCATATATGGTTGCAACATATATTTCAAACCATGGCATGAGTAAAGCAAGATAGCTATACAGGCATGAGAAATAAGTCTATGCATCACATACTAAAATCAATAGGCAAAAGAAATAAGCCATTGCAGCACATATACTAAAATCCTATTACTACAAATTTATCTAACCATCCTCTATTTATTACGGACCAAATTTTACTACAAAACAAACACACTAGTTGGTTCTTCTATTTATTTATTTTTAACAATGTAAGAGAGAATAAAGAAATTTAGGTGTTCAAAAAGGGATATACCAAATCAAACTAACATCCTAAGGATCCCTTTCCACTTCCTCGTATAGATCACATTATCAATTATATGGCGGGTTGCACAAGGCTTTCCTTCTTAGACACCTATTCTGGTTACAACCAGATAAAATTAAAGGTGGAAGATGAAGAAAATACTATGTTCATCACCCCATATGAGTTTTCTGCTATCAGGTCATGCCTTTCGGTCTGAAAAACGCGGGTGCCACCTACCAGCGTATGATGCAAAATTGCCTCGGGCAACAGATCGGATGCAACATACAAGTATACATTGACGATGTGGTAATTACCACAAGAGACGAGCCAACGCTAATCGATGACCTAAGAGAGACTTTCAACAACCTTGACAAAATACAAACTGAAACTCGACCCCACCAAATTCTCCTTTGGTGTCCTTGTGGTTTAACTCCTCAGATTCTTGGTGTCTGCAAGAGGAATTGAAGCCAATCCCGAGAAAATTCAGGCAATACATACAATGGGGAAACCGACGAAGCTACATGAGATCCAACAACTGGCAGGGCGAGTCACGACTTTGAGTCAATTCGTGGCGAGGCTTGGCGAAAAGCACTTCCGTTCTATGCACTCATGAAGAAATCAGGTAAGAAATTCGAGTGTACATAAGAAGCTGATCAAGGCTTTGCACATCTCAAGAAAGTGCTTTCCACGCCACCAGTGTTGGTCGCACCCAATGAAAAAGATAACATTATTACACATCACTGCCACACATCAGGTGGTAAGTACGGTACTTGTAGTTGAGCGCAGTAAGGAAGGAAAAGCACACAATGTCCAAAAGGCCAGTATATTTCCTCAGCAAGGTACTCTCACCGTCCAAACAACGTTACTCGCATTATCAGAAACTTACATACAACATATTCATGACAGGGCAAAAATTGCGACACTTCTTTTTGGTTCACCCCATCATAGTAGTCAACGAGGCACTCTTGTCCAATATTTTGAACAATCCTGGAGCGACAGGGCGTATATCCTTGTGGGGAATTGAACTTTCTCCCCTAGACAAAAAAGAAAGCCATCAAATCTCAAATTCTACTAGATTTCACGGCCGAGTGCCTCGAGTTGCAAAATACAGGTCCTCTAGATTTGTCGAGTGTTTGGACCATGTATTTTGAAGGCTCGAAGAGGGTCGAAGGTGTAGCAGCCGGAGTGGTGCTCATATCACCTCAAGGAGGCAAGTTGAAGTACGTGTTGTGGATGACTTTCTCGAACACATCAAACAACAAAGCAGAGTATGAGGCCTTGTTGCATGGCATGAGAATGGCAAAAGCTTGTGGTGCAACTCGCCTAAAAATCTTTGGCGACTCCAGTTTAGTGGTCCAACAAGTAATGAATCTTTGCGACGCCTTGAGTGATAATATGACTGCATACAGCAACTGGTACTACTACCTTGAAGGAACTTTCGACAGGTGCAAAGTATCGCACATCAGTAGATCAAGAAATGGGGAAGCTGATGCACTTGCAAACATTGGGTCCCAGTGTTTACCCATACCAGCAGGAGTATTTTGGGAGGAGATAATCGAGAGATCAATCAAGAACACCAAACCTTCGAGTCCTAAAGGAACTAAGCAGCACGTCACGACAGGCTCGGGGGCTGAGTCAGCAGAAGGAGAACCAGATGGTGAACCAGAACCAAAAAAAGTCATGATGGTCGAGGTTACCTAGATGCAGCCATATCTGGCATATATGATAAACAAGCAACTACCCGAAGATGTAGTTGCAACCAGATGAATCATTCGGAAGTCCAAAGCTTTTGTGGTCATCAAAGGAGAACTCTACAAAAAGATTATTTCAGGTGTACTGCAGCGCTTTGTTACACCTCAAGAAGGTCAAGCTATATTGAAAGATATACACGCAGGCATACGTGGCCATCATGCAAGTAGTCATGCAATTGCAGCAAAAACTTTTAGAGCAGGATCCTATTGGCTTACCATAGTTGAGGATTGAAAAGATATAGTTCACCACTGCAAAGCATGCCCAAGGTTTGCTTCGAGGCCTCATATTCTGGCAGCCGAATGTTAGCCTATTCCTTCGGCTTGGTCGTTTGCGCAGTGGGATCTAGACATGGTTGGCAAGCTACACAAATCCTGGCTAGGAGGGCATGTTTATATGCTAGTAGCAGTTGATAAATTCACCAAGTGGATAGAAGTTGCACCAGTTACCACTCAAGATTCGACTGCTGCGGTGAACTTCATCAAGTCCATCATTTTTCGCTTTGGAGTGCCACATAGCATCATCACCAATAATGGCACAAATTTCATGTCAAATGAATTCAAGGTTATTATGAATGTTTGGGCATCAAATTTAATTTCGCCTCCATTGCGCACCCGCAAACGAATGGGCAAATCGAAAAAGCCAAGGGTTGATATGCAATGGCATAAAGAAAAGACTGCTAGCTCCACTTGAAAAAGCCAAACATGCTTGGGTGGATGAGCTACCCTCCGTGCTTTGGAGTTTATGAACAACGCCAAATACGGCACCTCAAGAGACACCTTTCTTTCTAGTCCACGGCGCCGAGGTTGTGCTTCCAGTTGAAATAACTCATGAGGCCCCCGAGAATATCTACTTATGACGAAGTTGCTGCCATAGAAGCACTTCAAGATGATGTCAATGCACTCGACAAAGCATGAGACATAGCGTTCGCCAGGTCTTCACAATATCAACAGAACCTGAGAAATTATCATAGCTGTCGAGTGCGTCCCCAGTCCTTTGAGGTCAGAGACCTAGTTCTTTGGCTCAAGCAAGATGGCCATGGCAAGCTGGAATCGCCATGGCTAGGACCATACATAGTCATGGAGGTGATCACGGGAGGAGCTTATCTTCTGCGGGACAAGAAGACCGGAAAAGATGAAGGCAACTCCTGGAATGCTGAGAAACTTTGGTAGTTCTATGCATAGTTACTTAGATGCAATTTTATATTTCAAAGGCTTTTTAGCTAGAATCATCGAGTCCACCAAATAAGGCTTTTCAGCCATAAGTTATAGTGTCAAGGCTCTCTAAGCCCAGAACATAGGCCACCGGTCGGGCTTCTTGCGCCATAATATTTTTTGAGAGCTAATTAAATCTAAATATTATCTATGTCTTCTTGTCGATCACTCTATATCTACGCTCGGGGGATCAACCCCATGATATATATATCAAAATATGCATCCAATCCTTGGAACTAAGCATACAATATTTGACTGCAGTAAACGCACCATATAAATTACGTCTTGATTTGACTCACTGATACAGCCGCAAAGGCACTAGGCTAACGAAAGATTCTGATGTGAAAGAAGTACAAACCAGGCAGTACAAAAGTATCAGTTATCTTTTGTATGCTATAACATATATGAAAAATTAGCAACCATCATTTTGTGTGGTTCAGCATGGGTTTCCAACAGTATATCGTGACACTTATTCAACTGGATGGGCAGAAGAAGAGCCTCGGAACTAGCAAGTTCCCTTAGTTTGGCAGGAAGCATCATGAATAGTCCACCCAAAGGAAAATTAATTCATGAAATATTAATACAAAGAAAATCTTGGAAGCACAATAGAATTACAAAGAAGAGGATATAATGTCGATTTCATACATCCAAATAAACAAGCTCAGTACGGACTAGTTCAAAACAAGCAGTAGAAGTTCTTTATCATACAAGATGATTACAGCAAAAGTGCGGTGACCTAGCATACCATTGCATGTTGTAGTATGCAAGTCGTTGACATAACACTTGCAGAACAACCCTCCACAAGAATTACATCCCTCAGAATGGTACAACAAAAACATTGCGGGTCCAAATACAAACTAATAGTATTATTATTACAAACCAAAGCATGCTGAGAATGAAATGCTCCACAAGGAAACATCGCAAGTGCTTAGTGATTATACAACAACGGAAGAAAGATGCAAATAAACACTCGAAGAACTCAACAGATTATTGTTATACTACAACTGCTCGGTTCCTCGATTCCAACTGACTACTAGTTAAATCTACTCTTCACTCTGACTCATCGTCGGAAGCGACTCCATATTGTATGAAGTATTCCACCCCTTCAACTCCACGCGAGAGGTCTGGCTCCTCATAGAATATGTCTTCTTGTCCTCCGATGGCATTCAGTGTTGCTTCATCCAATTCCTCACAGTCTAGCAAGGGTTTAAGAGATTGGGGTGAGTAACGAGCATTACCCAGCAAGTTTCTTTAGAAAGAAGTTGTGTGATATGCACTATCTACAACCATGGACCCAAAAGAGTCGTAGACCAATGCAAGGTTTTATCAAAGTTTCTTAAAAGATTGCTTTTACTTATGAAAACTATGCCCAACAGCCAACACAGGGTATTAGTGCCTTGAGAGCACCTTTCCTGCTGCGTTCGCAGCTCCTTCCCGGAACAAGGGGTAATATGTCACATCTTTTTACACTCTGCAGAACAGGGCGTACATTCCCATCCACTCTTCCAAAAGAGATCAAAGCCTTGCTGCACAACAGGGCGTACATTCCCATCCACTCTTCCATGGTGTGGGGCCCAGTCATTGATCCAAGCCATTCACTGCCTTCTCCGCACAACGCATTCCCACCCAATTCATGCAAGCAGGTTATGCCCCTGATATTCACCCCCAACAATGAAGTACCTAGGTGCCCCTTGCGGACCATCATAGACACCAGTGGCCATGGGCACTAAGGGGTCCCACCCATGTGCACGTATTCCTGCAAGACATACGGCGAACGGTAGCTGAGTGTCCGTTGACATGCGAACGAGAGAAGATACAGATGACTTTCCCGTCCCATTCCAAGTCTCTTGGATGAAATGGTTTTTATGGCACAAGAATAACTGTGGCATTGGTAGTTAATCCTAGGTTTACTTTCCCGTGCAAGTGGAACCTCCACCACAACAATCTTACCGTGGTTCCACCTGCCAACCTTGCTAGGTTATCACCACTGGTCGATAACCACTAGTCATATTACTTATAAAAATAGATTTTCCATCCCTTTTGAAATGTTAGAGTTTAAAAGTCAAGGCTTTGCAAATAGTTTCAAAACCAGTGCAACCAAGAGATATGAGCAAGATAAACTTGCCTTGTGACTGAAAGGTAATGGAGTCGGATACTTGGCGATGCTCCTGATCTCCTTGTTCTATAGAAATCCAATCATTGTCCAGTAAGGACAATGTTTAAAGAAGCAAATGGATGCTATGTGCAATGATATGCAATGCATGATGATTCATTGACTTTGTTTTCTTATTTGTGTGTTTTACCCAAGTCTTAATATTGTTAAAGTGTTTTATCACAACACTTGGTAATATTGGTGTGTTTTACCCTAGTCATAGTAATTCAAGCACTTACTTAAGGTTTAAAAGCAATTTGAAATTATGAAACCATGATTGAAGTTATTTGAAAAGAAATAATTAATTTAAATAAGAAAAGACTTAATTTTTATTTTGTTTAATTAAAAATTAAGTGTTTTTGGAATTTTGGTAATTAAATAAGATCACATATAGAATTGATTTTGAATTGTAATAAGAAATAAATTTTTAGTCAAATAAACAATTTATTTTAGATAAAGGATTATTTCTTGAAGTTTAAACCAATCAAATATGAATTTGATTTGAATTTGAATTATTTAAAAATAAAACAGAATTGGTAAATTCATTTGGTTTTTAAAATATTTGGTCTAGGCCCAATAGCTAGGCCCAGCCCACCACCTATTCTAACCCGAATGACTTGGGTCTAGGTCAGTCAAACTGACCCAGCCCACTCTCTCCTCGCTCACTCTCCTCTCTCTTTCTCCCGAGCCCCCCCTGCGACCGATGTTGCCGCCGCCATCGCCTGCAGATCCCGGCCATCTCCGGTGACTTCGGCCGCCGTCACTTGGGCATACGATGAGCCCCCTCGGCCCTCTTCCTCCTCCACCAAGTGGATTTGGAACTCCTCGCCTCTCCGATGAGATCGGGGGTCGATCTCCGCTCGGGTTCTCACCGGTTTCTGTCGCCTCCGAGCTCACTCCCCGCCGGATCTCCTCTCTGTGCTAGCTGTGCATGCTTGCAGTGGTCCAGGTGTGTGTGCATCGCCGGTGGAAGTGCCAAGTGCGGTGCTCCCGGTGGTGTTGTGGTGAAGACTCCCTCAGGTAGCCTCTGGCCGGCCGCACGGGCACTGCCCGCCATGCCGTCCAGACATGCGCCTGGGCATACAGTGAGCGTGTTCTTCTTCTCCTCTACCCCTCTCCTCTCTTCTCCGGCCATGGTCTCTGGCCATCTGGCCATGACCAGTGAGCCAAGCTCACAGGCATAGCTCTGTGCTGCTGCTAACTGATGCCAGTTTGTGAGAAGGATTGATTCAGTTAGCTGATGCCGTGTTTGCTTAGTGATATCTCGACTGTGCTCCTATCTCTGTCAGTGAATTTCTCTGACAGAGATGTTATACTGAATCTTGCCCTATTGCAAAGTTTAGTTAACACCTATAACTTGCTTTGGCAAATTCTAAATCCTATGATGCCATGATATCAAAGTTATATGAGTGTATATCTGAACTTTCCAAGTTCAGTTAATTTCTGTGCTTGATCAGGTGATGAACTTGTTGTATTGTTATCTCTTCTGTCAGTGAATTGATCATGACAACAATTGTTAGACTGAATCTTGCTGTGTTGCAAGGATTCAGTGGTGAACTTGTTAAAACTAAGTATGATTCGTAGATGTGATAACTGGGAAGATGATTTTGGTGATATCCACTGACCTGGTTGTCAGTTTGGTTTCTGGTTGTGTTAAGGTGCATGACCTTTTGGTCATGTGCCCAGCAACCAATATTGGAATGCTTTCTGTTGGTGAAACTTGCCTAGTTAATAGGCCAGTGATGCTGGTATGAGGCCAATACATTCTTATGAGATGATTTGCTTGCATATATGACCAGGGTTTAAGATGTGATACTAGTTGTGTGTCTGAGGTGCATATCCTATTGGATATGTGCCCAGCACATCTTGGTCATGAGCATGCTATTTCTGTTGCTAAACTAAACTTGCCAGTGAAGTTCATACTAAGGCTTTTACCCTGGTTTATATCTATTTGGCTTTAATCATGATTCCTTGTGATGAGCTTGGCAAAGCATCTCTTTGCCAAACTGAGGGTTTGCATATAAACTACACATGCTTGAATCATGCTCTAGCAGTGATACGATGTGCAGGTGTTCTACCTGATGCCTGAAGTTTTGCAGCTAAGATATTGTTATCAGCTGCAACTGCTTGCTGGTGGTGATGGCTTGCTCCTTGCTTGCCTTCTCCTCCTGGTTCAGCTCCTGGGGCTTGTCCTTCTCCTCCTGGACTTGCTGCTGGTTGCTGGTCCTTCTCCTCCTGGGCTTGATCTTGAGCTTCAGTTCATCTCCATAGTTTTACTGGATGATTTCTAATGTGTTTATGGTGCTGTGGAAGAACTGTGGTGTTCTTTGTGTTGATTCTTGGCTAGTCGAATTGGAGCTGCTTGCTCTAGCCGTGCTCATCTAGCCAGCTGCTGGCTTAGCAAGCTACTATGGTGCTGCCAGCACTGCTTCTCAGTCCTGTGACTGAGCTGCTTGTGTGCTGTGTGCTTGTTTACCTCACTGTGCTTGATCTCATCCTTCTACTGGACGTGTTGTGCATCTGCTTGGTACTCAAATGCTTTGTACCCAAGTTAATAAAAAGAACAGATACTGTACTTGGTCATTTATACTCAATGATGCTATTGGCAATATAATTGCCCAATGTCTGAGAGTAATATCATCTAACCCTAACATTCTTCTTGTTTGATCATTGTCTGTTTTGCAGGTTAGAGTTTCTAGTTCCAAGTGAAGACCTTGAAGAATAAGTAGATAGTTTCTAGGATTTAGTTTCAAATTCTTGGTTGCCTCCTGGCTCAAACCAACATATTGGAGATCTACACTTGCGTCCGTATAGTACTTCGAATGGTGCTACCCTCAAGCTGCTTTGATAGCTATTGTTGTAAGAGAACTCTGCTAAATGTAAGTGTTCATCCCACGAACCTCCAAAATCTAGAGCACATGCACATAGCATATCCTCCAAGATCTGATTTGTTCTTTCAGTTTGCCCTCCTGTTTGAGGATGATAAGCGGTGCTAAAATCTAATTTTGATCCCAGTGTTGCATGAAGATTTCCCTAGAATGTTGATGTGAAAACAGACCCTCTATCTGAGACGATCTTCTTGGGCACCCCATGCTTGCTAACGATTTCTCTTACATAAATTTCTACCAACTTTTCTGCACTATCTTTCTGATTCACTGCCAAGAAATCTGCACTTTTAGTAAGACGATCGACTATCACCCATATCATATCCTTATGCTTCTTGGTCAAAGGTAAACCGGTAATGAAATCCATTCCGATTTCCTCCCATTTCCACTCCGAAATATCTAAGGGTTGTAGTAAACCTGCTGGACTTTGATGGTCTGCCTTGACCCTCTGACAAGTGTGGCATTCAGCTACATACTTGGCTATGTCCCGCTTCATGTTATTCCACCAAAACAACTCTTTGAGATCCATGTACATCTTCGTACTTCCTGGATGAATTGAGTATGGAGTCTCATGGGCTTCTTTGAGTATCAATCCTTTGATCTCCGGTATATCTGGCACACAAATTCTGTTTTGAAACCAGAGTGATTGGAAGTCACCTAGATGGAATTCAGATGGTCTTCCTTCTTCAATTCTGCGAATTTCTTCGGCAATAAAAGGATCTTCATCTTGTCGTCTGAATATAGTATACTTCAAGTCACTTTGCCTTTCTTCCATCACCCTCATAGTAAATATACTTCCCAAAGATTTGACTTCTAGACATTGTATTTCTAGTCTTTCAAGATCCTTGAGGAAATCCTCCGGAAGTTCTCTATCCATTAGCTGGGTTTTTGTGCTCTTCCGACTTAATGCATCAGCTACCACATTAGCCTTTCCAAGAGTATAGTTGATGGTAAGATCATAATCCTTGATCAACTCTAGCCATCTTTTCTGCCTCATATTCAACTCCTTCTGAGTAAAGAAGTATTTAAGGCTCTTGTGATCGGTGTATAGCTCACATTTAGCTCCGTAGAGAAATTGCCTCCATTGCTTGAGAGCAAACATAACTACTGCCAATTCTAGGTCATGTGTTGGATAATTGACTTCATGTGGCTTGAGTTGTCTTGAACCATAAGCAATCACCATTCGGTCTTGCATCAAAACACAACCCAATCCATTCTTGGATGCATCACAGTAAACTGTGTAATCCTTACCAGTTTCTGGCACTGCTAAGATAGGTGTCATTGTGAGTCTCTTCTTTAGCTCTTGAAAGCTCTCTTCACACTTTTCAGACCACTCAAATGGAGTATTTTTCCTTAACAATTTTGTCATTGGCCCTGCTATCTTCGAAAATCCTTCAATGAATCTCTGATAGTATCCGGCCATTCCCAGAAAACCTCTGATTTCCTTCACATTGGTCGGTGCTTGCCAATCCAAAACTGACTAAACTTTGCTTGGATTCACTGCAATCCCCTCCTTGCTAATGACGTGACCAAGGAACTCCACTTGATCCAACCAGAATTCACACTTGCTGAATTTAGCATACAGCTGATGTTCCCTTAGCACTTGCAATGCTATTCTGAGATGTTTAGCATGATCCTCTTTATTCTTTGAGTATATCAAAATGTCATCGATGAACACTATCACAAACTTGTCCAGATATGGCATGAAAATCTTGTTCATCAAATTCATGAAGATTGCTAGAGCATCGGTCAAACCAAAAGGAACTACTAAGTATTCGTGATGCCCATACCTTGAGATAAATGCAGTCTTTGGTACATCTTCTGGCTTAATTTTGATTTGATGATATCCTGATCTCAGATCAATCTTGGAGAAAACCCCAGCTCCATGAACTTGATCAAACAAATCTTGAATCCTTGGTAAAGGATACTTGTTTTTGATGGTGACACTATTCAGATTCCTGAAATCCCCACACATTCTTCTGCCTCCATTTCTTTTATCAACAAATATGACTGGCGAACCCCAAGGTGATATACTTTCTTGGATAAATCCCTTACTCTCTAGCTCATCCAGCTGCTCCTTCAGTTCTTTCAACTCCTTAGGACCCATTTTATAGGGTGCTTGAGATATTGGTGTTGTGCCTGGCTTCAGATCAATGGTGAATTCTATCTCCCGATCCGGTGGCATTCTCGATAATTCTTGAGGAAATACATCCATGAACTCATTAACCACTGGAATATCCTCTAACTTGGCCTCCTTCAGAGAATTGAGTTGAATTCCAATCTCCACATGAGTGTGCTTATCTGCTTGATAGGTGATTCTCCCACCTCCAGGCTTCCGGATAGATACTGTCTTCTCTTCACAATCAATGTGTGCTCCATGATCGGACATCCAATCCATACCCAGAACAACTTCAATGTTTTTAAGTGGAAGAACATAGAGATCGCCGAAATAAGGACAGTCATAGATCGTAATGACCTGGTCTGGTTTGAATTGGGATACTAAAAGTTTACCCCCGGCCGTCACCACAGTCATAGGATGAGCTATCACCTGACACCTTAACCCATATTTTTCAACAAAATTCTTGGAAATGAATGATGTAGTGGCACCGGTATCAAAAAGAACTTTGCCGGGATGAGTAAGGATGCTGAGCGTACCTATGACCGTCATTTCAGAGTTGTTAGCTTCCTCCAGGGATGTACAATTCAGCTTCCCAAACATCTGGCCTCTTTTCCCATTTCCATTCTTGCCGCTGCTGCCACCTCCAGATGCAGGTCATTCACCTCCTCCTGTCTTTCCTCCACTGTTAACCGGCCAACCTCCAGCTGGTTTGCTAGGAAAATCTGGCCGTATGTGCCCCTCTTTTCCACAAGCGTGGCATATAATCCTTGGCTTCATACACTCACTCTTGACATGTCCTGGAAGTGCACAGTTGTGACAGATGATCTGACCTTTAGGTGTGAAAATCTTCCAGTTGGGTCGAACTCCTCCTGTCCTAACCCTGGGTTTGAAACTCAAATTCGGAGTACTTCAAGTTGGCTGATCTCTCTTGGCCTCGGTCTTGGCTCTCTTCATTCGGCTCATCTGAACCAACTTATAGTCATTCTCCCACGTGATGGCTATATCCATCAGTTCTTGGAAGTTACACGGCTTAGTCAACTTCATTTGCATCGCCGCGTATGGATCCAATCCCCTTAAGAACCTTTTCATCCTCTTGTTGTCAGTACTCACCTCGTCACTTGCGTAACGAGAGAGTCTAGTGAACTCCTTGATATAAGCCATCATTGTTGAACTCCCTTGCTTGAGGTCTTCAAATTCCCGTCTCTTGAGCTCAACCACACTTTCGGGCACATGAAAGGTACAGAACTTTTCCTTAAACTCTTCCCAAGAGAATACCTTCTCCGGATGCTGCAGTGTCACTTTGTTGTCCCACCATGATGCGACTGGTCCAGATAAAAGATGTACAGCATAACGAACCTTCTCTTCGTCATTGGCTCCAACAGCCTTCAACTTTCTCTCCGTATCCATCAACCAGTCTTCCGCATCCATAGGTTCCACCGCGGAAGCAAAGGGAAGTGGTTTAGCATTGAGGAAGTCAGAAAGACTTACTCCTCTTGCTTCCTGAACCCTTCCGGCTCCAACCTGCCCCATAAGCTCTTGCATAAACTTGTTCTGCGTCTCTTGCATGAACTGCATATATTGCATGAAGCTTTGCTCCGCCAAAGGCCTGAATGGTGGTGGTGGTAAGTGTGCTTGCGCTTCTTGGTCAGCCTTAGCTTTGGCTTCCATTCCCGCTTGCTGGTCATTCATTGCCTTGGTTTGAGCTTCTTGCGCCAAGCGTTGCTCCTCGGCTTCAGCAGCTACACCCATATCCATAACCCCTCTAGTCCTGTAACAGAAAGCAAAGATCTCATAATTACACCATGCCCATGCTTTCTGAGCTTCACTTTATGCCCAGAGCTAGTCACACAATGGAAAATAGAAATCCAACTCCAAATGGAAGATCGCAAGAAAAACCAAATATAAGGAACATATTACACAATACATACAAACCGATACAAAGTCATTATTACAACACTTACTCCCTCCAGTGAGGTACACTCATAGATCGAGACTGGAAAGTTCTACCATCTCTCTTATTATTACAACACATTACTGGTTCACACTAGGTACTAGGTACTAAGATACAACTCAGCTTTAGACGAGGTCTTGACATCCTGTCCTGGATTCAAGGCTCATAGTACATGCCCGGAGTCCACCCGTGCTGGCGTGTAGTTCGGCGCACTGTCTCTGGAACGAACGGCCTACCGCCCGGAACATAGTTCGAGTCAAACGTGTCCATAGCAGAGGTGTCACTCAACACAAGTCCGTTCAGTCCAAGGTAACTCTCAAAGTAGACCCTGGTCTCGTGAGCAGTCATAGTCGGGAAAGGCTCCGCCTCTCCAAAGCAGGTACACTCAGTGCAGTAGGTGTGGTCAAATGGTGCCTCCTGCACCACTGGTGTCTCAACAGGCTCCGCACTCTCAAACTGTACCTCCATAGGATCCTCCTCCTCTATAGTCATAGGAGTGGCTATGGCATTTCCTCCTCCTACCGCCTGAGCTGTCACTCCGTAGGAACTAGTATACTGCTGACCATCTCCCAGCCAGTCAAACCTCCACCCATCAGAGTTCTCAATGGGAAGCTCGGACTCCGAGACTCCCCTCAGACCCTGCTGCGCCTCCATACTAGAAGTGATAACTGGGTAGTGTATGGGCTCTAGAGTACGTGAATACCTGGAAGGTCTAGGTTGTGTCGGGTAACTGTGATTTCCCACAACCGGTGAGAAGTGTGATCCCTCTGACTCCTGCCTAGTTATCTGTGCTCGCTCCTGCCTCCTAGTAGTGTTTGTGAGGTCATCAAGCATCTCCGCCTTGTCCTCGACCAGGACCTGGTGGGTGTTATACAGTGATCCCACCATCTTCCTATACCTATCAAGAAGCCTGGCCGCCAACTTGGGCTTCTTCTTCACAAGTATATCATGATCCATTCCCGGCTCATCCATCAGTGAGTCATGAGGAATAGCGGTAAAAGTGGTACCTGCAAGCTCCACCGCTCTATAGTCTCTGATGGTAGCAATAGCTCGAACTACTGCCTCGTGATAAGCTGTGGTCTGTCCTCTTCCTTCTCCGGAAGGCTGAACTGGACTAGGTGCCAATCCGTCAGGTAGCATGATAACAACACGGTACTTGACTACAGTCCCATCATCCTTGTAAGTATACGTCTTAACAGGGATGTCGGTGCTGAGTCCAAAAGCCCATAGTAGTGATCCTAGCTGCTCAGTCAGGGTTCCCTCATAGTCTTCCAGAGTCTTTCTCTGTGACCAAACAGTGCGCGCTGGGGTTCTCGATGCCATAATAGCTGTACAAGAATAGGATATAGAATTAGTATGATGCATCATAATAAAGAATTGTAACACTAAAAATATGACCATGTTATTCCCAAGTGAATAACCATCATAAATTTAGAGAACTCTTTATCGTTGCTACTAGACTCCTACAGGTTCTATCCCTTTACTAGGTTTCCAACCTAAGGTCAAAGCAATTGCTCTGATACCAGCTGCGGTGACCCAGCATACCACTGCATATTGTAGTATGCAAGTCGTTGACATAACACTTGCGGAACAACCCTCCACAAGAATTACATCCCTCAGAATGGTACAGCAGAAACATTGCGGGTCCAAATACAAACTAATAGTATTATTATTACAAACCAAAGCGTGCTGAGAACGGAATGCTCCACAAGGAAAAATCTCAAGTGCTTAGTGATTATACAACAACGGAAGAAAGATGCAAATAAACACTCGAAGAACTCAACAGATTATTGTTATACTACAACTGCTCGGTTCCTCGATTCCAACTGACTACTAGTTAAATCTACTCTTCACTCTGACTCATCGTCAGAAGCGACTCCATATCGTATGAAGTAGTCCACCCCTTCAACTCCACGCGAGAGGTCTGGCTCCTCGTAGAATATGTCTTCTTGTTGTCCGATGGCATTCAGTGTTGCTTCATCCAATTCCTCACAGTCTAGCAAGGGTTTAAGAGATTGGGGTGAGTAACGAGCGTTACCCAGCAAGTTTCTTTAGAAAGAAGTTGTGTGATATGCACTATCTACAACCATGGAACCAAAAGAGTCGTAGGCCAATGCAAGGTTTTATCAAAGTTTCTTGAAAGATTGCTTTTACTTATGAAAACTATGCCCAACAGCCAACACAGGGTATTAGTGCCTTGAGAGCACCTTTCCTGCCGCGTTCGCAGCTCCTTCCCGGAACAAGGGGTAACATGTCACATCTTTTTACACTTTGCAGAGGTGTGTCCTTCCAAAAGAGATCAAAGCCTTGCTGCACAACCGGGCGTACATTCCTGTCCACACTTCCATGGTGTGGGGCCCAGTCATTGATCCAAGCCATTCACTGCCTTCTCCGCATAACGCATGCCCACCCAATTCACGCAAGCAGGTTATGTCCCTGATATTCACCCCCAATGATGAAGTACCTAGGCGCCCCTTGCGAACCATCATAGACACCAGTGGTCGTGGGCACTAAGGGGTCCCACCCATGTGCACGTATTCCCATAAGACATACGGCGAACGGTAGCTCAGTGTCCGTTGACATGCGAACGAGAGAAGATATAGATGACTTTCCCGTCCCATTCCAAGTCTCTTGGACGACACAGTTTTTACGGCACAAGAATAACTGTGGCATTGGTAGTTAATCCTAGGTTTACTTTCCCGTGCAAGTGGAACCTCCACCACAACAATCTTACCGTGGTTCCACCTGCCAGCCTTCCTAGGTGACGAGGGGTTGACTTGACAAATGTCCTAGATGAAGGACTTAGGATCGGGGAGATAGGGCGTCAGATGAACTCGAAGGTAAAATCAGTCAAAACAAGGTGGCTATGAAAGTAAACATGGATGTAAACCTGGCTTGCTTTCAATCTGGCCTACACCGTCCCCTCCTAGCCCCTATATATAGGTGGCCAGGTCTCGAGGATCGGGTAGGGTCCGATACAGATTACAATATCGACATACGGTAATAACTCATATTTCGACTAGTATTACAATTGGGCCTAGCTTAACGGGCCTCAGGGGTACTCAACAGACGGGCTCTATTATCTATACCCTTGTCAGTAGCCCCTGAGATTCTACCAGAATTGCAGATTCGGGTTGAATCTCTAATCTTTAAATCTTCGACTTGATTAACTCTTCGACTACTTCACCTCTTCAGATATTCGACTTGGTTTGTCAATTTATTTTCTTTATAGTACTTTGCAAGGGGTTTTGATGAGCAAGACTGACAACTCTGACGGATCAAGAGGCCAGTTAACTATCGGAATAGATACTTGTCACCTACTTCAAATTCAATCCCCTTGGATTTGAATTCGGGAAACCGGTCCAATCCATTCCTTTGCCGCATTTTGGACTTACAAGGAATGAATCCCAGTGGTTCTCAGGGTACCCAGTGCGTCCACCAGGATTTTCTTCGCGTCGTAGACACGGATACATACCAGCAGAGCGCATCCATATGCGTATACTGGGCCACACAGGACAGATCCTGGGGTCTTACCTTCATGATAAATCATGGCATTCGAGTTGTAGTCGCGATGACACAACTCGAGGATCATATGTCGCAGCCTTCTTTGACTGATTCAGAGTATAAAATATTCGACTTTACTTAAATTGATAAAAAAGGTCGCTCCCGATGGGAGTAATAGAACTTTCTGATCATTCTTTTACCTGCTTTGCTTCAGTACTTCATGAATAAATATCATCGGGTGCGTGCCCAGCGCTCCCGATGGGAGTAGCCCTCGAGGCTATAGCCGAAATTTTCGGGTATAGGCTCTAGGAAATAGATAAGTACATTCGTTGTACTTCTTCGTGCATCAATTTTTTGACTCCTTTTACTTACGCAATGTATTCCTGTTCTTCGAATGTCACAAGCCCCTGAGTCGTAAACGGGGTAAACTTATGCTTCTTTGTTTTTCCTCCCTCTTCTCTCTCTTTTTTTTACTCCTTCTTTTCCTGGATACGTTGATCTGTCTGATATCGTCTGCTCTGGGCGGCATATAAGAACCTGCGATTATATTTTTGGCCCTTGTAAAGGCCCATTATACATGCTTATAAATAAAGCACATCTGGTGATGGGTAAAAAACCCTAATCCAGTATTTAGCTTTTCTGCCGCTTCATCTTTCTCCTCTTAAAACTCATCTAGGGTTTCTTCCCCCCAACTCCTACCTCCATGGCTGATTCAAGTGGGTCCCGCTTGAACCTTGGCGCTCTAGTGGAGAAGCGGGGCCGCGGCCGCCCTCGCGGCAGCAAGAACAAGGCTTCGATTGATGCTTTGGCGGCTTCGTCGTCCGCTGTGGTGAAGCGGCGCCCCGGCCATTCGGCTGGGAGCAAAAACAAACCCAAGGTGCCCTTAGCTGCACCTGGTCCAAGTATTCCGTCTGCTAGCGCATCTCCTCCTTCGCCCAGACTCTTCTCGTTCTTTTGTATCACCGGCCTGCAATGCCATGAGATTCAACGCCTTCCATCAAGGTTCACAAATTTCATGGATGGCCGGGAACTGCGCGAAGCAGTTCTCCGTGAACACTCAGGTGAAGGAACTCCATATGAAGTGGAGGTGTGGTACGATGGCGCCGGCGAGCAATTCTTCAAGGGCGGCTCGTCTCGGTTTGCGGAGGACCATGACCTTCATCAGGGGTTCTTCATGACCTTTGATTATCATGTTGGCACGTCGAAGTTCGATGTGAGAATCTACGACTGTACTCAATGCCAGAGGGAGTTTGAAGCCGAAGCATAGTTTTTTTCTAGATTTCTTTGCTATGCAATCCAGCTGTTGTTTTTATTTGTAACAAACAATCATATTTGAATTATGTGTTTTACCATGGGAACAAATCATGGTTCTGAGGTAAATTTCTTAATATTTTATCGGGTTCCTTTTGGACCGTTCTTTGTGCTATCAGAAATATCGGGTTGTGATCAACCATAGAATATATCATAGATAATTGCAAGAACTTGTTAATATTATTTTGTATGACTCGAGGGTTCTAGCCCCTGAGTGTAAAGTAAGATATTTACACATATTGTCGATTTGACCCAATGAACCCGACCTATGGCCTCATGTTCTGGATCCAGAGGGTCATAACTCGAAAAACTCCTTAGTCTCCTTGCTTTGCATATGCGTAGAATCGTCGTAGTTGCTCTGCATTCCACGGGTTACTCTCGTGTTGCCCCGTTTTCTTGTCTTGTAGCCGATAAGCTCCTCCTGGTATCACTTCTGTTACGATGTAAGGTCCCAGCCACGGGGACTCGAGTTTTCCATGGCCATCTTGTTTGAGTCATAGAACTAGATCTCCTACCATGAAAGATCGTAGACAAACTCGACTACTGTGGTAATTTTGCAAGTTTTGCTGATACTGAGTAGCTCTGGCGAGCGCTACATCTCTTGCCTCATCTAGTGCGTCGACATCATCCTGCAGTGCTTCTGTGGAAGTTGCCTCATCGTATGCTGCAATCCTTGGAGCTTCATGAGTTACTTCAACTAGCAGCACAGCTTCTGCACCATGGACCAGAAAAAAGGGGGTTTCTTGAGTGGCTGCGTTAGGCGTAGTTCGTAGACTCCAAAGTACGGAGGGTAGCTCATCTACCCAAGCGTGCTTGGCTTTTTCGAGTGGTGCTAACAGCCGCTTCTTTATCCCGTTACATATTAAGCCATTGGCTTTTTCGACTTGTCCGTTTGTCTTCGGATGTGCTACAGATGCAAACTTCAATTTGATTCCCAGTCCTTCACAATAGTCCTTGAACTCCTTCGACGTGAAGTTCGTACCATTGTCTGTGATTATGCTGTGTGGTACTCTGAAGTGAAAGACTATAGACTTGATGAAATTTGTTGCGGCTTTAGAATCTTGAGTTGTCACTGGGGCTGCTTCTACCCACTTGGTGAATTTGTTGACTGCTACCAGCATATAAACGTGTCCTCCTGGCCAAGACTTGTGTAATTTTCCTACCATGTCGAGACCCCACTGCGCAAAGGGCCATGATAATGGTATTGGTTGTAACTCTGCTGCTGGTGCGTGTGGCCGCGATGCGAATCTTTGGCATGCTTCACACTTTCAAACTATATCCTTTGCGTCTTCGATGGCTGTTAACCAATAGAATCCTGCTCTAAAGGCCTTGGCTGCCATAGCTCTACTACTCGCGTGATGTCCACATACTCCTGCATGAATATCCTTTAAGATTTCTTGTCCTTCTTGAGGAGTGACGCATCGTTGTAGGATGCCCGATATACTTTTCTTATATAATTTTCCCTGTAACATGACGAAAGCCTTGGATCGTCGTATTATCCTTTTGGCTTCTACCGTGTCTTCCGGTAGTGTTTTGTTTATCATGTATGCCAGATATGGCTGCATCCAAGTTTCTTCTATCATCATGATTTCTTCTGGTTCTGCTACACTTGCTTTTCCAGCCCCCGAGCCTGTCAGTTGCCCCTCCGTAGTCGAGGTTTTGCTGCTCTTTATTGATCGTTCCATGATTTCCTCCCAGAAGACTCCTTGCGGTACGGGTAAGCATTGGGACCCGATGTTTGCTAAATTGTCGGCTTCCTTGTTGCTAGCTCTGCTGACATGCGAAACTTTGCATCCATCGAATGTTTCTTCGAGATAGTAGTATAAGTTTCTGTATGCTGTCATGTTATCGCTGATGGCATCGCATTTGTTCATTACTTGTTGAACGACGAGGTTCGAGTCTCCAAATATTTTAAGTTGAGTTGCTCCACAGGCTTTTGCCATTTTCATTCCATGGAGCAACGCCTCGTATTCAGCTTCATTGTTGGAAGCTTGGGGGAAACTCATCCGTAACACGTATTTTAGTTTGTCGCCTTGTGGTGAAATCAGGACTATGCCTGCCCCTGCGCCTTGGATTCTTTTGGAGCCGTCGAAGTACATCGTCCACACACTTAATAAATCTGGAGGACCTGTACTTTGTAACTCTAGCCACTCTGCTGTAAAATCTGGCAAAATTTGCGACTTGATTGCCTTTCGCTTTTCATACGTGATGTCCAGGGGTGATAATTCAATTCCCCATAAAGAGACACGTCCTGTTGCCGAAGGATTGTTCAATATATTGGAGAGTGGTGCTTCATTGACCACTATGATTGGATGCACCGTGAAGTATTGTCGTAATTTCCGGGTTGTTGTAAAAACACTATATGCGAGCTTTTGGTAGTGCGGGTACCTTTGCTTTGTTGGAGAGAGTACTTCACTGAAGAAATACACTGGCCTCTGAACACCGTGAGCTTTTCCTTCTTCACTTCTTTCGACTACTAGTACTGTGCTTACCACTTGATGTGTTGTCGCAATGTATAATAGTAGTGGTTCTTTTTCCTTTGGTGCGACCAACACCGGAGGTGTGGAGAGCACTTTTTTCAACTGTGTGAAGGCCACGTCCGCTTCTTCTGTCCACTCGAATTTATCATTTGATTTTTTCATGAGCGCGTAGAAAGGTAGTGCTTTCTCTCCTAGTCGAGCCACAAATCGACTTAGCACCGCGACATGCCCTGCGAGTTTCTGTATGTCGTGTAGCTTCGTTGGCTTTCCCATTTTTAATATTGCTTGGATCTTTTCTAGGTTTGACTCTATTCCTCTTGCTGATACTAGGAACCCCAAAAGTTGCCCCGCTGATACACCAAAGGAGCATTTTGTCGGGTTGAGCTTGAGCTTATACTTGTTCAGGTTGTCGAAGGTTTCCGCCAGGTCGCTGATAAGAGACTCCTCCTTTCTCGTAGTGATGACCACGTCATCGATGTAGACTTGGATATTTCACCCTATTTGACTTCCAAGGCAGTTTTGCATCATCCTCTGATAAGTTGCTCCTGCATTTTTTAGGCCGAAAGGCATGACTTGGTAGCAGAACACACCATAAGGTGTTATGAAAGCTGTTTTTTCCTCGTCTTCTTTCTTCAACTTGATCTGGTTGTAGCCAGAATATGCGTCAAGGAAGGAAAGCCTTTCGCACCCTGCTGTTGAGTCAATTATTTGGTCGATGCGAGGCAGGGGGAAGGGGTCCTTTGGACAATGCTTGTTGAGAGATGTGTAATCGACACATACTCTTTGTACGTCTGTATTCTTCTTGGGGACTATAACTGGATTAGATACCCAAGTCGATGTTTTGATTTCTCGGATGAACCCTGCATTTTCCAGCCTATGTAGCTCTAATGCTATTGCTTTCCTCTTGGGTTCATCAAATCATCGTAATGGTTGCTTGACCGGCTTTGCTTTAGGATCCATGTTTAGTGCGTGCTCGACGAGTTCCCTGGGAACACCTGGCATATCTGAGGGACACCAGGCGAAGATTTCCCAGCGCTCATGGAGGAACTCGACGAGCGCGCTTTCCTATGCGGGGTCCAAGTTTACCGCTATGGAAGTGGTTTTGTTTGGATCCGTCGGATGGACCTGTATTTTCTTCGAGTCTTGAGTTGCATCGAAAGCCTGATCTGGCAGGGATCGCCCAACATCGGGTAGCACATTGTGGTCGGTTTCACCTTTTAGTATTTCGTACTCTACTGTCATGCCGAAGGTTTGTGCCAACCTGTTAAATTCTTTGTCGCAGGTGTTGGATACTTTGAAGCTTCCTTGTACCGTGATCGTTCCTTTAGGTCCTGGTATCTTGAGTGTGAGATATGCATAATGAGGTACTGCCATGAATTTTGCAAATGCTGGGCATCCCAGGATTGCGTGATATTGTGAGGGCCAGTCCATGACTTCAAACTCCAGCTTTTCTTTGCGATAATTGCTGCTGTCTCCAAAACAGACGTCGAGTCTTACTTTGCCCAAAGGGTAATTTGCAGCTCCTGGTACTATTCCGTGGAAAGAACAATCTGTTGGTTTTAGATTTTCCAATAATATGCACATTTCTCTCAACGTTCTGGCGTATATTAGGTTTATACCGCTTCCTGCGTCCATGAATACTCTTCCGACATCATATCCTCCCATCTGGGCTTTGAGTACCATTGGTGAGTGGCCTGGTCTGGGGACTTTCCTCGGATGGTCTGCGCTGCTGAACCTAACTAGTTGATCGGACCACTTTAGATACTCTGTTGTAGCTGGTGGTGATGTTATTGCTAGGTTGACCTGTCTTGATATGCTCTTCCTTTCTTTCTTCGACTTTGGTACTGGTTGGATCATTGCTTATATATATACTTTTGACTCCAGCTGTTTGGCGAGTCATTGCATTTGATATCCTTGATTTATGCTTTTTCCTCCCTGCCATGCCCCTTGGCTTGAATCCATGGCATTTTGCAACCTTAGGAAGGTTCTGCAATCCTTCATCTGGTGGTTGGATACTCTCTTCCCGTCTAGGTAAGCATAATGGATGCGACAAGGACCATATAACATATCTTCTGCCGAAGGACCCGAGTACCTTGGCTTCTCCTTTCTCCTGCTGTCTTTCGTAGGAAACTCAGTGTTTTCATAGCCTTCTTCGTTCCTTTCATCATATCCTGCGGCTATTTGATTTCTCCTTCCGTAGTTGTCGCCGTTGCGATATCTTCATCTTTGCCTGCTTGTTCTATTGACTTCCGATGATCGACCCCTTTTGTTATTGTACGCGTCTTCTCCATCGGTGAATCTGTTGGCTGTTTCCATTAACTCTGACACCATTTTTGGCCTTGCTTTTCCTATCTCTTCCACTAGATCTATACGACAAAGGCCGCTCAAAAAAGCATCTATCGCTCTTTCGTCGGAGACGTCTTCTGCTGAATTTTTGATTACACTCCAGCGTTGTATATAAGAACATAGTGTTTCGCCTTTCTGCTACACGCATGACTTGATTTCTTCTAGCGATGTTGGGCGCTTATATGTTGAGCGAAAGTTTCTCGCAAATTGACTCTCTAATTCTCCGCAACTTCCAATGGAATCGTTAGGTAGGGTATTTAACCAGGACCGTGCTGCACCGGTGAGGTGTAACTGCAGGTTTTGCATGGCTGCTGCTCTTGTTCCTCCTTGTATCTGTACTGCTTGCAAGTAATCTGACAACCATAAGGTTGGCTCCTGCGATCCGTCATGCTTCTCTTGATCATGTGGCAACTTGAAACCTTTGGGTACCTGCGTCTTGCGAACCCTTCGGGTAAAGCATAGCGCGCCCATCTCTTTTTCATCCTCTTCGTAATTTTCTTCCCTCCATGCGTAACGCGAGTTATTTACCCTTGCTTGTGCGATTATGTTCCTTGCATCCTCCTTCCTTTTTTGACGCTTCTCGTCTTCTGAGGATTCGCTGGCTTCATTTCGCGAAAATTTGCATTTGACTTCTTCTTTTTCCTTGCATTCCGGTGAGTCAATTTTTTCTCTGGAATACTTCCTTTTAGCTTCTCTTCTACTAACCTGAGGCTCCGTATTGCGGCTTGATGCATTTGTTCCCGTGGGTCACCAGGTTTTGGCTGCGTAGTTAGTAGGTACGCTTGTGCTACTATCAATGTTGCCTCTGGTGTTTCTTGTACGAATTCTTCCTCCTCTTCTGGTTGGTTTGGGCTTGTACTTCTCGTATAGCTTTCTTCTACTACCCGTGCTGTTGTCCTCCTACTGTGCTTTGGGTCTCTGTGCCTTTCCATACTGGATTCTGATGAGTTGGTATATTCAATCCAATATCCTTCACTTGGTGTGCTGTTGTAATCTGGGCTTCTCATAATCATCTCTCTTTCCTGCCTGAGCTTTTTCCTACGCTGGTGCAGCGCGTATTGGTACCCTATTAAAACTTCTCTTCTTGAATCTGCGAGTACATCAGTCCCGTGGTTGACAGCTATCATGATCATTCTCCATTCTCCAGCCGAAACATGCACTTTCTCCTTCTCTTTCTTGCTATTGCTCCTTATTTTGTCGACTTGCATGTTGACCTCCTTATTGCCGAGGTGATTGTTTTCTTCTTCTGCTGCTTCAGTGATGATTACGCATAACTGATGCACGCTCTTGGAGGCGCTGCTGCTTCTGCTGGCGGTATCCCTTGATTTGTCCACTGCTTCTTTCACAATGATTTCTTGCTCGATTTCTTCGGGTTCCTCTAATTTTCCCAGCAGATTTTCTGTTGCTGCTAAGCTGACTAGCGAGTTTACCTCGCTAGAAGAGCCTACAGATGATCCCGATGCTATCGTCCTCTCTGCTTGGCCCACTGACGGTACTGATTTCGTCAGATTCGAAAGGCGGGTTGAACCCGAAGGTCCAATGTAGAAGCTTAGGCTTCTGAACGCCAATTCCTTTTCTTGACTTTTGTCGACATCTTGGTTGCTATTGGCTAAAAGCGAAAAAGCCGTCGAATTCATGATTCCAACGCCCAGAGTCCCCACGGTCAGCGCCAATTGACGAGGGGTTAACTCGACAAATGTCCTAGATGAAGGACTTAGGATCGGGGAGATAGGGCGTCGGATGAACTCGAAGGTAAAATCAGTCAAAACAAGGTGGCTATGAAAGTAAACGAGGATGTAAACCTGGCTTGCTTTCAATCTGGCCTACACCGTCCCCTCCTGGCCCCTATATATAGGTGGCCAGGTCTCGAGGATCGGGTAGGGTCCGATACAGATTACAATATCGACATACGGTAAGAACTCATATTTTGACTAGTATTACAATTGGGCCTAGCTTAACGGGCCTCAGGGGTACTCAACTGACGGGCTCTATTATCTATACCCTTGTCACTAGGTTATCACCACTGGTCGATAACCACTAGTCATATTACTTATGAAAATAGATTTTCCATCCCTTTTGAAATGTTAGAGTTTAAAAGTCAAGGCTTTGCAAATAGTTTCAAAACCAGTGCAACCAAGAGATATGAGCAAGATAAACTTGCCTTGTGACTGAAAGGTAATGGACTCGGATACTTGGCGATGCTCCTGATCTCCTTGTTCTACAGAAATCCAATCATTGTCCGGTAAGGACAATATTTAAAGAAGCAAATGGATGCTATGTGCAATGATATGCAATGCATGATGATTCATTGACTTTGTTTTCTTATTTGTGTGTTTTACCCAAGTCTTAATATAGTTAAAGTGTTTTATCACAACACTTGGTAATATTGGTGTGTTTTACCCTAGTCATAGTAATTCAAGCACTTACTTAAGGTTTAAAAGCAATTTGAAATTATGAAACCATGGTTGAAGTTATTTGAAAAGAAAGAATTAATCTAAATAAGAAAAGCCTTAATTTTTATTTTGTTTAATTAAAATTAAGTGTTTTTGGAATTTTGGTAATTAAATAAGATCACATATAGAATTGATTTTGAATTGTAATAAGAAATAAATTTTTAGTCAAATAAACAATTCATTTCAGATAAAGGATTATTTCTTGAAGTTTAAACCAATCAAATATGAATTTGATTTTAATTTGAATTATTTAAAAATAAAACATAATTGGTAAATTCATTTGGTTTTTAAAATATTTGGCCTAGGCCCAATAGCCAGGCCCAGCCCACCACCTATTCTAACCCGAATGACTCGGGTCTGGGTCGGTCAAACCCGATGAGATCGGGGGTCGATCTCCGCTCGGGTTCTCGCCGGTTTCTGTCGCCTCCGAGCTCACTCCCCGCCGGATCTCCTCTCTGTGCTAGCTATGCATGCTTGCGGTGGTCCAGGTGTATGTGCATCACCGGTGGAAGCACCGAGTGCGGTGCTCCCGGTGGTGCTGTGGTGAAGCCTCCCTCAGGTAGCCTCTGGCCGGCCGCGCGGGCACTGCCCCGCCATGCTGTCCAGACATGTGCCTGGGCGTACGGTGAGCGTGTTCTTCTTCTCCTCTACCCCTCTCCTCTCTTCTCCGGCCATGGTCTCTGGCCATCTGGCCATGACTAGTGAGCCAAGCTCACAGGCGTAGCTCTGTGCTGCTGCTAACTGATGCAAGTTTGTGAGAAGGATTGATTCTGTTAGCTGATGTCGTGCTTGCTTAGTGATATCTCTACTGTGCTCCTATCTCTGACAGAGATGTTATACTGAATCTTGCCCTGTTGCAAAGTTCAGTTAACACCTGTAACTTGCTTTGGCAAATTCTAAATCCTATGATGCCATGATATCAAAGTTATATGTGTGTATATCTGAACTTTCCAAGTTCAGTTAATTTTTGTTCTTGATCAGGTGATGAACTTGTTGTATTGTTATCTCTTCTGTCAGTGAATTGATCATGACAACAATTGTTAGACTGAACCTTGCAGTGTTGCAAGGATTTAGTTGTGAACTTGTTAAAACTAAGTATGATTCCTAGATGTGATAACTGGGAAGATGATTTTGGTGATATCCACTGACCTGGTTGTCAGTTTGGTTTCTGGTTGTGTTGAGGTGCATGACCTTTTGGTCATGTGCCCAGCAACCAATATTGGAATGCTTTCTGTTGGTGAAACTTACCTAGTTAACAGGCCAGTGATGCTGGTCTGAGGCCAATACATTCTTATGAGATGATTTGCTTGCATATATGACCAAGGTTTAAGATGTGATACCAGTTGTGTGTCTGAGGTGCATATCCTATTGGATATGTGCCCAACACATCTTGGTTATGAGCATGCTATTTCTGTTCCTAAACTAAACTTGCCAGTGAAGTTCATACTGAGGCTTTTACCCTGGTTTATATCTATTTGGCTTTAATCATGATTCCCTGTGATGAGCTTGGCCAAGCATCTCTTTGCCAAACTGAGGGTTTGCATATAAACTACACATGCTTGAATCATGCTCTAGCAGTGATACGATGTGCAGGTGTTCTACCTGATGCCTGAAGTTTTGCAGCTAAGATATTGTTATCAGCTGCAACTGCTTGCTGGTGGTGATGGCTTGCTCCTTGCTTGCCTTCTCCTCCTGGTTCAGCTCCTGGGGCTTGTCCTTCTCCTCCTGGACTTGCTGCTGGTTGTTGGTCCTTATCCTCCTGGGCTTGATCTTGAGCTTCAGTTCATCTCCATAGTTTTATTGGATGATTTCTAATGTGTTTATGGTGCTGTGGAAGAACTATGGTGTTCTTTGTGTTGATTCTTGGCTGGTCGAATGGGAGCTGCTTACTCTGGCCGTGCTCATCTAGCCAGTTGCTAGCTTAGCAAGCTATTGTGGTGCTGCCAGCACTGCTTCTCAGTCCTATGACTGAGCTGCTTGTGTGCTGTGTGCTTGTTTGCCTCACTATGCTTGATCTCATCCTTCTACTGGACGTGCTGTGCATCTGCTTGGTACCCAAATGCTTTGTACCCAAGTTAATAAAAAGAACAGATACTATACTTGGTCATTTATACTCAATGATGCTATTGGCAATAGAATTGCCCAATGTCTGAGAGTAATATCATCTAACCCTAACATTCCTCCTATTTGATCATTGTCTGTTTTGCAGGTTAGAGTTTCTAGTTCCAAGTGAAGACCTTGAAGAATAAGTAGATAGTTTCTAGGATTTAGTTTTCTTTTATTTACACTTATGTAATATTCTTTTTACTTTACCAATATGTAAAGACATTGTAAATGTGTTTAATATTAATAAATTAATATTTCAGTTTGCTTTATTTACTTATTCCATTTCTATTATCCAACTCAATTTATTAGGCAATTTTTACAATACCCAGTACTCTAAAATCAAGCTATGGAGTACCAGCCAAATCAAGCCGTCCGTGATGGAAGGCATTTTCGACTTCTTACTAGCCTACTCACCGGTCAACTATGAAAAAAACAACCGATCATCAGCATCACCTGCCCGGCCCCATGCCGCTAGCCTCGCAGGACGCCGCCACAGGGTCGACCTGCCCCGCCGCCCCACGCCGCCTACCCGCCGCCGCGTGTCGACCTTCCCCAATGCCGCCTGCCCTCGTCCTGCCCCGCCCCACGCCGCCTGCCCTGGTATCCTCCCTGCCGCGGGTCTACCCCTCCCTGCCCCATACCACGCCGCCGCTGGTCGGTCCACGTCCGCCTCACCGTAGGCGCTCCTCCATTGGGACGGCATCGGTCAGCCATCCCCCGACGGCCCGACACGCGGAGCCGCCTCCTTGTCGGTCGCGTTCTCCCGTTCCCAGATGCGGATTTCCTCTTTGCAGCGAGCTAACTCAAAACCGCACAATGTTTTATTTCAAAAATTACTTGGCAAGGCACTTTGCAAGGCATCGTTCTCCATGTGGTGTCGAGTTTTGCCATGTTATGGTTTTTATGTCTCTGCAGTCTATAGAGTTTCTCGAGTCAAGTGCTTCTGTTACTAGAAAAATCTGTACAGAAGAATGGTAGAAATTATAAGTCAAGTATGAATTCACTGTGATCCTAATGTGTATTATTGCTTATAGATAAAATACCCTGTTTACATCACCCAAAATCTGTATATATAAGATACATTAGTTTATCTTTCACAGAGGCTCCCTGTTTATCCTTGCATAAAATAAGAACTTTATCAGCTTGAAAAATTGAAAATGGTCATTGTCTACATCATCACTGTTCACTGGTCAATTGCACTATGTACGTCACCTGGAAAAAATGCCTCTTTGCTATGTTCCTTATAGTCTTTCCAAGATCAGCTAATCCACCTGATCCGTTTGATTTGTTCCTACAGGAGTCCCCATTGTGCTGAAGACCAATCCCATGAAAATGCCTCTTATCGTCGAATGAAGGGTTCTGCTGGCTAAAATACGAGTATTCTTAACAAGTAATTTTTTCAAGGAGAGCGCCTCTGTTGCGTATATATCAGTTAAGGAAAGTTTCAGGGTTCCATTTGGACAATCAATTATGATCTTACTGAAGATTATTGCAATTTTTTATTAGTGTTTGGTTATGCGTGTAAATGCAACCTTGGTTATTTTTTGTTTTTCCTACATTTGATTTGATTTTTACAAAAATACCACTGAAATAAGCATTCACAATCCATTCTAAATGACACTGACCTATTTATTTGGTGGTGCAAATAGGTTAAGTTTGCAGACACATACAAGTGAAAAAGGGAGGGGTGTGCAAAGTGTTTTTACATATTTCTCTATTTAAGATTTGAAGATCCTAAGATAATGGTTTATAATAGCTTGGTGTTGGTGAAACATCATGTGTACGCATACTCTTTAGTAGCCACCAGTAATTGGATCCATGTCAGTTTATTTCCAACGGCCGGTGTAGATTTTAATTCCTAAATAGAACTGGAAAATGAATATGTACTACTTTTCCCCACAATTATATACCACTATTTCTTTATCTTTGTCAGTGCTGAAATAAAGCTACAGTCACTGCATAAATAAATTTGTTTCTGTTTTATTAAGATTTTGATTTTGAAATAGAAGTATGAAGTATGAACTGATTGTCTACTAACTTTATCTTGGCTAATACGCCACTATGTCTTTATTTGTGCCTGTGTCTTTATTTGTGCCTGTTGTGTATAATGTTGCAAGAAATCTACTGTTCATACTTAGCAAGTTTTCTGCATCTTTATAGTGATTTTGATTCCTAAATATAACTAGGAACTGAATCTTTACTACTTCCCACTTTAGTTTTATTATGCCACTGTCTTCCTTTCTGCAGCTAGAAAGATATCTTCGAAAGATTGATCAATCAAGACTGAAATTAAATCTGAAACCTTATCCATTTGTATTGTAACATGTCTGACCCAGATAACATTTTACCTCGCGATTAACAATGTGCTTTGTTTTAGTTTACTTTTGGATTTATATTTCAGTTTTGGACATGTTTTTCTTCATATTAAAACTACACTATTCTTTAGATTTGGGTTGTTTGGTTTACTAAATCCTGAGAGGAACATATTTTTTCATCTTCTCTTTATGATTGGTGTGCTTTTATTCTTCACGTATTATTCTCACATGAACACTGATAATACCACAGTTTGTCTAATTTTCTATAAAATAATTTTGCAGCTTGGATATACGAGATGGTGGAGCAAAAGGAACTCGAGTACTCTGCCTTATTTAAGTCAAATGTGTGTTTCCTGCTGACTACATGTTGTGGCTTCTATACATATAAGCTGTGTGTTATGGTTTCTGTACATATAAGCTGCGTGTTGTGGCTTATGTACATATAAGCTAAGTTTCTGCTCCGACAGTGCCCTGTGCAACTTATGTTCCTTTTGATGTGGTCTCGTTCCTTTGTGGTTGCTTATTCGTGTATTTTGATCTAAGCCATCACACGTTTACTCAGGAGACGGACATCTGTAATTTATGTTTGGTCCTGCTGGATTTTGTTTATATAAACAATTGTGCACTTTGCAATGGTGATACTGTTGTTTATTACCTTTTCGCTTCAGCTATTTTTGTTGTTTGTTCTAGACAATGCATATTATTACCCACTATCATGATCAGTTGAACTTGTCGGTGTGTGTTCTACACGCTGTTTACTTGTAGCATCATGATTGGTTAGAGTTTCACGAAATGAAAAATCTCTGTGAAAGCTAGGGAAAACACACCATGCTTGCCCCAAAATGGATATTTTCTTTGTTTTCTCATCTTACTATATATATACTGTTTTACAAAATGTTTAATAATGCGAAAACGGGGGCCGCACCCCTAAATCTAGTTAATATTGTGGCACATCACACTAAGAGTGTTGTCAATAGTACACCGGGGTACCAGTTTTATTTCAATACTTCATATCTATACAGTGGTGATCAATATTCTCCCAACATATATTATCAACATGAACCAGAAAAGTATTACATATTTCCTATACTTGCATTCCTGCTCATGAAGTCCCTTGACTTTATGAGCTATGTTCTTCTCCATGTAAACAAACAACTCTGAACATAGACTGTCAATTATGGACTCTAAGTGTACAACTTCTTGTTCCTTCTTGTCCAGAATACTGATATTGGAAGCCGGCGTATCTTGTACACTACTGTCCACACTTGCCGTGCAGTACTTGACCATGTCATCGGTATACTTGTTGAGAAGGTCGTTCCGGATGGACAAACCGCAACCCTGCATATAGGAAAAAAAGTGTGTACTAATTTAATACATAATTTTTAACTTTCTAAATAATATTGAGTATGAAAATAAAAGGAATCTCACAGTGTGTAATCTTCTCTGTAACTCATTTCTCGAACCGCCGGTTGGTCACAAGCACATTGCAGCTCTGGAATTAGAAATTTATAATTCTTCTGTTTTCCTGGACGGAATTTTAACCAATTAGGTTTCTACTAACTAAAACCAGGAACTCATAGTTTTTCCATCCAAAAAAAGCCTTTCTAGTTTAAGCTCTACATTGCTAGACATTATGGTAGTTCGACCACAGAATTTTTTTGTTTCGGTATCTCGGGAATATGAGTGTGCGACTTGTTAGAATTGAATCATCATAAGATGGCGCGCCCTGACAACTCAAACGCGAGCTGGATCCTCCGGCAGAGAGAACAGAGGGACTATGTGTATTTAGTTTCATGCTGCCCATGATCAATGGTCAGGATTCAATTTGTTAGGGATCAAGGGATTCATGTTTACACATGCTAACAATGGGTATTGCCAGTCAGTATAATGATGCAGCAGTATATTGGATGGAACAAAAGAAGTGTGACAGTCAGCCAGTTGGGTCTCTCTAAACTTGGACTATTATGTCACTTGGGTACTTGCTGAAACTCGAAAATTGCACACTTTGTTTAGACCGACAATTGACACTCGATAAATTGTTGACCCCACAATCTTTAATATTTAGGTTGAGGTGTAAGAACTTAGGACACCGAGTCGCCAATGAAGAAGACTAGGAGTACGACACCAAAAACAAATCTAGGAGTGCCACCTTCAAAAGACAATCCATGAAGAGCTGGCTATGAAACGAAAGCTTGAGCGACGATATCACTTAAGGTCATAAAATTCTTGAATAGCTAAATATAACCTGAATTACATGGTAAAATTATGATGAACCATATATTAACTTGCGGATGCAGTTCTTCCAATTTTTTGCTTCTATGGACCAAAATGTGTGCAACTCGCAGCTGATCTCACCATACAAACATTGTCTCAAGTCTTAGAACCGACAGTTTCATGCTCAGCTGATACATCTCCAGGAGAGTGGTGTCAATGACACTCTTCCATGATTTTTTTCTACTGTGTTTTCTTATGATCAGTAACAATGACAATGACAGAACAAGTACATTTTTAAGTTGTGACGATGATGAACAAATATGTTTTTGTGTGTCATAAGGGAAATTTTGAGCTTAAACATTATGCATGGAGCTCCTTGTTCAAACTACACAGAAGTGTGGTTAAGTGCTATAACATGAAGCAATCCATCTCATGAAAAAAAAGTATGGTATAGGGATGTTCTCACTTGCTGCACTCCTTCGGTATCGGTTCTGGCCGTACTACTGAAGCAGCACGGATCCGTCGATGGAGTAGACCACCTGGCTGCCACGGCCACTTCTCCCTTCCCCACACGTCGCCGCCACAGGGAGCCAGCCACCACTCGAGCTGACGAGCCGGCCACCACTCGAGCCGACCCATTAGCGTGCATCCGTCAACAAAGCCGACCGCCTGCACGGCACGGCCGCTCCAGCCTTCACCCAACCTTGCTGCCGCAGGTAGCCGACCTTCATTCCTCTCCGGCGGCGCCGGGCAGGAGATAGAGTCCAAGCGGGTGAAAATGGGAGGCGGCGTCGGAGCAAGTGTGGACGGGCAGCGCGCTGGCGGGATGCAGAGGATAGGCGCTGTGACGGGATGCGGAGGTTGGGCGCTGGTGGGATGGGGAGGAGCGGGCGATGCGCTCGCTGGATGTGGAGGGGGCGTGCGCTCGCCTAGGTGCGGCGCCGGCGGGATTGAGGACATGCGGCGCAAGATGTGGAGCGGTGGCGTCGGAGAGCGGAATGTGGAGGGGCCTCGCGCTGCAGGGATGCGGAGGGGCGGCGCCGGCGGGATGCGGAGGTGCGGTGCCGATAGGGGCCTCGACGTGACGGCGGCGCGACACCTCATCCCCCTCCATAGGCGCCGGTAGGGGCCTGGACATGACGCCGGCGCGACACCTCATCCCCCTTCCCAGCTCTCCTCACTCTTGTCTACAGTTTTTTTATGTACTAGGGTTTGTTCCACGAAATCCAGAGCTTAGAGGCGAAAGACAAAAACACCCCTTCGATTAGGTACTCCGCGAGTTCTACCTGGAATTTCGCTTTTGTACTCCATAGGCTGCTGGCGGAGTACCAGAGCAGCTGGGCCGTTCAATTGCTACAAATAGACGGCTCCTATTAATTCCAGGGTATGGTAAAAGTCCTCATTTATTATTGAGTTATATTTTATTAATGATTATTTATTGTAGTTTAATAATATTCAAGAATCAAAATGAAATTCCAAAATCACTTAAACAACAACATCAAGAGATCATAGCAAAGCTCATAACATTCTAATAACCTCTAACCCTAAGTATTATTAGATAGAAGCTTTGCTCTCTCAGGTTTTTTTGAATTTGCGAAAAATTTACTCAGATTTTAGATGCATGAATGCACAAAGGTCCTATTTCTACCATTCGTTTATTCCTAAATGCTAGGATATTACAAAAAGGAAAGAAATAATAGATACTGCAAGCAAAGAAGAACCCTTGACTTCTAGTTTCTTCACTCCATAGAGGGCCATACTTCCGCTAGCATTGGGTGTCGTCAAAGATTCGAACATCAAACTTAGATGTGCCGCAGCGATAGTCAAACATCAAGAACCAGCCATGGTGCAGATCATGGTCTACGGCAAACTTCGCCTAGCCACTAGCAAAGGAAACATTGTCATCACCATCGTAATGCACCTCTAGCTCGTATGGCGGCCCCAACTAGTTACTTCTTGGAGGATAGCGTGACTGATTTCACGCCTGTAACATCCCAGGATGTGAGGCTAGAAATAGAGAGAACACAGAAGTGTGCATTGCATTCATGAATAGAAAATCTAGGAAATTTTCGCGCTTTTAAATAAAACTTGTCAAAGTGATTGAAGCTTCTCTTGAGTTGATGGAACTAAAGTAGCTCATCAACTGAAGTGCGATAAACTTCAACATGACCTTTGCTAACAACCTTGTTTTGGGTAGAGATAATAACAATAACTAAAAGAGATGAATGTGAGGTAGAATTATAAAGATAACCCACCATGTTAGGATCTAATACCTATTTTCTACCATGATCACCATGGTATTTCATTAACCTAAAACATTGAAGCCATGCCTAGCATAAAGGAAGATAACACAAGTCTTACCCTTGACTCTTGATCTATCCTATTCCTTTATAACTAGATCTATTTATCTCCACAACAAGAAGAGAGTGAGACCATAACTATGTTAGTGTTAGTCCTATCTCTTGAGAGGGAACCTTATGGTATAATTTAGAAACTTAGGATTAGGGGAGATCAATCTAGCTAATACCAAGTTGATGAGGAGGTATCCCAACTATAGGTGTGGTGTATACCACAAGAAGATTAGAACCATTACTAGGAAGATGTCAAATATGTAGTACCCTGGAGTTAAGAAGTGATATGGAGTTCTCTTAGCTAAATGAGTGTTCTAAGAGAATAGCTTAGTACCAACTTAACCATGGACCTTGATTAGCCAAATGGAACCCAAGCCATATGATCAAAGCATTATAATGATCATCTTGATATCACATTGAGTGTGTAACACATGATTAACTTAGTAGAAACCTAAGCTATATGATCAATGGATCAAAATGATCATTACTGTGGTGACCCAGCATACCACTGCATGTGTAGTATGCAAGTCGTTGACATAACACCAATGAAACACCGTCTTACTAGTATTACATCGATCAGAGTGGTACAACAGAAACATCACAGGTCCAAGGTATGTCTATAGGATTACAATTTTCAGCATACCGAAGATCTTCAGAACCTCCTCAACAGGTAGAGGTGTAGTTCTGGCGATTACAATCGAGAAAGAATAAGCTGAAGACTAAACTAGAGCTACAGCTAATGCAGTTGGCTTACTACAGACTAGCCCTAACTACTTAGGTTCTAGGATTAGGGAATTGGGTCCCTTCTATTCCTATTCTAGTTTTCCACCAAGCTTGACGCAGTCATTGACTTCATTGCTAATTCTGACATTGGTCGAAGGCTTCATCTTCATCTTTAGTGTCTCGAGGTTGCCTCATGTGTTGCCTCCAATCTAAGCAAGGGTTAAGAGGGAGTGGGGTGAGTAATGAGCGTTACCCAGCAAGTTCATATAAGGGATAAAGTGTTTTATGCACTAGCTACAGCCTTAGACCCAAGAGTCATTTGGCAATGCAAGTTTTCATAAACATTTCTTCAAGAGGTTGCTTTTATTCAGAAAACTATGTCCATCAGCCTTCACAGGTTGATTAGAGCTTCGATGGGCTCCTTTCCTACCGCGTTCGCAGCTCCTTCCCGGAACAGGGAGTATCCAGATACTTTCTTACACTCTGCAGAGGTGGTCACTGTACCCATGAGAGATCTTAGCCTTGTTGCACATCCAAGTGGCCTACCTGTCCATACTTCCTGTGTATGGGGCCCAGTCTAAGATCCAAGCCAATCACCATTCCTTCTCCACGACCCCGCAGACCCACCCTTTTGTAAGTCCATCCATCTCCTATACCACATATGCCGATCGATTGGCGCACTGGTCCTTCCCCTTTACACTATGGACGCCCCCATAGGTAGACCAGCCCGGACCCAGATGCCCGCTCCTATGCAATATGGGTAGACCGACCCGGATGACTCTTACAATCCATCATAGATCAATTAGCCAGTTTGCCCCCCCTATACTATAGGCAGCCCGAACAGGAAATGCATTTCCCCCCTTTGCATTATAGTAGCCCGCACAGGACAACCCTCGACTACTGATCCATTGGCATGCGAGAGGGAAAAGATACAGCTGACTTCTCCGTCCCATTCCAGATCTCATGGTTGACCATAATTTACGGTGCTAGAATCACTGGCGACATTGGTTGTTAAGTCCTAGGGTTCACTTTCCCGAACAAATGGAACCTCCACCACAACAATCATACCATGGTTCCATTTGCCAGCCATCCTAGGTTACCACCACTCGGGTCGATAACCAGCTAATCATATTAATTATGAAAAGAGAACCTTTTGCTTTTCGATGCAGTAATAATCATACCACCGGTATATTTGCAAGTAATTTGCTAAAACTAATCAAGAGATATGAGCAAGAGTGAACTTGCCTTTCTGACCACAAGATTATGCGAGTCAGGGTCTTCGATACGATAGAAATCCCAATTCTAAAATAGCAACCATCATCCGATAGCGATGATGTTAGAAATCTGCAGCATGATATGCATAAGATATGATATGCATCACTCTAAGCGTAACCTAACCCCGATGATTTGTTATCATTGAGTTAAGGTGATTTATTTATGATGTGTTGCACTTTTAAATCACACCACAACATGGTTGTTAAGAATTTTAGGCTAGATCACTATCAGGTGATATTAACAGAATAAGATTCTAACAAGAGCTATTGTTTAGGGTGTTATAATCATTCCTTGCTACAAGAGAATGATGGTTAATGGTGAAAATATGAAGGTAACACTTTTAAGTTGCATCTTACAATTAGCAAGCACTTGGTTGATCATGGATATGCAAAGTCAAGTAAGGTATGCATATAGCAATATCTACGCAGTTTTAGGGTTGACAACAATCTTAGCATCTCTAAACAATTGTTATTTAGAAAGGCCATGGTTTGGTGAAATGCTTATTTGATATGTTCTTAAAGGAATAACTTTTGAAGAACATAATTTATAATGGACATTTAGTGCAAAACTACCTTTTAGTGATCATTTACTTTATAGGAGGTTGAAGTGAATAATAAAACACAGGTTCCTTTATTATTAGCTAGTAGGGTTTGAATCACAATTTTAAATGATTCCTAAATTGACTTTAGAATTATCATGATTTAAAGTAACTCTTAATAAGACAATTTTCAATTACCAGATTATAATTGAAAATAGATTTTCATACAAGCCAATAGTTATTTAGGATCTTTCTTAATTTTAGTATTTAAAATTATTTAGGGAAATGGTTTTCGGCTTTTAAATACAAATAGTAAAGTTTTAAAAGTACTAAACTTAAATAATGAAATGTTGTTTCAATAAACTAATTTGATCTTTATAAACATTCATTTCTCATTCAGAAAGGTGATTTGATTCCTAAATTTGTTTCATATTCATATTCAAAAATAGTACTTAAACATTTTTTTAAATTGCACCCAAAATTATTCCACACAAGTATATAATCTTACAGTACAAACAGATAGGTCTTATCCTTGTGGTCATTTTGATATATTATTTGCATTTTTCTGATTAAGAATGAAATAGATATGATTTTTCTAAGTTTTGGATGTTTTTTGGAATTTCTAATTGAGACTAAACCTTTTTGTACTGAACCGGTACCTAGCTTAAGACACTGACATGTGGGGCTGAGGCTGAGTCAGCAGCCATGTTGGCTTGACCTAGTCAAGTATGTTGACTGGGCGGTGACTCAACGCCGGTGATCGCCGGCGACGCGATTCCGACCTACTTAGGATGCAAGCGTGGGTGCGTTGGAACGAGGAGGTGCTGCTGAGCAAAACAGTGGTGGCGCCGCCACCCAATGGTCATCGGAGTACCACCGCCGATGACTAACTGCGGCGGCGAACTCTGGCCTGACAACAAGATCGAGTTACAGGTGCTTTCAGAATGCTATGAGAGGCTCCCGAGATGCACATGCTTACCATGAGACTAACAGAAGGCTCGGTGATGCCAATGGTCAGACGGAGATGAGCATAATCTCGCGGATTCCGGCGAGCTTTTTGATACGTCCCAAACGTATCTATAATTTTTGATGCTCCATGCTTGTTTTTACACCATTTGCCTATTGTTTCGTTACACTTAGTGGCACTTTTATGCATTTTCCGGAACTAACCTATTACCGAAGTGCCACAGTGCCAGTTCCCTGTTTTCTGCTGTTTTTGTGTTTCAGGGTGATACACAGGAAATATTCTCGGAATTGGACGAAACAAGTTCCTGAAGTCTTATTTTACCCGGAAGCTTCCAGAGATCCGAAGAAGTGTCGGAGGGGGGCCACCAGGGCCCCACACAAGGGGGTGGCGCGGCCAGGCCCCTGGCCGCGCCGGGCCCACGTGAGGGAGCCTGGCTCCACCTCTGACGATGCCCCTTCACCTATAAGTACCCCCCGACGAGAAAAACCTATGGGCCGGATCAGATTTCCAGAACACATCGCGATACGCCGCCGCCGTCGACCCGAAGATCGGGAGGGTCCAGAAGCTCTTCCCGGCACCCTGCCGGAGAGGGGAATCGCCACCGGAGGTCTTCTTCATCGCCATGCTTGCCTCCAGAGCGATGAGTGAGTAGTCTACCTTGGACTATGGGTCCATAGCAGTAGCTAGATGGTTGTCTTCTCCACCATGTGCTTCATGTTTAGATCTCATGAGCTGCCCTACATGATTGAGATCACTGTTATGTAATTCTATGATGTTGGTTTGTTGGGATCCGATGAATATTGGTGTTTATGATTAAGTTGCTGTACTGAATTATATCTTTTGTTATCTCTATGTTGTTTATGATCTTGCATGCTCTCCGTTGTTAGTAGCTATCTTGGCCGAGTAGTTGCTAGTGACTCCAAGAGGGGGTATTTATGCTCGATAGTGGGTTCATGCCTCTATTTCACCTGGGGGAGTGACAGAAACCTCTAAGGTGGTAGATGTGCTGTTGCTACTAGGGAGAAAACAACATTCATATGCTCAAGGGCATATGCTTTGTTTACATTACACACTTTGCTTAATGCAATTATCTGTTGTTCGCAACTTAATACTTCTAGGGTGTTAGGATTGATATCCCTGGGAGTGGATTATTAGTCATAGATGCAGTTGGATGGCGGTCTATGTATTTTGTTGTAATGCCCAGAGTAAATCTCATAGTGATCTTCTTGACATATCACGTTATCTCTATTCTATCAATTGCCCAACTGTAATTCGTTTACCCAGCATGTTATTTTATCTATGGAGAGACACCACTAGTGAACTGTGGACCCCGGTCCTATTTTAATCATATTGCAATCACCTGTTTACTTTACTTGTAATGTTTACTTTACTAGCATACTCTACTGTTTTCCACTCGATACGCTCATAACCTTTGTTTCAAGCAAACCGGTGAAATTGACAACCTCATCGCAAGTTGGGAACAAAGTATTTGTTTGTGTGTGTGCAGGTTCCACAACACCTTCAGTCGTCATTGTCTCTCCTCTCCTGTTCGATAAACCTTGGTTTCTTAACTGAGGGAAAACTTGCCGCTACACTCATCATACCTTCCTCTTGGGGTTCCCAACGGGCTGGTCATCACCACGCACAAGGACTTACTGCCCCCACGTTAACTACACGCCACAGCTCTTTTCTGGCGTCATCACCGAGTAGCAGCTTCTTTTCTGGCGCCGTTGCCGAGGAGGAAGAGAAGACTTCTGCGAGGGGAGTTCTTCGCACACACATTCTTTACTTTGTTATTTGTTTTGCTTTACTTTATTTATTTTACCTGCATTGCTTTTTATCAAAAACCCAAAAAAATTAGAATCCTTGGTAGTTGTTTTTACTTTACTTTAGTTTATCATGCTGTTCCCTAAGTTCGTTCTGGAGGACCTCTCAGTAGGTAGTGGTTCGATTATTGGCAAAAGTAAGATTGAGGAGTTCTTTAATCACATTAGTATGCATGGGGAAGTTGAGGAAAAGTCTTTGGTTGAGCTTGCTCCTAGTATTGAAGTTGCTTCTGTTTATTTAATTGACATGTTGGAAACTAGGTTTGCTAGTCTTAATCCTTATATGCAATATATGTTCCTTAAGCTTCATGAAATTGAGGACCCCGAAAAGAAAGCTTTTATCTTGGAAACTTTGCGCCTAGAATTTAAGGATGTCATTGCTGAAGCTAGGAAAGTTCTTAAATGTTTTAATAAACTCGGTTCACCTATAAAGGTTATTAATACTCATGATGAGGGAACCGAAATACCTATACCCTGCAAGCTTTTGGGATTGAATGAAGCTTTCGAAAATAATTTTGACTGGATTTGTCCTGAAAATCTTTTTGATGAGAATAGTGTACCAAAGCATGATCACAAAGGGTCTTCAAAAACTTATGTGGATGAAATACAATGCCTTATTGACAAGACCTCTGCTGTTGATCTTAATGCTTCTGCTGATAATACTTGATTCGCAATTTTCTGCGCCTAGCTCAAAGGCGTTAAAGAAAAGCACTCTTGGGAGATAACCCAATGTTTTCTTTTCAGTACTTTTTATTTTATTTGAGTCTTGGAAGTCATTACTACTGTAATGACCGCTCCTTATCCTGTTTATTTCGTTTTTGTGCCAAGAGAAGCCTCTAATTTGAGTGAGGTAAAGATTTGGGGATGTTGCTGTCCTGAAACTGTTTTCGGTGCTGCACCGTAAAAATTCGTATAAATTCTCTGTTTATCTTTTGGACCTGCGATTTCTTGTGCATATGCCCCAGGTTATATCCAAACTTTTCTTAGTTGAACACTTTTTGATTTGAGCAACGGAAAACCTTTCAAAAATTCGTCCTTTGTCAGCTGTTCTGTTTTGACAGATTTCTGCCAATATTTGTGTTTGCCACTTTATCGCTTTCTTTTGAGTTCTTTTTGATCATGGAACTCTTGTGTAAGTTGCTACAGTAGTATATACTTTATATGTGGTGGTTTTGGGCTGAAACCTGAAGCTAAAGGAGGTTGAATATATTTTATGCTTACACTAATGTTGCTAATAGAATTGTGTTTAGTTTTGTATGAAGGAAGTTTTCAAGTGTAGGGATTGGAGAATGATGAGATGAGTTGAAGAATGGACAAAAGCTCAAGCTTGGGGATTCCCATGCATCACCCCAAGAAATATCCAAGAAGTACAAGCATCAAAGCTTGGGGATGCCCCCGAGGCACCCCTTCTTCATCGGCAAAAATCAGGTCACCTTTCAAAACACTATATTTTTATTGCTTCATGCACTATGTGTTTTTCTTGGAGCGTCAGTTATTTTAGTTTTCTTAGTTGTTTAGTTTGTTTGTTTGCTGCAATAAATGGTTGGACCCCAACAATTTTCCTTTGGAGGAGATGTACTCGTTTTCATTTGCAAAGAACGCTCAGTTTTTCACTCTTATCGTTTATCGAGTGTTCTACTTTTTCCGCTACTGCTTTTGGTTTTCGTTTTCGCCTTGATTTGCGTTCAGATCTTGTCATATCTTTTCATCAAGGTGTATTTTTGCCTCTGATCTTTATTGGTTTTCATCAAAAGAGGTGTTTATAAAAATTTCAAATGGTGTTGGAAAAGAGAAAAAGCTTTGTGCAAAATAGTGGTACAAGAAGGAGCTTGTGTAGACTGCGGCTTAGGCTTTTTCATGTCATGCTTGATGTCTTTTTGATAGTATGCTTAGTGGTTTTTCTGTAGCATGACTTGTCTCAAATAACTGAGATTGCTTAATGAGCCTTTGAAAAAATCATGCGTTGTTTTTGTTGTATGGAAGCATTATTTTGGTTTTCTCCTTGATGCTTTATTTGGGTTGACTTGGCGCATGCTCACACATGTTAGACTCTTACAAAGTTGCTAATAGCCTTCATGATCATTTAGTTTTTGACTTTTGATGCCATCTTATGCTTCTTTTAATGTCGCTTTGTCGCTTTGCATGATTATGGCCATTATTGCTCTCTTAGTTGGTCGCTCCCAGTCTTTTGCTAGCCCTCACCTTGTACTGAGTATGAGCTCTACTCGTGCATCCAACTCCTAAAAGCCAAAGTTTTCCAAAGTGTCCACCATACATACCTACTAGCAATTTGCTATTCCAAGTAAATTTGACTTGCTTTTATATTCTCTTCAAATTAAACTCTTACCAGTGTTATGCGAAATTCGGTCAGTAAAGCTCTCACGAACCGGAAGGCACACTTTACTTTTTCCTGTTTTTAAAAATTTGACATTGTGGTCTCTTATGTTGAGTTGTTATGCTTGCAAGTTGTAAGTTGGATTCTAGCCCAGCCATGCTGTCATGGGGCAAGCTTTCAACATTGCACTTCTATTTGAGTTGATATCGTGATCTTTTGTTTATGGATGCCCGCGGTGTGAAATGAATTGGGAATCTTGTGGGGATCATGGAGTTTGTATATGTGTTAGGGAAACGCCGGGCCGCCAATCTAAGCCATGCATAATTCATGGTGGAAATTTGCAGCATACCCATGGTGAACATTCGACGACGCATCTCACAATAAAAAGCTAAACAATATAGCAAATAAAAGAGATGTCGAGGTGTTCATTGTCTGCTTGTCCTGTCATTTTGGTGTGGGCTTGTTCCATGTCATCGGGCACGGAGGTACCCCATTGGCGGTTCTCAATGATACACATATATTTACAATGACAAGAGCCTTGCTTGGGACTCTAAGTAAAGTAGCATGAGGTTTGGGTACTCGTATTCACGGGGCACGAGGTCTTCAACTTATGATTTGTCAAGCATATGCATCATAATTGTTCTCGCATTAACTTTAACCATTCAAGATGCTTATGATGGGGGCAATGAGAGCTCAAAGCCAGTAAGTACCATAATTTTTGAAGGTTATAAAACTTGCAATCACTGCTTCCCTCTGCGAAGGGCCTTTCTTTTACTTTTATGTTGAGTCACCACCTTCTTTCTTTATGCACCATTAAGAGAGCATAGTTGTCATTCTTAGTGTGATATGCATTGTCCCAAAGTTCATTGATTGACTCATGATGATTGGTTTCACTTGTTCTTAAATTATTTGTATCTAGTCGCCCTCTTAAACTTGAAGGTGTCCTATGCATTTATGTTTTGCTCTCTTTGAAGGACAAGCTGAAAACCATTTGTATGTTTTTCCTTATGATTTGAACACACGTTTGACTTTCATTGTTTCATTATCATGATCTTTTGTTTGTGTTCATTTGCATGTTTACAACATGGTTGCTAAGTTTCTTATTGTCATGATTATATCTTTCATGCCCATGTTTTAAGTTCTATTGATCCCAGCTCACCAATGCTTACATATATGATCAAGATTGTGTAGGTGCATGTCACCTCAAAAATTATTCTTTTGTTATCACTTACCTACTCGAGGACGAGCAGGAGTTAAGCTTGGGGATGCTTGATACGTCCCAAACGTATCTATAATTTTTGATGCTCCATGCTTGTTTTTACACCATTTGCCTATTGTTTCGTTACACTTAGTGGCACTTTTATGCATTTTCCGGAACTAACCTATTAACGAAGTGCCACAGTGCCAGTTCCCTGTTTTCTGCTGTTTTTGTGTTTCAGGGTTATACACAGGAAATATTCTCGGAATTGGACGAAACAAGTTCCTGAAGTCTTATTTTACCCGGAAGCTTCCAGAGATCCGAAGAAGTGTCGGAGGGGGGCCACCAGGGCCCCACACAAGGGGGTGGCGCGGCCAGGCCCCTGGCCGCGCCGGGCCCACGTGAGGGAGCCTGGCTCCACCTCTGACGATGCCCCTTCGCCTATAAGTACCCCCCAACGAGAAAAACCTAAGGGCCGGATCAGATTTCCAAAACACATCGCGATACGCCGCCGCCGTCGACCCGAAGATCGGGAGGGTCCAGAAGCTCTTCCCGGCACCCTGCCGGAGAGGGGAATCGCCACCGGAGGTCTTCTTCATCGCCATGCTTGCCTCCGGAGCGATGAGTGAGTAGTCTACCTTGGACTATGGGTCCATAGCAGTAGCTAGATGGTTGTCTTCTCCACCATGTGCTTCATGTTTAGATCTCATGAGCTGCCCTACATGATTGAGATCACTGTTATGTAATTCTATGATGTTGGTTTGTTGGGATCCGATGAATATTGGTGTTTATGATTAAGTTGTTGTACTGAATTATATCTTTTGTTATCTCTATGTTGTTTATGATCTTGCATGCTCTCCGTTGTTAGTAGCTATCTTGGCCGAGTAGTTGCTAGTGACTCCAAGAGGGGGTATTTATGCTCGATAGTGGGTTCATGCCTCTATTTCACCTGGGGGAGTGACAGAAACCTCTAAGGTGGTAGATGTGCTGTTGCTACTAGGGAGAAAACAACATTCATATGCTCAAGGGCATATGCTTTGTTTACATTACACACTTTGCTTAATGCAATTATCTGTTGTTCGCAACTTAATACTTCTAGGGTGTTCGGATTGATATCCCCGGGAGTGGATTATTAGTCATAGATGCAGTTGGATGGCGGTCTATGTATTTTGTTGTAATGCCCAGAGTAAATCTCATAGTGATCTTCTTGACATATCACGTTATCTCTATTCTATCAATTGCCCAACTGTAATTCGTTTACCCAGCATGTTATTTTATCTATGGAGAGACACCACTAGTGAACTGTGGACCCCGGTCCTATTTTAATCATATTGCAATCACCTGTTTACTTTACTCGTACTGTTTACTTTACTAGCATACTCTACTGTTTTCCACTCGATACGCTCATAACCTTTGTTTCAAGCAAACCGGTGAGATTGACAACCTCATCGCAAGTTGGGAACAAAGTATTTGTTTGTGTGTGTGCAGGTTCCACAACACCTTCAGTCGTCATTGTCTCTCCTCTCCAGTTCGATAAACCTTGGTTTCTTAACTGAGGTAAAACTTGCCGCTACACTCATCATACCTTCCTCTTGGGGTTCCCAACGGGCTGGTCATCACCACGCACAAGGACTTACTGCTCCCACGTTAACTACACGCCACAGCTCTTTTCTGGCGTCATCACCGAGTAGCACTTTTGCAGAAGGGAATCCCCAAATTTGTTGCACTCCAGACTCTTCTTCATGCAATAATCCTTCCAGATGACCTACGCGACTAGGCGCTCCTCCCAGTATACCCCTTCAAGCTTGAGGTGGCCTCCTTCGGTGGTGTCCAGTAGAACTCCGGCGAACCCTCCGATTAATTGAGAGGAATAGAGGGGAGTAGAGGGGAATTGAGAGTGTGCTGAGACGGGCTAGGGTTTCACGACGGTGTCCTCAAAGGATTTATAGAGCATGAGGAGCTCGGAGTCGTGACTTCACCAGCGGGAACGGTCCAGATGCGACGGCGGCATTGACAAGGGATCTGGGAGCGAATCACTTCGCTCAACCTTGCTAGTAGGAACAGAGGGGATCAGGACAAGGAGGTGGCGACCAACAAATATCCGCGATGGTCAACGGGAAGACGGCATCGACGTGGAGCTCGTCGGCGTCGTGTCGGTCACAGGGGGAAGGAAGGAAGAAGATGGAGACGATGACCGTTGTCAAGTGGGTTCCACTCGTCGGTGACAGAACAAAACGGTACGCTCCCTGGGCTCCGGGTGGACTGGCTAGTTGGGCCGGCTGGGTTGGGCTACGGCCAGGTAAGCTCTCCTCTTTTTTTCTGTCTTGATTTCTTTTCTATTTCTTTTGATTTCTGATTTTGATTTTAATTAGATTTTGCTAATTTGTTTTGCAGGAATTTTAAGTTTATGATTTCTTTTACAACAAAACTATGTTCCTACTAGTTCAATATATTGTATTTGGGATATCTATATATGCAACTGCACATAATAGCCTTTTAGATGTTGTTATGGTTTTTGTTGGGGTCTTAATAGAAATGATTTTTAAAGATTCTATTTTTGTGTTTCTTCTTAAGAGTGTATAGACACTATATTTGTATCTGAATGAAAGGAGAACTATTATTTATAATAAGTGCTAGCATTGGATTTCCTAGTTAGGTATATGTGTCTATGAACATGATGCTTTTAATTTGATATCAAGATTCATGCACATATTAACATGTTCAAGTTAATCACTGGATAAATAATATGGTTGATATTAAGAATGTTTATGGTGTGGACATAATCCATGGTTTAAAATATAGGATGTGATTCTAGGGTTTTACTCATGATCCTAAGGTGATGCATGAATTATGAATATTAGAATATGTTCCACATGGATAGATAAAGGAAATGGGATTTCCTATGATTGGATTACCCTATTAAGAAAGTAGTACTCACTCCTCAGATGAGACTAATGTGCCATAGCTACAAATCTAAACCATCAACCAAGATATAAACTTGTGGTCTTCTCCCACATATCTAGTTGCTTGCCTAATGCAAACTTGGATACAAAGCAAGGTTGCCCATATGGTTTCCATAACAATGGGTATCTATTTGATTTGGCTATATGCAAAGATGCATCTCAATAATGTGTAACTGAGGTGTTAGAGTGTTTACTAATTTAGAGTGTTTACTAATTTATCTTAGCAGTATAAGCATTCACACAATTAACTATTGGTGTGTTCACTAACTAATGGCAGCTAAAGATAATGTTCTAACATTTATTATGCAAGTGTAGGTGTAGGAATAATATGCATAAGTTGACAGTGAGTTCTTGGTACAGACATATGCATGATATGAATAACTACTCTACATTCCTAGGTTTGCTTTGCTTCCTATTAAATTTACTTGTTTGTTCTTGGTGCTCATATGATCATTTAGATGTATGTGATATGCCCCTGGACCATGTATATGTTTTTAGTAGATGATTTCAGATCAGAGGCATATATTTCTCTTGCTTTATGGTGAGTTCTTCCCGTTTCCCAATAACTACACTTCTCTCCTCTCATACTAGACCAACCTGGTGGTCTTGTGAAGCTTGTTCTTCGGGAATTCTGATAAACCTGCGTCTTGTGGCATGCCTGCACCTCCTAGCTGCTTGACCTAATTCCTAATTGAACTAAGTAACCATTTGGTCTTGGTCTTGCTGGTTTGGTTCTTGTGGTTGTGCTGGTGGTGGTGAATCCTGCCCTGTTGCTCAACTCATGAGCAGGGTGGATTGTGTGGTGGTGTTGCTGGTGTGATGGTGGTGTTTCTTGGCCCTCTCTAATGTATGATATGGCCCAAATTCGTTGGTGCCCTCATACCATGATTTTATGGTGTCAAAATGGATGCCAAGGGGTTCCTTTTATAGTGTTTTGATGCTCACCACAAGTTGACACCTCAAGTGATGACTCTTGTTTTAATTTGGTGAGTAAGCTACTTGTTGTCAAGCTCTCATGCATGAGCATTACTTGGGGTTCAAGTAAATGAAGATATTTTCATGTGGATAACTATCCTAAGATATTTTCAAGTGGATAACTGTCACAAGATATTTTCAAGTGGATAACTATCAGAAGATATTTTCAAGTGGATAACTATCATAAGATATTTTCAAGTGGATAACTATCCTAGGTGGCATGATGATTATCCTCTAATACTCTTTATTTTGGATAGCCAAGTGGCATTTGGCACTAAATGGACTTGTGGCTGAATCAACTCATATTCTTATACATATTTGTAATTCATAAATGAATTGTTATCAATGAATATTATATTAATTGTTTGGAAGTTTAACTTCCAAAGTTCATACTTGAAATGATCCAGTTATTGTGAATTATGCATATTGTCATATCTTATTTGTTCCTATTATCAGTTGTGCTCAAAATATCTAAGGTTAGCAAAGGTTATGTTCAAACCTTGAATGATTTTATTTGATTTCACCAAGGCATGATCATAAGAGTTTCAAAATGATCATAGTTATTTTTATTCAAATAGTTTGAACTATTTAATGTAATGTAAATGAGCTTAGTTTTGTTATATCTCATATAGTTAATAAGTTATGATTTAATTAAGAATGGGTGGCTTTTATGCACTTTAGACCTTGTGGTTTACCAATTTTGGTAACAAGTTTAAGAGTGAATTAAATTATACCCAGAAGTACTGGCTAATTATTTAAGTAGCTAAACTCTATTATAAACTCCTCTAACCATCTTGGTACTAGGTTAGTCTCTCCCTCTTCTGAAGCTTCTGAATTATACCCTATGGTTCTATCTCAAGAGATAGGAATGATATTGGATTTGATATAGGCTTTCTCCTCTTGTCTTGGAGATGAATGGATTTAGATGTGAAAGATTATGATAATAAAGATATGAGAATAAAGTAGATTAAGAGTCAAGGTAAGACTTGTGTTGTCTTCCTTTAAGCTAGGAATAGCTGCAATGATTTAGGTTTAAGAAATACCATGTGATCATGGTAGGATTGGATATAAGGTCCTAAGTAATGTGTTAACATCTTAGTTCTACCTCACATTCATCTCTTTTAGTTGTTGTAATTATCTCCACCCAAAACAAGGTTGTTAACAAAGGTCATGTTGAAGTTTATCGCACTTCAGTTGATGAGCTACTTCAATTCCATCAACTCAAGAGAAGCTTCAATCACTTTGACAAGTTTTATTTAAAAGCGCGAAAATTTCCCCGATTTACTATGCATGAATGCAATGCATACTTCTGTGTTCTCTCTCTTTCTAGCCTCACATCCCGGGATGTTACAATTACCATGTCACATGAAGTGGGAGGATGACATATGTTAAGTAAGTGGATCAAATGCAACCTAGTTAGGATCCATTTATATAAAAGATGGATGCAAGAGAAGTAATATTCATGTGGTGGGTGATAGACCCTATATGGGAATACCACAATGGTGGAGATTATATTCTTAATCTCTGAAGGAAGATACAATCAAGAATTGGTACTTAGAGGAGAGGAGTAGATTAAGTCAAGGAATACCCACAAGGTGGAGTATAGATTATGTGTAGTATATTATCCTAGCCCTAGAAGTCAACATCTAGGTAATGCATTGATTGGATTAACTAGATCTTAAGGGCAGGTATTGATGATAGTCTTGATCATAAACCTTGAGAAGGAGTATGATGAAAGTGTAATGGTGAACCTAATGAAGTTGAGTTGAGCAAACCTCTGGATAATTTACCCATGAGGAGTATTTAAAAATATGAATGTTATCCCTAATAAAATTATCTAAGAGCTTTAGTGTCAAGCTCAAAACATGGATTTAGGTGAGTGTTGATGAAGGAAATAAAATAGAGTCATTATGGAAGTTGATGAAGTAAATAGATGATCATGTCAAGTATATGGTCATACTTATTTAAGAAGGGTGACTATGCTATTTATGGAACCTAGTTTGATAAGCAGATATCATACATCATGAGGTGAGGGTAGGAGAGTTTAGGAAACCTACTTTTGCTAAGGGGGAAGCATCCTTATGGAAACCACATAGAAAACCTTGGTTTAGATGCAAGTTTATCATTGGTAAGAAGAAACTTGTAATAGGTTGATGGGATCACAAATCTACACCCTAACTCCTATTTAAATGGAGCATATATCACACTAACCATACCTTGGGTATGATCACTATCTTCTAATAGAAATGATACAATCCCATCAAACTCCACACCTTCCACCCATCCCTTTGGACCCTATTCTTATATTCATATTGCAAATTATGCATCACTATGTGATCTTGGGTAAGACCCTAGAATCATACCTCATCTCTAAACCCTATAAGTGTGCCCAAACCCTAATTCTTTTAAGATCAACTAAAATCCTTGTCCAGTGATCAACTCTTATGGTTGAGTGCGTCTTTATTCTAAACTCAACCCTCCTTTATAAAAATGAGGAGTAACATAAAATCATGTTATAGGGTACACACCTTAATAATAAATCCAACATAACTATTAGTATTATCCTATCATATCACTGCAAATTAGTGCTTCCGCATGTTACTAGTAATTGTCCAAGACTTGATCAAAGTTTTGAACATTCTAATAATAGTATTTGAATTCATTCCTATTAAAATCCCTATCTAAATTCAAATAATATATGCATTATAGTTATGTGCTAATGCACCTAAATAGTATCTAATACACCATGACATAATATTAAATAACCTATCAAAATATTGGACAAAGTTCAAACAAATAAAAAACCTGCAAAATAGGACCAAATTCAAGTAAGAATCTCAAAATAGAAAACAGAAAATAAAAAGAAAGGAATCAAGAAAACTATAAATAATCTTGGAATAGTTCCATAGGACCCTTTTGTGTTATTAGTAATGATCCTAAAAGCACATAATGCCTTTAAACCAATTCTTAAATAAGAAGACACATAATAATTAAACACTATGTTTTTACTCTGTCTTAAAAGAAGATACCAATGAATAATCCTACAAAATATTATCTGATGCTTCAAATCTAGCTAAAATAATCTGAAAACAACATCAGTGATTCATAAATAATGTCCATATGAACCCCTATTCAAACCATAGCAATACCTAAAGTACCTTTAGGTGTGTTAATGCAAATAAAGTTTTTCCCTAGTACAATGTATTGTGCTAGTGAATACCTAGATCTATTTCAGATGGAATCTTCAGTTCAAATCCAGCCAGAACAAAATTCAAATTCAATTGGAAATCTCAAAACAGGAAACAGAAAAAGGAAAATAAAATGAGACATAAAAAACATGGGAACCAGCCAGTTGGGCCGGTTGGCCCAGCAGTAGTCTAGCCCAAACCGGAGCCGACCCAGCCACTTACAGTTTCGATAAAAAAAGAAGGAGAGGAGTATCGTCTTCCTCTTCCTCTGTGCGGCTGACAGCACGTCGGCGAGGGCCACATCGCCATTGCCGATGAGGGAGGCCCCGAGATTCCATCTACCTGCCAGCTCTTCGTCCTTAGCTCTTCCGAGCCGCCGAGATCTTTTGCGCCACGATTCGTGCCCAAGAAAAGCACTGCCATGGCCGCCACATCTGGTCCGTCGCCGGCGAGAAGCCGTCTTCTCCAAGCTCAACTCAAGCCATAAATCCACTTGGAGGTTGCCTAGAACCCTAGTTACCACCGCTGCCACCTCTCTGCTTCTCTAATCCTCTCTGTTCTCTACACCATCTGGAGAGAGCTCGCATTGATGGAGGTCACCCCAAGCTCCAAGAAATAGTCTGGGAGGAGCGAATTGTCTAGAAAAGCATCTCTGATGATTCACCCATCGAGGGGAGGGCTAAATACAGAGTATTTGACCGTTCCCTTTTCGCATTCATCACCGGAATTCATGCCGGTGAGCTCGCCACCGTCTTCAATCGTCAACATCGACCACCTACGAAGCATCTAGGTGAGCTTGCGCTTCTTACGACACCTTTTAATCACTCGTGCATGACCTGTAGCTCATGGTCGTCATTAGCCACTGTTCGCCACCGCAGTTGATGCTCACCGGAGCACCTCCGGTGACCATTTTGTGGTGATGGTTGTGCCTATAGACTCGCGCTAGTGTTCTGCCTGTAGTGCACCCACACGCACATCTCGAGGAGGCCAGAGTCGCCGTCTCCGGCGATCACCGATGGTGTTGACCACACCTTGTTCCCAGTCAATTGGTCTGATCGAGTCAACCACCAACGAGGCAGCTGACCTGGCCCATGGCCCACCTGTCAGTGACCTTTAGATAGAACCAGTCTCGGTACAAAAAGTACTAAGCAGTATTTAGAAATTTCAGAAAATAGTAGAATCTTAGAAAATTCATATCTAATGCATTGTTAATCAGAAAAATATGTATGATATACCAAAATGATCACACAAACAAGACCTATCTGTTTGTATCATAACATTTCATACTTGTGTGAAATAATTTTGAATTGAATTATAAAACATGTTAAAGTAAAAAATTTGAATATGAATTTGAAACAAATTTAGGAATCAATTGACTTTCCTAAATGAAAAATAAAGGTTTATAAACTCAAATTACTTTATTGAAACAACATTTCATTATTTAATTTTAGCATTTTTAAACTTTACTATTAGTATTTAAAAACCTAAAACTATTTCCCTAAATAATTTTTAAATACTAACATTAAGAAAAATCCTAAATTAATATTGGCTTGTATTAAATCTATTCTCAACTATAACATGGTAATTGAAAATGGTCTTATTAAGAATTACTTTAAATCATGAGAATGTCTAAAATCAATTCAGGAATCATTTAAAATTGTGATTCAAACCCTACTAGCTAATAATAAAGGAACCTGTGTTTTGTTAATCACTTCAACCTTCCTATAAAGTAAATGATCACTAAAAGGTAATTTTGTACTAAATGTCCATTATAAAATATGTTCTTCAAAAGTTACTCTTTTAAAGAACATATCAAGCAAGCATTACACCCATTCTTGTGCCTTGCTCTAAATAACCACCTATGCATGGTAAGAATGTTGTGTCAACTATAGAAACAACTATACATGGTAACAGCAATGTCAAACTACTTTGAATGATCATGCTCAACTAATACTCTACTAGTAGTAGATGAATTTTAACTTGTTTCCTTAATATGTTTCACCTAAACACTACTCTTTGATTAGTGGAGAATGTTGATGAAACCCTAAAACACTAAACCTTACTTGAAGAACTTCTACTCATTTAGAATTATGTTGTTCAAATGTTATTCTTTCAAGATACCTTGAAAGTAAATATCAAACAGTTTCATTAAGTTTGAATATAAATAATTCCTATGTGTATGTTAAGATTGTTGTCAACCCTAAGACTAACTGGATATTCTTATCAAATAAGAATCACTTTAGCTTTGCTTGTCCATAACCAACTACTTGATTGCTAATTATAAGATGCAACTTAAAGGTGTTACTTTCATGTCTTCACCATTAATCATCATTCTCTTGTAACAAGGAATGATGATAAAACCCTAAAACAATAGCTGATGTTAAAGTCTTATCCATTTAATAGCATCTGATAGTGAGCTAACTTAAAATGCTTAACAACTTGTTCTGGTGTGATTTAAAAGTGTGCAACACATCATAAAGGAATCACCATAATTCAATGATAACAAATCATCAGGGTTAGGTTACGCTTAGAGCGATGCATAGCCTATCTTATGCATATCATGCTGTAGATTTCTAACATCATCCCTACCGGATGAAGATTGCTATTTCGGAATTGGGATTTCTATCGTATCGAAGACCTTGACTCGCATAATCTTGCGGTCAAAAAGGCAAGTTCACTCTTGCTCATGCCTTTTGTTTAATTTTAGCAAATTACTTGCAAATATACCTATGGTATTACTACTGCATTTTAAAAGCAAAAGGTTCTGTCTTCGTAATTAATATGAAGTAGTGGTTTCAACCGGAATGGTTGTTGCCCTAGGATGGTGGGCAGTGGGACCATGGTATGAGTATGGTGGAGGTCCCACTGCAACTGGAAAGTTCACCTAGGACTAATAACAAATGTCGCCAGTGATTCTAGCACCGTAAATAACGGTCAACCATGAGATCTGGTATGGGACGGAGAAGTCAGATGTATCTTTTTCCTCTCGCATACCAATGGATCAGTAGCGGAGGGTTGTCTTGTCGGGCTACTATAGAGTAAAGGGGGAAGCGTTTCCTGCCGATCTACCTATAGTATAGGGGGACAGACTAGCTAATTGATCTATGATGGATTGTAAGAGTCATCTGGATCGGTCTACCCATATTGTATAGGGGAGGGCACGTTGGGTCTGGAACGGTCTACCTATGGGGGCGTCCATAGTGTATAGGGGAGGACTAGTGCGCCAATCGGTCTATATATGTGGTATAGGGAAGGATGGACTTACAAATGGGTGGGTCTGAGGGGTCGCGGAGAAGAACACTGATTGGCTTGGATCATCAACTGGGCCCCATACAAAAGAAGTATGGATGGGAAAGTACGCCCGGTTGTGCAGCAAAGTTTTGATCTCTCATGGTACAAGTGACCACCTCTGCAGAGTGTAAGAAAGTATCAAGATACTCCCTGTTCCGGGAAGGAGCTACGAATGCGGCAGGAAAGGAGCCCATCGAAGCTCTAATCAACCTGTGAAGGCTGATGGACATAGTTCTTCTGAATAAAAGCAACCTCTTGAAGAAATGTTTACGAAGACTTGCATTGCCAAACGACTCTTGAGTCTAAGGCTGTAGCTAGTGCATAAAACACCTTATTCCTTATATGAACTTGCTGGGTAACGCTCGTTACTCACCCCACTCCCTCGTAACCCTTGCTTAGATTGGAGGCAACACAAGGAGGCAACCTCGAGACACTAAAGACGAAGATGAAGCCCTCGCCCACTATTAGAACTATCAATGGAGTCAACGACTACGCCAAGGTTGGTGGAAAACTAGAATAGGAATAGAAGGGACCCTATTCCCTAATCCTAGAACCTAAGTAGTTAGGGTATTTCTGTAGCAAGCCAAATGCATTAGTTATAGCTCTAGTTTAGTCTTCAATGTATTATTTCTCATTTGTAGTCGCCAGGACTAAACCTCTACCTGTTGAGGAGGTTCTGAAGATCTTCTGTATGAGGAAATTGTAATCCTATAGACATACCTTGGACCTGTGATGTTTCTGTTGTACCACTCTGATCGATGTAATACTAGTGAGATGGTGTTTCATTGGTGTTATGTCAACGACTTGCATACTACACATGTAGTGGTATGCTGGGTCACCACAGCTGGTATCAGAGCAAACGCTTTGACCCTAGGATTAAAACCCTTTTATAGGAGACCTATAGGTTTGGTAGTGACAATAGGAAGCCATGTTATCTAAATCAATTCTTCTTATGACTTGAGATGGATATTCAACAAAAGAATAATCTTGACACACTTGAGTCAAATTCTCGTACCTATTTTTCGTAAGTGACGGTAGATATCTTGAACCATACCAAGTAGTTGTGACATCATTAGAGCCTTATACAATGGATGAAAGTAGATTACAAATTGGTATACAATACATGGTAGTCTAAAGAGAGGATACAACCGGAATGGGAACTATCCTATTGGAAGAAGTATACCAAGGTCGTTGTTAAACTTGAGTCATCTGAAACTGTAGTAGGATGATGTTAAGTGCTGCAGTGAAGTTATATGAGGTAGAAGGACCCCTGTTTGAATCCGGTATGTGGATACTCAAGAATGCCACATACAAGTAAGTAGTACCCACAGTGTAAAAAAACAAGATCATGTTAGATTCACCAGAGATTCTCTACGTGATGGAGTGAAACCTTATAGTAAAACCAGCAATTCCTTGTTGATGAAGAAGATGCTCAAGGAGATGGATGAATGAAGTGTTCCAAACAATGGGAACTAGGCTAAATATGAAAGGACATTAGTCCTAGTTGGAGAAGATTCATCGAAGCATAATAGGGAAACCACATAAGAATCATGGAGTTGTGCGAACCAAGCTTAGTGAAGTAGGTACTTAGAATAGCTATGCTAGAAGTTTGAGAGAACATGTGAGGATAGTCTTCAATAGAACGTATGGTAAGACTCCCAAACCCCTTTTGTTCAAACTTATTCGATTGCAATTAAGCAATTGGAGTAAGTGTTGAGACAAAGAGTAGTAGTCCACCACTATGTGCAATATAGCACGATATAAACCTATATTACTTGGTGCTATAAAGTACACATCTAAGACCGAATTCTAGAGATGTTTTACTCAATGGGCTTATGATGATGTATGTTGCCAGCACACATTTGGATTTTTCTTGAATTTTTATTGATTGACTAGATCCATACATGAAGTTTAACTCTGATATGCAAGTCCATGTTGCATTATCCAGTTCTTACTTCATGGTATTGATCTAGAGGGCTAAGGGAATCGTGTGAGGGAGAGACGAATTCCTAAGGCAGTCCAGACAAAGATGAAGAGATCACATGAAGGAAGCCAAACGAGAAGGGAATGCAAGTAAAGTCACCTTAGATGTGACAATAAAAGAATTCCAATGGTGAAATTCTCACAAATCAAGCTCTAAAGAAAGAAGTATGATTCGAAGAATCACTAATTAGGTTAGCTACAATTGAGTTTGAGGTATTTGAGCTCCTTGTTATGCATCCTTGGTTATGCTTAGTACATCACGGGTCGACTGAGGTGTTGTAGTACCAATGATCCATTCTGGTATTGCCTGCTGCTTTACTCAGCCTGGGAGTGGTAACCCCAGTAACCCTCGTTGCTAGCGTGACTAAGACACATAACATTTCTGTATAACTTTGATCCCTAGTCCCAAAATCTTGAATTGTAGATTGGTGGTTAACACGTTCGCAACATCTTTTCTTATCTTCAAGTTGTAGTCTTTTTCTACGGACCAAGACTTGTGAGGTTTATGTAGGTCTTCATGTTGACAGTGATCCGTTGAAGCCATTTGTTCGTTTATATCCCTGTTAGTTCATATCTTGCTTAATATATGCAACTGCCTGTCGTGGATGTCCTCCGGTACAAGAGAAACTCTGCCGGATTTCTCCTGTGGCTTTGTATATACCCTACCATACGAATTTGGATATACCACAATGGGAAAACACCAATTCTCATCAACCTTTAGAACTTTTGGTATGTAGATACATCCAACGGTGGAATAGGTCACCCTACCAAAACACATAATCGAAGAATTCATACCGGATATCCACAATTGTGTGGGTACTCCGCATATTTCTTCAAGAGACCATTAGGAAAGCCTAAGGGGGGAGTAAGCCACAAGTTGGAAGAACTAGACCAAATCAGTTGGAGTAAGAAGAAGACCTCAACTACTCTGAGGGTAGCCTTATTTTCATAAGGTTTTGTCGAGATATTGTATTGATACTTGTCTCAGAAATTCATCAGAATGGAAGTCGAGGTTTATACCTCAGGGAAGCAACAACTAGACCTTAAACTTGACCAAAAGAAGTAATTAATACTTTTAAGAAGCAGAAATTGGGGAGAAACCAAAGATGATGGAAGTTGGATGAAGTGTATTTGAACGACACTTCCCTAGGATTCACCGTAGCTCCATTAGGAGAGCAGTGAAGGAGTTAGACAATTATGGACCATGAACCACCATTAGTATGAACCACAATTTTACCTTTCGAGCATAGAAGACCAAGATTAAATTATGAAGGTGAACCAAAGCCCTAGGTGGATTGACTAAATGAGTCCAACCCATTCCTTGGAATTGAATCTTTAGGTATACCTATGCCTTACCGGACCTCTAAAGTACCATTATGAGCTCCGTGAAACCTTATTTTATAGACAGTAACTAGGCTATGGATAGATAGATAGTTGATACCCGATTATGGAGACCTCACCAAAATAGCTTGTAAAACCAAGTAAACTAAGGAGCTGAAAAGTATTTGATTCACCAAGAGTGTTGGAAGATAGCGTAGGATTGATTCCAGTGATGATTGTTCAGAGTCGGACAAAGAAGATTCAAGAGATATTCTGATCAAAGAGATATCATCTATATCCAATCAAGTGGAGGAGGAGTTGCAATCTAGGTGATATCAAGGATAAGCCCAGCCCAAACATAAGAGAGTTCGAACTTTGAGGACGAAGTTGATTTTAAGGGGGAGAGTCTGTAACATCCCAGGATGTGAGGCTAGAAATAGAGAGAACACAAAAGTGTGCATTGCATTCATGCATAGAAAATCTGGGAAATTTTTGCGCTTTTAAATAAAACTTGTCAAAGTGATTGAAGCTTCTCTTGAGTTGATGGAACTAAAGTAGCTCATCAACTGAAGTGCGATAAACTTCAACATGACCTTTGTTAACAACCTTGTTTTGGGTAGAGATAATAACAACAACTAAAAGAGATGAATGTGAGGTAGAATTATAAAGATAACCCACCATGTTAGGACCCAATACCTATTTTCTACCATGATCACCATGGTATTTCATTAACCTAAAACATTGAAGCCATGCCTAGCATAAAGGAAGATAACACAAGTCTTACCCTTGACTCTTGATCTATCTTATTCCTTTATAACTAGATCTATTTATCTCCATAACAAGAAGTGAGTGAGACCATAACTATGTTAGTGTTAGTCCTATCTCTTGAGAGGGAACCTTAGGGTATAATTTAGAAACTTAGGAGTAGGGGAGATCAATCTAGCTAATTCCAAGTTGATGAGGAGGTATCCCAACTATAGGTGTGGTGTATACCACAAGAAGATTAGAACCATTACTAGGAAGATGTCAAATATGTAGTACCCTGGAGTTAAGAAGTGATATGGAGTTCTCTTAGCTAAATGAGTGTTCTAAGAGAATAGCTTAGTACCAACTTAACCATGGACCTTGATTAGCCAAATGGAACCCAAGCCATATGATCAAAGGATTATAATGATCATCTTGATATCACATTGAGTGTGGAACACATGATTAACTTAGTAGAAACCTAAGCTATATGATCAATGGATCAAAATGATCATTACCATGTCACATGAAGTGGGAGGATGACATATGTTAAGTAAGTGGATCAAATGCAACCTAGTTAGGATCCATTTATATAAAAGATGGATGCAAGAGAAGTAATATTCATGTGGTGGGTGATAGACCCTATATGGGAATACCACAATGGTGGAGATTATCTAAACTAATAATACGGCTAGAGGACGTGATGGTTAGAAAACCGTGGTAGGTAAGAAAACCGAAGGTCCACTTTCGTACGTCAAAAAATCGGCCGTCCACCCCCACCTCTCCCTCCTCCGCCTCTGCAACTACTCAACAGATCGATCCCCTACCTCCGCTCCTGCTCAACGGGATAGCCGCAGGACACAGGCCGCTCCTGCTCGACGGGATGACCGCAGGACACAGGCCGGATCGAGAGCTGTCGGGGCGTCGGGGCAGCAGCCTCTCACCTCCATCCCATCTCCCTCGATTCCAGCAATCAAACATCAAATCCTGAATGATTGAAATTGAATCCATGTCTGCCACCCCTTCGATCTCCGGCCAACGGCGAGATCCAACCTTCTCCGGCTGGTGGAATGGGACCGCGCAGGCCCCAAGCCTCCTAGCCCCCAGTCTCGAGGCCCTCCCATCCCAACTGTTCACGAGAAATTCCTTGACGTTCGACGTCTAATCGATTCGTCTAGGATCTGGTCGTGTAACAACGGCGCCCCAACGCGTGAGCCCTCCACCATTGCCGACATCCATTATCTCCCTGTTTCCCGTGTCTCTGCCTCCTAATAGCACTGCACTGGTAAGAACTGAAAATCCCTTCTCAGTTCTCATTGTTTTTCCTATATTGACGCTCCCGTGTTGTTGCTGCTAATTGATGCTCCATTGCTTGCCCATGCTCTACTGCTGCCACATAGAGAGAGAGAGAGAGATATATCGAGAGAGAGAGAGATAAAAAAAACAATCCAAGAGAAAAGGTATGCTTGTACTGGAATGCTTGTGTTTCAGGAATGACTTCTGTATTTATTATACAACCAATTCATGCAGTTTTGGCTTGATATTTGGACGGGGTGGGAGTGGAAAGACTACTCTCTTACAGGTTTGCACTGGACGGCTGCATGCCCTTTTTAACCTCTGCATCTTTCATCTGAAGGTGATAGCTTGATTTTTCAGCTTTTGGCCGGTCTATCAGAACCTACCTCTGGATCAATTTGCATTCAGAAGTATGATGACAGCGGAAATCCGATGGGTCCATCAGAGTTATTAGCTTCTCAAAGAGTTGATATCGTATTTCAGTTTCCTGAGAGGTTTGAACATTGAATTACTACTTTCACTGTCACTATTACAAATTAGCATGAATGCCTATGATCTGTTGAGTGCTTGAGAAGTTCCACAACAAAATAAAAAATTACATATATACTTGTAGGTACTTCTTATCAGATACTATACTTGAAGAAGTTACTTTTGGATGGCCGAGGCAAAAGGCAGGCGCTGTTTTGAGGGGGCAACTCGCTTTAAAACTCCAACATGCTATTAACTCTATATTCATTATCTCTCATACATTTTTTTATACCTCATAAAATAATATTGCCATTGTGAACTTGTTGCTTGAGGCACCACACAATTGTTTCCTGAAGATAATTTGTTGTATGCTAGGTTGGTTTGAGTACCATTTCATTGGATAAAGATCCACAGTCTCTCAGTGGTGGGTTCAAACGGCGACTTGCTTTGGCAATTCAACTGGTATTATTTGCACTAATTTATCATGTGTTGACTGTTTTGTTTTTAAAAGGTGAAGATGGATAATCTGTTGCCTTATTTTTAATCTTCTAGCTTCAAACTCCTGATTTATTATTGCTTGATGAGCCCCTCGCTGGTCTTGGTATGTGCTTGAATACCCATATCAAACTAATATTTGAAGATTATTTTCATTCTTATGTATAAGTTCATTTCTGAGCCCATCTGGATGCTCATCAGTGAGAGCAGGCGTTTAATGTAATTCTGCTTGTGCATTCTTGCATCTATGGCCACACCTCACACGTGATAAGATTATTATGTGATGTCAAATGGTTTACTAATATTAGTACTCCCTCCATACTGGATTATTGGGCAACTATATATTTTAAGACAAACTTTAACTATTAATTTTAGTCAAGAAAATATGAGATATTTGATATAAAAAATTATACCATTCAAAAGTTCTTTGAATATGAATCCAGTGGTATAATTTTTATATAATATATCTAATATTTTCTTGACTAAAATCAGAGGTCAAAGTTTGTCTTGAAGTACGCAATTGCCCTGTAATCCAGTATGGAGAGAGTATATGCTCATCCTAAATGTGATTACTTGATTTGCATCTTCACTATCAGATTGGAAAGCTCGGGCTGATGTTGTGAATCTCCTGAAGGACCTAAGGAAAGACCACACTATACTGGTTGTAAGTCATGACCTAAGGTAATTTAGAACTTAGTACCATTGGACTCACTATTGAATACATTTTGAGCTATATGTTTGGTTGTTCAATACTTCCATTTGGGCATTCAGCTAAAAGCATATAACTTCTAAATCATGACCTTGCATTAAGGTTGTTGAAATGTCTAACTAAAAGTGTTTTACAGAGAACTATACCCACTTGTAGACCGCTCGTGGAGAATGGAAATGGGAGGAGTTTTGAAGGAGGAACCTTTACCTGTGTAGATATGCTTTTGTTTGAATTACTGTCAAGCATGCTGACCTGTATATGAGGAATATTCATTTCAAGTATATACGTATGATTAACAACTTACATCACACTAGAAGGAAAGATGCATCTTGTTGCGCCGTTCTTTATTTGCATTGTTATGATTGTTGATTCAACATATAATTCGCTAAGTCACCAAACTTTCTATCTGGTCTTGTATTAGTAATAGCAATAAGAAAATGGGCTATACCTCGATCATCTATATGATATGATGAAAAGATGTAAACAAAGGAATGTATGCCTTCAGTCATTTATGTATGTTTATACCCGTAAAACAACACCCATCGATGAAATAAAACTACTCCAATGAACATAGAATTTGCACTTGCCGGATTGTGTGTGTGTTTTCCACTTCTCCCGCAGATTGCTAGCTATGTGCACATCGCTGCTACTGAATCCGCTGCTCCTCTAAATTTAGCCACTTAGGTTTGTCCACAGACTACTACCAAACAGATGATAAACTTGCATTGTATACTAACAATTATCATTGGCTCTCCATGATCCTGGAGGTAATTTGTTTGTTCATGGTGGGTTCATTTTGGAGGTCAATTTTTTTTATTCATTTTAGATCACAATTATTATATGTATATTTTCTTACTTGGCAACAATTAGGATCAAAAGAAGTTTCAAATTTTAAAATGTCTATGATTCATAATTGGTCTGTGCCCTGTCGCCTTTGAGGTATGCTGATCAATCAGTCAGGTTAGCAGATGGACGTTGTTTCTTCAATCCTATGTAAGCTTTAGACATTGGTTTTGTTGAGCTGAAATATTCAATGGCAAGCATGGCCTGGACATCTTTTCCCCTGGCAGCAGCAGTGGACACCTTTGTGATGACACCTAGCTTTAAACTACGCCATGCCGATGCCCTTCTCAATTAGAACCATGGAGCTGAGCATGGTGTTGAAGGAAAACATGTACACGAGAGTAGAAATCAACACTTTATGTGCAGACGAGATCAAACAAAAAGATAACAAAAAGAAAGAAAGAATAATAATTGTATGTTAAATTAAAATATATTTGGATTATTAATGCCTTAACTTTATGCGCTTTTCATCTATTATATGAATTATTATGGTTATTTTTAGTGTACTATGGTGTTATTGTACGCGGCAACTATTGAACGGGACATGCCCTGCAAAAAAAAATCCGTAGCAACGCGTGGGTATATTTGCTATTTATACAATATATGGTGTGTCTTGACGCTCACATTGGTAGTTTTGTTAATTTTAGGCTTTAACACATTTGTTTTCATAAGTGTAAATTATAAATGAGAATTACCTAATATACTAATGAAATAATTTCATTATTGTGATAATGATGTTCGAACTTCTGTTATGAGTAAGCATTTGGATCAAGCCCGTAGCAACGCACGGGCATTAAACTAGTATTCTTAATCTCTGAAGGAAGATACAATCAAGAATTGGTACTTAGAGGAGAGGAGTAGATTAAGTCAAGGACTACCCACAAGGTGGAGTATAGATTATGTGTAGTATATTATCCTAGCCCTAGAAGTCAACATCTAGGGTAATGCATTGATTGGATTAACTAGATCTTAAGGGCAGGTATTGATGATAGTCTTGATCATAAACCTTGAGAAGGAGTATGATGGAAGTGTAATGGTGAAACTAATGAAGTTGAGTTGAGCAAACCTCTGGATAATTTACCCATGAGGAGTATTTAAAAATATGAATGTTATCCCTAATAAAATTATCTAAGAGCTTTAGTGTCAAGCTCAAAACATGGATTTAGGTGAGTGTTGATGAAGGAAATAAATTAGAGTCATTATGGGAGTTGATGAAGGAAATAGATGATCATGTCAAGTATATGGTCATACTTATTTAGAAGGGTGACTATGCTATTTATGGAACCTAGTTTGATAAGCAGATATCATACATCATGAGGTGAGGGTAGGAGAGTTTAGGAAACCTACTTTTGCTAAGGGGGAAGCATCCTTATGGAAACCACATGGAAAATCTTGGTTTAGATGCAAGTTTATCATTGGTAAGAAGAAACTTGTAATAGGTTGATGGGATCACAAATCTACACCCTAACTCCTATTTAAATGGAGCATATATCACACTAACCATACCTTGGGTATGACGCTATCTTCTAATAGAAATGGTATAATCCCATCAAACTCCACACCTTCTACCCATCCCTTTGGACCCTATTCTTCTATTCATATTTCAAATTATGCATCACTTTGTGATCTTGGGTAAGACCCTAGAATCATACCTCATCTCTAAACCCTATAAGTGTGCCCAAACCCTAATTCTTTTAAGATCAACTAAAATCCTTGTCCAGTGATCAACTCTTATGGTTGAGTGCGTCTTTATTCTAAACTCAACCCTCCTTTATAAAAATGAGGAGTAACATAAAATCATGTTATAGGGTACACACCTTAATAATAAATCCAACATAACTATTAGTATTATCCTATCATATCACTGCAAATTAGTGCTTCTGCATGTTACTAGTAATTGTCCAAGACTTGATCAAAGTTTTGAACATTCTAATAATAGTATTTGAATTCATTCCTATTAAAATCCCTATCTAAATTCAAATAATATATGCATTATAGTTATGTGCTAATGCACCTAAACAGTATCTAATACACCATGACATAATATTAAATAACCTATCAAAATATTGGACAAAGTTCAAACAAATAAAAAACCTGCAAAATAGGACAAAATTCAAGTAAGAATCTCAAAATAGAAAACAGAAAATGAAAAGAAAGGAATCAAGAAAACTATAAATAATCTTGGAATAGTTCCATAGGACCCTTTTGTGTTATTAGTAATGATCCTAAAAGCAAATAATGTCTTTTAACCAATTCTTAAATAAGAAGACACATAATAATTAAAGACTATGTTTTTACTCTATCTTAAAAGAAGATACTAGTGAATAGTCCTACAAAATATTATCTGATGCTTCAAATCTAGCTAAAATAATCTAAAAACAACATCAGTGATTCATAAATAATGTCTATATGAACCCCTATTCAAACCATAGCAATACCTAAAGTATCTTTAGGTGTGTTAATGCAAATAAAGTTTTTCCCTAGTACAATGTATTGTGCTAGTGAATACCTAGATCTATTTCAGATGGAATCTTAAGTTCAAATCTAATCAGAACAAAATTCAAATTCAAATGGAAATCTCAAAATAGGAAATAGAAACAGGAAAAGAAAATGAGACATAAAAAACATGGGAATCAGCCAGTTGGGCCGGTCGGCCCAGCAGTAGTCCAGCCCAAACCGGAGCCGACCCAGCCACTTACCATTTCGATAAAAAAAGAAGGAGAGGAGTATCGTCTTCCTCTTCCTCTGTGCGGCTGACAGCACGCCGGCGAGGGCCACATCGCCGTTGCCGATGAGGGAGGCCCCGGGATTCCATCTACCTGCCAGGTCTTTGTCCTTATCTCTTCCGAGCCGCCGATATCTTTTGCGCCATGATTCATGCCCAAGAAAAGCACCACCATGGCCGCCACATCTGGTTCATCGCCGGCGAGAAGCCATCTTCTCCAAGCTCAACTCGAGCCATAAATCCACTTGGAGGTCGCCTAGAACCCTAGTTACCCCCGCTGCCACCTCTCTGCTTCTCTAATCCTCTCTGTTCTCTACACCATCCTGAGAGAGCTCGCCGGAGTTTGTCATGGAGCCATCGATGGAGGTCACCCCAAGCTCCAAGAAATAGTCTGGGAGGAGCGAATAGTCTAAAAAAGCATCTATGATGATTCACCCATCGAGGGGAGGGCTAAATCCGGAGTATTTGACCGTTCCCTTTTTGCAGTCATCATCAGAATTCATGCCGGTGAGGTTGCCACCGTCTTCAATCGTCAACGTCGACCACCTACTAAGCATCTAGGTGAGCTTGCGCTTCTTACGACACCTTTTAATCGCTCGTGCATGACCTGTAACTCATGGTCGCCATTAGCCACCGTTCGCCGTCGTAGTTGATGCTCACTGGAGCACCTCCGGTGACCATTTCATGGTGGTGGCTGTGCCTATAGACTCGCGCTAGTGTTCTGCCTATAGTGCACCCACACGCGCATCCCGGGGAGGCCGGAGTCGCCGTCTCCGGCGATCACCGGTGGTGTTGACCACACCTTGTTCCCAGTCAAGTGGTCTGACCGAGTGAACCGCCAACAAGGCAGCTGACCTGGCCCACCTGTCAGTGACCTTTGGCTAGAACCAGTCTCGGTACAAAAAGTACTAAGCATTATTTAGAAATTTCAGAAAATTGTAGAACCTTAGAAAATTCATATCTAATGCATTGTTAATCAGAAAAATATGTATGATATACCAAAATGATCACACAAACAAGACCTATCAGTTTGTATCATAACATTTCATACTTGTGTGAAATAATTTTGAATTGAATTATAAAACATGTTTAAGTACAATTTTTTAATATGAATTTGAAACAAATTTAGGAATCAATTGACTTTCTAAATGAAAAATAAAGGTTTATGAACTCAAATTACTTTATGGAAACAACATTTAATTATTTAATTTTAGCATTTTAAACTTTACTATTAGTATTTAAAAACCTAAAACTATTTCCCTAAATAATTTTTAAATACTAACATCAAGAAAAATCCTAAATAAATATTGGCTTGTATTAAATCTATTCTCAACTATAACCTGGTAATTGAAAATTGTCTTATTAAGAATTACTTCAAAATCATGAGAATGTCTAAAATCAATTCAGGAATCATTTAAAATTGTGATTCAAACCCTACTAGATAATAATAAAGGAACCTGTGTTTTGTTAATCACTTCAACCTTCCTATAAAGTAAATGATCACGAAAAGGTAATTTTGTACTAAATGTCCATTATAAAATATGTTCTTCAAAATTTACTCTTTTAAAGAACATATCAAGCAAGCATTACACCCATTCTTCTGCCTTGCTCTAAATAACCACCTATGCATGGTAAGAATGTTGTGTCAACTATAGAAACAATTATACATGGTAACAGCAATGTCAAACTACTTTGAATGATCATGCTCAACTAATACTCTACTAGTAGTAGATGAATTTTAACTTGTTTCCTTAATATGTTTCACCAAAACACTACTCTTTGATTAGTGGAGAATGTTGATGAAACCCTAAATCACTAAACCTTACTTGAAGAACTTTTACTCATTTAGAATTATGTTCTTCAAATGTTATTCTTTCAAGATACCTTGAAAGTAAATATCAAACAGCTTCCTTAAGTTTGAATATAAATAATTCCTATGTGTATGTTAAGATTGTTGTCAACCCTAAGACTAACTGGATATTCTTATCAAATAAGAATCACTTCAGCTTTACTTGTCCATAACCAACTACTTGATTGCTAATTATAAGATGCAACTTAAAGGTGTTACTTTCATGTCTTCACCATTAATCATCATTCTCTTGTAACAAGGAATGATGATAAAACCCTAAAACAATAGTTGATGTTAAAGTCTTATCCATTTAATAGCATCTGATACTGAGCTAACCTAAAATGCTTAACAACTTGTTCTGGTGTGATTTAAAAGTGCAACACATCATAAAGGAATCACCATAATTCAATGATAACAAATCATCAGAGTTAGGTTACGCTTAGAGTGATGCATAGCATATCTTATGCATATCATGCTGTAGATTTCTAACATCATTGTAACGACCCGGAAAAATCCCCAATATTAGAATTGCTTGTTTTTTTTTCTCGCGTCATCTTGACGTCGTGCATCATCATGCATTGTTAACCTTGCATATTTTGTCAAACTTAAATTATTTGAAATAAAATCTATTTTCTATTTTGCTTGTATGGTTTTATAATAAACCCTCTCCTTTTCTTATTTGAAGGAAAACTAACAAGGCCATATATTTGCAAATTAATTTTAAAAGAAAACTCAAGTTTGTGAAAAATGTTTTGCAAAAGAACTTCTCCTCTAATATATTTTCTCTCTCTATCCTTCTATCCTTTTACTTCCCTGCAAATCAATTGCCAAATTCCTTCAAAATGAAAAGGGTGAAAATCTAACCCATTCCTCTGTCCTTGGCCCGAGCCTGATACTCATCATGTCCTTGTCGTCTTGCCGAGACGCTCACGCAGGAGGCGTGCTCCTCCTCCTCACATGGCCACGCCAGCCACACTCATCCTTCCCTCCTTTAACCTCCCCACCGAGGCCCAACAAACCCTAGATCTTTCCCATCGTTGCGCCGCCATTTCCCTCTCCCTTCCTTTCTTTTCCTCCACGAAATCTCCGGAGCCGGTGGCATCTCCGCCATCGACAGGAGCTCGTCAAGCTCGCCGCCAGGATGATCTCCGCCTCCTCGAAGTCGTCCGCTGCACTAGGAGCTTTGGCAAGGTCTTCTACTTCCTCGCAGGTTTGGAACACGGAGCCGGAGCGCCTGCAGCAACGTCAAGGTCTTCGTCATCGACGCGCGTCTGCTGTGGTGACCATCATGATTTTCTTCCTCTCCCGGCGCCGCCAATCGTCCCCGAGCCTTCCGCCTTCGCCAGCAGAACCATGGTGAGCAGCCGCCTCATGGACCCTGTTTATCTCTGTTGCATCTGGTATCCGTTGCTTTGGTCGCGGCCGACGCCATGTCTGCCATGTACGATTCTATTCAGAAGCTCTCCAGCGTGTCTTGGTTTCCTGCAGTGCACTCTGTATCGCATTCTTCTGGCGCCTCCCGCACACGAGTATGCATCCTCTTTTGGTTGTCGACGTCGTTGCCTCGGTCGCGTGCCATGGCAGCCAGCACAGCCGTCACTGTTTGATTTACTGCATCTTGCGCAAGCACGCGCTGCTACCTCACCAATCTGCATATGGAAAAGTTCTTGCTTGCCTGCTTCAGCGCACTATGTGCACTCTTCTTCGATCGTGCACGCTCCAGCTAGCTAGCCATCCACAGCTTCAGAATTAGCTAGCTGGTTTTGCACGATGGATTGATCTAGGAGTCCGGCTGCTTGCTTATTTGAGCTAGCTCAGTTCACATTCATTCTGTCTATTAAAAATATTGGTACTCTGCTTTGTTAACATCAAAGCCAGATTCTCTCTTTGTTGTCAACGAGTGCACATCTGGTGCAGTTCCAGTTTCAGTCAGTTTCAGTCTAACAGTCTTCTATGTCAGTTCATCACTTGCTATGTTCTATCCGTTTCAAACTTGCCCTTTTATAACTTGTTTTAATCAAATGATAAGATTTTGATCAGAAAAATGTGTAGAATATTAATATGACATTCATGTACCTGTTTGCATTTCGCATCATGTCGTGACGTGGTATTTTGCATATCACCTAATACTTAACATATGGAGTAATTGGGAAGTACCAAATATGGTTTCCCCCTTCATTTAATTTTGTGTAGCTCACACATGCCTTGTCTTTGCCATGTTAATCAATATTTAAAATGTTGAGTAGTAAAATAATTTGAACCATATATGTGTGTGTCGGGGTTCCGATTCCGCTTAATTTGGATAAGTTGCATTGCACCATAATTGCCATGTCATGCATGCCTTCACATGCTCATGCCGAATCTTTTCCCGTAGTAGTAAGTGTTGCATCCGTTGTTTGTTGTAGCAATTTGCTTCTTCTCGGATAGGACGCTTTGTGGTGATGTGAGCAACGGCAAGTTCTTCGGGTGTTCTTTGACCATCTTTTCAGGCGAGCCCTTTTCTCTCTACCCATTTAACATTTTTGCTCTCGCTAGCTCTTTATTCTAGCCTTGTGTCGCGATGCTTTGTTCGAGTCACGTGTCCTATCCACCTGTTTATCCAAAGCAAAGCCATAGAACCTTCCATACATCCCATTAACTGTGTGCTTGTTGTTAAGTTGGCCTTGCGAGTCGTAGGCATTTTTAGGTTGTTCGAGTTGTTTTATCTTATCGGGTTGGGAAAGTTATCACATGCTTTACTTTATGGATATATGTTGTTGGAGATAATCATGGCTTACTTTAATGTTAATGATTAAAATTGAATTAAGCAGAGGCATCGGTGAGTCATTTTGCCAGTTTTACGACGGCTCACTTGTGTCCCCTAGGACCCCGAGATCGTATGAACTATTTTGAGACTGAGCGCTCTAACCAAATGTGGGTACATTTACGGGCCTCCCCTCGATCACTGCCAGAATCTACACACGTCCAGTGGCCACAACTAGTTTGAGGTTTTCCATTTGGGTTTTGCGTGCATGCAGCTCTTGTATCTTATGGTCCGATTTACTTTGGGGGAAGCCGTGGGTGCCTTGTAACCCCTTGTTTGCCTCTGCATGCATGTATAGGTTATGCGGCACGAGCGTTTATCGCATGCTGAAGAGGGTCATCTCCTGCGGGCGGAGCCGGGCCTCGGAAGCCGTCTCCGCAACAGCTAGGTCCGTCTCAGAGATTCGGCCGGACTCTCGAACGGGGTAAACTTAGCTAGGTGGCTTTCTGGACTTGTTTGTAGTGAAGGAGAGTGCGAGTCGTGACCTCCTGTCGGCACACCGCCGGAAGTGTGCTTCATTGCGTGGGACTAAGGGGTGATCGTGCGTTTGGGTACATTTAGGCACCCCTGCAGGGTTAAATCTTTTCAAAAAGCCGTGTCCGCGGTTATGGACAACTTGGAGCTGTACTACTCGATTATAGAACAACTTGCACCTGATATTTCAACCCTAATAAACTTGTGTAGTAAGCTAGCACAACTACAACAATAAACCTGCAATAAAACTGGGTAACCGTGTGAGTGCCTTTGATACTTGCTTCTTCGTTTGGTCACGAGGAGGTGATTCATCGGCTGGGTTATGTATGGTGTTAGTTTCTAGTTGGTTACTTTTATGCGCTCTCTTATCTTATTCTATTTAGACGAAAGTTGTAGTGTGTCTCTGTAGCTTAGTTCTTTTGTTGCCGCTAAGTCCACCATATAGCCTGTAGGCGAGCACAGCTAAATTCCAGTCTTGCGAGTACGTGCCTCGGTACTCACCCTCGTTTTTTTCCCTTTTTTATCTTTCTCCCTCCTTGTTCGACAACCTTTGGCCCGACGATCTTCACAGGTATGGGAGCGACGCCGTTAGCAAGGTTACCCTTCCGGCTTGGCCTGGGCAGGGTTATGGACGCCATCGTTTATCTTCAGGCCTCTTAGGCCCATTTGTATTCTTGTCCGTACTCGGATGTTATTTTGTTTTATGTATGATTTGGATCTTTGTATGTATATTTGGATTCTTGAGTCGTGGAGTCTTTGCGGTTATAATATATATTATTTTGTGGGTTCCATCGTGAACTTGTGTAACTGTTGCTACTCGATTCCACCCGCATCACGTGCACGATGCAATGTGCACGAGGGGCTTGGTGGCGCGTTTCCAAAGCGACATCATGTAGATTGTGGCGTGATCGCTATAATCTGCAAGGTGCCAGTTTTGGGGCGTCACAAGTGGTATGAGAGCCCAGGTTTTGTCGATACCCACTGGTCCAGTCTGCGTATAGGTTAACCTTGCCAATGGACGTTGTTGAGTCTAGTGTCAAAACTATTTTGCTAAAAATGAGTTGGATAGATATGAGTAGTCTGTATTTTTCTCCATACCTCTATTTCATTTCTCGTCTTATCTTTACGAGTTTTGAGGTCCTCTCTCTCTTGCTTACTTCGAGTTTTAGGTTTCCACATGGGTTGGACGATCTCTTGCCTTATCCTAATAGGTCTGTTTTCGGAGGTTCATCATCATCCTCAACGTGAGCAAGAGCCCCTTGTTGGTGGTGTCGAGGAGGAACCTCTTGTTAGTGGTGTCGCGGAGTCCAACACACCACAAGGAGATATGATAGTTTACCCAACTTCCCCCCTGCCTTAACGTGGATCTCGGGGCAAGATCTCTTGTTAGTGGTGTCGATTGTAACGACCCGGAAAAATCCCCAATATTAGAATTGCTTGTTTTTTTTTCTCGTGTCATCTTGACGTCGTGCATCATCATGCATTGTTAACCTTGCATATTTTGTCAAACTTAAATTATTTGAAATAAAATCTATTTTCTATTTTGCTTGTATGGTTTTATAATAAACCCTCTCCTTTTCTTATTTGAAGTAAAACTAACAAAGCCATATATTTGCAAAGTAATTTTAAAAGAAAACTCAAGTTTGTGAAAAATGTTTTGCAAAAGAACTTCTCCTCTAATCTATTTTCTCTCTCTCTCTATCCTTCTATCCTTTTACTTCCCTGCAAATCAATTGCCAAATTCCTTCAAAATGAAAAGGGTGAAAATCTAACCCATTCCTCTGTCCTTGGCCCGAGCCTGATACTCATCATGTCCTTGTCGTCTTGCCGAGGCACTCACGCAGGAGGCGTGCTCCTCCTCCTCACATGGCCACGCCAGCCACACTCATCCTTCCCTCCCGTAACCTCCCCACCGAGGCCCAACAAACCCTAGATCTTTCCCATCATTGCGCCGCCGTTCCCCTCTCCCTTCCTTTCTTTTCCTCCACGAAATCTCCGGAGCTAGTGGCGTCTCCGCCATCGACGGGAGCTTGCCAAGCTTGCCGCCAGGATGATCTCCGCCTCCTCGAAGTCGTCCGCTGTGCCAGGAGCTTCGGCAAGGTCTTCTACTTCCTCGCAGGTTTGGAACACGGAGCCGGAGCGCCTGCAGCAACGTCAAGGTCTTCGTCATCGACGCGCGTCCGCTGTGGTGACCATCGTGATCTTCTTCCTCTCCCGGTGCCGCCAATCGTCCCTGAGCCTTCCGCCTTCGCCAGCAGAACCATGGTGAGCAGCCGCCTCATGGACCCTGTTTATATCTGTTGCATCTGGTATCCGTTCCTTTGCTCGCGGCCGACGCCATGTCTGCCATGTACGATTCTATTCAGAAGCTCGCCAGCGTGTCTTGGTTTCCCGCAGCGCACTCTGTATCGCATTCTTCTGGCGCCTCCCGCGCATGAGTATGCATCCTCTTTTGGTTGTCGACGTCGTTGCCTCGGTCGCGTGCCACAGCAGCCAGCACAGCCGTCACTGTTTGATTTACTGCATCTTGCGCAAGCACGCGCTGCTACCTCACCAATCTGCATATGGAAAAGTTCTTGCTTGCCTGCTTCAGCGCACTATGTGCACTCTTCTTCGATCGTGCACGCTCCAGCTAGCTAGCCATCCACAGCTTCAGAATTAGCTAGCTGGTTTTGCACGATGGATTGATCCAGGAGTCCGGCTGCTTGCTTATTTGAGCTAGCTCAGTTCACGTTCATTCTGTCTGTTAAAAATATTGGTACTCTGCTTTGTTAACATCAAAGCCAGATTCTCTCTTTGCTGTCAACGAGTGCATATCTGGTGCAGTTCCAGTTTCAGTCAATTTCAGTCTAACAGTCTTCTATGTCAGTTCATCACTTGCTATGTTCTATCCGTTTCAAACTTGCCCTTTTATAACTTGTTTTAATCAAATGATAAGATTTTGATCAGAAAAATGTGTAGAATTCAATATAATATTCATGTACCTATTTGCATTTCGCATCATGTCGTGACGTGGTATTTTGCATATCACCTAATACTTAACATATGGAGTAATTGGGAAGTACCAAATATGGTTTCCCCCTTCATTTAATTTTGTGTAGCTCACACATGCCTTGTCTTTGCCATGTTAATCAATATTTAAAATGTTGAGTAGTAAAATAATTTGAACCATATATGTGTGTGTCGGGGTTCCGATTCCGCTTAATTTGGATAAGTTGCATTGCACCATAATTGCCATGTCATGCATGCCTTCACATGCTCATGCCGAATCTTTTCCCGTAGTAGTAAGTGTTGCATCCGTTGTTTGTTGTAGCGATTTGCTTCTTCTCGGATAGGACGCTTCGTGGTGATGTGAGCAACGACAAGTTCTTCGGGTGTTCTTTGACCATCTTTTCAGGCGAGCCCTTTTCTCTCTACCCATTTAACATTTTTGCTCTCGCTAGCTCTTTATTCTAGCCTTGTATCGCGATGCTTTGTTCGAGTCACGTGTCCTATCCACCTGTTTATCCAAAGCAAAGCCATAGAACCTTCCATACATCCCATTAACCGTGTGCTTGTTGTTAAGTTGGCCTTGCGAGTCGTAGGCATTTTCAGGTTGTTTGAGTTGTTTTATCTTATCGGGTTGGGAAATTTATCACATGCTTTACTTTATGGATATATGTTGTTGGAGATAATCATGGCTTACTTTAATGTTAATGATTAAAATTGAATTAAGCAGAGGCATCGGTGAGTCATTTTGCCAGTTTTACGACGGCTCACTTGTGTCCCCTAGGACCCCGAGATCGCATGAACTGTTCTAAGACTAAGCGCTCTAACCAAACGTGGGTATATTTACGGGCCTCCCCTCGATCACTAGCCTGTAGGCGAGCACAACTAAATTCCAGTCTTGTGAGTACGTGCCTCGGTACTCACCCTCGTTTTTTCCCTTTTTTCTCTTTCTCCCTCCTTGTTTGGCAACCTTTGGCCCAACGATCTTCACAGGTATGGGAGCGACGACGTTAGCAAGGTTACCCTTCCGGCTTGGCCTGGGCAGGGTTATGGACGCCATCGTTTATCTTCAGGCCTCTTAGGCCCATTTGTATTCTTGTCCGTACTCGGATGTTATTTTGTTTTATGTATGATTTGGATCTTTGTATGTATATTTGGATTCTTGACTCGTGGAGTCTTTGCAGTTATTATATATATTCTTTTGTGGGTTCCATCGTGAACTTGTGTAACTGTTGCTACTCGATTCCACCCGCATCACGTGCACGATGCAACGTGCACGAGGGGCTTGGTGGTGCGTTTCCAAAGCGACATCATGTAGATTGTGGCGTGATCGCTATAATCTGCAAGGTGCCGGTTTTGGGGCGTCACAATCATCCCTACCAGATGATGATTGCTATTTTAGAATTGGGATTTCTATCGTATCGAAGACCTTGACTCGCATAATCTTGCGGTCAAAAAGGCAAGTTTACTCTTTCTCATACTTGTTTAATTTTAGCAAATTACTTGCAAATATACCTGTGGTATTACTACTGCATTTTAAAAGCAAAAGGTTCTGTCTTCATAATTAATATGAAGTAGTGGTTTCAACCGGAATGGTTGTTGCCCTAGGATGGTGGGCAGTGGGACAATGGTATGAGTATGGTGGAGGTCCCACTGCAACTGGAAAGATCACCTAGGACTAATAACAAATGTCGCCAGTGATTCTAGCGCCGTAAATAACGGTCAACCATAAGATCTAGTATGGGATGGAGAAGTCAGCTGTATCTTTTTCCTCTCGCATACCAACAGATCAGTAGCGGAGGGTTGTCTTGTCGGGCTACTATAAAGTAAAGAGGGAAAGCGTTTCCTTCCGGTCTACCTATAGTATAGGGGGGACAGACTAGCTAATTGATCTATGATGGATTGTACGAGTCATCCGGATCGGTCTACCCATATTGTATAGGGGAGGGCACGTTGAGTCCAGAACGGTCTACCTATGGGGGCATCCATAGTGTAAAGGGGAGGACCAGTGCGCCAATCGGTCTACATATGTGGTATAGGGGAGGATGGACTTACAAATGGGTGGGTCTGCGGGGTCGCAAAGAAGAACAGTGATTGGCTCGGATCATCATCTGGGCCCCGTATAAAAGAAGTATGGATGGGAAAGTATGCCCGGTTGTGCAGCAAAGTTTTGATCTCTCATGGGTACAAGTGACCACCTCTGCGGAGTGTAAGAAAGTATCAAGATACTCCCTGTTCTGGGAAGGAGCTACGAACGCGGAAGGAAAGGAGCCCATCGAAGCTCTAATCAACCTGTGAAGGCTGACGGACATAGTTCTTCTGAATAAAAGCAACCTCTTGAAGAAATGTTTACGAAGACTTGCATTGCCAAACGACTCTTGAGTCTAAGGCTGTAGCTAGTGCATAAAACACCTTATTCCTTATATGAACTTGCTGGGTAACGCTCGTTACTCACCCCACTCCCACGTAACTCTTGCTTAGATTGGAGGCAACACAAGGAGGCAACCTCGATACACTAAAGACGAAGATTAAGCCCTCGACCACTGTCAGAACTATCAATGGAGTCAACGACTACGCCAAGCTTGGTGGAAAACTAGAATAGGAAAAGAAGGGACCCAATTCCCTAATCCTAGAACCTAAGTAGTTAGGGTATTTCTGTAGCAAGCCAACTGCATTAGTTATAGCTCTAGTTTAGTCTTCAATGTATTATTTCTCATTTGTAGTCGCCATGACTAAACCTCTACCTGTTGAGGAGGTTCTGAAGATCTTCTGTATGAGGAAATTCTAATCCTATAGACATACCTTGGACCTGCGATGTTTCTGTTATACCACTCTGATCGATGTAATACTAGTGAGACGGTGTTTCATTGGTGTTATGTCAATGACTTGCATACTACACATGTAGTGGTATGTTGGGTCACCACAACACCCATCCATAAATTCAGCAAATTTGAGAGGAAGCCTCTGCCGCTCACGGCATATGGCATCAACAAAGGCAAAGAAACAAAATACTTTACCAGGCGATCCTTGCGGCAGGATGGGTTGATTTGAACCCTGATTTGGAGCAGCATAAGTACCAACCTCTGCAATTGAGGGATTTTTGTTCTTACTGCCAAGCGGACGGGCGCGGCGGCATTTAACTAGCGCTGTTGCAGATGATGCTTCAGCTAGAGTTTTTACCTTGTTTTTGCTACCACGAGGGCGGTCGTGGCCACGTTTCTCCACAATGGGTGGAGTATCTTCCAGGTCAATGATCGCCACACCAGACATCATGAGAGGTGAAATAGTATTGAATGAGAAAATAAAAGGAAGCGGCAGTGGGCGCAAGGATGAAGACGATGCGGCAGCGGTAGTTGCAGATGAGGAAGTAGGGTTAAAGGTAATGGTGATTTCACCTTTAAATATCCTAGGACGCCTGGTCATGGGCCACAACATGTCAACATAAGGAGAAGTGGTAACGGCAGCCCATTACCGCGTAAATATTGGAGAAGTAATTGCGCCGCTCACCACGTGAGTCAACAAGGAGTCAAACTATCAGATAATGCATGTGTGCGTCGTGCTAGCCTAGAAGTTGTAGCTGACACGTCACATCAGCATCTTAGCAACAGTTACAGAGGAATTATCATCCTTATCAACAATGACATCATGAAATTAGAGAAAGGGAAATTTTATGTGTTCAGATTCACCAGTCAAAGATTTCAAAGTTTTGAGCCTATAATCGGGTGCAAGCACCCAATCATAGCATTGAGAGCTACTTCCATCAGAAGCACTGATCGCACACCCGATAAAATAAATATAAGGTGATATTATATTTGCAAGAATAAGCATCAAAGACGTGCATGAATCTTTGAGCCTATACTCGAATACAAATATTCAACTATAGCCTCAGGGGCTATTCCCATCGGGAGCGCTGGTCGCGCACCCGATGTGAAGAATCATCGACTACTATATTATAAAGAGTGAATTTTCGACTCCATTATCGGTGGTAAACACTAAATAAACGCACTCGACATTTTACTCCCGTTGGGAGGGATTGCGAGTAAAGAAAAGAACCCAAAAATTTTGGGTATTATAACAGCCAAACAAGGCCCTCGAAGAATATATTCTCAGACCGCATCCGCTGCGATAAAATGTCTGAATGTCGTGGTCGCAAAGATCATAAAGGTAAGACCTCAGGATTCGTCCTGCCTGGCCTAATATTCACACAATAATGCGCTCTGCTAGTACTTTTATGTATCCATGATACGAAGAAAAATCCCGGCGGACGCGCTGGGTACCCTTGAAAATAGACTGGAATTCATGCTTTGGTAAGTCCTAGAAGCTTCAAAAGCTGAATTATGCCAGTCCCGAATTTGAGTCTGAGGACTCGAGTTTGATGTAGGTTGTGAGTGTTTCCTCAGGCAATTAACTGGTTCCTGATCCATCAGATACACCAGGCTCATTCACCAATACCCTATGAAAAATATAAAACATGAAATATCAAGAGATGATAAAAATGTCTTCAAATGACATGTCAAAGATTAAATCAGTCAAAGATTATATGCAAGTCAAAGTTTGAAGATTAGAGATTCAACCCGAATCTACGATTCAGATAGAATCTCGGGGGCTACTGACATGGGTACGCCTGCTAGGGCCCATGGCATATTGGTACCCCTGGGATATATTATGGTTAAGGCCCATGATAATTACGGCCCAAGATAGGAGCCAATGTATCCAGTATTCGAATAAGGAAGTTGATATGTAAAACCGCCATAGGCGATGAATCTGTATCAAACCCTACTAGGACATCGAGACCTGGCCACCTATGAAGAGGGGCCAGGAGAGGCCAGTGGGGGGGACATCAAGATTTGGCTTGTAATTCCAGCTTTGTCTCAATAATATCACAATTTTCACCTTGTTTGTCTGATCTTTTACCTTTGAGTTCATCTGGCGCCCTCTTCACATGATCCTAAGTCCTTCATCTAGGACATTGCTGAGATTAACCCTCATCAATGACACTAAGCAAGTGTGCCAATTCGTTAGGACTCCAAGTGCAGAGTGTTGTAGCAAGAGAATCTTACCCACTAGGGTGACTCAGGGTTTAATAGCAAACTTTCAGGGAATAGTTGTAAAAGCTTGTTCGGTCCTTGTCAAGCAACGTGCAAAACAAGTTCCTGGCCTTGTGTCCCCAACTCCACTGTGTGGTTGTCAAGAACAAGGAATTGGTATTAGAACAACAAATCAAAATAAAAAACAAAAAGTAAATAATAGAAAGTAAACTAAAACTAGAAAATAAACTAAAGCTATAAGGAAAGGTTATTTCTGGGTTTTGTTGGTAATTGCAAAAGGTAAAAGTATTTTTGTGATTTTCGGATTTAAATAAAGCTATAATTACAAAGACAAGTAAAAGCAGCTAAAAGGTGATTCTTATGGTTTAAAATGGATCTGGGTTCATGGGTTCACTTATCTACTCTTTCATAAAGTTGTGGTGGCATTAACCACAAGATAGATGACCAAAATATTGATGAGATTTTATTATGTTTCTTGATACGCATTCATATGGACATCACGTCCGAACATAAAGATGATACTACACATCATACTTATGCTCCACTAGAAAGGAATCAACTCCATGCAATCTAGTATTAAGAATTAACAGAGTATAGCCTTAGGTAGTTTGACATGATGTTGAATATCATATATGCTACCATGCATAAACATATTACAATGGACCGATGTCCATGAATGTAAGCAAGGATTTTCAACTTTCACTAAGAATTATAGCACATGCATTCTTTTTCTCCCTAGCGAGGTAACAAAGGAATTGGTAAACACCATAGTAGCTAAGAAATTGTTGTCACAATCCACTACTACTACCAATTTACTCCATCTAACACACACCATCCCCCACATGTGCTCTCATGAACAAGTTTGATCAGAACAAGTAATAAGAAAAGGGTAACAATATGCATGTACTCATACATCAAGAACATGATAAAGGTTCACATCTCATAGATCATCCAATAAAACAAGGATCCAACACATAGGAATTACATAATATGACCATAATCAATGTTAGGCAGCTCATATGGTATCTAATCAACATAGCACAAGAGATAGATAGATCAAGATACTGCCACAAAGGCATAGTCCAGAGGTGGACTACTCCCTGTTCATCATGGTGGTGGTGTTGGCGATGACGGAGAGATTGGAGAAGCAACTGGGGACGGCTCCGGCAACATTTCCTTCTCCAATCTTCACAGGTTTAGCCTTTGTTTCGTGATTTCGTGTTTCTCCGCCGCCTCTTTGCGAGAACGCCTCGTGGGGTATTTATATAGGGGTTTATAGGTCAACCTCATCAATCTGAGATCAAGACAGACGACATCAGAGATATGAGGCTCAAATGAGCCTGGGTGGCGCGGCTAGGCCAGGGGCTCGCACCACCTGGTCTTGTTTGGCCCTCCTAGACAAACTCGTGTGCTTCTTCTTCTCATGTTGGTTCCTAGGGAAAAATAATAACGCCAGAAAAATCCTAGCCCCGTTTGAGTTCCGGAAGGTCTCTGAAACTAAAAAATACACAAAACCGGTGTTTCATGTTCCGCAGAGTTATAACCCACATAAGGGGGATCGATGGAAAATCCCTATAAATCAATGCAAATCATGATTATAACATGTAAATATGTTGGAATAAGTGGCAATAAACTACAAAGTTGATGTATGCATTTTACATGCATCAATCGCCGCCGCAAGCTCGAGCTCCTCCTGACCTAGAGCTTCTCCTTCTTCTCCTTCTTCACCGACACCGGCGGCTCATTCTTCACCTTCACCCTCGGCTCCTTCTTCGCCTTCACTATCGGCCAGCAGAATCGAAGCCACCCGCGCGACTGCTGCGGCTCCTCCGACTCCACCTTCACCTCCTTCTTCACCTTGGGTTGCGCTAAGGCACCGCCGCGCTCCCTGATGACAACACTGAACGATGAGTGAGCAGAGGGTACATGAGTCGTGACGAGCGCTCCCTGATGACAACCCTGATGAGCGTGGTGCCGATCTTTCTGGCGCCGGTGCAGACCATGTCGCCGCGCGCTGGATTGTAGCAGTGGAACTTTGGCCTGTAGCCATGCTGGCGGAGGACATCCTCGAAGACGCGGCCGCGCCACCATGCACGCCCGCCAGCGTTGTTGGAGCGGGTGTAGGAGGGCGCGCCAAGGTCAAACTCGGCAACGATGGTGCGCCACTCCTTCGCAAACAGCGGCCGCCAGAGGTCTCTCATTGGCGCCCAGTCGAGGTGGTCGCGCTGGTCCGACGGTAGTGTTCGGCGCCGCCGCTTGATTTACGCAGTCATCGCTGGCCCCTCCGGTTGAATGGGAGGTACCGCCAGGCCACCGGACGATATCCTCCATCCATGCGGGAGCTTCCATCCCGGCAGCACCAAGATGTTTTTCTCTGACGTGATGGAGGACTCCTCGATCGTGATGCTGAGGGGGCGGTCGCCGACGCCCGCACCACGGCCGCCCAAACCGCCTTGTAGTTGTTCGCCATTTCTAGGGATGGTGGGAGCGCGTCGGTGAGGAGGTGGTTGCCGTCGGTGAGCAGGTGGAGCAGCGGCATGAGGATGGGGATGGCATCTTTTTAAAGGGGGGAGACGCGGCTGGTGCCCGCATTCAATCGCCGGGGAGTGGTACCGTCACTGCATGGCCGCGGCAGTCAGCGCTGCTTCGGGAACCGGCGCCTCATTAGTGACGCAACCTAACTCCCTACCGCCGCTCTACCGCTATCTTAAATTAGTTTGACCGCAGCTTCTCTCGCTGCCAAGGCGGCCCTCTTCATCAGATCCGACGTGGTGCGAGGCGCCGGCGCTTCCAATCGGCTCCTGGCGCCTAGGGACTGGTGTGGGAGCGCCGGTTGTTTTATTGGGCTCCAAAATGCGCGGCTTATTTTAGGCAGGCCCGTCCATGAGGGCGTGTGACCTCGGCGACCGCACAGGGCCTCCAGAATTTTGGGGCCCCCGATCCCAGCCCAGGCAGGCCATGCATCTCGAGATCAACCCATTAATTAGCCATTAGCGAATTGGACTTCGATCTTGTGCAGTCTCTACCTTCTCCCGATCTCCCAGATCCATTGGTTCTGCTCCCAAAAGAAAACCATGTAATCCATTGAATCCATTGGTGATTGGCGAAGTGTTGAATCTGTTGTGGTTCCCCCTTTCCTGATGTAAATTTATCTATGATGCATTTCCGTCCCGTTCACTCAGGTTTCAAGCGGGGCGGGTTGCGGGTGCCTGCTATGTGAATGCACGGGACGAAGTCACTGTCGCGGGACCGCACGGGACGCCGCCGCACGCCGCTAGAATCAGTGCGGGAAAGTGTGGCAGCCCGCCTCCACTGCAAACTCCCGCATGCGCACCCTGCAAAGTGCAAACTAGTGCGGGATACTGTGGAGAGTACTCCACGAATCAGCTAGCTGCTATGGATACTGTGGAGAGTACTCCACGCATCAGCTTTCTGCTATGTTCAGTCGCTAGCTGCTATGTCCACGAATCATCACAACTAGAAATGGAGAAAAGAAATAAGAAAAAGGACCAAAGGAAACTGAACCAAATCACTGAGCTAGCTGCTATGTTCAGTCGCTGTAACATGACAGAACCAATAATCTTTAAAGCTGAAATGAATCTTAACAAAATGGTACTGAAACACAACTCACACTAAGTGCAGGTGTAAACAGATTTAGGAAACCATCACACTAGTCGCTGCAACTCTTTTGTGATACATTTTATTCACCACATATTCAGGAAATGTCATTCAAAAGACACTGGTAAGAGTCAGTCTGCTCGATGGTGGCATTTGGAGTTCATCTGAAACGGTGAAACCTATAGGATCCATGCCTCATGTAGTCGAAACACCGAGGTTCATTAGGCCTTTCAGGATATAGTCAGTTCTTGTTGCTGCTCCCTGAAACAACATAAGAATAACGAGTGCCACAAGTAAAGATCATAAAAAATTTAGAGGAACAATTGAAGATCTATTTTATCTCAATTAAGTGACAACACTCTGCATGCTCCAAAACTAACTTAGTTACTAGGGAAAGCATCAAGTTAACAGGTATCTAACATTTGGTACGCCAGGGAAAATACAAAACAGTTATGTTGAGTTCAACTCAAAATAAATAACAAGGCACCACTAGCCAACACCTACAGCTGCTAACAAGTGAAAAGGACATGCTGAAAATGAATTCGAGGAGTGATGGTGAGGCTTACCAACTGCTGGAATCATGTATCAAAAATATCATCACTTGGTCCATAAATATCAGCACGCGTTCCATGAATAACATCGCTCGTTATTGTGCTCCCACTACGATTTCCTGAAATGATGGAAAAATAAAATTGTTGAGTTTTTCATTATAACACCAAAGCATGCTTGATAAGAAATATAAGAAGACAGAGTTAATCACCGGGAGTTCGCAGCCAATCTTGTAGGCAAACTAATGCCTCTACAGTTTCGCTAAGCATCCTGCTCCTGTAATCACTCAATATTCTTCCTCCGGTGGAAAAGGCTGATTCAGAAGCTACGGAGGAGGCAGGTGCAGCCAATACATCCCTTGCTATGCATGATAATACAGGATACTTGTGCCCATTTATGGTCCACCAACTTAGTATGTCAAAATCATTTTCCGGCGGGTGAACAAGATCTTCCAAGTAGATCTGAAGTTCACTCAACTTTGCTCGATTCTCTTGTTGTTCCTTGACATGTTTGTTCCATTGATCCCATGGGTTATCCATACTTGTTGCGGCGCTGCTAGTTCCTTGTTCATTCTCCAATGTGAAGTCATCACCATGTGAAGAATATTCAACAAACAGAGCCTTGAATGTTTTCAGCACTTCACTAAGATACTTCGCTGCCTCACTTCCAAGTCCAGAGTTCAAGCACAACTCCAAGAATTTGAACTTGTACCTTGGGTCGAGTATGACCGGAAGACATATAGTCAAGTACGAGATTTTCCAGACAAGATGGTAGCTTATATCTGTTGACCCAAGATGGTAGTATATAAGTACATCAGATGGTAGCTTATGTCTCCTATATGATTCAAATATTGGCAGTAGAAAGCAAAGTGCATATATTTTAAGCCCTGAACCACATGCATAGTAAAGTAAAAACTACCATGGCTTACACATCATCTAGCAGTTGTGATGCACACACACATGATCTAGCAACTCGATTTTATACATTACGTCAGTTGTGATGCACACACACATCATCTAGCAGCATGAAGAACAGTTAGAGAATCAAGCATGTACCTTGGAGAGGATTTTGGGCTCTTCCACTTGCAGCTTGAGCCTTAGCAGAAGTTGACGGCGATGAGAGGTCGGCTTCAGTTGGTGAAGTAAGTGACGGAGGAGCATCTTCTTTGGCGTGTGAGGGAGGGGCTAGAGGAGCACCATCTCCATCAACGATTCGAGCAGCACAGTCCTGACGTGAAGATGGCGGTGGCGCCGCTGTCGACCCCAGCATCAAGAACTCTGAGGGATCTCTCGCCGGCGTAAACGGCAGGGGTCGCGTGATGCCTCAGAAATAGGGGAGGAGGAAGAGCAGGTCGAGGCCTCGGAGGTGGCAGCAGCGTGCGGAGCGATGGAGGTGGCGTCGGCGTTCGTGAGAGATCGAGGCGGCGGCGGCATCCGCGAAAGGGAGAGGAAGGTTAGGGATAGGGCATCGGGAGTCTGCGCCTCTGCGGGATGTTGCAAGCCCGGCGGTGGGCTGGTGGCTGCGCGGTCACGCCGCTTCGGCCCGCAAGAAAGAAAGCGGGAAGCCCAGCGGCCGGTTGCGGGCTGATTTTGCGGGGCAGCCCAGCGGCCTAGCGGGACATCCCGCGCCGCTTGAAACCTGACCGTTCACCCAACCCTGTCTGCCTTTTTCACCTGCCCTCGCCTTGACGCCGGGATGCCTAGAAGACTGACGATTCGACCTTCCTGAGTTGTCAACCGAAGGCTCAAGAAGGTGTTGTTTCTAGGTTCCAATCCTTTCAGAATTAGTCGGTCATCAATTTGCCATTAAAAACAGAATCAGTGCATCCCGATTGGAATCATCTATCAACCATGGTAAGTCAGTACTTCATTGATCAATTCTTCAATTGTTTCTTTCAGCTGCAATATCCGTTGTAGATCAATGTTACCTTTGTGCACGAACCGAAATTTGATGATGTAAATAGTTGGAGATTTCATTTCAAGATATACAGTCCAAATATACTTTTCGGTAAAACATCAGCATGTTAGTTTATTGCTTTATTAATTTGCAAAAATAAGTTCATTACTTTATATATACTTTACCCTTTTAACATCAGTTGATACTAGATATTAAACGCATACTACTGAAGTTATAAATCAAGTAAAAAATATGCTTTAGTATAATTTTTATTTATGTTTCAAAATTTAGAGTCTTATTTTGTATTTCGCACCGGGACCTCAATTTTTCTGCTACAACTCTGATTTTAGAGGCCACGGTTGTAAGCTCATTTTCATTCCGACCCCTAATTTAACTATTAAAAGAAGAAGACGCCCGATAGAGATGCTCTTAACATATAACATAGTCAAAAACCAAATGTGCCCGAAATCGTCCGAGTAGCCCTTGTCTCCAGAGCCTTCCGAGTCCACGATACCGACGCCTGATCTAGAACCTTCGACAGCCTTCCGGACGTGTCCAGATACGCACAGTACGGATGGGTATTTATCACTCTGGCCGCCACTCTCGGCGACCGCCCGACCCAAACCAACCCAACCCCTGGAAATTTCTCTAAAAAAAAAAACCCCTGGAAATTACGCACCAATTGTTTTTTCTACCGCATAAAAATCTCCTCGTTCCCTTGCTGTCGCTGGTGCTGCTCTGACGGAAATATCCCAGGATTCCATCCGACCTTTTGCCGAACCAAAGTTCGTGCCGAGTAGGGTTGGTTGTTCTACAAGTTCCTGCTCCGATTCGAGTTTCCTGATACCCTCGGGCGAAACCCTTGGTTTGATTTGTTGGTGTTCTTTTGATTGGATAGGTGGGGGTCATGGACCCGGTGGCCATCGTGAAGGAGGAGCTCCTGGAGCAGCCGCAGGACGGAGCGCCGCGGCCGATGGAGGGTTTGCACGAGGCGAGCCCGCCGCCGTTCCTCACCAAGACGTACGACCTGGTGGAGGACCCGTCGACGGATCAAGTGGTGTCGTGGAGCCGCGCCGGAAACAGCTTCGTGGTGTGGGATCCGCACGTCTTTGCCGAGGTGCTGCTCCCGCGACTGTTCAAGCACAGCAACTTCTCCAGCTTCGTCAGGCAGCTCAACACCTATGTGAGCACCCTCTCCCTAGTCATCAACCCTTCTTACGGTTTTGCTAATTAGTGTAATATTTGGTGGGTGATAGGTGCGCGTCGCAAACACATTTTGTTAATTATTCTTGCCAATTCCTCGAGTCATAGGTGCTAACTTTCGGACATTAGTTAGGTAATAAGTGATGGCTATTCAGGCTTGTGTCATGTTGTGCAATTAGTAGGTTGTCGCAAACATTTCTTGTTGTTAGGAGCAACGCTTATTAATCTTATACTATTTTTCTATCTTGTCATGGAGTTAATCTTGCTGCAATTCTTGAAGGCTTGTTTGTGTTGAGACACCATCAGACTCTAACGTAAGCATTCATCCTTCATTCTTTCATACTCTTGATAACTCGGCAACATTTCAGAGAAGCACTATCTTCTATATAAGAGAGCTGAAATTCTGGTGTCCAGAATAATGTTCAGATAATCCTGTCCCAGCTTTGCTGTGTACTTGCATGCTCTTCTATGACAGTAGGTGCACTGCTCTAGGTATTTTTTTTGCAAAAACGCAAAAATATTTCGTTTCTATGCATTGATAGAAAAGAAGGTTTACAACTATACAAGCTAAGGGTGTGTTCGGCAATCCTCTAGCTTCCCGCTTCTCCAAACTTCGCTTTGGAGCAGTGCCGAACACCCCAGCTTCTTGAAGCTAGATTCGAGAAGCCAGCTCAGTTTGATGTACAAAACGCGAAGCAACAGTTTACCAATTCCGCAAAGCTGAAAAACGAGGAGCAGATGAATTTACGGTCAAAATGCCACTGCCAAGTGGAAACTGACCGGTTCGATTTGTCAATCTCTCTCCCCTCCAGCAAACAGAGCTGGAGAGCCCCCGATCCAATCAAATCGAGCAGCCCCTTCTCCCGTCCGGTGGCCTAGCCGCTGCCCGCGCGCGTGCCACCTGGCGGCGGCGCCTGCGCGTGTGCGCCACCCGGGCGCCCCTGCGAGCCCTTCTCCTCAATCCACACCACCATCACCCACGTCACACCCGCACCTCTGCCAGAACGCATCCGTCCTCGCCACAGGCCTCGCGCTGTGAAGCTGCAGCACTGGCGGGCTTCCCTTCGTCGAGCTTCAGCAGTGGCTGGCATCCCTCCGTCAAGCAGCAGCGGCGGCGGTCGGATTCTTGCCCTCCTACTGAAGCAGCTAGCAGATCTGCCCCGATCTCGTCCCGCTCCTGTTTGATCTGCTCCTGTTCATGCCAAACAGTGGGGGGAGCAGCGCCAAACGTTCCTAGCTCTGCTAGCGACGCTGGAGTGGCTGCCAGAAACGGGATCGACGGAGTTTTCTGAAGCCGGACCGTTACCGAACACGCCCTAAGACATGGCAGATAGCCGCTAGGAGAACATTACAATTGTCGCCACCAAACAGAACCTAGCCTAGTTGCGCACACCAGGGGGACTAAAGCATGAAGGATGGAGGTGAGACGATGCTCCTCGATTGCGCCATGATCATCACTCACACATCGGCGCAACCACGAAGACCCCACAACAAGATCTTATCACCGACAACACAACACTAGTCAAAGAACCTGATTGGCCCACCATCTCGTCAGCGAAGGCCACCACATGTTTTAGGTGTTATGAGGCGATGCGAAGCACCACCGAGGTGGGAACCTCGTGGCATGAGCACCCATGAACTGTCCAGCTATGTGGCAAGGATCAGGGGCGGAGCTCTGTTAGGGCCGGACTGGGCCATGGCTCGCCCTGATTTTTTTGCAAAATCCAAATTGACTCGTATGACTCTTAAGGCACAGTCCACCAATACGCTTCCCTGTCTCGTTTGCTTGACGCTTCTAGGTCCCAAACTCGTATTCATCGGCCTAGTTCTGTCGATGCTTTGCCATGGGGGCACGTTGTTACAGCTAGGTCTTACGATTTAGATAATAGATACGCGAAAATCGACTAATTGTAGGAAAACAAAAGGAATCGGTCAAGGTCGCATAAGATGCAGCAGGGCGGTGCTGTCGTCGACTGCTAGGGCACCGCCGCACCCTGCAGGTAGGGCTGCATGGGCACATCGAACTGGCTCGAGAACCAGCTGCCGGCGAGTGACATAGGGACCAAATCAATCAAAAAAGAATTGATTTTCTCTTGGAAAGAAAACAAGATGACACAAGTGAAGTTGAAAAAAGTCCTTCGGCAGCCACATCAGATTCTTTGTCCTGTCTTAAATTGGAACAGCAACAACAAAACTATGATGAATTAGTTTGAGCAAATGGAATAGTCACTTTTCAAGGCATAGAGTTCTTATGCTGGCCTGCCCATGCAATTTTTTCAAGATCCGCCAGTGGCAAGGATGCCGAAATCAATAGCATGATGCCGATGCACAATGCAGCTCGCCACCCTTGGTGGCAGAGCTGCCCCCACCGCAAAGCGCATCGCCGCTGCCGCTCTCAATCTAGGTGGAGCAGCACAAGGACGATGATGCCGCTGCACGCAGTGGGGAGGTCGGGAGGAGGGAGAGAGCATGCCCGTCGCGTTGCCAAGGCCAAGCCTTGGCGTCACGCCATGCCGGCATCCTCCACCAACCCCTGTTGGTCTTCGACAGTGCCGACAAGGAGATCGCTGAAGCGCGACAGGCCCACACGGCCACACGCGATGGTGAGGGCATCTCCCTCGCAGCCTAGGGGTGGGATGCACGGACTTCGTCCGAGTCCGAACGGTGAGCAGGTCGCGATGGCCCCCGCAACAGGGAACTGGCGCCACAGATCGCCCAGGGCAGGCCCAAATCGGACCTTTGCGGGCGCCGCCGTCGCCACACCACCGGCCTCCACTGCATCACTGCACCCTCGTAGTGCCGCAGCCTAGATCTGGCGCTGCCCCTCCGCTCCACCGCCCGTGACGCGCCATAGCAGCGCTGCCACCCTCGTACTGCAGCACGCCACCTCTCCGTGAGAAGAAGGAGCTGCCTGGGGTGCCACCGCTCCCTCTGCCTATGGCGGCCGGGCGCTGCCAACGCTGCCGGCGGCGGCTAGGGGAGCTCGGGATTTGAGGGACTCTAGGCTGGTTTTCGGGCGTCCCTAGAGTCGCCCGCGTGAGCGACTCGGGAGGCCTGCCTCGAACCATTTCTCCCCAATACCTCAAATCGTCAAGGTTTATAGACTATGCCGATGCTAATACAGAATCGATATTCAGAAGCTGACAATCACTGTGCTAGGTATAATTGTTGCTAAGTTGCTGTTGCCTGTTGACTTGCAATTGGCAAGCACAACTTACAAAGCTGTTATAGGGCTTCATTTTCGACTACCTACATTCATGGTTACCTGATTTCCTATCGAGACCTGCATCTCATACCAGAACCTGGCTTGATTATGATATGGGGTTCAGGTTTAAAGCTGAATTTTGAAGAATAAGTGGCATATTGTGAACCGGAAACGTACCATGAGAAGAACCTCTTTCCTTCTACCTATGCTTACATATTGCATATTTACTAACCACTTCCTGGATCGTAAACTTGTTAAACCAGGGGTTTTATCATATCCAGCCTTTGCATAACCTTAGATAATAATTTAACCAAGTTGAAAGATAAACAAATCATAAGTGTAGGCTTCAGTGAAGTTTTATCCACATTTTAGTTCTGAAACTTTTGCCATTTTACTGATTATGTATGTGGAGAACTTTTTGAATGTGTTTATTCTTGAAGCAATGGTTCCTCCGGTGAGCTTCATGTGACGGTGAGGCATGGAGATGTATTCTCCTGGACAATTGTATCATCCTGACAGAATTCTGTGAACTTTTTATTGTAGCTAAGTGGACAAGATAATGGATGAAGTACAGGAACCAGATTGTTTTGTTCTAGAAGACCACTGATCACCTTCAAATGATATAGTATACTGATGCTCAGGCTATAATCTAGAAGTTACATCATAGTTATTGCTGGTCAATCATGTTGCCTTGTGATTATCGTAAGTTCTGTCAATGGCCTAACAGTGGTCATTACTTACCTCTTGCAATGTGCAGGGTTTCAGAAAGGTTGATCCTGACAGGTGGGAGTTTGCAAATGATGGTTTTCTGAGGGGTCAAAGACATCTCCTCAAGATGATCAAGAGGAGGAAGCCGCCGTCCAATGTGCCTCCATCGCAGCAGCAGGCCATCACGTCTTGCCTGGAGGTTGGTGAGTTTGGATTTGAGGAAGAGATTGACAGGCTTAAACGTGACAAGAACATCTTAATCACAGAGTTAGTGAAGCTAAGGCATGAGCAGCAGGCCACTAAGGATCACGTGCAAGCCATGGAAGAGAGGCTAAGAGCTGCTGAACAGAAACAGACCCAGATGATGGGATTCTTGGCAAGAGCAATGCGTAACCCACGGTTCTTCCAACATTTAGTTCAACAGCAAGATAAGAGAAAGGAGCTTGAGGATGCCATCTCGATGAAAAGAAGGCGGCCCATAGACAATGTTCCATTCTATGGCCTCGGAGTAACAAGTCAGAGCAAGCAACATGATTCAGAGTTCTTGTTTGGTTCAGGTGTCCTTAGTGAGCTCAGTGAACCTGGAATGCATAGGCTTGATAATTTAGCTCAGAACATTCAGGAGCTTGGGAAGGGTAAAATAGATGAGGAAAAGATGGATCAAGCTAATGGGAAGGTGGAGCTCAACAACGAATTTTGGTCAGAGCTGTTTTCTGATGATTTTGGGGACGGGTATGGGCTGTCAGAGTTGGAGGGAAGGAGACCTGAGGATATCGATGAACTGGCTCAGCAGTTGGGGTATCTGAGTTCTACTAGCCTGCAGTAGAGTTTTGTTGGCAATGGTTTACTTAACCAACAAACATTTGCTTATTTGGTACTATAGCTGATCATCTTGAATAATCTGGTACATTTTAAATTCCAGTGACATAGATATCGTAGTGGCTAATAAGTGTAATGGATAGCATGGTAACATTGCTAATAATGCAGTGACATTCTATCTTGTTTCTGAAATCTGCAGGAGTTGGAGTCAAGAGTAGTAGTTGGATTGCGAACTTGGTTGACAACTATCATGCTTAGTTTCTTTCTCTTGTTTATTGTCGTTCCTTGGTTGCTACCTACTCACCTTATCTTTTCTATTAACAGATATAGTTGATTGGTGAGCAACATGACTGGTTACTACTTGAGGTGTTCATGCTGGAGCTTGGACCCGGCTGACACCTCCCAGAGGGTACAGGCTGAAGACTAATTGCCGTAATTAATCACATGCGTCATCACTTGGTCAAGTCATGACAATCAGAAAATGTTTCTACTTCAAGTTTTGCCGGTCTAGTACAACTTTGTACCAAGTTAGACTGAATCATCCGACACTTACTATGCTTGATTTCTTGGATGCAGGTGTTGCTTCGTGGAGACCCATGTTCTATAGCCGTAATGTGATTTAAATGTGTATACTCAGTACTCTGATGAAGATGATCCACGTAGACGTTCAGTTGTCATCAACTGATATTTAGCAGCAGTTCGAGAAGGGTTTTACTGTGTATACTCACTATTCCAGTCAAGTTCTGTTCTGAAAGCCTAGTCTCTAGTCTCTGGCTGTGGGTTTAGCCAGTTCTCTTGGGTGGTGTATCCCTCTTTGTTGTTCAGACCAAGTGTCATTTTGTTTGTCAGTTTTGATGAACTTTATAATGTACTTGATTAGTTTCATGATTTTTGAACCTGTATAGTCTGGCATTTTCACCAGTAATAAATCATGCGCAAAATTTGCTCTCGGAGTTAGTTATGATTCTTATTTACTTTTTGGTAATGATTCAGCTCGATGGAAGTTGTACATTTTGTTTCGTGGTTTTCTGCAGTTGTCTCAGTTTGCTCTCTGGCCCTCTGGGTAACTTCTGCTGGTGATTAAGGATAGTGGAGGCATTGTATAGTGATGTTAGACTGTAAATCCATCTGACAAAAGGGACAAATGTATGCACCTAATTTGTATTTTGTACGGAGAATTAGATAAATGTGCCGTATGTTTTAGAGTACTAGTCTGTGCGTTGTGATGGTTTTAATTTTTTTTTCAAATAAAACATAATGCATGTGAATATTCATGATTCCACCTTGAGCAAATTGTATTTTGTTAACTGTATAGTTTAATGTCGTATTTAATATACATAAGTGTTGTCAATATGCCTAGAGGTAATAATAATGTTATATTATTCATATTTATATGTTTATAATTAAATAAATATATATATTTTATGCTACTCCCTCTATTTATAAATATAAGATGTTTTAACTTTGTGAAGCAAATGCATCTAGACATCTTTTAATGTATAGATTTATTTGAATATACACACTAAAATATATCTAAATACATTTGCTTTATAAATCTAAAACATCTTGTATTTATAAACGGAGGAAGTAGAACTGTATACTCTCTCCATCCCGAAATAACTTGTGCGGGGGAGAAATTTTTTTTGACCTGCATGAAATTTTACAGAGACATCCTTGGTATTTGAACATTGAAGCGATCAAGTCTCTGCAATCAGCTCACACCTCGCGATGCAAGCAATCCCGCGCGTCGGCCGCGTCAGGAGCTCCCTCGCCGACGGCCGCGAACGCAACTCCCTCACTGGAGCCACTTTATCGCCATCGCCGTCCGCAACCACGAGAAGGAGCTCCCTCGTCGGCGCTCGCGTCCGGAGCTACCTCATCCGCGTCCTACTTTGCATCCGGAGCTCCCTCGCCGGCGTCCTCCTCTGCTTCCGCAGCTCCCTCACCGGCGCCCTCCTCCGCATCAGCAACTCCCTCGTCGGCGCCCTCCTCCGCGTCAGTAGCTCCCTCACCGGCGCCCTCCTGCGCATCCGCAGCTCCCTCGCCGACGTCCCTGTAGCGCCGCCGCCGTCCGCAACCACGAGTAAGAGCTCCCTCGCTAGCGCCCTGCACCCTCGAGGCCATCCGCTCAAACAGGAGCTCCACCTCGTCCGCTCGACCACGCTAATTGGAAAGCCGCGGAGATCGTGTTGATGCTGCTCCCGCTACAGCCCACGCTTCCCTCATGAGCTCAACACCGTCTCGCCCCTGCTGGAGCTCGTTGGGAAGCCATGGAACTCTAAATCTCCCCTGCAATTAGAGATTCAGAGTTCTTCTGTGAAAAATAAGAGGATACAAGTTGCTGTCTATGAAAATTGTACTCCAAAGAATCATTGATGTATCTGGTGCTAACTCATCCTAGCAACATATTCTTACCATAATAGTGGCTTTTTTTGTTCTCAAACACAAAATACCTCTGCTTTGTGGTTAATACAAAATGGTTTGGGTGTAAATGTTTCTATTGTGCATTTTTTTCCAAAGGAATTCCAACACAAGGAACCAATGAGACCATGTTTTCAGAGCTGGTTTTTGTTCGGGCACAGTGCAAGATGATTGAGCACGCAAGAAACCAAGATCATCGGTAGCATGAGTTTATCTTCCGTAAGGAGAAACCAGTTGCTGAAGCGACGTGCCCTTGTCCCATAGTTTATGGTTCCTCTTGCATGGTGCGTGTATACATCGCGTCTATCATAAGCTAACTCCAGGTCGAGTGTTCTTGTCTTCACGTACAATTGTTGTATTTTTTATTGGGTTGCTGCACATGAACATTGACCAGTGGGTAAGATAAATGGAAAATGATCGTACCAAAATAGCTCTCTGAAGCGCACGTGGAAAAATGTGTCAGCGTCCGGAGGCTCTGAAACGACGGTGATCAAATTTGCATCCCGGACGAGTGGGTGATCAAATTTGCATCCCGAACCATATTTGCAAAAGCCATGCTATAAATTGTAAACACATGGCTGAGCACCCTGGCAGATCAAAAGAAAGTTTATCAAAATGTAGCTCCATGTGCAAATGAGAAAGCTTACTGTTACTTGATTCATTTACATTTTGCCACAAGAAAGCAAGTTGTCCATTCTACACTATCAACAGTCTAGTTTCACTTCCCAGTAAGCTGACCAAGACAAAAGCAGCATAGTGCAGACTCTTACATCATGTTGCAAGCGGTGTGGGATGTCTCGCTGCACCACAAATCCACAATGCGCCCCCCCTCCCCCGCGCACAAAAATGCCGTGTGAAAAGGCGCTGGGCCGTCCGCCTCACTTCTAGCGCACTGAAGCGGTATGTTTTTTTGGTGATTCGTACTCTCGGCTTTCCAGCGACGTTGACAAGGTTGTTCGGTTTCTCTTCCCTGGAATACTGGTGTTGGTACTCTTGCCGATGTTGTATGATTGCTTTAATGGTTGCGTGCGTGCACGTAGCCTTGGCATTGCGGCTCTAATTAAAAAAAAGGGAGAACCATTGTTGGTATTTACAGGTTTATGGTTTGATATCTGCGCCATTATCTTTTGGCTGCCTTCAGAAAAATACAAGATTGTGTCATGCAAGAAGAAGAGTTTGAAGACCTCGAAGATTAGCTCGTTTTTTCTTAGACTTTGTTTTGTAATTGCTGAAGACAGCTTATGTATCTCTACCATGTACTGTTCATTGCTATAATATATCATGGTATTATTTCAAAAAAAAAAAAGATCTCTTACTCGATGGGGATCTCCCAGACCTGTCTGTCTTCCTCCGGTCGTCAGCAAGCTGCAGCTGCAGCACGGATGGCGCCGGTCCTTATTCTCTCGTCGAACTAATTCTTTCTCAAATTGCTTGGAGTTCCTTATGCTAGGATCGGGGGTGGACGAGAGCGGCGGCCAGTGGTGATTTTTCCTAAGCGTCAAACCGCTGCCGCCCGGTGGAACCACCGCTGCCCTGCCTCCGGTGGTTCGTCCTTGGCCGTCGAGGCCGTCATGCTGCTCCGTATGTCGTCCGGCGGACGGTCTCCATCAACAACTGCTGTAAGGGAGCAGGGCGAAGCACTGGGGCGGCGACAGGACACTACAGAACTCCCCATGGCGTCTTGCCGGAGCGGCGGACGCAGCTGGCAGGCCTCAAGGGATGATGCATATCTCTGTCAACTGCATCTGGCCTGTGCTCATTTGCTAGCGGGTTGATGCAGGATAACGCGGGCTGCCGCATTGTCCGCACTAATTATAGTGGTTAGTGGCGGCCGGCCGCAAGCGTCCCGCAAGCTATTCACCATCCTGCTTAATTTTTTGCGGAGAGCCGCATCTCGCCCCGCCTACAACCTGAGTCTTACATAAGAAAATGTCAAACTAAACCACAATAAACTTAGTAGAGTTATGTGGAAAGATAAAGTTATACAGCCTATGATTTATGCAAAACTGGAGATAACTTAAATCAGAAATACAATTACACAGAAAATAAATGCCTCGTATATTATCTTTGTGGTCTGTTTAGAGAAGCATAGCCTGTTCGAAATACAATCAACAGCAAACAGAGAATATGGGAATGGCGATGGAAACCTTATATCATTTTGCATTGTTCAACATTACGGGAGTTGATAGCGTCCTGAGCTTCTCCAAGCTATGAAATGGCCCTATCAGAGCAGGAACTGTGGCCAGATGGTGGAGAGGCCTCGGTGGTGTCATATTGTCATGGTTCAGTACCTGATCTGTGTCCTCGCACCTGAAGTGGAACATAAAACTGGAGATGTTGTTTATGTCATACAAAAATAATATGTTTATGTCGTTACTTGTTAACCTAACAAGCACTAAATAACATAATGTGAATTTGGACAGTGAGGAGTTCTAAACGTTGACAGTTGCAACCTTGCAATACAAATCTACTGAAACATGTGTTTTTCTTTCTCGCTTATGCTGAAAATTCTATCACACGTGCTCAGTTAAGGAATCACAACATTTATATGCTACACAGTCAGAACAATCATCAAATCACACTGAAGCTCGACAAAACTGTAAAGGAAGGAATAATCTCCTGCAGTACAATGTACTTGTTGAGCATCACAAGAAACATTTTTTCTTTTTCTTTTTTGGGGGTGAATAGCACCACAAGAAACCGTTAATATTGACATCAGTTTATCAACAAACATCCACATTCTCAGCAAGAATTTGTGAGAATACCAAATCATGAATACACTTCATAAGAAACACAAACCCAACTGTTACAACATCCATATTTACCCCATTGTTGATTAGAGAACAGATAATGCTAAATCCTAACCATGGTGACAGTGGAAGATGGAACCGACCAAAAAAGTGAAAGAATTATTGCCATGTTCTGAAGGAGTAATATGCTAGATTTTATTTGTACGCCTACACTTGATTACTTCAACAATAGACAATAAGGAGCAGGAAGTGGATCGTTACAGATGAAATCAGCTAGCTTTATCATCCAAACAATGACCATAGCGCAGGCGATGGAGTTCGTAGGCGCAGGCGGTGGCGTCCTCGTGGAGCTCACGATCTTCTCCCCCGAACGCCCTCGTTGCATCGGTGTTGGACAGGGGGCTTCATGGTGCGGTGTAGGCACCCAGTTGGGAACCCCAAGAGGAAGGTATGATGAGCACATCAGCAAGTTTCCCTCAGTTGTGAAACCAAGGTTTATCGAACCAGTAGGAGAAAGCCAAACTTCAGAAGGTGATACTTGCTAGCTTCGCGATAGCTCCGGACAATTTATATGGCGCCTCGTCCAGGGCTTTTGTAACATCCCAATTTTTGGGAAAGATTTTATAAAAATCTTCACATGAAATCATGCATCAATTCATGCATATCATCACTTTGCATTTGCACTTTTTCAAGTTATTATTGCCTTGTTCTCTTGAAACAAACCTCCCCTGTATACTTAATAACTGATAGGAAGTTTTACCTTTTGCAAAAACTAGTTTGAATCAAATAAGAGGTTTTGCAAAAGTTTTCAAATCAAAATTCAAAGCAAATCAGAAAAGAAAGGAAAAGGAAAAAAGGAAAAACCTAAAGAGGCTGCGGGACAGCATTCCGGCCCAGGCCAACATCCAGCTCACGGCCCACCCGGGGCTCTTTCCCGAAGGGGTACGCCGGCCTCTTCTTTTCCCGCTGACACCTGGGCCCCGCCTGTCAGGCTCTTCCCCAGCCACTGACCGACCGGCCCCACGCGTCATCTTCCTCCTCTCGCCAGCAGTCCGGCCCGAACACGGCGCCCCTGCCAGCCGTCGATTCGGTGAAACCCTAGCCCCTTTCGCACGCCACCCCACGCCTATAAAACCCCCTACCGCACCTCCCTCGCCTCCCTTTTCTCTCTCACGCGAAATCGCCGCGAGCCGATGCGATTCGTCATCGGAGATCTGCCGAACCAGCAAGCCCCTCCGGCCAAATTTGCCACCGCCGGTGAGCAGCAGCCTTCCTCTCCCCTCCCATCCTCTCTGTTTTTCTTCGGCGCATCTCCCTGACCGTTTGCATTGATCCAATTTGTCACAGAACGACGCCCACGTCCAGTACCCGAAGCCTAGCTCCACCCGAGGACCTCCAGCTGTGCTCTTCTCCCTCTCTAGGACAAGATCGACCGCGCTGTTCACGCCATCGAGATCATCGTGTTCTCCTGCACCCCGTCGTCCACTCCATCATCGCCGAGGAGCTCCAGAATGTCGCCGCCCTTCGTTTCCGAGCCGCCCTCGCCGGAGAAGTCGTCGAAACCCTAGGTCGACGGTAAGATCTTCCTGCCCCCTCTCTCCGTCGTCGGATCTGAGATCTAGGGCTAGGGCTGTTTCACTTAGCGAAGAGGTACCGGGCGATCAGATCCGTTCATTGATCTTTAGATCCAACGGCGCCCGCTCCGGATCCGCGCGAAGCGGTATCGCCGTATTAGACAGCGACACGTGTCGGCATCTAATTAAACCCGACTCGTTTTCGTTTTATTTCACCAGATTTTGCTCAAAACTTGTTTAAATCATATCTTGAGATCTACACGTCCAATTTTAGCAAACTTTGCATCTGTAGTTTCAGAAAAATGTGTAGATTCTATCTACAGTATCAAAAGCATGTATAGTAGCTGTTTTAATTAGTGAATTACTGCAAGCTTTAATCATGTGTTTTGGTTATTAAAAATAGTTGTAAAGTTTATTTTTCAGTAAATCCTTTTGGTTTAGGACCCTATGACATCCCTTAGTACTGTAGCACTGCCAAAACTATTTTTGGTAACTTTTATATTACTTTTGTAGTTTTAGTTTGTATATTTGCTCTATTTGTGTGTTGTTGATGATTTAAGCTTTATAATTAACTCTAAAATTTTGTTCATGGCATCATGCATATAGTTAACAACCAGAGAACATGCTAAGTACCTTGTGGTATTTAAAGACAGATTTGCATTCATAATTTTTCTTTCATGATTGTTTTGTGATTGTTATGTGCTTATGATGCTATATTTTATGTGTAGATTATGCTGAGTGCAACGAGTATCTTTGTGACGAGTGCACCAACTCTTCTCCTCACCAAGGCAAGTGTCACCATGTTCCCTTGTCCTACTGAAAGTTTTGGTCTTGTAGCTTTTCTAGTAGAAGATGCATGAATAGGTGTTTTTATGTTTTTATTATCTTTAGCTTGCTAGTTTTTATGCTAAGTTTTTGTCTAGCTTGCCTAGCTTTGCATCTCCTAGTAGAATTGCTGCTGCTATAGGACTTGTTTTACACTTGTTGTGGGAAGGGTTGTCACATGTTTTTGGCTAAGTGTTGAAAATCAAGTTTTGGAAAACTAAGAAAACAACTAAGTTAATAAATCACCTGGGTGGATGTGGCTTTGATTGGTTTATGTTGAGTGGTTCCCTGGGGTCATGTCGTCAAACCTCTGAACCACCAGGTGTATCTCACTTGTGGAAGGCCACCCAGGAGCAAAGAGATTGGAGACGTTCAAGTCATGGAGCTTCCAGTGCAACCACAAGACATATGGGCTCTGTCTTGGTCAACTAAGCTGCAAGAACTCAAGCCAGGCGGACAGAGGGTGGTAGATGTTGGTAGGATGGAACGCGTCCGTTTGGTCTGAGGGAATGCTTCTGAAAGGCCTTGTCTTAGTTTTCACTTGGCCATTTGAGGCAAAATGAGTCTCATGGCAAAATGGGTTAACTAAGTCTTGTGGGAAAAGTGCACCACCTCTGCAGAGTGTTTAGAACTAAGTACTTAGCCGTGTCCCCGGTTACGGACAATTTTGAGTGACATGAGATTGAAGCTGTTCAAGAATCTCCTCACCCCAATTTCTCTAAGTTAAAATTTGATGGGTGAACTTGGGTAGAAGAGGTCTTTCTGGACAAAATTTTGCTAAGGAAAATTTGAGTTTTACAAAGATAGGAAAAAGGCTTGCTTTTTGCTAAGTTAAACTCCACCTGGCCAAATAGCATATACGTGTAGGTGCCATTGAGTCCACCAAAGTGACATTTGCCAATACATTCAATGTATTGACCCTCTGTGGCTGCAACGTATCATGTTGCAGGTGGCTACTATGAAGATTGAAGATTTCTGCGCTTCAGTCACGAGTCTTCGTCCAACACGTCTGCCTGCGGAGCTTTGAAGAAAAGAAGACTTTAGTTCTTTTGCTTAGTCATTTTCTAGAGTTGTAATAAGTTTGTGGCTTTGTGCCTTATTGAGTTGTAAAAGACTATGTTATTTGTGGATCAAGCGTTGTAATAAAGACCTTTGTATTCATGATATTTCATCTTGTAACTGTGTGTGCTAGCAGTCGATCCAGGACTAGGACAAACAAAGCACAGGTACGCTACATATGGTATCAGAGCAAAGTGTTGCCCTTAGGTTTGTGACCCTAGGATTGGACGAAAACCCTTAGGAGAAATTTTAGGAGTGTTTTGTTCTCTTTGCTACTAACACTTAGAAATAGTTTTGACTTCTCTAAGTTAGAAAATCACTTTAACTTTTGCTTAGAACTTTTGTTAAGTTTCTCTCTTTTGACTTACTAACTTGTCTTGTTCCAACGTAAAGATGTCAACCTTCCGCATCACCAAGCCCGGCAACTTCAAGAACTACAGCTTCGGAGAGCGCCTCATCGACATCGTCACTGCCCTGTCCCTGCCTACCCCGTTCATCAGAGGGAGCGAGATGACCAAGTTTCACAAGAAGGGAGTCTGGGTCATCCACATCACGCAGCCAGGACATGAGACTGAGCCGAAGACTGAAAATATCAAGTTCAAGACCTTCCACACCAACAAGAAGATAGGCGCCCAACTCCTCATGCAAGAGATGATAGCACGCCTCTGCGGACGTCACTTCTCCGAGCTCCAGAACCACTACTCCCACCTCTACGGCCGATGTGACGAGAAGGGCATGGCCATCGTGCTACCTGACGACGAACAAGACCCCATGCGCATCCACCTCGCCGAGTTAGAGTATCTTGTTAGGGACGTCGACATTGAGAGGTACAACAAGATGTTTAACAACGATGAGTTACGTGCCCAGCTTGCCGAGAAGGACAAGCAACACCTGGAGCAGGAGGAGAAGATCAAGGAGATGAAGGAGAAGTTCGAGACTCAAGAGAAGCAGCGGAAGAGCCAAGAGAAGAGGATCCAAGCTAGGAACAAAGATGTTAGAGAGCTGAAGCAGAAGTTAAAGTGCAACGACTTCGAGCTTGAAGCGGACCACGACTTGATCGAGAAGCTGCGCGCCGACAAGAGGGAGCTTCAAGAGAAGGTCGACACCCTAACTGAAGAGCTGCAGGACTACAAGAGGCTACTCAAGGAGAATGGCTTCAATGTTGAAGAGGTGGAAGTCGCCATGGAAGAATAGAGTAGTTAGATAGACTACCACACTTTATCTTTGAGTTTGCGTTTATGCCCGTGACCGCTTGTGGTATGGCATTAGACATTGTATCCCTTTAGACTTAAACGTTTGCGTACCTTCAAACTATTTGTGAGTTGTTTATTGCATGCTTGGTTAAAAGTTCCCCTATGCTTGTGTGTTTATGTATGTGTGTTCTTTTAAGGATTGTTTTTGCATATGGGTAGGAAAATTTATTCCCTTAGACTCTTTCTCTAAGTCTAACCTCACCTATTTCGAACCCAACAGATGCCTCCTCGTCGCGCTCCTGAGGAACCGATGCAGCAGATGATGGAAGCCCAGGCTCAGCTCATGCAAGTCATAACTCAGTTTCTGGCCAACGCCAACAACAACAATAACAACAACAACAACCCTCCACCACCACCACCTCCCCCTCAGGTCGACATGCTTGTAAGGTTTCTAAGGCTTCGCCCCGCCAAGTTTTCCCGTGCTGCTGAACCACTGGAGGCCATGGATTGGCTCTGTTCTGTCAACAAAGACTTGGTGACGACTGGTTGCACTGATGCTGAAAAGGTCAGGTTTGCAGCTCATCTCCTGGAGGGACCAGCAGCTAGCTGGTGGGTGATACGTCTCCAACGTATCTATAATTTTTGATGCTCCATGCTTGTTTTTACACCATTTTCCTATTGTTTCGTTACACTTCGTGGCACTTTTATGCATTTTCCGGAACTAACCTATTAACGAGTTGCCACAGTGCCAGTTCCCTGTTTTCTGCTGTTTTTGTGTTTCAGAAGTGATACACAGGAAATATTCTCGGAATTGGACGAAACAAGTTCCTGAAGTCTTATTTTACCCGGAAGCTTCCAGAGATCCAAAGAGGAGTAGGAAGGGGGCCACCAGGGCCCCACACGCAGGGGTGGCGCGGCCAGGCCCCTGGCCGTGCGGGCCCCGCGTGAGGGCGCCTGGCTCCTCCTCTGACATCGCCCCTTCGCCTATAAAGACCCCCCGACGGAAAAAACCTAAGTACCCGATCAGTTTTCCAGAACACATCGCGATCCGCCGCCGCCGTCGACCCGAAGATCGGGAGGGTCCAGAAGCTCTTCCCGGCACCCTGCCGGAGAGGGGAATCGCCACCGGAGGTCTTCTTCATCGCCATGCTTGCCTCCGGAGCGATGAGTGAGTAGTCTACCTTGGACTATGTGTCCATAGCAGTAGCTAGATGGTTGTCTTCTCCACCATGTGCTTCATGTTTAGATCTCATGAGCTGCCCTACATGATTGAGATCACCGTTATGTAATTCTACATGTTTGGTTTGTTGGGATCCGATGAATATTGGTGATTATGATTGAGTTGCTGTACTGAATATTATCTTTTGTTATCTCTATGTTGTTTATGATCTTGCATGCTCTCCGTTGTTAGTAGCTATCTTGGCCGAGTAGTTGCTAGTGACTCCAAGAGGGGGTATTTATGCTCGATAGTGGGTTCATGTCTCTATTTCACCTGGGGGAGTGACAGAAACCTCTAAGGTGGTAGATGTGTTGTTGCTACTAGGGAGAAAACAACATTCATATGCTCAAGGGCATATGCTTTGTTTACATTACACACTTTGCTTAATGCAATTATCTGTTGTTCGCAACTTAATACTTTTGGGGTGTTCGGATTGATATCCCCGGGAGTGGATTATTAGTCATAGATGCAGTTGGATGGCGGTCTATGTATTTTGTTGTAATGCCCAGAGTAAATCTCATAGTGATCTTCTCGACATATCACGTTTATCTTTATTCTATCAATTGCCCAACTGTAATTTGTTTACCCAGCATGTGTTATTTTATCTATGGAGAGACACCACTAGTGAACTGTGGATCCCGGTCCTATTTCCATCATATTGCTATCACCTGTTTACTTTCTCGCACTGTTTACTTTACTCGCATACTATATTGTTTTCCACTCGATACACTCATAACCTTTGTTTCAAGCAAACCGGTGAGATTGACAACCTCATCGTAAGTTGGGAGCAAAGTATTTGGTTGTGTGTGTGCAGGTTCCGCGTTGCTATTGGCCGAAGACGAGTCAACAAGTATCGTTAACGGCGCCCTTGTTGGAGTGTTATTAAGCTAGTCTGCATCACCTTCACTCGTTTGTCTCTCCTCTCCAAGAACGATATTAAACCTTGGTTTCTTTACTGAGGGAAAACCAGCTGCTATACTCATCATACCTTCCTCTTGGGGTTCCCAACGGGCTGGCCATTCACCACGCACAAGGACTGTTGCTGGGGGACGAAGAAGAATAATCGCCTTCATCAACTAGCCATCAGCTGTTTTTCTGGCGCCGGTGCCGGGGAGGAAGTAGAAGACTTCTGCGAGGGGAGTTTTTCGCACACACATCCTTTACTTTGTTTTATTGTTTTGCTTTACTTTATTTATTTTACCTGCATCATTTTTTATCAAAAACCCAAAAAAATTAGAATCCTTGGTAGTTGTTATTTCTTTACTTTAGTTTATCATGTTGATCCCTAAGTACGTTCTGGAGGACCTCTCAGTAGGTAGTGGTTCGATTATTGGTAAAAGTAACATTGAGGAGTTCTTTAATCACATTAGTATGCATGAGGAAGTTGAGGAAAAGTCTTGGGTTGAGCTTGCTCCTAGTATTGAAGTTGCTTCTGTTTATTTAATTGACATGTTGGAAACTAGGTTTGCTAGTCTTAATCCTTTTATGCAATATATGTTCCTTAAGCTTCATGAAATTGAGGATCCCAAAAAGAAAGCTTTTATCTTGGAAACTTTGCGCCTAGAATTTAAGGATGTCGTTATTGAAGCTAGGAAAGTTCTTAAACGTTTTAATAAACTCGGTTCACCTATAACGGTTATTAGTACAAATGATGAAGGGGCCGAGATACCTATACCTTGCAAGCTTTTGGGATTGTGTGAAGCTTTCGAAAATAATTTTGATTGGATCTGTCCTGAAAATCTTTTTGATGAAAATAGTGTACCAAAGCATGATCACAAAGGGTCTTCAAAAACTTATGTGGATGAAATACAATGCCTTATTGACAAGACCTCTGCAGTTGATCTTAATGCTTCTTCTGATATTACTTGATTCACAATTTTCTACGCCTAGCTCAAAGGCGTTAAAGAAAAGCACTCTTGGGAGATAACCCAATGTTTTCTTTTCAGTACTTTTTCTTTTATTTGAGTCTTGGAAGTCATTACTACTGTAATGACCACTCCTTATCTTGTTTATTTCGTTTTTGTGCCAAGAGAAGCCTCTAATTTGAGTGAGGTAAAGATTTGGGGATGTTGCTGTCCTGAAACTGTTTTCGGTGCTGCACCGTAAAAATTCGTATAAATTCTCTGTTTATCTTTTGGACCTGCGATTTCTTGTGCATATGACCCAGGTTATATCCAAACTTTTGTTAGTTGAACACTTTTTGATTGGAGTAACAGAAAACCCCTCAAAAATTCGACCTTTGTCAGCTGTTCAGTTTTGACAGATTTCTGCCAATATTTGTGTTTGCCACTTTATCGCTTTCTTTTGAGTTCTTTTGATCACGGAACTTTTGGGGAGGTTGCTACAGTAGTATTTGCTATATATGTGGTGGTTTTGAGTTGAAACCTGAAGCAAAAAGAGGTTGATTATATTTTATGCTTACACTAATGTTGCTATTAGAATTGTGTTTAGTTTTGTATGAAGGAAGTTTTCAAGTGTAGGGATTGGAGAATGATGAGATGAGTTGAGGAATGGACAAAAGCTCAAGCTTGGGGATGCCCATGCATCACCCCAAGAAATATCCAAGAAGTACAAGCGTCAAAGCTTGGGGATGCCCCCGAGGCACCCCTTCTTCATCGGCAAAAATCAGGTCACCTTTCAAAACACTATATTTTTATTGCTTCATGCACTATGTGTTTTTCTTGGAGCATCAGTTGTTTTAGTTTTCTTAGTTGGTTTAGTTTGATTGTTTGCTGCAATAAATGGTTGGACCCCCAATAAATTTCCTTTGGAGAAGTTGCCTTGCTTTTCATTTGCAAAGAACACTCCGTTTTTCATTCTTACAATTTCACCGGGTGTTCTTCTTTTTTTGCTACTACTTTTGGTTTTCGTTTTCACCTTGATTTACGTTCAGACCTTGTCATATCTTTTCATCAAGGTGTATTTTTGCCTCTGATCTTTATTGGTTTAATCAAAAGAGGTGTTTATAAAAATTTCAAATGGTGTTGGAAAAGAGAAAAAGCTTTGTGCAAAAAAGTGGTACAAGAAGGAGCTTGTGTAGACTGCGGCTTAGGCTTTTTCATGTCATGCTTGATGTCTTTTTGATAGTATGCTTAGTGCTTTTTCTGTAGCATGACTTGTCTCAAATAACTGAGATTGCTTAATGAGCCTTTGAAAAAAATCATGCGTTGTTTTTATTGTATGGAAGCATTATTTTGGTTTTCTCCTTTATGCTTTATTTGGGTTGACTTGGCGCATGCTCACACATGTTAGACTCTTACAAAGTCGCCAATAGCCTTCATGATCATTTAGTTTTTGACTTTTGATGCCATCTTATGCTTCTTTTAATGTCGCTTTGTCGCTTTGCATGATTATGGCCATTATTGCTCTCTTAGTTGGTCGCTCCCAGTCTTTTGCTAGCCCTCGCCTTGTACTGAGTATGATCTCTACTCGTGCATCCAACTCCTAAAAGCCAAAGTTTTCCAAAGTGTCCACCATACATACCTACTAGCAATTTGCTATTCCAAGTAAATTTGACTTGCTTTTATTTTCTCTTCAAATTAAACTCTTACCAGTGTTATGCGAAATTCGGTCAGTAAAGCTCTCACGAACCGGAAGGCACACTTTACTTTTTCCTGTTCTTAAAAATTTGACATTGTGGTCTCTTATGTTGAGTTGTTATGCTTGCAAGTTGTAAGTTGGATTCTAGCCCATCCATGCTGTCATGGGGCAAGCTTTCAACATTGCAGTTTTTATTTGAGTTGATATCGTGATCTTTTGTTTATGGATGCCCGCGGTGTGAAATGAATTGGGAATCTTGTGGGGATCATGGAGTTTGTATATGTGTTAGGGAAACGCCGGGCCGCCAATCTAAGCCATGCATAATTCATGGTGGAAATTTGCAGCATACCCATGGTGAACATTCGACGACGCATCTCACAATAAAAAGCTAAATAAAAGGCAAATAAAAGAGATGTCGAGGTGTTCATTGTCTGCTTGTCCTATCATTTTGGTGTGGTCTTGTTCCATGTCATCGGGCACGGAGGTACCCCATTGGCGGTTCTCAATGATATGCATATACTTACAATGACAAGAGCCTTGCTTGGGACTCTAAGTAAAGTAGCATGAGGTTTGGGTACTCGTATTCACGGGGCACGAGGTTTTCAACTTATGATTTGTCAAGCATATGCATCATAATTGTTCTCGCATTAACTTTGACCATTCAAGATGCTTATGATGGGGGCAATGAGAGCTCAAAGCCGGTAAGTACCATAATTTTTGAAGGTTATAAAACTTGCAATCACTGCTTCCCTCTGTGAAGGGCCTTTCTTTTACTTTTATGTTGAGTCACCACCTTCTTTCTTTATGCACCATTAAGAGAGCATAGTTGTCATTCTTAGTGTGATATGCATTGTCCCAAAGTTCATTGATTGATTCATGATGATTGGTTTCAGTTGTTCTTAAATTATTTGTATCTAGTCGCCCTCTTAAACTTGAAGGTGTCCTATGCATTTATGTTTTGCTCTCTTTGAAGGACAAGCTGAAAACCATTTGTATGTTTTTCCTTATGATTTGAACACACGTTTGACTTTCATTGTTTCGTTTTCATGATCCTTTGTTTGTGTTCATTTGCATGTTTACAACATGGTTGCTAAGTTTCTTATTGTCAAGATTATATCTTCATGCCCATGTTTTAAGTTCTTATGATCCCAGCTCACAAATGCTTACATATATGATCAAGATTGTGTAGGTGCATGTCACCTCAAAAATTATTTTTTATTATCACTTACCTACTCGAGGACGAGCAGGAGTTAAGCTTGGGGATGCTTGATACGTCTCCAACGTATCTATAATTTTTGATGCTCCCTGCTTGTTTTTACACCATTTGCCTATTGTTTCGTTACACTTCGTGGCACTTTTATGCATTTTCCGGAACTAACCTATTAACGAGTTGCCACAGTGCCAGTTCCCTGTTTTCTGCTATTTTTGTGTTTCAGAAGTGATACACAGGAAATATTCTCGGAATTGGACGAAACAAGTTCCTGAAGTCTTATTTTACCCGGAAGCTTCCAGAGATCCGAAGAGGAGTAGGAGGGGGGCCACCAGGGCCCCACACACAGGGGTGGCGCGGCCAGGTCCCTGGCCGCGCGGGCCCCGCGTGAGGGCGCCTGGCTCCTCCTCTGACATCGCCCCTTCGCCTATAAAGACCCCCCGATGGAAAAAACCTAAGTACCCGATCAGTTTTCCAGAACACATCGCGATCCGCCGCCGCCGTCGACCCAAAGATCGGGAGGGTCCAGAAGCTCTTCCCGGCACCCTGCCGGAGAGGGGAATCGCCACCGGAGGTCTTCTTCATCGCCATGCTTGCCTCCAGAGCGATGAGTGAGTAGTCTACCTTGGACTATGGGTCCATAGCAGTAGCTAGATGGTTGTCTTCTCCACCATGTGCTTCATGTTTAGATCTCATGAGCTGCCCTACATGATTGAGATCACCGTTATGTAATTCTACATGTTTGGTTTGTTGGGATCCGATGAATATTGGTGATTATGATTGAGTTGCTATACTGAATATTATCTTTTGTTATCTCTATGTTGTTTATGATCTTGCATGCTCTCCGTTGTTAGTAGCTATCTTGGCCGAGTAGTTGCTAGTGACTCCAAGAGGGGGTATTTATGCTCGATAGTGGGTTCATGTCTCTATTTCACCTGGGGGAGTGACAGAAACCTCTAAGGTGGTAGATGTGCTGTTGCTACTAGGGAGAAAACACCATTCATATGCTCAAGGGCATATGCTTTGTTTACATTACACACTTTGCTTAATGCAATTATCTGTTGTTCGCAACTTAATACTTTTGGGGTGTTCGGATTGATATCCCCGGGAGTGGATTATTAGTCATAGATGCAGTTGGATGGCGGTCTATGTATTTTGTTGTAATGCCCAGAGTAAATCTCATAGTGATCTTCTCGACATATCACGTTTATCTTTATTCTATCAATTGCCCAACTGTAATTTGTTTACCCAGCATGTGTTATTTTATCTATGGAGAGACACCACTAGTGAACTGTGGATCCCGGTCCTATTTCCATCATATTGCTATCACCTGTTTACTTTCTCGCACTGTTTACTTTACTCGCATACTATATTGTTTTCCACTCGATACACTCATAACCTTTGTTTCAAGCAAACCGGTGAGATTGACAACCTCATCGTAAGTTGGGAGCAAAGTATTTGGTTGTGTGTGTGCAGGTTCCGCGTTGCTATTGGCTGAAGACGAGTCAACACGTATCGTTAACGGCGCCCTTGTTGGAGTGTTATTAAGCCAGTCTGCATCACCTTCAGTCGTTTGTCTCTCCCCTCCAAGAACGATATTAAACCTTGGTTTCTTAACTGAGGGAAAACCAGCTGCTATACTCATCATACCTTCCTCTTGGGGTTCCCAACGGGCTGGCCATTCACCACGCACAAGGACTGTTGCTGGGGGACGAAGAAGAATAATCTCCTTCATCAACTAGCCATCAGTGGGATACTTATCAGATTACCCATCCCATTGAGGGTGTGACATGGGACTCATTCTAGGAAGGGTTCCGGGCTGCGCACATTTCTTCTGGTGTGATGGGTCTGAAAAAGAAAGAATTCTGTGATCTGAGATAGAAATTCCGTAGTGTGGCTGAGTATATTGATGAGTTCACCAATCTGTCACGCTATGCACCGGATGACATTGACACCGATGCAAAGAGAAAGGAGAAGTTCTTGGAGGGTCTAAATGACAAACTGTCCATCCCTCTGTCTGTTGCCTACACTCCCACCTTTTAGTCTCTGCTTGATCAAGCCATAACTCTGGAGAGCAAGATAAAGCAGTCTGAAAACAGAAAAAGGAAGCATCATGTTAGCAAGTACCAAGAGCCTGCGCACAAACGAAGCTATCATAGTGACCATGGAGGCTCTGGATCCCACAAGAATGGAGGAAACCACCACAACCATAATGGTGGAAATGGGCACCAGCACCACAAGGGAAACGGCCACCACCATAATGGCCACAAGAACCACAACAATTATAACTCCACCAGGATAAATGGCCATAGCAATGGCAACAACAATGGCAGGAATAATAATGTCCCCGAAAAGAGGGATATTAGCCAGGTGGAATGTTTCAAGTGCCACAAGACTGGGCATTATGCAAACGATTGCCCACAGAAGAAGGATGAAGGAAACAAGCCCAATCCATTCCAGAAGGGGCATGTTAATCACATCAATGTGGAGGAGATTTATGATGAGCCTGACGCCGTCTATGGTATGTTTCTGCTCAATAAGTTTTCAACACTTGTTCTTTTTGACACTGGTGCATCGCATTCATTCATATCAAGAGCATTTGTGGTTAAGAACAAAATACCCACTAAAACAATAGGTTGTCCTATAAGGGTAAGTTCTCCAGGGGGAGAGTTGATAGTAAATGCCGGTTGTAGAGACCTAGTCCTGGAAATTGGAAAACATAAGTTTCTAGCTAACCTCATTGTCTTAGACTCACAAGGATTAGATGTCATCCTAGGCATGGATTGGATGACCGCTTTTGAGGGAGTCATATATTGTGCAAACAAAACCATCACCCTTACAACCCCCGAAAAGAAACGCATCCATTTCAAATCAACCTTTGAGCTAAAAAGGTCTAAGGTTAATTCTCTTAAGGGGGTTAGTATGGATGAAGTGCTAGTTGTAAAAGAGTACCCCGATGTGTTTCCAGAAGAGCTACCAGGAATGCCACCAGACAGAGATGTTGAGTTCATCATTGACTTACTACCAGGGACAGGACCTATAGCAAAAAGGCCATACAAGATGGACATAGATGAATTAAAGGAATTGAAGAAGTAGCTCAAGGAACAGTTGGACAAAGGTTTTATCCAACAGAGTTCATCATCATGGGGAGCCCCTGTTTTGTTTGTGGAGAAGAAAGACTCTAGCAAGAGATTGGTTGTGGACTACCGTTCGCTGAACGAAGTGACAATCAAGAACAAGTACCCATTGCCTAACATCAATGACCTGTTCGACCAGCTGAAAGGAGCAAAAGTGTTCTCCAAGATCGATCTTCGATCAGGGTATTTCCAGTTAAAGATCCAAGAACAAGACATACCCAAGACAGCTTTTACCACCAGATATGGTCTGTATGAGTATACCGTCATGTCCTTTGGGCTAACAAATGCCCCGGCATACTTCATGACCATGATGAACAAGGTGTTCATGGAGTACTTGGACAAATTCGTAGCGGTGTTCATTGATGACATCCTGATTTACTCCAAGGATGAATAAGAACATGAGCAGCACTTACGCTTAATCATGGAAAAGCTCAGGGAGCATAAGTTGTATGCGAAATTCAGCAAGTGTGAATTCTGGCTGAACAAGGTAGGATTTCTTGGTCACATAGTATCCGCGGAAGGAGTCGCGGTGGATCCAAGCAAGGTAGCATCCGTCACCGAATGGGAGTCACCCAAAAATGCGAGAGACATCCGAAGTTTCTTAGGCCTTGCTGGATACTATCAGAGATTCATTGAAAATTTCTCCAAGATAGCAAAGCCAATGACTGAACTATTGAAGAAAGACAAGAAATTCGAATGGACCGACTCATGTGAAGCTAGTTTTCAAGAATTGAAGAAACAGCTAGTAAGTGCGCCAGTTCTATGTCTGCCAGATATACATAAGGATTTCCAAGTCTATTGCGATTCTTCTCGTCAAGGACTTGGTAGCGTTCTAATGCAGAATGGAAAAGTGGTGAGTTATGCCTCGCGCTAGCTCAAGCATCACGAGAGAAATTACCCCACCCATGACTTAGAGCTAGCATCCGTTGTTCATGCTCTGAAGGTGTGGATACACTATTTGATGGGAAAGCATTGTGATGTGTTCACCGATCACAAAAGCTTAAAGTATATATTCACCCAGAAGGAACTGAACATGAGACAAAGAAGATGGTTGGAGCTCATCAAAGATTATGATATGAGCCTGCAATACCATCCAGGAAGGGCTAATGTTGTAGCTGACGCCTTGAGCCGTAAGAGCTATGTAAATGGACTCACAGCAGGAGAGTTGCCTGAAGATTTGTGTGAACAGTTCAAAGAGCTCAGATTAGAAATTGTGCCAGAAGGGTTTTTGGCATCTCTTGAAGTTCAACCTACGTTAATGGACAAAATCAAAGAAGCTCAGAAGCTAGATAAGGAGATAGAAGAAATAAAGAGTAATATGAGTAAATGGAAAGCCAAGGGATTTCACGAAGATGATCAAGGAGTTGTATGGTTTGAGAAACGTGTTTGTGTACCACAAGACCCTGAACTCAGAAAGTTGATTCTGCAAGAAGCACATGATTCACCCGATTCCATTCATCCTGGAAACACCAAGATGTATATGGATTTGAAGGGTAGATTTTGGTGGAGCAATATGAAAAGGGATGTCGCCGAGTACATTGCCCTGTGTGATGTGTGTAATAGAGTTAAGGCAGAGCATCAGAAACCAGCAGGTTTATTACAGCCATTGTCTATACCAGAGTGGAAGTGGGATAATGTTGGCATGGATTTCATCACAGGTCTACCGAGGACTAAGTCTGGATATGACTCCATCTGGGTTGTAGTTGATCGTTTAACCAAAGTGGCTCACTTCATCCCTGTGAAAACCACTTATACTAGCGCCAGACTAGCCAAGATATATATGAGCCGAATAGTGTGTTTACATGGAGTTCCTAAAAGCATTGTATCTGATAGAGGTAATCAATTCACCTCTCACTTTTGGTGCCAACTCCATGAATCCTTGGGTACAAGACTAGAGTTCAACATAGCATTTCACCCCCAGACTGATGGTCAAACAGAAAGGGTGAATCAAATTCTAGAAGACATGTTGAGAGCTTGTGCCTTGGACTATGGGTCAAGCTAGGATGATAACTTGCCATATGCAGAGTTCTCCTATAATAATAGCCATCAAGCTAGTATTGAGATGGCGCCATTTGAAGCTCTATATGGAAGAAAGTGCACTACACCATTGCTTTGGAGTGGTGTTGGTGAACGAAGTCTTTTTGGGCCAGACATAATAAAGGATGCCGAAGAAAAGGTTCGTTTGATCAGAGATAGACTTAAGATAGCTCAGTCCAGACAGAAGAGCTACGCTGATTCAAAGCGTAGAGAGGTAACCTATGAGGTGGGCAATAGAGCATACCTTCGAGTATCGCCACTTCATGGGGTGAAAAGATTTGGAGTCAAAGGAAAGCTAGCACCTCACTTTGTAGGGCCATTCAAGGTTTTGGCTCACAAAGGAGAGGTTGCCTATGAGCTAGAACTACCAGAATCCTTGTCTGCAGTGCACAATGTGTTCCATGTGAGCCAGTTAAAGAAATGTCATCCAGAGATGGCAGATACCCTGCTAAGAGACACAATACCATTGGAAGAGGTTCAGTTGGAAAGTGACCTCACATATGAAGAAAAACCTATCAAAATCTTGGAGACATCAGACAGAGTTACTCGTACCAGGACAATCAAGTTTTGCAAAGTCCAGTAGAGTCACCACACTGAGGAAGAAGCAACTTGGGAACGAGAAGATGAACTCCGAGAAGACCACCCGTACCTATTTGCTAGCCAACCCGAATCTCGAGGGCGAGATTCATCTTAAGGGGGTTAGACTTGTAACATCCCAATTTTTGGGAAAGATTTTATAAAAATCTTCACATGAAATCATGCATCAATTCATGCATATCATCACTTTGCATTTGCACTTTTTCAAGTTATTATTGCCTTGTTCTCTTTGTTATATTCTGATCCAAATTCTATAAAGTAGAGGCCAACTTCTGACGAGCGGAGCGAGGCCCGTCGCCAGGAGGCTTGGGCCGAGTGGAGCGGAGTCTGAAGTTGGCCCACTCCGTGCCCAACAGGGACGCCTGTGGGGGGTGCATCATAAGATAGCCCCCGCGGTATGGATCGTTGCCACCGTCTATATATACTCCTTGTAAGCCGCCGGCTAGGGTTCATCGCATCATAAGATAGCCCACGGCGTTTGTAAACATACACCCGATATAGTGAAGTTTTGCTGGCTGGCGCCCGTGGTTTTTACCTCTCTTTGTTGGAGAGGGTTTTCCACGTTAAAATCTTGTGTCTCCGTGCTGTGATTTCTTTTTCGTTCTTCGTTATTGCCTATCGCTTTTATAACACTCTTGAAACAAACCTCCCGTGTATACTTAATAACTGATAGGAAGTTTTACCTTTTGCAAAAACTAGTTTGAATCAAATCAGAGGTTTTGCAAAAGTTTTCAAATCAAAATTCAAAGAAAATTAGAAAAGAAAGGAAAAGGAAAAAAGGAAAAACCTAAAAAGGCTGCGGGGCAGCATTCTGGCCCAGGCCAACATCTAGCCCACGGCCCACCCGGGGCTCTTTCCCGAAGGGGTACGCCGGCCTCTTCTTTTCCCGCTGACACCTGGGCCCCGCCTGTCAGGATCTTCCCCAGCCACTGATCGACTGGCCCCACGCGTCATCTTCCTCCTCTTGCCAGCAGTCCGGCCCGAACACGGCGCCCCTGCCAGCCGTCGATTCGGCGAAACCCTAGCCCCTTTTGCACGCCACCCCACGCCTATAAAACCCCCTATCGCACCTCCCTCGCCTCCCTTTTCTCTCTCACGCAAAATCGCCGCGAGCCAACACGATTTGTCATCGGAGATCCGCCGAACCAGCAAGCCCCTTCGGCCAAATTCGCCACCGTCGGTGAGCAGCAGCCTTCCTCTCCCCTCCTATCCTCTCTGTTTTTCTTCGGCGCATCTCCCTGACCGTTTGCATTGATCCAATTCGTCGCAGAATGATGCCCACGTCCAGTACCCGAAGCCTAGCTCCGCCCGAGGACCTCCAGCTGTGCTCTTCTCCCTCTCTAGGACAAGATCGACCGTGCCGTTCACGCCATCGAGATCGTCGTGTTCTCCTGCACCCCGTCGTCCACTCCATCATCGCCGAGGAGCTCCAGAACGTCGTCGCCCTTCGTTTCTGAGCTGCCCTCGCCGGAGAAGTCGTTGGAACCCTAGGTCGACGGTAAGATCTTCCCGCCCCCTCTCTCTGTCGTCGGATCTGAGATCTAGGGCTAGGGTTGTTTCACTTAGCGAAGAGGTACCGGGCGATCAGATCCGTTCATTGATCTTTAGATCCAACGGCGCCCGCTCCAGATCCGCGCGAAGCGGTATCACCGTATTAGACAGCAACACATGTCGGCATCTAATTAAACCCGACTCGTTTTCGTTTATTTCACCAGATTTTGCTCAAAACTTGTTTAAATCATATCTTGAGATCTACACGTCTGATTTTAGCAAACTTTGTATCTGTAGTTTCAGAAAAATGTGTAGATTCTATCTACAGTATCAAAAGCATGTAGAGTAGCTGTTTTAATTAGTGAATTACTGCAAGCTTTAATCATGTGTTTTGGTTATTAAAAATAGTTGTAAAGTTTATTTTCCAGTAAATCCTTTTGGTTTAGGACCCTATGACATCCCTTAGTACTGTAGCACGGCCAAAACTATTTTTGGTAACTTTTATATTACTTTTGTAGTTATAGTTTGTATATTTGCTCTATTTGTGTGTTGTTGATGATTTAAGCTTTATAATTAACTCTAAAATTTTGTTCATGGCATCATGCATATAGTTAACAACCAGAGAACATGCTAAGTACCTTGTGGTGTTTAAAGACACATTTCCATTCATACTTTTTCTTTCATGATTTTTTTGTGATTGTTATGTGCTTATGATGCTATATTTTATGTGTAGATTGTGCTGAGTGCAACGAGTGTCTTTGTGACGAGTGCACCAACTCTTCTCCTCACCAAGGCAAGTGTCACCATGTTCCCTTGTCCTACTAAAAGTTTTGGTCTTGTAGCTTTTCTAGTAGAAGATGCATGAATAGGTGTTTTTATGTTTTTTCTTATCTTTAGCTTGCTAGTTGTTATGCTAAGTTTTTGTCTAGCTTGCCTAGCTTTGCATCTCCTAGTAGAATTGCTGCTGCTATAGGACTTGTTTTACACTTGTTGTGGGAAGGGTTGTCACATGTTTTTGGCTAAGTGTTGAAAATCAAGTTTTGGAAAACTAAGAAAACAATAAGTTAATAAATCACCTGGGTGGATGTGGCTTTGATTGGTTTATGTTGAGTGGTTCCCTGGGGTCATGTCGTCGAACCTCTGAACCACCAGGTGTATCTCACTTGTGGAAGGCCACCCAGGAGCAAAGAGATTGGAGACATTCAAGTCATGGAGCTTCCAGTGCAACCACAAGACATATGGGCTCTGTCTTGGTCAACTAAGCTGCAAGAACTCAAGCCAGGCGGACAGAGGGTGGTAGATGTTGGTAGGATGGAACGCATCCGTTTGGTCTGAGGGAATGCTTCTGAAAGGCCTCGTCTTAGTTTTCACTTGGCCATTTGAGGCAAAATGAGTCTCATGGCAAAATGGGTTAACAAAGTCTTGTGGTAAAAGTGCACCACCTCTGCAGAGTGTTTATAACTAAGTACTTAGCCGTGTCCCCGGTTACGGACAATTTTGAGTGACATGAGATTGAAGCTGTTCAAGAATCTCCTCACCCCAATTTCTCTAAGTTAAAATTTGATGGGTGAACTTGGGTAGAAGAGGTCTTTCTGGACAAAATTTTGCTAAGGAAAATTTGAGTTTTACAAAGATAGAAAAAGGCTTGCTTTTTGCTAATTTAAACTCCACCTGGCCAAATAGCATAAACTATTATAGCTTGGTACGGAGAGAAACGTGATTTGTTGAGAGAAGTGAAAGAGCATAAACTTCAAAAAGGCAAGTGACACACATTCTTCTACCTGCTTTTACTTTATGCATTAGTGTTTTCCAGTAGTATGCATGATAGGAAATTTTCAAAGTGGATTTATAAAATGCTTAGATCCTAGTAGTGTGTAGCCATCCTTTAAACCCCACTTGCTAGGATTGCTAAATTACTTTGGAAAATGATGCCAATGTTATGTTTCACTTTTGGATAAAGATGTTTTGTTGGATAATTAAAAACTACAACCTCAATGAATCACCTAGGTGGAATGGTATTGTAAGAGGAGGCGAAGTTGAGTGGCTGCCCTAGGGCTACATGCCTCGAGAGGATGTAGTGGACCCTGGGGAGTACACTTGTGGATGGCCACCCAGGATTAAAGAGATTTCCATGTTTTCTGTGTTTAGTGTACTTCTAGTGCAGCCTTATGACATTATGGGCTCTGTCTTGACTGATTAGGTTGTGAGGGTTCAACTTGTGAGCAAGACATGGGATGGTAGCAGAATTATAGGTGGTAACGGGTCTTGCTAGTATGGTTGATCTCTCCTTATGAAAGCTCTCATCTCATTCTTCTCTCTGGGTATAATGAGTCTTAAGGTGAAAGTGCACAACCCCTGCAGGGTGTACAACTAATCGATTAGCCGTGTCCCGGTTATGGAGAATTTGAGTCTCTAGACATGGATTGTACGGAAGAATCTCATGACCATTTCTGAATGAATTAAAATTTGTTTAGAAACTCATAGGACAGGGGCACCTCGGAGCTACATGCCTTGCGAGGATGTAGTGGACTCTGAGGGCTATCCTGGCTTTGTTGAGTGGCACCCCAGAGCTACATACCTTGCAAGTACATAGTGGACTTTGGGGGTTATCTTGACCCTTAAAAATCTTAAATGTTTTATAAATGTTTAGATATGGAAAATATAGGATAAAATTGGCTTTATGCAAATTAACCCAAAGATCCACTAGCCAAATATCATGTAGTATAGTCTTTTCACAATAGCCACCAAATATGTGTCATTTGCTAGTACGTCATTGTACTGACCCCATTTCGTTGGGGCAGCATATTCAAATGTGCAGGTTTTTCGGATGAGGAAAAATTATTAGGATCTCGAGTCTACATTCCAAGATGTCTGCCTGTGGCACGTGATGAAGATGGAGGCTCATTGCCACTTTGTTTTCCGTTGTGAATCTGTAAGGTTTGAGACTTGTGTAACTGCATCTGCGTTGTAACATTTGATACTATTGCAATGATTACTATATTTTGTACTGTGGTGCTATCAGTGATCCAGGGAATAGCACTTAACACAGGAGTTCTACCTTTTTCAAAAGGTAGGACTCTACAAAATGGTATCAGAGCATAGTGTTGCCTGTAGGATCGAGACCCTAGGTTTGGATTAGAACTAGGAAGACCTTAGGATAATTTTTTTATCTCATCTTGCTTCTATATATATATATATAAAAGTTTGCATTTTGAACTCTTCTATTCTCTGCTACTTCATCTTCAAATGTTTTCTTTTGCTTTAGATAAGCCAACTTTTGAAACCCTCAAGAAAGGACAGAAGATCACAATGTGCGAGAAGTGTGAGATTGATACTCCAAATGCTATTCCTTTACTCAACATGATGCACTACGTGGAAGGCCAGCGAAGAACGTAGAGAAATACTGATATGAAGACTGCACAACACCCAATAATACATTGAGAAAGTGGAAATGAGAACATGGGACAATGAAGACAGTAATAGAATAGACCACCAACAATTCCAGTTTATAGAACCAACAATATCGTAATAATATAATGATCATACCAAATTGGGGTATGACCATACTAGATTGTTAGTGTTTGATCTATGATTGCTTGAAGTGATGAATGATTGTTAGATATTGCTTGTATGATGAATTGCCTTGATCTGCTGTGTTTCGGTAGGTATCTCCTTTAGATCCCTTCTATATATTCTCATCTATACCAAGCCCTAAACCTATCCCAAACTCAAACATATGCATGCTCAGTTCCAGAACAATCACAACAATCCTCAGATGGAGACAGCAATGCAACAAGTGGTAGAAACACATACAGAAATGATGCAACTAATGACCCAGAATGTGATCAACCATGATAGCAAAGTTTACCCCCAGGAATGCAGCAATTACTAGATGAACATTCACGAATAGTACAAATGATGTCCCAGATTTTGGCTAGTACTAATAACAACCTGCCACAAAATGATCATGGTGGCAAGGGACCAAGAGATGATGTTGAGGTGACACTGCAAGCTTGCAAGATCTGTGGGGAAATAGGACACATATCTAAGGAATGTCATGATTAGTGCCCTTACTATGATATGAACCATCCAACTGAGGAATGTCCCATGGCCCAGGTTACTTGTTTCTTACGCAATGGAATCAATCATGTTCCTGCTGAATCCTTTACCCCGCGGTGCAACAAATGAATCAACAAGCCAAGGATGGATTGTGCATGTTGCTTGGAAAAGACCCCTGAAGATAGAAGATCCAAGATGAAGGTGGACACGAAAGTCAGGGAAACAGCACCCGACGTCACCACGAAGAGTTGCTTAGCAAGTGGAAAAGAAGGACGCTTATCTAGAAACTGCTAGAGGAAACGAGAAAGGTTCCCCACAACTATAGTCGAATATGAAGAAAACGGAGTAAGAGATCTCCTAGCCTTAAAGAGACCCAAAAAGAAAAAGGACAATAACAAGGTGTTGTGCTTCAATTGCAAGGATCTAGGACATTATGCGAACAAATGTCCAGAAAGGAACAATAAAGCAAACAAACAAGGTAGCATGAAGAAGGACCTCAGCCTTGTCACTTGTTACAAATGCAATCAAAAGGGACACTATGCAAATAAATGTGCAGAGAAAGGTACTTCATGACTTCAGTGAACTGGGATAACTGAAGAATGCCGCAAATACAAGGAGATGCCACAACACAACAAAGTGTGACCAACTTGGAAGAAATTGTATGCAACTACTGCTTCGTAATAAATGTTGTAAGGGCATGTAAGAGCAATGAGCGACTATGCTGAATGGATATTATTTTTCTTATGAGATGGCAAACCGAAGGATCTGCAACTTAAGAGTTAATTCCATATGGGAGTTTACGCAAACCTCTAACTAAGGAACGTGATAGGGCAAAGGTGTCCGATCTTTCGATGAAATCTTGATATGTCGATTTGGAGGGTGGAGTTCGTGCTTGACGATCCGACTACACGTGCGAAGCTCGTGCGCCAATTCAATCGCTGGGACAATCTCTGAGAGTTACCGATCTTGCGGATGCACGATCAGCCTGACCAGCGAGGGTCTTAATTCCTACCTGAAATCGAGAACAAGTAAGAACTAATACTGCAATCAAGAAATTGTGGATGAAATATGTATGCTTTATTCAAAGGTGGGATTCCGAATAAGCGGTCTTCTTCTGGGCGATTGGCCTCAAAAGTTGAGCTCGTAGTTGCAGCAATGGTTAACTTTAGTCTAAACAAAATCCGAGTTCTAATGATGGCTACGGGGGGTATTTGAGGAGGAAAAGTAGGGGTGCGACCAGCCATTGGTATGGTGGTCGAACGGAACCCTAACATGCCTTTTCTCCTCAAATTTGGACTCCTAAAAGTGGCTGTCTTATTTGCTGTGAAAATTACATGGGCCTGGCCCAAAAATAAAAGTGACGCAACACCATATTTATCTATGGACGAATTTATGAAGTAGCTCTTTGTATATTTCGTCCAAGTCTTCATCCATCATTATGGTGGCTTCGAAGTTCTGAAATCTCCACTCGTGGCATCTTCTTCCATCCTCAAACGCTTGCTGCCATCTCCATGCACGATCATGCTCTAATGCTTGTCCCTCTCATCCATGCTAGGTCCATCATTCCTAAGAGTAACAAACATATCTGATTTAGGCAGCATCATATTCTCATGTATGTGAGAAAGAGTTCCAAGAAACGAAAGTACCTGATAGTTAAATTGCTTGGCACGAGCTCGAGTGATAGGTCCTTGTATGTGTTCTTCTGTAGGTGCAGCAGGTGTATCAATAGATGGGATGTCCTCATCATGCTCCCCTTCTTGAATTGACGTCGTCGTCGATGCAACCTCATCTTCTTCACTGAAGTAAGGCTTCAAATCTGAAATGTTAAATTTAGGACTTACCGTACCAAAATCTGCAGGAAGCTCAAGTTTATATGCATTATCATTGATTTTCTCTATCACCTTAAAAGGACCATCAGCACGTGGCATTAACTTAGACTTGCGCAAATTAGGAAAACGATCTTTGCGCAAATGCAACCAAACAAGATCACCAACCTCAAACACAACATACTTTCGTCCTCTATCCCCAGCAACTTTATACTTAACATTCATGTGTTCTATGTTGTCTTTAGTAGTTGCATGCAATTTTAAAATCAATTCAGCATGTTTTGTAGCATCGAAATTATTTTGCACTAAAGATGGTAAAGGCAACAAATCAATAGGTGCACGTGGAACAAAATCATAGACAATCTAAAAAGGGCTCATCTTTGTGGTAGAATGCAGCGAACGATTATAAGCAAATTCAATAGGAGGCAAACACTTGTCCCACAATTTTAAGTTCTACTTTAAAACAGCCCGCAACATAGTAGATAAAGTTCTATTAACTACTTCAGTTTGTCCATCAGTTTGGGGATGACATGTAGTACTAAACAGCAATTTAGTCCCCAACTTAGTCCATAAACATCTCCAAAAGTGGCTAAGAAACTTAGTATCACGGTCAGAAACAATAGTATTTGGCACACCATGCAAACGAACGATATCACAAAAAAAAATCAACAATGTGCGCAGCGTCATCGGTGTTGTGACAAGGAATAAAGTGTGCCATCTTAGAAAACCAATCCACAACAACAAAAATAATATCCCTCCCCTTCTGTGTACGAGGTAATCCCAAAACAAAGTCCATCGAAATTTCCTCCCAAGGAACACTAGGAACAGGAAGAGGCATATATAAACCATGTGGATTGAGGTGAGACTTAGCTTTTTGACAAGTAGTGCAGCGTGCCACGAATCTCTCAACATCTCGCTGCATGCATGGCCAAAAGAAGTGTGCAGCAAGAACATCCTTCGTCTTCTTGACACCAAAGTGTCCCATTAATCCTCCTCCATGCGCCTCCTATTAACAAAAGACGAACAGAACCATCTGGGATGCATAGTTTGTTAGCACGGAACACAAATCCATCAGTAAGGATGAATTTGTTCCATGTTCTACCATCTCTACAATTCTGCAACACATCTTTAAATTCAGCATCATGCAAGTATTGTTCCTTTATAGTTTCCAACCCAAAACTTTTGAAGTCAAGCTGAGATAGCATAGTGTAGGGGGTGACAAAGCATCAGCAATAACATTATCTTTACCCTTTTTGTGTTTGATAACATAAGGAAAAGATTCAATAAATTCAACCCACTTTGCATGGCGACGATTCAGTTTTGCTTGACTACGAATATGCTTCAAAGATTCATGATCAGAATGTATAACAAATTCTTTAGGCCATAAATAATGTTGCCAAGTTTTTAATGTCCGAACCAGCGCATATAATACTTTATCATAAGTAGAATAGTTCAGACTAGGCCCACTCAATTTTTCACTAAAATATGCTACAGGTTTGCCTTCTTGTAATAACACACCTCCCAAACCAATTCCACTTGCATCACATTCAAGTTCAAATGTCTTATTAAAATCAGAAAGTTGGAGTAATGGAGCATGTGTTAACTTATCTTTCAGTATCATGAAAGCTTCTTGTTGTGCATCACCCCAAACAAAGGGCACATCCTTCTTTGTGAGCTCATTCAATGGCGTAGCAATAGAACCAAAATCTTTGACAAAGCGCCTCATCTACAACCTTAGAGGTTTCTGTCACTCCCCCAGATTAAATAGAGGCATGAACCCACTATCGAGCATAAATACCCCCTCTTGGAGTCACTAGCAACTACTCGGCCAAGATAGCTACTAACAACGGAGAGCATGCAAGATCATAAACAACATAGAGATAACATAAGATATATTTCAGTATAGCAACTCAATCATAACACCAATATTCATCGGATCCCAACAAACCAAACATGTAGAATTACATAACGGTGATCTCAATCATGTAGGGCAGCTCATGAGATCTAAACATGAAGCACATGGTGGAGGAGACAACCATCTAGCTGCTTCTATGGACCCATAGTCTAAGGTAGACTACTCACTCATCGCTTCGGAGGCAAGCATGGCGATGAAGAAGACCTCTGGTGGCGATTCCCCTCTTCGGCAGGGTGCCGGGAAGAGCTTCTGGACCCTCCCGATCTCGGGTCGATGACGGCGGTGGATCGCGATGTGTTTCTAGAAAATTGATCGGGTACTTAGGTTTTTCCCGTCGGGGGGTCTTTATAGGCGAAGGGGCAGCGTCAGAAGTGGAGCCAGGTGTCCTCACACATAGGGGGCACGGCCAGGGGCTGGGTGGCGCCGCCCTTGTGTGAGGGTGGCCTGTGGCCCCTCTCCGTCTCCTCTTCGGATCTCTGGAAGCTTCCGGTAAAAATAAGACTTCAGGAACATGTTTCGTCCAATTCCGAGAATATTTCCTGTGTAGCTTTTCTGAAATAGAAAAACAGCAGAAAACAGGGAACTGGCACTGTGGCAACTTGTTAATAGGTTAGTTCTGGAAAATGCATAAAAGTGCCACGAAGTGTAACAAAACATTAGGCAAATGGTGTAAAAACAAGCATGGAGCATCAAAAATTATGGATACATTGGAGACGTATCAGCATCCCCAAGCTTAACTCCTGCTCGTCCTCGAGTAGGTAAGTGATAACAAAAGAAATAATTTTTGAGGTGACATGCACCTACACAATCTTGATCATGTATGTAAGCATTTGAGAGCTGGGATCATAAGAACTTAAAACATGGGCATGAAAGATATAATCATGACAATAAAAACTTAGCAACCATGTTATAAACATGTAAATGAACACAAACAAAAGATCATGAAAATGAAACAATGAAAGTCAAATGTGTGTTCAAATCATAAGGAAAAACATACAAATGGTTTTCAGCTTGTCCTTAATAGAGAGCAAAACATAAATGCATAGGACACCTTCAAGTTTAAGAGGGCGACTAGATACAAATAATTTAAGAACAAGTGAAACCAAAAATATGAATCAATCAATGAAAACTTTGGGACAATGCACATTATACTAAGAATGACAACTATGCTCTCTTAATGGTGCATAAAGATAGAAGGTGGTGACTCAACATAAAAGTAAAAGAAAGGCCCTTCGCGGAGGGAAGCAGTGATTGCAAGTTTTATAACCTTAAAAAATTATGTTACTTACCGGCTTTGAGCTCTCATTGCCCCCATCATAAGCATCTTGAATGGTTAAAGTTAATGCAAGAACAATTATGATGCATATGCTTGACAAATCATAAGTTGAAAACCTCGTGTCCCGTGAATACGAGTACCCAAACCTCATGCTACTTTACTTAGAGTCCCAAGCAAGGCTCTTGTCATTGTAAGTATATGCGTATCATCGAGAACCGCCAACGGGGTACCTCCGTGCCCGATGACATGGAACAAGCCCACATCAAAATGAAAGGACAAGCAGACAATGAACACCTCGACATCTCTTTTATTTACCATTTGTTTAGCTTTTTATTTTGAGATGCATCGTCGAATGTCCACTATGGGTATGCTGCAAATTTCCACCATGAATTATGCATGGCTTAGATTGGCGGCCCAGGCGTTTCCCTAACACATATACAAACTCCATGATCCTAGTCTTTTATGTTGAGTTGTTATGCTTGCAAGTTGTAAGTTGGAGACTAGCCCAGCCATGCAGTCATGGGCAAGCTTTCAACATTGCACTTCTTATTTGAGTTGATATCGTGATCTTTTGTTTATGGATGCCCACGGTGTGAAATGAATTGGGAATCTTGTGGGGATCATGGAGTTTTTATATGTGTTAGGGAAACGCCGGGCCGCTAATCTAAACCATGCATAATTCATGGTGGAAATTTGCAGCATACCCATGGTGAACATTCGACGACGCATCTCACAATAAAAAGCTAAACAAATGGCAAATAAAAGAGATGTCGAGGTGTTCATTGTCTGCTTGTCCTGTCATTTTGATGTGGGCTTGTTCCATGTCATCGGGCACGAAGGTACCCCGTTGGTGGTTCTCAATGGTATGCATATATTTACAATGACAAGAGCCTTGCTTGGGACTCTAAGTAAAGTAGCATGAGGTTTGGGTACTCGTATTCACGGGACACGAGGTTTTCAACTTATGATTTGTCAAGCATATGCATCATAATTGTTCTCGCATTAACTTTAACCATTCAAGATGCTTATGATGGGGGCAATGAGAGCTCAAAGCCGGTAAGTACCATAATTTTTGAAGGTTATAAAACTTGCGATCACTGCTTCCCTCTGTGAATGGCCTTTCTTTTACTTTTATGCTGAGTCACCACCTTCTTTCTTTATGCACCATAAGAGAGCATAGTTGTCATTCTTAGTATAATGTGCATTGTCCCAAAGTTTTCATTGATTGATTCATGATCATGGTTTCACTTGTTCTCAAATTATTTGTATCTAGTCACCCTTTTAAACTTGAAGGTGTCCTATGCATTTATGTTTTGCTCTCTTTGAATGACAAGCTGAAAACCATTTGTATGTTTTTCCTTATGATTTGAACACATGTTTGACTTTCATTGTTTCATTTTCATGATCTTTTGTTTGTGTTCATTTTCATGTTTACAACATGGTTGTTCTTATTGTCAAGATTATATCTTCATGCTCATGTTTTAAGTTCTTATGATCCCAGCTCACAAATGCTTACATATATGATCAAGATTGTGTAGGTGCATGTCATCTCAAAAATTATTCTTTTGTTATCACTTACCTACTCGAGGACGAGCAGGAGTTAAGCTTGGGGATGCTTGATACGTCTCCAACGTATCTATAATTTTTGATGCTCCATGCTTGTTTTTACACCATTTGCCTACTGTTTTGTTACACTTCGTGGCACTTTTATGCATTTTCCAGAACTAACCTACTAACAAGTTGCCACAGTGCCAGTTCCCTGTTTTCTGCTGTTTTTGTGTTTTAGAAGTGATACACAGGAAATATTCTCGGAATTGGACGAAACAAGTTCCTGAAGTCTTATTTTACCCGGAAGCTTCCAGAGATCCGAAGAGGAGTAGGAGGGGGGCCACAGGGGCCCCACACACCAGGCTGGCGCGGCCAGGGCCAGGGCCGCGCCGCCTTGGTGTGAGGCCACCTGGCTCCACCTCTGACATCGCCCCTTCGCCTATAAAGACCCCCCGACAGAAAAAACCTAAGTACCCAATCACTTTTCCAGAACACATCGTGATCCGCCGCCGCCGTCGACCCGAAGATCGGGAGGGTCCAGAAGCTCTTCTCGGCACCCTGCCGGAGAGGGGAATCACCACCGGAGGTCTTCTTCATCGCCATGCTTGCCTCCGAAGCGATGAGTGAGTAGTTTACCTTGGACTATGGGTCCATAGTAGTAGCTAGATGGTTGTCTTCTCCACCATGTGCTTCATGTTTAGATCTCATGAGCTGCCCTACATGATTGAGATCACCATTTGTAATTCTACATGTTTGGTTTGTTGGGATCCGATGAATATTGGTGTTATGATTGAGTTGCTATACTGAAATATATCTTATGTTATCTCTATGTTGTTTATGATTGACAAGGGTATAGTTAATAGAGCCCATTAGTTGAGTACCCCTGAGGCCCGTATAGCTAGGCCCAATTGTAATGATAGTCGAATACGAGTTCTTACCGTATGTCGATATTGTAAATCTATGTCGGACCCTACCCAATCCTTGAGACCTGGCCACCTATATATAGGGGCCAGGAGGGGACGGTAGAGGGCAGATTGAAAGCAAGCCAGGTTTAACACCCAAAGTTTACTTTCGACGTATACCTATTTCGACTAACTTTACCTTCGAGTTCATCCGACGCCCTATCTCCCCGATCCTAAGTCCTTCATCTAGGACATTTGTCGAGTTAACCCTCGTCAATTGGCGCCGACCGTGGGGAACTGGGCGTTGGAATCATGAATTCGACGGCTTTTTCGCTTTTAGCCAACAATAGCGCAGAAGTCGACGAAAATCAAGAGATGGAGTTGACCATTGGAAGTTTGAGCATCATCGTCGGGCCATCGGGTTCATCCCGCCTTTTGGAGTCGACGAAACAAGATCCGTCGGCAAGCAAGCCCGAAACAGGGGAAACATTAGAATCATCAGAAGGCTCTTCCAGTGAGGTAAACTCGCCGGTCAGCTTAGAAAAAGCATCAATCGCAGAAGGCGACAAAATGCAGGAAAATTTCGATTCAGAAGGAAAAACGCGTCAGACGCACAACAATACAAAGGACTTCGCCATAGGAAGCAGCGGCGTCTCCAAGGTACATCAGTTATGCGTCATTATCACTGAAGCAGAAGAAGAAAATAACAGCGAAGGAAGTAAAAAGGTTGACAGGCAAGTCGACAAAATAAAAGAGCACAACAAAAAGGAAAAGGAGAAAGTACATGTCTCGGCTGGTGAATGGAGAATGATCAAGTCAGCTATCAATCATGGTACAGAGGTACCCGAAGGATCGAGAAGAGAAGTTTTAATGGGATATCAGTATGCATTATACCAACACAGGAAGAAATTAAGGGAGGAAAGAGACATGGTTTTTCAAGACAATAACAGTATGTCAAGGGAAGAATACTGGGAAGATTATATGGAAGATTCAGAATACAGCAGAGAAAGGTGCGGAGACCCAAAACACAACAGAAAGGTGACAACATGCGGCAGAGAAGAAGGGCATTCAAGGAGCCCTACCCCACAGCTAGAAGAAGAGGAAGATGACTTCATACAAAAAACGCCAGAAGCAGCACTAGTAGCAGCACAAGCATACTTACTAGCTACGAGACCAGAACCTAGGGACCCACGAGAAGATATGCACCGAGCCGCGATACGAAGCCTCGGAATAGTAGAAGGCAAAATCAGGGAACAAATCCCAGAGACAAAGTCAACAAGCTACAAAGGAAATCGAAAGGAGAAGTTTCGATACAACTTCACAGACAACGAGTATAGTGAGTCATCAGAAGAGCAAAAGCGACAGAAAAGGAAGGAGGACGCAAGAAGTATAATAGCACAAGCTCGAGTAAACAAATCACGACATGCTTGGAGGGAAGAGAATTACGAGGACGACGATAAAGACATGGGTGCGTTATGCTTTACCCGCAGGGTTCGCAAAATGTGGGTACCCAAAGGATTCAAATTACCACACGACCAGCATAAGTATGACGGGTCGCAAGAACCTACCCTATGGCTATCGGATTATCTACAGGCAGTACAGATACTGGGGGGAACAAAAGCGACTGCAATGCAAAGTTTGCAGCTACACCTCACCGGCGCAGCACGGTCCTGGTTGAATACCCTACCCAACGAGTCCATCGGAAGTTGGGGGGATCTCGAAAGTCAATTCGCACGAAATTTTCGTTCAACATATAAACACCCAGCGTCACTGGAGGGAGTCAAGGCGTGCGTGCAGAGGAAAGGCGAAACTCTACGTTCTTATATACAATGCTGGAGCATAATCAAAAACTCAGCAGAGGACGTCTCCGACGAACGAGCAATAGACGCCTTTTCGGCCGGACTTCGTCGCTCAGATCTCGTGGAAGAAATAGGAAAAACAAGACCTATGACAGTAGCCGAGCTGATGGAACAAGCCAACAAATTCGCTGATGGAGAGGACGCGTATAACAGCAAAAGAGGACGTTCACCAGAAGTCGACAGAATAAGTAGACAGAGGAGACGGCACCGCAGCAAAGATAACCAAGGAAGGCGAAATCAGGTAGCCGCGGGTTACGTACTAGAAGAAGAGGAAGGATATGAAAATAGGAGGTTGCAGGCAAAAGGAGTAGAAAAATCGAGATACTCTGGTCCTTCGGCCAAGGACATGCTATACGGACCTTGTCGAATCCACTACGCGTATCTTGACGGGAAAAGGGTCTCAAACCACCAGATGAAGGATTGTAGAACATTCCTAAGGTTGCAAAGCGCGATGGGCTCAAAACAAGAAGGGAGGCAAGGAGAAAGACACAGAAGTCAAGGATATCAAATGCAAAGGCTAGCAAAGCACTTAGATTCAAAAGTGCACATATCAGCCATGATTCAACCGGTGCCCAAGTCGAAGAAAGAGCGAAAGAGCATATCCAGGCAAGTCAACCTAGCAATATCATCACCACCGGCTACCACAGAATACCTACGGTGGTCAGAACAACCAGTCAAGTTCAGCAGAGCAGACCACCCGAGGAAAGTTCCCAGGCCAGGTCACTCACCTATGGTTTTAAAGGCACAAATAGGAGGGTACGACATCGGGAGAGTGTTCATGGATGCAGGGAGTGGCATAAACTTAATATATGCTAGAACCCTAAAGGCAATGTGCATCTCGCTGACGAGTCTAAAGCCAACAGATTGCTCTTTCCATGGAATAGTACCGGGAGCCGCAAACTACCCTTTGGGAAGAATAGAACTCGATGTCTGCTTTGGCAGTAGCGGAAACTACAGAAGAGAGAAGCTGGAGTTCGAAGTTATGGACTGGCCGTCACAATATCATGCAATCCTGGGGCGCCCAGCATTTGCAAAGTTCATGGCAGTACCTCATTACGCGTATCTTACATTAAAAATTCCAGCGCCTAACGGAACAATTACAGTACAAGGGAGCTTTGAAGTAGCCAACACATGCGACAGAGAATTCAACAGGATGGCGCAAACCTTCGGCATGACAGCAGAATATGAGAGGTTGAAAGGAGAAACGGATCATAACGTGCTACCCGACGTTGGACGATCCCTGCCAGATCAGACTTTCGACACAACGCAGGACTCGAAGAAAATTCAGGTCCACCCTACAGATTCAAACAAGACGACATCAATTGCGGTAAACTTGGATCCCGCATAGGAAGGCGCGCTCGTCGAGTTCCTCCATGAGCGCTGGGAAATTTTCGCCTGGTGTCCATCGGACATGCCAGGGGTTCCCAGGGAACTCGTCGAGCACGCACTAAATGTAGATCCCAAGGCGAAACCAGTCAAGCAACCATTGAGACGATTCGATGAACCTAAAAGGAAGGCGATAGCATCAGAACTGCACAGGCTAGAAAATGCCGGATTTATCAGAGAAATCAAAACTTCGAGTTGGGTGTCGAACCCAGTCATAGTACCCAAGAAGAACACAGACGTACAAAGAGTATGTGTCGACTACACATCTCTCAATAAGCATTGTCCAAAGGATCCCTTTCCTCCCCGCATCGATCAGATAATCGATTCAACAGCGGGATGCGCGAGGCTTTCATTTTTGGACGCATACTCTGGTTACAATCAGATCAAATTGAATAAAGAAGACGAAGAAAAAACGGCTTTCATCACACCATATGGGGTGTTTTGCTACCAAGTGATGCCGTTCGGCCTAAAAAATGCAGGAGCAACTTATCAACGGATGATGCAAAACTGCCTCGGAAGACAAATAGGGTGCAACATACAAGTCTACATTGATGATGTAGTCATCACCACAAGAGAGGAGAAATCTCTAATCAGCGACTTGGCAGAAACCTTCGACAACTTGAGCAGGTACAAGCTTAAGCTTAACCCGACAAAGTGCTCTTTCGGCGTATCAGCAGGACAACTTTTAGGGTTCCTGGTATCAGCACGAGGAATCGAGGCGAACCCAGAAAAGATTCAAGCAATTTTGACAATGGGGAAACCCACGAAACTACACGACGTACAGAAACTTGCAGGACGCGTCACGGCACTAAGTCGCTTCGTTGCTCGACTAGGGGAGAAGGCGCTTCCTTTTTATGCACTTATGAAGAAGTCAGACGATAAATTCGAGTGGACAGAAGAAGCAGACGCAGCGTTTGCACAGTTGAAAAAAGTGCGTTCCACGCCACCAGTGCTGGTCGCACCGAAAGAAAAAGAACCACTGCTATTGTACATCGCCGCAACCCATCAGGTGGTGAGTACAGTGTTAGTAGTCGAAAGAAGCGAAGAAGGAAAAGCCCATGGCGTCCAGAGGCCAGTATATTTCATCAGTGAAGTGTTATCTCTAACAAAACAAAGGTACCCGCACTATCAGAAGTTGGCATACAGTGTCTTCACAACCGCACGAAAACTACGACAGTACTTTGTGGTGCACCCAATTATAGTGGTCAACGAGGCGCCATTGTCGAACATATTGAATAATCCTTCAGCAACAGGACGTGTCTCTTTGTGGGGAATCGAGTTGTCTCCCATGGACATCACGTACGAAAAAAGGAAGGCGATCAAGTCGCAAGTTTTGCCAGATTTTACGGCAGAGTGGCTGGAGCTGCAGAGCACAGGACCACCAGACTTATCCAGTATTTGGACAATGTATTTCGATGGTTCTAAAAGAGTCCAAGGCGCCGGCGCAGGAGTAGTGTTGATATCGCCTCATGGCGACAAATTGAAGTACGTCTTAAGGATGAGCTTCTCACAGGCTTCTAACAATGAAGCAGAGTACGAGGCTTTGTTGCACGGAATGAAGATGGCCAAAGCATGTGGAGCAACTCGCCTAAAAATATTTGGAGATTCCAATCTTGTTGTCCAGCAAGTTATGAACAGATGCGACACAATCAATGATAACATGATGGCCTACAAAAACCTGTACCATTATCTAGAAGGAACGTTCGATGGATGCGAAGTCTCGCACATAAGCAGGAACAGCAATGAAGAAGTCGACAATTTAGCAAATATCGGGTCACATTGTTTACCCGTGCCGCCCGGAGTATTTTGGGAAGAAATAGTGGAGAGATCAATAAAAAGTACAAAAAGTTCGACTACTACAGCAGGCTCGGAGGCTACGGCGGAACCGGAGGAAGTCATGATGATAGAAGAAACATGGATGCAGTCATATCTTGCATACATGATAAATAAACAATTACCAGAAGATGCAGTGGAGGCCAAGAGGATAACTCGAAGATCGAAAGTGTTTGTCGTGTTGCAGGGGAAATTATACAAGAAAAGTATTACCGGCGTTTTGCAGCGTTGTGTAACACCCCAGGAAGGACAAAGAATACTAAAAGATATACACGGCGGAGTATGCGGCCATCATGCTAGCAACAGAGCAATAGCGGCAAAAGCTTTCCGAGCAGGATTCTATTGGCTAACAGCCATAGAGGACGCAAAAGATATAGTTCAAAAGTGTGAAGCATGTCAAAGGTTTGCATCTAGACCGCATGCACCAGCAGCGGAGCTACAAACAATACCATTATCTTGGCCTTTCGCACAATGGGGCCTAGATATGGTGGGGAAGTTGCACAAATCATGGCCAGGAGGGCATGTCTACATGCTAGTGGCAGTCGATAAATTCACCAAATGGGTGGAAGCGGCCCCGGTGACAACTCAAGATTCTACAGCGGCAATCAGCTTCATCAAGTCAATAGTTTTCCGTTTTGGTGTACCATATAGCATCATCACAGACAACGGGACAAATTTCACTTCCAAGGAATTCAAGAGTTACTGCGAAGGATTAGGGATCAAGCTAAAATTCGCATCTGTGGCGCACCCAAAGACAAACGGGCAAGTCGAAAAAGCCAACGGCCTGATATGTAGTGGGGTAAAAAAGAGGCTCTTAGCACCTCTCGAGAAAGCCAAGAGCGCTTGGGTAGAAGAATTGCCCTCCGTTCTTTGGAGTCTAAGAACTACGCCTAATACAGCAACTCAAGAAACTCCTTTCTTCCTGGTCCATGGCGCAGAAGCCGTGCTTCCAGTCGAGGTTACACACGAGGCTCCAAGAGTGACAGCATATGACGAGACAACATCAACAGAAGCATTGCAAGATGATGTTGATGCACTAGATGAAGCAAGAGATAAAGCATTAGAAAGGGCTACGCAGTATCAACAAAGCCTACGAAACTACCATAGTAGTCGAGTTCGTCCACGATCCTTCGTGGTGGGAGACCTAGTTTTGCGACTCAGGCAAGATAGCCACGGCAAATTGGAGTCCCCTTGGGTGGGACCCTACATTGTCACAGAAGTAATACCAGGGGGAGCATATCGAATACAAGACAAGAAGACAGGAAAAGACGAGAGCAATCCGTGGAACGCAGAGCAGCTACGACGTTTTTACGCGTAAAACAACTCTGTTGATATCATTAAATTCGAGTTACCCTTCTGAACCCAGAACATGAGGCCATAGGTCGGGTTCTTTGGGTTGAACTCGACAAAGTTGTATAAATAACTCTACTTCTCCGCTCGGGGGCTTCAACCCTTGGGTCGTACGAAAGGAATTTTTATTGAGATTTGAAGGTATTTTTCAATATAAGGTTGTATAGACAACCCGATAAAAACTCTTCATGCCAATTGGTTCACAAAGAACCCGATATATCTCAAGCGTACCTCAGAACAATGACTTGTTTTCATGGTACCAGTAAAGACATCAAAGTGAAGTGAAAATATTCGTTACAGATAACATGGCAAACAATGCCATTATTAAACAAAGATTACATAAAAGATAGACCCTAATGGAAGTGGACTTCAGCCTCATATTTCTTCTGGCAGAGGGTGCCGTCGTAGATCTTCACGTCGAACTTCGACGTGCCGATGTGGAAGTCGAAGGCCATGAAGAAGCCTTGGTGGATGTCGTGGTCTTCTGCAAACTGCGACCAGCCACCCTTAAAGTACTGCTCGCCGTCGCCATCATACCACACCTCCACCTCGTATGGGATACCACTGCCAGACTGCTCGCGGAGAACCGCCTCTCGCAGTTCGCGCCCATCCATGAACTTGGTGAAATTCAGTGGCAGGCGCTGAATCTCGCGGCAATGCGCCATGGCAATGCAGAGGAAAGAAAAGATTCGGGGAGGCGCAGCAGGAGCAACGGAAGTAGCGGGAGGAGGAGCAAGTGGACCTGTGGCAGCGCCAGTCACCTTGGGCTTGTTCTTACTACCAGGTGGGTGGCCGGGGCGATGCTTAGCCGGAGCGGCCGATGATGATCCTGCTGCAGCCGGAGTGGTGTTCTTGTTTTTGCTTCCACGAGGGCGACCTCGGCCTCGGGGCGCCACCGGAGAGCCAAAGTTCAGATGGGAGCCATCTGCATCAGCCATGTGGACAAAAGAAAAAGGAAAACCCTAGATGGAGGGAGAAGATGATGCGGCGGAGGAGGAATCTGATTAGGGTTTTTACCCTTGTTAGAGGGTGCTTTATTTATAAGCAAGTCTTATCGGGCCCCCATGCTATAGCAAGGCCCGTCAACATATTTTACAATATGAGTTAAATTCTGCACACAGCAGACGATAATACCAAAGAGGAAAAACAAGAAGAGGAGACTATGGTTGCACGATATGAAAAGCTCGACCTGGACTCGGGGGCTTGCAAACAGTAGACGTTAACAGGAGGAAGATGAACTGAACTTTGAGCCTATGCTTGACTACAAGTATCCAAACATAGCCTCGGGGGCTACTCCCATCGGGAGCGCTGAGCGCGCACCCAATAGAGAATGAGATAATCAATAGTGCAGATGAAGAAAGATTGTCATACAAACTTCGACTACATAGTCGACGAAATACAAATAGATTACTCCCATCGGGAGCGAAGAAGTCAATTTAAAGTCTGAAATTCTTTGATTTTATCAGTCATGAATTTGGCTGCGACATAAGATTCTCGAGTTGCGTTATCACAACGAAACTCGAATGCCGTGATTTATCACGAAGGTAAGACCCCGGGATCCATCCTGTGTGGCCTGGTATACGCACATGGATGCGCTCTGCTGGTATGTATCCGTGTCTACGACGCGAAGAAAATCCTGGTGGACGCACTAGGTACCATGAGAATCACTGGGATTCATTCTTTATAAGTCCTAAATGCGGCAAAAGAGTGGGTTTGACCGGTATCCCGAATTCAAGTCCAAGGGGATTGAATTTGAAGTAGGTGACAAGTATCTGTTCCGGCAGTTAACTGACCTCTTGATCCGTCAGAGTTGTCAGGCTTGTTCATCAAAACCCCTTGCGAAAGAATATTAAGAAAATAAGTCGAAAGACCAAGTCGAAGATTTGAAGATAAGAAGAAGTCGAAGAGTTGATCAAAGTCGAAGATTTAAAGATTAGAGATTCAACCCGAATCTGCAATTCTGGTAGAATCTCAGGGGCTACTGACAAGGGTATAGTTAATAGAGCCCGTTAGTTGAGTACCCCTGAGGCCCGTATAGCTAGGCCCAATTGTAATGATAGTCGAATACGAGTTCTTACCGTATGTCGATATTGTAAATCTGTGTCGGACCCTACCCGATCCTTGAGACCTGGCCACCTATATATAGGGGCCAGGAGGGGACGGTAGAGGGCAGATTGAAAGCAAGCCAGGTTTAACACCCAAAGTTTACTTTCGACGTATACCTATTTCGACTAACTTTACCTTCGAGTTCATCCGACGCCCTATCTCCCCGATCCTAAGTCCTTCATCTAGGACATTTGTCGAGTTAACCCTCGTCAATGATCTTGCATGCTCTCCGTTGTTAGTAGCTATCTTGGCCGAGTAGTTGCTAGTGACTCCAAGAGGGGGTATTTATGCTCGATATTGGGTTCATGACTCTATTTAATCTGGGGGAGTGACAGAAACCTCTAAGGTTGTAGATGTGCTGTTGCTACTAGGGAGAAAACAACATTCATATGCTCAAGGGCATATGCTTTGTTTACATTACACACTTTGCTTAATGCAATTATCTGTTGTTCGCAACTTAATACTTGTGGAGTTCTCGGATTGATTCGCCACAAGTGGATTATTAGTCATAGATGCAGTTGGATGGCGGTCTATGTATTTTGTTGTAATGCCCAGAGTAAATCTCATAGTGATCTTCTTGACATATCACGTTTATCTTTATTCTATCAATTGCCCAACTGTAATTTGTTTACCCAGCATGTGTTATTTATCTTATGGAGAGACACCACTAGTGAACTGTGGATCCCGGTCCTATTTCCATCATATTGCTATCACTTGTTTACTTTACTCGCACTGTTTACTTTACTCGCACTGTTTACTTTACTCGCATACTCTACTGTTTTCCACTCGATACACTCATAACCTTTGTTTCAAGCAAACCGGTGAGATTGACAACCTCATCGTAAGTTGGGAACAAAGTACTTGGTTGTGTTGTGTGCAGGTTCCACGTTGCTACTGGCCGAAGACGAGTCGACAAGTGTCGTAAACGGCGCCCTTGTTGGAGTGCTATTAAGCCAGTCTGTATCACCTTCAGTCGTTTGTCTCTCCTCTCCAAGATCGACATACCTTGGTTTCTTAACTGAGGGAAAACTAGCTGCTATACTCATCACACCTTCCTCTTGGGGTTCCCAACGGGCTGGTCATTCGTCACGCACAAGGACCACCAATAGGTTAGTTCCGGAAATCGCATAAAAACGCCTTGAAGTGTATCGAAACACAAGGCAAATGGTGTAAAATCAAGCATGGAGCATCAAAAATTATAGATACGTTTGAGACGTATCAGCAGCCCCAAGCTTAACTCCTGCTCGTCCTCGAGTAGGTAAGTGATAACAAAAGAAATAATTTTTGGGGTGACATGCACCTACACAATCTTGATCATCTAAAGCATTGAGTGCTAGGATCAAAAGAACTTAAAACATGGGCATGAAGATATAATCTTGACAATAAGAAACTTAGCAACCATGTTATAACATGAAGAAGAACACAAACGAAAGATCATGAATAATGAAACAATGAAAGTCACGTGTGTGTTTCAACCATATAGAAAACATAGCAAATGGTTTTCAGCTTGTCCCTCATGGAGTAGCAAAACATAAATGCATAGGACACCTTCAAGTTTAAGAGGGTGACTAGATACAAGTAATTTAAGAACAAGTGAAACCAACATCATGAATCAATCAATAAAAACTTTGGGACAAGGCACATTATATTCAGAATGACAACTATGCTCTCTTAGACGGTGCATAAAGATAGAAGGTGGAGACTCAACATAAAAGTAAATGAAAGGCCCTTTGCAGAGGGAAGCAGTGATTTAACATGTGCTAGAGCTTTTTATTTGTAAAACAGAGAGATAAAAATTGGTTTTGAGAGGTGGTTGTCTTTGTCAACGACTGGCAATGGGGTTCTTACTATCTTCCATACAAAAATGAAGCAAGTTTTTGAGAGAGAGATTGGCATTTTTGTGCTCTTTTATAAAGCTTGGCACTCCTCCCCACCTTTTTTCCTTTCTCAAACCATGGCTAACCGATTCCATCGGGTGCCCACCAACATTCACATACCATGGAGGAGTGCCTTTTTTCTTTCTTTTTTCTCTATTTTTTTTCTTTTTGGAATGAGACAATATGGAAGATAGCAAATCCGACCGCTACGTCCCCATGAGCTGAAAACAGTGTCACAAAATGAGAAGTATTTTGAAGGTTTTTTGAAAGGTAGCACATGAAAATTTACTTGGAATGGCTTACAAATACCATGCATAGGAATTTATAGTGGACACAATGGCAAACTTGGTTTCTAGGAGTTGGATGCACGAGTAGAGCTCATACTCAGTACAAAATGAGGGCTAGCAAAAGACTGGGAGCAACCAACTAAGAGAGCAATAACGGCCATAATCATGCATAGCGACAAAACATCATTGAAAGAAGCATAAAGTGGTATCACAAGTCAAAAACCAAATGATCATAGAGGCTATAGGCGACTTATTTTGTAGTCAACATGGTGTAAGCATGTGCCAAGTCAACCCAAATAAAGCATCAAAGGAGAAAACCAAATTAATGCTTCCAAATAATAAAAACAACACATGATTTTTTCAAAGGCTCATTAAGCAATCTCAGTCATTTGAGACAAGTCATGCTACAGCAAAAATTACTAAGCGTACTATCAAAAAGACATCAAGCACGACATGCAAAACCCTAGGCCGCAGTCTACACAAGCTCCTTTTTGTACCACTTTTTTGCATGAAACTTTTTTCTCTTTTCCAACACCATTCAAACCTTTTTGAGGAAACTCTTTTGAGGAAAACCAACATATACCAGAGGTCCAAATATACCTTGATGCAAAGATAAAACAAGATCTGAACAAAAATCAAGGCGAAAAATGCAAGCTAAACACAGTAGCAGAAAAAGAGAACACTCTGATAAGGGGAGCAAAGCTACTACTCCTAATATTTTACCACCTCCTTATGTTCTGAAGCTTGGACAATTCTACTTTGAAGTGCCTCCAGAAGATGATGTGAAGCCCAACTTTCGTACACCTCCAATGGAGTTTCATGTTCGCCGAGGCCCTGCAGCCAAAGTTATTTAGGTGTTCTATTTTAATTAAGTTCGCGTCATGTTTTTATTTTAGTTTGGTTTTATTTGTGTGTGATGGTTTTGGGCCTGTCCAAAATCAAGTGTGTGTTAGCCATTTGGGCTTTTAGTTTGGTATGGGGCCTAGCCCAGCCCAAGTAGCGTTGAGAGTCACCCATATAGGGTTATGGCAGCCGCCTTGTATCATGGAGACTTGTTATTTTCGAGCTAAGAAAGAGACCAGAAAAGTCCCAATGTTTGGGGGCGCATATCGGTGTGTTTGCTTGCTGATTGTTGAGATCTGATGTTATGCCATGCGTGGGAATTGATTCCGGTCAGTTTTAACGCGAGGAATTGAAGAGAGATCAGTTTGATCTATTTCAAATTGAGTTCTCTTTTGCTATCTTGCTGTTCTATCAATCACCGTGAAAGATTGGGCCTAAAACCCCTTCGGATCATGTTGATCCGTATCACACTCATTGAACGATAAGAGTGAAAACTAGAGTGTTCTTGGCAAATGAAAAGCGAGTTCATCTCCTCCAAATGAAACATGATGTGATCTAACCATTTATTGCAGCAAACAAAACAAAAGAAAACTGAAAGCAAAAGAAAAGACGCTCCAAGAAAAACGCATAGTGCATGAAGCGATAAAAATATAGTGTCTTGAAAGGTGACCTGATTTTTGCCGATGAAGAAGGGGTGCCTCGGGGGCATCCCCAAGCTTTGACGCTTGTACCTCTTGGATATTTCTTGGGGGTTACATGGGCATCCCCAAGCTTGAGCTTTTGTCCATTCTTCATCTCATCTCATCATTCTCCAATCCCTACACTTGAAAACTTCCTTCATACAAAACTCAACACAATTCTATTAGCAATGTTAGCATAAACATAATAATGAATCAACCCTTTTCAGTTTAGATTTCAACACAAAACCACCACAAATATAGCATATACTACTGTAGAAACTTCCCCAAAAGTTCCATGATCAAAAGAACTCAAAAAGAAAGCGATCGAGAGGCAAACACCAATAGTGGCAGAAATCTGTCAAAACAGAACAGCTGATAAAGGTCGATTTTTTAGAGGGTTTTCTGTTGCTCAAATCAAAACGTGTTCAACTAATGAAAGTTTGGATATAACCTGGGGCATATGCACAAGAAATCGCAGGTCCAAAAGATATACAGAGAATTTTCACGAATTTTTACGGTGCAGCACCGAAATCTGTTTCAGGACAGCAACATCCCCAAATCTTACCTTACTCAAATTAGAGGCTTCTCTTGGCACAACAACAAAATAAAAAGGATAAGGAGCGGTTATTACAGTAGTAATAACTTCCAAGACTCAAATAAAAGAAAAAGTACTGAAAATAAACAATGGGTTATCTCCTAAAAGTGCTTTTCTTTAACGCCTTTGAGCTAGGCGCAGTAATTCGCAAAGATGCTCATGTAGGCGCCATAAAAGAGCTTAAAGCAAAGGCGCTATATAGGAACTTAAAGCAAAAGAGAGCATCAAAAAGCAAATATGAAACATATTTAAATCCAAACCACTTCCTATGAAAAGTAGTCTTGTAAAGAGACAAGTCATGAAAGCGCAAAGCAAAAAGCATAGGAAGGCAAAACAAGTACAACTTCAAGAGTTGCAGCATAAAGAGGGGAAACTCAATATTGTTGAGGTCCATCAAACCATGTTTCCCTCTCTCATAATAACTTTCAGTAGCATCATGAATAGAACTAATAATATAACTATCACATAAAGCATCTCTATCATGAGCCACATGCATAAAAGAATTAATACTCCCCACATGAACAATAGTAGTAGGAGCAGATTCAACATAATAATTATTCTCATCACCATAATCATCACAAATAGGAGGCATATTGTAATCATAACTAATTTCCTCCTCAAAAGTAGGTGAACTGAAAATATTATACCCATCATCATAACCATCATAAACTAGAGGTTTAGTATCATCACAAACTAGAGAACAGCTATTTCGCAAAGCATACTCATCAAACATATCATCATAAGAAGGAACATGGATAGTACTAATGGTACAACAATTATTAATCTTAGAATTTGTACCAAAAAGATTCTCAATATCAAAAGTAGAGTGCTTTTCCCAATCATGATCACTAACATAGGTAACATGCATGGGAACATCATCCCAATCAGAATTATCATAATCTATAGCAGGCTCATAACGCTTAGGGGAAGGTACCGTGTCCTCTCGCCTTTTGCTCCTCTTTTTCTTCTTCTTCTTCATACTCTTCTTACTCTCTCCTTTAGGAGGGACAGACTTGAAGGGCATCTTCTCCACATAATCTTTAGGAGGGAAAGGCATCTTCTCCACATAATCTGGTTTACTGACAGAAACAACAGAAGAAACTTTGGAGGATTCCTCCTCTCTATTAATAAGATCGAAACATCTATTAGTCCTGTCGTAGCTTGGCAAAACATCACGTTTTATAAGATCTTGTAAGTAAGTATTTGCAAGGCAATCTTTAGCACAATAGAGATGACAACCATGAAGGGTGCTATTAATATCAACATCTCTCATATCAACCAAAGAAATCTTTCTAGATATCTCTTCACAATTCAAAAACAAAGTAAGCTCATCATGCTGATTAAGAGTAATCTTATCATCACAATACAAATTTGCGGTACTCGTTCGATTAATTGGGCATTGAAAATTAAAGTGACCCATTTTACCGCAAAGTTCACAAAGAAAAGGATAAAGCTCACAAACCCTTTCACCAAGCTCATCTAGATCCCTGAGCCACATACGGGTTTCTTCATTTGCGTAGTGGACACAATAATCTTCCTTGTTGTAACTCTGTTCACAAGGTCTATGTACTCCACAAAAATTAACATGCTTATAGGAAACCGGACTTTCAGAGGTTCGAGCATGTTTATTGCAATCATTAACAACAATATCATTTTCTACGCAAGTGTCCTTAAAAGGTTCATGATAAACGTCCCCATTTCCTTTAGGAACATTAATATGGGAAGCAAAGATTTTAAAGCAATCAATCATAATTTGAGGATCAAGACCATACTTAGCACTAAGCTCTTAAAAATCAGCAGTTTCAGCGAAAGACTTAATGCAATCAAACTCGTAATTCATACCTGATCCTTTACCTTTATCGCTATCCCAACCTTCAATATTGTTTTGAATTGTTTCAAGCAGACCCCACTTGGTGTTGACATCCTTGCTTGTGAAAGACCTATCAAAGCATGCATCTATATAGTCCTTGTAATATCCTGAAAGCCTTGCATAAAATTTTTTAATAACAATATTATGGGGAAGATCATGAATAGGACATTTGTGCATTAGTAACTTCAATATTCCCCATGCTTGGGCAATGCTTTCTCCCTCATGCGGATGGAAATTATAAATGTAATTCCTATCTTTATAAACCTCACTAGAAGGATAGAATTTAGAATAAAAGAGAGGTACAATTTCCTCCCACTCAACAGGTCGGCCATCCTTTAGTGTTTTATACCATTCTGCAGCTCTGCCCTTCAGTGATAAAGAAAATAGCTTCCTCTTAACTTGGTTCATTGAAATACCTGCACACTAGAACAACTCGCATAATTCATGTATAAAGAGCAAATGATCACCGGGATGGACAGTTCCATCTCCTAAATAGCAGTTATTCATAGCACGATCAACAATTTTCATAGGTATTTTAAAAGGATGAGGAGCACAAGCATCATTAGAAACATCACATATGGGAGATAAAATATCATCAGAGCAAACTTTCTCCACTAAAGCTGGGGAACTAAAAATATCATGCTTAACAAACCAGCTTCCCCAAGCTTAGACTTTTCCATAGCATTAGCAATAACGGGATTCAAAGCATTCGTACTAATAACATTGCTATGCGAAATAAGCTCTAAAGGTTTTTCAATTTTCTCTTCAAATCTAAACTCAGAAAAAAGACTAAAGAACTCTTTATTTTCCATTAAGCCTAACTAGTGAAAATAAAAACAAGAAACAAAAAGATATAATTGCAGAATCTAAAGGAAATAACTTCGAGCACTCACACAGGAGGATGCGAGTACCTTTTACCTTACCTCCCCGGCAATGGCGCCAGAAAAGAGCTTGATGTCTACGCACGCGTCTATTCTTGCAGACAGTGTTGGGCCTCCAAGTGCAGAGGTTTGTAGAGCAGCAGCAAGTTTCCCTTAAGTGGATCACCCAAGGTTTATTGAACTCAGGGAGAAAGAGGTCAAAGCTATCCCTCTCAAGCAACCCTGCAATTACGATACAGAAAGTCTCTTGTGTCCCCAACACACCCAATACACTTGTCAGATGTATAGGTGCACTAGTTCGGCAAAGAGATAGTGAAATACAAGTAGTTGTGATGATTATAAGTAGTAAACGCAATCTGAAATAAAAATGGCAGCAAGCAAACATGTAACAAAATAGCTAGTAAACGGTGTGCAAAGCTTGGAAACAAGCCCTAGGGATCATACTTTCACTAGTGGACACACTCCCAACAAATATAACATAATTGAACCAATAGATACTATCATCAATATGCAACTCAAAACAATTCTCCAATGGAAAATGAACACTAATCATGCGTAGGGCTACGAAGCACTCCTCAAAGTCCGTATGTACCCAAACTAGATTATCCCACACTATCACCATGAACGCACTAGATGGTTCCAACAAACACCAACATTTCATAGAGTCATTAACCAAAAAGATACACATGATGCACACACTAGTCACCTTTACACCATGATACGAGGTATCTCCGGAGAGTATAATAATTAAGCATAGGAGTAGCATAATATCTGAATAATAACATCTACCAATTCAACTAGATACAAAGCTCACGATCACATAAAGATCACATCATGGGAGAGAGAGGTGAACCACATACTACCGGTAGAGTCCTCAGCCCCAGGGGAGAACTACTCCCTCCTCATCATAGGAGACAGCAAGGTTGATGGAGATGGTGGTGAGGTCGATGGAGACGGCAGAGACGGCGATGGAGACCGATGGAGATGGCTCCGGGGGCACTTCCCCATCCCGGCGGTGTGCCGGAATAGAGACTTCTGTCCTCCGAAATTCGTCAGTGGCGGCGGTGGAGCTACAGAACTCTTTCTGGAAATTTGCCGATCCCCCTAGGGTTTTCCATCCTGAGGCTTTATATAGGAGAAGGGGCATCGTCAGGGGGCTGCCAGGGCGCCCTCAAATGTAGGGGGCACGGCCAGGGGCCAGGCCGTGCCGCCCTATTGTGTGGGGCCCTCATGGCCCCACTCCGTCTCCTCTTCGGTTCTCTGGAAGCTTCGGTGAATTTCTAGATGTTCGGCTTTTGTTTCGTCCAATTCCGAGAATATTTCCTGTGTAACTTTTCTGAAACACAAAAACAGCAGAAAATAGGGAACTGGCACTGTGGCGACTTGTTAATAGGTTAGTTCCGGAAATCACATAAAAATGCCACGAAGTGTAACGAAACACAAGGCAAATGGTGTAAAAACAAGCATGGAGCATAAAAAATTATAGATACGTTTGAGACGTATCAGGATGCACCTGGCCCTTTGATACGTCTCCAACATATCCATAATTTTTGATGCTCCATGCTTGTTTTTACACCATTTGCCTAATGTTTCGTTACACTTCGTGGCACTTTTATGCATTTTCTGGAACTAACCTATTAACAAGTCGCCACAGTGCCAGTTCCCTGTTTTCTGCTATTTTTGTGTTTCAGAAAAGCTACACAGGAAATATTCTCGGAATTGGACGAAACAAGTTCTTGAAGTCTTATTTTTCCTGGAAGCTTCCAGAGATCCGAAGAGGAGACAGAGAGGGGCCACAGGACACCCTCACACAAGGGCGGCGCGGCCCAGCCCCTGGTCGCGCCCCCTATGTGTGAGGACACCTGGCTCCACTTCTGACGCTGCCCCTTCGCCTATAAAGACCCCCGACGGGAAAAACCTAAGTACCCGATCAATTTTCTAGAAACACATCGTGATCCGCCGCCGTCGTCGACCCGAGATCGGGAGGGTCTAGAAGCTCTTCCCGGCACCCTGCCGGAGAGGGGAATCGCCACCGGAGGTCTTCTTCATCGCCATGCTTGCCTCCAGAGCGATGAGTGAGTAGTCTACCTTGGACTATGGGTCCATAGCAGTAGCTAGATGGTTGTCTCCTCCACCATGTGCTTCATGTTTAGATCTCATGAGCTGCCCTACATGATTGAGATCACCGTTATGTAATTCTACATGTTTGGTTTGTTGGGATCCGATGAATATTGGTGTTATGATTGAGTTGCTATACTGAAATATATCTTATGTTATCTCTATGTTGTTTATGATCTTGCATGCTGTCCGTTGTTAGTAGCTATCTTGGCCGAGTAGTTGCTAGTGACTCCAAGAGGGGGTATTTATGCTCGATAGTGGGTTCATGCCTCTATTTAATCTGGGGGAGTGACAGAAACCTCTAAGGTTGTAGATGTCCTATTACTACTAGGGAGAAAACAACATTCATATGCTCAAGGGCATATGCTTTGTTTACATTACACACTTTGCTTAATGCAATTATCTGTTGTTCGCAACTTAATACTCATGGGGTGTTCGGATGATATCCCTGGGAGTGGATTATTAGTCATAGATGAAGTTGGATGGCGGTCTATGTATTTTGTTGTAATACCCAGAGTAAATCGCATAGTGATCTTCTTGACATATCACGTTATCTTTATTCTATCAATTGCCCAACTGTAATTTGTTTACCCAGCATATGTTATTTATCTTATGGAGAGACACCACTAGTGAACTGTGGACCCCGGTCCTATTTCCATCATATTGCTATCACCTGTTTAATTTACTCGCACTGTTTACTTTACTCGCATACTTTCACTGCTTTCCACTCGATACGCTCATACCCTTTGTTTCAAGCAAACAGGTGAGATTGACAACCTCATCGCAAGTTGGGAACAAAGTACTTGGTTGTGTCTGTGCAGGTTCCGCATTGCTACTGGCCAAAGACGAGTCAACAAGTATCGTTAAACGGCGCCCTTGTTGGAGTGTTATTAAGCCGGTCCACATCACCTTCAGTCGTTTGTCTCTCCTCTCCAAGAACGATAAACCTTGCTTTCTTAACTGAGGGAAAAACCTTGCTGCTATATTCATCATACCTTCCTCTTGGGGTTCCCAACGAGCTGGTCATTTACCAGACATCAAGCTCTTTTTCTGGCGCCATCGCCGGGGAACAAAGAAGAAGAAGCTCCCACGTCAACTACAAGCTCCCACGTCAACTAGGCACCATCAGCTCTTTTTCTGGCGCCGTTGCCGGGGAGGAAGTAGAAGACTTCTGCGAGGGGAGTTTTTCGCACACACATCCTTTACTTTGTTATTGTTTTGCTTTACTTTATTTATTTTACCTGCATCGTTTTTTATCAAAAACCCAAAAAAATTAGAATCCTTGGTAGTTGCTTTTACTTATCTGCTTTTAGTTTTGCTGAAATGGCTAATCCTGAAAACACCAAGCTGTGTGACTTTACTAGTATGAACAATAGTGATTTTATCTGCACTCCTATTGCGCCACCTGCTCCTGCTGCAAACTTTTATGAGATTAAGCCTGCTTTATTGAACCTTGTTATGAAAGAGCAATTCTCTGGTGCTAGTACTGAAGATGCTGCAGCTCATCTCAACAATTTTGTTGAGCTATGTGAGATACAGAAATATAAGGATGTAGAAAGTGATATTATTAAGCTCAAGTTATTTCCTTTTTCTTTGAGAGGAAAAGCTAAGGATTGGTTGCTGTCTTTGACTAAGAATAGTATTGATTCATGGACTAAGTGTAAGGATGCTTTTATTGGTAGATATTATGCTCCTGCTAAAATTATATCTTTGCGTAGCAATATTATGAAGTTTAGTCAATTTGATAATGAACATGTTGCTCAAGCGTGGGAAAGAATGAAATCTATGATAAAGAATTGCCCCACTCATGGACTGACTACTTGGATGATTGTCCAAACTTTTTATGCAGGACTGAGTTTTTCTTCGAGGAACCTATTGGATTCAGCTGCTGGAGGCACTTTTATGTCCCTTACCTTGGGCGCCGCAACAAAGCTACTTGACAACATGATGGTGAATTATTCCGAATGGCACACCGAGAGAGCTCCACAAGGTAAGAAGATAAATTCTGTTGAGGAAACCTCTTCCTTGAGTGATAAGATTGATACCATTATGGCTATGCTTGCTAATGATAGGACTCATGTTGATCCTAATAATGTTCCTTTAGCCTCTTTGGTTGCTCAAGAAGAGCATGTTGATGTGAATTTCATTAGAAACAATAATTTTAACAACAATGCTTATAGGAATAATTTTGCTAGTAACAATTATAGGCCGTATCCTTCTACCAATGGTAATGGTTATGGTAATTCTTATGGTAATTCCTCCAACAACACTAGGGCCGCGCCCTCTGAACTTGAAGTCATGCTCAAGGACTTTATCGGTAAACAAACTACTTTTAACAAGTCTGTTGAGGAAAAGTTAGGCAAAATTGATATTCTTGCTTCTAAAATTGATAGCCTTGCTCATGATGTTGAACTTCTGAAATTAAAAGTGTTGCCTAATGATGTGAAAGAAAACAATGTTTTTGCTACTGCTAATGCTATCCAAGTTGGAATTGATGAAAATATTAGATTGTTAGCAGAATTGCATGCTAGATGGGAAAGAGAGGATGAGATTGCTAGGAATATGAAAGTTTGTACTATTACTACCTCCAATGATGTTGTTCCTAATGCTAGCAATCCTCTTACTTTGATTGGTGTAGAGAAAACTCCCGCTCCTTGTGTTAAAAAGCCTAAAACTGCCAAAACTTTTTCTCAAAAGAGTGCTGAAATTTTTTGGAGTGTAGGAGATGATAGCTCTATTTCCTTTAATGATTTTGATATTGATGGCTGCAATATATCTGAAGTAATTTTGTTCTTGCAAAAGCTTGCTTTGACTCCCAATGCTAGTTCTTTAAATGTTGCTTTTACTAAACATGTTACCAATGCTCTCATAAAAATTAGGGATGAAAAGTTGCAACAAAAAGCCTCTGTTCCCAAGAAGTTAGAAGATGGTTGGGAACCCATCATTGATATGCATGTTAATGGTTTTGATTGCCATGCTTTATGTGATCTAGGTGCTAGTATTTCTATCATGCCTAGAAAGATTTATGACATGCTTGATTTACCACCTCTTGGAAAATGTTATTATGATGTTCTTATTGCTGATGTTGCTAAGAAGAAACCTTTGGGAAGAATTAATGATGTTCTTATTGTGGTTAATAATAACCTTGTTCCCGTTGATTTTCTTGTTATGGATGTTGAATGCCATGCTTCATGTCCTAATATTTTGGGAAGACCCTTTCTTCGAACTATAGGTGCAATCATTGATATGAGAGAAGGCACCATCAAATATCAATTCCCACTCAAGAAAGGTATGGAACACTTCCCTAGGAAAAGGAAGAAATAACTTTTTGACTCTATTCTTAGAGCAAATTATGAGCTTGATGCTTCATCACTTGATGTTACTTCATTCGCAATTTTCTGCGCCTAGCTCAAAGGCGTTAAAGAAAAGCACTCTTGGGAGATAACCCAATGTTTTATTTTTAGTACTTTTTCTTTTATTTGAGTCTTGGAAGTCATTACTACTGTAATGACCGCTCCTTATCCTTTTTATTTCATTGTTGTGCCAAGAGAAGCCTCTAATTTGAGTGAGGTAAGATTTGGGGATGTTGCTATCCTGAAACTGTTTTCGGTGCTGCACCGTAAAAATTCGTATAAATTCTCTGTATATCTTTTGGACCTGCAATTTCTTGTGCATATGCCCCAGATTATATCCAAACTTTCATTATTTGAACACTTTTTGATTTGAGCAACATAAAACCCCTTAAAAATTCGGCCTTTGTCAGCTGTTCTGTTTTGACAGATTTCTGCCAATATTTGTGTTTGCCGCTTAATCGCTTTCTTGCGAGTTCTTTTGATCACGGAACTTTTGGGGAAGTTGCTACAGTAGTATATGCTATATATGTGGTGGTTTTTGGTTGAAACCTGAAGCAAAAAGAGGTTGATTATATGTTATGCTACACTAATGTTGCTAATAGATTTGTGTTTAGTTTTGTATGAAGGAAGTTTTCAAGTGTAGGGATTGGAGAATGATGAGATGAGTTGAAGAATGGACAAAAGCTCAAGCTTGGGGATGCCCATGCATCACCCCAAGAAATATCCAAGAAGTACAAGCGTCAAAGCTTCGGGATGCCCCCGAGGCACCCCTTCTTCATCGGCAAAAATTAGGTCACCTTTCAAGACACTATAATTTTATTGCTTCATGCACTATGTGTTTTTCTTAGAGCGTCAATTGTTTTAGTTTTCATTATTAGTTTGTTTGTTTGCTGCAATAAATGGTTCGACCCCAACAAATTTCTTTTGGAGAAGTTGCCTTGCTTTTCATTTGCCAAGAACGCTCCAGTTTTCACTCTTATCAAAAACTGAGTGTTCTTCTTTTTCTGCTACTGCTTTTGGTTTTCGTTTTTGCCTTGATTTGCATTTAGATCTTCTTATATTTATTCATCAAGGTGTATTTTTGGCTCTGATCTCTATTGGTTTTCATCAAAAGAGGTGTTTATAAAAAGTTTGAATGGTGTTGGAAAAGAGAAAAAGCTTTATGCAAAAAAGTGGTACAAGAAGGAGCTTGTGTAGACTGCGGCTTAGGCTTTTTCATGCCATGCTTGATGTCTTTTTGATAGTATGCTTAGTGGTTTTGCTGTAGCATGACTTGTCTCAAATAACTGAGATTGCTTAATGAGCATTTGAAAAAATCATGCGTTGTTTTAATTATTTGGAAGCATTATTTTGGTTTTCTCCTTGATGCTTTATTTGGGTTGACTTGGCGCATGCTCACACATGTTAGACTCTTACAAAGTCGCCAATAGCCTCTATGATCATTTAGTTTTCGACTTTTGATGCCATCTTATGCTTCTTTTAATGTCGCTTTGCCGCTTTGCATGATTATGGCCATTATTACTCTCTTAGTTGGTCGCTCCCAGTCTTTTGCTAGCCCTCGCCTTGTACTGAGTATGAGCTCTACTCGTGCATCCAACTCCTAAAAACCAACTTTGCCAAAGTGTCCACCATACATACCTACTAGCAATTTGCTATTCCAAGTAAATTTGACTTGCTTTTATTTTCTCTTCAATTAAACTCTTACCAGTGTTATGCGAAAATTGGTCAGTAAAGCTCTCACGAATCGGAAGGCACACTTTACTTTTTCCTGTTCTTAAAAATTTGACATTGTGGTCTCTTATGTTGAGTTGTTATGCTTGCAAGTTGTAAGTTGGAGACTAGCCTAGCCATGCAGTCATGGGCAAGCTTTCAACATTGCACTTCTCTTTTGAGTTGATATTGTGATCTTTTGTTTATGGATGCCCACGGTGTGAAATGAATTGGGACAATGTCAAATTTTTAAGAATAGGAAAAAGTAAAGTGTGCCTTCCGGTTCATGAGAGCTTTACTGACCGAATTTCGCATAACACTGGTAAGAGTTTAATTTGAAGAGAAAATAAAAGCAAGTCAAATTTACTTGGAATAGCAAATTGCTAGTAGGTATGTATGGTGGACACTTTGGAAGACTTTGGCTTTTAGGAGTTGGATGCACGAGTAGAGCTCATACTCAGTACAAGGAGAGGGCTAGCAAAAGGCTGGGAGCGACCAACTAAGAGAGCAATAATGGCCATAATCATGCAAAGCGACAAAGCGACATTAAAAGAAGCATAAGATGGCATCAAAAGTCAAAAACTAAATGATCATAGAGGCTATTGGCGACTTTGTAAGAGTCTAACATGTGTGAGCATGCGCCAAGTCAACCCAAATAAAGCATCAAGGAGAAAACCAAAATAATGCTTCCAAATAATTAAAAACAACGCATGATTTTTTCAAAGGCTCATTAAGCAATCTCAGTTATTTGAGACAAGTCATGCTACAGCAAAACCACTAAGCATACTATCAAAAAGACATCAAGCATGACATGAAAAAGCCTAAGCCGCAGTCTACACAAGCTCCTTCTTGTACCACTTTTTTGCACAAAGCTTTTTCTCTTTTCCAACACCATTTGAAATTTTTATAAACACCTCTTTTGATGAAAACCAATGAAGATCAGAGGCAACAATACACCTTGATGAAAAGATATGACAAGGTCTAAACGCAAATCAAGGCAAAAACGAAAACCAAAAGTAGTAGCAGAAAAAGAAGAACACTCGGTTTTTGATAAGAATGAAAACTAGAGCGTTCTTGGCAAATGAAAATGAGTACATCTCCTCCAAAGGAAATTTGTTGGGGTCCAACCATTTATTGCAGCAAGCAAAACTAAACTAACTAAGAAAACTAAAACAACTGACGCTCCAAGAAAAACACATAGTGCATGAAGCAATAAAAATATAGTGTCTTGAAAGGTGACCTGATTTTTGCCGATGAAGAAGGGGTGCCTCGGGGACATCCCCAAGCTTTGACGCTTGTACTTCTTGGATATTTCTTGGGGTGATGCATGGGCATCCCCAAGCTTGAGCTTTTGTCCATTCTTCAACTCATCTCATCATTCTCCAATCCCTACACTTGAAAACTTCCTTCATACAAAACTAAACACAAATCTATTAGCAACATTAGTGTAGGCATAACATATAATCAACCTCTTTTTGCTTCAGGTTTTAACCCAAAACCACCACATATAAAGTATATAATACTGTAGCAACTTCCCCAAAAAGTTCCGTGATCAAAAGAACTCAAAAGAAAGCGATAAAGTGGCAAAAACAAATATTGGCAGAAATCTGTCAAAACAGAACAGCTGACAAAGGCCGAATTTTTGAGGGGTTTTCTGTTGCTCAAATCAAAAAGTGTTAAACTAACGAAAGTTTGGATATAACCTGCGGCATATGTAAAAGAAATCGCAGGTCCAAAAGATATACAGAGAATTTATACGAATTTTTACGGTGCAGCACCGAAAACAGTTTCAGGACAGCAACATCCCCAAATCTTTACCTCACTCAAATTAGAGGCTTCTCTTGGCACAAAAACGAAATAAAAAGGATAAGGAGCGGTCATTACAGTAGTAATGACTTCCAAGACTCAAATAAAAGAAAAAGTACTGAAAATAAACATTGGGTTATCTCCCAAGAGTGCTTTTCTTTAACGCCTTTGATCTAGGCGCAGAAAATTGCGAATCAAGTAATATCAAGTGATGAAGCATCAAGCTCATAATTTGCTCTATGAATAGAGTCAAAAATTAATTTCTTTCTTTTCCTAGGGAAGTGTTCCATACCTTTCTTTAGTGGAAATTGATATTTGATGGTGCCTTCCCTCATATCAATGATGGCACCTACAGTTCGAAGAAAGGGTCTTCCCAAAATAATAGGACATGAAGCATGGCATTCAACGTCCATAACAAGAAAATCAACGGGAACAAGGTTATTGTTAACCACAATAAGAACATCATTAATCCTTCCCAAAGGTTTCTTCTTAGCAACATCAGCAATAGGAACATCAAAATAACACTTTTCAAGAGGCGGTAAATCAAGCATGTCATAAATCTTTCTAGGCATGATAGAAATACTAGCACCTAGATCACATAAAGCATGGCAATCAAAACCACTAACATGCATATCAATGATGGGTTCCCAACCATCTTCTAACTTCTTGGGAACATAGGCTTTTTGCTTCAACTTTTCATCCCTAATTTTCATGAGAGCATTGGTAATATGCTTAGTAAAAGCAACATTTAAAGAACTAGCATTGGGAGTCAAAGCAAGCTTTTGCAAGAACAAAATAACTTCAGATATATTGCAGCCATCAACATCAAAATCATTAAAAGAAGTAGAGCTATCATCTCCCACACTCCGAAAAATTTCAGCACTCTTTTGAGAAAAAGTTTTGGCAGTTTTAGGCTTTTTAACACAAGGAGTGGGGGTTTTCTCTACACCAATCAAAGTAGGAGGATTGCTAGCATTAGGAGTAACATCATTAGAGGTAGTAATGGTACATACCTTCATCTCTCTAGCCATCTCATCTTCTCTTTCCCACGTGGCATGCAATTCCGCTAACAATCTAATATTTTCATCAATTCCAACTTGAATAGCATTAGCGGTAGCAAAAACATTGTTCTCTTTAACATCATTGGGCAACACTTTTAATTTCAGAAGTTCAACATCATGAGCAAGGCTATCAACTTTAGAAGCAAGAACATCAATTTTGCCTAACTTTTCCTCAACAGACTTGTTAAAAGCAGTTTGCTTACCGATAAAGTCCTTGAGCATTACCTCAAGCTCGGAGGGCGCGGCCCAAGTGTTGTTGTAGGAATTACCATAAGAATTACCATAACCATTACCATTGGTAGAAGGATACGGCCTATAATTGTTACGAGCAAAATTGTTCCTATAAGCATTGTTGTTAAAATTATTGTTTCTAATGAAGTTCACATCAACATGCTCTTCTTGAGCAACCAGAGAGGCTAAAGGAACATTATTAGGATCAACATGAGTCCTATCATTAGCAAGCATAGCCATAATGGTATCAATCTTATCACTCAAGGAAGAGGTTTCCTCAACAGAATTTACCTTCTTACCTTGTGGAGCTCTCTCGGTGTGCCATTCGGAATAATTCACCATCATGTTGTCAAGTAGCTTTGTTGCGGCGCCCAAGGTAAGGGACATAAAAGTGCCTCCAGCAGCTGAATCAAGTAGGTTCCTTGAAGAAAAATTCAGTCCTGCATAAAAAGTTTGGGCAATCATCCAAGTAGTCAGTCCCTGAGTGGGGCAATTCTTTATCATAGATTTCATTCTTTCCCTAGCTTGAGCAACATGTTCATTATCAAACTGAGTAAACTTCATAATATTGCTATGCAGATATATAATCTTAGCAGGAGGATAGTATCTACCAATAAAAGCATCCTTACACTTAGCCCATGAATCAATACTATTCTTAGTCAAAGACAGCAACCAATCTTTAGCTTTTCCTCTCAAAGAAAAAGGAAACAACTTGAGCTTAATAATATCACTTTCTACATCCTTATATTTCTGCATCTCACATAGCTCAACAAAATTGTTGAGATGAGCTGCAGCATCTTCAGTACTAGCACCAGAAAATTGCTCTTTCATAACAAGGTTCAACAAAGCAGGCTTAATCTCATAAAAGTTTGCAGCAGGAGCAGGTGGTGCAATAGGAGTGCAGATAAAATCACTATTGTTCGTGCTAGTAAAGTCACACAACTTGGTGTTTTCAGGATTGGCCATTTCAGCAAAACTAAAGTAAACAAGTAAAAACAACTACCAAGGATTCTAATTTTTTTGGGTTTTTGATATATAACGATGCAAGTAAAAATAAAGTAAAGCAAAGCAATAACAAAGTAAAGGATGTGCGTGCGAAAAACTCCCCTTGCAGAGGTCTTCTACTTCCTCCCCGGCAACGGCGCCAGAAAATTAGCTGGTGGTCCTTGTGCGTCATGAATGACCAGCCCGTTGGGAACCCCAAGAGGAAGGTGTGATGAGTATAGCAGCTAGTTTTCCCCCAGTTAAGAAACCAAGGTATGTGGATCTTGGAGAGGAGAGGCAAACGACTGAAGGTGATGCAGACTGGCTTAATAGCACTCCAACAAGGGCGCCGTTTACGACACTTGTCGACTCGTCTTCGGCCAGTAGCAACGTGGAACCTGCACACAACACAACCAAGTACTTTGTTCCCAACTTACGATGAGGTTGTCAATCTCATCGGTTTGCTTGAAACAAAGGTTATGAGTGTATCGAGTGGAAAACAGTAGAGTATGCAAGTAAAGTAAACAGTGCGAGTAAAGTAAACAATGCGAGTAAAGTAAACAGGTGATAGCAATATGATGGAAATAGGACCGGGATCCACAGTTCACTAGTGGTGTCTCTCTATAAGGTAAATAACACATGTTGGGTAAACAAATTATAGTTGGGCAATTGATAGAATAAAGATAAACGTGATATGTCAAGAAGATCACTATGAGATTTACTCTGGGCATTACAACAAAATACATAGACTGCCATCCAACTGCATCTATGACTAATAATCCACTTGTGGCGAATCAATCCGAGAACTCCACAAGTATTAAGTTGCGAACAACAGATAATTGCATTAAGCAAAGTGTGTAATGTAAACAAAGCATATGCCCTTGAGCATATGAATGTTGTTTTGTCCCTAGTAGCAGCAGCACATCTACAACCTTAGAGGTTTCTGTCACTCCCCCAGATTAAATAGAGGCATGAACCCACTATCGAGCATAAATACCCCCTCTTGGAGTCACTAGCAACTACTCGGCCAAGATAGCTACTAACAACGGAGAGCATGCAAGATCATAAACAACATAGAGATAACATAAGATATATTTCAGTATAGCAACTCAATCATAACACCAATATTCATCGGATCCCAACAAACCAAACATGTAGAAATACATAACGGTGATCTCAATCATGTAGGGCAGCTCATGAGATCTAAACATGAAGCACATGGTGGAGAAGACAACCATCTAGCTACTGCTATGGACCCATAGTCCAAGGTAGACTACTCACTCATCGCTCCGGAGGCAAGCATGGCGATGAAGAAGACCTCCGGTGGCGATTCCCCTCTCCGGTAGGGTGCCGGGAAGAGCTTCTGGACCCTCCCGATCTTCGGGTCGACGGCGGCGGCGGATCGCGATGTGTTCTGGAAAAGTGATCGGGTACTTAGGTTTTTTCGTCGGGGGGTCTTTATAGGCGAAGGGGCAATGTCAGAGGTGGAGCCAGGTGGCCTCACACCACGGCGGCGCGGCCCAGGCCCTGGCCGCGCCAGCCTGGTGTGTGGGGCCCCTGTGGCCCCCCTCCTACTCCTCTTCGGATCTTTGGAAGCTTCCGGGTAAAATAAGACTTCAGGAACTTGTTTCATCCAATTCTGAGAATATTTCCTATGTATCACTTCTGAAACACAAAAACAGCAAAAAACAGGGAACTGGCACTGTGGCAACTTGTTAGATACGTTGGAGACGTATCACCTATTAACAAGTCGCCACAGTGCCAGTTCCCGTATTTCTGCTGTTTTTGTGTTTCAAAAAAGTTACACAGGAAATATTCTCAGAATTGGACGAAACAAAAGCCGAACGTCTAGAAATTCACCGAAGCTTCCAGAGAACCGAAGAGGAGACGGAGTGGGGCCACGAGGGCCCCACACAATAGGGCGGCGCGACCTGGCCCCTGGCCGTGCCCCCTACGTGTGAGGGCGCCCTGGCAGCCCCCTAACGACGCCCCTTCGCCTATATAAAGCCTCGGGACGGAAAACCCTAGGGGGATCGGCAAATTTCCAGAAAGAGTTCCGTAGCTCCGCCGCCGCCACCGACGAATTTCGGGGGATAGAAGTCTCTGTTCCGGCACCCTGCTGGGACAGGGAAGTGCCCTCAGAGCCATCTCCATCGCCGTCTCCACCGTCTCCATCGACCTCACCGCCATCTCCATCAACCTTGTTGTCTCCTATGATGAGAAGGGAGTAGTTCTCCCCCAGGGCTGAGGGCTCTACCGGTAGCAATGTGGTTCACCTCTCTCTCCCATGATGTGATCTTTATGTGATCATGAGCTTTGTATCTAGTTGAATTGGTAGATGTTATTATTCAGATATTATGCTACTCCTATGCTTAATTATTATACTCTCCGGAGATACCTTGTATCATGGTGTAAAGGTGACTAGTGTGTGTATTATGTGTATCTTTTTGGTTAATATCTCTATGAAATGTTGGTGTTTGTTGGAACCATCTAGTGCGTTCATGGTGATAGTGTGGGACAATCTAGTTTGGGTACATACGTACATTGAGGAATGCTTCGTAGCCCTACACATGATTAGTGTTCGTTTTCCACTGGAGAATTGTTTTGAGTTGCATATTGATGATAATATCTATTGGTTCAATTATGTTATATTTGTTGGGAGTGTGTCCACTAGTGAAAGTCTGATCCCTAGGCCTTGTTTCCAAGCTTTGCACACCGTTTACTAGCTGTTTTGTTACATGTTTGCTTGCTGCCATTTTTATTTCAGATTGCGTTTACTACTTATAATCATCACAACTACTTGTATTTCACTAATGTATTTCACTATCTCTTCGCCAAACTAGTGCACCTATACATTTGACAAGTGTATTGGGAGTGTTGGGGACATAAGAGACTTTCTGTATCGTAATTGCAGGGTTGCTTGAGATGGATAGCTTTGACCTCTTCCTCTCTGAGTTCGATAAACCTTGGGTGATCCACTTAAGGGAAACTTGCTGCTGCTCTACAAACCTCTACACTTGGAGGCCCAACACTGTCTACAAGAACAGACGCGTGCATAGACATCACATCCCCACAAGAAAGTGGAGCTAATTGGCGCACAGACCATGAAGAAGTACGACCTGCAGAATTATTAGCTCTTCTCCATGATGGTTTACGATCCAGCACTTCAAGTTCAGCTTTGCAAGCAAGATGAGATAAATGAGTAATATTGTTGTACTCCTTATAGTCTAAAATATGCTAAATCTCCTTATTTAAACCACCAAAGAAACGGGCAAGCATAGCTTCATTATCCTCTACAATACCACAATGAATCATGCCCGTTTGTAACTCTTGATAATATTCTTGTACGGAATTTTTGCCTTGTTCTAAACGAGCTAATTTTTTAAGCAAGTCCCATTGATAATGTGGAGGTACAAAACGAGTACCCATGGCATGTTTGAGACCAAGCTAAGTAGCAGGAATATTAGCATGATTGACTCTACAATGTTCAGACCACCAGATAGAAGCAAAATCTGTAAATTCACATGTAGCAGCACTAACACGCAAATGCTCAGGATAGCGTAAACATGCAAAACGTTGCTCTACTTCTAATTCCCAAGTGAGATATGCATCAGGATTATATCTACCCTCAAATGGCGAAATATTTAATTTCACTTTGGCAACATGTTCATCGTCACGTACCAGACGTGGAGGTGGACGAGCGTTGCGGTTGTATTGCCGTGGACGGCCAGGTGCAGGTTGTTGGACCTCGTCCTCCTCGAGCTCGTTTTCATCTTCGAACTCGTTTTCCCCCTCGTCAGCAGCATATCCATCCTCGGTGGCCGCCTCCGTAGCGGCCGCAGCAGCTGCCGCAGCTATAATGGTACCCGCAGATGGCGGGACAAGAGGAACGCGGTGAGCACGTGGTGCATGGACGCCCGGTTGTGGCTGTGGTGGTAAACGGGCCAGGACTTCCTGGAACCTGGCGTCGAGCTTGGTGTTGAAGGATGCCTCAAGGCCAGCAATCTTGTCCATGGCATCAGAATGCTTGGAATCAACATCACCCAAGCGTGTGTCCACATCTTGTGCACGCCCCACCAACAACCGAGTTAAGTGGGCATGCAACTCTGCACTAGTCATCTTCTTCGGATCAACATCATCCTTCGTGGTTCCTGTTATGGTTAGCGTAGAAGCAAGCACAAATATATATACCTACGCACTACAGGATATGGTGGAATCACGCGTAATCCGTCAAGCAGTATACAAAGCTCTTACAAGTTCTTACCAAACAGGAGGAAGGTGATATGCAACCAGCAAAGATCAGCGACTCCCAAAATTGCACAAAGAGATTACCAGGTGTCGATTCAAAACACGTGCAGAAATATGTGGAGCTGTAGGAAGGCTTATATGGTAGCAAAAACAACAAATATCAAAACAGTAATGCAATGTTGAAAGAATGCTCAACAACGGTATTGTGCTAGTCCTAGGCTAGACCGTGCTAGAGATGCGAGCTGAGAACACTAAGAAAGTCACGACGCGGCACAACAAGCAGAAAGAAACAACTCAAAAGCAAGATATAAGTGAAGATTGCAGAAATTTTTGGGTTTGAAACTTTAGAGGGCAAAAACTCGACCTTCTCGGACTCTTTTGGGAATTCTGAGCGTTCCGAAGGCCGAAGTTCGTATGCAAAAGTTATTGCCAATTGAAGTTTGCTATCGAAAACTGTCAAAAACTGACAAAACTTTCCAATTCGGACTAAATTCAGACTGGACTAGTAGGAATCGGGTCAAACTGACTTGGATGCGGATTTGACTTTTTTTGATTTTTTTTGGGAATTTTTTTACCTCTTGCCTGGCGATCGAAACTTAACTCATGGACTCTGAAAAAGGCACGAATGAAATTGGAAGGAACGAACAAAACCTAATGTGAAGGCGATGGCGGAAGTATATGGCGTGGTGGTGGAAGGATATGGTGGAGCGGTGGTGCAAGCGTGCAGTGGCGGCGTGACTATGGTGATTCGAACTCGAAACTCTAATGGAACAGACACTAAGACCAGCAACTCGACACGCGGATGCAGAGACAAATTCAATGATGCAAACTGAAAAGACAATGCAAAGGCTCGGATGGTTTATGGGACGAGATGATCTAAACCGAACTGTATTTTTGGCTTTTTTGTGGTATATAGGTATAAACACAGATGCAGTCTAGACTACGAAAACAGTAAATCTAACTGAGCAACCTAAAATCTGATACCACTTGATAGGGCAAAGGTGTCCGATCTTTCGATGAGATCTTGATATGTCGATTTGGAGGGTGGAGTTCGTGCTTGACGATCCGACTACACGTGCGGAGCTCGTGCGCCAATGCAATCGCTGGGACAATCTCCGGGAGTTACCGATCTTGCGGATGCACGATCAGCCTGACCAGCGAGGGACTTAATTCCTACCTGAAATCGAGAACAAGTAAGAACTAATACTGCCATCAAGAAATAGCGGATGAAAGATATATGCTTTATTCAAAGGTGGGATTCCGAATAGGCGGTCTTCTTCTGGGCATAGTTTTAAAAACCGGACCGGTGATCGAACCGGTGAGGCTGTCGGTTCAGGTTTTTACTGGTCAGACCAGTGGTTCACTGGTTCACTGTCTGGTTTTTTAAGATATGAAGTAATATTTTTTGGTTATAAATATTATAATAAATAAATAATTGTGCTGTGCAAAAAAATTTCAAACTTGCATTTTGGCGTAGTAACTCACATAATGAAATAACAGAGTACACGAGTTTTTCTAATTTGGCATAATTTATTCGTAGCAACTTGGATCAACTATGTAAGAAGACTCTGGCATGCTAATTCGGAGCAAATAATTTCAAAGACTACCAGTAGCAAAGCCAGCAACATTCGAGTAACACGCATGTAAGCAGCTAGCCGTTAGATGTCCTGATGGTTGACCTTTTAGTGCTACCGTGTAGATCCTAACTAAAAAGCATAGTGTCTCCAATGTAAACGTCTAGCAACGAAAGCTCAGCTGGTCTGGTGCATCCTGGATGGCGTGTAGGTGCGGGGTTCGATCCCTGCTCACAGCAATATATGTTTTTCCAACGCTCAGATTAATGAACCGGTCGGACCAGAATGCCCGATTTAGTGCTTAAACCACGGTTCCGGCTTAATCTGGCTCGATTGCGCATGCGGTCTAGTGCGCATAAAAAACCGGTGGAGGCATTGGTTCTGGTTTTTTCCGGTGGAACCAGCGAACCGGTTCGGTTTTTAAAACTATGCTTCTGGGCGATTGGCCTCAAAAGTCGAGCTCGTAGTTGCAGCAATGGCTAACTTTAGTCTAAACAAAATCTGAGTTCTAATGACGGCTACGGGGGTATTTGAGGAGGAAAAGGTAGGGGTGCGACCAGCCATGGGTATGGTGGTCGAACGGAACCCTAACAGGCCCTTTCTCCTCAAATTCGGACTCCTAAAAGTGGCTGTCTTATTTGCTGCGAAAATTACATCGGCCTGGCCCAAAAATAAAAGTGACGCAGCACCATATTTATCTATGGACGAATTTATGAAGTAACTCTTTATATATTTCGTCCAAGTCTTCATCCATCATTATGGTGGTTTCAAAGTTCTGAAATCTCCACTCGTGGCATCTTCTTCCATCCTCAAACGCTTGCTGCCATCTCCATGCACGATCATGCTCCAATACTTGTCCCTCTCATCCATGCTAGGTCCATCATTCCTAAGAGTAACAAACATATCTGATTTAGGCAGCATCATATTTAGGGGTGAAAACGGAATGGATTATTTCCGACCGACCGACCGACCGGACGCTTACGGAACTCAAAAATGGATTCGGTCGAATAGTTGCCGGATACGGTCACGGATACGGAAAAGGATATGGTTTCACTAATATCCGACCGTATCCAAAGATCTACCATATTTCACGGTTATATCCGGATAATATTCGACAAAATATCCGGCAATGAGTTCCTGATTACGTGACTCGGGAGAGAAGATAAAAGAGAGTTATACAATTTTTTCTTATGGTACACAAACACCAGCATGCAAGGCACACGCTAGTTTTATATGAATTTATATTTATGTATGTAGAAAAAATTACAAGCTAATTTTACTTTATTATCAACGAGAGATCCGACAAAATGTTTATCCGCAACCGAACTGTATTCGCTCCATATTCGGTCCATATTCGTTTCCGATAGACTCCGATTCTGTATTCGTATCCGCACACTATCCGCTCCGATTCCGAATTCGAAAAAAATATGGTAACGAATACGGTTTCACTACTATCCGTCCGTATCCGCTCCATTTTCACCCCTAATCATATTCTCATGTATGTGAGAAAGAGTTCCAAGAAACGAAAGTACTTGATAGTTAAATTGCTTGGCACGAGCTTGAGTGATAGGTCCTTGTATGTGTTCTGCTGTAGGTGCAGCGGGTGTATCAATAGATGGGATGTCCTCATCAGAACGATAGATTCATTTTCTAAAATTCAATAATGGGTTTGAAACATTGATTCACTTTCCATGAAAGTTTTGTCAGAACTAGTGAGGTTGACCAAGAGTTAGAATGTGAGATTCAATAAACCATGTTTGGAGTAATGATTTGTGTGTAGGATGGGTTGATCACCATTCCTACTACTCTCATTATTCGCTCTCATAATATTGGTTTTGCGAATCTAGACAGACATACCTACAAGAGTGACGACGTTGTTAAGCCTTGAACTTAGGAGGATAAGATATTATACCCTTATAATAGGCAAGTGTTGCCAAAACGTAGGAATAAAGTGAGAATTAACCACAAGCTTACCATTGGAGATGACTTGCAATGGAAGATGACACTAAGAGTTTTGTTCTATCCAACAATGGTGTGCAAAGGAGTTTTAACCATGGGATGGAAGACTACCAGTGATGTCAACAAAGAGGATCAATGAAGATATGAGATCACCTTAACTTGGTCTTCTAATTGACCCAAAAAGTGACCCTTCAGTGTCCAAAGTAGTTCATCAAATGTCATTGTTTGAATGAAGCATTACACTAAAGAAAAGTTATGCTCAAGCCATCTTGAGAAATATCGGATTCCAAAGTATGTGGATAGACACAAACCTATTGGAAAGGAAGATAGAAGCTACGTAAGATACAAAGATGACCTAGTGTCAAGTCATATCCCAGATGTGCTTACTATGAACCCAAGACCTAGACTACCTACAAAAGTTTCTTTTAAGGGTGGTAGCCACACAGAACCCTAAACCTAGTTATCAAACCCATCCTTATTTCTAGCCTCTCCGAATCTTGGGGATGAGATTCCTTTTAAGGGTGGTAGTCTGTAACATCCCAGAATTTTCCAAATTTTGGAATAAAAAACAAATTAAATTGAATGATTTGTTTGTGTTGATTGAAAATTCACAGGGAATTGAAACTTTTTTGTGTAATAGTCAAATTATTTTCTTAAATAGTTTTATTAAACTTTTGAGCAACCAAATGTTTTCAACAAATATATTTCTTGTTTTCAAAGTTTTTGAAATCATAAAAGGGTATTCTAAGATAAAATAAAAGCCCTAGATCCTACTTTCATAAATATTGCCCAAGTATCCATATAGGCTAAAGTGCATATGATTGCTTGTAATTTTTTGGATAGGGAAACAAGTTCCTAAATGCTTTAAAACATTATTTTGATTTTTACAAAAAAATTGAAACCTATTTGAACTCATGTGGAGTTCAAATACAAAAGTTATAAAAAGCAACAGAAAAAAGAAGAAAAAAAGAAAAATGAAAAGGCCGCGGGGAAACCATCCGGCCCAGGCCTGGAGGCGCCCACGGCCCACCCAGGCAAACACCCAAAGGGGTATGTCCCCCTCTCTTCTCCTAGCCGACAGGTGAACCCCACCTGTCATATTCGTCCTCAACCCCCAGCTCCGCTTCTCCCGCGCACGTCGCCCACCTTCGCTCGCATGCCCCGAGCCTCAACATCCACCCTGAGATCCTCTTTAAAACCCCTCACACTACTCTCCTTCTCCCCCTTTTTTCCCCCACCCGAAACGTCGCCAGGCCACCCGATTTCTTTGCCGGAGCCCGCAGACGTCGCCAAAGCATTTCTTCGATTCCGGCGCAACCAAGGTCCGACGCCACTTGTTTTCGACTCCTTTCTTCCTTCTTCGCTCTGGCGCATCACCTCATGCCCTTTGGTTGTCCAAATGCGCAGAGAATCAAGCACCAAATGAAGGTAACCGACGCTCGCACCATCTCCAGACGCACTCCTCCTCCTCTGCCAGACGCCAACAACCACCTCGAGCTCCCCGTGTCCAGCTGCAACCTGTCGTCCACACCACCATCTCCATGAGCCTCTACATCATCGCCGATGTCCATCGCGGAGCCGAACCATCGCCGGAACCCTAGCCGCCGGTGAGCCCCTTCTCCCTTTCTCTGTTAGCCGTAGGATCTCGTATCAATGCACAAGATTAGATCTTTAGCCGAAAGGGTACGGGCAAATCTGGAGAGCCCGATTCCCTTTCAATCCAATGGTCAAAGCCCTTGATCCAACTTAAGTGGTACTGGCCAGTGAGATTGCGCCATGTGGCTAGTTCTGTTTCAAATAGGCTTAAATGGATATCAGATATGCTAAAACTTGTAAAATGCATAGAAAATCATCTACATGACCAAAAATTACAAATTTCATATAAATGGAATCCTAAAAATGTGTAGAACCTGGTTATGCAGAAACATTATATTGTTATCGTATAAATTTTTGAAGTGAATTTCAAATAGTTTAAATCACATATTTGCACAAATTAATTCATAACTTTAGTTACACACATCCAAAAATCACAAATTTGTAGTCTCTGGAATCATCCTCTGAACCTGTAGAACATTTTTGAACCAGAAAACATCAAAGTTGTTATGTGCACAAACTTGGTGCATTCAGATTCATTTAAATCACAAATTTGATCACAACTTGAGTTCTAAAAACGGTTTCAAAAAAAACTTGAGTTCTAAAAACGTTTTTGGAGTGAATCCAATTGGAATAGCTTAGTTTTACAGTACCTAATCCGGTAGCACCACTTTCCAAAATATTTGAACCACTTTGCAAATATTCAAATTCAAATATGAGAATTTGAGTATTCATTATAGAATTCATTCCATAATTCCTTTCAATATGTTTCATTCTACAAAAGTGAATCATATGATCATACCTATCTATCCCTATCATATTGAGTCTTGACCATGACCCAATATCATACTTAATCTTGCTGACCTAGCTCACAATATTCAAATTACACTTGACCTATTTGAGTAAATGGTGATGTATCTCAATTAGGCTTTCCTTGCTATTTGTGGTGATACACTCTACCCCATATCACACATCTCTTAAACCATTCAAATCCATTGTCATCCTTGGACCATAACCAAAACTAGTTGAAAGCTTCAAAGAAGAATTTAAAACTTTAACATGGCCATATCTTCAAAATCCAACCCTAGTCCTAGTTAAGCCCTTTGTCCAAGAACATCTTTGTGGCCAAGCAGCCACCATCATTCTCAAATATCATTCATACATATTCAACCTCATGCCCACTTAATCCTATTGGCTTATATTTGAACTATTAAATGTACAAATGAGTTGTTTGAGTAATTCAATATATCACCACTTCACACCTAAGCCTATGTGTAATTTATACTATTTTGAGTAAGTGTTGTCACACTCTATTCAATAGTATTGTGATTGCACTATTTGACACTTCTATGATTCAATTCACATGAGCCACTCCAAATTCTATTCATGCTTTTGTAAAGCATAAAGATTCTTCAATTATATCTTGGATAGTCCATTTCTCTCTAATCATTTGACCTTGCCATCCAAACTCTCAAATCCATATCTTGCAAGACATAAGCCTCATTCCATATCTCTCTTATCACAGAATAATAAGAAACCTAAAATGTTGAACTAACCCTTTTCAATTGTTTGTCCTGTTTGATTTTATTTGTATTGGAGTGGTGTGCTTATGTTGTATTATTTCTATATTATAGCTTGGTATGGAGAGCAACGTGTTTTGTTGAGAGAAGTGAAAGAGCAGAAACTTCAAAAGGGCAAGTGACACACATTCTTCTACTCCCTCCGATCAGAAATAACTGTCAGAGACTTAGTACAAACTTTGTAATAAGCTAATACAAAATTGCCAACACTTATTTCCGATCGAAGGGAGTACCTACTTTTACTTTATGCATTAGTGTTTTCTAGTAGTATGCATGATAGGAAGTTTTCCAAGTGGATTTATGAAATGCTTAGATCCTAGTAGTGTGTAGCCATCCTTTAAACCCCACTTGCTAGGATTGCTAAATTACTTTGGAAAATGATGTCAATGCTATGTTTCACTTTTGTATAAAGATGTGTTGTTGGATAATTAAAAACTACAACCTCAATGAATCAGCTGGGTGGAATTGTATTGTAAGAGGAGGCAAAGTTGAGTGGCTGCCCTGGGGCTACATGCCTTGAGAGGATGTAGTGGACCCTGGGGAGTACACGTGTGGATGGGCACCCAGGATTAAAGAGATTACCATGTCTTCTGTGTTAGTGTACTTCTAGTGCAGCCATATGACATTATAGGCTCTATCTTGACTGATTAGGTTGTGAGGGTTCAACTTGTGAGCAAGACATGGGATGGTAGCAGAATTATAGGTGGGAACGGGTCTTGCTAGTATGGTTGATCTCTCCTTCTGAAAGGTCTTGTCTCATTCTTCTCTCTGGGTAGAATGAGTCTTAAGGTGAAAGTGCATAACCCCTGCAGGGTGTAAAACTAATCGATTTGTCATGTCCCCAGTTATGGACAATTTGAGTCTCTAGACATGGATTGTACAGAAGAATATCATCACCATTTCTGAATGAATTAAAAATTTGTTTAGAAACTCATAGGACAGGGGCACCTTAGAGCTACATGCCTTGCGAGGATGTATTGGACTCTGAGGGCTATCCTGGCTTTGTTGAGTGGCACCCCGGAGCTACATACCTTGCAAGTATGTAGTGCACTTTGGGGGTTATCTTGACCCTTAAAAATCTTAAATGTTTTATAAATGTTTGGATATGGAAAATATAGGATAAAATTAGCTTTATGCAAATTAGCCCAAAGATCTACCAGCCAAATATCATATAGTATAGTCTTTTCACAACAGCCACCAAATATCATTTGCTAGTACGTCATTGTGCTGACCCCATTTCGTTGGGGCTGCATATTCAAATGTTCAAGTTTTTTGGATGAGGAAAAATTAATAGGATCTCGAGTTTACATTCCAACATGTCTGCCTGATGAGGACATCCCTATGGTTGATACAACCGTTGCACCTACAGCCACACTTCCTCATGTTCCACAATTCCAAGGACCTCTCACAAGAGCTCGTGCACGCCAACTGAATTATCAGGTACTTTCGTTTCTAGGAACTATTCCTAATATTCATGAGAATATGATGCTGCCTAAATCAGATGTGTTTATGTTACTTAGGAATAATGGGCCTAGCATGGATGAGAGGGACAAGCATTGGAACATGATCATGCATGGAGATGATGGCAGCAATCGTGTGAGGATTCAGGATGACGCTGCAAGTGAAGATTTCTGAACTTTGAAGCCACCATAATGATGCAAGGATGCTTGGACAAAATTCACAAGTTACCAAATCATAAAATTCGTCCAAGGCTTTATATGGTACTGCGTCACCTTATTTTATGTGTTAAACCCATGTATTTTCGTCCTAGGTATTTTAGGGATTTTCTGGAGGCTGTTTGAGTGGAAAAGGGCCCATCTAGGGTTATTTTCGGATGGGCCATTAGGGTTGTACGAAAATCCCTGCCCTTTCCCTCATATATATCTCCTCCTAGCCATCATTAGAACTCGGATTTTGTTTAGTTAAAGACTTAGCCACGAGCTACTCTTCGCCATAGGCACAAGTGTCAAACTGACCTTTTGTACTATGCACAGACAGAATCCCACCTCTTCAATAAAGCCTTCATCTATATTCGCAATATCTTGATTGCATCTATAATTCTTGCTGGTTCTTCGATTGCTTGCAGGGATTGATCCTCGTGATCAGGTTGATCTAGCTCCGGCATGATCAATAGCCTCAGAAGTTGGTGTATCGATTGCTAAGGCGCAACGTCTCGCACGTTTGTAGTTGGATCGTCAACGTCGACCTCCACCATAATTGATAGTTATCGTCTCATCGAAAGATCGGGCACCTTTTCCCTATCAAGTGGTGTCAGATTTCAGGTTGATCGGTGAGATTTACTTTTTTGTAGTCTAGATTGCATCTTCATACCTAGAATCCACGAAAAAGCCAAAAATATTAGGATTAGATCTTTTCCTAGAAATAGTTCGAGCCTTTGCATCTTTTCTTTTCAGTATTTGCATTGTTCAATTGGTGTTTGCATCGTCGTGTCGAGTGCTGGCTGTAGCGTCTTGATCCTTAGAGTTTCGAGTTCTTCTCACATACGTCTTGCCGCCGCCGCACCGCCACCACCAAAAACCCTAGCCACCGCCACCACTCATTTCTGCATCACCACCATAATCATCCCATCGACCGCTGCCACCCCCACCCTCATTACCGCTGCCACAACCTTTCCCCTGACTTAGGGTTTCTTTCCCTGTTCTATCCATAAAAAAAATAAAAAAAATGAGGCAACATGGGGCCGAACCAGCCACCCCACGCCGCACCTAATTCTCAGTTAAAAAAAAGGAGGGGACGTGGGGGCCGAACCAGCCACCCCACCCCTGTCGCGCTGTTTTGGGAAGTTTTTGTCTGCAAACTTCAACTGGCCATAACTTTTGCATACAAACTCCGTTTTCGACGTATGACCTGTCAAACTGTCCGAAATCAAAAGTTATATCGGAAAAGTACTTGAAAAGTACACAAAGTCACTCGTAATCATCAAAAAAGTGAGGGAAGGGTGAGTTTTTGGCCTTTTAAGTTTTAGAACCAGCACTTTTTCCGTGATCTTCACTTATATCTTTCTTTTGAGCTATTCCTTTGTGCTTCTAGCCGCCGTGCATTGACTAGTTGGTGTCCTAGGCTCGTGTCTCTAGCATGATCTAGCCTACGGCCAGCACAGTATCGTCGTTGAGCATTTATTCAACTTGTTGCATTGCTGTTTTGAATTGTTGCTATAGATATCGCAGCCTCCTACAGCTCCACATATCTCTACGACCGTGTGTTGACACCACCTGGCAATCGCTCTATTCAATCTTCCTGAAGTTTGATCATGATGGTTGCTGATCACCACCTGCTGCCGGGTAAGAACGGGTAAGAGTATTGGTTTGCTTGATAGATTAAGCCTTTTCCACCCCTGTTCCTGTTGTATCTCTATTCTATAACTATGCTTTTGCGTATTAATCATGCCACCAGACAACACTGAGACATAGCCACTGGAGGGTGAAGCCTTGCAGGCTCACGTCACCAAACTTTTATCTGACCATATGCAGGATGTGACCAAACTCGAGGGACTCGAGACCACCTTCACCGCCAAACTCGACGCTAAATTCCAGGAGGTGCTAGCACGCCTACCACCACCGCCGGCTCGCGCGCCTATTCCATAGCCAACTCGCGTGGCTCCTACACCGACCTTTTTGGGACGTGCACAGCGTGTTCTCAACCCACCGGCACAAACTTTGGCTGCGGGTGCTGCTGTGGGCACTGCTACTAGCGTTGTAGGAGCTACGGGTGTTACACATGCCCGTGATGCACAGTTGGATGATTATTACAGGGAAGATGAGTACGAGGGCGAGTACACGGACGACTTCACAGTTGATCAACCACCTAGTCGTCCTAGCCCCTACATTCACCGGTCACCTCCTCATCCGTTGGTACGTGATGATGACCATGTTGCTAAACTGAAATTACATGTTCCTACGTTTGATGGTCGCTATAACCCTAATGCATACCTCTCTTGGGAATTAGAATTACACCAGCGTTTTGCATGCTTAAATTATCCCGAGGATAGACGTGTTAGTGCTGCTACTTGTGAGTACACTAGTTTTGCTTCCATATGGTGGTCTGAATACTGTCGTGCTAATCATGCTAATACAATCACTACGTGGGATGCTTTAAAACATTCTATGTGTATTCGTTTTGTTCCACCATATTATCAGCGTTCCATGCTTACCAAATTAGCATGTCTAGATCAAGGCAAAAATTCTGTAGAGGATTACTATCAGGAGTTGCAAACTGGCATTCTGCGTTGTGGTATAGAGGAGGATAATGAAGCTTTAATGGCACAATTCGTAGGCGGGTTAAATAAGGAAATTTAGACCATTCTTAGATATAAATCTTATCACACTATTACCCGTTTGTTCCATCTTGCTTGCAATGCTGAATGTGAAGTGCAGGATCGACGCGAAGCGACATGAACTAATTATTCTGCAGGGCGTTCTACTTGGAGATCACCGACTTCGGCGTCACGGGCTGCTGCACCTACACCTCTAGCGACCACATCCACGTGATCTGCAGCATCTACACCACCTTCGTTTGCTACACGGAAGACTATTACGGCACCAGCCCCAAGTGCTGCATCCTCCATGGCATCTATGGGCAAGTCCAGCCAAATTCAGTGCCGCAAATGTGGTGGACTTGGTCACTTTGCACGTGATTGTGCCTCCTCCCGTGTGATGATTGCTCTTGAGGATGGTGGATACGACTCCGCCAGTGATTATGATGAAGATACTTTGGCTCTTATTGCATCTGATGAGCAATGTGCTGCAGCACCACGGAGCAAGATTCTAAATTTATGGCTGCGGAACATGCGGAGCAATACCCGAGTTTAGTTGCACAGCGAGTCTTGAGTGCACAAATTACCAAGGCCGAGCCCGACCAGCGCCATAATCTGTTCCATACCAAGGGCATGGTTAAAGATCGTTGTATTCGCATTATTATTGATGGAGGGAGCTGCAACAACTTGGCGAGCATGGATTTTGTTGAAAAGCTTTCTCTTACGACATGACCCCATCCTCATCCATATCACATTCAATGGTTTAATAACAGCGGCAAGGTTAAGGTAACACGTACAGTTCGTGTGCATTTTACTATTGCTACATATGCTGATTATGTTGAGTGTGATGTTGTTCCTATGCAAGCATGTGCTCTTTGTCTTGGTAGACCCTGGCAATTTGATACAAATTCTATACACTATGGTAGCACAAATCAGTATTCTCTTGTTCATAGTGATAAGAAAATTGTGTTACTTCCCATGTCTCCTAAAAGTATTTTAAAAGATGATCTTGCTAGAGCTAGTAGAGCACATAATGAGGGGAAAAAGCTGAGCAAAAATCAGATTGTTGCTAAGGAACTTATGCCTTCTTCAAGTACTTCTAAATCTAATCCAAAACATGCTAATCAAATTCATTTGAAAATTACTTGTTTGCTAGCTAGCAAATCTGATATTTCTGAAATTGATGTGAGTACTACTGCATGTTATGCTATCATTTGCAAAGAAGTGTTGTTTTTGACTGAGAAGATGCCTCCTTCTTTGCCACCTGCTGTTGCTAACATTTTGCAGGAGTATGAGGACGTTTTCCCACAAGATGTACCTCCAGGACTGCCACCTATTCATGGAATCGAGCACCAAATTGATTTGATTCCTGGAGCATCTTTGCCCAACCGTGTGCCATATCGTACCAATCCCGAGGAGACGAAAGAGATTCAGTAACAAATTCAAGAACTTCTTGACAAGGATCATATTCGTGAGTCTCTTAGTCCATGTGCTGTTCCTATTATTTTGGTACCAAAGAAAGATGGTTCTTCGCGCATGTGTACTGATTGTAGAGCAATCAATAATATTACTATTCGATATCGTCATCCTATTCCTCGTTTAGATGACATGCTTGACGAATTGAGTGGCTCTACCATGTTCTCTAAGGTTGATTTGCGTAGTGGTTACCACCAGATTCGTATGAAGTTAGGAGATGAATGGAAAACTGTATTTAAAACTAAATTTGGCCTATATGAGTGGTTAGTGATGCCCTTTGGTTTAACTAATGCTCCCAGCACTTTCATGAGATTAATGAATGAGATTTTACGTGCTTTTATTGGACATTTTGTGGTGGTATATTTTGATGATATATTGATATATAGCAAATCTGTAGAAGAACATTTAGAACATTTAGAACATTTACGTGCTGTTTTTGATGCTTTACGTGCTGCACGTTTGTTTGGTAACATTGCAAAGTGCACCTTTTGCACGGATAGAGTTGCTTTTCTTGGCTATGTTGTTACAGCACAGGGTATTGAAGTTGATCCCGCCAAGATTGAAGCAATTTCGAGTTGGCCACACCCCAAAACAGTCAGACAAGTGAGGAGCTTCCTTGGCCTTGCTGGATTTTATAAGCGCTTTGTCAAAGATTTTGGTTCCATTGGAGCACCGCTAAACGAGCTTACTAAGAAAGATGTGCCCTTTGTTTGGGGCAATGAGCAACAAGAAGCCTTCATGTTACTCAAAGATAAGCTTACACATGCTCCTTTACTCCAATTGCCTAATTTTAATAAGACCTTTGAGTTGGAATGTGATGCTAGTGGAATTGGTTTGGGAGGAGTGTTGTTACAAGAGGGCAAACATGTTGCATATTTCAGTGAGAAATTGAGTGGAGCTAGTTTAAACTATTCTACTTATGATAAGGAATTATATGCTCTTGTTCGGACATTAGAAACTTGGCAACATTATTTATGGCCTAAAGAATTTGTTATACATTCTGATCATGAATCTTTGAAGCATATTCGTAGTCAAGCTAAGTTGAATAAACGTCATGCAAATTGGGTTGAAGTCATTGAATCTTTTTCTTATGTTATTAAACACAAAAAGGGTAAAGATAATATTATTGCTGATGCTTTGTCACGTCGCTATACCATGTTATCTCAACTTGACTTCAAAATCTTTGGATTGGAAACTATTAAATAACAATATGTGAACGATGCCGATTTTAAAGATGTTTTGCAGCATTGTCTAGAGGGTAGAACTTGGAACAAATTCGTCTTCAATGATGGGTTTGTGTTCCGTGCTAACAAACTATGCATTCCAGAAGGTTCTGTTCGTCTTTTGTTGTTGCAGGAGGCGCATGGAGGAGGATTGATGGTAAAGAAGACAGAATATGTACTTGCTACACACTTCTTTTGGCCACGCATGAGAAGGGATGTTGAGAGGTTTATTGTTCGCTGCACAACATGTCAAAAAGCTAAGTTCCGCCTTAATCCACATGGTTTATATATGCCTCTTCCTGTTCCTAGTGTACCTTGGGAGGATATTTCTAGGGACTTTGTTTTAGGATTACCTCGAACACAGAAGGGGAGGGATAGTATTTTTGTGGTTGTGGATAGATTTTCTAAGATGGCACACTTTATTCCTTGTCATAAGAGTGATGATGCTGCTCATGTTGCTGAATTATTCTTTTGCGATGTTGTTCGCTTACATGGTGTGCCTAATACTATTGTTTCAGATCGTGATACTAAATTTATTAGCCATTTTTTGAGATGTTTATGGGCTAAGTTGGGGACTAAATTGCTGTTTAGTACTACATGTCATCCCTAAACTGATGGACAAACTAAAGTAGTAAATAGAACTTTATCTACCATGTTACGGGCTATTTTAAAGATGAACTTAAAAATGTGGGAAGATTGTTTACCTCATATTGAATTTGCTTACAATCGTTCCGTGCATTCTACAACTAAGTTATGCCCTTTTGAGATTGTGTATGGTTTTGTTCCTCGTGCACCTATTGATTTATTACCTATTCCATCTTCGGTGCAATATAATTTTGATGCTACACAACGTGCTGAACAGATTCTTACGTTGCATAGGATTACTAAGGAAAATATAGAACGCATGAATGCTAAATATAAAGTTGCTGGTGATAAGGGACACAAGCATATTGTGTTTGATGTGGGAGATCTAGTTTGGTTGTATTTGCGCAAAGATCGTTTTCCTGATTTGCGCAAGTCTAAATTAATGCCACGTGCTGCTGGTCCTTTTAAAGTGTTAGAGAAAATGAATGATAATGCATATAAACTTGAGCTTCCTGCAGAGATGGGCACGGTAAGTCCTTCATTTAACATTGTAGATTTGAAGCCATATTTTGGAGAAGAAGATGAGATTGCATCGAGGACGACTTCAATTCAAGAAGGGGAGGATGATGAGGACATCCCTACAGTTGATACAACCGTTGCACCTACAGCCACACTTCCTCATGTTCCACAATTCCAAGGACCTCTCACAAGAGCTCGTGCACGCCAACTGAATTATCAGGTACTTTCGTTTCTAGGAACTATTCCTAATATTCATGAGAATATGATGCTGCCTAAATCAGATGTGTTTATGTTACTTAGGAATGATGGGCCTAGCATGGATGAGAGGGACAAGCATTGGAGCATGATCATGCATGGAGATGATGGCAGCAATCATGTGAGGATTCAGGATGACGCTGCAAGTGAAGATTTCCGAACTTTGAAGCCACCATAATGATGAAAGGATGCTTGGATGAAATTCACAAGTTACCAAATCATAAAATTTGTCCAAGGCTTTATATGGTGATGCGTCACCTTATTTTATGGGTTAAACCCATGTATTTTCGTCCTAGGTATTTTAGGGATTTTCTGGAGGCTGTTTGAGTGGAAAAGGGCCCATCTAGGGTTATTTTCGGATGGGCCATTAGGGTTGTACGAAAATCCCTGCCCTTTCCCTCATATATACCTCCTCCTAGCCGTCATTAGAACTCGGATTTTGTTTAGTTAAAGACTTAGCCATGAGCTACTCTTCTCCATAGGCACAAGTGTCAAACCGACCTTTTGTACTACGCACAGACAGAATCCCACCTCTTCAATAAAGCCATCATCTATATTCGCAATATCTTGATTGCATCTATAATTCTTGCCGGTTCTTCGATTGCTTGCAGGGATTGATCCTTGTGATCAGGTTGATCTAGCTCCGACGTGATCAATAGCCTCGGAAGTTGGTGTATCGATTGCTAAGGCGCAATGTCTCGCACGTTTGTAGTCGGATCGTCAACGTTGACCTCCACCATAATCGATAGTTATCGTCTCATCGAAAGATCGGGCACCTTTTCCCTATCACTGCCTGTGGCACGTGATGAAGATGGAGGCTCATTGCCACTTTGTTTTCCGCTGTGAATCTGTAAGGTTTGAGACTTGTGTAACAGGATCTCTATTGTAATATTTTATACTATTGCAATGATTACTATATTTTGTACTGTGGTGCTATCATTGATCCATGGAATAGCACTTAACACATGAGTTCTACCTTTTTCAAAAGGTAGGACGCTACAGACGCGTTCGGGGGGTACGCTTCCCTTTTGCTAGAAAAAGAAAGTATGTTCCTCCCATACATAAATGCATGTATGCTACATTTTGACATCACCCAACCAGCAATATGGCCAACACACAAGCACATACTGATAATATAAATAACAGTATGAATTGCAGGTTCGAATATGCCCACATTAGCGCAAAGATGTGTGGCTCGGTTTACTCAACAGGTAATCAATCTAGTCAAATCTGCTAGAGATATCCCAAGCAACATCAGCCAAAAATACAAATTAAGATGAGTACAACCATTGCCATCATGCAAAAGACTCACCCACTTAACAGACTTAGCACAACATTTAGTTCACACACAATACAGCCAGTTGTACACTAGCACATCACAGCATGCACTTAGTTAATTAACATGCACAAAGTCTGACGACAAAAATCAGTTGAATTTACTAGCACCCTAGCACATACATGTTCCATGACCACATCAGAGCATTACTGGTTCATTTCACATACATCAGAGCAGATTCAGTACCAAGTTCATTGCTTCAAATATGCAGATTCAGACCCCATGCCCGGCCCCTTGAGCCATAGAAGCAGTGGCCGCCATGATGAGATTGAGCAGGCCTTGTGCCGTCAACCATTCTGAGCGATGCAAAGAAGTTGCTGCTAGCATAATTCCTATGGTCCAGCACCTGCTGAACATGCACGAGAACATGGTGCTTGAAAGTAGGTTGTGTTTTCTATGAAGGCGGCTCCAACGCATCATCGACCATTGTCTCTTCCTGCACCGACAACTCTACATAGAGAACCTTTGGCACTTGCGAAGGTTCCTTCAACCATGCAATCACCGACAGACACCAGCTGTCTTTCGGAGGAAAGATCTTCACGAGCTCACCCTGGAGGACATTTAGCAGCTCCTTGATTGTCTCACGGTCCCAAGCCCATCGTGGCAGGGCATCGAAGCTCAGCTTCATCAAAAAGGGTAACTCGGAGGACTCCGAGGCGCCCCAACCTGGGTGCTAGGGCGAGAGGCTAACCGGCACGCCTAGGCAGAGCAAGGGGGAATCCCTGAACATAAGAGTGCATTCAGTTACGCTCCGGAATGTAACCATAAAATCCGCCGGGGGCGCGCAGACTTCAGCGAGCATGTCACAGGACTGGATGTGGTGAATAGCCTCCAGAGCATTCACGAGGTCTTGCGGAGAGACCAGAGATCTGGACGGATCTTAGGATCACCAGGCAGGGCTGCTTCCGAGCCGTCGGTGAGGGACCACATGGTTGTGATGGTGGCGTGGGACAAAGCTTGTGGATTGGGGGATTTGGGAGTGTGAGTGAGGGTGGGGGTGTTGGGGTGTATACAAGGAGTAGGGCAAAATCCGATATATCAGCCCACGCCAAAACGACGATAGGGCCCAATATATACTGTGAGACATGACCAGACGCGATAGCAGGCCAGCCAGCCTGTCAGCCTAGGCTTCACCAGGATAGAATAAAATGTTGGTATTTTCGACAAACTAAGCTCAACTTTTAGTTCTCGACCGACCCTTATGGCATATTCAAACATACTCCCTCTATTCTATTTTAAGTGTAAATGATTTTACACTGACTTGGTACAAAGTTTGTGCCAAGTCACTATCACTTATTATTGATAGAAGGGAGTATGTCATTTTGCAATGACATGTAGGGTCTGTAGAGTTAGTAACTCAGTATACACCAGATATCACCTGGGGCACGTGCGTTGGTACTTCCTTTGCTTCGGCGTAATGAGCCTCAAACAAATAGGGGGCGGTTAAATCATGTTTCATTCCCTGCATCAAACATAGCTCAAGCCTGTGGGGCCCTGATTTCCCCTTTCGCTACAAAAAAAGGAATGTTCCAGTCAAAACAAAAAGCTACAACATACTGATTGATAGTACCGAAATTACACTTACATATAAATAGTGATATGTGTATTATAACATATAAAGCAATACGAGGTACAAAAGCACATCAGCGATATACAACTGAGTCAAACTATATATTAAACAGTACTAGTTAATCGGCCTAGCAAAACATAAGAAGAATACACGGCTCAATCTAGACCCCTAGGGATCTCAACGAGTGCACAACATCTACACTAGGCTTAAACTAGATCGACACCTATCAAACGCAATTCCAACCATCGCTCGGAAGGCTGATTGCTCCTACAAGCTTGTCTTCACTTGCCTGCAGGTTGAAGCGCATAATGTGAGGGCTTCCTATTTTGCAAAACCACCGGTATGATGTGTACATGCAATTTTTCCTCATGAAAGGAACTAATGTGCCATTAGGAGCCTGGAAATCACATATCTTTAGGTTGACAGTGATTGGGTAATTGAGTCCAAGGAATAGAGAGTGGTCACCGAGGCTGTTAACCTGCTTCCAAACAACAAAACCTACAGGTCCATCTGAGCAGGGATCCTGCTCAAATACGTAGACATCACCGGCAGGATACTGGTGTAGGTTAAGCCCATTAAGAGCACAGGGGGTGTCAGGACGGTCTTTGCTATCAGCAACCCCAATTTCGTACACCGTATGGATGATCATCAACCATTTGCTGTCGGCCGATCGATAAAGGAACCACGCATCTGACAGATCAACCACTAACGGTGGTGGGGATGCAAAGGACAGCTCCATATGTGCTGCAAAATTTCGAATTAGAGGCAAAAGGGGTGTTAGTGACATAACGCAAATTCTAACAGTGGCACTGTTTCATCGTTCATGCTCATGGTATGAACAATAAACTCATGACAATAATAACACACTACTATGTCAATGACATTGTTCACTCATAAGTTCAACTAGATGGTCTGATAATTGAGTTATACGAAGGATGAAAGAAAAAAAATAACCAAGAAACACATCTACATTAATTGTGCTACAATCACATTTGAGATGTTAGTTAATTACATTCATATTCTGCCAATGGTACAGAATTGCAAATAGATGAATGCATTAATTACTATTTTTTTGAAGACTAGTTACTACACTACCTCCGTTTCGACAGATACTATGTTTTGGAAAGCTAACTTACCTTTCTAAAACATAGCACTACAATTCTGAACGGAGGTAGTAATTCATTAATAGCAATGGTTCATTCATATTAAGATAAATGGTGTGATCATTAAGTAATATGAAAAGCTAAAATAAGGTAGTAATTGAAGTAATAACTTCAGTGAATCAATCACATTGTATAATGCAAAATTCAAAAAAATACTATGTTTTGCAAAGCTAACTTATCTTTCTAAAACATAGCACTACATTTCCGAACAGAAGGAGTAGTAATTCCTTAATAGCAATGGTTTGTTCATATTGAGATTTTTTGAAATGGTCATTCATATTGAGATAAATGGTGTGATCATTCAGTAATATGAAAATGTAAAATATAAACAAGGTAGTAGTTAATTAAAGACATATAACTTCAGTGATTCAGTCACAATGTATGATGCAATGCAAAAAATACTATGCTTTGGAAAGCTAATATACCTTTCTAAAACATAGTACTACATTTCTGAACGGAGGTAGTAATTCATATAGAGATAAATGGTGTGATCATTCATTCATATGTAAAGGTAAAATATAAATGAGGTAGTAGTTAATTAATGAAATTACTTCAATGATTCAGTCATAATGTATGATGCAAAGGAAAAAAGTAAGCAAAAAAGTCACCATCCTCTGCAGCATCCCAGCAGTACATGTAGCCTCTTTCATCCACCACATAAACGAGGCCGCCATGCTCAATGGAATCACAGTACCGTCGTCTTGGACAGCTGCATGGGTAGCTGAAATAGTCAGGGGCACCGAGGTATTTCCATCTTTCTCTACCGCCTTCCAGGTAGGCGATTGCTTTATCAAACAAAGCGATGAGCTTGTAATAAGCATAGTGTCCTTTTTTGTGGGCACTTACGCAGATCACGATCTTCAATAAATCAAGGCATGGACCTCAATTCTTGTAGTACATTTCAGGAGGCCGAGTGATTTCATTCTGATTACATCGAATATTGCAAGTAGCCGATGATGGGAGGTCGATTTGTTGCTCGGTGTAGACATTTATGAGGCACCAGATCCCGTGCTGGTCGTGGGTGGCGAGCCAGTCGCCGTTCATGCCAACCCAGAACCTTTCATGCATGAACGGTAGGACGGCGGTGCGCCGAGGGTAGTCGAAGGGCACCACCTTGTACACCCTGTCGTGCTCACGATTTTCCATCGCCTCATCCTAGTGGTCATCGAACCAATGAGCGGGTTGGGTACATCCCAATGGGGGAAATGAAACCTGGTACCTTTATTATAGTCGATCCGCTTGCAAAGATCTCTGTTGCATACGGCTAGTCGGATGGTCCTGGTAATATCTAGATGCTCAGTGATGAGGTCGATGTTGGACCCGGTGAGAGACTCCCAGCGACTGCCTCACTTCGAATACACCATCGATCAAGTCTAGATGGATTTAGGTGGAGGGTGGACACTAGAAGAAAAGTGTCCATCTACCATGACTGGCACTTTTTGTCATTGTTGAAGACCTCCCTTCTACCATGATTTTGGTCGGTTTCGTGGTAGATTGAAAAACTTTTTTCCTCATTTCCGAGGCCCTCTACTACCACAGATTAGGGCAAATCATGGTAGATGGTCATCCGACGCATGGTAAATGTCAATTTTTCGAATTCGCTTCTGATTTTGGACTCTGACCTACCTTTACATGCAGTGGGGCCATGATGTCAGTGTCTCTAGCAGACCTACTTTTTTGTTCCTGTGACCTAGCTCACGTTGCCCGATCCAATAGTATATGGTCTGCACCGTGGGTCCCCGATGGGAGTCTCTCCGTTCTGTTATCTGTTCCACACGATTGCTAGCTACTTGCTTTTATTTTTCATAACCGATCGCTCTAATAATGTTCATGGACACCACAGTCTGGTGGGACCTTGATGTCAGCCTCTCTGAACAAGAAACCTCTGCTATGTTCAGAATGTTCGTGGACGCTATTGTCGGGTGGGTCCTTGATGTTAGCCTCTCTGAACAACAAACTTGTGCTATATATATATTTTGATAATGTTCATAGTCGCTGCAGTCGGGTAGGTCCTTGATGTCAGCCTTTCTGAACAACAAAAACTTGTGCTACATATGTTGATAATGTTCATGGACGCTGCTGTCAGGTGGGTCTTGGATGTCAGACTCTCTGAACAAGAAACGTGTGCTATGTTGAGTTATTTTCTTCAGCGACATTGTTGGCTACTTGGTTGTTCTTTTCAAACCCGCCCATGAAATTTGAATTTTTAAAGGTCGAGGACGTTGCAGATAGGTGGGTCCCCGACGTTAGACTCTCTGAATAATGAACAATAAATGTGTGCTATCTGGTGGCTACTGGATTTTATTTTCGAACCTGCCCCTAAAATTCGAACTTGATAAGGTTGAGGGACGCTGCTAACGGGTGGATCTCCTATGTCAGAATCTCTGAAGAAACATGTGCTATATGAATTTTATATTTGTTCCCTGTGAATCCTAGCTACTAGGCTATTATTTTTGAACCCGCCCATGAAATTTGACTTGATAAAATTGTGGGACGCTGCTGACTGGTCGGTCCTAGATGTCAGAATCTCTGAAAAATATGCCAAACGCCTCTGATAGGTGGGTCCAGGATGTCAGACTATCTAAAAAAGAAATGTGTGCTCTGTTAAGTTGGATTTATTTTGTTACCCATCATTGCTACAGACTTCACATTTTTTTCGAACCCATCCGTGAAATATGATAAAGCTGAGGAACGCTTTTGACGGGTGGGTCCCAGATGTCAGCACGTATCTCATTTTTGAAAAAACAACAGCATATCACCTGGGCCACCTTTGCGGTCTCGCCTACTCGGCCTGCTATGGCGAGCTGAGCCCTCAAAAATTTGGCCTAGTAAGGATCATTTTGTGGGGGTACGCTTCCTTTTTTTTCTATTAGAAAAAAAGGTATCTTCATCCCAAAGAGAAAAGCTACAAAAGGTACTCATATACAACATGTACTACCCTGTAATATATAGCTGCTGTTGAAAGGAAGCTCTAGGAGGCTTCCTGTTTGCGCCTTGCAAGTTTTTTTGAACATATATTTTGTCATTACATTTTGACTTCACCAAACTAAAGAATAGTGTGTGTTCATCACAATATGGCCAACAGAAGCGCATAATAATAATATAACTAGACATATGACCTGCAGTTCTAGGTCAACATAACAATACCTCTAGGTTTACTCGGAGGTGAAGCATTATTTCATCATGTCAACCACAATATGAGTGATTATATTATATATACCACTTCTCTACAGACCAATTGTAAGTGATGGGTGATAACCTGCACACCTGATCTCGATCTCGCAGTAATTTTGATAAAAAATGAGCACCTTGAGGGATATGGTGCCAAGCTTCTTGAATACAAGGAAGTATCCTACCTTCAAGTCATGTGCTCTGACAAACTCTGACCATCCTCTGTCCATGACAATTTTCCCATTTTCCATCTTCAGGTCGACATCCTAGATGCAGCCACTAGAGACCTTCAGCTTGATATTCTCCAGACACTCGCCTTCAAAGCAGTGCACAAATCTGCTGGAGATGGCAACGCACATCTGACCCAATCGGGAATAACAGCAACTTGCAGAAGCTATCAGCAGTGGTCTCCTCATTGGCCTGCCTAACCTGCTTCGGTGGACTCGCCATTCTCTTTTTCGTTTTTAGTGATGATCTCTCTCCAAGCTAGCTTTAGCTACTTGCCTGAACACTGGAAACAAAATGTCCCCGATAAGATAATTAATGTATGTAGCTACTGCAAAATACCTAATCAAATACATCCAACAAAGTCAAGTGGAAAATGTTTGATGAGGGGTGACCTCTTGGGTGTGGCCTGATCTTCACGGATTCACGAGATTTGTGGCGGGGAACGAGGATGAACATGAAGAACACAATGAATAAATCAAAGGCAAACACACACACACAAGATACACACCGGTTGTCCTCATTGGCCCGATTCACCAACTCAATAGAATCACAAGGAAGAGACTCCAGGAGTAGAATTCCTTGTGAGAGATTGATTTGCTAGGAGTAGAATTCCACTTGGGGAAGAGACCAAAACAATGGATAGAATTACACACAAAAGTATGCAAGAGATCCACTACAAGGTAGAATTCCCCAAATAGAAGAGACCCCAAACAAAGAGGGATGGTGGTTTACTCTATATTTGAGATCTAGTAGCAAGTTCCCTAAGGGAAAGGGCATGGAGCCATGTTTTATCTTAATTCTTATCTAAGCTAGAAAGGGGAAGAGAGAGCCATATAAATAGGCAGCCACATCCTGGGGGCAACTTGGTAATTTAGGGAAGATTACAAGGGTGGCTTCAAGGCCAAAGATGCGTTGACTCGGCCAGGCCGGCTATAGCCGGTGTTAAGTCCGGCTATAGCCGGTCTGGCCGGCTATAGCCGGTGTTGGGGCTGGCTAAAGCCAGTGGCCGGCTATAGCCGGTGTCAAGGCCGGCTTTAGCCGGTCCGTCGCTTGCTCCGACTTCTTCTTCCGGCGTTTCCATGCTTCCTCATCGTGTTCCTCGTCCTTGGTCGCCTCTCCATGTGGTTCGTAACAGACTGCACAAATGATGTTGCCATGAGGTAGAGAACCATTCACCATATGTTCAAGATCAATTGTGTTTAGGAGCAAATTCACCTTATCATGGAGGGCTTTAGCTCGAGCTCTTGTCATTGGCCCTTGTGGGGGACTTGGCGGTCTTGAGGCGGAGGTGTCCGAAGGCCACCCCACATCATCTCCCCCCCTTGGGAAAGAGTCGACCTCGACTCTTTATCGATCATCTCACCATGAAAGGGGGATAGGTCCTTGATGTTGAAGGTGTTGCTTACGAGGTACTTGGAAGTTGGAATGTCAATGACCTAAGCGACAAATTCAAGAACTGCTTGACAAGGGTCATATTCAGCAACAAAATAAGGTAGTAATTGAAGTAATAACTTCAGTGAATCAATCACATTGTATAATGCAAAATGCAAAAAAATACTATGTTTTGCAAAGCTAACTTACCTTTCTAAAACATAGCACTACATTTCTGAACGGAAGGAGTAGTAATTCCTTAATAGCAATGGTTTGTTCATATTGAGATTTTTTGAAATGGTCATTCATATTGAGATAAATGGTGTGATCATTCAGTAATATGAAAATGTAGAATATAAACAAGGTAGTAGTTAATTAAAGACATATAACTTCAGTGATTCAGTCACAATGTATGATGCAATGCAAAAAATACTATGCTTTGGAAAGCTAATATACCTTTCTAAAACATAGTACTACATTTCTGAACGGAGGTAGTAATTCATATAGAGATAAATGGTGTGATCATTCATTCATATGTAAAGGTAAAATATAAATGAGGTAGTAGTTAATTAATGAAATTACTTCAATGATTCAGTCATAATGTATGATGCAAAGGAAAAAAGTAAGCAAAAAAGTCACCATCCTCTACAGCATCCCAGTAGTACGTGCAGCCTCTTTCATCCACCGCATAAACGAGTCTGCCATGCTCAATGGAATCACAATACCGTCGTCTTGGATAGCTGCATGGGTAGCTGAAATAGTCAGGGTCACCGAGGTATTTCCATCTTTCTCTACCGCCTTCCAGGTAGGCGATTGCTTTATCAAACAAAGCGATGAGCTTGTAATAAGCATAGTGTCCTTTTTTGTGGGCACTTACACAGATCACGATCTTCAATAAATCAAGGCATGGATCCCAATTCTTGTAGTACGTTTCAGGAGGCCGAGTGGTTTCATTCTGATTACATCGAATATTGCAAGTAGCCGATGATGGGAGGTCGATTTGTTGCTCGGTGTAGACATTTATGAGGCACCAGACCCCGTGCCGGTCGTGGGTGGCGAGCCAGTAGCCGTTCATGCCAACCCAGAACCTTTCATGCATGAACGGTAGGACGGCGGTGCACCGAGGGTAGTCGAAGGGCACCACCTTGTACACCCTGTCATGCTCACAATTTTCCATCACCTCATCCTTGTGGTCATCGAACCAATGAGCAGGTTGGGTACATCCCAATGGTGGAAATGAAAACTGGTACCTTTATTATAGTCGATCCACTTGCAAAGATCTCTGTTGCATACGGCTAGCCGGATGGTCCTGGTAATATCCAGATGCTCAATGATGAGGTCGATGTTGGCCCCGGTGAGAGACTCCCAGCGACCGCCTCACTTCGAATACACCATCGATCAAGTCTAGATGGATTTAGGTGGAGGGTGGACACTAGAAGAAAAGTGTCCATCTACCATGACTGGCACTTTTCGTCATTGTTGAAGACCTCCCTTCTACCATGATTTTGGTCGGTTTCGTGGTAGATTGAAAAACTTTTTTTCTCATTTCCAAGGCCCTCTACTACCACAGATTAGGGCAAATCATGGTAGACGGTCATCCGGCGCATGGTAAATGTCGATTTTTCGATTTCGCTTCTGATTTTGGACTCTGACCTACCTTTATATGCAGTGGGGCCGTGATGTCAGTGTCTCTAGCAGACCTACTTTTTTGTTCCCGCGACCTAGCTGATGTTGCCCGATCCAATAGTATATGGTCTGCACCGTGGGTCCCTGATGGGAGTCTCTCCGTTCTGTTATCTGTTCCACACGATTGCTGGCTACTTGCTTTTATTTTTCATAACCGATTGCTCTAATAATGTTCATGGACGCTAATGTCTAGTGGGACCTTGATGTCAGCCTCTCTGAACAAGAAACCTCTGCTATGTTCAGAATGTTCATGGACGCTATTGTCGGGTGGGTCCTCGATGTCAGCCTCTCTGAACAACAAACCTGTGCTATATATATATTTTGATAATGTTCATAGTCGCTGCAGTCGGGTAGGTCCTTGATGTCAGCCTTTCTGAACAACAAAAACTTGTGCTACATATGTTGATAATGTTCATGGACGCTGCTATCAGGTGGGTCCTAGATGTCAGACTCTCTGAACAAGAAACGTGTGCTACGTTGAGTTATTTTCTTCAGCGACATTGTTGGCTACTTGGTTGTTCTTTTCAAACCCGCCCATGAAATTTGAATTTTTAAAGGTCGAGGATGTTGCAGATAGGTGGGTCCCCGACGTTAGACTCTCTGAATAATGAACAATAAATGTGTGCTATCTGGTGGCTACTGGATTTTATTTTCGAACGTACCCCTAAAATTCGAACTTGATAAGGTTGAGGGACGCTGCTAACAGGTGGATCTCCTATGTCAAAATCTCTGAATAATACATGTGCTATCTGAATTTTATATTTGTTCCCTGTGAATCCTAGCTACTAGGCTGTTATTTTTGAACCCGCCCGTGAAATTCGACTTGATAAAATTGTGGGACGCTGTTGACTGGTCGGTCCTAGATGTCAGAGTCTCTGAACAATATGTCAGACGCCTCTGACAGGTGGGTCCAGGATGTCAGACTATCTGAAAAAGAAATGTGTGCTCTGTTAAGTTGGATTTATTTTGTTACCCGTGATTGCTACAGACTTCACATTTTTTTCGAACCCATCCGTGAAATATGATAAAGCTGAGGGACGCTTTTGATGGGTGGGTCCCAGATGTCAGCACGTATCTCATTTTTGAAAAAAAAACAACATATCAGCTGGGCCACCTTTGCGGTCCCGCCTACTCGGCCTGCTATGGCGAGCTGAGCCCTCAAAAATTTGGCCTAGTAAGGATCGTTTTGTGGGGGTACGCTTCCTTTTTTTTGCTATTAGAAAAAAAGGTATCTTCATCCCAAAGAGAAAAGCTACAAAAGGTACTCATATACAACATGTACTACCCTGTAATATATAGCTGCTGCTGAAAGGAAGCTCTAGGAGGCTTCCTGTTTGCGCCTTGCAAGTTTTTTTGAACATATGTTTGTCATTACATTTTGACTTCACCAAACTAAAGAATAGTGTGTGTTCATCATAATATGGCCAATAGAAGCGCATAATAATAATATAACTAGACATATGACCTGCAGTTCTAGGTCAACATAACAATACCTCTAGGTTTACTCGGAGGTGAAGCATTATTTCATCATGTCAACCACAATATGAGTGATTATATTATATATACCACTTCTCTACAGACCAATTGTAAGTGATGGGTGATAACCTGCACACCTGATCTCGATCTCGCAGTAATTTTGATAAAAAACGAGCACCTTGAGGGATCTGGTGCCAAGCTTCTTGAATACAAGGAAGTATCCTACCTTCAAGTCATGTGCTCTGACAAACTCTGACCATCCTCTATCCATGACAATTTTCCCATTTTCCATCTTCAGGTCGACATCCTAATGCAGCCACTAGAGACCTTCAGCTTGATATTCTCCGGACACTCGCCTTCAAAGTAGTGCACAAAGCTGCTGGAGATGGCAACGCACATCTGACCCAGTTGGGAGTAACAGCAACTTGCAGAAGCTATCAGCAGTGGTCTCCTCATGGGCGTGCCTAACCTGCTTCGGTGGACTCACCATTCTCTTTTTCTTTTTTAGTGATGATCTCTCTCCAAGCTAGCTTTAGCTACTTGCCTGAACACTGCAAACAAAATGTCCCCGATAAGATAATTAATGTATGTAGCTACTGTAAAATACCTAATCAAATACATCTAACAAAGTCAAGTGGAGAATGTTTGATGAGGGGTGACCTCTTGGGTGTGGCCCGATCTTCACGGATTCACAAGATTTATGGCGGGGAACGAGGATGAACATGAAGAACATGATGAATAAATCGAAGGCAAACTCACACACACAAGATACACACTGGTTGTCCTCATTGGCCCAATTCACCAACTCAATAGAATCACAAGGAAGAGACTCCAAGAGTAGAATTCCTTGTGAGAGATTGATTTGCTAGGAGTAGAATTCCACTTGGGGAAGAGACCAAAACAATGGATAGAATTACACACAAAAGTATGCAAGAGATCCACTACAAGGTAGAATTCCCCAAATAGAAGAGACCCTAAACAAAGATGGATGGTGGTTTACTCTAGATTTGAGATCTAGTAGCAAGTTCCCTAAGGGGAAGGGCATGGAGCCATGTTTTATCTTAATTCTTATCTAAGCTAGAAAGGGGAAGAGAGAGCCATATAAATAGGCAGCCACGTCCTGGGGGCAACTTTGTAATTTAGGGAAGATTACAAGGGTGGCTTCAAGGCCAAAGACGCGTTGACTCGGCCAGGCCGGCTATAGCCGGTGTTAAGTCCGGCTATAGCCGGTGTCAGGGCCGGCTTTAGTCGGTCCGTCGCTTGCTCCGACTTCTTCTTCCGGCGTTTCCATGCTTCCTCTTCGTGTTCCTCGTCCTTGGTCGCCTCTCCATGTGGTTCATAATGGACTGCACAAATGATGTTGCCATGAGGTAGCGAACCATTCACCATATGTTCAAGATCAAGTGTGTTTAGGAGCAAATTCACCTTATGAAGTCGAATGATATCCCTAAAAAACAAATTAGCAATATGTGAAGCATCGTCGGTCTTGTGACAAGGAATGAAATGTACCATTTTGGAAAAACGGTCAACTACCACAAATATTGAATCATGTCCATTGCGTGTACGTGGCAAACCCAAAACAAAATCCATGCTAATGTCCGACCAAGGTGCATGTGGAATAGGTAAAGGCATATAGAGACCAAAGGAATTAGTTTTGGACTTAGCTTGTATGCATGTAGTGCATCGTTGGACGTGCCTCTCAACGTCGCGGTACATTCTTGGCCAAAAGTAGTGTGTTGAAAGCATTGCATAAGTCTTCTCACATCCGAAATGTCCCATGAGTCCTCCACCATGTGCCTCTTGCAATAACAACATACAAAGAGAGGACTCGGGAATGCATAATTTGTTAGCCTTAAAAAGGAAACCGTCATGCAAATAGAAATCGTCGACCCTTCAGGAGGTCGAGCATTGTTAAAATATGGTTCCAAAGAAAGCATCGGAAGGATACAAATTCGGTGGCTCACCCAAACCCAAAATATGTGTGTCAATGCGAGTGAGAAGGTTGGTATTTTTGTGAGATAGAGCATCCGCGACCACATTTTCTTTGCCCTTTTTGTACTTGATGACATAAGGGAAAGATTCAATGAATTCAACCCACTTCGCATGATGCTTGTTCAAATTTGCTTGGCTTTTCAAAAACTTCAAGGAATCATGGTCCGAATGGATGACAAATTCTTTTGGCCAAAGATAATGTTGCCAAACTTCCAAAACACGAACTAGAGCAAAGAGTTCAGTGTCATAAATTGAATAGTTGAGGCGTGCACCATCCAACTTTTCACTATGATAAGCAACGGGGTGTCCATTTTGCATGAGAACACCACCTATTCCAATTCCACTAGCATCGCATTCAATTGCAAAGGTTTGTTGGAAATTGGGTAAAACAAGCAATGGTGCCTCCGTAAGGCATTTCTTTAGTTCATTGAAAGCATGTTGTTGAGCTTTGCCCCAAACGAAAGGTACATTTTTCTTCGTAAGCTCATTTGGAGGGCAAGCAATGGTGCTAAAGTCTTTAACAAAGCGACAGTAAAATCCGGCTGGGCCATGAAAACTTCTCACTTGGCCAACCGTTGTTGGTGTTGGCCAATTCCGTATGGCCTCAATTTTGGAAGTGTCTACTTCAATGCCATTGTGAGAGATAACGAATCCAAGAAAAACCAACTTGTTTTGAGCAAAGTTACACTTTGGAAGGTTTGCATAAAGCTTTTCTTTGCGAAGAACATGCAAAACTTGCTCAACATGGGAAACATGGTTCGAAAATGACTTGCTATAAATGAGGATGTCGTCAAAATAAACCACAACAAATTTGCCAATGAAAGATCGCAAAACGTGGTTCATAAGACGCATAAAAGTCGACGGTGCATTAGACAAACCAAAAGGCATGACAAGCCATTCATAGAGACCAAGTTTGGTCTTGAATGCCGTCTTCCATTCATCGCCAATGGCCATGCGTATTTGATGGTATCCACTACGAAGATCAATTTTAGAAAATATAGTGGAACCCGCAAGCTCATCAAGCATGTCGTCTAAGCAAGGAATATGATGGCGATAACGAATGGTAATGGCATTGATGGGACGACAATCCATACACATTCGAAGTGTGTCATCACTCTTGGGGACAAGAATTACCGGGACGGCACAAGGAGATAGGCTTTCACGAACATACCCTTTTTGTAGAAGGTCATGAATTTGACGTTCAATCTCCTTTGTCTCTTCCGGATTTGTGCGCTACGTGGCGCGGTTTGGAAGAGGGGCGCCCGGAATGAGGTCGATCCGATGTTCGATGCCGCGTAGAGGTGGTAGTCCATGAGGAAGTTCGTCTGGGAAAACATCTTGAAATTCCTTCAAAAGAGACAACAAAGGAGAAGGAATCGTGGAATGATCATTAGTAGTTAGAATGGTGCCCTTGCAAATGAGCACAAAGTGCAAGGTGGATGGGTTGTGGTGTAAATCCCTCATCTCACTCTTGGTGGCAATCAAGGCGTGGGTGTTTCTATCGCTCATGTATGGCTTGTGGCGCTCACTTTCTTTGTTGAGGCTAAGTTTCTCATCACTCAACTCACTTGGAATGGCAACTTGTTGGACCCTCGCTAAAGCCTTTGCATTGTCCGCAATGATTTGGCTAGGAGTCATCGGGCGAAGCGTGAAGGTCTTGTCGTCTTCCTTGAAGGTGTAAGCATTTGTATATCCATTGTGTATGGCCTTCTTGTCAAATTGCCAAGGGCGGCCAAGAAGTACGTGACACACCATCATGGGAACAACATCACACTCCACCGTGTCTTCATAAGCTCCAATCTTGAATGTTACTGAGACGGTGTGTTCAATCTTGACATTGCCGTTATCGCTTAACCATTGCACATGGTATGGGTGAGCATGCTTGCGTAGTTGGAGATTGAGCTTGGAACATAACTCGGTGCTTGCAAGGTTGTGGCAACTTCCTCCATCAATGATCACCTTGATGGACTTTCCATGAATGCCGGCTTTTGTTTGGAAGATGTTGCATCGTTGGTATTCTAAGTTTTGCGATTGAGTAGTCAACACCTTTGTGATGACAAGTGATGGGCTAGTGTCATGAGTGCATAGCACATGTTCCTCTTCATCACCCATGTCATCCGCTTCCATGGCAACGGCCGGTTGGACAAAGGCTTCATACTCATCTTCATCATAGTAGTCAATGGTTCCATTGTCTTTGTGATACGGATCAACGTGATCCAAAGGGGGTTTGGCCCAATCTTTCACGGCGATCGATAAAAATAGCAAGATAGCAAAAGAGAACTCAATCTGAAATAGATCAAACTGATCTCTCTTCAATTCCTCACGTTAAAACTGACCGGAATCAATTCCCACGCATAGCATAACATCAGATCTCAAAGATCAGCAATCAAATACACCGACATGCGCCCCCAAACATTGGGACTTTTCTGGTCTCTTTCTTAGCTCGAAAATAACAAGTCTGAACGATACAAGGCGGCTGCCATAACCCTAAGTAGGGTGACTCTGAACGCTACTTTGGATGGGCTAGGCCCCATACCAAACTAAAAGCCCAAATGGCCAAAACACACTTGATTTTGGACAGGCCCAAAACCAACACACACAAATATAACCAAACTGAAATAAAAACATGACGCGAACTTAATAAAAATAGAACACCTAAATATCTTTGGCTGTAGCCCCTTGGCGAACATGAAACATCATTGGAGGTGTCCGAAAGTTGGGCTTCACATCATCTTCAGGAGGCACTTCAAAGCAGAATTGTCCAAGCTTCGGAACATAAGGAGGTGGTAAAATATTAGGAGTAGTAGCTATGCTCCCCTTATCATCCCCCCCAACTTGAAAGGAAACCGTCCTCGGTTTCGCCTTAATGTGTTGGACCTTTTTCTGTGCAGCAAACACGTCCACTTTGATATCCTTATCGAGCATAGGCTGCAACACATAATGCTTCCCCTTATGCCACAAGGAATAAACATTGGACCTGCCGTCATGAGTGGAACGCCTATCAAATTGCCACGATCATCCTAGCAGCACATGACATGCATCCATAGGTAAAACATCGCAGACCACTGTGTCCTCATAATTACCTACTGAAAATTTCAGGCGCACCTTATGTGTGACTTTCAGCTTCCCTGAATTATACAACCACTCGACACAATGTGGCTGTGGGTGCTTCCATGTAGGCAATGATAGAGAATCCACCAAACTCTTGCTAACAACATTTGTGTAGCTGCCACCATCAATAATCAGTTTGCAAGTGGTGTCCTTGACGATGCATTGGGTCTGAAATATATTCCAGCGCTTCCCTTGGTCGTGTATGCGATCTTCTGGTACGCGTTGCACCATTAGATTTTTTAAATTTGCAGCAAGTTCATACCCATCCATGATCACTTCAGGATTTTCCTCAGATTCCTCACTTGATGACGCATTAGCTTTCTCATCATCACTAGCAGAAACAAAGCCATCATGTGTCAGCATCACCCTTTTTCTATTAGGGCAATCACGCTTCATGTGTCCTCGTCCTCCACAAGTAAAACACTCGATGTTTGCTGTGGACTGCGTAGATGCAGTTTTGGACACTCCAGATTTGGGTGCCTCGCTATGAGAAACACTATTAGAGCGTGGAGAAGGTGTCGCCTTAACACTAGGACCAGCAGCCTCGGTATGGGAACGATGCCATGAATTTGTAGGTGCAGCAACTTGGCGTCTTTTGATTTGTTGCTCTGCACGCTTAGCTTGGTGCACAAGATCCTGAAGATCATTATAATAAACCATCTCCTCACGATCACGCACAAAATTCAGTCCATTCAAGAACCGAGACATCGTGGCCTCGATGTCCTCACTTGTTCCCGTACGTATCATCAACAACTCCATCTTTTTATAATACTCATCCACAGATTTAGTACCTTGAGTGAGCTGCTACAGTTTATTATACATTTCTCTCTTGTAGTGTTCAGGAACAAAGCGATGTCGCATAAGATCTTTCATACCTTTCCATGATGTTGGGCGAGTACGCATACGCAGAATTTGATTCCACCAAATCAGCACATAACCGGTGAATTCAACAGCAGCCAGTTGAAGTCTCTTCTCCTCAGTGTAATAATGAGTAGCAAAAATCTGATCCATGCGCATCTCCCACTCCAAATAATCGTCAGGTCCGCGGTCACCGGAAAAAGGAGGTATGGCAAATTTGATGCGTCCAAGACCACCATCATCAAGTGGAACACGACCAGCATGGTCAACACGGTCACGATCATGTGGCTGTACACGATGAGCACCTGCAGGACAAGCAGCAAACTGTCATTGTTGTGGTGCATAATCAGCATCATCGGCAAGTTCTCCTTCATAAGCGGGTGCCACGGGTCGATGATCATGAATTTCAGCAGGGCGGCGTGGTACCACGTCGCGAGGTTGTGCAGCAGGAGGGGGCTGCACGGGTGCACGGGCAGTAGCATCGCCCATTGCATCAATCCAGGTAGCTAGCTGTGCAATTTGTGCTGTCAATGTGGCATGACTCCGCATAATAAAATCGCACGTACTATCAAAACCAGCCCGAACATTAGGAGCCAAATCTGTAGCAAAAACAGGCGGGACAAGCTCCTCTTTCTTCTCTCCAGCAGCTACTGAATTCTCTCCATCAACAGAGTTCACCATTGTGTAGCTACAGTAATTTCGTTGCTCCTACTGCAGCCCACAAACGAGTTTTACCATGGAAAAAATTGCTGACAGAAAACTGAACTGAACGTGAGGCAGTAGCAACTCGCTAGAGGGCAGACGCAAACTGACCGAACACGTGATGCTGCAGCCAACTGAAAACAACACCGATCAAGAAGAAAAAAAAAGAAACGGTAATGGGCCTGCCCACGCTGGAGCACAGACCACGTCTGTGGTCGAGCGCGCGGGCAGGATCGGCGATAGCGCCTCTCTGGCGCGGGCGTCGATCGCGATCCCTGGGGCTCTTTTTTTTTCTTTTTCTGGCAGCGATCTGATCTAGAATTGGCTGGTCTCAGAGATCGATCCCGATCCAGGCGGGCTGACAGATGATCGGCCTTTGCAATTCGTGATCACCGGGGACTCTGCGAGGTCGATCCTGGGAATCGGTACCGAAACAGATTCCCGAAGACGAGGATCGATCGGTAGTCAGTGATCTCCACCGAAGCCTTCAAATTGCTGCTTGGATGAACTCGTGAATTCCAATGAAAAACAATCCGATCAGATGGAATTCATCGATCTTCAAGCTTGGACGACCTCAGCAATCTTAGCAGAAAAATCACCGTGAGAAACCCGACGAATCTGATACCAAGATGATACGGATCAACGTGATCCAAAGGGGGTTAGGCCCAATCTTTCACGGTGATCAATAAAAACAGCAAGATAGCAAAAGAGAACTCAATCTGAAATAGATCAAACTGATCTCTCTTCAATTCCTCGCGTTAAAACTGACCGGAATCAATTCCCACGGATAGCATAACATCAGATCTCAAAGATCAGCAATCAAATACACCGATATGCGCCCCCAAACATTGGGACTTTTCTGGTCTCTTTCTTAGCTCGAAAATAACAAGTCTGAACGATACAAGGCGGCTGCCATAACCCTAAGTAGGGTGACTCTGAACGCTACTTTGGATGGGCTAGGCCCCATACCAAACTAAAAGCCCAAATGGCCAAAACACACTTGATTTTGGACAGGCCCAAAACCAACACACACAAATAAAACCAAACTAAAATAAAAACATGACGCGAACTTAATAAAAATAGAACACCTAAATATCTTTGGCCGCAGCCCCTTGGCAAACATGAAACATCATTGGAGGTGTCCGAAAGTTGGGCTTCACATCATCTTCAAGAGGCACTTCAAAGCAGAATTGTCCAAGCTTCAGAACATAAGGAGGTGGTAAAATATTAGGAGTAGTAGCTATGCTCCCCTTATTACTTTGGTGATCATCACCCTAGTGTTCTTGCACTCAAATGACTTGTGTCCTTGAACGCCACACTTGAAACAAGTTACTTTGAGTGGTGTCGATGATGCTTTGGAGGAGGTGGTTGTAGTAGGTGCGGGAGTTTGAGTTGTTTGCGGCGCTTTGGAGAAAGACTTGGACGGAGATGCAAATGATGACTTGGGTGTCGTTGGTGTGATTGCCAAAGGGGTACGTGAGGCGAAGTAGCCCTTGGTGCGCTCATACTTGGCCTCTTCTTGGAGTTGGCGCTCGGCTCGAGTCGCTTTGTGTACAAGGTCCCACAAGGTAGAGTAAGGTAGGAACTCCACAATGCGCTTGATGGGAAATTTCAATCCATTGAAGAAACGTGCCATTGTTTTTTCTTCTTTCTCCTCCAACTTGAGGTGCATCATAGTTAATTCCATTTCCTTGAAGTATTCTTCCACGGACTTGGTGCCTTGTGTTAGCTTTTGAAGCTTGTTGAAAAGATCACGGGTGTAATGGTCCAGTATGAAGCGGGTGTGCATTTCAAGCTTCATCTCCTCCCAAGTTGCAATTGGTTCTTGAAGGTTTTCTTCACGTACGGACATCACTTGCTCCCACCAAATATTGGCATAGCCTTCAAACTCAAGGAAAGCCATGGCAACTTTCTTTTCTTCGGAGTAGTTGTGCATCCGGAAGATCTTGTCAACTTTGATGACCCATGATAGATAGGCGTCGGCGTCGTCGTCACCCATGAACTTGGGTATGGTGAACTTGAGTTTGCCAAACTTGTCGTCCGCATCATGTGGGCGGCGAGGAGGTCTTGTATCATCATCATGTTGGTGGGGAGGTGGTCGTGCATCCTCATCAAATGGTCGACGCGGAGGTCTTGCATTAGCTTGTAGGTCTTGGTCACGATGTCGATGGTGTGGATGGAGCCGCAGTTCCTCATCATGGTGTGGACGGTGTCGGCAAGGTTGCACACTATCTTCACTTAACGCCCCATGGTGATCATGTTGATGGTGAACCTCATGGCGGCGGTGGTGGTCATGGTGCCGGCGTCCATCTTGATCATGGAGAATGGGACGATGACCATCATGGTCATGTGGGAGATGGCGCCGTCCATCTTGTTGTGGAGGTCGATCGACGTGCCCGGTGGCTTGGGGATGATGTGGTTGGTCCACATGGAGAAGTTGTCGTTCATGATTGATAATAGGCGGGACGTCATGTTGGGCTTGACCTTGAGGAGTGTGCTCTGCTTGTGGTCGATCTTGTTGACCAAGGGTGGAACACTTTGGTGTGCTTGGCCTTGGGGTGGGTGGTCCGCTTGGTGACGCTGTTGATTCACTACACGTGGTGCATCATGTTGTGTAGCTTGATGAAGATGGTCATGATGGCCTTGTTTGTCGCCGTCGTGGCGTTGTGGACCATGAGCACCATGCTTGTGAGGTTGAGGCCGAGGTTGTTGGGGACGTGATACGGATCAACGTGATCCAAAGGGGGTTTGGCCCAATCTTTCATGACGATCGAGATAGATGGTAGATAAACTCAGTCATTGAGCAGATTAGATCTACTCCACAAACTGCAGAACAGATCCTTGCGAATCAGCAAGCAAAACCAACAATATTGATGTCCCCCGACATGGGACCTTTTTCCTGTATATTCTTAACTCGAAATTCAACTCCCCTTACATTGGTGTGCACCCCTTTGGCTTTATAGTTGCAGCCGACCTCCCTATTACTTGACTTACAAGAAAAATGAAAATATAGACATAAAATAATCTCAACAACTCGGACAGTTGTTTCCTAAACCAAAAACTAAAATAAACAGAACTAAAATAAAAAAGACTCTTTTGTTGGTGTGCCACCATCTTCAACACACTGCTAGGTGGTCCCCAACCGGACTCCTTCAAGGACAACACGCTCCACCAATATTGCACTCCAATTGCGCCCCTAATCTTTTCCTTGCTTGGTAGAAATAGGAACAAAAACTTTGTCTTGGTAGTATCAGCAACAACATAACCAGAGATAGCATAGTAAGCACTATCATACATGGGAGGCGCCACATCATCCTCCACCCCTTCAGGAGAAACCATCCTCGATTTCGAGTAAATCTGAAAAACGTGATGAGGAACGTTTTCAAAAAATTCAGCAGCAGGGTTGAGTTCTTGTGCACTGGATGGAACAAGCATGGAAAAGAGTGCAGCCTCATCGACTTCCCTCTTCTTTGGCTCTTCATGCTCTCTAAATTTTGCTTCAGCCGCTTGCATCTTCATCGCACCCTCTTTATTTGTCTTGTCCTGCAATCTATCATCTCTCCATGTCTTAAACAATGCCATATCCATGGATAACAAATTATATGTAACCCGACCACATGTAACAGCATATTTCTAGTACTTATTGATGTGATCAAGGTAGGGAACTACTCCTTGTTCGTTGTACCATGGTTTTCCCAAAAGCAAATGACACGAGACCATGTACATTGGAATAATATCACAGCATACCTCTCTAGAAAATTTTCCCATAACAAATTGTACCTTGGTCTGGTGTGTGATGGTGAACTCATCTGAACCCCAACGCAAATAATATGGTTGCGGATGTGGCGTCTTTGGCAACCCCAGCTTGTCCACCATCTCAATGCTAGCAGCATTGATCAAACTCCAATGATCGATCGTCAAAGCGGATGCTCTGTCACGCACAACCGTCTTCGTGTGAAAGAGTTTGTCATGGTAGCCTCGCTCTTCAAGCCGAAAACCTGCAGACATGACGGCCATATGATGTGGGGTGACCCCCTGGGTGTGGCCCGATCTTCACGGATTCACGAGATTTAGGGCGGATTACGAGGATGAACACGAAGAACACGATGAACATGATGAACACAATGAACAAATCGAAGGCAAACACACACACACACAAGATACACACCAGTTGTCCTCGTTGGCCCGATTCACCAACTCAATAGAATCACAAGGAAGAGACTCCAAGAGTAGAATTCCTTGTGAGAGATTGATTTGCTAGGAGTAGAATTCCACTTGGGGAAGAGACCAAATCAATGGATAGAATTACACACAAAGGTATGCAAGAGATCCACTACAAGGTAGAATTCCCCAAATAGAAGAGACCCCAAACAAAGAGGGATGATGGTTTACTCTAGATTTGAGATCTAGTAGCAAGTTCCCTAAGGGAAAGGGCATGAAGCCATGTTTTATCTTAATTCTTATCTAAGTCTAGAGTGGGGAAAGAGGGCCATATAAGTAGGCAGCCATGAACTGAGGGCAAGCTGGTAATTTAAGAGAGATTACATAGGTGGCTTCGTGGCCAAGGATGCGTTGACTCGACCAGACCGGCTATAGCCGGGGTTAAGTCCGGCTTTAGCCGGTGTGGCCGGCTATAGCCAGTTCTAGGGCCGGCTTAAGCTGGTGGCCGGCTTTAGCCGGTGCTGGGGCCGGCTTTAGCCGGTTCGGCATTTGCGTCGTCTTCTTCTTCCGGCGTTTCCAGGCTTCCTCTCCATGTTCCTCGCTCTCGGTCGTTGTCCCGTGTGGTTCGTATCGAACTGCACAAAAGGTGTTGCAATGAGGTAGCAAACCATTCAATGTATGCGCTAGATCAAGTGTGTTTAGGAGCAAATTCACCTTATCATGGAGTGCTTTAGCTCGAGCTCTTGTGATGGGTCCTTGCGGGGGACTTGGCGGTCTTGAGGCGGAGGTGTCCGAAGGCCACCCCGTATCATCTCCCCCCCTTGGGGAAGAGTCGACCTCGACTCTTCATTGACCATCGCACCATGAAAGGGGGAGAGATCCTTGATGTTGAAAGTGTTGCTCACAAGGTACTTGGAGGTTGGAATGTCGATGACGTAGGCGTTGTCGTTGATGCGCTTGAGAACCTTGAAGGGGCCATCATGCCGTGGCTTGAGTTTGGAATTTCGGTCATGTGGGAACCGATCCTTGCTCAACTGAATCCAAACAAGGTCACCTTCCTCGAAGATGTGTGGAGTCTTGTTCTTGTTGATCTTGGCGGTATGGCGCATGACTTGTTCTTCAATTGTCTTCCGTGTGTTGTCGTGCAAGTTCTTCATGACGTCGGCTCGCTTGGTGATGTCCATGTTGACGCGCTCGTGAAGTGGTAGTGGTAGAAGGTCAAGTGCCGTTGGTGGGTTGAACCCATAGACGATCTCGAAGGGGCTTCGCTTGGTGAGGCTATGTTCGGCGCGGTTGTAGGCGAACTCCGCATGAGGAATGCATTCCTCCCATGACTTGGGGTTCTTCTTGATCAACACGCGTAGGAGGTTTCCAAGACTCCGATTGACCACTTCGGTTTGTCCGTCCGTTTGAGGATGTGATGATGAAGAAAAGAGGAGCTTGATCCCTAGCTTGGCCATTAGGGTCTTCCACAAGTAGCTCATGAACTTGACGTCGCGATCCGACACGATGCTTGTTGGAAACCCATGAAGTCGAATGATATCCCTGAAAAACAAATTAGCAATATGTGAAGCATCGTCGGTCTTATGGCATGGAATAAAGTGGGCCATCTTGGAAAAACGGTCAACGACCACAAAGATTGAGTCATGTCCATTTCGTGTACGAGGCAAACCCAAAACAAAATCCATGCTAATGTTCGACCATGGTGCATGTGGGATAGGTAAAGGCATATAGAGACCCAAGGAGTTAGTTTTGGACTTAGCTTGTATGCATGTAGCGCAACATTGGATGTGCCTCTCGACGTCGCGGTACATCCTTGGCCAAAAGTAGTGTGTTGAAAGCATGGCATAAGTCTTCTCGCGTCCGAAGTGTCCCATGAGTCCTCCACCATGTGCCTCTTGCAATAACAACATACGAAGAGAGGACTCGGGAATGCATAACTTGTTAGCCTTAAAAAGGAAACCGTCATGCAAATAGAAATCATCGACCCTTCGGGAGGTCGAGCATTGTTCAAATATGGCTCCAAAGAAAGAATCGGAAGGGTACAAATGCGGTAGCTCATCCAAACCTAAAATATGTGTGTCAATGCGAGTGAGAAGGTTAGTATTTTTGCGGGATAGAGCATCCGCGACCACGTTTTCTTTCCCTTTTTGTACTTGATGACATAAGGGAAAGATTCAATGAATTCAACCCACTTCGCATGACGCTTGTTCAAATTTGCTTGGCTTTTCAAAAACTTCAAGGATTCATGGTCCGAATGGATGACAAATTCTTTTGGCCAAAGATAATGTTGCCAAACTTCCAAAACGCGAACAAGAGCAAAGAGTTCTTTGTCATAGATCGAATAGTTGAGGCGTGCACCATCCAACTTCTCACTATGATAAGCAACGGGGCGTCCATTTTGCATGAGAACACCACCGATTCCAAGTCCACTAGCATCACATTCAATTTCAAAGGTTTGTTGGAAATCGGGTAAAACAAGCAAAGGTGCCTCCGTAAGGCGTTTCTTTAGTTCATCAAAAGCATGTTGTTGAGCTTTGCCCCAAACAAAAGGTACATTTTTCTATGTAAGCTCGTTTAGAGGGCAAGCAATGGTGCTAAAATCTTTAACAAAGCAACGGTAAAATCCGGCTAGGCCATGAAAACTTCTCACTTGGCCAACCGTTGTTGGTGTTGGCCAATTCCGTATGGCCTCAATTTTGGAATTGTCTACTTCAATGCCATTGTGAGAGATAACGAATCCAAGAAAAACCAACTTGTTTTGAGCAAAGTTACACTTTGGAAGGTTTGCAAAAAGCTTTTCTTTGCGAAGAACGTGCAAAACTTGCTCAACATGGGAAACATGGTTCGAAAATGACTTGCTATAAATGAGGATGTCGTCAAAATAAACCACAACAAATTTGCCAATGAAAGAGCGCAAAACATGGTTCATAAGATGCATAAAAGTCGACGGTGCATTAGACAAACCAAAAGGCATGACAAGCCATTCATAGAGACCAAGTTTGGTCTTGAATGCCGTCTTCGATTCATCGCCAATGGCCATGCGTATTTGATGGTATCCACTACGAAGATCAATTTTAGAAAATATAGTGGAACCCGCAAGCTCATCAAGCATGTCGTCTAAGCGAGGGATAGGATGGCGATAACGAATGGTAATGGCATTGATGGGACGACAATCCATACACATTCGAAGTGTGTCATCACTCTTGGGGACAAGAATAACCGGGACGGCACAAGGAGATAGGCTTTCACGAACATACCCTTTTTGTAGAAGGTCATGAATTTGACGTTCGATCTCCTTTGTCTCTTCCGGATTTGTGTGGTACGCGGCGCGGTTTGGAAGGGGGCGCCCGGGATGAGGTCGATCCGATGTTCGATGCCGCGTAGAGGTGGTAGTCCATGAGGAAGTTCGTCCGGAAAAACATCTTGAAATTCCTTCAAAAGAGACAACAAAGGAGAAGGAATCGTGGAATGATCATTAGTAGTTAGAATGGTGCCCTTGCAAATGAGCACAAAGTGCAAGGTGGATGGGTTGTGGTGTAAATCCCTCATCTCACTTTTGGTGGCTATCAAGGCGTGGGTGTTTCTATCGCTCATGTATGGCTTGTGGCGCTCACTTTCTTTGTTGTGGCTAAGTCGCTCATCACTCAACTCACTTGGAAAGGCAACTTGTTGGACCCTCGCTAAAGCCTTTGCATTCTCCGCAATGATTTGGCTAGGAGTCATCGGGCTAAGTGTGAAGGTCTTGTCGTCTTCCTTGAAGGTGTAAGCATTTGTGTATCCATTGTGTATGGCCTTCTTGTCAAATTGCCAAGGGCGGCCAAGAAGTACGTGGCACACCATCATGGGAACAACATCACACTCCACCGTGTCTTCATAAGCTCCAATCTTGAATGTAACGGAGACGGTGTGTTCAATCTTGACATTGCCGTTGTCGCTTAACCATTGCACATGGTATGGGTGAGCATGCTTGCGTAGTTGGAGATTGAGCTTGGAACATAACTCGGTGCTTGCAAGGTTGTGGCAACTTCCTCCATCAATGATCACCTTGATTGACTTTCCATGAATGCCGGCCTTAGTTTGGAAGATGTTGCATCGTTGGTCTTCTAAGTCTTGGGATTGAATAGTCAACACCTTTGTGACAACAAGTGATGGGCTAGTGTCATGAGTGCATAGCACATGTTCCTCTTCATCACCCATGTCATCCGCTTCCATGGCGACGGCCGCTTGGACAAAGGCTTCATACTCATCTTCATCATAGTAGTCAATGGTTCCATTGTCTTTGGTGATCATCACCCTAGTGTTCTTGCACTCAAATGATTTGTGTCCTTGAACGCCACACTTGAAACAAGTTACTTTGGGTGGTGCCGACGATGCTTTGGAGGAGGTTGTTATAGAGGGTGCGGGAACTTGAGTTGTTGGTTGTGGTGGTTTGGAGAAAGGCTTGGACGAAGATGCAAATGATGGCTTGATTGTTGGTGTAGTGCTTGCCGAAGAGTTGCGGGAGGCGAAGAAACCTTTGGTGCGCTCATACTTGGCATCTTCTTGGAGTTGGCGCTCGGCTCGAGTTGCTTTGTGGACAAGATCACACATGGTGGTGTAAGGTAGGAACTCCACAATGCGCTTGATGGGATGGTTCAATCCATTGAAGAAGCGTGCCAAAGTTTGTTCTTCTTTCTCCTCCAACTTAAGGCGCATCATAGTCAATTGCATTTCCTTGTAGTATTCTTCCACGGACTTGGTGCCTTGAGTTAACTTTTGAAGCTTGTTGAAAAGGTCACGGTTGTAATGATCCGGGATGAAGCGGGTTTGCATTTCAAGCTTCATGTCTTCCCAAGTGTCAATTGGTTCCATGAGGTCTTCTTCTCGTTTGGCCACCACTTGTGATGAGGGCATCGTGCTGGCATCGTGTTGGTCGGTTGATACTCTAGGACATACTTAAATGATATGTAAAAGTCTAAGGTTGTTTTGATTAGGCCTGCGTGCCACTTGTGTTTCGGTCGATCCTATAACGGGCCGGTTTCTATGAGTTAGAGTCCAATTAGGCTAGGAGTTGTGTTTGTCTCGGTATGGGCCTGTCCAACCGACTAGGTGTTGGCTTCCTATATAAAGGAGCTGACGGCTAGGGTTTTAGGGGAGTTGAAAATTATGTAGAACAAAAAGTTCAAGGTTGCCACCGTCCCTAGGGGATCGGCGTGTATGACGGCGTCTCGGACGTTCGTCTAGTTATCAAGCAAATAAAGCCATGAGTGTTCTTGAATCTGTCAAGGGTTATCGTGCGTGCTGGAAGGTCCTTAAATCTGTCAAGGGTGTTCGAGCTTGGCGTGAGGCGTGTTGTTTATCTTCATGTTGCTCGCCTAAATCTATCCAGGTTCTTCAGGTTGCGTGGATTGCCACGTGGTTGGGAGAATAGTTATCTCGGTGGTTCTTGCGGTGAAAGATCGGGCAAACAATCCGTATCATCTTTGGTATCAGAGCGCCAGGTTGATCACCGCGAGGTTCGTGGTTGCTGGTTTGAAAGCCTGTAGATTGATCTCGACGAGGTTGTTGGAGTACATGATCGGATGATTTACTGCTGCTGCCGATCTGCTGGACAAGGTTTTGTTCGTGATGATTGGGATCGTGGAGCGCTGACTGGGCCGTCCAGGTTTGGGTTCGTCCGTGTTGCCGATCTCAATGGAATCGTATTCTACAGGAGTCCTCGCTCAGATCGGAAACCAAAAAAAAAAGGAAAGAGGAGATCTCGGATTGATTTGTTCCGGAATTTGTGGGGATAATTCTGGGCAGAAAAGAAAGGTGCATGCTGGTTTCAGATTTTCTACAACGTGGAGTGTAGGCAAGAACGGAAAGTAATGAAAGGAAATAATTGGATCGGATCAGTTCCCAAGGAAACAAACAAAGGGGAACAATTTCCGTAATTGGTGGACGTGTTGGAGGACTAGTATTGACGATGAAAACGTGTTATGGCCAGCTAGTTCAGATTGGAAGAGATAGAAAAGGAAGTTGAAAAAAAAGGTTACACTCACGTGGTTTAGCATTGGACTCGTATTGGAATTTTTCCATACGTGACAATGTATTGTGGTCCACCTTTTTGCACGAGGACATTTGACGTGAGGAGAAAAAAATAAAAAGAGACACTGGTTTTTATTTTTATAGGCGGTGAACTCAGTTCATTTGGATCCATAGCATGCAGGAAATGTCCTGTTAGTTTTGGGTGATGCACTCGGTTGACCTCCACAATTTCAGATTGCAATCGCAGGCTTATTCGGCTTTTTTGGATCCTTGGTGCGCAGGAGTTTGTTCTGTTGTGTCGAAGATGATTTGCGTGGTTCGTCTACACATTGCAGTCTGAAGGTTGTGTGTCTCAAACAGGTTGGTGGTGCCAAACATGGAGGGCGCCAAGAACAAGTTTAGCTAGCCGAGAGGGAGGATGTGGTGTGGTAGGCTGGCAACACTTGATGATGGAGAAGAATCGTGGTGATATGAATATTTGACGCCAAGCACTGGAGAAGACCTTCCGGCGTTGAGGACAACGCCTTTCCAAGGAGGAGAGGATGATGAGGGCATCGTGCTGGCATCGTGTTGGTCGGTTGACACTCTAGGACATACTTAAATGATATGTAAAAGTCTAAGGTTGTTTTGATTAGGCCTGCGTGCCACTTGTGTTTCGGTCGATCCTATAACGGGCCGGTTTCTATGAGTTAGAGTCCAATTAGGCTAGGAGTTGTGTTTGTCTCGGTATGGGCCTCTCCAACCGACTAGGTGTTGGCTTCCTATATAAAGGAGCCGACGGCTAGGGTTTTAGGGGAGTTGAAAATTATGTAGAACAAAAAGTTCAAGGTTGCCACCGTCCCTAGGGGATCGGCGTGTATGACGGCGTCTCGGACATTCGTCTAGTTATCAAGCAAATAAAGCCATGAGTGTTCTTGAATCTGTCAAGGGTTATCGTGCGTGCTGGAAGGTCCTTAAATCTGTCAAGGGTGTTCCAGCTTGGCGTGAGGCGTGTTGTTTATCTTCATGTTGCTCGCCTAAATCTATCCAGGTTCTTCAGGTTGCGTGGATTGCCACGTGGTTGGGAGAATAGTTATCTCGGTGGTTCTTGCGGTGAAAGATCGGGCAAACAATCCGTATCAACTTGCTCCCACCAAATATTGGCATAGCCCTCAAACTCAAGGGAAGCCATGGCGACTTTCTTCTCTTCGGAGTAATTGTGCATGCGGAAGATCTTGTCAACCTTGATGGCCCATGAGAAGTAAGCGTCGGCACCGTCGTCGCCCGTGAACTTTGGTATGGTGAACTTGAGTTTGCCAAACTTGTCGTCCGTATCAAATGGGCGACGAGGAGGTCGTGCATCATCATCATCATCATCATCAAATTGTCGACGCGGGGGTCTTGCAAAAACATGTAGGTCTTGGTCACGGTGGTGATGTTGTGGCTGGGGATGTGGTGCTTCATCATTGTGTGGGCGGTGTCGGTGAGGTTGCACACTATCTTCACTTAATGCCCCTTGGCGATCATGTGGAAGTTGAAACGCATGGCGGCGATGGTGGTCTTGGTGTCGGCGTCCCTCTTGATCATGGAGAATTGGGCGGCGACCATCATGGTCATGTGGAAGGTGACGGCGACCATCTTGTTGGGGAGGTCGACCAACGAGCCCGGTGGCGTGGAGAGCTTGATGATGGTCCACATGTAGAAGTTGCCGATCTTGATTGAGAATCGGTTGGGCGTCCCGATGAGCTTGAACTTGAGGAGGATGCTCCGCTTGGGGTTGATCTTGGTTGACAATGTGTTGATCTCCTTGGTGTGCTTGACCTTGGGGTGGGTGGTCCGCGTGTGGACGCTCTTGAGTCTCCTTTCGGGGAGCGTCATGTTGGGGATGCATGTGAGGCGGAGGATGCGGTTGTTGGAGTCGCACTTGGTCATCCACATGGTTGGAGTGGGAAGAAGATCTTGACGAGCGCGACCTTGAGCGGTGATGTTTGCGCGCTAAGGTGTCGACGGTCGACATGAGTTTCTTCATTATCGTGCTCAAGTCCCCCATTTGTGCTTCGAGCCTTGCGTGCGAGTCCTCCATCCTTTCATTGAGTGTGGCGTGCGAGTCCCCCATTCTTGCTTCGAGCCTTGCTTGTGATTCCACAAAGCCGTCGAATTTTTTGTTGATGTCGTGCTTGAAGGTGGTGAGTTCCTTGTCGGTGGCTTGTTGATGTCCTTGTGTGGTGAATAAATGATTGTCGTTGGAGAGCATGTTGGCCTCAAGTCGTTGGAGGGAGGCATTGATGTTCCCGAACGTTGAAGCATTGGTAGCTTGGAAGGCGTCGAGGCGCTCGGCCAAAGACTCCTCACCGTGTTCCGATGTGTCTCTCCTAGGCATGGTTACAAAAGAGAAAGAAATTGGTGGAAAACGTGAGTTGGTTAGAGGAAAATACACTTGAAACACGTCCCGTAAAAACTATTGAATTGATGAAAACACCCAAGGACAACTGTTATGCACAAGTTAGAACACACGCAAAGGGCTATCTAGTGGATAGGAAGGAAAAGTGTCAAATGCCAAACGAAAATGATCAAAAGAGAAGTGTATTGTCGAATGTGGAGGTGATGCAAAAATTTCAAATGTCAAAAGGGCGATAAAAAAGAACACACACGTGGAGATGGATGGGGTTAGTGCGACGGACAAAAAGAGCACAACAAAAATGGTCCTAACGACGACTACGCTCAATGTCGCACTAACACTCGAGAGACCGTGGCTTGGTTGCAAAAAGGAGAAGCAACAAGATTCGCACACTTGCCTCTCTTCTCACTCTCTCTTTTGGCTACAAGCTTGCGGACTCCTTTGTATTTGTGGACTATGGATGGCACACACACACACACTATGTGTGAGTTATCTTTCTTTCTCTCTTTGTGTTTTTGTTTGATTGGGAGTATCTCTTTTCTCTTTCTCTTGGTCCACTTCAAAACTTGGTTGTGCTAGATATAAACACACACTCTCACAATTCGGGGTCAAGTGTATGATGCTTCGCAACTCTAGGAAAGCCACTCTCAAAGGGTAAGATCACCAAAAGAAAAGAGGTTTGCAAAGAAGAAGGAAATCTGCGAGTGCCAGTCTAGACCGGCTTTAGCCGGTGTATAGGCCGGCTATAGCCGGTGGCCGGCTTTACCGGTGGCCGGCTTTAGCCGGTGCCCAGGCCGGCTTTAGCCGGTTCGGTCTTTTTCGAGAAAACTGGACAGACCGGCTATTTGTTGCGCAGGCCGGCTTTAGCCAGTTCGGACAATTTCGCACGAGCAGTTCATCTTTGGTGGCGGAAATTGGGCACAAAAATCCTCAAATCCGGAAAAATTAGGCTAAGGGAACACAAAGGAAGGTAGATCAGCACTTGAGACACAAAATCTTTGGATCAAAACCACAAAAAACTCAACAAATCTTGAGATCAAAATTCGAGGCAATTTTGGGGCTATTTTTTGGATTTTCGAAATTTATGGTGGAAATCACAAACGAGAGTAAATCCGTGGCAACCAAAAGCTGCTGATACCATATGATGTGGGGTGACCCCCTGGGTGTGGCCCGATCTTCACAGATTCACGAGATTTAGGGCGGATTACGAGGATGAACACGAAGAACACGATGAACAAATCGAAGGCAAACACACACACACAAGATACACACCGGTTGTCCTCGTTGGCCCGATTCACCAACTCAATAGAATCACAAGGAAGAGACTCCAAGAGTAGAATTCCTTGTGAGAGATTGATTTGCTAGGAGTAGAATTCCACTTGGGGAAGAGACCAAATCAATGGATAGAATTACACACAAAGGTATGCAAGAGATCCACTACAAGGTAGAATTCCCCAAATAGAAGAGACCCCAAACAAAGAGGGATGATGGTTTACTCTAGATTTGAGATCTAGTAGCAAGTTCCCTAAGGGAAAGGGCATGAAGCCATGTTTTATCTTAATTCTTATCTAAGTCTAGAGTGGGGAAAGAGGGCCATATAAGTAGGCAGCCACGAACTGAGGGCAAGTTGGTAATTTAAGAGAGATTACATAGGTGGCTTCGTGGCCAAGGATGCGTTGACTCGACCAGACCGGCTATAGCCGGGGTTAAGTCCGGCTTTAGCCGGTGTGGCCGGCTATAGCCGGTTCTAGGGCCGGCTTAAGCTGGTGGCCGGCTTTAGCCGGTGCTGGGGCCGGCTTTAGCCGGTTCGGCATTTGCGTCGTCTTCTTCTTCCGGCGTTTCCAAGCTTCCTCTCCGTGTTCCTCGCTCTCAGTCGTTGTCCTGTGTGGTTCATATCGGACTGCACAAAAGGTGTTGCAATGAGGTAGCGAACCATTCAATGTATGCGCTAGATCAAGTGTGTTTAGGAGCAAATTCACCTTATCATGGAGTGCTTTAGCTCGAGCTCTTGTGATGGGTCCTTGCGGGGGACTTGGCGGTCTTGAGGCGGAGGTGTCCGAAGGCCACCCCGTATCACCATATCTTCCATAGTACGCGACAAAGAACATGGATTGTGGCAGTACATTGTATGACAACTGATTAATTCAGTGCAGCAAACAGAATCAGCCCTTCCCGAGAAAAATTGCAGTCAAACGGAAGTTTAGCGTCGTGGCTAAATATGGCAGCTGAAATATCTAAACTTTAGAAGAAGATTCAGTCGACAGCAGAATCAGTAGTAGGATGGCTGCAGCAGACCGGAAAATCTGAGTCACGGTAGGCACAATGGAACGTTGCAGCAGTAGTCTTTCACGCGGCCAAAAGAAAATCTCACGTGAATAGCAAGGCCACCAATCGAATAGTCACACAATCTGATGGAAATTCCTTTTCTTTTTACGCTGCACTATTACCTTGAGCTGATCGATCTGCCATGTTCATGTAAGCCACCGAAGAAATCAAAACTGAGTTGAAGTAAAACTGTAGCTGTACGGCGCAGAGAAAAATGATTTCCTCAAACCGGCCAGTACTACTTCAGCAGACACCAATACAACAACAACTTCTAGTAGCAAATCTTAGATCGGCAAGATGGCACCAGATCCGGAACAACTTCTCAGTAGAGACAAATCGCCGGTAGCAGATCGCAAACTCCAGCAGATCAGGACGGCGATAGAACTTCAGCTAGCCGAATTCCAATGCCTCCAACTGGCCATGATGAGGACATCCCTACGGTTGATACAACCGTTGCACCTACAGCCACACTTCCTCACATTCCACAATTTCAAGGACCTCTCACAAGAGCTCGTGCACGCCAACTAAATTATCAGGTACTTTCGTTTCTAGGAACTATTCCTAATATTCATGAGAATATGATGCTGCCTAAATCAGATGTGTTTATGTTACTTAGGAATGATGGGCCTAGCATGGATAAGAGGGACAAGCATTGGAGCATGATCATGCATGGAGATGATGGCAGCAATTGTGTGAGGATTCAGGATGACGCTGCAAGTGAAGATTTCAGAACTTTGAAGCCACCATAATGCTGCAAGGATGCTTGGATGAAATTAACAAGTTACCAAATCATAAAATTCATCCAAGGCTTTATATGGTGCTGCGTCACCTTATTTTAAAACCCATGTATTTTTGTCATAGGTATTTTAGGGATTTTGTTTAGTTAAAAGACTTAGCCACGAGCTACTCTTCGCCATAGGCACAAGTGTCAAACCGACCTTTTGTACTATGCACAGACAGAATCCTACCTCTTCAATAAAGCCTTCATCTATATTCGCAATATCTTGATTGCATCTATAATTCTTGCTTGTTCTTCGATTGCTTGCAGGGATTGATCCTTGTGATCAGGTTGATCTAGCTCCGCCATGATCAATAGCCTTGGAAGTTGGTGTATCGATTGCTAAGGCGCAACGTCTCGCACGTTTGCAGTCGGATCATCAACGTGGACCTCCACCATAATTGATAGTTATCGTCTCATCGAAAGATCGGGCACCTTTACTCTATCAAGTGGTATCAGATTTCAGGTCGATCGGTGAGATTTACTATTTTCGTAGTCTAGATTGCATCTTCATACCTAGAATCCACGAAAAAGCCAAAAATATTAGGATTAGATCTTTTCCTAGAAACAGTTCGAGCCTTTGCATCTTTTCTTTTCAGTATTTGCATTATTGAATTCGTGTCTACATCTTCGTGTCGAGTGCTGGCTGTAGCGTCTTGATCCTTAGAGTTTCGAGTTCTGCTCACATACGTCTTGCCGCCGCCGCACCGCCACCACCAAAAACCCTAACCACCGACACCACTCGTTTCCGCATTGCCACCATAATCATCCCCACCGCATCCATTGACCGCTGCCACCCCCACCCTCATTACCGCCGCCACAACCTTTCCCCCGACTTAGGTTTTCTTTCCCTGTTCTGTCTGTAAAAAAAAAGAGGGGACGTGAGGACGAACCAGCCACCCCACGCCGCACCTAATTCTCAGTTAAAAAAAAGGAGGGGACGTGGGGACCGGACCAGCCACCCCACCCCTGTTGCGCTGTTTGGGAAGTTTTTGTCTGCAAACTTCAACTAGCCATAACTTCTGCATACGAACTCCGTTTTCGACGTGCGACCTGCCAAACTGTCCGGAATCAAAAGTTATATCGGAAAAGTACTTGAAAAGTACACAGAGTCACTCGTAATCATCAAAAAAGTGAGGGAAGGGTGAGTTTTTGGCCTTTTAAGTTTCAGAACCAGAACTTTTCCATGATCTTCACTTATATCTTTCTTTGGAGCTATTCCTTTGTGCTTCTGGCCACCGCGCATTGACTAGTTGGTGTCCTAGGCTCGCGTCTCTAGCACGATCTAGCCTACGGCCAGCACGGTACCGTCGTTGAGCATTTATTCAACTTGTTGCATTGCTGTTTTGAATTGTTGCTACAGATATCGCAGCCTCCTACAGCTCCACATATTTCTACGACCGTGCGTTGACACCACCTGGCAATCGCTCTATTCAATCTTCCTGAAGTTTGATCACGACGGTTGCTGATCGCCACCTGCTGCAGGGTAAGAACAGGTAAGAGTATTGGTTTGCTTGATAGATTAAGCGTTTTCCACCCCTGTTCCTGCTGTCTCTCTATTCTATAACTTTGTTTTTGCGTACTAACCATGCCACCAGACAACACTGAGATACAGCCACTAGAGGGTGAAGCCTTGCAGGCTCACGTCACCAAACTTTTGTCTGACCATATGCAGGATGTGGACAAGCGTTTTAGTGACACGATGGAGCAACTCGAGGGACTCGAGACCAGCTTCACCGCCAAACTCGACGCAAAATTCCAGGAGGTGCTAGCACGCTTACCACCACCACCGCCAGCTCGCGCGCCTCCTCCACAGCCGACTCGCGTGGCTCCTACACCGACCTTTGTGGGACGTGCACAGCGCGTTCTCCATCAACCGGCACAAACTTCAGCTGCGGGTGCTACTGCGGGCACTGCGGCTGCTGGCGTTGCAGGAGCTACGGGTGTTACACAGGCCCGTGATGTATAGCTGGATGATTACTATGGGGAAGATGAGTACAAGGGCGAGTACGCGGACAACTTCATAGTTGATCAGGCACTTGGTCGTCCTCGGCCCTACATTCGCCGTCCACCTCCTCGTCCGTTGGTACGTGATGATGACCATGTTGCTAGGCTAAAATTACATGTTCCTACATTTGATGGTCGCTATAACCCTGATGCATACCTTTCTTGGGAATAAGAATTAGACCAGCGTTTTGCATGCTTAAATTATCCCGAGGATAGACGTGTTAGTGCTGCTACTTGTGAGTTCACTAGTTTTGCTTCCATATGGTGGTCTGAATACTGTCACGCTAATCATGCTAATCCAGTCACTACGTGGGATGCTTTAAAACTTGCTATGCGTATTCGTTTTGTTCCACCATATTATCAGCGTTCCATGCTGACCAAATTAGCACGTCTAGATCAAGGCAAAAACTCTGTAGAGGATTACTATCAGGAGTTGCAAACTGGCATGCTGCGTTGTGGTATAGAGGAGGATAATGAAGCATTAATGGCACGTTTTGTAGGCGGGTTAAATAAGGAAATTCAGACCATTCTTAGATATAAATCTTATCACACTATTACCCGTTTGTTCCATCTTGCTTGCAATGCTGAATGTGAAGTGCAGGATCGACGCGAGGCGACACGAACTAATTTTTCTGCAGGGCATTCTTCTTGGAGATCACCGAATTTGGCTTCACGGGCTACTGCACCTACACCTCCAGCGACCACATCCACGCGATCTGCAACATCTACACCACCTCCGTTTGCTGCACGGAAGACTTCTACGGCACTAGACCCGAGTGCTGCATCCTCCATGGCGTCTACGGGCAAGTCCAGCCAAATTCAGTGCCGCAAATGTGGTGGACTTGGTCACTTTGCACGTGATTGTGCCTCCTCCCGTATGATGATTGCTCTTGAGGATGGTGGATACGACTCCGCCTGTGATTATGATGAAGATACTTTGGCTCTTATTGCATCTGATGAGCAATGTGCTGCAGCACCCATGGAGCAAGATTCTGAATATATGGCTGCAGAACATGCGGAGAAATACCCGAGTTTAGTTGCACAGCGAGTCTTGAGTGCACAAATTACCAAGGCCGAGCCTGACTTGCGCCATAATCTGTTCCATACCAAGGGCGTGGTTAAAGATCACTGTATTCACATTATTATTGATGGCGGGAGCTGCAACAGCTTGGTGAGCATGGAGATGGTTGAAAAGCTTGCTCTTACGACACGACCCCATCCTCGTCCATATCACATTCAATGGTTTAATAACAGCGGCAAGGTTAAGGTAACACGTACAGTTCGTGTGCATTTTACTATTGCTGCATATGCTGATTATGTTGAGTGTGATGTTGTTCCTATGCAAGCATGTGCTCTTTTACTTGGTAGACCATGGCAGTTTGGTACGAATTCTATACACTATGGTAGCACAAATCAGTATTCTCTTGTTCATAATGATAAGAAAATTGTGTTACTTCCCATGTCTCCTGAAAGTATTTTAAAAGATGATCTTGCTAGAGCTAGTAGAGCACATAATGAGGGGAAAAAGCTGAGCGAAAATCAGATTGTTGCTAAGGAACTTATGCCTTCTACAAGTACTTCTAAATCTGCTCCAAAACATGCTAACAAAATTCGTTTGAAAAGTACTTGTTTGCTAGCTAGCAAATCTGATATTTCTGAAATTGATGTGAGTACTACTGCATGTTATGCTATCATTTGCAAAGAAGTGTTGTTTTTAGCTAAGGAGATGCCTTCTTATTTGCCACCTACTGTTGCTAACATTTTGCAGGAGTATGCGGACGTTTTCCCACAAGATGTACCTCCAGGACTGCCACCTATTCATGGAATTGAGCACCAAATTGATTTGATTCCTGGAGCATCTTTGCCCAACCGTGCGCCATATCGTACCAATCCGGAGGAGACGAAAGAGATTCAGCGACAAATTCAAGAACTTCTTGACAAGGGTCATATTCGTGAGTCTCTTAGTCCATGTGCTGTTCCTATTATTTTGGTACCAAAGAAGGATGGTTCTTCGCGCATGTGTACTGATTGTAGAGCAATCAATAATATTACTATTCGCTATCGTCATCCTATTCCTCGTTTAGATGACATGCTTGATGAATTGAGTGGCTCTACCATGTTCTCTAAGGTCGATTTGCGTAGTGGTTTCCACCAAATTCGTATGAAGTTAGGAGATGAATGGAAAACTGCATTTAAAACTAAATTTGGCTTATATGAGTGGTTAGTGATGCCCTTTGGTTTAACTAATGCTCCCAGCACTTTCATGAGATTAATGAATGAAGTTTTACGTGCTTTTATTGGACATTTTGTGGTGGTATATATTGATGATATATTGATATATAGCAAATCTGTAGTAGAACATTTGGACCATTTACGTGCTATTTTTGATGCTTTACGTGCTTCATGTTTGTTTGGTAACATTGCAAAGTGCACCTTTTGCACGAATAGAGTTGCTTTTCTTTGCTATGTTGTTACAGCACAGGGTATTGAAGTTGCTCCCGCCAAGATTGAAGCCATTTCGAGTTGGCCACAACCCAAAACAGTTACACAAGTGAGGAGCTTCCTTGGCCTCGCTGGATTTTATCGGCGCTTTGTCAAAGATTTTGGTTCCATTGCAGCACCGCTGAATGAGCTTACTAAGAAAGATGCGCCCTTTGTTTGGGGCAATGCACAACAAGATGCCTTCATGTTACTCAAAGATAAGCTTACACATGCTCCTTTACTCCAACTTCCTAATTTTAATAAGACTTTTGAGTTGGAATGTGATGCTAGTGGAATTGGTTTAGGAGGCGTGTTGTTACAAGAGGGCAAACCTGTTGCATATTTTAGTGAGAAATTGGGTGGAGCTAGTTTGAACTATTCTACTTATGATAAGGAATTATATGCTCTTGTTCGGACATTAGAAACTTGGCAACATTATTTATGGCCTAAAGAATTTGTTATACATTCTGATCATGAATCTTTGAAGCATATTCGTAGTCAAGCTAAGTTGAATAAACGTCATGCAAAGTGGGTTGAATTCATTGAATCTTTTCCTTATGTTATTAAACACAAAAAGGGTAAAGATAATATTATTGCTGATGCTTTGTCACGTCGTTATGCCATGTAATCTCAACTTGACTTCAAAATCTTTGGATTGGAAACTATTAAAGAATAATATGTGAACGATGCCAATTTTAAAGATGTTTTGCAGCATTATCTAGAGGGTACAACTTGGAACAAATTCATCCTTAATGATGGGTTTGTGTTCCGTGCTAACAAACTATGCATTCCAGAAGGTTCCGTTTATCTTTTATTGTTGCAGGAGGCGCATGGAGGAGGATTGATGGGTCACTTTGGAGTAAAGAAGACAGAAGACGTACTTGCTAAGCACTTCTTTTGGCCACGCATGAGAAGGGATGTTGAGAGGTTTGTTGCTCGCTGCACAACATGTCAAAAAGCTAAGTCCCGCCTTCATCCACATGGTTTATATATGCCTCTTCCTATTCCTAGTGTACCTTGGAAAGATATTTCTATGGACTTTGTTTTAGGCTTACCTCGAACATGGAAGGGGAGGGATAGTATTTTTGTGGTTGTGGATAGATTTTCTAAGATGGCACACTTTATTCCTTGTCATAAGAGTGATGATGCTGCTCATGTTGCTGAATTATTCTTTCGCGATGTTGTTCGCTTGCATGGTGTGCCTAATACTATTGTTTCAGATCATGACACTAAATTTCTTAGCCATTTTTGGAGATATTTACGGGCTAGGTTGGGGACTAAATTGCTCTTTAGTACTACATGTCATCCCCAAACTGATGGACAAACTGAAGTAGTAAATAGAACTTTATCTACCATGTTAAGGGCTGTTTTAAAGATGAATTTAAAAATGTGGGAAGATTGTTTACCTCATATTGAATTTGCTTACAATCGTTCCGTGCATTCTACAACTAAGTTATGTCCTTTTGAGATTGTGTATGGTTTTGTTCCTCGTGCACCTATTGATTTATTACCTATTCCATCTTCAGTGCAACATAATTTTGATGCAACACAACGTGTTGAACAGATTCTTACGTTGCATAGGATTACTAAGGAAAATATAGAACGTATGAATGCTAAATATAAAGTTGCTAGTGATAAAGGATGAAAACATATTGTGTTTGATGTGGGAGATTTAGTTTGGTTGCATTTGCGCAAAGATCGTTTTCCTGATTTGCGCAAGTCTAAATTAATGCCATGTGCTGCTGGTCCTTTTAAAGTGTTAGAGAAAATGAATGATAATGCATATAAACTTGAGCTTCCTACAGAGATGGGCACGGTAAGTCCTTCATTTAACATTGCAGATTTGACGCCATACTATGGAGAAGAAGATGAGATTGTCTCGAGGACGACTTCAATTCAAGAAGGGGAGGATGATGAGGACATCCCTACGGTTGATACAACCGTTGCACCTACAGCCACACTTCCTCACATTCCACAATTCCAAGGACCTCTCACAAGAGCTCGTGCACGCCAACTAAATTATCAGGTACTTTCGTTTCTAGGAACTATTCCTAATATTCATGAGAATATGATGCTGCCTAAATCAGATGTGTTTATGTTACTTAGGAATGATGGGCCTAGCATGGATGAGAGGGACAAGCTTTGGAGCATGATCATGCATGGAGATGATGGCAGCAATTGTGTGAGGATTCAGGATGACGCTGCAAGTGAAGATTTCAGAACTTTGAAGCCACCATAATGCTGCAAGGATGCTTGGATGAAATTCACAAGTTACCAAATCATAAAATTCGTCCAAGGCTTTATATGGTGCTGCGTCACCCTATTTTATGGGTTAAACCCATGTATTTTCGTCATAGGTATTTTAGGGATTTTGTTTAGTTAAAAGACTTAGCCACGAGCTACTCTTCGCCATAGGTACAAGTGTCAAACCGTCCTTTTGTACTATGGACAGACAGAATCCCACCTCTTCAATAAAGCCTTCATCTATACTCGCAATATCTTGATTGCATCTATAATTCTTGCTTGTTCTTCGATTGCTTGCAGGGATTGATCCTCGTGATCAGGTTGATCTAGCTCCGGCGTGATCAATAGCCTCGGAAGTTGGTGTATCGATTGCTAAGGCGCAACGTCTCGCATGTTTGTAGTCGGATCGTCAATGTCGACCTCCACCATAATTGATAGTTATTCATCGAAAGATCGGGCACCTTTACCCTATCAATCCAAGATCAACAGAACAAAGCCTCCAGCAGCAGTAGATACTCGGTATGAAATCGCCGTGAGAAACCCGACAAATCTGATACCAAGATGATACGAATCAACGTGATCCAAAGGGGGGTTTGGCCCAATCTTTCACGAAGATCGAGACAGATGGTAGATAAACTCAGTCGTCGAGTAGATTAGATCTACTCCACGAACTGTAGAACAGATCCTTGCAAATCAGCAAGCAAAACCAACGATATTCATGTCCCCCGACATGGGACCTTTTTCCTGTATATTCTTAACTAGAAATTCAACTCCCCTTACATTGGTGCGCACCCCTTTGGCTTTATAGTTGCAGCCGACCTCCCTATTACTTGACCTACAAGCAAAATGAAAATATAGAAATAAAATAATCTCAACAACTCGGACAGCTGTTTCCTAAACCAAAAACTAAAATAAACATAACTAAAATAAAAAACACTCTTTTGTTGGTGCGCCACCATCTTCAACATGCTGCTAGGTGGTCCCCAACTGGACTCCTTCAAGGACAACACGCTCCACCAATATTGCACTCCAATTGCGTCCCTAATCTTTTCCTTGCTTGGTAGAAATAGGAACAAGAACTTTGTCTTGGTAGTATCAGCAACAACATAACTAGAGATAGCATAGTAAGCACTATCATACATGGGAGGCGCCACATCAGGATGCGCATGGTCATCCACATGGGCGGAGCGGGAAGAAGATGATCTTGACGAACGTGACCTTGAGCGGTGACGTTGATGTTGTAGGAGTTGGCCAAACATTGCGGTGACGTCAGCGAACTGTTGGTCGATGGAGATCTTGTTGGCGGCATTCCGCTTGTCGGAGGCTTGTAGGTGCTCATTGGTGGTGAGTAGATGGTTCTCGTTCGTGAGCATGCTATCGTCAAGTCGTAGGAGCGTGGCATTGATGTCGCCAAACTTTGAGTCACTTGTAGCTTGGAAGTCATCGAGTCTCTCGGCCCAAGACTCCTCAACTTGCTCCGGGGCGTCGTGAGTTTTGTCTTGCCTAGGCATGGTCAGAAAGGAGGAGAAAGTGGTTGCAAGGTAAGTGGGTTAGAGCAAAACACACTTGAAATACGTCTCGTAAAAACTATTGAATTGATGAAAACACCCAAGGAAAACCATTGTGCACAAGTTAGAACACACGCAAAAGGCTATCTATTGGATGGGAAGGAAAAAGGTGGCAATGCCAAACGAAAAGATCAAAAGAAAAGTGTATTGTCAAATGTGGAGATGATGCAAAAATTTCAAAAGTCAAAAGGGCGATCAAAAAGAACACACACGTGGAGATGGATGGGGTTAGTGTGACGAACAAAACGAGCACAACAAAAATGGTCCTAACGACGACTACACTCAATGTCGCACTAACACTCGAGAGACCGTGGCTTGGTTGCAATAAGGGGAAGCAACAAGATTCACACACTTGCCTCTCTTCTCACTCTCTCTTTTGGTTACAAACTTGTGGACTCTTTTGTATTTGTGGACTATGGATGGCACACACACACACACTATTTGTTTCTTCTCATTCTTTCTCTTTTTTTTGTGATTGGGACTATCTCTTTTCTCTTTCTCTTGGTCCACTTCAAAACTTTGTAGTGCTAGGTATAAACACACACTCTCACAATTCGGGGTCAAGTGTACGATGCTTCGCAACTCTAGGCAAGCCACTCTCAAAGGGTAAGGTCACCAAAAGAAAAGAGGCTTGCAAAGAAGAAGAAATTCTGCGTGTACCAGTCTAGGCCGGCTTTAGCCAGTGCGTAGGCCGGCTTTAGCCGATGGCCAGCTTTAGCCGGTGTGCAGACCGGCTTTAGCCGGTTCGGTCTTTTTTGAGAAACTGGGGTAGACCGGCTATTTGCTGCGCAGGCCGGCTTTAGCCGGATCGGACATTTTTGCGCGAGTAGTTCGTCTTTGGTGGCGGAAATTGGGCACAAAAATCCTCAAATCCGGAAGAATTAGGCTAATGGAACGCAAAGGAAGGTAGATCAGCACTTGAGACACGAAATCCTTAGATCAAAACCACAAAAAACTCAACAAATCTTGAGATCAAAATTCGAGGCAATTTTGGGGCTATTTTTTGGATTTTTGAAATTTATGGTGGAAATCACAAACGAGAGTAAATCCATGGCAACCAAAAGCTGCTGATACCATATGATGAGCGGTGACCTCTTGGGTGTGGCCCGATCTTCACAGATTCACGAGATTTGTGGCGGGGAACGAGGATGAACACGAAGAACACGATGAACAAATCGAATGCAAACTCACACACACAAGATACACACCGGTTGTCCTCCTTGGCCCGATTCACCAACTCAATAGAATCACAAGGAAGAGACTCCAAGAGTAGAATTCCTTGTGAGAGATTGATTTGCTAGGAGTGGAATTCCACTTGGGGAAGAGACCAAAACAATGGATAGAATTACACACAAAAGTATGCAAGAGATCCACTACAAGGTAGAATTCCCCAAATAGAAGAGACCCCAAACAAAGAGGGATGGTGGTTTACTCTAGATTTGAGATCTAGTAGCAAGTTCCCTAAGGGAAAGGGCATGGAGCCATGTTTTATCTTAATTCTTATCTAAGCTAGAAAGGGGAAGAGAGAGCCATATAAATAGGCAGCCACGTCCTGGGGGCAACTTGGTAATTTAGGGAAGATTACATGGGTGGATTCAAGGCCAAAGACGCGTTGACTCGGCCAGGCTGGCTTTAGCCGGTGTTAAGTCCGGCTTTAGCCGGTCTGGCCGGCTATAGCCGGTGTTGGGGCCGGCTAAAGCCGGTGGCCGGCTATAGCCGGTGGCAGGGCCGGCTTTAGCTGGTCCGTCGCTTGCTCTGACTTCTTCTTCTGGCGTTTTCATGCTTCCTCTTCGTGTTCCTCGTCCTTGGTTGCCTCTCCATGTGGTTCATAACGGACTGCACAAATGATGTTGCCATGAGGTAGCGAACCATTCACCATATGTTCAAGATCAAGTGTGTTTAGGAGCAAATTCACCTTATCATGGAGGGCTTTAGCTCGAGCTCTTGTCATTGGCCCTTGTGGGGGACTTGGCGGTCTTGAGGCGGAGGTGTCCGAAGGCCACCCCACATCAATGTTCTTATTGAACACACAATCTGAACATTTAAGGTTCTGAATCTAGTATTACCGAATATTTGCAGGTTCGTGAAAATGCTCTCGATTAATTAAATAGCAGAAGCCAAACTTATACGAAACCATATTGGGATAGAACACTATCAGCATTGGCATCGTACTACTGGCAAGGTCTAGATTCAAAGTGATGCACAGTTCATCAATCATCAGCGGCAAGTACAGATCGACCAAGCTAACAAAAAAAAATCATAGTCGGCATGTAGACCATCCAAGTTCTTTTGGAAATCCTAGCTATGTAGAGATGAAAGTCGGCCTTAGTGATCCAATGGTGCCAGCCTCACATATCTTCATCGGTCGTGCATCAATCAATACCCATTGTGAACATATTCTTACTGTTCACACCAGATCTATCCTAGCAAGTCACAGATCCATGCAAGGCAATATCATGGGTTGAAAAGTAACTACTAATCGAAGAACAAAAAGATTCAAATAACCACAGACAGATCATAGATCAAACTCTGGTAGTTACCTCCTCATACTTGTTGACGATGCTTGTGTCGTACGGGTTCGGCAGCGGGGAGTACGACCGCTCCTCGTTCGGGTCCCAATCGAGCGAGATCTTGCAGTCGGGGATAGCGGGCGCCTGGACTCCATCTGCAGCGGGAATGGAGGCCACCGCGTCCATCTTCTCCATTGCGATGGCCAAAGCTTTCTTCTTCTCCATCGCCAGAGTATCGGAGCGGTTGATGGAGGCCAATGCATCCTTCTTCTCCGTCGTGATGGCCACCGCGTTCTTCTTCTCCATCTCTAGAGGATCGGAGCGGTTGCAGTAAGTGAGAGTGAGGGAGTGAGGAGGCTGAGAGGGACGCCGAGAGAGTGAGAGGTATTTATAGGGCTATGATGGGATGTTTCGTGCTCCGCGGCTACGCGTATGCAATTGCACTACACTACAGACACGCGTTCGCACCTACAAAGTTAACACACGTAATGAAACTGCATCGTGTTCACACATGCATTGTGCAGTATTGCCCCTGGTTCCTGCCCAAAAAAAAGTATTGCCCCTAGTTCGCAGCATTGCTTTGACAAGACAATACATATATTGAAACGTCAAAGTTTACTGCTAGAGTCTACTCCGGGTCACACAACTAGTCTACAGTCTCCATCCGGTCACACTGTCCTCAAAACAGTAGGAGATCCAATAGAGGAGTGAACGATCATTTTGTGATTATTATGAATCTTGAGGGGAACGCGAGTACTAGTATGGTACCATCTTTCAATGACCCGTGAGGATTCTAGAAGGTTCATTCATTCTAGTACCCCTACTTACTCGAGAAAATTTTGTGAAGTCTTTAATTTTTGTTAGCAACATTAACGACTAGCAGAAGACACGTAGTTCAAATTTGAATTTAAACATCAAGATCTACAAAAAATGCAATATATGCAAGCATACCCTGAAAATTGATGGAAATCATGGGCATGGCAATCCTTCAACGTCTCATACCTTTTACAATTGGAGTGGTGCATTTCTGCAGTCTATCTGTGGTAGCCACACCTCACAAAAAATCACTCGTTCGGGCCCTCCCATGCATTGATAAAATGGAAAGTCCATTTATTGGTGGCAGCCCACAAAAACATAGTTGCAAAAGATGTTGGAAATGGGGATAAGCAGAAGCTGCCAAATATCGGGCCAAGATTCGAAAGTTTGCTTTTTCAAAAGCCAAAACTAATAGGGGTTGACCCCTTGGATGTGGCCCGATCTTCACGGATTCACGAGATTTATGGCAGGGAAGAGGATGAACACGAAGAACACAACACACAAATCGAAGGCAAACACACACACACACAAGATACACACCGGTTGTCCTCGTTGGCCCGATTCACCAACTCAATAGAATCACAAGGAAGAGACTCCAAGAGTAAAATTCCTTGTGAGAGATTGATATGCTTGGAATAGAATTCCAATTGGGGAAGAGACCAATCAATTGGATAGAATTACACACTCTTGTATGCAAGAGATCCAAATCAAGGTAGAATTCCCCAAATAGAAGAGATCCCAAACAAAGAGGGTGATTTCTAGATGGAAGATCTAGTAGGGTTCCCACAAGGGGTGAGGCATCATGCCAATTCTTACCTCAATTCATGTCTATCCTAGGGAGGGGGAAAGTGACCCATATATATAGGCAGCCATAAGCTAGGGGTAGTTTGGTCACTAAAGAGATAGAAGACATAGGGGGCTTCATGGCCAAAATGGAGTTGACTCGGGCAGACCGGCTATAGCCGGTGTTCAGTCCGGCTTTAGCCGGTGGGGCCGGCTTTAGCCAGTGTGGGACCAGCTTTAGCCGGTCCAGCTTCAGCTGCCGCCTCTTCTTGCGGCGCTTCCAAGCTTCTTTCTGGTGGTTCTTCTTCTTCCTTCTCGTCCATGCCTCGATGATGTTAGACTTGACTATAGATGTTGTTGACGCACATGATGCGGTGGTGTCCGAAGGCCACCCTGTATCATCTCCCCCCGCTTCAGAGAACGTCGTCCTTGATGTTGACTCAACATCATCATGTAGGGGAGGTAGATGTAGGCGATTGTACTTGGAGTGCGCCATGTTGTCGTACATGCAAAGATCGGTTTGGAAAATCTTCAATGTTCGTTCACCTTCCATGAGGCCTACAAAGGTCACAAGCAAAGCAAAACAACACTCAAAGAGTAGCCAATTCTTAGAGTTTATGGCATGAGTTCGCGAGTAGAAGGAGGTCACCTTACAAAGTTGTTGATGTGCTCTCATTGTAGAAGTGTTTGGTCTGAAACCACTCGCGGGAGCGCATCCACCAATAATATCCACGTGTACCTACGCATAACAAAGACCAAGCAAAGTATGTGTGTGCATGATAGGGGACCATATCATCAAGGACATCTCCATTCTTGTTCACAACACAATTAGCACAACACAAGTATAATAAGGGGAATGCATATGCAAGGTCTATGTGTAAGCAAATTGTTTGAACATCTTCCAAATGTGGGAACACAAAAACTCCATCAAAATTTGAGAAGAACATGGTGTCCATCTCATGTTGAAAGACATGCATATTATTGTGCTCAAGGCTTTGGAAAGAGCAAGTAGTCAACATCCTTAAAGCAATAAGAGAAGAGTTTGGCAAAAACACATACGGCAAGATGTCAAAATCATGATCAACATGTGTGCAAACAAACCATAGGAAAGAACAAGTTTTCATCGTGTTTGTTGCAACACAAGTCATATTCATCCATAAGTAGAAGAAAACATCATTACCACAAGTGCTTATGCAACCCAACCAAAAGAAAGAGCAATTTGTCAACTTGTTGGATGCAACACCAATGAACTCAAAGCGGTAACACATGTGACAAGTCATGGCCAATAGAGCAATGTGGTTGCACATAAAATAAAAGAAGGAAAAAATCATTTCCACATGTATGTGGCAGCACATACAGCAGCAATGTTCAGTATCATGTGAGCATGATTGTCACAAGTGGCACAAAGGGCATCAACATGCTTGCAAAGAAACCATACGGAAGAGAAAGTTTTCAACATGTTTGATGCAAAGCATGTGAAGGGTAAGCGAGTGGAGTTCGAGTTTGAACTCACAAGTATGATGCTCTCAAGAGCTCTTTTCGCCAACTCATGCTCAATCGAGGTTGACGTTGTTTTCTGCGTACCTACACACACAAAAGATAGCAAAAACAACGTGTGGGCATGATAGATGAATACATCATCCATCATGATGTATCTCTTTGTTTGCACATCACCATTAGCATCAAGCAAGATATTATAATATTCATGGTGATTATGCAATGTATATGTGGGAACATGCTTATCATGTGCAAATGCAAAATCTTCATTAGTTGAGAGAGCTATGGGGGCCTTCTCATTTTCAAACATATTAACATTATTGCAAACCAAGCATTTGAAAGAGCAATTGTTCAACATTTTGGTTGCATTAATGGAAGAATATTGCAAGCATTGGGCACAAAACATGTTCAAAATTTTATCCTTGTTGTCGGCAAACCTAGGGAAAGAGCAATTGTTCGGCAAGGTTGTCACAACACAAGCATCATTGTCATCATTGCAAGCAATACATGGGAAAGAGCAATTGTTCAACATATTGCATTCAATAGGAGATAAAGTGAAGCACTCATAGCTTAGCATGTTCATGTCCACTAGGGGAGTCATGGCATCACCAACACCTATGTTGTTACCTTTGTAGTCGCACTCCTTTGAGGTAGGTGTTGTTGAAGTAGGTAGCTCCATGTGGCCGACATGCTCATCATCTTCTAAGCATGGTGTGGTATCATCATGTTGCACCATGTACATCTTATCCAAGGTTGGCGTCCTTTCATCCATGGAACCTATTGTAACATGAGAGGACACACTCGAGATAGAGGGTAAGGTGTTAGAAATCGAAATGGCTTCACTTGACCTATCAACTACCACTCTTGTCTCACTCGGTGTATCACTCATGCCCTCAAAGTGGAAGCATTCACTCTCATATATAGTGGGTTCACTCACTCACATATAGTGGATTCACTCATCTCACATATAGTGGAGTCCCTCATCTCCAAGGAAAGGACATTGTCATTATCCGAGCAACCTAGCAAAGAAGAAGACAACACATGAGGAGTAGAGGTTAAGTTGTTAGAAAGCAAAATGTCCTCACTAAACTCAAGTGGTGTATCACTCTTGCTCTCAATGTGTATGTGGCTCTCATCCTTGCATGGGATAGGTTTCTTCCTCTCACATAGGCTATCAAGATGGTGTTGTTGGTTTGCACCATGCTCTTGAGGGTGAGGTTGTCGATGGCGCTCATGGTTACCCCCATGGTTGGAGCGGGAAGATGATCTTGATGAACGTGACTTTAAGCGATGACATTGGTGAAGAAGTTGTTGAAGCTTTGCATCGACGTCATCGAACCTTGAGTTAAGCATGGCGTTGATGGAGGCAGACTGTTTGTCCATAGCGAGGCGGTGGTCATCAAGTTGTCGGTAGGAGTCGGCGAGCTTTTTGTCCATGGCGGCATGCCATGCGTCGAACTCATCCCTAGACATGGTCACAAAGCTAAAAGTATATTGTGGAAAGTGAGGAGGTTAGAAAGCTACAATTGGAACATGTCCCATAGAAACTATTGAATCGATGAAACACCAAAGGACAACCGTGGTGCACAAGTAGAACACACGCAAAAGGATATATAGTGGATGGGTAAGAAATTTGTGGAAATGCCAAACAAAATGATCAAAAGAAAAGTCTATTGTCAAATGTGGGTAAATTCCAACGGCAAATGTCAAGAACGATGATCTACATCAAGGAAACACGGAAAGACACACAAGAAGATAAAATTGGGTTAGCGTGACCAAGGAAGTGAGAAAGTAACAAAATGGTCCTAACGAAGACTATTAGCTCGGTGTCATGCCAACGCAAGAGAGACTGTAGCTTGGTTGCATAAGAAAGAAGCAACAAGATTTGCACAAGATGCCACTCTTCGCTTTTCTCTCTTTTCGCTTACAAGCTTTGAACTCCTTTGTATCGGTGGAACACACACTTCTTTTGGTATTTTTGCATTTCTATGCTTAAAAGCTTATTTGCTATCTATATATGTCACACAATGGCGGTTTTCTTCTTTTGTGTATCTTTCTCACCGAGCTTGCTTCGGAGCTTTGCTCAACTTACGCACACACACAAACCCTCTCATGGTCATGACACTTGTGCAATGCTTTGAAACACTCGAAAAGCCACTCTCAATAGAATAGGTACACAAAGGAAGAAAAGGGGTTACAAAGGTGGCGCAAGTTATACCTATGCAAAGGTTAGGCGGTGTCAAAACACACGACTTACGGCGATGTCGATGGAGGAGGATTCAAAAGACTAGTTAGAGTTCTGGGGTGCCGATCCATCGTCACGATGTTGATTTAGGCACGGTATTATTTGGCACGAACAAGGCACGCAAAAACCAAAATCCAAACACACACGTCAATTCCCAAAAATTTGGGGCAAAAAGGACTCACAAAAGGTGTCAAAATTTGTGTCAAGATAATACCGGATTTTGTGTCAAATGGGTCTAATGGTGTTAAAAGGGGTAATATGGTGTTTAAATGGGGTGTCAAAATGAAGTCGGTGGATGTTGGCGGATGTATACCGGCTTTAGCCGGTGTCGGGACCGGCTATTTCCGGTCTTAGCGGCAAGACGCGTTGGAGTCCGGCGGGGCAGGGGTGAGCAGCGGTGGTGGGAGCTTGCACGTGCTGGCGCAGTGTGCTGGGCAGAGAGGAGCTGCGGGCGAGCTGGTGAGTTGTGCGCGCACAGGGAGGGGCCAGAGCGGGACGAGGTCGCGCGCGAGGGTGGGTGGGAGCGCGGTGGTGGGCGAGGATGCTGGCGCTGGCCGGAGCGGGCTGGTGGGCAGGGCGGACGCGAAGAGCAGCTAGGCGGAAGCAGTGCGGGTGGAGCGGCGATGCGTGCTGGCGTGACTGGGCCGGCGGTGGCATGCTACCCGGCTGGTGCGGGCCTGGCGGGGATCAGGTCGGGCAGAGCAGAACGCAGGCGCCGAGCGAAGGGAGTGAGCTGGGGTCGGAGTCGTTGACCTGTGGAAGAGGGCCGGCTTTACCCGGTCTGAGGCCAGCTTTTTCTGGCTCGGACTTTTTTGAGAAATTCTGGTCGAGATGTTTGTCGATTTGGGCGGAAGTTGGAATGAAAAATCGACGATTCCGGGAGAAATACAAGAAATTGGGGCTAGAAAATTTGTGGCAATGTAGATCAACACCGACGACATCAAATCTATGGATCAAAACCACAAAAAACTCAACAAATCAAGAGATCAAAATTTGAGGCAAGTTTGGGGCTATTTTTTGGATTTTCAAAATTTATGGTGTAAATCACAACACGAGAGTAAATCCGTGGCAACCAAAAGCTGTTGATAACATATTATAGGGGTTGACCCCCTGGATGTGGCCCGATATTCACGGATTCACAAGATTTATGGCAGGGAAGAGGATGCACACGAAGAACACAATGAACACGACACACAAATCAAAGGCAAACACACACACACAAGATACACACCGGTTGTCCTCGTTGGCCTGATTCACCAACTCAATAGAATCACAAGGAAGAGACTCCAAGAGTAGATTTCCTTGTGAGAGATTGATATGCTTGGAATAGAATTCCAATTGGGGAAGAGACCAATCAGTTGGATAGAATTACAGACTCTTGTGTGCAAGAGATCCAAATCAAGGTAGAATTCCCCAAATAGAAGAGATCCCAAACAAAGAGGGTGATTTCTAGATGGAAGATCTAGTAGGGTTCCCACAAGGGGTGAGGCATCATGCCAATTCTTATCTCAATTCATGTCTATCCTAGGGAGGGGGAGAGTGACCCATATATATAGGCTGCCATGAGCTAGGGGTAGTTTGGTCACTAAAGAGATAGAAGACATAGGTGGCTTCATGGCCAAAACGGAGTTGACTCGGGCAGACCTGCTATAGCCGGTGTTCAGTCTGGCTTTAGCCGGTGGGGATGGCTTTAGCCGGTGTGGGACCGGATTTAGCCGGTCCAGCTTCAGGTGCCGCCTCTTCTCGCAGCGCTTCCAAGCTTCTTTTCGGTGGTTCTTCTTCTTCCTTTTCTTCCACGCCTCGATGATGTTGGACTTGAGTGTGGATGTTTATGATGCACATGATGCAGTGGTGTCTGAAGGCCACCCCGTATCAAAAACCCTAGCTCCATTCCCTTGAAATCCATGCAACCTAGCTCGTTCGAGGTAGCTCATTTCTATGAAGGCCTTTTGATGAAAATGCTCGATGACAATGTACCTTATTTTTTCTCCTAACAAGGTAATAAGACAATGACGCGCATAGGTTTTGTATTTTTATGATTTTTGTTGAATTAGTTATGCTCATTTAAATGTTGGTCAAACCTCAGAAAAACCGTTGACCGCATCAAAACCCTGGCAAAACCCCGCTAAGCATACCCGAACGCTAACACCAGATTGTGACTATTGGATCAAACCCCATCGGCCAATATGGCAGTCGTTGGATCATATCTTCGTGACAGGCTGCTTCATGATCTGTGGGAGGCCAAGATTTGAAAGTCTGCTATGCTTCTTGCTGGAACCATGCTCTTCGATCATCTGGGTCAAACTAGTTAGTTGCACATGCTTCGCATGTTCAAACTCGGTCATTATCTCACTGAAACACGTCTATAAGAACAGGTGGAAATATGAACCAAGGCAAATGAACTTTGTAGGTGGGTAAAATAGTTAGGTTAATCTCCACTTACAGATGATAAAGGTGAATATATAGCAGTAAACAAAGATAAGCTAACCACGTCAAAAGAAATGTTTCAGGTAGGATCTGCACTCAATAAATTGGTAGATTATTTTTATGTTCACCCTTGCACTTCCAAACCTGCTGCAGCTCAAGAGGTCCGTGACCATGAGGCATGCATAGTTCAAAAGATCTGTGGTCAGGCGTGCATGGCTGCATTGGCCCGTTTTTTCCAAAAATGAGGAGTAGAAGGTTCGAGAACACGGTGGAGGCAACTTGGGTTACTGTTCACTGTGAATCCCTTAGCTTTGGGCCGTTAGATTTATGAGGCCAGTGGCTAGGACTGAAACTATAAGTGAGATTCAAAATTGATACACTATATAGGAGTATAGATAATAACGCATGCAAGTCTAGACTCATGCTTTTGGTGGCACTTGGTTTGTGAAGCACCCATGACCCAAAACCTTGGTATATGTTAAACGTTGTATTTTTTGTGTGCTACATCACATATATCATGAGCCCATGCCCTACTTTTGCCACTTTTTGAAATTTTTGGGCCACCTTTGGCAACACCTCAAATGTAGGTGAAGACGGCAGTGGGCGTTGAGTGTGCCAAGGTGGACGGTGCGCCCAAGTATGACATGCATGGTTTCTGGGGTTTCACACCTCCATGTATTTTCCTCCAAAGAGTTTGAATTCTATTTGATGTACGTGTAGTTTAAATTTGAATTTAAACATCTGAATGTCTAAAAAAGTCGTTGGAATGGAGATATGCAGAACCCTGCCAAATATAGGGCCAAGATTCGAATGTTTGCCTCTTCAAAAGCGAAAACCCTAGCTCATTTCCATTGAAATCCACACAAACTAGTTTGAGGTAGCCCACTTTTATGAAGGATTTTTTCATTAAAATGCATGTAGACCATGTTTCTTATTTTTGCTCATAACTATGTCACATAAGATGACAACGCATTATTTTTATGATTTTTCTTGAACTAATTATGCTCATTTGAATATTGGATTTTTTTTAGAAAACCCCGTTGACCGCCTCAAAACCCCGCCGGGCATCTCCTAACCCTGGCGCCTGATTTTACCATTGGATCAAACCCTGTCGCCCAATGGCTATCGTTGAATTGTGTCTTCTAGAAAGGCCTTGGGTCAGAGGCTAGTTCGCGATATGCGAGAGGCTAGTTCTGCGACGTGATCGGCTAAACTAGTTTTAAGCTTCCAAAGGGGGTTGAAACTTGGAAGTTTGGTGATAGAAAGAATAGCAAGGCTTGCCGGGCAACCACTAGGCCCACCTCACCATCCACTATAACTTGCAGCATCGCACCTATCTCTGTAACGTACGATCACTCTGTCCTCTAGCGAGGGATCATTCTAATTGTAGACTTTATGAAACTTGAACCGAGCAGTGTGAAAGTGGCCAAAAATGTCAGCGGAGCTTGCTTGGCGAGCAAAGAATATTATTCTGCACCGCTTCCGCCCTTTCACGGGGTTATTGCATCGGAGAGACAGAAAGAGAGACATTGACTCTAAAAACTTTCTTTGCTAGCCTCGTTTTTGAACGCCTATGTGCATTTCCATTCCAAAGAAAGCTCGGCCTTTGGATCAAGTAGATCGGGAACAGTTCAATTCAAATGCAGCTATGATGTATTTACTCTAAAAATATGCATAACCATGCCAAATATGGGGTGAAGATTTGAATGTTGCTTTTTTCAAAAGCCACAACCCTATGTCATTTCCTTTCAAATCCAAGCAATCGTTCGAGGTAGCTCACTTTTTTGAAGGCTTTTTCATGAAAATGCTCGTAGACCATGTTTCTTATTTTTATTGTAACTAGGTCACAGGTTTTGTATTTTTCTGAATTTTTATTGAATTAGTTATGCTCATTTGAATGCCCGTCAAACCTTAGAACACCCCGTTGACCGCCTCAAAACCCCAGCAAACCCCCGGTCACAGATGGCATCGCTGAACCCTAACACTCGATTGTGATTGTTGGAGCAAACCCTATCACCCAATGGCAGCCGTTGGATCATCTGTTCATGATAGGATGCTTCATGATCTGTGAGAATCCAAGATTTGAAAGTCTCCTATGCTTCTTGCTGAAACTGTCCTCGTCGATCCATCTGGGTCAAATACTAAGGCATGCAAGTCTCAACTACATGTTTTTGGTGGCACTTGGTTGTGAAGCACCCATGACCCAAAACCTTGGTATGCCAAACTTTGTATACTTTGTGTCTATACATCACATATCATGAGCCCATGCCATGTTTTTGCCATTTTTTATTGTTTTGCCACCTTTGGCAACACCTCAAATGTAGGTCAAGACGACAGTGGGTGCTGAGTGTGCCAAGGTGGACGGTGCGCCAAAGTATGACATGCATGGTTTCTGGGGCATCTAGGTATTTTCCTCCAAAAGTATATTTGATGTACCCGTAGTTCAAATTTGAATTTAAACATCTGAATGTCCAAAAAAATGCAATATATATATATATATGCAAGCACATCGAGGAAATTGCTGAAACCATGGGTATGGCCATCCTTCAAGGTCCCATACCTTTTAAAATTTGAGTGGTTCCTTTCTACACCTAGATGCCCGTGGAAGAGACCTCACAAAAAATCACTCGTTCGAGCCCTCACGCACACACTAATAAAATGGAAGTCCATTTTTTGTGGCAACCTAGAAAAATGTAGTTGCAAAATGTGTTTGAAATGGAGATATGCAGAACCCTACCAAATATAACGGGCCAAGATTCGAATGTTTGCCTTTTAAAAAGCCAAAACCCCAGCTTAGTTCCCTTGTAAGCCAAGCAAACTAGTTCGAGATAGCTCACATTTGTGAAGGCTTTTTTCATGAAAATGCTCGTGGACCATGTTTCATATTTTTGCTTTTAATTGGGTCACATAAAATGACAACATGTGCATGCTTTTTTTCTTGAATTAGCTATGCTCATTTGAAATTTGGTCAAACCTCCAAAAACCCCGTTGACCACCTCAAAACCCCTTCGGGCATCTCCTAACCCTAGCACATTATTTTACCGTTAGATCAGAGCCTATCGCCCAATGGATGTCGTTGGATCACCTCTTTGCGATAGGCTGCTTTGTGATCTGCGAGTGGCCAATATTTGAAAGTTTGCTATGCGCTTCTTGCTCAAACCGTCCTCATTGATCCATCTGGGTCCAATAATAAGGCATGCAAGTCATTCATGCTTTTGGTATCACTTGGTTGTGAAGAAGCCATGACCCAAAACCTTGGTATGCGAAACTTTCTATATTTTTGTGTGCTACAACATATATCATGAACCCATGCCTTGTTTTTGCCATTTTATGAACTTTTCGTCCACCTTTGGCAACACCTCAAATGTAGCTCACGATGGCTGTGGGCGCTGAGTGTGCCAAGGTGGACGGTGTGCCCAAGTATGACATGCATGGTTTCTGGGGTTTCACACCTTAGGGTATTTTCCTCCAAAGAGTTTGAAGCATATTTGATGTACCCATAGTTCAAATTTGAATTTAAACTTCGAATGTCCAAAAAACATAAAATATGCAAGCACCCGAGAAAATTAATGACACCACGGGTACGGTATGGCCATCCTTCAAGGTCCCATATCTTTTAAAATTTGAGTGGTGCCTTTCTGCACCCTACCCGTGGTAGAGTGTAACATCCCAAAAAAATTTGAAAATAATTTAAAATTGCATACATGCAATCACCACCATTATTTCATGCTCATTCATTCATTCATCATTGCATTGCACATTTTTAAGTTGAGTTACTATGTTATTTTGACCAAACCTTCCTTGTATGTTTATGAGAACAAAGGGAAAATTTTACAAATTACAAAATTGGTTTGAATCAAATAGGGTTTTATTTGCAAAAGTTTTCAAATAAAAAAAAAGAAAATGGGAAAAGAATTAGAAAAGGAAAAGAGGGCCGCCGGTAGCACTTCGGCCTGGGTTCCGAAATGGCCCATGGCCCATTTCCCTCTCCTCCCCGAAACGGTACCCTCTCCCTCTTCCTCAGTCGCTGACACAGGGACCCACCTGTCATCCCTTCCAGAGAAAACTCAACGAACACGATACCGTCCCCGAGCGTGATCACCGCGGAGATCTCTCCGAATTCAGTTCAAACCCTGCCCCCTCTACCAAGCAATGCGCCTATAAAACCCCCCTCTATTCCGCGCACCTCCCTTCTCAAAACCCTTGCAAAAATCACCGCCAGGCTGCCCTAGTCAGAAGCCACCACGCCGCCACCACTGCCAGAGAGCATCGCCGGTATCTGGTAAGCCTCGACCCTCCCCTGGATCTTCTTCTGCACCTCCTCCTCTACCTCAACCTAGCGCACCTCCCTGACACCTTGTTTCGCCCGTTGGTGCACCAGGACATCGAGACCGCCCTCGACCAGATCCCGCTGTCCGCTAGACGGAACTCCGGCGAGAGATTGCCGAAGCTCCAGGACACCTCGACCGCGCAAAATTCACCACCAGATCCACCTCATCAACCTGAACGCCATGGTAAGAATGTCGGTTCCGAGATCCACTCATGCACGTCATCTTCCTCCGTGCTCTGCACGGCTTGACCTCGCCACTAACCTCCAGCCGCACCTCGCCATCACTGCAGGACGCGCCCGAGCACTCCAACCACACCCCCGTCTTTGCCTACCTCCACTGAACGTCATTGTGTACTTCATCGCCACCAAGGATCGCCGGAACTGCCCTGTGGTTGAACTCCAGTGCGCTGGACCTCGCCGTTGACATCCCCCGTAGTGAGCCTCTCCTCCCCTCTGTTTACAACCGTTGGATCTCGATTAGACGCATAGGATTAGATCCTTTAACCGAACCGGTACGCGCGATCTGGAGCGTCCGTTCTGTTTAAAATCCTACGGCCCAAATCTCTGATCCACTCGAACCGGTACGGGCGAATCAGAGGTCACCGCGTGTCAGCCCCTGGTTATTTCCAAATTCATTTTTCGATTTAAAATTCCAGAATCATGTTTAACTTCAAAAATTCATATCTTGAGTTATGTGTGTCCAAATTTAGCAAACTTTGCGTCTGTGGATTCAGAAAAATGAGTAGATTCTATTGGTGGCATAAAATAATACTTTTGCATCTGTTTTATACACTGAATTACTGCAAGCTTTATTTATGTGTTTTGGCTATTAAAAATAGTTGTAAAATTTATTTTACAGTAAATCCTTTTATGTTTTGTCTATATGAAACCTCTCAGTACTGTAGCATGTCCAGAATATTTTTAGTGTCTTCTATATTACCTTTGTAGTTTTAGTTTGTTTAATTGTTCTATTTGTGTGTTGAAAATAATTTGAGCTTTATAAATAACTCTAAAATTTTGATCATGACATCATGCATATAGTTAACAACCAGGGAACTTGTTAAGTGCCTTTGTGGTGTTTAAATCACATATTGCATGCATATTTTCCTTTCATGAGTGTTTTATGATTGATATCTGCTTACGGTGCAATATTTTATGTGCAGATTGTGCTGAGTGCAACGAGTGCCTTTGTAACGAGTGCATCAACTCTTCTCCTCACCAAGGCAAGTGTCACCATGTTCGCTTGTCCCACTGAAATTTTTGTCACTTGTAGCTTTTCTAGTAGAAAATGCATGTGTAGGTGATTTTATGAGTTTATGTCTTAGTGGCTAGATTTTATGCTAAGTCTTTTGTCTAGCTTTGCCTAGCTTTGCATCTCCTAGTAGAATTGCTGCTGCTATAGGACTTTGTTTTTACACTTGTTGTGGGAAGGTCTAACACATATTTTTGGCTAAGTGTTGAAAACCTTGTTTTGCAAAAACTAAGAAAACAACTAAGTTAATGAACCACCTGGGTGGATGTGGCTTTGATTGATTTATGTTGAGTGGTTCCTTGGGGTCATCTCGTCGAACCTCTGAACCACCAGGTGTATCTCACTTGTGAACGGCCACCCAGGAGCAAAGAGATTGGAGACGTTCAAGTCATGAAGCTTCTAGTGCAACCACAAGACATATGGGCTCTGTCTTGGTCAACTAAGCTGCAAGAACTCAAGCCAGGCGGACAGAGGGTGGTAGATGTTGGTAGGATGGAATGCATCCGTTTGGTCTGAGGGAATGCTTCTGAAAGGCCTCGTCTTAGTTTTCACTTGGCCATTTGAGGCAAAATGAGTCTCATGGGAAAATGGGTTAACTAAGTCTTGTGGGAAAAGTGCACCACCTCTGCAGAGTGTTTAGAACTAAGTACTTAGCCGTGTCCCCGGTTACGAACAATTCTGAGTGACATGATGTTGAAGCTGTTCAAGAATCTCCTCACCCCAATTTCTCTAAGTTAAAACTTGATGGGTAAACTTGGGTAGTAAAAGTTCCTTCTTGTCAAAATTTTGCTAAGGAAAACTTGAGTTTTTACAAAGATAGGGAAAAGCTTGCTTTTGCAAAGACAAACTCCACCTGGCCAAATAGCATATAAGTGTAAGTGCCTTTGAGTCCACCAAAGTGACATCTTGCCAATACATTCAATGTATTGACCCTCTGTGGCTGCAATGTATCATGTTGCAGGTGGCTACTATGAAGATTGAAGATTGTTGTGTTTCGGTCACGAGTCTTCGTCCAACGCGTCTACCTGTGGAGCTATGAAGAAAAGAAGACTTGTAGTTCATTTACTTAGTCATTTCTAGAGTTGTAATAGGGCCGTGGCTTTGAGCCTTACCGAGTTGTAAAAGAACTATGTTATTTGTGGATCAAGCGTTGTAATAAAGACCTTTGTATTCTTGGTATTTCATCTTGTAACTGCGTGTGCTAGCAGTTGATCCGGGACTAGCACAAATAAAGCATAGGTATGCTACAGATGGTATCAGAGCAAAGTGTTGCCCTTAGGTTCGTGACCCTAGGATTGGACGAAAACCCTTAGGAAAATTTAGGAGTTTTCTTGTTCTCTTTGTTACTAACACTTAGAAATAGTTCTGACTACTTTAAGTTAGAAAATTTCTTTACTTTTGTTCAGCGCTTTTGTTAAGTTTTCTTATTTCAGATTACTAACTTATCATGTTCCAACGTAAAGATGTCAACCTTCCGCATCACCAAGCCCGACAGCTTCAAGGACTTCAGCTTCAGAGAGCACCTCATCGACATCGTCACTGCCTTGTCCCTGTGATATGGGGTGGCCCGATCTTCTCAGTAAGCTTGCGGTAGTGATGATGATGATGATAGATAACCTGGTGTCGCCGATGATCTCTCCTCGCTAGATCCCTGATGCCAATGCAACAGCTCTCTACCCTTCGGATATTCACGACTTCACACACTTGCGCAACGTAGCCGTCGACCACGAAACAGTATAATTGCAATTCACTAATTCCCAATGGAACAGCAGATCACACTTAACTTGCAGTATGTATTCTCCAGATCGAAACGAATTGGAGACAAGAATTCAAGATGAATGCTTAGAGCAGTCTCAAGAACTAGGGTTTTGTTCTAAACGTGGTCTAACCTCTTCTATGGCGCACAGGCACTTATTATATGGGGGGTGCGGCTGGCCAAAGGGCAGCCGACCTGACCTGGTCCTCTAACGTTGTTCGACTCAACCTTATGTGATACAAACTGACCCAATGGTTGGGTGCAGCCAACTAGGCGCGCAGGCCTTAGGTGTATGGCGCACAAACACTTAGTGGTGCGCCATATGCAGCCTCCTACGTGATGTCCTCCTCCTCCTCATGCTGGTCGCCGGCCTCCCTCTCCTCCCTCGCGTCCATAGGCATGATCATCACATCTTGCTTCAGCTGCTTCAACTCCTCGCTCCCTCGTGCTATGCCTTCTTCTCCCATGAACCTGAGTATGCAAACACACATAGACTTAGGCAGTAAACAATTCTCATTAACAAAATGATCAGATTCTATTAGGAGCAAATTCACCTATTGTTCTATTAACTTTGCACGAGCTCTTGTGATAGGTCCAATTCTGATTTCATCATTGGACTTCTTCTTTGCAGCAACTTGCTTGTCATCATCACGAAGTGGAGATGGAACAATAGTAGGGATGTCCTCATCACCCTGCCTACCCCATTCATCAATGGGAGCGAGATGACCAAGTTTCACAAGAAGGGCGTCCGGGTCATCCACATCATGCAGCCAGGGTGCGAGACAGAGCCGAAGACTAAAAAGATCAAGTTCAAGACCTTCCACACTAACAAAAAGGTGGGCACCCATCTCCTCTTGTAAGAACTGATAGCACGCCTCTGCGGACGTCACTTCTCCAAGCTCCAGAACCACTACTCTCACCCCTACGGCCGACGTGATGAGGAGGGCATGGTCATCTTGCTACCTGACAGCGGGCAAGAGCCCATGCACATTCACCTCGCCGAGTTAGAGTACCTCGTCGGGGACGTCGATGTTGAGAGGTACAACGAGTTGTTTAACAATGATGAGTTACGTGCCCAGCTTGCCGAGAAGGACAAACAACACCTAGAGCAGGAACAGAGGATCAAGGAGATGGAGGCAAAGTTCAAGACTCAAGAGAAGCAACGGAAGAGCCAAGAGAAGAGGATCCAAGCCAGGAACAAAGAAGTTAGAGAGCTGAAGCAGAAGTTAGAGTGCAACAACTTCGAGCTTGAAGCGGACCATGACTTGATCGAGAAGCTGTGCGCCGACAAGAGGGAGCTTCAAGAGAAGGTCGACACCCTAACCGAAGAATTGCAGGACTACAAGAGGCTACTCAAGGAGAATAGCTTCGATGTTGAGGAAGAGGAAGTCGCCATGGAAGAGTAGAGTAGTTAGATAGACTACCCCACTTTATCTTTGAGTTACGTTTATGCCCATGACCACTTGTGGTATGGCATTAGACATTGTATTCCCTTAGACTTAAACGTTTGTGTACCTTCAAACTATTTGTGAGTTGTTTATTGCAAGTTTGGTTTAAAAAATTTCTCCTATGCTTATATGTGCTTATGTATGTGTTCTTTTAAGGATTGTTTATGTGCATGTGGGTAGGAAACTTTATTCCTTTAGACTCTATCTCTAAGTCTAACCTCACCTATTTCAAACCCAACAGATGCCTCCTCGTCGTGCTCCTGAGGAACAAATGCAGCAGATGATGGAAGCCCAAGATCAACTCATGCAAGTCATGACTCAGTTTTTGGCCAACGCTCAGAACAACAACAATAATAACAATAACAACCCTCCACCACCACCACCCCCTCAGGTTGACATGCTTGCAATGTTCCTAAGGCTTCACCCTGCCTAGTTTTCACGTGCTGCTGAACCACTGGAGGCCATGGATTGGCTCCGTTCTGTCAACAAAGACTTGGTTACTGGTTGCACTGATGCTGAAAAGGTCAGGTTTGTAGCTCATCTGTTGGAAGGACCAGCAGCAAGCTGGTGGGACACTTACCAGATCACTCATCCCATCGAAGGAGTGACATGGGACTCATTTCAGGAAGGATTTCGGGCTGCACACATTTCCTCTGGTGTGATGGGCCTGAAGAAGGAGTTCCGTGACCTCAGACAGAATTACCGCAGCGTGTCTGAGTACATTGATGAGTTCACCAATCTGCCATGCTATGCACCGGATGACATTGACACCGATGCAAAAAGGAAGGAGAAGTTCCTAGAGGGCCTCAATGATGAGTTGTCAATTGCTCTGTCTGTTGCCTACACTCCTACTTTTCAGTCTCTGCTTGACCAAGCTATATCTCTGGAGAGCAAGATGAAGCAGTCTGAAAACAGAAAGAGGAAGCATCATGTTAGCAAGTACCAAGAGCCTGTGCACAAGCGAAACTACCACAATGACCATGGGAGCTCTGGATTCCATAAGAATGGAGGAAACCACCACAACCATAATGGTGGAAATGGGCACCAGCACCATAAGGGAAATGGCCACCACCATAATGGCCACAGGAATCACAACAATCATAACTCCACCAGGACAAATGGCCATAACAATGGCAACAACAATGGCAGAAACAACAATGTCCCCGAGAAGAGGGATATTAGTCAGGTGGAATGCTATAAGTGCCACAAGGCTGGGCATTATGCAAATGATTGCCCACATAAGAAAGATGAAGGAAACAAGCCCAATCCATTCCAGAAGGAGCATGTCAATCACATCAATGTGGAGGAGATTTATGATGAGCCTGATGTTGTATATGGTATGTTTCTGCTCAATAAGTTTTCAACACTTGTTCTTTTCGACACTAGTGCATCTCATTCATTCATTTCAAGAGCATTTGTGGTTAAGAACAAAATACACACTGAAACAATAGGTTGTCCTATAAGGGTAAGTTCTCTAGGGGGAGAGTTGGTAGTAAATGCCGGTTGTAGAGACCTAGTCCTGGAAATTGGAAAACACAAGTTTCCGGCTAACCTCATTGTCCTAGACTCACAAGGATTAGATGTCATCCTAGGCATGGATTGGATGACCACTTTTGAGGGAGTCATAGACTGTGCAAACAAAACCATCACCCTCACAACCCCTAAAAAGAAATGCATTTGTTTCAAATCAACCTTCGAGCTTAAAGGGTCTAAGGTTAATTCTCTTAAGGGGTTAGTATGCATGAAGTGCCAGTTGTGAAGGAGTATCCGGATGTGTTTCCAGAGGAGCTACCAGGAATGCCACCAGACAGAGATGTCGAGTTCATCATTGACATACTGCCTGGAACATGACCCATAGCAAAGAGGCCATACAAGATGGACGTAGAAGAATTAAAGGAATTAAAGAAGCAGCTGAAGGAACAGTTGGACAAAGGTTTTATCCAACAAAGTTTGTCATCATGGGGAGCCCCTGTTTTGTTTGTAGAGAAGAAAGACTCTAGCAAGAGATTAGTTGTGGACTACCATTCGCTGAATGAAGTGACCATCAAGAACAAGTACCCATTGCCCAACATCAATAACCTGTTCGACCAGTTGAAAGGAGCAAATGTGTTCTCCAAGATTGATCTCCGATCAGGATATTTCCAGCTAAAGATCTGAGAACAAGACATACCCAAGACAGCCTTTACCACCAGATATGGTCTATATGAGTATACCGTCATGTCTTTTGGACTAACAAATGCCCCGGCATACTTCATGACCATGATGAACAAAGTGTTTATGGAATACTTGGATAAATTCGTAGTGGTGTTCATTGATGACATCCTGATTTACTCCAAGGATGATAAAGAACATGAGCAGCACTTACGCTTAATCATGGAAAAGCTCAGGGAGCATAAGCTGTATGCAAAATTCAGCAAGTGTGAGTTCTGGCTGAACAAGGTAGGATTTCTTGGTCACATAGTTTCCGCGGAAGGAGTCGCGGTGGATCCAAGCAAGGTAGCATCCGTTACCGAATGGGAGTCACCCAAAAATGCGGGAGACATCCGGAGCTTCTTAGGCCTTGTGGGATACTATTGGAGATTCATTGAAAATTTCTCCAAGATAGCAAAGCCAATGACTGAACTATTGAAGAAAGACAAGAAATTTGAATGGACCGACTCATGTGAAGCTAGTTTTCAAGAACTGAAGAAACGACTAGTAGGTGCGCCAGTTCTATGCCTGCCAGATATACAGAAAGATTTCCAAGTTTACTACGACGCTTCTCGCCAAGGACTTGGTAGCGTTCTAATGCAGAATGGAAAGGTGGTGAGTTATGCCTCGCGCCAGCTCAAGCATCATGAGAGAAATTACCCCACCCATGACTTAGAGCTAGCATCCGTTGTTCATGCTCTAAAGGTGTGGAGACATTATTTGATGGGAAAACATTGTGTTGTGTTCACCGATCACAAGGGCTTGAAGTACATATTCACCCAGAAGGAACTGAATATGAGACAAAGAAGATGGTTGGAACTCATAAAGATTATGATATGAGCTTGCAATACCATCCGGGAAAGGCTAATGTTGTAGCTGACGCCTTGAGCCGTAAGAGCTATGTGAATGGACTCACAGCAGGAGAGTTGCCTGAAGAGTTGTGTGAATAGTTCAAAGAGCTCAGACTGGAAATTGTGCCAAAAGGATTTTTGGCATCTCTTGAAGTTCAACCTACGCTGATGGACAAGATCAAAGAAGCTCAGAAGCTAGATAAGGAGATAGAAGAAATAAAGTGTAATATGGCTAAAGGAAAGGCGAAGAGATTTCACAAAGATGACCAAGGAATTGTATGGTTTGAGAAGCGTGTTTGTGTACCACAGGACCCTGAACTGAGGAAGTTGATTCTGCAAGAAGCACATGATTCACCATATTCTATTCATCCTAGGAACACCAAGATGTATATGGATTTGAAGGGTAGATTTTTGTAACACCCCACTTTTTGTAACCCTGTTTAAGTAGTGTTTAGTGATGCAAAAGTGAGGGCCAACAAAAACTTTTTGTGCTTAATCAGATTTACTGGAGTATCTTGCATGTTTTCCTTGTTGGATGTGTGATTGTTGCTTTAAGTTGCTTGTTGTATAAGACTGTGGACCAACCCCTCCTATTTCAAATGGTTTGACTTTGTGTGATAAATTGACTTTGTGTGACTTGTTTGACTTTGGTTGAGTTCCTTGTGTGTAGCTCGGATCTACAGGTAGGCATGTGGCCTAACCAATCTAAAGCAAATCATTATAAGATGGCCAGCGGGGATATTCTTATAAACTGCTTTCAAATTATTTTCTATATAAAATCTATTTTGATGTTTCCCTCTTTGTAAAACCTTACCACTCTATTCCATATGGAAGGAGTATTTATTTTCAAAACTTAGGATTATCAGAAATCAGAAATGAGGTTCCCTCCTTATAAACACTCATTTCATTTTTTTAAATATCTTCTATAAAAGTATTTTCCCAACTACTTTTTCTTTTTACAAAGATAGGAGACATGGGAAGAATACCTCTCTGGTATTATTCTTGTCTCTGAAAATTATGGGAATAGTACCCAGGGTTTATAAATGTTTTGAGATCTCTCTCTAATATTAAAAAATCCCACTTGGCTAGAAATCAACTCTTGTTTGTAATTCAACCAAAACAAGTTGTTTTTCTCTCAATCCTAAAATCTCTAACTCAAATGTCTTAGTCTTACCCTAAGACATTAGGAGCCTCTTTTTGAGGAATTTTAAAACTAATCAAACTAGCCCAAGGAAAGCACCTGTGGTGTTATTACAATCATCTACATCCCATCTTAGAAGGCTCCTCTCAGTTTTTGCAAAATATTTTTTTGCAGTCATTTTATCAAACACCTAGTGTGCAGACTATCTTCGTGTCTGTTAACAGATTCAATTTTCCAACACTTGTATTAAGCTCATCTATTCTATCCATGACAATGTACCTTCCTAGAACTCATATTTGATGTATATTCTTCCATTCCTTCCATTACCACTTAGTCATTTGAGGTCATCTGCTACTTGTTCTAATCTTGTTTCTGACCCTAATCAAGCCACTGACCATTTGACTATTATCAGATGCACTTTTGCTCACACTTTTAAATTTCGAGATAAATTGTTCAGAGACCATCCTATGACCTATTCCTCTTATTTTTGATCTACTTTAACTACCTATGCACTTGCTTGTGCATTTTGAGGTATGCCACCCATTTATGTGACCTTGTTTTGAACCCTAATCAAAACTGTTTGCACCCATTTTATTTTCCCTTAATCTTCTGGGTCACGTGCCATCATCCACCATCAACTCTCTCCATAAATTCTACTCTTCCTCAAATAACATTAGAAATGTTATTATTTCCTCTTATCACCCCTTCATCCTCCAAAATAATAGTTCTATGAGAATATTTTCTAGTTATGTTTTGCTTATTAACTAGGAATGCATGGGAAATGCCCCAAGCTATTCTTTACACCCTATCTTATCAAATAAATTTGAGGAAGACTTATAAAACCTTGAACTAGTGGTAGGATTCATCTACATCGAAATCTTCTCCCTCTATACTCATAATCTTGAGAAGCTTACTAACCAAAAATTTGGCACATTCCCATCACCTACTCCAACCTTTACTTTTTCAATCTCAAATTTAAATGTCTTATTCACTACCTCATATCCATCTCCTTGACCCATCCTTGCATGCCCTTGCTTGAAAGGATTTGGAATCTAGTTCACAAAACCAAACTTGATTATGCATGCATCCATCACCATGACCACCCTATTAAGCCCAAAGTCACTTGCAACTCCACCAAACCAGCACATGGGATAATCCAGCACCCCCACTACTCTCTTTGGTCGAGTGTACTGTAGCTGATATGGGCACGAAGGAGGAGGTGAAGCCCAATTTCAGGACTCCACCAAGATGAGGGAAGCTCGTTGCTGATTGGCACGCCAGGACGACCTACGATATGAAATAATTTAGTCTAAGGTTGTGTCAGCAATTTACATATCTGCTTATGTTATTCTGTGTGCTAGGTCATGTTATGGGCCACTTAGGATTTTGTGTGTGTTGGGTTTGGGCCTGTCCAAGCCCAACAGTTTTTTGGCCATCTATATAAGGAGGCCAGCAGTCTAGGGTTTAGGGAGTTCAGTTGTTTAGTCAAAAATCATCGTGTGCTCCACCATGTATCATCCCTCCGGGGAAACGGCGCTGCCGTGTTATCTAATAAAGATTGCTGCGAGGGTTCTTGTGTTCATCAAGAATTATCAGGCTCAGGTTTGAGGCGTGGTGATCTTCATCACGTTGCTTGCTAGATTCGTTCCTCTTCTTCAGGTGACGTTCTTCGCGTGATTGGAAGATTTATATCTGGTTAGACTCGCTGTGAAAGATCGGGACAAAACTCATAGGATCACCGGCGTGATCCTTATCATGTGGTATCAGATTACTGGGTTTATCACTGCGAGTGTTTTCTATTGATTGATCTGCTGATTGTTCATCATACGAGCAGTTGTCTGATTGGAGAAATTAGAGCAGATCGCTGTTGAAGTTTTTAGATCAGATTGTCTTCAGGTTCTTCCTTGGAGGTTTTCAGATCAGTGCGATTTGGTTTGGGTTTTCAGATCCGATCCCGCCAGAGTTCAGGCGGTGGCCAGATCTGATAGCTACAAGTGTTGATCGTATACGATCGAGGGGAGTGGAGGCAGTCCAGATCCGATCGGAATTGCAGTAAAAAAAAAGGAAAAAAAACGCCCCAGCGATCCCTAGCATCCGACCTCAGAAAGTTTCTGCCCTCGAGCGTGCGTCGCTCGCGCGGAGCGCTCGGCCATCGCGAGTCCTCGAGCGCTACTCAGCGCCAGCAGGCCCAGCAGGCCCAAGCCTCAGTGTGTTGTTCTGGGCAGGAGTTGTCAAAAAAAAACAGACCTGCGCCCCGCGCGCGCCCTTGGACAGCGACGGTCTGCCCCCAGGCGATCCCGTCCCGCGCGTGTGCTTCGTTCCTGGCGGGCCGGCCCATCTGAGCTGCTCACGCGGCCACGCCTGGGAGCAGTCCCTCGAGCGAGTTAGTTCGCTCGTCCAGCCCTGGTCGCTCGACGTGCTCGCTTGACCACAGACGGTCTCTGTGGTCAGGCGCCCGGATTGCTCCCCAGTTTTTGGTTCTTTTTGTCAGTTCAGTTTTGCTGGTTTTGACTACAATTTCGACAGATACTACGCAATACCAATAGCTGCAAGAAAAAGCACAGGTAAAATTGTTTTGTATTGATAAATCAGTGCAGGCTAAGACAAAATAGTAACAATATGGATTCTTTTCCGAGTGATTATTACGGCTATAAGTGTCGCAGTGGCAAGAAATCTAGCGATATTTTCAATGATTATCTTGACCTGCTAGATGGTGTTTTAGCATATGATGCATATGAGCTCAATTGGCAACTGACCTATGATGCAACAGCTGAAGAGTTTGAGTCATGGGAACGTCATATGCTACAGGGTTTCTACAGGTGTGCTACCTATGATCACGACATGACTGATTCTACACGTTTGGCTCTTGCAGACCGACGCGTGGATGATAGGCTATACAGTTGGGGGCATCAAGCGTTGTGCGAGAAGAGCATTACCTCTGCAACTTGGGCGAATTTTCGAAAATTTCTATGAGAGTGCTTTATACCTTATAGTACTGTGGTTCCTTCTCCAAAGCCCATGGTACCCGTAGAAGTCAATAAGCAGCCACCCAAGGTTGTGCATCGGATAGAGGATGTTCGCAAGAGCATAGCTCCTATACCGAAGGTCACGACAGCTGTGACTACTCATGAGAAGTTGACAGTTGTTCCATTGCCGACAGTTAGCAAGGTGGCAGCCACGAATTCTGAATTGTCAGCGGTTGATGTTGTCAAGGTTGATGTTGTCAAGGATATCGTGGAGGCGGTTGTACCATTGAGTGGGCTGAATATGCAACTCAAAAGAGTACATGATGAGACTTGTATGACAGCGGATAGAGGCCAGCGATGGAATTTATTTCAGGCGCAGTGCATAATCAAAGGCAAAGCATGCAAGTTGATGATTGATAGTGGTAGTTACTGTAATGGCATTAGCAAGGCGGTTGTGGAGGCTTTGGGTCTATCCACTTGGCGTATTCTAGAACCAAGGCATGTTGAGTGGGTTAACAGCTGTGGTATGCTGAAGATTACTCACAAGGTGCGTGTGCCATTTACAGTTGCTGACTATGTTGATGAGGTGGAATGCGATGTGTTGCCATTGGAGGTATGTGGACTGTTACTTGGATGTCCATGGCAGTATGATCGCAATGCTATGCATGCTGGGAGAGAAAATACATATTCCTTTATGCATGATGGAAACAGCGGACTTTGAAGCCTATGAGAGATGATCAAATCAAGTCCGATGTTGTGTTGGTGGTGCGCAAGGAGAAGTTGCATAAAGCTAAGCCACAACCAGGGCTAGCTAAGGTGCAGCATGAGGAGCATGATGCGAAGAGCGTCAGTGGTGATATTGTTTCAGCCAAGCCTGTAGATGACAAGCCAGTTGTTCTTGTTAGTGACAAGCCGGTTGAAGTCAAGCCTCATATTGTTGAAGGGAAAGATATGTCAGCATGTGTTCCATGTGTTCCACTTCCAGTTCGTGTTGACATGGGTGTTCAGACCGATGATGGTGGTGCTGATCTTGTTTCGGTGCATATGGTACCGCGGGTAGTCAGCCACAGTTTTGGGAGAACACCTCGGAAATGTTTTGTTGGAGCGGCAGTACGTGTGCACACCGGCAAAGATGGACGTGTTTGTCAGTTGTGTGGCCCAGGCATTACTACTTTGCAGGGTCGTGCTAAGAAGGTTCATGTTCAGCCGCACAGAGCTCCATCAAGGGTTGAGAAGAAGAAGGTGGTGACGCCTAAGTACAAGTTTATTTGGCGAAGAAAAGAGGTGCAACCACCTAGGGCTGTATCAAGTCGAGCAGGCCAAGAGGGAGGATGTGGTGAGGAAGGCAAGCAAGACTTGAAGACGACGGATATGCGTGCTGCTATTGTTGATATTCCGCCACCCTTTCGAGCAGACCCTCACGCGTTGGGGACAACGCTTTTTGAAGGGGGGGAGGATGATATGGGCACGAAGGAGGAGGTGAAGCCCAATTTCAGGACTCCACCAAGATGAGGGAAGCTCGTTGCTGATTGGCACGCCAGGCCGACCTACGATATGAAATAATTTAGTCTAAGGTTGTGTCAGCAATTTACATATCTGCTTATGTTATTTTGTGTGCTAGGTCATGTTATGGGCCACTTAGGATTTTGTGTGTGTTGGGTTTGGGCCTGTCCAAGCCCAACAGTTTTCTGGCCATCTATATAAGGAGGCCAGCAGTCTAGGGTTTAGGGAGTTCAGTTGTTTAGTCAAAAACCATCGTGTGCTCCACCGTGTATCATCCCTCGGGGGAAACGGCGCTGCCGTGTTATCTAATAAAGATTGCTGCGAGGGTTCTTGTGTTCATCAAGAATTATCAGGCTCAGGTTTGAGGCGTGGTGATCTTCATCACGTTGCTTGCTGGATTCGTTCCTCTTCTTCAGGTGACGTTCTTCGCGTGATTGGAAGATTTATATCCGGTTAGACTCGCTGTGAAAGATCGGGACAAAACTCATAGGATCACCGGCGTGATCCTTATCAGTAGCAGCCACACCTTCCCCTTGTCCTCTAGTGTTTGGAAGAAGGAGGAAATATTATTAGTGTCCATATCTTGTCCAAACCTTGCATAAGAGACCACCAACGACCCTTCCAGAGCAAGGCACCGCCCCTGCCCCTTTCTATTTTACTCTCCACCATCCTACCTGACCAACCAGAGCTTCCCCCTGTGCCCCACAAGGCCAAACTGACATGGATCATCATACAACCCCACCTCTCTATTTATAAGGCCACAGCATTCCCCAGCCCCTCTCTAGACTCCCATTATGCTCCCACACCTCCGCCTTGGCTCCCCAGAATGCCTAGACCACCCACTTTGCTCTGCACTAGTGAGGAGAGGAGGAAAGCTTCCTCCCGATCTGGGAGGAAGAAGACCACCGTGCCATCTCTCTGGACCATCCCTGCCCTCTATTTCCTTATGCATGCAAACCTCTCACCCGTACCTATCTAACTGCACCCTTGTTTTGATCTAGGGAAGCCAGACGACATCCCCATCGGGCTCCCGAGGCGACCTTCTCCATCGCAGATGCACGAGCTCCTTCCCGGGAACCAGATCAGCCTTGCCGCCCCTCGTTGAGATCGCCGGAGTTCGCCGCGCCTCCTCATTGGGTCCCCGTGGCCGGAGAAGGTCCGTAGGTGAGCCGCCATGCCCGCCTTGCCACGTTAGGGTTTTGGGTTCTATCCCGGTGGTGGGAGGAGGACGACGACCAGGGACCGTTGATCCCAACTAGATCGGATGGCCCCGGTCGCCCCTTACCGGTTTGGGATTCCTGGCGGCTGACGGCCGGGGCCCGGCTGTCAGCCATTTAAAACCGGCCTCCCGCGCCCCCGTTGCCGATCTGGGCCAGCCTAGTGCGGTGCAGCCTGGGTCCGCTCAGATCTGGCCTGCGATTTATTTTTTCAGAGTATATTGATTTTGCTTTTCCAGAAATCTGAGAAATTACAATATTCGTAGAATAATAACTGTAAGCCCAATTTGAATGATTCAAATTTCTGTGGACTCCTTGGAATATTATCTATCCAGTGGTACTAGCTGCATGTCATTTGAAGCCCTGTAGAATGACTTGTATTAAATTTGTAGATTTAGTTATTTTTTAATCAAAAATCCAAATCTGAAGTTTTGTATATTGAAATTGAGTGAATCCACCTTTCAGTGATGCCTTACTGTATTGTGATTCATTAGAAACTGGTTTTGATATTTTACGAGTAACACATTGCCTACGGTAATTATTTTGGTGATAATAGAGAGTTGCTTTGTTTTGTTTATTGTGCCTAGTAGGAATATTATTTTTAGGTGATTCCACCTCTGGTGTGTTCTGCATTGTATTAGCTTTCTAATATGGTCTCTGGTAGAATTTTAGTAGCTATAGAAAGTTTTAGGGAATTAAATTGCCTTTCTAGTGATAAGTGTGAGTAGGAAATTCATTATAATTCACCAAAAGCTTCTTTTGGATTGATTCCAATTCGAGTGGTTCTGTAATGTTGTTAGCTATCTGAATGTATGCTAGTTGCCTTGTCTTGATGCATACTGATGCCTGCAAGTTGTTTGCTTGCGAATAGGGTTTATTTGTCAATATGAATTGCTTTGCTATTATTTGGGTAATGTTTTGTTTGTAGAGAATGTTGTTGGTTCAGATATCTGAACATGTTTGTTTCTAATACTCAATGTTTGAGTTGTGTGTTGCATGTATTGGGTGTGAATCATGTATGCATGTGTCCTTATTGTGTGTTGTTGTTACTTTTTCCGGCGATAGAATCGAACGACGAGTGTGCGGAGGAGGGGGAGATATTTGAGTATCAAGAGGAAGGAGATCAGGGACAAGCCAATCAAGGCAAGCCATCTACTTGTTGCAAATCTGAATCCTACTATTACACCTTGCAATGCTTTACTCCTGTTTTTCTTATTATGCATTGTTTTTCTATATTGCTATTATTCTCTAGATAGCAATAGTTAGCGACTTAGCTCCACAAGTCGACTTGATATCATCCATAGAGATGACACCCCTTGTGACCTATTTAACACCCCTCTCATTAGAGACTTGATGATTATCATCAAAGTCTTTGGAAAACTTGTAGTGGAGCCAAAAACTCTAGGATTGGGAATACTCTCTGGAAAGATTTCAAAAATGTTTTCAAAAACCTTGGAGTAGTTGCTACTCCATTGAAATGTTTTCAAATGGTTTTATAAACATGGAGTTGGACATGGGAGATGAAGGAGTTGGTGGATTTCTGAAAAATGGCATTGTGTATAAGTGTTCGCCAAACCAATTACTCCAGTGCAACCACATTACCCCGGTATGGGACGGGGCTTAGTTTGAAGTTTATTTGCTTTAGTGCGGGGAGCCTCACACTATATAAGGGTTTGTAGGACCCCAGAATCTGGGTTGCCGCCAGTTTGTGGGCAATAGTAAATCAGGATCCTTCGGGATTTATCCGGCCGGAAGACACTTGGGTTCTCCCGCCGTGGCGCCAGAGTTATGCTCTGAAGGAGGTACTGTCGGGGCGTGCCGGGGAGGTAAAGTCCACAGGGCAGGCACTCGTACTAAGGTGGATAGATGGAGGACTTTGATCGATTATCCGAACCCCGCATTCTTGTGTATGACGGTCCGTGGTGGTATCCCGGCGGATTTATCGAATGGTGTGAGTAAAGTGTACAACCTCTGCAGAGTGTAATCTATTAGAATAGCCGAGTCCTCGGTCATGGACAGTTGGAATGGCCATACTTAACCTGTGTCGAGTTTTGGTTTTACAAAATGTTTTCGGAAAAATGGAGTTTGTGTCGGACGAAGTACTTGGAGGGTACTGCCGTGGCACGGGAATGTTTCAGAGTACTCGAAGGGTACTGCCGTAGAGATGGGAGTTGGTCATGTATGATTGACCATGGTTGCATTGGAGCAAACAAAAAGGAGTTTCCCCCTTTCCTAGAGCCTTTAAAAAAATTTGTCTTATAAACATCTTCTTTAATAAGGATATAGAGATGTCGTATGACATGCTATATCGACATGAGGAACTTACTAGCATAGAGCTACCTCAAACCAAGCCAACCCTTGCTACAGCCAAATAGCATGTGATTACTTTTCTCTTAGATGGTTTGCGAGTACAATTCAAAATGTACTCACGGCTCTGTCCCTGGCTATTAACTTGGTCAGACTATGAAGAAGACTACGAGGAAGGTGACGATGGTTACGACGACGCCGGTGCAAACTAGGAATGTCTCCCAGTCAGTTGCCTGTAGGGTAGTAGGCATGATGTGGGTCATCAACGCTGCTTGGTATCCGCTGCTTAGTTGTAGACTTGCCCTGCGTGGCAATATCATACTTGGTCATGTGACCAATTGTAAGTATATTATTCGGTACTCTAATGGATGATGTAATTCTGTTATCAACTTGGATATGTGGATTCACGACACACTGATCATGGGATCGTGAATTGTATGCATATCGGGTATTCCAGATGGGTAATCCGGGGACCCCACAAAGTTGGTATCAGAGCCATCCTGACTGTAAGAGACCCTAGTTAGCATGGGTGTTAGTTAGGAAAATATCTTTTGAGTAAACCTAATTTCAAACTTATTTCTTTACATAGCCAATAGTATGGCTTATACCTTTCTTAACTCTTCAAAACTTCTAATCTTACCTCTCTAATTTTTCAAGGATTTTAAAGATCTTGCTATCTTGTCTCATCCTCTTCAAATTCTAAATACTGGACGACTGTTCCCAATTAGACCTGAAGCTTGGCAATTGAAGATGAAGCAAAAGTTTCACTCGGACTTCTTCAAGCCTCTCAAGTCCCGGGGTATGAAGCATGGCGCCCAACTTAACCCGATATGAAGCCCCTGTGGATACTCTCCCAAGAAGTGTTAAAATAAATTGCCTTTGGTTTGTTCCAAATGGCTATGTCAAGGAGCTGACCTTGTTCCTCCTTGGACTCGCACTTTTGCAGTCGTCAAGGACCAAGTTCTGAGTTGCTTGACTAGTATTTGTTAGAATTGTAAGGCGAGTATGCCACCAATGGCACACTTCAGCAATCCCTCTGAAGACCTCGCAACCATGTGAAGCGATACAAGAGGACTTACAAAACTTCACTTGCCAAGTCAACATCAATGGCTCAACGACACTGCAACTTCACCACCAACTGCCATCAAGTTTCTGCTGAAGCGAGAGTCAAGGAAAATGAAGACATCAACAACTATGGCCAACCATGACCCTAGGATGAATAGGACTAACCCCAAAATATCGCGCGTTGATAGGCATCGTCGGTACTTGAAGATCCTCGTGTGATTATTGCAATTGTTTGTTGATTGCCTTGTGTGTTCTTGATGTTGTTTGCAGTTGCTTCGTGTGTTGCTTGAGTGTGTGTTGTTACTTTGTGCTTGTGCTTGTTTTGGCCCCTCGGCCTTAGAAACCCTCAGGTGCATAAAACCCTGAATAGGAAGCCTCTCTAGAATGTGTTTTCCCTCTCATCCCTTTATGTCTGCTCGAGCAGCATTCATAAGGTGAAACTAAGATGCTAACTCTAACCTTGATAGTGGTGTACAATAACTCTTCTCGCAACGCCTTCCCCATATTCGACGCGTCAAACGTTGCTTTGTGCTTCAAGCTTCATCAAGACCCCTCCACAACATTAGTGAAGCAGAAGACATACCCGCCTGGACTACAAAGGACTTCTAGAAGACAAAGACTTCACTAACCTGGGTCGCCTAACCTTAACTCTAGAGTTTTACTAACATTGATGGTACTCTCTTAACACCCCCAACACTTGCTAATCTTCTAACAAGCCAACTAACATGGAGCATGCAAGTATCAAAGCCAAGCCTAACTTTTGAAGATCAACCCGTTATCGTCACTTGAAGCCCGAAGACTCGTGTGCTTGATCACCACTGAGCAAATAGAAAGATGAAGACTCTCCAAAATCAAGCCAATGTCGACTCTGCAATTAGGAGATACCAAGGGAAGTAGCAAGGAGAAGAAGCGAAGACTTTTCTAACCAACTCACTCGCTTGTTCAAAACTTTGATGGGGTTGAAACCAAAGCTGACTTATGCCACGAGTAGAAATCTGCATGAAGATATCTTGGAAGATGAAGTCGACTCAAGGTATCCTAATATACCTCAAGATCCTCAAGGCTACAAGAAGACGGAGGAGCAAGAAGATCTTCGATGGTCTCCACCAACCTGAAGGCAAGAAGGAACAGATCCTTAACTACTGGAAGACACACCATTGTTGGTGCGCCACCACCTAAAGCGATTTCAGCTCACGCACAACATGACCTGGAAGAATGGTTTCCAATATGAGTAACCTACGCCTTGGTAGTTAGGAAGCGTAGAGGTCTAAGATGACAAATTTGACGTACCTATCCGGACTGAAACATAAATGCTCTTGTCTACCATCCTCAGAGGACTGCAAGCTCGAGATTAAAGGTCTACGCCAATGATACGTCCATTTTGCATCACTATTTTATATCATAATTTACTGTTATTCATTGATATATTTCATATTTAGAGTTGATACTTATGTTATTTCCTTTGTTTCCACATGTTTGATGATCATCGGAGGATTTGCTGCCGGAGTCACGATTCTGCTGGAAAAAGGACCATCAAGGGACCATATTTTGAAGATCAGGAAAATTCCAAAAAAATACCAGGAAATTATATTTTCCCAGAAGACTCAGGAAGCTAGAAGGAGGAGTCGAGAGGAGCCAGGAGGGGCCCACACGCTAGGGTGGCGCGGCCTGACCCCTGGCCACGCCAGCCCTATGTGTGGCTGCCCTGGCCCACTTCTGGTCTTGCCCCTTCACGTACTTCATCGTCCCCGAAAACCTAAGTCAGGGGGGCTCAGAGTTAGACACAGCCGCCTCTGCGGGGCGAAGAACACCAGAGAGAGAAAAGCTCTCCGGCAGGGAGAAATCTGCCGGGGAAATTCCTTCCCGGGGAGGGGAGATCATCGCCATCGTCATCATCATTGCACCGGACTTCATCGGGATCATCATCATCATCATCATCATCTCCATCACCAGTACCTTCATCTCCACCATCACCACGCCATCCCGCTATAACATCTTGAGTTGGATCTTGTTATATTCATAGGGGAAACTTTCCCGGTGTTGATTACTCTTGTAGTTGATGCTATTGAGTGGAACCGTTGAATTAAGGTTTATGTTCAGATTGTTATTTATCATTATTTCACCTCTGATCATGATCCATATGATGTCTTGTGAGTAGTTCGTTTAGTTCTTGAGGACATGGGAGAAGTCAAGATGTTAGTAGTGAATTATTGTTGAGAAATATTTAATGGTTTGATATTGTTGTGGTGCTATTTCACTAGTGGTGTCATGTGAACGTCGACTACATGATACTTCACCATTTATGGGCCTAGTGAGATGCATTGAGTGACAGAAACCTAAACCTCCGTTGGGAAACCATTGCACCAGGGAGCGTAGGATCCTAGAGTTTAAGGCTGTGGTTAGATTTATCTTAATTACTTTCTTGTATTTGCGGATGCTTGCAGGAGGGTATAATCACAAGTGTGTATTTATCCTAGTAAGGGTAGTGCGCTAGCACAGGTTCACCCCCATAACACCTATCAAACCAATAAATACTATTGGTTTTATGAAGCAAAAGCTCTTGACAGAAACTCCCGTGTGTCCTCGAGAACGTTTGGTTATTATAAGTACACAACTGGCTTGTCCTTTGCTAAGAAAGGATTGGGCCACTTGCTGCAATTGTTACTACTATCTTTTATTTACTCGCACTTTATTTACTCGCATTGCCAATTACCCCTGAGAACCTGTTCGCTAGTATTTACAGTGAATCCTTGATCAAAACCACTCATCAACACCTTCTGCTCCTCGTTGGGTTCGACACTCTTATTTATCGAAAGTACTACGATACACCCCCTATACTTGTGGGTCATCAAGACTATTTTCTCGCGCCGTTGCCGGGGAGTGTAGCGCTATTGAAGAGTGGAATTGGTAAAGGTAACCGCCGCTGTGAGTATTGTTTTTATTTTGTCTTTTATTTTTGTCTTCTATGGAGAACTCTCCATTTGGTTTCCTATTTGGAAACACTTCTACTACTGCTGCACATGTGGAGGAACCACCACCTCCACCACCTCCTGAAATTGATTCTTTTAAAATACCTATGAAAATTGTTGGGCGTATTATGGATAACTGCTATTCAGGAGATGGAACTGTCCATCCAGGTGATCACTTATTATTTATACATGAATTATGTGAGTTGTTCAGATGTGCAGGTATTTCACCAAGCCAGGTCAAGAAGAAATTATTCTCTTTATCATTGAAAGGCAGAGCTGAAGAGTGGTATCGACTACTCCAAGATGGTCCATCTATGGCATGGGAGGATATTGTACCTCTCTTTTATTCCAAGTTTTATCCTCCAAGTGAAATTCATAAAGATCGTAACAGGATATATAATTTTTGGCCTCATGATGGAGAAAGTATTGCCCAAGCGTGGGGGAGATTGAAGTTACTAATGCTCAAATGCCCCATTCATGAGCTCCCCAATAATATTGTTATTGATAATTTTTATGCGCGGCTTACTCTTCCTGATAAGGATTATTTGGATGCTTCTTTGTAACACCCCAGATTTCTAACTACCTAGCAGTGTTACAACGCTCCCCAAATTAATTACAAACCAAAGACCATGCAAAATTTGGCAGCACTTCCTTTGTTTATAAGGACAACCGAGACATGCTAAACAATAGAAAAAAAATATAGGTCCACAATCGATAACTTCAACTAGCATTCACACAATCATATAGCATCTCCATAACGCAAACATTTATAATTCTAGAGCGACCAAAGGCTCACAAAACCATACGGATGACTCCAAGTACTAAGATAAAGATTGAATGATGTTCTAAGATTTCATTGGAATCAAGTTCTATAATATGTAGAGTTGGTAGTGTGTCCATGTGATAGTGAGCTACTCCCGCCCATGCATGCCGCTACGACGAGTACCTGAAAACCCGAATAGAAACCAAGAAAGAACAAACAAGGGTGAGTAAAGAATACTCAGCCAAGTACAATATAAAACCGAAAAGGAAACAAACATTTATATGAAGATACAATCTGAACTGAATACGGAAAATGCGCTTATTGATGCATTGCTGAACTGAATTTTCCGGAATAGACACCCGCGTCATTCTCTCACCGGACTAGACATATTTGACATTTCTCACCGGTCAGTTCCGGAATAGTCAACCTATGCCCTAAATGAATGATGTATGACTGAATTGAAAACCACGTGAACAACCCACAAAGCATAAAGGTGGCAATCATAAATAAGAAATCCCATTTCGCACTTGCCTCAGAAACAAAACAGCAGAAACGTTCAAACAGCAGACCCGCTTCCGGAGCCTGTAGCTTCCAAACCTGCGGTAAGATCATCTACTCAGATAATACTATGAAATAAACCATATGTACTGCACACAGACATTCCACACTGCTACTAAATCTATAATTCTTATTCTCAGTCAAAACATGTAGCAACTGACAAAATATCTCGCAGGACAATATACTACATGGAAACAGCCAAAAGCAGTAGATGGACTAAGCCAAGAAACATGATTCAGTTAAAGTTGTCGTCCCCAGTTCTTGATTCTACTCATTTGCTATAAAGCCCAGCTAGCTACACAGGAGCTACACCCATACATTCAAGCTTCTCATTTAAATAAAATTGTTTGTATCGCACGTATTTTTTCCAAGATGTGGCTGACTGCATACTTATACAAAGCACTACCTAGCTGATTGAGTTTACCTAGCAAGTTGACTAATCTACCAGATCCAAATAGATCAGCCGTCCAAGTTCTCGTACCTGAACCAGCAACGACCTCAAGCTGTCAGCAAAATGGGGAAAAAATACAACGTTGATGCTGGCTCTAGTATTGACTAGTAGTTGGAAAAACAGCCAGCTCCCAATCCGATGTGATTACCTACAAGCACGATACCAGCCGATTGGATTTGTGCGGACTAGGCTGGGAAACGAATCAGACCAGCAAGATGTTGGTCGGGAATACTCTAGGTACCTGGCAGAGCGACCGCCGCGGACGGACGAGAAAACCAAGCGGAGGCAGACGGCGACGACCCACCACGGCCGCAACGGAGCTGCTCCTGGCGGCGGACTAGACAGAGCCCTAGTCGATGGCGCAGAAGGCGGTTGCGTCTGGTTGTTTGGAGTGTTTGGTTCAGGGTTGGGCTGGGCCTAATACGTAGGGATTTAAGTTTTTTTTCTTTTTTTTTTTAAATCAGAAATCAATCAAACAAACAAAATCTGAAATACCTCTAACAGTGAATATTTTAACAGAAATTCAAATGTTATTTTGAACTCAAATTCGTGCAACCTTACACATATTTTCAATCAATACGGCGACCCAACGGCTTAAGGATCAAAAGTCAAAATTTTGTGATAAGGAGCTACTGTCAACTTAGCCTTTAGAAATTTTTGTGATATTACATTCTCTACCCGTTTTAAAAGAATTCGCCCTCGAATTCTAACTCACTACGCGGTACAATTAAATTTTGAACAAATTATAAGTACTCACCAGGTGTAAATAGCTCAGGATATTTTTCTCGCATCCTTGATTCTAACTCCCATGTTGCCTCTCGCTCTGTTTGATTTGACCAAAGAATCTTCACAAACTTCAGTGTCCGACGCCTCATTACTCTATCAGCCTCCTCCAAAATCCGTACCGGACGAGCCTCAAAAGTTAAATCTTGCTCAATTGTAACCGGCTCCAACGTAATCTGCCGTTCGGGATCTCGAAAGTACTTCCTCAGCATAGAGACATAGAATACATTATGAACACCCTTCATTGACTCGGGTAACTCAAGACGATATGCTAATTTCCCAACTCGTGCCAGTATCTTGAAAGGACCGATGTATCGTGGGCTGAGCTTTCCTTTCATATTGAATCTCACAACACCCTTAGTAGGTGATACTCTAAGAAGCACCTCATCACCCACTTGAAATTCCAAGCTTCGCCTCTTAGGATCAGCATAACTCTTTTGCCTACTTTGTGCTGCCAGCATATGTTGTCTAATTTCAGCAACTCTCTCAGTAGTTTGCTGGACCCAATCAGGCCCCAACACTGCTTTCTCACCCACGGCAGTCCAACAAAGTGGAGATCTGCACTTCCGTCCGTATAGAGCCTCATAAGGCGCCCTACGAATACTAGCCTGGTAGCTATTATTATATGAAAACTCTACAAGTGGCAAGTGGTCCTCCCAACTCCCTTGCCAAGATAGAACACAACATCTCAGCATATCTTCCAAAGTCTGAATTGTACGTTCTGATTGGCCATCCGTCTGGGGGTGAAAAGCCGTACTAAGCCTCAATTCTGTACCCAACGCATTTTGAAGGCCCTCCCAGAACTTTGATACAAACTTAGCATCTCTATCAGAAACAATGGTTTTTGGAACCCCATGCAACCGTACTATCTCTCTAACATAAATTGGGGCCAACTCACTCGCCGAATTTGTGGTCCGAATAGGAATAAAATGAGCGACTTTACTGAGACGGTCCACAACCACCCAAACAGCATCTTTCCCTCTCGGTGTACGAGGTAGGCCAACAACAAAATCCATTGCAATGTCATCCCATGGCCACTCCGGAACCTCTAGGGACTGCAATAATCCTGCTGGCCTCCTATGCTCTGCCTTCACTTGCTGACAAACACTACAAGAAGCCACGTACTTACCCACATCAACCTTCATCCGTTTCCACCAATAACATTTCTTCAAATCTTGGTACATCTTGTTCTCCCCAGGATGTACCGTATATGGAGTACGATGTGCCTCCCTTAGGATATCTTCTTTTACAAGTGATTTCTGTGGCACACAAAGACGACCGCGAAACCTAACTGCTCCCATGGCATCCAACGTGAAATCTCCAGCCTTTCCTTCTCGAATGCGCTTCTTAACTTGCTGTAAGAGTCGATCTTGTTGTTGCGCTTCCAAAACCCGCTCTGGTATGGCTGACTCAACAATGAGTTGTGACTCCAAATCTACAACTCCTGCATAGCAGTATGAAATATCCATCCGCTCAAAATCAGCTATCAAGGAATTCATGGTGGGAGGAACTGGCTTCCGACTAAGGGCGTCTGCAACCATATTTCCTTTACCTGGTGTATACTGAATATTAAGATCATAATCTTTAATCAACTCCAGCCATCTCCTCTGCCTCAAGTTCAGGTCCTTCTGGGTAAAGATATATTTGAGACTCTTATGATCCGTAAATATGTCACACGTTGCTCCATAAAGATAATGCCTCCAAAGCTTTAGTGCAAAAACAACCGCTGCGAGTTCTAGATCATGGGAAGGATAGTTTTCCTCATGTTTTTTCAACTGCCTAGACGCGTAGGCAATAACCCTTCCATTCTGCATGAGCACACAACCAAGCCCGACGCGAGAAGCATCAGAATATACTGTGAAGCGCTCTCCAAACTCCGGAACCGTGAGAATAGGAGCTGATACCAGTCTTTCCTTCAACAAGCAAAAACTGCGGTCATAGTCCTCTGTCCACATAAACTTTACCCCTTTATGTGTAAGCATGGTCATGGGCTTGGCAATAATCGAGAAATCCTTCACGAAACGCCTGTAATATCCGGCCATTCCCAAGAAACTTCTCACCTCCTTTACGGTAGACGGCCGCTCCCACTCAACAATGGTGGAAACCTTGTTGGGGTCAACACAAATACCTTCACGATTAATAACATGGCCCAGAAAAGCAACTTCCGAAAGCCAAAACTCACATTTCTTTAACTTCGCATAAAACTTGTTCTTCCTCAATGTTTCAAGTACCATGCTCAAATGGCGCTCATGCTCTTCCTCCGTCTTGGAGAAAATGAGTATGTCGTCAATAAATACCACCACAAAGTCATCATACTTATAAAACATGCTATTCATTGCCTCCATGAAATAAGCTGGTGCATTAGTTAACCCAAAAGACATAACCTTAAACTCATAATGCCCATACTTTGTGGAGAACGCTGTCTTCTCAATGTCCTCCTCACGCACTCTAATTTGATTATAGCCCGACTGCAGATCAATCTTCGAAAATACCTTTGCTCCCTTCAATTGATCAAACAAGTCCTCAATGCGAGGCATCGGATATGTGTTCTTAATAGTCACCGCATTAAGAGCACGATAATCAATACACATTCGCAAACTCAAATCCTTTTTCTCAGTAAACAAGACAGGAGCCCCCCACGATGAAACACTACGGCGAATCAAACCCTTGGATAGTAGGTCATCAATTTGCTTCTTCAACTCATCTTGGAAAGGACGGGCCAAACGATATGGAGCAATTGATATTGGGCGAGCACCAGGAACAAGGTCAATTCGAAATACCACATCACGCTCTGGTGGCATGCCTGGTAATTCGGCAGGAAAGACATCAGGATAATTCCTAACCACACGAATGGCCTCGATTTTCACCTCTTTGCTTGGCTTCGCTACCAAAGCCCAAAGAAATCCTGTCTTCACTACTCTCTGACCCGGAAATAGGCTAGACAACACTGATAGAGAACGTTGAGGTGCACTACATTGAAAGATTAATTGTCTGCCGGAAGGAGCCTCCAAGGTGATGGTCTTCCAGAAACAGGATATAACGGCCCGATAACGGTGCAGCCAATCCATACCAAGGATAACATCGAAAGATGGTAAAGGAATTACCATCAAGTTTGCCACGAAATCTTCATCGCCTATTAAAATAACACAGCCTGGACATGCTACTGAACTGGTGATCAAACCTCCGGGGGAACTAACTCGAACAGATTGAGAAATCTCTTGGCTATATAGGCTAGCTTTCTTTACAAAATCAAGTGACACGAACGAGTAGGTAGCACCAGAATCAAAGAGAATTAATGCATCATGTGAATCAACCGGAAGTATACCTGTAACAACATCTGGACGACCTAGAGAGGAAATAGTAGGCATGGCATAGACCCCAGGTTGTGTCGAAGAAGAAATCCCAGAAGCCTGATGTGGTGGTGGCGGAGCATTAGGTGGTGCAGGTAACTGAAGAGGAGCGTACGGCGCAGGGAGTGGAGCTGAGGGCAAATAGTAGCCAGGTGGAGCAGACATGAACTGTTGTGGCTGAAAGTGTTGTGGTGCAAATGGCTGGTACTGTGGCTGGTACTGCATCATATGTACTGAACCATGAGTAGTTTTAGCTGCCACAGATGCCCCACGAGAAGAACCAGGTGCTACTGAATGCCCTGCTAATGGAGTGGCTGACTGCCACTTGATAATGGAATTTGGGTTGGTCTTGCAAACCTTGCTCTTGTGTCCATCTCTTCCACAATGGTGACAAGAGCCCTTAAAATCACACTCCGAAGCGCGGTGGTTGTCACCACATTTAAAGCATTTCAAGCCTTGTCCTGGGACAGGACGTATTAAGCTAGTCCCCACAAACTGAGGGGCTGAAGAAGACTGGGATCCTGGCTGCCTAGATTTAAATGACTGTTGAGACCGTTGGCCTAGCTTGAGCTTCTTGAAGTCAGATTGATGGGTGGACTCGCGCCCATCATGGTAGCTCCTCTTATGCCCGCTACCTGAGTTATTGCTACCACCTGTACGAGTCGCTTCTGCGTCCGTGAGGTGAAACTGTAACTCCAATGCTCTTGCCTGCTCAACCACGGTGAAATAAACATTTGGCCGATTCACAGCCATGGCATGTCGATATGCTGAATTGAGCCCCTCAAAGAACCTCCTAGCTTTCTCACCCTCATTCTGATTAATATGGTCCACAAAGTGAACGATATTACTAAACTCTGTCTCATACTCATCAATTGTCTTGCTCCCTTGCTTGATATTTCTTAGGGCAACATCCATCTTCTCCTTGAACGAAGATGGGTAGTACTTGGCAGTGAATTGTTGAACGAAAACATCCCACGTAGGTGGTCCATGAGCCGGGGTCCAAGCTGCACGAATTCCTTCCCACCAAACATCAGCGAGACCCTTTAGTTGAAAAGCCACATAGACAACTCGGTCCTCTGGGGTCATCATAGTTGCATCCATGTATTTCTGCATGGAGCGGAGCCAACTGGAAGCAACCATCGGTGTACCTGATCCATCAAACGTTTCTAATTTCATATCCAGCCACTTTGTCAGCGTCATGTGTGGTCCACGATGTCCATCACTATTCCCCGATTGGCTCACCTCGTCATCTTCATGATGACTCTGCTCAGCCTCTGACTCCTCTGCACGACCATTGCGACCGGTACGCCCATTATGGCCAGCGCGACCGTGAGCCCGACCTCTACGTCTTGGCGGCATAACTATAGAACACATTGTCAATAATCAACAATTAGAATGAAGTAACACAAAATCATATCCATCCTTAGTCAAAGGATAAGATATACAAGCAAACTAATTTAAAGTTAGCTGAAACGTAAATGATATGCATGTCCCATGAACCCCATCCTAATGTGCACCAGTGTGTCAAATTTTAGTTTGGTCCTAGAGTGCGATTTTATTTTATTCACAAACAAGTTCTTGTCACCCTATTCCAAAGATCTAAAACCATTGGCTCTGATACCAACTGTAACACCCCAGATTTCTAACTACCTAGCAGTGTTACAACGCTCCCCAAATTAATTACAAACCAAAGACCATGCAAAATTTGGCAGCACTTCCTTTGTTTATAAGGACAACCGAGACATGCTAAACAATAGAAAAAAAAATATAGGTCCACAATCGATAACTTCAACTAGCATTCACACAATCATATAGCATCTCCATAACGCAAACATTTATAATTCTAGAGCGACCAAAGGCTCACAAAACCATACGGATGACTCCAAGTACTAAGATAAAGATTGAATGATGTTCTAAGATTTCATTGGAATCAAGTTCTATAATATGTAGAGTTGGTAGTGTGTCCATGTGATAGTGAGCTACTCCCGCCCATGCATGCCGCTACGACGAGTACCTGAAAACCCGAATAGAAACCAAGAAAGAACAAACAAGGGTGAGTAAAGAATACTCAGCCAAGTACAATATAAAACCGAAAAGGAAACAAACATTTATATGAAGATACAATCTGAACTGAATACGGAAAATGCGCTTATTGATGCATTGCTGAACTGAATTTTCCGGAATAGACACCCGCGTCATTCTCTCACCGGACTAGACATATTTGACATTTCTCACCGGTCAGTTCCGGAATAGTCAACCTATGCCCTAAATGAATGATGTATGACTGAATTGAAAACCACGTGAACAACCCACAAAGCATAAAGGTGGCAATCATAAATAAGAAATCCCATTTCGCACTTGCCTCAGAAACAAAACAGCAGAAACGTTCAAATAGCAGACCCGCTTCCGGAGCCTGTAGCTTCCAAACCTGCGGTAAGATCATCTACTCAGATAATACTATGAAATAAACCATATGTACTGCACACAGACATTCCACACTGCTACTAAATCTATAATTCTTATTCTCAGTCAAAACATGTAGCAACTGACAAAATATCTCGCAGGACAATATACTACATGGAAACAGCCAAAAGCAGTAGATGGACTAAGCCAAGAAACATGATTCAGTTAAAGTTGTCGTCCCCAGTTCTTGATTCTACTCATTTGCTATAAAGCCCAGCTAGCTACACAGGAGCTACACCCATACATTCAAGCTTCTCATTTAAATAAAATTGTTTGTATCACACGTATTTTTTCCAAGATGTGGCTGACTGCATACTTATACAAAGCACTACCTAGCTGATTGAGTTTACCTAGCAAGTTGACTAATCTACCAGATCCAAATAGATCAGCCGTCCAAGTTCTCGTACCTGAACCAGCAACGACCTCAAGCTGTCAGCAAAATGGGGAAAAAATACAACGTTGATGCTGGCTCTAGTATTGACTAGTAGTTGGAAAAACAGCCAGCTCCCAATCCGATGTGATTACCTACAAGCACGATACCAGCCGATTGGATTTGTGCGGACTAGGCTGGGAAACGAATCAGACCAGCAAGATGTTGGTCGGGAATACTCTAGGTACCTGGCAGAGCGACCGCCGCGGACGGACGAGAAAACCAAGCGGAGGCAGACGGCGACGACCCACCACGGCCGCAACGGAGCTGCTCCTGGCGGCGGACTAGACAGAGCCCTAGTCGATGGCGCAGAAGGCGGTTGCGTCTGGTTGTTTGGAGTGTTTGGTTCAGGGTTGGGCTGGGCCTAATACGTAGGGATTTAAGTTTTTTTTCTTTCTTTTTTTTTAAAATCAGAAATCAATCAAACAAACAAAATATGAAATACCTCTAACAGTGAATATTTTAACAGAAATTCAAATGTTATTTTGAACTCAAATTCGTGCAACCTTACACATATTTTCGATCAATACGGCGACCCAACGGCTTAAGGATCAAAAGTCAAAATTTTGTGATAAGGAGCTACTGTCAACTTAGCCTTTAGAAATTTTTGTGATATTACATTCTTGCTTTGGATCATTTACTCATATGAAAGAAGATGCTAAGTGGAAACTTCTTGACCGTATACAAGAAAATGCTGAAGGTTGGGAAAACGACAAAGGTAGGAAGTCAGGTATAAACTATGATTACGAATGCATTAAATCTTTTATGGGAACCGATGACTTTCATAGTGTTAGCACTGCTTATGGTCTTGATTCACAAATACTTGCTAATTGTCTTAAGGCCTTTGCCTCTTATATTGATGTTCCAAAGAAAGATTGGAACAAATATCATGCGCCTTATAAAGATTCTATTAGTCATATACCTGCTGCAGCTGCTGAAGTTTGTACTGTTGATAGCATTGTGCCTGAACCTTATTTTGAGAAGACACCTTTCCCTGCTAAGGTAAAGAAGTATTCTACTTTGGTAAGTGTGTCTAATAAAAGCACTAAGAAAGCTGCAGAGCCTGATGAGCAAATTACTATTAAGTCTCCTGTAGCTATATTGAAGGATCTTGTTACTAAAGATGTAGGAGATGAATATATTCTTTTTTGTGAAGATGCTTCTAACATTCTCTCACATCCTAAAAAGCATAGGAAAACAAGTGTTCCTATTATTTCTGTCAGGATTGGAGATCATTGCTATTATGGTTTATGTGATATTGGTGCTAGTGCAAGTGCCATTCCTTTAGAGCTTTACAAAGAAATTATGCATGAGATTGGCGCTTGTGAACTTGAAGATATTGATGTGGTTGTTCAGCTTGCTAACAGAGAGACTGTTTGGCCTCTTGGTATTGTTCGAGATGTGGAAGTTCTTTGCGGTAAGACTAAATACCCTACTGATTTTCTAGTACTTGGTAAGGAGGCTAGTAAAACTTATCCTATTATTTTTGGTAGACCATTTTTGAACACTTGTGGCGCCGTGATAGATTGTAAGAAGGAGAAAATTTTTACTAAGTTTAATGGAGAGTCTTATGAGTTTAATTTTTCCAAGTTTGCTAAGACTTCTTATGAAAATGACACGCCTAATGAAAATTTTCGAGTTGAACAGCTTGCTTCTATTGCACTTGCTCCTAATAATGCCTTGCAGCAATTCATGGAAGATCACGAAAGTGATGTTTTTAGCAAGGAAAGAGAAGAGATTGACGATATTCTTCTTTGTCAACCACCATTAATCAAGCATAATCTACATGTGGAGGATCTTGGTACCACTTTGCCGCCTAAGGAAGATCCTGTTTTCGAATTAAAGCCTTTACCTGATAATCTTAAATATGCTTATATTGATGATAAGAAAATATATCCTGTTATTATTAGCTCTAAACTTTCAGGAAAGGAAGAAGAAAGATTATTGGAGATATTGAGGAAACACCGAGGAGCTATGGGATATACTCTTGATGATTTAAAAGGGATTTCTCCCACTTTATGTTAGCATGCCATTAATATGGAGAAAGACGCAAAGCCAGTCGTGGAGCATCAACGCCGCCTAATTCCCAAGATGAAGGATGTGGTAAGAAATGAGGTATTAAAACTCCTTGATGCTGGTATTATTTATCCTATTGCTGATAGTAGATGGGTTAGTCCTGTTCATTGTGTTCCTAAGAAAGGAGGTATGACTGTTGTCCCTAATGAGAATAACGACCTTATTCCTCAAAGGGTAGTAGTTGGTTATAGGATGTGCATTGATTATAGGAAGGTAAACAAAGTTACTAAGAAAGATCATTATCCTTTACCGTTTATAGATCAAATGTTAGAAAGGTTGTCTAAGAAGACTCATTTTTGTTTCCTTGATGGTTATTCTGGTTTTTCTCAAATTGCTGTTAAGAAGGAAGATCAAGAGAAAACCACTTTTACTTGTCCTTATGGAACCTATGCTTATAGACATATGCTGTTTGGTTTATGCAATGCCCCTGCTACTTTTCAAAGATGCATGTCTGCTATTTTTCATGGCTTTTGTGAAGAAATTGTGGAGGTCTTCATGGACGATTTCTCCGTCTATGGAACTTCTTTTGATAATTGTTTGCACAACCTTGATAAAGTTTTGCAGAGGTGCGAAGAAACTAACCTTGTTCTTAATTGGGAGAAATGCCACTTTATGGTGAATGAAGGAATTGTCCTTGGGCATAAAATTTCTGAAAGAGGTATTGAAGTTGACAGAGCAAAAGTGGAGGCAATTGAGAAAATGCCCTGTCCCAGAGATGTTAAAGGTATTCGTAGTATTCTTTGTCATGCTGGTTTCTATAGGAGGGTTATTAAAGATTTCTCTAAGATTTCAAAGCCTCTTACTAATCTTCTTCAAAAAGATGTACCATTTGTCTTTGATGATGATTATAAGGAAGCTTTTGAAACTCTTAAGAAGGCTTTAACTACTGCTCCTATTGTTCAACCACCTGATTGGAATTTACCTTTTGAAATTATGTGTGATGCTATTGATTTTGCTGTTGGTGCTGTTCTTGGACAGCGAGTGGATAATAAGTTGAATGTTATTCATTATGCTAGTAAGACTCTTGATGCTGCTCAGAAGAATTATGCTACTACTGAGAAAGAGTTTCTTGCTATTGTTTTTGCATGTGATAAGTTTAGATCTTACATTGTTGATTCTAAAGTTACTATTCATACTGATCATGCTGCTATTAGATATCTTATGACTAAGAAGGATGCTAAGCCTAGGCTTATTAGATGGGTGTTGCTTTTACAAGAGTTTGATTTGCATATCGTAGATAGGAAAGGTGCTGAAAATCCTGTGGCTGACAATTTGTCTAGATTGGAAAATATTTCTATTGATCCTATTCCTGTTAATGATAATTTTCCGAATGAACAGTTGGCTACAATAAATGTAACCTCGCGAGACTGTAGGTTTTGAAGCACTAGAGCAATACGTTCAGCTAGCTGTGCAAGAAGCTAGCAGCAAGCTGAATCGATTCCCTGGACGTGATCGCTAGCTGGCTTGGTGCGGAACGAGCTAGCTAGCTGAAGTCGATCGGAACGTCTCGGCGGAACTCTGCGAACTCGGCAACAGCAAACACAGATTGGAAAAACGATTTTGGTGGTGCGTACAACTTGCACCTTTTCGTGGTTTTTCTCTTGCTTATAAAGACTTACAAACCGGCCTTGCCGCGTCCAACTCGTCACCGGGACGGAGACCAACACGACGCGACCCGGAGCTGTTTACAACTTAGCAGACTCCGGTTTAGACTCAGACGTGAGTAACTTTCCTAAATAGAAATCTAACCAAACTTGCTAGGAAAACTATCTAGGACTCTTTGGATGACTACGTATCCTAAATCAACTAGGTTAACATCTTCATTCACCTCCTTAACCTGGTTGCTTTGCGTCCATCTGTTGAACTCCGACTTTCTTCCTCATCTCGATAAACTTCTGCTTCCCGAGGGACTTCGTAAGAATGTCGGCAAGCTGGTCATTGGTGTTCACGTGTTGAACTTCGATCATCCCCTCCTCAACGCACTCCCGGATGTAGTGGAACCGGACGTCTATGTGCTTGCTCCTCTCATGATGTACCGGGTTCTTGCACAATGAGATTGCAGCTTGGTTGTCGATCTTCAGTGACACCTTCTGCACCTCCTTCTTTGTAAGATCAGCTAGGAGTCTTCTCAGCCACACACCCTGACAAGCCGCCGTGCTCGCCGCAATGTACTCTGCCTCACATGAAGACAGTGCCACCACCTTTTGCTTCTGAGAATTCCAGCTGATTAGATTCGGACCTAGGTAAAATACCATGCCCGATGTGCTCTTCCGATCATCAACATCGCCTGCCATGTCGCTGTCTGAATAGCCATGAAAGATTAATCCTTCTTTTCCCTTTTTGTACGTGCAGCCAAGATTGATAGTGCCTTTCACATAGCGCAAGATTTTCTTGACGGCGCTCATGTGTTCGGTCGTGGGGTTCTCCATGAAACGACTCACGATCCCGACTGAATAAGCTAAGTCTGGTCGGGTATGCACCAAGTATCTTAGGCTGCCCACGATGCTTCGATACGTCGTGGTGTCCACCGGCGGATTTGAGCTGATCTTGCTCAACTTATGACGTTGGTCCATTGGAACTTGTACCGCGTTGCAATCTGCCATGCCGCACTTGTCCAATAACTTGACCGCATAAGCCGACTGACATAGGGAAATTTCACCAGATTTTTGCTTCACTTCGATGCCTAAGTAATAGCTGAGTAATCCCAGATCACTCATGCTAAACTTCTTCTTCATCTGCGCCTTGAAACCTTCAATTTCTTGCGCGTTGTTTCCGGTGATAATCAGATCATCGACATAAACTCCAACTAGCAGGTTCGAATCTTTGGAGTTCTTTGTATAGACGGCGTGCTCGAGGGGACATCTCTTGAAACCGAGAGAGACCAAACATTGGTCCAACTTTGAGTTCCAAGCTCTTGGTGCTTGCTTTAGCCCGTATAGCGCCTTCTTGAGCTTGTAAACTTTCTCTTCTTCGCCTTTCTTCTCGTAGCCGATGGGTTGTTCCACGTACACTTCTTCCGTGAGATCACCATTGAGGAAAGCGGATTTAACATCCATGTGATGAACTTTCCACTCCTCTTGTGCTGCCAAAGCTAGGAGCAGCCTCACAGTCTCGAGTCGAGCAACCGGTGCAAACACCTCCTCATAGTCAACTCCTTGACGTTGTACGTAGCCCTTTGCAACGAGTCTTGCCTTGTACTTCACAACAGCACCCTTCGTGTCCTTCTTTAACTTGTAAACCCACTTCAAACCAATAGGCTTATGGTTCGGACGTCGGGTTACCAAGGTCCATGTGCCGTTGCTTTCAATCGCCTTAAGCTCCTCATCCATGGCGTGCTTCCAACTTGGATCTTTGCTCGCCTCTACAAAGTTCGCCGGCTCATCAACTCCGAGCAAACATAGTCCAGAGTAGTCGAGTGTAACTGGCTTGGCGTGCTTGTAGATTTTCTTGAGGGTCTTATAGCGTCGTGGACCCGATGAGTCCGTTGTGGCTTGCGAAGGAGGAGACACAAATTGTGTCGGTGTCGATGCACTTGAGGATGGCGAATTTCTTGGCATGCTTGGTGCCGAATCGTCGGCGTCCATGTCGTTGGCGTAGTCGTCATGACCGTGACCATCATCGTGATAGTCATCGTCACTTTGCGCCTCGTGGTGATCATGATCATCATGCGTCGTGTCATGAGCATCATCGTTGCCAAGATCTTCTCCCGTGCTTGCATCTTCATCGTCGGTGTCCGCATTGTGGTGATTGGGATCACCTTGGTCACCATGGTCGGGCGTATCGCCGGACATCTGTACATCCTTCCCTGCATCATCATCACTTGGGAAATTAACCGTGAATATGTTACCGGTTGGAGCTTCGTCCGCTGCGCCGCTCCAGTTCCACGCTTGTTTTTCTTCGAACACAACATCGCGTGAAACGCGTAGACGCTTAGTATGTGGGTCATAGAAGCGGTATGCTTTGGTGCCGGAATTCCTCTCGTATCCGATGAACACCATCTTGGTGCTCCGATCGGCAAGCTTTGAGAGGTGAGGCTCCGCCGTCTTCACATGAGCCACGCACCCAAATGTCCGTAGATGTGACACATTCGGCTTACGTCCGTAGATAGCTTCATACGGAGTCTTGCCAATCACCGCCTTCGTTGGAGCCCGATTGAGAAGATAGACCGCCGTCGTGACGGCTTCACCCCAGAAGGCCCCTGGCATGTTCTTGCTCTTTAGTAAGCTCCTTGCCATATCCACGACGGTTCGATTGCGCCTTTCAACAACCCCGTTCTGCTGTGGCGTATAAGGCGCCGTGAGGAACCTCTTTATGCCGATCTTCTCGCAGTAGTCGTTGAACTCGTTTGACGTAAATTCTCCGCCGCGGTCTGTCCGTAGAGCTCGAACCTTGAGCTTGTGTTCCATCTCCGTTGCAGCCTTTAGCTTCTTGAATGCTTCAAACGCCTCATCTTTAGATCGTAGGAGAACGACCCACATGTATCTCGAGTAGTCATCTACCACAAGGAAAAAATACTTCTTTCCTCCATGAGTTGCTGGCGTGATTGGGCCACATAGATCACCGTGGAGCAGCTCAAGTGCAGCACTTGCACGATAGGTAGATACAGCAGGGAACGGTGCACGGTGTTGTTTTCCAATCAAGCACCCGTCACACACTCGATCAACATGGTCGATTAACGGCATCCCCGATACCATCTCCATCTTCGACATCTTCTTCAAGGCATGGAAGTTGACATGTCCAAATCTAGCGTGCCATAACCATGAGTCATCATCACTCTTGGCGAGCCAACACTCCGGTTGAGATTGCTCAATGTTGAGAATATAGAGCCTATTCCGCGTGCGGTTTACACGCGCTAGCACGTCTCGGAGTCTGTCGTAGATCGTCATCACTCCGTTCTCGACGTTCACCTTGCATCCATTCTCATCAAGTCGCCCAATAGAGATGATGTTGTTGCGAAGCCGTGGGATGTAGTAGACTCCGGTGAGTATGCGGTGTTCGCCCGTGAGGCACTCAAATAGGACAGAACCTTGCCCACAAACCTCGACAGATGAACCATCACCGAATTTTACCGAGCCTTCAACATTAAGTTCAAGCTCGAGGAATTTCTCCTTGCATCCCGTCATGTGATTACTGGCACCTGTGTCTAGATACCATGACATGTTCTAGTTCCCGGATAACTTCGGTATGACTTTCTTCTCTTGAAGTCGCACCTTCCGGTTTGGTTTTTCAACCACCGTTTGGGAGAGATTGCAAAATTCGGCCATTAGAAGAGCTGGGCCGTCGTCTTCCTGCTTCGCCAAATTTGCCTTCATCTCCCGCTTGTTAGGCTCCGGACAATTCTTTGCATAATGACCCATCTTGTTGCAGTTGTAGCACTTGACCTTGGACATATCCAAGTTCCGTGGCTTCCGCTCGTTAGATTGGTCATCTTTGCCACGCCCTTGTGGCTTGCCTTTTCCTTTGCCTTTGTCGTTGTTCCCGCCGCGCTTTGAGTTGCTCGATCCTTCGCCATCACACCTTCCTTTGCTGCTTGGAGCTTCCCAATCAGCACGTGAGTAAAGCAGTTGATCGACGCCTCCTCCCTTGCCTTTCCGACAGCCACGAGAATTTTCTTCCCACGTCCGCAAGCGCCCGATCGCCTCCGTTATGGTCATGTTCTCGATGTCGGTAAGCTGCTCAAGTGTGCCGATGATGTACGTGAATTTATCAGTCACTGAGCTGAAAAACTTCTCCACAATCTCGGCTTCCTCGAGCTTTCCACCAAGTGCGCGGATCTCAGCCACCAAAGTGGTTATTCGCATGGCATAATCGTTCACCGATTCTGTTTCCTCCATCTGCAACTTGTGAAGTTGGCGCTTTAGCACTTGTGCCCGAGCCTTCGTGACGCGATCTTCTCCGATCCTCATCTCCTTGAGTGCTTCCCACGCCTCTCTTGCCGTCTCGAACTCCGCCAATGACATCAGCACGGAATCCGGCACGGACTGGGCTATGGCGGCCATGGCACCTTCGTCGCACTCCTCGTCGACCTCGTCGTCGGTGATTGCCTGCCACACTCGGAGCTGTCGAAGAATAATCTTCATCTTCACCGACCAAACACCGTAGTTGGAGTCGGTAAGTTGCGGGTACTGCACAGGGATATTGCGATGCACCATCACGTTGGCACCGCTCGCCCCGCTGGTTGCTTTCTTTGCCGCCTTCTTCACCTTGCCGCCGTTCTTGTCCGCCTTGGAGCCGATGTTGTCGCCGGACTTCGAGTTGTCGACGGACTCGACGTCGCTTGTGTCGCCCATCTTCTTCCTCTAGATCGACGCGGCTCTGATACCAATTGTAGGTTTTGAAGCACTAGAGCAATACGTTCAGCTAGCTGTGCAAGAAGCTAGCAGAAAGCTGAATCGATTCCCTGGACGTGATCGCTAGCTGGCTTGGTGCGGAACGAGCTAGCTAGCTGAAGTCGATCGGAACGTCTCGGCGGAACTCTGCGAACTCGGCAACAGCAAACACAGATTGGAAAAACGATTTTGGTGGTGCGTACAACTTGCACCTTTTCGTGGTTTTTCTCTTGCTTATAAAGACTTACAAACCGGCCTTGCCGCGTCCAACTCGTCACCGGGACGGAGACCAACACGACGCGACCCGGAGCTGTTTACAACTTAGCAGACTCCGGTTTAGACTCAGACGTGAGTAACTTTCCTAAATAGAAATCTAACCAAACTTGCTAGGAAAACTATCTAGGACTCTTTGGATGACTACGTATCCTAAATCAACTAGGTTAACATCTTCAGAGACCTTCCTTGGTATGCTGACTATGCTAACTTTATTGTTTCCAAGTATTTGCCTCCAACCTTCACAGCTCAGAAAGAAGAAAATTCTTCTATGATTTGAGGCATTACTTTTGGGATGAACCACACTTCTATAAAGAAGGAGTTGATGGTATTATGCGAAGATGTGTACCGGAATATGAGCAATAAGAGATATTTAGAAAATGCCATAGTAGTGCTTATGGAGGGCATCATGCTAGAGATAGAACCGCACAAAAGGTTCTACAATCAGGTTTTTATTGGCCAACCCTTTTTAAAGATGCTAGAAGGTATGTTTTATCTTGCGATGAATGTCAAAGAGTTGGTAATATTTCTAGACGCAATGAAATGCCTATGAATTACACTCTTGTTATTGAACCATTTGATTGTTGGGGATTTGACTTTATGGGTCCTTTTCCTCCTTCAAAAGGCTATACCCATAAACTTGTTGCTGTTGATTATGTTACTAAATGGGTAGAAGCCATACCTACAAAGAGTGCCGATGGTGAGACCTCGTTAAAAATGCTTAAGGATGTTATTTTTCCTAGATTTGGTGTGCCTAGATATCTTATGACTGACAGAGGTTCTCATTTTATTCACGGCGGTTTTAGAAAAACTCTTGCTAAATATGATGTCAATCATAGAATTGCTTCTGCTTATCATCCCCAAACTAGTGGGCAGGTAGAGCTTTCAAACAGGGAGATCAAGTCTATCTTGCAGAAGACTGTCAATAGATCTAGGAAAAATTGGGCTAGTAAGTTAAACGACGCTTTATGGGCTTATAGAACTGCTTATAAGAACCCCATGGGTATGTCTCCTTATAAGATGGTTTATGGAAAAGCGTGTCACTTGCCCTTAGAATTAGAACACAAAGCTTTTTGGGCAGTGAGAGAGCTTAATAGAGATTTTAAACTAGCCGGTAAGAAAAGGTTGTTAGATTTGAGTTCTCTAGATGAGTGGAGAAACGAAGCGTATGAGAATGCTAGGCTTTTTAAAGAGAAAGTCAAGCAATGGCATGATAAGAGAATTCTTAAGAGAGAGTTTCATGTTGGTGAGAAGGTTCTATTGTATAGGTCTCGTCTAAGATTTTTTGCAGGAAAATTACTTTCTAAATGGGAAGGACCATATGTTATTGTGGAAGTGTACCGCTCAGGTGCTATTAAGATTGCTTCATTGAAGGATGACTCAACACAAGTGGTGAATGGGCAAAGACTCAAACATTATATTTCTGGAGATTCTTATAATGAAGATGTTGATGTTATTGAAACGGTTTCTCCGGAAGAATTCATCCAAGACAAACTGCAGGTACCTGCAGAGTTCGTTTTCGAATAGGTAACGATTCTAGTCAGGGAAGTTTCACGAAAAGCTCTTCCTTTAATATTTTTACTGTTTTTACTAAATATGAAAAATCATGAGACGGAAACGGGCAGGAAAATGAGTCTGTGTGTTTCTCACAAGTAGGTGGTGCGGGCCCACCCCTGGCCGTGCCACCTAGGTGTGAGAACACCCCGAAACTCGTTTCTGTCCCGGTTTCCTCCTGTGATTTCGTTTCGATGTATAATTTTCGCATATTTAACCCCCCGGAGTCCCCGAGGTCTGTATATCATTTTCTCATCATGTTTTGTTTCGAGCTATTTCTGTCAGGAGTTGATCTTAAGCTTAGGGGAGCCATGGCCTCTTCAAGCGATGAGAAGGAGAAGACACCTCCAGAAGATGATACCAAAGACTTCGGGCTAAAAGAAGAGGTTGAAAGTGAAGACAAGGAGGAAGATCCAAGTTCAAGGCCAAACACCATGATTGCCAGCATAGGGGTGGTGACAGATCATGACAAGTTCAAGAGGAGTGCTCGCATAAGGACCGGAGGTGGTGTGCCGTGTCACACCTTAGCTCCAAGGACATCTCCGTCAAGCCAAAATCCTTTCCATACTCTAATTCATGAACATCAGTTTCAAAAGGTGCCCAAATCACGATTACCCTCTGGATGGGATATAGATCGTTCTAACAATGTAGGGATAGAAAGCTCCAAGAGTGAAGAAGGATGGGGAAATAATTCCAAGAGCTGGGATTCTCTTGCTGACAGGTTCATGAACCGTGTTGAGCACAATTCTGAGATGATTCGTAACCTCGAGTACAAGATTGATGATCTAAAAGATTTGATTGAGAAGCTTATTAAAGATTATCCTCCGCCACCACCAAAGGATTAATTCGTCATCGGTATAGGCATCCCCTTGGCTTGTTCCAAGCTTGGGGGAGTGCCGCGGTATCACATCATTACCTTTTGCTCATTTACTTTTCAAGTAGAGTCATATCATGAATAGAGAAGTTATCATATAGAATAGTTTGCAGTTTCGAAGTATCCTCCTTAGTTGGTTATCTATGTATCCCTTGGTGTGAGTTGCGGTAATAAAATATTAATGAGAAGTTTTATCGTTTACTTTCCGCACACTTTATGTTAGTTTGCAATCTCTCTTGTATGACTAGTCTTGTTGATAGGTATTGGTATCACTTTGGGAGCATGAGTAAATTTAGTTGGTTTTGGCAAACCTAGCTTGGTCAGTAGCAACTTTACTTTGAGGTTTGAGTAGAAAAGAATAAAGAAGTGCTTGTAGTTACATCACTTCAGTTTTCCCTTATGTTTGGCTTTTGAGCATTGTTATTCTTAAAGTCAAAATCGTTGTACCTTCAAGGGAGTTGGCATGATTGTTCTTATTATATGTATGTTTGTCTATTTCATGCAACTCTTATGCTTGCTACCCAGCCTTGCTAGCCAAAAACCTGTACTGAGAGGAAATACTTCTCGTGCATCCAATTCCCAAAAGCCAAGTTACTTCCAAAGAGTCCACTATAAATTCCTATGCATGGTATTTCAAGCCATTCCAAGTAAATTTTCATGTGCTACCTTTCAAAAACCTTCAAACGCTTCTCATTTTGTGCCACTGTTTGTAGCTCATGAGGACGTAGTGGATGGGTTTGTTATCTTCCATACTAGTAGCGTTGCACGTGCAATGCACGTCTCTGTCAACATATAGGCTCTTTTTTTCTCCAATACAATTCTGAGTGAGGTCTATGCCCTTTGTTCGTTAGATTCTACACCAACTACATGACCAAACACAAGTTTCTCAAAACCAAAAACTCATCCAGGTAGTAATTAGCGGGTTGAAAATCACTCTATGACCAGAAAAATATGTGAAAATGCCTATCTTAATCGCCAACAAAGAAAATAACAAGAAGTCAAAGTGCTAAATAAATATATGTGTGAAGGTTGGAAGCTATATTTGAAAATGTAAACATAAGGCGGGTATTAATGAGCCAACTTTCAGCTGATGTCCAATTAAACTGCGCGACACAAAATATAGTAAGCATTTGCATGCATGGCTAACTTAAAAGATCAATACATCACCAACATTAACAGGGGTTTTGTAAATTATCGCATCTTAAGCCATGCATATGGAGCTTGTCACATGTCACAAACAACACAATAAAATATCTATTTTGACATTAGTGATTTTAAAACAAAATTTCCACTGGTATTAAAACAAGTGATGCTTCTAAAGGTTCGCTCAAGACATTATTTCAAAGATCAATTTGGATAGGAGGATTTAACATGGCTAAGATTTTATTATAATCCCTTCAGGAATTGCAATTTTCATATACTCACCAAGTCACCATGATGTTGCATTTCGAGTAAACAAGATGATGCTAGATTAAAACTGTGTGTATTACTCAAGATCCAGTCTCCAAAAGTAAAGAGATCTACAGCAACCATAAAACACTGCCAATACCTACAGATAGTTGAAAGTTAATAGTCTGAATATTCGTAGTCGCCACAGGTATCTAAGCAATTGTATAACTGTCGACAAAAAACAGGAATATGCACACGTGATTAACAATTGCACACTGGAATGACTAACCAATAAGAAAAGCAATGCGACCATGCCACCACCGCCTGCAATTATCGTCTCCATATAGAAAGAGAAAAATACTGAATCTCTGAACCTCCGTCCATTGTCAAGCCTGCAGGTTCACTTGACAGCGTCAGCTCGATCTGTACGCCCAAGCCGCTATTTGTCCCTGTCTGCGCTTCTCAATACCACCATGTTTGATGCAAAAGGAGATCGCCCGGTTATTTCGACAAAGAGCTATCGGACTCCCCTGACACCATCTTGCAACCTCCCTAAAGCTCGCCTTCGCAATCGCAGGTCGAGCACAATCTTGCAGCATGTCGTGCCGTCAAAGTCAACAGTTCTGGGTACACCACGGCCGGGACGACACCAGATCCTCGCACGTCGCGTCCGGCAACCAAGCATCATCCATGGGATTGAGGCCTGCTTCCCCAGCTTGCCAGTACAATGCAAACAACGGGATCAGTGCAGGCATGAAGGCGCCATAGAGGGGGCACCGAGTTGCAGGTAGCAGTGCTTCCTATCTAGTTTTCTGCGGCGCGTGGGTGGAAGAGGCGGCCGCACTGTGCAAGGGTGGAGGGTGGAGCGCAACAGATTGAGGGATGAGTAGAGAAATTTGCGGACACTAATTTGCCATTAAGGACGAAAATCAAGGGACATGCTGCCGGCTATGGAAGAAGTGGGTTTGAGTATGTCCTAACATCACGGATCGAGCCATGCGAACTAGAAGCGGACGGTGGAAATTTGGCAGATCATGATCTGCCGGTTGACAGGATTGATCTGGGCCATTGAACATTTTGACGAACCACTAAGTAATATAGACTCTTGGATGGCAAGATCTAATGGTCCTGGATGATCTGTGTACACTTGTTTTGGTAGACATAGGAAAGATTAAGTTTGCTCTTTTATTAGTAGTAGAGATAGAGACTAAATTAAGTACCCCTCGACTAGGCAGCTTCATCTGCTCGTCACTAATTTGGCAAGGGAGCTGGTCAGACCATTATAATCTCAAAAAGAAAGAAAAAGAAAGAGCACTCCTCCATGGTATGTGAAAGTTGATCGGCACCCGATGGAATCGGTTAGCCATGGTTTGAGAAAGGAAAAAGGTGGGGAGGAGTGCAAAGCTATAAAAGAGCACCAATGTGCCAATTAATCAAACATCTCGGAACCGCTCTCACTTGTTTAGTATCGAAGATATCAAGAACTCCGTTGCTAGTCGTTGACAAAAGCAACCACCTCTCAAAATAACTTTTTACCTCTGTTTGGCAAATGAAAAGCTCTAGCACATGTTTAATCCCTGCTTCCCTCTGCGAAGGGCCTATCTTTTACTTTTATGTTGAGTCAACCTATCTCCTTCTATCTCCAGCAAGCATTTGAGTTGTTATGTTTCACTCATTCATATGTTGATCCATTTAATCATGTTTACTATCTTCCTTGTTTTGTATAATGCTTTTGTCTGAAGGAATATATCTTTGAAAGCTTTCTATGAATGCAAAAGTTTATTTTGTTGAGCATATGGTCTTTGCTATATTAGCTCTGTTTTAAAAGGCTCCGTTCAAAAGAAAGAATAGCTTGTTCTTCATCCTTTGACCAAGAACTAAGGTTTGCCATTGCCAATTATAGTTTACCTTGTGCATGTTTACATGTGATTCCCTTTTACCTATTGCAAGTCTATATCTTATAAAGGGAAGTTGTTGTCTATTATAATTTGTGCTTTGGTGAATGTGATGCTTCTTGTCCGTATTTTGATTATCGACACTTCACTCCATAAACCTGTGGTCATGTTTACCGAGTTTAGTTTTCGCTTGGGGACAAGCGAGGTCTAAGCTTGGGGGGTTGATACGTCCATTTTGCATCACTATTTTATATCATAATTTACTGTTATTCATTGATATATTTCATATTTAGAGTTGATACTTATGTTATTTCCTTTGTTTCCACATGTTTGATGATCATCGGAGGATTTGCTGCCGGAGTCAGGATTCTGCTAGAAAAAGGACCATCAAGGGACCATATTTTGAAGATCAGGAAAATTCCAGAAAAATACCAGGAAATTATATTTTCCCAGAAGACTCAGGAAGCCAGAAGGAGAAGTCGAGAGGAGCCAGGAGGGGCCCACACGCCAGGGTGGCGTGGCCTGACCCCTGGCCGCGCCAGCCCTGTGTGTGGCTGCCCTGGCCCACTTCTGGTCTCTCCCCTTCGCGTACTTCATCGTCCCCAAAAACCTAAGTCAGGGGGGGCTCAGAGTTAGACACAGCCGCCTCTGCGGGGCGGAGAACACCAGAGAGAGAAAAGCTCTCCGGCAGGGAGAAATCTGCTGGGGAAATTCCTTCCCGGAGAGGGGAGATCGTCGCCATCGTCATCATCATTGCACCAGACTTCATCGGGATCATCGTCATCATCATCTCCATCACCAGTACCTTCATCTCCACCATCACCACGCCATCCCGCTATAACATCTGGAGTTGGATCTTGTTATATTCATAGGGGAAACTTTCCCGGTGTTGATTACTCTTGTAGTTGATGCTATTGAGTGGAACCGTTGAATTAAGGTTTATGTTCAGATTGTTATTTATCATTATTTCACCTCTGATCATGATTCATATGATGTCTTGTGAGTAGTTCGTTTAGTTCTTGAGGACATGGGAGAAGTCAAGACGTTAGTAGTGAATTATTGTTGAGAAATATTTAATGGTTTGATATTGTTGTGGTGCTATTTCACTAGTGGTGTCATGTGAACGTCGACTACATGATACTTCACCATTTATGGGCCTAGTGAGATGCATTGTGTATTTGGCTACCAATTGTGGGGTTGCCAGAGTGACAAAAACCTAAACCTCCGTTGGGATCCTAGAGTTTAAGGCTGTGGTTAGATTTATCTTAATTACTTTCTTGTATTTGCGGATGCTTGCAGGAGGGTATAATCACAAGTGTGTATTTATCCTAGTAAGGGTAGTGCGCTAGCACAGGTTCACGCCCATAACACCTATCAAACCAATAAATACTATTGGTTTTATGAAGCGAAAGCTCTTGACAGAAACTCCCGTGTGTCCTCGAGAACGTTTGGTTATTATAAGTACACAACCGGCTTGTCCTTTGCTAAGAAAGGATTGGGCCACTTGCTGCAATTGTTACTACTGTCTTTTATTTACTCGCACTTTATTTACTCGCATTGCCAATTACCCCTGAGAACCTGTTTGCTAGTATTTACAGTGAATCCTTGATCAAAACAACTCATCAACACCTTCTGCTCCTTGTTGGGTTCGACACTCTTATTTATCGAAAGTACTACGATACACCCCCTATACTTGTGGGTCATCAGCCAACATCAAGATTCAAGGTGCAACACCAAGAATTGAAGGCTCCATCAAGCTACTTGAAAGGAAGCAACAACCCCAAGCCAACGAAAGCGACCCGAGCAGGCTCGACTCTTCAAGACCTCAATTTGCAAGATAAAAACGTTCTAACTCTCGAAGAATCTTTTCGGGCATACTAGGTAGCCTAACCCCGCTAACCTTAAAAATGTCTCGGCGAGGTTTCGATAGGATACATTCGGCAACATCAACTCTTCAGCCACCAGCTTTAGCAAATGAAGACGATCTACACCTTCGGCAAAAGCAAGTCTTTGATTGCAACTCAGATCATCACCAGTGAGTTGGAAGGGCAACCGTTGACGCCTAACTCTAACTTAGTCTTAGCACTACTTACTACTACGCTTAGGAATCTTGGGACAAGATTCTGTTTAAGGGGGGAGGAGCTGTAACACCCCACTTTTTGTAACCCTATTTAAGTAGTGTTTAGTGATGCAAAAGTGAGGGCCAACAAAAAATTTTTGTGCTTAATTAGATTTACTAGAGTATCTTGCATGTTTTCCTTGTTGGATGAGTGATTGTTGCTTTAAGTTGCTTGTTTATAAGACTGTGTACCAACCCCTCCTATTTCAAATGGTTTGACTTTGTGTGATAAATTGACTTTGTGTGATAAATTGACTTTGTGTGACTTGTTTGACTTTGGTTGAGTTCCTTGTGTGTAGCTCGTATCTACAGATAGGCATGTGGCCTAACCAATCTAAAGCAAATCATTATAAGATGGCCAGTGGGGATATTCTTATAAACTGCTTTCAAATTATTTTCTATATAAAATCTATTTTGATGTTTCCCTCTTTGTAAAACCTTACAACTCTATTCAATATGGAAGGAGTATTTATTTTCAAAACTTAGGATTATCAGAAATCAGAAATGAGGTTCCCTCCTTATAAACACTCATTTCATTTTTTTAAATATCTTCTATAAAAGTATTTTCCCAACTACTTTTTCTTTTTACAAAGATAGGAGACATGGGAAGAATACCTCTCTGGTATTATTCTTGTCTCTGAAAATTATGGGAATAGTACCCAGGGTTTATAAATGTTTTGAGATCTCTCTCCAATATTCAAAAATCCCACTTGGCTAGAAATCAACTCTTGTTTGTAATTCAACCAAAACAAGTTGTTTTCCTCTCAACCCTAAAATCTCTAACTCTAATATCTTAGTCTTACCCTAAGACATTAAGAGCCTCTTTTTGAGGAATTTTAAAACTAATCAAACTAGCCCAAGGAAAGCACCCGTGGTGTTATTAGAATCATCTACATCCCATCTTAGAAGGCTCCTCTCAGTTTTTGCAAAATATTTTCTTGCAGTCATTTTATCAAACACCTAGTGTGCAGACTATCTTTGTGTATGTTAATAGATTCAATTTTCCAAAACTTGTATTAAGCTCATCTATTCTATCCATGACAATGTACCTTCCTAGAACTCATCTTTGATATATATTCTTCCATTCCTTCCATTACCACCTAGTCATTTGAGGTCATCTGCTACTTGTTCTAATCTTGTTTCTGACCCTAATCAAACCACTGACCATTTGACTATTATCAGATGCACTTTTGCTCACACTTTTAAATTTCGAGATAAATTGTTCAGAGACCATCCTATGACCTATTCCTCTTATTTTTGTTCTACTCTAACTACCTATGCACTTGCTTGTGCATTTTGAGGTATGCCACCCATTTATGTGACCTTGTTTTGAACCCTAATCAAAACTGTTTGCACCCATTTTATTTTCCCTTAATCTTCTGGGTCACTTGCCATCATCCACCATCAACTCTCTCCATAAATTCTACTCTTCCTCAAATAACATTAGAAATGTTATTATTTCTTCTTATCCTCCCTTCATCCTCCAAAATAATAGTTCTATGAGAATATTTTCTAGTTATGTTTTTCTTATTAACTAGGAATGCATGGGAAATGCCCCAAGCTATTCTTTGCACCCTATCTTATCAAATAAATTTGAGGAAGCCTTATAAAACCTTGAACTAGTGGTAGGATTCATCTACATCGAAATCTTCTCCCTCTATTCTCATAATCTTGAGAAGCATACTAACCAAAAATTTGGCACATTCCCATCACCTACTCCAACCTTTACTTTTTCAATCTCAAATTTAAATGTCTTATTCACTACCTCATATTCATCTCCTTGACCCATCCTTGCATGCCCTTGCTTGAAAGGATTTGGAATCTAGTTCACAAAACCAAACTTGATTATGCATGCATCCATCACCATGACCACCCTATTAAGCCCAAAGTAACTTGCAACTCCACCAAACCAGCACATGGGCTAATCCAGCACCCCCACTACTCTCTTTGGTCGAGTGTATTGTAGCAGCCACACCCTCCCCTTATCCTCTAGTGTTTGGAAGAAGGAGCAAATATTATTAGTGTCCATATCTTGTCCAAACCTTGCATAAGAGACCACCAACGACCCTTCCAGAGCAAGGCACCACCCCTGCCCCTTTATATTTTACTCTCCACCGTCCTACCTGACCAACGAGAGCTTCCCCTTGTGCCCCACAAGCCCAAACCGAGATGGATCATCATACAACCCCACCTATCTATTTATAAGACCACAGCATTCCCCAGCACCTCTCTAGACTCCCATTATGCTCCCAAACCTCCACCTTGGCTCCCCAGAATGCCCAAACCACCCACTTTGCTCTGCACCAGTGAGGAGAGGAGGAAAGCTTCCTCCCGATCTGGGAGGAAGAAGACCACCGTGCCATCTCTCTGGACCATCCCTACCCTCTATTTGCTTATGCATGCAAACCTCTCAGCCGTACCTATCTAACCGTGCCCTTGTTTTGATCTAGGGAAGCCAGACCGACATCCCCATCGAGCTCCTGAAGCGACCTTCTCCATCGCAGATGCACGAGCTCCTTCCCGGGAACCAGATCAGCCTTGCCGTCCCTTGTTGAGATCGCCGGAGTTCGCCATGCCTCCTCGTCGGTTCCCCGTGGCCGGAGAAGGTCCGTAGGTGAGCCACCGTGCCCACCTTGCCGCGTTAGGGTTTTGGGTTCTATCCCGGCGGCGGGAGGAGGACGACGACCAGGGACCGTCAATCCTGACTAGATCGGACGGCCTCGGTCGCCCCTTACCGGTTCGGGATTCTTGGCGGCTGACGGCCGGGGCCTGTCTGTCAGCCGTTTAAAACTGGCCTCCCGCGCCCCCACTGCCGATCTGGGCCGGCCCTGTGTGGTGCAGCCTAGGTCCGCTCAGATCTGGCCCGTGATTTATTTTTTCAGAGTATATTTTGCTTTTCCAGAAATCTAAGAACTTGCAATATTCGTAGAATAATAACTGCAAGCCCAATTTGAATGATTCAAATTTCTGTGGACTCCTTAGAATATTATCTATCTAGGGGTACTAGCTGCATGTCATTTGAAGCCCTGTAGAATGACTTGTATTAAATTTGTAGATTTAGTGATTTTTCAGTGATGCCTTACTGTATATTGAAATTGAGTGAATCCAACTTTCAGTGATGCCTTACTGTATTGTGATTCATTAGAAGCTAGTTTTGATATTTTAGGAGTACTACATTGCCTGCAGTAATTATTTTGGCGATAATAGGGAGTTGCTTTGTTTTGTTTATTGTGCCTAGTAGGAATATTATTTTTAGGTGATTCCACCTCTGGTGTGTTCTGCATTGCATTAGCTTTCTAATATGGTCTCTGGTAGAATTTTAGTAGCTACAGAAAGTTTTAGGGAATTAAATTGCCTTTCTAGTGATAAGTGTGAGTAGGAATGATGAGGATACAATCATGGATCATGCTGATTTTGAGTGTTTGAGCTGGAAGGAAATATTGAGTCTAATTGATGATTATTATAAGGTGAATTCTTTCCTAGTTGAAAAGAATGTCTTGATATCTCCGAATTATATACTACCTAAAGCGATGTATAATGTTGTGTTTAGGTATGTCATCTGTCAAGATATCGCCAGCGGGAGGAGAGGGAGGACGGCGATCGAGAGACAAGTGGAGATCAAGTCTAGATGAGCACGAGCACTGATACGTCTCAAACGTATCTATAATTTTTGATGCTCCATGCTTGTTTTTACACCATTTGCCTTGTGTTTCGTTACACTTCGTGGCGTTTTTATGCGATTTCCGGAACTAACCTATTGACAAGATGCCACAGTGCCAGTTCCCTGTTTTCTGCTGTTTTTGTGTTCCAGAAAATCTACACAGGAAATATTCTCCGAATTGGATGAAACAAGTTACAGAAGTCTTATTTTTCCTAGAAGCTTCCCAAAGACCGAAAGAGAGCCGAAGGGGGGCCAGAGGCCGCCCTCACACATAGGTGGTGCGGCCCAGGCCCTGGCCGTGCCACCCTGGTGTGAGGAGCCCCTGGCTGCCCCCTGACGACGCCCCTTCGCCTATAAGAAGCCTCGGGACGGAAAACCCTAGGGGAGTCGGCGAAATTTCCAGAACAGTTCCGCAGCGCCGCCGCCATTGAAGACAAATTTCGGGGGACAGAAGTCTCTGTTCCGGCACCCTGCCGGGACGGGGAAGTGCCCCCGGAGCTATCTCCATGGGTCTCCATCGCCGTCTCCGCCGCCTCCATCGACCTCACCGCCATCTCCATCAACCTTGCTGTCTCCTATGATGAGGAGGGAGTAGTTCTCCCCGGGGGCTGAGGGCTCTACCGGTAGCTATGTGGTTCACCTCTCTCTCCCATGATGTGATCTTTATGTGATCGTGAGCTTTGTATCATGTTGAACAAGTAGATGTTATTATTCAGATATTATGTGTACTCTAGTGGTGTTATTAAAGTACTCTATTCCTCCTGCCATGGTGTAACGGTGACAGTGCGTGCATCATGGTGGTACTTGGTCTAGGCTACGATTGTGATCTCTTATGGATTATGAGAATAATTATTGCTATGATAGTATTGAAGTGATCTTTTCCTCCTTTCATGGTGTAATGTTGACAGTGTGTGAACCGTGTTAGTACTTGGTCTAAGTTGCAATAATATCTATCTTGAGTTGTGCTTTGATTTGGATAACTCTATGAGTGGTGTTTGCCAAGTACTTGATGAACTTTAAGGAGAGCTTCGTAGCCCTACGCAATGATTAGTGTTGTTCAATAGGAGAGTAACTCAGAGTACCATAGTGAAGAGAAGTTATTTATTTGTTCAATTGTGTTATAATTGTTGGGAGTGTGTCCACTAGTGAAAGTATGATCCCTAGGCCTTGTTTCCAAGCTTTGCACACCGTTTACTTGCTATTTTGTTACTTGTTTGCTTGCTGCCATTTTTATTCCAGATTGCATTTACTACTTATAATCATCTATACCACTTGTATTTCACTATCTCTTCGCCAAACTAGTGCACCTATACATCTGACAAGTGTATTGGGTGTGTTGGGGACATAAGAGACTTTCTGTATCGTAATTGCAGGGTTGCTTCAGAGGGATAGCTTTGACCTCTTCCTCCCTGAGTTCGATAAACCTTGGGTGATCCACTTAAGGGAAACTTGCTGCTGTTCTACAAACCTCTGCACTTGGAGGCCCAACACTGTCTACAAGAACAGACACGTGCATAGACATCAAGCTCTTTTCTGGCGTCGTTGCCGGGGAGGTAAGGTAAAAGGTACTCGCATCCTCCTGTGTGAGTGCTCGGAGTTATTTCCTTTAGATTCTGCAATTACATCTTTTTGTTTCTTGTTTTTATTTTCACTAGTTAGGCTTAATGGAAAACAAAGAGTTCTTTAGTCTTTTTCCTGAGTTTAGATATGAAGTGTTTGAAGAGAAAATTGAAAAATCTTTGGAGCTTAATTTGCATGCTAATAGTGATGTTAGTATGAATGCTTTGAACACCGTTATTGCTAATGCTATAGAAAAGTCTAAGCTTGAGGAAGCTGGTTTTGTTAAGCATGATATTTTTAGTTCCCCAGCTTTAGTGGAGAAAGTTTGCTCTGATGATAGTTTATCTCCCCTATGTGATGTTCCTTCTTATGATGATATGTTTGAAGAATATGCTTTGAGAAATAGCTGTTCTCTAGCTTGTGATGATACTAAACCTCTAGTTTATGATGGCTATGATGATGGGTATAATATTTTTAGTTCACCTACTATTGAGGATAAAATTAGTTATGATTACAATATGCCTCCTGTTTTTGATGATTATGGTGATGAGAATAATTATTCTGTTGAATCTGCTCCTACTACGATTGTTCATGTGGGGAGTATTAATTCTTTTATGCATGTGGCTCATGATAGGGATGCTTTATGTGATAGTTATATTGTTAGTTCTACTCATGATGCTACTGAAAGTTATTATGAGAGAGGGAAACATGGTTTGAAGGATCTTAATAATATTGAGTTTCCCCTCTTCATGTTGCAATTCTTGAAGTTGTACTTCTTTTGCCTTCCTATGCTTTTTGCTTTGCGCTTTTATGACTTGTCTCTTTACAAGACTATTTTTCATAGGAAGTGGTTTAGATTTAAATGTGTTTCACACTTGCTTTTTGATGCTCTCTTTTGTTTCAAGTTCCTATATAGCGCCTTTGCTTCAAGCCCTTATATGGCGCCCACATGAGCATCTTTGCAAATTACTGCTCCTAGCTCAAAGGCGTTAAAGAAAAGCACTCTTGGGAGATAACCCAATGTTTTATTTCCAGTACTTTTTCTTTTATTTGAGTCTTGGAAGTTGTTACTACTGTAATAACCGCTCCTTATCCTTTTTATTTCATTGTTGTGCCAAGAGAAGCCTCTAATTTGAGTGAGGTAAGATTTGGGGATGTTGCTGTCCTGAAACAGTTTTCAGTGCTGCACCGTAAAAATTCGTGAAAATTCTCTGTATATCTTTTGGACCTGCGATTTCTTGTGCATATGCCCCAGGTTATATCCAAACTTTCATTAGTTCAACACTTTTTGATTTGAGCAACAGAAAACCCTCTAAAAATTCGACCTTTGTCAGCTGTTCTGTTTTGACAGATTTCTGCCAATATTTGTGTTTGCCGCTTTATCGCTTTCTTTTTTAGTTTTTTTGATCATGGAACTTTTGGGGAAGTTGCTACAGTAGTATATGCTATATATGTGGTGGTTTTGTGTTGAAATCTCAACTGAAAAGGGTTGATTCAATGTTATGATTACACTAATGTTGCTAATAGATTTGTGTTTAGTTTTGTATGAAGGAAGTTTTCAAGTGTAGGGATTGGAGAATGATGAGATGAGATGAAGAATGGACAAAAGCTCAAGCTTGGGGATGCCCATGCATCACCCCAAGAAATATCCAAGAAGTACAAGCGTCAAAGCTTGGGGATGCCCCCGAGGCACCCCTTCTTCATCGGCAAAAATCAGGTCACCTTTCAAGACACTATATTTTTATTGCTTCATGCATTATGCGTTTTTCTTGGAGCGTCAGTTGTTTTTGTTTTCAGTTTTGTTTTGTTTTGTTTGCTGCAATAAATGGTTAGATCACATCATGTTTCTTTTGGAGGAGATGAACTCGCTTTTCATTTGCCAAGAACACTCTAGTTTTCACTCTTATCGTTCAATGAGTGTTCTCTTTTTCTGCTACTGCGTTTAGCTTGCATTTTTCGCCTTGATTTTTGTTCAGATCTTGTTATATCTTTTCATCAAGGTGTATTTTTGCCTCTGATCTTTATTGGTTTTCATCAAAACAGGTGTTTATAAAAAGTTTGAATGGTGTTGGAAAAGAGAAAAAGCTTTATGCAAAAAAGTGGTACAAGAAGGAGCTTGTGTAGACTGCGGCTTAGGCTTTTGCATGTCGTGCTTGATGTCATTTTGATAGTATGCTTAGTGATTTTTGCTGTAGCATGACTTGTCTCAAATAACTGAGATTGCTTAATGAGCCTTTGAAAAAATCATGCGTTGTTTTTATTATATGGAAGCATTTATTTGGTTTTCTCCTTTGATGCTTTATATGGGTTGACTTGGCACATGCTCACACATGTTAGACTCTTACAAAGTCGCCAATAGCCTCTATGATCATTTAGTTTTTGATTTTTGATGCCATCTTATGCTTCTTTTAATGTTGCATTGTCGCTTTGCATGATTATGGCCGTTATTGCTCTCTTAGTTGGTCGCTCCCAGTCTTTTGCTAGCCCTCATTTTGTACTGAGTATGAGCTCTACTCGTGCATCCAACTCCCAAAAACCAAGTTTGCCATTGTGTCCACTATAAATTCCTATGCATAGTATTTGCAAGCCATTCCAAGTAAATTTTCATGTGCTACCTTTCAAAAAAAACCTTCAAAATACTTCTCGTTTTGTGACACTGTTTTCAGCTCATGGGGATGTAGTGGTCGGATTTGCTATCTTCCATATTGTTTATTCCAAAAAGAAAAAAAAGGGAAAAAAAGAAAGAAAAAAAAGGCACTCCTCCATGGAATGTGAATGTTGGTGGGCACCCGATGGAATCGGTTAGCCATGGTTTGTGAAAGGAAAAAAGGTGGGGAGGAGTGCCAAGCTTTATAAAAGAGCACAAAAGTGCCAATCTCTCTCTCAAAAACTTGCTTCATTTTTGTATGGAAGATAGTAAGAACCCCATTGCTAGTCGTTGACAAAGACAACCACCTCTCAAAAGCAATTTTTTTCTCTCTGTTTTACAAATGAAAAGCTCTAGCACATGTTTAATCACTGCTTCCCTCCGTGAAGGGCCTTTCTTTTACTTTTATGTTGAGTCACCACCTTCTATCTTTATGCACCGTCTAAGAGAGCATAGTTGTCATTCTGAGTATAATGTGCATTGTCCCAAAGTTTTCATTGATTGATTCATATTGGTGGTTTCACTTGTTCTCAAATTATTTGTATCTAGTCGCCCTCTTAAACTTGAAGGTGTCCTATGCATTTATGTTTTGCTCTCCATGAAGGACAAGCTGAAAACCATTTGTATGTTTTTCCATATGATTTGAACACACGTTTGACTTTCATTGTTTAATTTTCATGATCTTTTGTTTGTGTTCATTTGCATGTTTACAACATGGTTGCTAAGTTCTTATTGTCATGATTATATCTTTCATGCCCATGTTTTAAGTTCTTATGATCCCAGCTCACAAATGCTTACATATATGATCAAGATTGTGTAGGTGCATGTCACCTCAAAAATTATTTCTTTTGTTATCACTTACCTACTCGAGGACGAGCAGGAGTTAAGCTTGGGGATGCTGATACGTCTCAAACGTATCTATAATTTTTGATGCTCCATGCTTGTTTTTACACCATTTGCCTTGTGTTTCGTTACACTTCGTGGCATTTTTATGCGATTTCCAGAACTAACCTATTGACAAGATGCCACAGTGCCAGTTCCCTGTTTTCTGCTATTTTTGTGTTTCAGAAAAGCTACACAGGAAATATTCTCAGAATTGGACGAAACAAGTTCCAGAAGTCTTATTTTTCCCGGAAGCTTCCCGAAGACCGAAAGAGAGCCGGAGGGGGGCCAGAGGCCGCCCTCACACATAGGTGGCACGGCCTAGGCCCTGGCCGTGCCACCCTGGTGTGAGGAGCCCCTGGCTGCCCCCTGACGATGCCCCTTCGCCTATAAGAAGCCTCGAGATGGAAAACCCTAGGGGAGTCGGCAAAATTTCCAGAACAGTTCTGCAGCGCCGCCGCTATCGAAGACAAATTTCGGGGGACAGAAGTCTCTATTCCGGCACCCTGCCGGGACGGGGAAGTGCCCCCGGAGCTATCTCTATCGGTCTCCATCGCCGTCTCCGCCGCCTCCATCGACCTCACCGCCATCTCCATCAACCTTGTTGTCTCCTATGATGAGGAGGGAGTAGTTCTCCCCCGGGGCTGAGGGCTCTACCGGTAGCTATGTGGTTCACCTCTCTCTCCCATGATGTGATCTTTATGTGATCGTGAGCTTTGTATCATGTTGAACAAGTAGATGTTATTATTCAGATATTATGTGTACTCTAGTGGTGTTATTAAAGTACTCTATTCCTCCTGCCATGGTGTAACGGTGACAGTGCATGCATCATGGTGGTACTTGGTCTAGGCTACGATTGTGATCTCTTATGGATTATGAGAATAATTATTGCTATGATAGTATTGAAGTGATCTTTTCCTCCTTTCATGGTGTAATGTTGACAGTGTGTGCACCGTGTTAGTACTTGGTCTAAGTTGCAATAATATCTATCTTGAGTTGTGCTTTGATTTGGATAACTCTATGAGTGGTGTTTGTCAAGTACTTGATGAACTTTAAGGAGTGCTTCGTAGCCCTACGCAATGATTAGTGTTGTTCAATAGGAGAGTAACTCAGAGTACCATAGTGAAGAGAAGTTATTTATTTGTTCAATTGTGTTATAATTGTTGGGAGTGTGTCCACTAGTGAAAGTATGATCCCTAGGCCTTGTTTCCAAGCTTTGCACACCGTTTACTTGCTGTTTTGTTACTTGTTTGCTTGCTGCCATTTTTATTCCAGATTGCATTTACTTATAATCATCTATACCACTTGTATTTCACTATCTCTTCGCCAAACTAGTGCACCTATACATCTGACAAGTGTATTGGGTGTGTTGGGGACACAAGAGACTTTCTGTATCGTAATTGTAGGGTTGCTTGAGAGGGATAGCTTTGACCTCTTCCTCCCTGAGTTCGATAAACCTTGGGTGATCCAATTAAGGGAAACTTCCTGCTGCTCTACAAACCTCTCCACTTGGAGGCCCAACACTGTCTACAAGAACAGAAGCGTGTGTAGACATCAAGCACGTGATGGTGCACTAGGACTGCCTTCGACACGATGTCTATACGTCTAAGGTGCGCTATACACATGGCCTGCGTGCTAAAATTAGGCCGAACCCATATATGGCTCGGTATGTACCCGTTTGAGTTGAACTGAGTCAGTTTGGGCCCAAACCAGGCAGTTTTTGGGCCAGCTCAAAGCTGAGGACGCCCGGCCACCTATAAGTACCCCTGGGCGCCCCCTCAATTAGGGTTAGACCACGTTTAGACTAAAGATTACTTCATTGAACTGCTGTAAGCATTCATCTGAATTCCTTCGCACCAATTCATCTGGATTTGGTGATATACTACTGCAAGTTTAGTATGATCTGTTGTTCCATTGGGAATTAGTAGATTGCAAACTACCGTTTCGTGGTCGACGGCTACGTGCGCAAGTGTGTGGAGTCATGAATATCCTACAGGGTTTGAGAGCAGTTGCATTGGCATCAGGGTTCAAGCGAGGAGAGTTCATCGGTGACACCAAGTTATATCCGACAATCATCCGCTGCCATCATCACCATCGCATCGCTCATGAGAAGATCGGGCCACCCCATATCATCTTGGTATCAGAGCTCCACGGTTTACTCGGTGAGCATCCACAAATTCATCCCTGCAATTCGTTTTTGTTTTCAATCCTATCCAGAAAAAGCCAAAAAAAAATTAGGGTTCTTAGCTTTGCCATAGCCTAGATTGCACCGTTTTGAGTTTTAGTCGCTGATCATCTGTTTCGCGTATCTTTTCTTTCCATTCGTAGGAGTCTAGAGTCCTCGATCTTTTCTGCAACTTAGTTTCAAGTTTAGATCTTGTTTGGAGTATCTTTGATCGTCTATCTTTTTCCTTGGTTCGTCGGAGCTGTTCTTCATGCTACAGCCCTGCAGATCCGATCGATATCAGTAAAAAAATTTTAAAGCGAGATCAACCGGGGCTGCCAGATCCGATCGCTTATATCAGAAAAAAAAACAATGAGGAGTTTGCGCGTGGATTGACTGATTTGTTTTCGTTCCGATCTGTAGCATTACGTGCACGTGAAGTCTGGAAAAAAAAACAAAGAGCAAGGTTGCCTGTGCAGATCGGATTCAGCTAGCAGTCCCTGCACCGATCGCGATTCAAAAAAAAAACGAGCGACATACCTGCTCGCCGCACCCCAGACAATATCCGTGCTCGAGCGCGTCGCTGGGATCCCGTGGCTCGCGCGGCCTCGCCCCAGCGCGGAGGGCATCTGGGGTCGTGCGCCCGCTCGCTCGCCTGACCGCGGAAACCAACTGGCCTCCAGTGCCAGCTCGGGCCTCTTCTTTTTAGGCCCAAATTCGAGTTAGTACAAAAAAGCAGAAAAAAACATAGCGTTACGTGCACGTGAAGTCTGGGAAAAAAAACAAAGAGCAAGGTCGCCTGTGCAGATCGGATTCAGCTGGCAGTCCCTGCACCGATCGCGATTCAAAAAAAAAACAAGCAACGTACCTGCTCGCCGCACCCCAGACAATCTCCATGCTCGAGCGCGTCGCTGGGATTCCGTTGCTCGCGCGGCCTCGCCCCAGCGCGGAGGGCGTCTGCGGTCGAGCGCCCGCTCGCTCGCCCGACCGCGGAGACCGTCTGGCCTCCAGCGCCAGCTCGGGCCTCTTCTTTTTAGGATCAAATTCGAGTTAGTAAAAAAAAAGCAGAAAAAAAACAGGGGACGTGTCTGCACACGCCGCACCTATAAAAAAAAGAGACAAACTACTTTGTCCGTTTCGCGTCGCCGTCGCACTGCCGTGTGTTTTCGGCGTCGTATATCTCTGCCGTGACATGTTTTTCGTCGGTTTCTCTGCCGCGACAGCGTATTACCACTGTGTCCATATAGCGTCCTTTCTACACGATTTTGATCGCTTTAGCTACAGCCTGTCTACAGCATCGTGTTAGGAGCTTACCCATACGAGACTAGCTACTTCGTGCTCATCAGGCTGCTGCCGTGTGCGCAATCTTGTGCCTGTTCGTCGAGCCAGTGCTAGCGTCTCTCTTGTGCATTGCAACACAAGCTACTGTGCGTTGTCACTTATATCTCTTGAGCTCTTTTTCAGAGATGATTTGCCTCGCTTATCTCCACCATGTGTGTTTCGTGGGTCTTGTCATACGATCAGCACTAGGACTTATTTGCGGTGTACTTAGGATACCATACCTACAGCTCCACCATATATTCCTGGTTTGTCATGTGATTGCTCTTATACCCCCGGTATTCACTTCTTCACATCAGTGCATTGGTCGTTTATTCGATTTGGTAAGCATCACTATTCACCTTGGAATGGTAAGATTCACCTTTTCTTGTCAGTTTTGAGTGAGTAGAGTGTTTCACCATATATACATATTTGTTGTTGCACTAATTATGGCAGATGACGTTATGGATACTGTGGAGGCTGGAAGATACCAATTTTTCCGCCACAGATATTGTAGTGCCACTTTTTGGGAGGAAGAACGTGACAACTTTGATGGTGATGGGCTCTTTCACCATGGTGTGATGATTGGAGATAGATGTTGATAAGGGGAGCATAGCTACTACTCCTACTATTTTACCACCTCCTTATGTTCTGAAGCTTGGACAATTCTGCTTTGAAGTGCCTCCACAAGATGATGTGAAGCCCAACTTTCGTACACCTCCAATGGAGTTTCATGTTCGCCGAGGTGCTGCAGCGAAAGATATTTAGTTGTTCTATTTCAATTAAGTTCGCGTCACATTTTTATTTCAGTTTGGTTTTATTTGTGTGTGATGGTTTTGGGCCTGTCCAAAACCAAGTGTGTTTTGGCCATTTGGGCTTTTAGTTTGGTTTGGGGCCTAGCCCAGCCAAGGTAGCGTTCAGAGTCACCCATATAGGGTTATGGCAGCCGCCTTGTATCGATCAGACTTGTATTTTCGAACTCAGAAAGAGACCAGAAAAGTCCCAATGTTTGGGGGCGCATATCGGTGTGTTTGATTGCTGATCTTCAAGATCTGATGTTATGCCATGCGTGGGAATTGATTCCGGTCAGTTTCATCGCGAGGAATTGAAGAGAGATTAGTTTGATCTATTTCAGATTGAGTTCTCTTTTGTATCTTGCTGTTTGTTTGATCGCCGTGAAAGATTGGGCCAAACCCCCTTCGGATCACGTTGATCCGTATTATCTTGGTATCAGATTCGTCGGGTTTATCACGGCGGAGTTTGTTGTTGAGATTGATTTGTTCTGCTGAGATTTATCTGTTGAGGAGGACTAGAAGACCTGATTCGTTTCAGATTGGATTGTGTTCCGGTGATTCATCGTTGGTGTTTCCGTCATTCCTCACCTGACAATTTTCAGCTCAGATTGTCGTTCTTCATCGGGAGATTTTAGATCGGCTTTCGTGTGCTGCCAAGGTCGAGATCGCGCTTCACGATTTCCTCCAGGCGCCGATCCTTGTCAGTTGTTCCGCTGAAGCTAGATCCGATCGACAGGAATTGACAAAACAAAAAAAAACACAAACGGATCGCTCGCCCCGCAGCCGCCCAGGCGCAGAGAGCGTCTGGGGTAGGGCGTCGCTCCCCAGCGCCACGCCCTCGCTCGCCCCGCGTGTTCCCAGCGCCTGCTTGCTTTGCCTTTTGGGCCGGCCCATCAGCGCACGGGAGCCAGCTGCCTCGCTCGGAACGGCCTGCGCTCGCTCGCCAGGCCTCGTTCGATCGCCTCGCTCGCCCACGATCGCCTTTCCCTGCTCGCCCCAGGACGGAGCACGTCTGGGGTCGGGCGTCGGCCATCTGTCCCCAGGCGCTGTGCTGATTTTCTTTTCGTTGCCAGATCTGATCACACCAAGGTTTCACACAAAAAGGAACACGGAGACAAACCGCTTGCTACCATGGTGAACTCTATTGACGGCGAGAATTCCGTTGCTGCTGGAGAGAAGAAAGAGGAGCTTGTTCCACCGGTTTTTGCTGCAGATTTGGCTCCTAATATTCGGGCTGGTTTTGATAGCACGTGCGACTTTATTCTTCGGAGTCATGCCGCATTGGCAACACAAATTGCACAGCTAGCTACTCGGATTGATGCAATGGGCGATGCTACCGCCCGTGCACCCGTGCAGCCCCCTCCTGCTGCACACCCTCGCGACGTGGTTCCACGCCGCCCTGCTGAGATTCATGATCATCGACCTGTGGCACCCGCTTATGAAGGAGATATTGCCGATGACGCTGTTTATGCACCACAACAATGACAGTTTGCTGCTCGTCCTGCAGGTGCTCATCGTGTACAGCCACATGATCGTGACCGTGTTGGCCATGCTGGTCGTGTTCCACTTGATGATGGTGGTTTTGGACGCATCAAATTGTCCATACCTCCTTTTTCCGGTGACCGCGGACCTGATGAATATTTGGAGTGGGAGATGCGCATGGATCAGATTTTTGCTACTCATTATTACACCGAGGAGAAGAGACTTCAACTTGCTGCTGTTGAATTCACCGGTTATGTGCTGATTTGGTGGAATCAAATTCTGCGTATGCGTACTCGCCCAACATCATGGACAGGTATGAAAGATCTTATGCGACATCGCTTTGTTCCTGAACACTACAAGAGAGACATGTATAATAAGTTGCAGTAGCTCACTCAAGGTACTAAATCGGTGGATGAGTATTATAAAGAGATGGAGTTGTTGATGATACGTACAGGAACAAGGGAGGATACAGAGGCCACGATGTCTCGGTTTTTGAATGGACTGAATTTTGAGGTACGTGATCGTGTGGAGATGGTTTACTATCATGATCTTCAGGATCTTGTGCACCAAGCTGAGCGTGCGGAGCAACAAATCAAACGACGCCAAGCTGCCACACCTACAAAATCATGGCCTCGTTCTCATACCGAGGCTGCTGGTCCTAGTGTTCAGACGACACCTTCTACACGCTCTAATAGTGTTTCTCATAGCGTGGCACCCAAATCTGGGGTGTCCAAAACTACATCTGCGCAGTCCACAGCAAACATCGAGTGTTTTACTTGTGGAGGACGAGGACACATGAAGCGTGATTGCCCTAATAGAAAAAGGGTGATGCTCACACATGATGGCTATGTTTCTGCTAGTGATGATGAGAAAGCTGATGCGTCATCAAGTGAGGAATCTGAGGAAAATTCTGAAGTGATCGTGGATGGGTATGCACTTGCTGCAAATTTAAAAAATCTAATGGTGCAACGCGTACCAGAAGATCGCATTCACGACCAAGGGCAGCGCTGGAATATATTTCAGACCCAATGCATCGTCAACGACACCACTTGCAAACTGATTATTGATGGTGGCAGCTACACAAATATTGTTAGCAAGAGTTTGGTGGATTCTCTATCATTACCTACATGGAAGCACCCGCAGCCACATTGTGTTGAGTGGTTGTATAATTCAGGGAAGCTGAAGGTCACACATAAGGTGCGCCTGAAATTTTTAGTAGGTAATTATGAGGACATAGTGGTCTGTGATGTTTTGCCTATGGATGCATGTCATGTGCTGCTAGGACGACCGTGGCAATTTGATAGGCGTTCCACTCATGAAGGCAGGTCCAATGTTTATTCCTTGTGGCATAAGGGGAAGCGTCATGTGTTGCAGCCTATGCTCGATAAGGATATCAAAGTGGACGTGCTTGCTGCTCAGAAAAAGGTCCAACACATTCAGGCGAAACCGAGGACGGTTTCCTTTCAAGTTGGGGGGATGATAAGGGGAGCATAGCTACTACTCCTACTATTTTACCACCTCCTTATGTTCTGAAGCTTGGACAATTCTGCTTTGAAGTGCCTCCACAAGATGATGTGAAGCCCAACTTTCGTACACCTCCAATGGAGTTTCATGTTCGCCGAGGTGCTGCAGCGAAAGATATTTAGTTGTTCTATTTCAATTAAGTTCGCGTCATGTTTTTATTTCAGTTTGGTTTTATTTGTGTGTGATGGTTTTGGGCCTGTCCAAAACCAAGTGTGTTTTGGCCATTTGGGCTTTTAGTTTGGTTTGGGGCCTAGCCCAGCCAAGGTAGCGTTCAGAGTCACCCATATAGGGTTATGGCAGCCGCCTTGTATCGATCAGACTTGTATTTTCGAACTCAGAAAGAGACCAGAAAAGTCCCAATGTTTGGGGGCGCATATCGGTGTGTTTGATTGCTGATCTTCAAGATCTGATGTTATGCCATGCGTGGGAATTGATTCCGGTCAGTTTCATCGCGAGGAATTGAAGAGAGATTAGTTTGATCTATTTCAGATTGAGTTCTCTTTTGTATCTTGCTGTTTGTTTGATCGCCGTGAAAGATTGGGCCAAACCCCCTTCGGATCACGTTGATCCGTATCAGATGTGCTGCAACCACCATTGACCACATCTCTACCATCAATTTAATCAGCATTGAGGTCGTCGAGATGTTGCACCTAGCCACAAGTGCTAGTACAGCGCCATACCTCTTGCGTTCCTCATATGGCACCTTGCTGATTTCACACATCGCTGACGTTCCTATTACTTTCAGAGGGCATACCGAGGTTATTCGTTGTGGTGTATCCCCAATGCCACTTCAATCTTGTCATATTATGTTGGGTTATCCTTGGTTCCACACCTATCATGCTCAGCCTTGTCGTGATAGGCCAACAATTTCTTTCAAGTGGAATAAGCAGTGGTGTGCTTGGCTGCGTCTAACAGCTGAATAGTTTCATAAGAATCATCTTCTTTGCAAGGAGAGGACAAAGGAGTTCTGCTTGTCGCCTAAGCACAAGGTCATAATGGATGGTGGCAGTCCCATTATTTGCCATCTTGACCATGGTGTGCTTCACAACCCATGTGAGAATGAGAGCCACATAGCCAAATTGAGTGAGAGTGTTATAAACAGTGAGCTGTGTGATTCCACCAAACGTGAGGTTGAGAGCATACACTTTGAGAGTATGAGCAAAAATCAAAACACAAGAGTAGTCGACGATAGGATATGTGAGAATATTTCAACTAATGTAACTCTGTCTACTCCTAGTGTAGTTTCTTGTGATATGCAGGTTGCTTTTGAAGAAAGGGAGCCGCCTATTTTACAACCTGCATCACCGGTTTGTGCATTATCACTTGAGGAGGATGTTCCAGTGCCTACTTCTTCTGAGGAGCATGTCATTGACATAGGTACTGATTTGGAACCACAACCAGCAGCTATGGATAATATTTGTGAGTCTACTCCTTTGCTGGTTCCTTCTAGTGATTTATCTTGCACTAATGTTTCAGCACCATGTGATAATTTGCATATTTCAGATTTTGATCATGTGGTAGTGCTGACACATAAGTACTTGCTAGAATACCATCGAATGACATTGTGTATTCCATCATGCTAAAAGAACCTCTTAGTTTGCGTTGTGCTATGAAAAAGATTTCTGAAATTTCATATTTGAATTCTAGCACACATGCCTATTGCTTCATGTTTAACTTGATTGGTGAATATAGCATGAATGATAATTTTCTTGTCGGTCACATATGCATAACCTGTGATAGAATTAATAATCTGAAACTTGCTGTTTTCAGTCCTATATGCTATGCGTCGTAGTCCTTTTGATGTGGGACACTAGATTATGTTTGAAATAGTTTGATGCATTCTGGTCTAGTTGAAGTGTTTCATCCCACAAAACTTGATATGTTGGGTTGCTCTAATCTTGCTAGTTTGCCATCAAATTGGTTCAATTCATTGTGTTTGTTCCACAATTTGTTGCCTACGTGTGCTATTGATCCCTACTTCACTTATATTAGCACTTTGAGTTGCATGTTACCTACAGGACATAATGATCATGCACACATCACTGAATAGTATTGTGTCCATTCATCACTTGTTCATAATAATCCGAGTAGCACAGCTGAGGCATGGCATAAACCACTTTTGTTTTCACATGTTTTGGACTGGTTTGACCTTATTCATCATAAATTTGATCATCGGTCTTCTTTGCGAAAACTGAATTTAATATTGAACAACAAGACTATATATCTCTTTGTTTTTCACCATTATGATGATTCTTTGTACATCACTTATATCTGCAATTTAAGTTGCTTGATGTCTAGTCAACATATTTTTCATGTGAACAAAAATAATACAACATTTTATGTATACATATACTCTGCATACACGTTGTTCTTTTTGTTCCTACCACTTTCAGCTTACCCAAAGCCGAGGATGGCTTTTCTTGAAGAAAGGGAGGATGATAAGGATACAATCATGGATCATGCTGATTTTGAGTGTTTGAGCTGGAAGGAAATATTGAGTCTAATTGATGATTATTATAAGGTGAATTCTTTCCTAGTTGAAAAGAATGTCTTGATATCTCCGAATTATATACTACCTAAAGCGATGTATAATGTTGTGTTTAGGTATGTCATCTGTCAAGATATCGCCAGCGGGAGGAGAGGGAGGACGGCGATCGAGAGACAAGTGGAGATCAAGTCTGGATGAGCACGAGCACGTGATGGCGCACTAGGACTGCCTTTGACACGATGTCTACACGTCTAAGGCGCGCTATACACATGGCCTGCGTGCTAAAATTAGGCCGAACCCATATATGGGTCGGTATGTACCCGTTTGAGTCGAACTGAGTCAGCTTGGGCCCAAACTAGGTAGTTTTTGGGCCAGGTTAAAGCTGAGGACGCCCGGCCACCTATAAGTACCCCTGGGCGCCCCCTCAATTAGGGTTAGACCATGTTTAGACTAAAGATTACTTCATTGAACTACTGTAAGCATTCATCTGAATTCCTCCGCACCAATTTATCTGGATTTGGTGATATACTACTGCAAGTTTAGTTTGATCTGTTGTTCCATTGGGAATCAGTAGATTACAAACTACCGTTTCGTGGTCGACGGCTACGTGCGCAAGTGTGTGGAGTCGTGAATATCCTACAGGGTCTGAGAGCTGTTGCATTGGCATCAGGGTTCAATCGAGAAGAGTTCATCGGTGACACCAAGTTATCTCCGACAATCATCCGCTGCCATCATCACCATCGCATCGCTCACGAGAAGATCGGGCCACCCCATATCAAGGAAATTCATTATAATTCACCAAAAGCTTCTTTTGCATTGATTCCAATTGGAGTGGTTCTGTAATGTTGTTAGCTATCTGAATGTATGCTAGTTGCCTTGTCTTGATGCATACTGATGCCTGCAAGTTGTTTGCTTGCAAATAGGGTTTATTTGTCAATATGAATTGCTTTGCTATTATTTGGGTAATGTTTTGTTTGTAGAGAATGTTGTTGGTTCAGATATCTGAACATGTTTGTTTCTGATACTCAATGTTTGAGTTGTGTGTTGCATGTATTGGGTGTGAATCATGTATGCATGTGTGCTTATTGTGTGTTGTTGTTACTTTTTCCGGCGATAGAATCGAACGACGAGTGTGCGGAGGAGGGGGAGATATTTGAGTATCAAGAGGAAGGAGATTAGGGACAAGCCAATCAAGGCAAGCCATCTACTTGTTGCATATCTGAATCCTACTATTACACCTTGCATTCCTTTACTCCTGTTTTTCGTATTATGCATTGTTTTTCTATATTGCTATTATTCTCTAGATAGCAATAGTTAGGGACTTAGCTCCACAAGTCGACTTGATATCATCCATAGAGATGACACCCCTTGTGACCTATTTAACACCCCTCTCATTAGAGACTTGATGATTAGCATCAAAGTCTTTGGAAAACTTCTAGTGGAGCCAAAAACTCTAGGATTGGGAATACTCTCTGGAAAGATTTTGAAAATGTTTTTGAAAACCTTTGAGTAGTTGCTACTCCATTGAAATGTTTTCAAATGGTTTTATAATCAAGGAGTTGGACATGGGAGATGAAGGAGTTGGTGGATTTCTGAAAAATGGCATTGTGTATAAGTGTTCGCCAAACCAATTACTCCCGTGCAACCACATTACCCCGGTATGGGACAGGGCTTAGTTTGAAGTTTATTTGCTTTAGTGCGGGGAGCCTCACACTATATAAGGGTTTGTAGGACCCCGGAATCTGGGTTGCCGCCAGTTTGTGGGCAATAGTAAATCAGGATCCTTCGGGATTTATCCGGCCTAAAGACACCTGGGTTCTCCCGCCATGGCGCCGGAGTTACGCTCTAAAGGAGGTACTGCCGGGGCGTGCCGGGGAGGTAAACTCCACAGGGTAGGCACCCATACTAAGGTGGATAGATGGAGGACTTTGATCGATTATCTCAACCCCGCATACTTGTGTATGATGGTCCATGGTGGTATCCCGGCGGATTTATCAAATGGTGTGGGTAAAGTGTACAACCTCTGCAGAGTGTAATCTATTAGAATAGCCGAGTCCTTGGTCATGGACGGTTGGAATGGCCATACTTAACCTGTGTCGAGTTTTGGTTTTACAAAATGTTTTCAGAAAAATGGAGTTTGTGCCGGACGAAGTACTTGGAGGGTACTGCCGTGGCACGGGAATGTTTCGGAGTACTCAAAGGGTACTGCCGAGGAGATGGGAGTTGGTCATGTATGATTGACCATGGTTGCTTTGGAGCAAACAAAAAGGAGTTTCCCCCTTTCCTAGAGCCTTTACAAAAATATGTCTTATAAACATCTTCTTTAATAAAGATATAGAGATGTCGTATGACATGCTATATCGACACGAGGAACTTACTAGCATAGAGCTACCTCAAACCAAGCCAACCCTTGCTACAACCAAATAGCATGTGATTACTTTTCTCTTAGATGGTTTGCGAGTACAATTCAAAATGTACTCACGGCTCTATCCCTGGCTATTAACTCGGTCAGACAATGAAGAAGACTACGAGGAAGGTGACGATGGTTACAACGACGCCGGTGCGAACTAGGAACGTCACCCAGTCAGTTGCCTGTAGGGTAGTAGGCATGACGTGGGTCATCAACGCTGCTTGGTATCCGCTGCTTAGTTTTAGACTTGCCCTGCATGGCAATATCATACTTGGTCATGTGACCAATTGTAAGTATATTATTCGGTACTCTAATGGATGATGTAATTCTGTTATCAACTTGGATATGTGGATTCACGACACACTGATCATGGGATCGTGAATTGTATGCATATCGGGTATTCCGGATGGGTAAACCATGGTCCCCACAGAGTTGGTATCAGAGCCATCCTGACTGTAAGAGACCCTAGTTAGCATGGGCGTTAGGTAGGAAAATATCTTTTGAGTAAACCTAATTTCAAACTTATTTCTTTACATAGCCAATAGTATGGCTTATACCTTTCTTAACTCTTCAAAACTTCTAATCTTACCTCTCTATTTTTTCAAGGATTTTAAAGATCTTGCTATCTTGTCTCATCCTCTTCAAATTCTAAATACTGGATGACTGTTCCCAATTAGACCTGAAGCTTGGCAATTGAAGATGAAGCAAAAGTTTCACTCGGACTTCTTCAAGCCTCTCAAGTCCCGGGGTATGAAGCATGGCGCCCAACTTAACCCTATATGAAGCCCCTGTGGATACTCTCCTGAGAAGTGTTAAAATAAATTGCCTTTGGTTCATTCCAAATGGCTATGTCAAGGAGCTGACCTTGTTCCTCCTTGGACTCGCACTTTTGCAGTCGTCAAGGACCAAGTTCTCAGTTGCTTGACTAGTATTTGTTAGGATTGTAAGGTGAGTATGCCACCAATGGCACACTTTAGCAATCCCTCTGAAGACCTCGCAACCATGTGAAGCGATACAAGAGGACTTACAAAACTTCACTTGCCAAGTCAACATCAACGGCTCAACGACACTGCAACTTCACCACCAACTGCCATCAAGTTTCTGCTGAAGCGAGAGTCAAGGAAAATAAAGACATCAACAACTATGGCCAATCATGACCCTAGGATGAATAGGACTAACCCCAAAATATCGCGCGTTGATAGGCATCGTCGGTACTTGAAGAACCTCATGTGATTATTGCAATTGTTTGTTGATTGCCTTGTGTGTTCTTGATGTTGTTTATAGTTGCTTCGTGTGTTGCTTGAGTGTGTGTTGTTACTTTGTGCTTGTCCTTGTTTTGGCCCCTCGGCCTTAGAAACCCTCAGGTGCGTAAAACCCTGAATATGAAGCCTCTCTAGAATGTGTTTTCCCTCTCATCCATTTATGTCTGCTCGAGTAGCATTCATAAGGTGAAACTAAGATGCTAACTCTAACCTTGATAGTGGTGTACAATAACTCTTCTCGCAACGCCTTCCCCATATCCGACGCGTCAAATGTTGCTTTGTGCTTCAAGCTTCATCAAGACCCCTCCACAACATCAGTGAAGCAGAAGACATACCCGCCTGGACTACAAAGGACTTCTAAAAGACAAAGACTTCACTAACCTGGGTCGCCTAACCTTAACTCTAGAGTTTTACTAACATTGATGGTACTCTCTTAACACCCCCAACACTTGCTAATCTTCTAACAAGCCAACTAACATGGAGCATGCAAGTATCAAAGCCAAGCCTAACTTTTGAAGATCAACCCGTTATCGTCACTTGAAGCCCGAAGACTTGTGTGCTTGATCACCATTAAGCAAATAGAAAGATGAAGACTCTCCAAAATCAAGCCAATGTCGACTCTGCAATTAGGAGATACCAAGGGAAGTAGCAAGGAGAAGAAGCGAAGACTTTTCTAACCAACTCACTCGCTTGTTCAAAACTTTGACGGGGTTGAAACCAAAGCTGACTTATGCCACGAGTAGAAATCCGCATGAAGATATCTCGGAAGATGAAGTCGACTCAAGGTATCCTAATATACCTCAAGATCATCAAGGCTTCAAGAAGACGGAGGAGCAAGAAGATCTTCGATGGTCTCCACCAACCTGAAGGCAAGAAGGAACATATCCTTAACTACTGGAAGACACACCATTGTTGGTGCGCCGCCACCTGAAGCGATTTCAGCTCACACACAACACGACCTGGAAGAATGATTTCCATTATGAGTAACCTACGCCTTGTTAGTTAGGAAGCGTAGAGGTCTAAGATGACAAATTTGACATACCTATCCGGACTGAAACATAAATGCTCTTGTCTACCATCCTCAGAGGACTACAAGCTCGAGATTAAAGGTCTACGCCAACATCGAGATTCAAGGCGCAACACCTAAAATTGAAGGCTCCATCAAGCTTCTTGAAAGGAAGCAACAACCCCAAGCCAACGAAAGCGACCCAAGCAGCCTCGACTCTTCAAGACCTCAATTTGCAAGCTAAAAACCTTCTAACTCTCGAAGAATCTTTTCGGGCATACTAGGTAGCCTAACCCTGCTAACCTTAAAAATGTCTCGACGAGGTTTTGATAGGATACTTTCGGGAACATCAACTCTTCAGCCATCAACTTTAGCAAATGAAGACGATCTACAGCTTCGGCAAAAGCAAATCTTTGATTGCAACTCAGATCATCACCGGTGAGTTGGAAGGGCAACCATTGAGGCCTAACTCTAACTTAGTCTTAGCACCGCTTACTACTACGCTTAGGAATCTCGGGACGAGATTCTGTTTAAGGGGGGAGGAGCTGTAACACCCCACTTTTTGTAACCCTGTTTAAATAGTGTTTAGTGATGCAAAAGTGAGGGCCAACAAAAACTTTTTGTGCTTAATCAGATTTACTGGAGTATCTTGCATGTTTTCCTTGTTGGATGTGTGATTGTTGCTTTAAGTTGCTTGTTGTATAAGACTGTGGACCAACCCCTCCTATTTCAAATGGTTTGACTTTGTGTGATTTGTTTGACTTTGGTTGAGTTCCTTGTGTGTAGCTCGGATCTACAGGTAGAAATGTGGCCTAACCAATCTAAAGCAAATCATTATAAGATGGCCAGTGGGGATATTCTTATAAACTGCTTTCAAATTATTTTCTATATAAAATCTATTTTGATGTTTTCCTCTTTCTAAAACCTTACCACTCTATTCCATATGGAAGGAGTATTTATTTTCAAAACTTAGGATTATCAGAAATCAGAAATGAGGTTCCCTCCTTATAAACACTCATTTCATTTTTTTAATATCTTCTATAATAGTATTTTCCCAACTACTTTTTCTTTTTACAAAGATAGGAGACATGGGAAGAATACCTCTCTGGTATTATTCTTGTCTCTAAAAATTATGGGAATAGTACCCAGGGTTTATAAATGTTTTGAGATCTCTCTCTAATATTCAAAAATCCCACTTGGCTAGAAATCAACTCTTGTTTGTAATTCAACCAAAACAAGTTGTTTTCCTCTCAATCCTAAAATCTCTAACTCTAATGTCTTAGTCTTACCCTAAGACACTAGGAGCCTCTTTTTGAGGAATTTTAAAACTAATCAAACTAGCCCAAGGAAAGCACCCGTGGTGTTATTAGAATCATCTACATCCCATCTTAGAAGGCTCCTCTCAGTTTTTGCAAAATATTTTCTTGCAGTCATTTTATCAAACACCTAGTGTGCAGACTATCCATGACAATGTACCTTCCTAGAACTCATCTTTGATGTATATTCTTCCATTCCTTCCATTACCACCTAGTCATTTGAGGTCATCTGCTACTTGTTCTAATCTTGTTTCTGACCCTAATCAAACCACTGACCATTTGACTATTATCAGATGCACTTTTGCTCACACTTTTAAATTTCGAAATAAATTGTTCAGAGACCATCCTATGACCCATTCCTCTTATTTTTGATCTACTCTAACTACCTATGCACTTGCTTGTGCATTTTGAGGTATGCCACCCATTTATGTGACCTTGTTTTGAGCCCTAATCAAAACTGTTTGCACCCATTTTATTTTCCCTTCATCTTCTGGGTCACTTGCCATCATCCACCATCAACTCTCTCCATAAATTCTACTCTTCCTCAAATAACATTAGAAATGTTATTATTTCTTCTTATCATCCCTTCATCCTCCAAAATAATAGTTCTATGACAATATTTTATAGTTATGTTTTTCTTATTTACTAGGAATGCATGGGAAATGCCCCAAGCTATTCTTTGCACCCTATCTTATCAAATAAATTTGAGGACGACTTATAAAACCTTGAACTAGTGGTAGGATTCATCTACATCGAAATCTTCTCCCTCTATTCTCATAATCTTGAGAAGCTTACTAACCAAAAATTTGGCACATTCCCATCACCTACTCCAACCTTTACTTTTTCAATCTCAAATTTAAATGTCTTATTCACTACCTCATATTCATCTCCTTGACCCATCCTTGCATGCCCTTGCTTGAAAGGATTTGGAATCTAGTTCACAAAACCAAACTTGATTATGCATGCATCCATCACCATGACCACCCTAATAAGCCCAAAGTCACTTGCAACTCCTCCAAACCGGCACATGGGCTAATCCAGCACCCCCACTACTCTCTTTGGTCGAGTGTACTGTAGCAGCCACACCCTCCCCTTATCCTCTAGTGTTTGGAAGAAGGAGGAAATATTATTAGTGTCCATATCTTGTCCAAACCTTGCATAAGAGACCACCAACGACCCTTCCAGAGCAAGGCACCACCCCTGCCCCTTTATATTTTACTCTCCACCATCCTACCTGGCCAACCAGAGCTTCCCCTTGTGCCCCACAAGCCCAAACAGACATGGATCATCATAAAACCCCACCTCTCTATTTATAAGGCCACAGCATTCCCCAGCCCCTCTCTGGACTCCCATTATGCTCCCACACCTCCACCTTGGCTCCCCAGAATGCCCAGACCACCCACTTTGCTCTGCACCAGTGAGGAGAGGAGGAAACCTTCCTCCCGATCTGGGAGGAAGAAGACCACCTTGCCATCTCTCTGGACCATCCCTGCCCTCTATTTCCTTATGCATGCAAACCTCTCACCCGTACCTATCTAACCGCGCCCTTGTTTTGATCTAGGGAAGCCAAACCTGATATGGGGTGGCCCGATCTTCTCAGTAAGCTTGCGGTAGTGATGATGATGATGATAGATAACTTGGTGTCGCCGATGATCTCTCCTCGCTAGATCCCTGATGCCAATGCAACAGCTCTCTACCCTTCGGATATTCACGACTTCACACACTTGCGCAACATAGCCGTCGACCACGAAACGGTATAATTGCAATTCACTAATTCCCAATGGAACAGCAGATCACACTTAACTTGCAGTATATAATCTCCAGATCGAAACGAATTGGAGACAAGAAGTCAAGATGAATGCTTACAGCAGTCTCAAGAACTAGGGTTTTGTTTTAAACGTGGTCTAACCTCTCTATGGCGCATAGGCACTCAATATATGGGGGGGTGCGGCTGGCCAAAGGCAGCCGACCTGACCTGGTCCTCTAACGTGGTTCGACTCAACCTTATGTGATACAAACTGACCCAATGGTTGGGTGCAGCCAACTAGGCGCGCAGGCCTTAGGTGTATGGCGCACAAACATTTGGTGGTGCGCCATATGCAGCCTCCTGCGTGATGTCCTCCTCCTCCTCATGCTGGTCGCCGGCCTCCCTCTCCTCCCTCGCGTCCATGGGCATGATCATCACGTCTTGCTCCAGCTGCTTCAACTCCTCGCTCCCTCGTGCTATGCCTTCTTCTCCCATGAACCTGAGTATGCAAACACACCAAGACTTAGGCAGTAAACAATTCTCATTAACGAAATAATCAGATTCTATTAGGAGCAAATTCACCTATTGTTCTATTAACTTTGCATGAGCTCTTGTGATAGGTCCAATTCTGATTTCATCATTGGACTTCTTCTTTGCAGCAACTTGCTTGTCATCATCACGAAGTGGAGATGGAACAATAGTAGGGATGTCCTCATCATCTCCCCCCCCCCTTCAAAAGGCGTCGACCTCGACGCTCCAAGGTCTTCTCCATCATATGGTGACAAATCAGCAACGTTGAAGCTGTTGCTAACGCCACCAAACTCAGCAATAGGAATATCAATCGAGTAGGCATTGTCATTTATCTTGGCTAGCACCTTGTAAGGACCAGCACCACGCGGCCTCAACTTGGAACTTCGCAGCTGTGGGAACCTATCCTTGCGCAGATGCACCCAAACCATATCTCCAGGCTGAAACAAAACTTGCTTTCTTGATTGGTTTCGTGTAGCAGCAATGTTCTTGCCTTTCTTCTCAATGGCCTCTCGTGTCTTCTCATGAATTTTCTTCACATAATCTGCTCTTTTTTATGCCTCCATATTAAGTCTCTCATGCAATGGAAGAGGCAGCAAATCTAGTGGTGTGATTGGTTTGAAACCATACACCACCTCGAAAGGACAAAGCTGAGTAGTAGTGTGCACCGCTCTGTTATATGCAAACTCAACATGTGGCAAACACTCCTCCCACTCACGCAGATTTTTGTTGATCATGACTCGCAGCAATTGTGACAATGTTCTATTCACCACCTCCGTTTGACCATCAGTTTGGGGATGACATGTAGTGCTGAACAGTAACTTCGTTCCCAGCTTGCCCCATAGTGTCTTCTAGAAGTAGCTCATAAACTTCACGTCCCTGTCAGAAACAATTGTCTTGGGCACTCCATGCAAGCGGACAATGTCCCTGAAAAACAGATTAGCTATGTGCGACGCATCGTCGCTTTTGTGGCATGCAATAAAGTGTGCCATCTTAGAGAATCTATCCACTACCACAAATATACTATCATGACCTCTTTTAGTGCGTGGCAAACCTAACACAAAATCCATACTTATATCTTCCCATGGTGTGATAGGTGCAGGTAGTGGCGTATACAAACCGTGAGGCTTCAGCTTGGACTTGGACGTGTTGCATACAATGCAGCGCCTAACAAATCTGTCCACGTCACGCCTCATCTTGGGCCAATAAAAATGATCAGCGAGCATGAGAAGCGTCTTCTCACGCCCAAAGTGACCCATCAATCCGCCAGCATGTGATTCCTGCAACAATAGCAAACGTACCGACGATTCTGGAACACATAGTTTGTTAGCACGAAACAAAAATCTATCATGTATGTGGTACTTGTCCCATGCATTTCTAAGCATACACAAACGATATGGTTCAGCAAAATCATGATCAGTGGCATACAAAGCACACAAGCTCTCTAAACCAGGAATTTTAACATCAAGATGCGTCAATAACATGTTCTTCCTAGATAGAGCATCAGCAACAACATTTTCTTTCCCTTTCTTATACTTGATTATGTAGGGAAACAACTCAATGAACTCAACCCACTTAGCTAGGCGCCTATGCAAGTTAGATTGAGCTTTCAGATATTTTAAAGCTTCATGATCAGAATGTATGATAAATTCTTTTGACCACAAATAATGTTGCCAAACCTCAAGAACTCGAACAAGCGCATACAATTCTTTATCATAAACAGGATAATTCAGTCTAGCACCAAAAAGTTTCTCGCTGAAATAAGCAATAGGTCTACCTTCTTGCATCAACACACCACCAGTTCCTATACCACTAGCATCACATTCAACTTCAAATTGCTTAGAAAAATCTGGTAGTGCAAGCAATGGTGCAGAAGTAAGCAAACGTTTCAGCTCATCAAATGCATGATCTTGGGCAGCGCCCCATACAAAAGGCACTCCTTTCTTAGTTAATTCATTCAATGGTGCAACAATAGTACTAAAGTCTTTCACAAAACGCCGATAGAAACCAGCAAGACCGTGAAAACTTCGTACTTGACTAACATTCATGGGAGTAGGCCAATTTTGAATTGCTTCAATTTTAGATGAATCTACCTCTACCCCATGCGTAGATACAACATATCCCAGAAATATCACTTTATCTTTTGCAAATGTGCACTTCTCAAGGTTAGCATACAATTTAGCATCACGCAACACTTGCAAAACTTGTCTAATATGCTCACAATGTTCAGATTCAGTGCGGCTATAAATAAGTATATCATCAACATATACAACCACAAAACAACCAATAAACTCTCGCAAAACATGATTCATTAAGCGCATGAATGTGCTAGGTGCATTAGTAAGACCAAAAGGCATAACTAGCCACTCATATAACCCAAATTTAGTTTTGAAAGCAGTTTTCCATTCATCCCCTTCTTTCATCCTAATTTGATGGTATCCACTACGCAAATCAATCTTAGAGAAAATAGCAGCACCACTCAATTCATCTAGCATATCCTCTAAGCGTGGAATAGGATGACGATATCGAATAGTGATGTTATTAATAGCTCTACAATCTACGCACATGCGCCATGTACCATCTTTCTTAGGCACCAAAATAACAGGAATAGCACAAGGGCTAAGAGAAACACGAATATACCCCTTGTCCAGAAGCGCTTGTACTTGTTGCTGTATTTCCTTTGTCTCTTCGGGGTTGGTCCTGTATGGCGCACGGTTTGGAAGAGTGGCACCAGGGATCAAATCAATTTGATGCTCAATTCCACGCAATGGTGGCAGTCCCGCGGGCACCTCCTCCGGAAACACATCGTCGTACTCCTGCAATACATTAGAAACACCAAGAGAAACAGGTTGCATATCATTAGAAACTAACACCTCGCCTTTGTACATAAGCACAAGTGGCATGGCTGTAGGATCCTCTCTAAATTCTACCATGTCTTCTTTGGTGGCTAATATAAGCAAACTAGGCAGTCTCTCACTTTTCGTTATATTTTCACTCACAGCTATTACATTATTTTCTCGTGTAGGTGGCTGTTCTAGCTTCACTTCTGTTTTCTGACGAGACTCATTGACAATTTGCTGCGGTGACATCGGCTGTAGATTAATTTTCTTGCCCTTGAACTCCAAGTGATAGGTATTGGCTCGGCCATTGTGTTGCACATGGCGATCATACAGCCATGGCCTACCCAGTAGTAGGTGACAAACAGTCATAGCAACGACATCAAACTCAATGGAATCCTTGTATGGTCCTATCTCAAAATTCACACGCACCATATGATTTACCTTCATCTCTCCATTATCACTCAACCATTGGATGTAGTAGGGATTTGGATGAGGTAAATATTTCAGATTTAGCTTGGCACAAAGCTCCTTGCTTGCTAGATTGCGGCAGCTACCTCCATCAATGATTACTTTGCAAGCTTTGTTTGGGCCAACCAGTGCTTTTGTTTGGAACAGATTGCAGCGCTGGGAATCAGCATGTGGCGTGACACTCAATGCACGCTGTGAGACAACAATGGTAGGCGCTGGAGAAGCAAAGGCATCCATGCCGCCCTCACTTGTGTAACCATCATCATTGGAATCATACGGATCAGCGTCATCTCCAGTCTCATACTCATTATCATCATTAACAATCATCACCTTTCTGTTTGGACACTCTCGCTTGAAGTGCCCCTTGCCACCACATGTATGGCATTGCATATCTCTATTACGAGCTGTAGACATGTTGGAACCAGAGCTAGGCGCAGGAGCTGCTGGTTTCTTTGCAGTAGAAGCATTGGAGGCTGGGTGAGAGTGGGAAGAAGAGGGGCCTCTGGTGGCACCCTCCATAGGCGCTGCAGATTGGTGCGGCGCCCTGCTAGAGAACCTCCCAGAAGGAGTATATCGTGCCTTGATTTGAGCCTCTTCAGCTAGCTGCGATTCAGCCTCCCTTGCATGATGCAAAAGCTCGTTCATATTGTTGTAGGAATGATGCCTAACAATACCTTTTATGTTGTACTTCAGCCCATGAAGAAATCGCTGCATTGTCATCTCAATAGACTCTCGAACACGTGCACGCTGCAGCAACATCTCCATCTCCATGTAATAAGCATCAACGGTCATGGTTCCTTGCTTCAATTGTGTCAATTTATCATAAACAGTACGCAGGTAATTAGTGGGAACAAAACGAGCTCGCATGATCTCCTTCATATTGCGCCATGTAAGAACAGGAAGCTCGTTGTCATCTCTTCTTTCCCTCACAATGCTATCCCACCAACGCAAGGCATACCCATCAAATTCTGAAGAAGCAAGCTTGATCTTCCTATCTTCAGTATAATCATGCAAACGCCATAATTTTTCAATCTTGAGCTCCCAAGTAAGGTACTCCTCCGCATCAGTGGAGCCTTCAAATCTGGGAATCGTGAACTTGGGCTTGCCCAAGCCATCATCCTCCTAAAATGGCACACGCCGAGCACCAAGTGGTGGTGGTGGCCGACCCTGTCCTGGAAAGCCACGCCCACGGCCATTGTTGCCCATCATGTTTTCATTATCTCCATGGACACTATCAGCATCGTCATGGTCCTCATGGTGGCGTTGCTCAACAGCGACACGCAGCCCATTGACGGAAGTTGTCAATTGCTGTATGCTTGTCTGGAGAGCAGTGACTTGCGCTTGCATAGCATTGACTGTAGTTTCAGTTGCATCCACTTTCATTTGCACAGCTTGAATATCAGCGTCAATGTTTTCAGTGGATCTAGTAATAACCCCTTGCAAATGATCACGGAGAGCTTCATATTCCCTCCATGTAACAGTAGCATCATCGGCCTTTTTCTGCATCACATCATCAACACCACTAACAGACATGATTAGTAGGTTAGTGCACGAAATCAAAAATCTTGTTGGTGGCACACTCACAACTCACTCAAAACTGACAAGAAAAGGAGATCTTACCGTTCCAAAGTGAATAGCAATTGCGTACCCGTTCGGATAGATGACTAATGCACGGATGTGATGAAGTGAATACCAGGGTATCAGAGTAATCACACGACAAAGCAGGAGTATATGGTGGAGCTGTAGGTATGGTATCCTAACTACACCAAAGACAAGTCCTAGTGCTGATCGTGTGAACAAAACACCCAAGGGAAACACACACGTGGAGATAAACGTGGCAAAGCAACTATAAAACAGGAGATGTTGCAATGCACAAGAGAGACACTAGCAATGCTCAATGTAAACAGGCACAAGATTGCTCAATCTACTAGTGCATCAAATTAGATATATGCTTCGGCCGGCTTCTCACTTTTCTGTTTTTGATTCTTCTCTCTTTTCTTTTTTTTGACTCTTTTTAGAAAACCAATTCACGGAGTACTGTAGCTACAGTAATTTTCTCTCTCCTCTCTCCTTTTTGGCCACAATACGTCGCACCACGAAAATTTTTCAGCACGGCACAACAATATGCACTCGAAAACCCTAAACAGAGCAGCCCGTGGAGCAACAAAAATATGCTAGTCTCATAGGAAGGGTACCTACACGATGTTGTCGAAAGGCTGTGGCTATGGCTTTCAAAAGATGCAGAAAGGTACGCTATGTGGACTCGGTTTTGAAAGAAAACGAGAAAGACTCAGAATTGATGAAAACCGTGCCGCGGCAGGGGCAATGCCTCGATGCCTACTCATGCGCTGGACCAGACAAATGTGGCCGCGGTGTCTAGTCGAGAGCGATAGCTGCCCACGCTCGATACCAGACAGATCGGCGTCTTTGTCTGATGGCGAGCGATCGAAGATCGGTAGCAGATGGGCCGACTCGGAGCAGAACAAAGGCGGCGGAAAACAACTCGAGATGAAAGTGGACTCGGTGGAAAACACAACTCAGATCCAAAACCTAAAACCGACTAGAACCTAGACTCCTACGGAACAAGAAACAGATCGGATCAAAGAAGGAAAAACGACCAGCAACTAAAACCAATCTACGATGCAATCTAGGCTATGGCAATACTATGAACCCTAATTTTTTTTTTGGCTTTTCTGGATAGGATGAAAAACACAACTAATCTACGGATGATCTGGTGGATGCTTACCGAGGAAACACTGGAAATCTGATACCAAGATGATATGGGGTGGCCCGATCTTCTCAGTAAGCTTGCGGTAGTGATGATGATGATGATGATAGATAACTTGGTGTCGCCGATGATCTCTCCTCGCTAGATCCCTGATGCCAATGCAACAGCTCTCTACCCTTCGGATATTCACGACTTCACACACTTGCGCAACGTAGCCGTCGACCACGAAACGGTATAATTGCAATTCACTAATTCCCAATGGAACAGCAGATCACACTTAACTTGTAGTATATAATCTCCAGATCGAAACGAATTGGAGACAAGAAGTCAAGATGAATGCTTACAGCAGTCTCAAGAACTAGGGTTTTGTTTTAAACGTGGTCTAACCTCTCTATGGCGCATAGGCACTCAATATATGGGGGGGTGCGGCTGGCTAAAGGCAGCCGACCTGACCTGGTCCTCTAACGTGGTTCGACTCAACCTTATGTGATACAAACTGACCCAATGGTTGGGTGCAGCCAACTAGGCGCGCAGGCCTTAGGTGTATGGCGCACAAACATTTGGTGGTGCGCCATATGCAGCCTCCTGCGTGATGTCCTCCTCCTCCTCATGCTAGTCGCCGGCCTTCCTCTACTCCCACGCGTCCATGGGCATGATCATTACGTCTTGCTCCAGCTGCTTCAACTCCTCGCTCCCTCATGCTATGCCTTCTTCTCCCATGAACCTGAGTATGCAAACACACCAAGACTTAGGCAGTAAACAATTCTCATTAACGAAATAATCAGATTCTATTAGGAGCAAATTCACCTGTTGTTCTATTAACTTTGCACGAGCTCTTGTGATAGGTCCAATTCTGATTTCATCATTGGACTTCTTCTTTGCAGCAACTTGCTTGTCATCATCACGAAGTGGAGATGGAACAATAGTAGGGATGTCCTCATCAAAACCGATGTCCCCATCGAGCTCCCGAGGCGACCTTCTCCATCGCAGATGCACGAGCTCCTTCCCGGGAACCAGATCAGCCTTGCCGCCCCTCGTTGAGATCGCCGGAGTTTGCCGCGCCTCCTCGTCGGGTCCCCGTGGCCGAAGAAGGTCCGTAGGTGAGCCGCTGTGCCCGCCTTGCCGCGTTAGGGTTTCGGGTTCTATCCCGGCGGCGGGAGGAGGATGACGACCAGGGACCGTCGATCCCGACTAGATCGGACGGCCCCAGTCGCCCCTTACCAGTTCGGGATTCCTGGCGGCTGATGGCCAGGGCCCGTCTGTCAGCCATTTAAAACCGGCCTCCCGCGCCCCCGCTGCCAATCTGGGCCGGCCCAGTGCGGTGCAGCCTGGGTCCGCTCAGATCTAGCTCACGATTTATTTTTTCAGAGTATATTGATTTTGCTTTTCCAGAAATCTGAGAACATGCAATATTCGTAGAATAATAACTGTAAGCCCAATTTGAATGATTCAAATTTCTGTGGACTCCTTAGAATATTATCTATCCAGTGGTACTAGCTACATGTCATTTGAAGCCCTGTAGAATCACTTGTATTAAATTTGTAGATTTAGTTATTTTTCAATCAAAATCTAAATCTGAAGTTTTGTATATTGAAATTGAGTTAATCCAACTTTCATTGATGCCTTACTGTATTGTGATTCATTAGAAACTGGTTTTGATATTTTAGGAGTACTACATTGCCTGCAATAATTATTTTGGCGATAATAGAGAGTTGCTTTGTTTTGTTTATTGTGCCTAGTAGGAATATTATTTTTAGGTGATTCCACCTCTGATGTGTTCTGCATTGCATTAGCTTTCTAATATGGTCTCTGGTACAATTTTAGTAGCTACAGAAATTTTTTGGGAATTAAATTGCCTTTCTAGTGATAAGTGTGAGTAGGAAATTCATTATAATTCACCAAAAGCTTCTTTTGGATTGACTCCAATTGGAGTGGTTCTGTAATGTTGTTAGCTATCTGAATGTATGCTAGTTGCCTTGTCTTGATGCATACTGATGCCTGCAAGTTGTTTTCTTACAAATAGGGTTTATTTGTCAATATGAATTGCTTTGCTATTATTTGGGTAATGTTTTCTTTGTAGAGAATGTTGTTGGTTTAGATATCTAAACATGTTTGTTTCTGATACTCAATGTTTGAGTTGTGTGTTGCATGTATTGGGTGTGAATCATGTATGCATGTGTGCTTATTGTGTGTTGTTGTTACTTTTTCCGGCGATAGAATCGAACAACGAGTGTGCGGAGGAGGGGGAGATCTTTGAGTATCAAGAGGAAGGAGATCAGGGACAAGGCAAGCCATCTATTTGTTGCATATCTGAATCGTACTATTACACCTTGCATTGCTTTACTCCTGTTTTTCTTATTATGCATTGTTTTTCTATATTGCTATTATTCTCTAGATAGCAATAGTTAGCGACTTAGCTGCACAAGTCGACTTGATATCATCCATAGAGATGACACCCCTTGTGACCTATTTAACACCCCTCTCATTAGAGACTTGATGATTAGCATCAAAGTCTTTGGAAAACTTGTAGTGGAGCCAAAAACTCTAGGATTGGGAATACTCTCTGGAAAGATTTTGAAAACCTTGGAGTAGTTGCTACTCCATTAAAATGTTTTCAAATGGTTTTATAAACATGGAGTTGGACATGGGAGATGAAGGAGTTGGTGGATTTCTGAGAAATGGCATTGTGTATAAGTGTTCGCCAAACCAATTACTCCCGTGCAACCACATTACCCCGGTATGGGACGGGGCTTAGTTTGAAGTTTATTTGCTTTAGTGCGTGGAGCCTCACACTATATAAGGGTTTGTAGGACCCCGGAATCCGGGTTGCCGCCAGTTTGTGGGCAATAGTAAATCGGGATCCTTCGGGATTTATCCGGCCGGAAGACACTTGGGTTCTCCCGCCGTGTCACCGGAGTTACGCTCTGAAGGAGGTACTACCGGGGCGTGCCAGGGAGGTATACTCCATAGGGTAGGCACCCGTACTAAGGTGGATAGATGGAGGACTTTGATCGATTATCCGAACCCCGCATACTTGTGTATGACGGTCCGTGGTGGTATCCCGGCGGATTTATCAAATGGTGTGGGTAAAGTGTACAACCTCTGCAGAGTGTAATCTATTCGAATAGCCGAGTCCTTGGTCATGGATGGTTGGAATGGCCATACTTAACCTGTGTCAAGTTTTGGTTTTACAAAATGTTTTTAGAAAAATGGAGTTTGTGCCGGACGAAGTACTTGGAGGGTACTGCCGTGTCACGGGAATGTTTCGGAGTACTCGAAGGGTACTGCCGAGGAGATGGGAGTTGGTCATGTATGATTGATCATGGTTGCTTTGGAGCAAACAAAAAGGAGTTTCCCCCTTTCCTAGAGCCTTTACAAAAATTTGTCTTATAAACATCTTCTTTAATAAGGATATAGAGATGTCGTATGACATGCTATATCGACACGAGGAACTTACTAGCATAGAGCTACCTAAAACCAAGCCAACCCTTGCTACAGCCAAATAGCATGTGATTACTTTTCTCTTAGATGGTTTGCGAGTACAATTCAAAATGTACTCACAGCTTTGTCCCTAGCTATTAAGTTGGTCAGACTATGAAGAAGACTACGAGGAAGGTGACGATGGTTACGACGACGCCGGTGCGAACTAGGAACGTCTCCCAGTCAGTTGCCTATAGGGTAGTAGGCATGACGTGGGTCATCAACGCTGCTTGGTATCCGCTGCTTAGTTGTAGACTTGCCCTGCATGGCAATATCATACTTGGTCATGTGACCAATTGTAAGTATATTATTTGGTACTCTAATGGATGATGTAATTCTGTTATCAACTTGGATATGTGGATTCACGACACACTGATCATGGGATCATGAATTGTATGCATATCGGGTATTTCGGATGGGTAATCCGGGGTCCCCACAATTTTGGTGGAGCGATATGAAAAGGGATGTCGCCGAGTACATTGCCCTATGTGATGTATGCAATAGAGTCAAGGTAGAGCATCAGAAACCAGCAGGTTTATTGCAGCCATTGCCTATACCCGAATGGAAGTGGGATAATGTTGGCATGGATTTTATCATGGGTTTACCAAGGACTAAGTCTGGATATGACTCCATCTGGGTAGTCATCGACCGTTTAACTAAAGTGGCTCATTTCATTCCCGTGAAGACAACTTATACCTGTGCCAGGCTAGCCAAGATATACATGAACCGAATATTGTGTTTACATGGAGTTCCTAAGAGCATTGTATCTAATAGAGGTACTCAATTCACCTCTCACTGTTGGCGCCAACTCCATGAATCCTTTGGCACCAGACTAGAGTTCAGCACAGCATTTCATCCTCAGACTGATGGGCAAAAGAGAGGGTGAATCAAATTCTAGAAGACATGTTGAGAGCTTGTGCTTTGGACTATGGGTCTAGCTTGGATGAGAATTTGCCTTATGCAGAGTTTTCTTACAACAATAGCCATCAAGCTAGCATTGAGATGGCACCATTTGAAGCTCTATATGGAAGAAAGTGCACTACACCACTGCTTTGGAATGGTGTTGGTGAACAAAGTCTTTTCGGGCCAGACATAATAAAGGATGCCGAGGAAAAGGTTCATTTGATCAGGGATAGACTCAAAATAGCCCAGTCCAGACAGAAGAGCTACGCTGATTCAAAGCATAGAGAGGTGACCTATGAGGTGGGCGATAGGGCCATTCATGGAGTGAAAAGATTTGGAGTCAAAGGAAAACTAGCACCTCGCTTTGTAGGGCCATTCAAGGTTTTGGCTTGCAAAGGAGAAGTTGCTTATGAGCTAGAACTACCAGAATCCTTGTCTGCAGTGCATAATGTGTTCCATGTGAGTCAGTTAAAGAAATATCATTCAGAGATGGCAGATACCCCACTAAGAGACACAATACCGTTGGAAGAGGTTCAATTGGAAAGTGATCTCACATATGAAGAGAAGCCCATCAAAATCTTGGAGACATCAGAAGGAGTTACTCGAACCAAGACTATCAAATTTTGCAAAGTTCAGTGGAGTCACCATACTGAAGAAGAAGCGACTTGGGAACGAGAAGATGAATTTCGAGAAGACCACCCACACCTATTTGCTAGCCAAACCGAATCTCGAGCGTGAGATTCATCTTAAGGGGGTTAGACTTGTAACATCCCAAAAAAAATGAAAAGAATTTAAAATTGCATACATGCAATCACCACCATTATTTCATGCTCATGCATTCATTCATCATTGCATTGCACATTTTTAAGTTGAGTTACTATGTTCTTTTGACCAAACCTTCCCGGTATGTTTATGAGAACAAAGGGAAAATTTTACAAATTACAAAATTGGTTTGAATCAAATAGGGTTTTATTTGCAAAAGTTTTCAAATAAAAACAGAAAAAGAAAAAGGGAAAAGAATTAGAAAAGGAAAAGAGGGCCGTCGGCAGCACTTCGGCCTAGGTTCTGAAATGGCCCACGGCCCATTTCCCTCTCCTCCCCGAAACGGTACCCTCTCCCTCTTCCTCAGTCGCTGACACGAGGACCCACCTGTCATCCCTTCCAGAGAAAACTCAACGAACACGATACCGTCCCCGAGCATGATCACCGTGGAGATCTCTCCGAATTTGGTTCAAACCCTGCCCCCTCTACCACGCAACATGCCTATAAAACCCCCCTCTATTCCGTGCACCTCCCTTCTCAAAACCCTAGCAAAAATCGCCGCCAGGCTGCACTAGTCAGAAGCCGCCGCGCCGCCACCACTACCAGAGAGGATCGCCGATATCTGGTAAGCCTTGACCCTCCCCTGGATCTTCTTCTGCACCTCCTCCTCTACCTCAACTTAGTGCACCTCCATGACACCTTGTTTCGCCCGTTGGTGCACCAGGGATCCCGCTGTTCGCCAGACGGAACTCCGGCGAGAGATTGTTGAAGCTCCAGGATACCTCAACCGTGCAAACTTAGCCACCAGATCTGCCTCATCAACCTGAACGCCGTGGTAAGAACACCGGTTCCCAGATCCACTCCTGCTCGTCGTCTTCCACCATGCTCTGCACAGCTTGACCTCGCCACTAACCTCCAGCCGCACCTAGCCATCGCTGCAGGACACACCCGAGCACTCCAACCACACCCCCGTCTTCGCCTACCTCCGCTGAACATTGTCGTGTACTTCATCGCCACCAAGGATCGCCGGAAATGCCTCGCCGTTGAACTCCAGTGCGCCGGACCTCGCCGTCGACGTCCCCCGCAGTGAGCCTCTCCTCCCCTCTGTTTACAACCATTGGACCTCAATTAGACGCATAGGATTAGATCCTTTAACCGAGCTGATACGAGCGATCTGGAGCTTCCGTTTTGTTTAAAATCCTATGGCCCAAATCTCCGATCCACCCGAACCGGTACGTGCGAATCAGAGGCCGCCGCGTGTCAGCCCCTGGTTATTTTCGAATTCATTTTTCGATTTAAAATTCCAGAGTCATGTTTAACTTAAAAAATTCATATCTTGAGTTCTGTGCATCCAAATTTAGCAAACTTTGCGTCTGTGGATTCATAAAAATGAGTAGATTCTATTGGTAGCATAAAATAATAATTTTGCACCTGTTTTATACACTGAATCACTGCAAGCTTTATTTATGTGTTTTGGCTATTAAAAATAGTTGTAAAATTTATTTTACAGTAAATCCTTTTGTTTTTGGTCTATATGAAACCTCTCAGTACTGTAGCATGTCTAAAAAATAGCTGAGTGCAACGAGTGCCTTTGTAACGAGTGCATCAACTCTTCTCCTCACCAAGGCAAGTGTCACCATGTTCTCTTGTTGCACTGATTTTTTTTTGACTTGTAGCTTTTCTAGTAGAAGATGCATGTGTAGGTGATTTTATGAGTTTATGTCTTAGTGGCTAGATTTTATGCTAACTCTTTTGTCTAGCTTTGCCTAGCTTTGCATCTCCTAGTAGAATTGCTGCTGCTATCGGACTTTGTTTTTACACTTGTTGTGGGAAGGGTTAACACATATTTTTGGCTAAGGGTTGAAAACCTTGTTTTGCAAAAACTAAGAAAACAACTAAGTTAATGAACCACCTAGGTGGATGTGGCTTTGATTGGTTTATATTGAGTGGTTCCCTAGGGTCATGTCATCGAACCTCTGAACCACCAGGTGTATCTCACTTGTGGACGGCCACCCAGGAGCAAAGAGATTGGAGACGATCAAGTCATGAAGTTTCCAGTGCAACCACAAGACATATGGGCTCTGTCTTGGTCAACTAAGCTGCAAGAACTCAAGCCAGGTGGACAGAGGGTGGTAGATGTTGGTAGGATGGAACGCGTTCGTTTGGTCTGAGGGAATGCTTCTGGAAGGCCTCGTCTTAGTTTTCACTTGGCCATTTGAGGCAAAATGAGTCTCATGGCAAAATGGGTTAACTAAGTCTTGTGGGAAAATTAGTGCACCACCTTTGCAGAGTGTTTAGAACTAAGTACTTAGCCGTGTCCTCGGTTACGGACAATTCTGAGTGACATGATGTTGAACCTGTTCAAGAATCTCCTCACCCCAATTTCTCTAAGTTAAAACTTGATGGGTAAACTTGGGTAGTAAAAGTTCCTTCTTGTCAAAATTTTGCTAAGGAAAACTTGAGTTTTTACAAAGATATGGAAAAGCTTGCTTTTGCAAAGACAAACTCCATCTGGCCAAATAGCATATAAGTGTAGGTGCCTTTGAGTCAACCAAAGTGACATCTTGCCAATACATTCAATGTATTTGTCGTGGTTTCGTCAACAGATCTGCCATAGAGGTCGGGGTATGGCGGTTTGTGGAAGGGGGTGAACACGGCGGAGCGATCCAGGACGGTGGTAGCACAAGTTTACCCAGCTTCAGATCCCGCAATGGTGGCAAGACCCTACGTGCTGCTATAATTCACTATATGGCAACAAGTGCTCGATTACAATGAGGAGGTTGGCTATTTTCTATGCGATTGGCCATAAACCTAAGCTGTTGTGTTGTGCCGCAAGGGCTGCTCCACGCCGGGCTTATAAAGGCGCCTGGCGTGGGCTACACGATGGTACCGGAGCGGATACAACTTGGAGTCCTAGACTAAGTCCTATGCGTGTACTACAAGGCAACCCGCCATGGGCCTGTCTTCGAATCCGCCATAAGTGCCTACGTCCAGTACCGCCATGGTATCTCTAGCAACTGGGCCGCCCGGTAGGCAATCCGCCATACCACCTCGATGGGCCACCTTGGCTTGCCGGTTTAGGACTACGTCACTAGTATACCCATTTGGTATATCCCCAATAGTAGCCCCCAGGGAACTTCAAGATCGCCATCTCCATCTGCCATGCTACGTTCTTGGCGAAGTATATCCGCCATAGCTCCTCTTCTGTTCTGCATTTGGATGGCGGTTTCTTGATGTTCCTTTTTCCTTCATCTATCAATCCGCCGTAAATAGCGGATCAGGCAACGTAGTTTTAACTTAGCGAGATTTCCGGGATCCGTTGGATCATACCATAGAAATCCGCCATAAATTTTGGCACGTGGTTCCTTCTAGGGCAAGACTTATAGCGCATGCACTGTTTTTACCGAAGTTACTTTTTTACCCCTGGACACGTGTCGCTGGATTAGGGTTTCTGCAATCAGGACGAGCGGTTGTGATGGCGGGCATGAATCTTGAGGTCCGGGGCCTATATATACCCCGGGCCTCTCACCCCCGGCCGGTCACCCCTCATTCGCCCCCTACGTACTCTCTCTCCCCAGCGCCCCCACGAGAGCTTCGTCATCTCTGATGAACCACCGCAGAAGTCCCTCGCCGCCGATAGCTTTTCTGCCGGAATAGTTCATTCAAGAACTTCATGCATTTCGTAGCGGAATCCACCCTCTGCTCAGCGCCATGAACTCTGGATCTCCTTCCCGCCACCCTTCCGAAGCTGAGGAGGAAGATTCCCCTCTGCAGCAATCAGCTCAGGGAACGCATCCCTCAATGGCGGATTCGTATCCAGAGGATATTACATCTGAAGCCGAGGAGGAGATGGCAGGGACAACCGCAGAGGATGCCGCGGACAAAGAAGCGGATGGTGAAGCTGAAGAAGAAGAACAGGAGGACGAAGCTGACGCCGAAGAAGAGCAGATCCCCCAGAACCTTCATGGGTACTGGGCAAAATACCATGTCAATGATGCTCACGTCCAGGTCTTGGAAAACGAGGGCACCGTGGCCCCTCAGGCAGAGTCTCACTGGCGGACTGATTTCAAAGCCCCAGTGCCAGCCCCTAACTCCTTCGAAATCGTGATGCTCAAATCTCACGTGGAGAGGGGTCTTAGTATGCCGCCATCTTCTTTCTTTACCAATCTTCTGAAATTCTATGGGCTGCAGCTCCACCATATAGCGCCAAACAGCTTGGTGTCTGTTGCGGGCTATGCGGCCCTATGCGAAGGATACCTCGGAATCTGCCCCAGAGTAGACCTCTTCCAGCTGTTTTTCTTCGTGCGGGCCAACTACGAAGATGACGGATTCCTTCGAACCTGTGGAACAATATGCTTTCTTCCATGGAGATCAAAAGAATACCCCTTCATCACGCCTCTAGATTCCGCCATAGGATGGAGAGGGTCCTGGTTCTACATGGCGGACAAGCCCGCGCCATCTCAAGCTTGCGGCCGTCCTTCCTTTGAGAACATAGCAGCACAGCCCCACGACTCCTGGAAGCCCGTCAACGACGAAACCGCCACTCCCTATGTCAAGCTCCTGGCTCGGCGGATCGCCAAGTGATACGTCTCCAACGTATCCATAATTTTTGATGCTCCATGCTTGTTTTTACACCATTTGCCTAATGTTTCATTACACTTCGTGGCACTTTTATGCATTTTCCGGAACTAACCTATTAAAAAGTTGCCACAGTGCCAGTTCCCTGTTTTCTGCTGTTTTTGTGTTTCAGAAAAGTTACACAAGAAATATTCTCAGAATTGGACGAAACCAAAGCCAGTCGTCCAGATATTTCACGGAGCTTCCAGAGAACCAAAGAGGAGACGGAGTGGGGCCACGAGGTGGCCTCACACCAGGGCGGCGCGGCCTAGCCACTGGCTGCGCCCCCTATGTGTGAGACCGCCTCGGTCCACTCCTGACGCTGCCCCTTCGCCTATAAAGACCACCCGATGAGAAAAACCTAAGAACCCGATCAATTTTCCAGAAACACATCGCGATCCGCCACCATCATCGACCGAGATCGGGAGGGTCCAGAAGCTCTTCCTGGCACCCTGCCGGAGAGGGGAATCACCACCGGAGGTCTTCTTCATAGCCATGCTTTCCTCTGGAGCGATGAGTGAGTAGTCTACCTTGGACTGTGGGTCCATAGCAGTAGCTAGATGGTTGTCTCCTCCACCATGCGCTTCATGTTTAGATCTCATGAGCTGCCCTACATGATTGAGATCACCGTTATGTAATTCTACATGTTTGGTTTGTTGAGATCCGATGAATATTGGTGTTATGATTGAGTTGCTATACTGAAATAAATCTTATATTATCTCTATGTTGTTTATGATCTTGCATGCTCTCCGTTGTTAGTAGCTATCTTGACCGAGTAGTTGCTAGTAACTCTAAGAGGGGGTATTTATGCTCGATAGTGGGTTCATGACTCTATTTAATCTGGGGGAGTGACAGAAACCTCTAAGGTTGTAGATGTGCTGTTGCTACTAGGGAGAAAACAACATTCATATGCTCAAGGGCATATGCTTTGTTTACATTACACACTTTGCTTAATGCAATTATCTGTTGTTCGCAACTTAATACTCATGGGGTGTTCGAACGATATCCCCGTGAGTGGATTATTAGTCATAGATGCAGTTGGATGGCGGTTTATGTATTTTGTTGTAATGCCCAGAGTAAATCGCATAGTGATCTTCTTGACATATCATGTTTATCTTTATTCTATCAATTGCCCAACTATAATTTGTTTACCCAGCATGTGTTATTTATCTTATGGAGAGACACCACTAGTGAACTACGGACCCCGGTCCTATTTCCATTATATTGCTATCACCTATTTACTTTACTCGCACTGTTTACTTTACTCGCATACTTCTACTGTTTTCCACTCGATACGCTCATACCCTTTGTTTCAAGCAAACCGGTGAGATTGACAACCTCATCGCACGTTGGGAACAAAGTACTTGGTTGAGTGTGTGCAGGTTCCACATTGCTACTGGCTAAAGACGAGTCAACAAGAATCGTAAATGGCGCCCTTGTTGGAGTGTTATTAAGCCAGTCCGCATCACCTTCAGTTGTTTGTCTGCTCTTCTCCTGATCGACAAACCTTGGTTTCTTACTGAGGGAAAAGACTTGCTGCTGTGCTCATCATACTTTCCGCTTGGAGTTTCCCAACTACCTAGCCATAATAATCATCAACTACATGCCAGACATCAAGCCCTTTTCTGGCGTCGTTGCCGGGGAAGAAGTGGAAGACCTCTGCAAGGGGAGTTTTTCACATGCACATCCTTTACTTTGTTTTAAGTTTTGCTTTACTTTATTTTTACTTGCATCATTTTATCAAAAACCCAAAAAAATTAGTTCCTACTATAGTTGTTATTTTTGTTGGTCTGTTATTGTCTTGCTTTATCATGCTTTCTATCAATGGTTGGTTTCTTTGAAACTAAATCTTTTTGGCAAGGTGGGTTCACAGAAGAGCAGCAAAATTATTATGAGGAACACCGCTTGTCACAAAAAGGGAAACACTTATGGGAACAAATCAATAGATTGTATATCATTGCTAGAAATGTGTGCTCTACTTATAATGTTACTTATTGCTTTGATAGATCTTGTTGCTATAGGAGGTATAAACACCTCCCTTTTCAATGTGAGTATAATGATGATGTTACCATATCTTCTCATATTAATGGAAATTATGACTTTTATGATGTGGAACAAATTGAAGAATTTTTTGCTTGGAAGGGTGCATTCGAACTTGCTTACTTGCTTGAAAATACTGATGATGCACCTTATAAATATGAGATTTATGATATACTTACATTTTGCTTTGATAATTACAAGGAAGAAAATGGCTATATTCTTAAATATCTTAATAGATGCTCTCCAACGGAAGAGACTAATGCCTTGAAGGAGCGTATGGAAGAAGAAATTGTTGAAACTGGAAGCTCATTGGATGAAAAAGAAGAGAAGAGTGATGATCAAGAGGAGGAATAATGGAGCTACCCATGTCTACCTCCCAATAAGAGTAACTCTTTAACTAATACCTTATTTGATCGCCCTCCATGCTTAGAGGAGGGTGAGTGTGATATTTATATTGTTGAGTTTGTTCATGATGCTACTGAAAATTATTATGAGAGAGGAAAATATAGTTGTTGGAATTCTCATGTTACTAAAACACCTCTCTTTATATTGAAAGTTCCGAAGTTGCATTTGTTTTATCTACCCATACTTGTTACTATGTGCTTCTTTGATTTATTTTCTTACAAGATTCCTATGCATAGGAAGTGGGTTCGACTTAAATGTGTTTTATGTTTGCTCCTTGATGCTCTCTTTTGCTTCAATTCATATTTCTTATGTGAGCATCTTCTCAAATTACTGAGCCTAGCTCAAAGGCGTTAAAGAAAAGCACTCTTGGGAGATAACCCAATGTTTTCTTTTCAGTACTTTTTCTTTTATTTGAGTCTTGGAAGTCATTACTACTGTAATGACCTCTCCTTATCCTTTTTATTTTGTTTTTGTGCTAAGAGAAGCCTCTAATTTGAGTGAGGTAAAGATTTGGGGATGTTGCCGTCCTGAAACTGTTTTCGGCGCTGCACCGTAAAAATTCGTGAAAATTCTCTGTATATCTTTTGGATCTGCGATTTCTTGTGCATATGACCCAGGTTATATCCAAACTTTAATTAGTTGAACACTTTTTTATTTGAGCAAAAGAAAACCCCTTAAAAATTCGACCTTTGTCAGCTGTTCTGTTTTGACAGATTTCTGCCAATATTTGTGTTTACCGCTTTATCGCTTTCTTTTGATCACAGAACTTTTGGGGAAGTTGCTACAGTAGTATATACTTTATATGTGGTGGTTTTGGGTTGAAATCTGAAGCAAAAAGAGGTTGATTATATGTTATGCTACACTAATGTTGCTAATAGATTTGTGTTTAGTTTTGTATGAAGGAAGTTTTCAAGTGTAGGGATTGGAGAATGATGAGATGAGTTGAAGAATGGACAAAAGCTCAAGGTTGGGGATGCCCATGCATCACCCCAAGAAATATCCAAGAAGTACAAGCGTCAAAGCTTGGGGATGCCCCCGACGCACCCCTTCTTCATCGGCAAAAATCAGGTCACCTTTCAAGACACTATATTTTTATTGCTTCATGCACTATGTGTTTTTCTTGGAGCATCAGTTGTTTTAGTTTTCTTTATTAGTTTAGTTTTCTTTGCTGCAATAAATGGTTGGACCCCAACAAATTTCTTTTGGAGAAGTTGCCTTGCTTTTCATTTGCCAAGAACGCTCTAGTTTTCACTCTTATCAAAAACCGAGTGTTCTTCTTTTTCTGCTACTGCTTTTGGTTTTCGTTTTCACCTTGATTTGTGTTCAGATCTTCTTATATTTATTTATCAAGGTGTATTTTTGCCTCTAGACCATGTTGGTTTTCCTCAAAAGAGTTGGATTAAAAAAGTTCAAATGGTGTTGGGAAAGAGAAAAAGCTTTATGCAAAAAAGTGGTACAAGAAGGAGCTTGTGTAGACTGCGGCTTAGGCTTTTTCATGTCATGCTTGATGCCTTTTTGATAGTATGCTTAGTGGTTTTGCTGTAGCATGACTTGTCTCAAATAACTGAGATTGCTTAATGAGCCTTTGAAAAAAATCATGCGTTGTTTTAATTATTTGGAAGCATTATTTTGGTTTTCTCCTTGATGCTTTATTTGGGTTGACTTGGCGCATGCTCACACATGTTAGACTCTTACAAAGTCGCCAATAGCCTCTATGATCATTTAGTTTTTGACTTTTGATGCCATCTTATGCTTCTTTTAATGTCGCTTTGTCGCTTTGCATGATTATGGCCATTATTGCTCTCTTAGTTGGTCGCTCCCAGTCTTTTGCTAGCCCTCGCCTTGTACTGAGTATGAGCTCTACTCATGCATCCAACTCCTAAAAACCAAGTTTTCCAAAGTGTCCACCATACATACCTACTAGCAATTTGCTATTCCAAGTAAATTTGACTTGCTTTTATTTTCTCTTCAAATTAAACTCTTACCAGTGTTATGTGAAAATTGGTCAGTAAAGCTCTCACGAACCAGAAGGCACACTTTACTTTTTCTTGTTCTTAAAAATTTGACATTGTGGTCTCTTATGTTGAGTTGTTATGCTTGCAAGTTGTAAGTTGGAGACTAGCCCAGCCATGCAGTCATGGGCAAGCTTTCAACATTGCACTTCTTATTTGAGTTGATATCGTGATCTTTTCTTTATGGATGCCCGCGGTGTGAAATGAATTGGGAATCTTGCGGGGATCATGGAGTTTGTATATGTGTTAGAGAAATGCCTGGGCCGCCAATCTAAGCCATGCATAATTCATGGTGGAAATTTGCAGCATGCCCATAGTGGACATTCGACGATGCATCTCAAAATAAAAAGCTATACAAATGGTAAATAAAAGAGATGTCGAGGTGTTCATTGTCTGCTTGTCCTGTCATTTTGATGTGGGCTTGTTCCATGTCATCGGGCATAGAGGTACCCCGTTGGCGGTTCTCAATGATACGTGTATACTTACAATGACAAGAGCCTTGCTTGGGACTCTAAGTAAAGTAGCATGAGGTTTGGGTACTCGTATTCATAGGACACGAGGTTTTCAACTTATGATTTGTCAAGCATATGCATCATAATTGTTCTCGCATTAACTTTAACCATTCAAGATACTTATGATGGGGGCAATGAGAGCTCAAAGCCGGTAAGTACCATAATTTTTGAAGGTTATAAAACTTGCAATCACTGCTTCCCTCCGCGAAGAGCCTTTCTTTTACTTTTATGTTGAGTCACCACCTTCTACCTTTATGCACCATTAAGAGAGCATAGTTGTCATTCTTAGTATAATGTGCATTGTCCCAAAGTTTTCATTGATTGATGCATATTGTTGGTTTCACTTGTTCTCAAATTATTTGTATCTAGTTGCCCTCTTAAACTTGAAGGTGTCCTATGCATTTATGTTTTGCTCTCTTATGAAGGACAAGCTGAAAACCATTTGTATGTTTTTCCATATGATTTGAACACACGTTTGACTTTCATTGTTTCATTTTCATGATCTTTTGTTTGTGTTCATTTTCATGTTATAACATGGTTGCTAAGTTCTTATTGTCAAGATTATATCTTTCATGCCCATGTTTTAAGTTCTTATGATCCCAGTTCACAAATGCTTACATACATGATCAAGATTGTGTAGGTGTATGTCACCTCAAAAATTATTTCTTTTGTTATCACTTAGCTACTCGAGGACGAGCAGGAGTTAAGCTTGGGGATGCTGATACGTCTCCAACGTATCCATAATTTTTGATGCTCTATGCTTGTTTTTACACCATTTGCCTAATGTTTCGTTACACTTCATGGCACTTTTATGCATTTTCCGGAACTAACCTATTAACAAGTTGCCACAGTGCCAGTTCCCTGTTTTTTGCTGTTTTTGTGTTTCAGAAAAGTTACATAGGAAATATTCTCGGAATTGGACAAAACCAAAGCCAGCCGTCCAGATATTTCACGGAGCTTCCAGAGAACCGAAGAGGAGACAGAGTGGGGCCACGAGGTGGCCTCACACTAGGGCGGCGCGGCCCAGCCCCTGGCCATGCCCCTATGTGTGAGACCGCCTCGGTCCACTCCTGACGCTGCCCCTTCGCCTATAAAGACCCCTCGACGGGAAAAACCTATGAACCCGATCAATTTTCTAGAAACACATTGTGATCCGCCGTCGTTGTCGACCTAAGATCGGAGGGTCCAGAAGCTCTTCCCGGCACCCTGCCGGAGAGGGGAATCACCATCGGAGGTCTTCTTCATCGCCATGCTTGCCTCCGGAGTGATGAGTGAGTAGTCTACCTTGGACTATGGGTCCATAGCAGTAGCTAGATGGTTGTCTCCTCCACCATGTGCTTCATGTTTAGATCTCATGAGCTGCCCTACATGATTGAGATCACCGTTATGTAATTCTACATGTTTGGTTTGTTAGGATCCGATGAATATTGGTGTTATGATTGAGTTGCTATACTAAAATATATCTTATGTTATCTCTATGTTGTTTATGATCTTGCATGCTCTCCGTTGTTAGTAGCTATCTTGGCCAAGTAGTTGCTAGTAACTCCAAGAGGGGGTATTTATGCTCGATAGTGGGTTCATGCCTCTATTTAATCTGGGGGAGTGACAAAAACCTCTAAGGTTGTAGATGTGCTGTTGCTACTAGGGAGAAAACAACATTCATATGCTCAAGGGCATATGCTTTGTTTACATTACACACTTTGCTTAATGCAATTATCTGTTGTTTGCAACTTAATACTCATGGGGTGTTCGGACGATATCCCCGTGAGTGGATTATTAGTCATAGATGCAGTTGGATGGCGGTCTATGTATTTTGTTGTAATGCCTAGAGTAAATCGCATAGTGATCTTCTTGACATATCACGTTTATCTTTATTCTATCAATTGCCCAACTGTAATTTGTTTACCCAGCATGTGTTATTTATCTTATGGAGAGACACCACTAGTGAACTGTGGACCCCGGTCCTATTTCCATCATATTGCTATCACCTGTTTACTTTACTCGCACTGTTTACTTTACTAGCATACTTCTACTATTTTCCACTCGATACGCTCATACCCTTTGTTTCAAGCAAACCGGTGAGATTGACAACCTCATTGCAAGTTGGGAACAAAGTACTTGGTTGTGTGTGTGCAGGTTCCACGTTGCTACTGGCTGAAGATGAGTCAACAAAAATCGTAAACAGCGCCCTTGTTGGAGTGTTATTAAGCCAGTCCGCATCACCTTCAGTTGTTTGTCTGCTCTTCTCCTGATCGACAAAACTTGGTTTCTTACTGAGGGAAAAGACTTGCTGCTGTGCTCATCATACTTTCTGCTTGGAGTTTCCCTACTGCCTGGCCATAATAATCATCAACTACACTCCAGACATCACCAAGCTATCCATAGATGGCCTGAAAGGGATCGATACCATCAATTGTTGGATATCTCGGCGGATCCAGCTGCTACAACACCGCAATAGCCTGATGCACAAGTATACTGGTGCAAATGATGGCATGCGTTATTCAGACAAGGAGCTCGACCCTAAGGTGGTGGAGAAGCGAATTCGCTCTCTTATGAAATCTCCTAGGAAGAAGCCTTTGAAGTTTGGCATGCCGATGTTTGAGAATAGCAGCTGCCCTCCGGTAAGTTACTTCTCCGCCATAGTACTTCATGATACCTTTGCTCTTCACAAGAACTGATATGTTTCTCTTATCAGGTCAAATCACTTGGACCTGCGCACTTTGCTCATCCCCTTCGCCGCTCCAACTCGAAGCCTACCGCTTAGGAGGAAGTTGTTCACTCCAGCAAAAACAAAGAGGAGATGGCGGGGGACATAGATGACATAGCCCGCACGACTAAGGCGAAGGTGGTCACCAAGAAGCAGGCCAGTAGCGCAAAACCTCATAGTGGTGGCGGGAAATCTGCTGATTCCCGCCGTTTCGAAGCTCAACGCAGGGCGGAGCTAGAAATGCCATCCGAGAATACCGCTACCATCAACCTGCCGAAGTCTAGGTAGCCCTTTATTACTCTCTCATTGTTGTTTGATCGTTTCACTAATCCCCCTTTTGCTTTGAAGAAAGAAACCTGTTGTCAAAGAACCGTCATCCAAACGAATGAAGCCCTCCCCCGCCGCTATCCCACAGACCCCTGACGTTCCAATTCCCTCCCCTGCTCGTACTGATATCGATATGGAGGATGCTGGTGGTCAATTTGACTCGATGCCAGAAGCCAACCCAACGACTGAAGCTACGGCTAATGATGTCATCCAAAGTGAAAAGGCTTCTGACTCGTTTCAAGGTCAGATGGCGGATGCTCCGGCGGGGGGCAGTTTGTTTTGGAAGCAGAAGCAACTTGAAGTCGTCAATCTTATCTCCAGCCAGGAAGATGCTAGCAACCAGCTGTCCAGCGGTATTGCTGCTTTTGTAGAGAGGACAACAACAATGAAGAAGGTATGTACTCCCAGTAGCCCCCGAGCGCCATGGCGGATTGTCATAGACGATCCACTATGGAGCTCTTAAGAGAAACTACTTTGAACTTTTGCATAGTATAGCCCCCGAGCGCTGCCATGTTATACAGTACTCTATAGAGAACTTCAAATTTCATACTGAGTAGCCCCCGAGCGTTATGGCGGATTATCCGGCGTAAAGCTCTTAAGAAGACAAAAAATCTGTATGAGTAGCCCCCGAGCGATATGGCGGGTAACTATCCGGCATAATGCTCTAAGAGTGACTAAAAAATCATCGTGAGTAGCCCCCGAGTGTTATGGCGGATAATTATCCGGCATAAATCTCTAAGAGTGACTAACACTTCATATCATTTTGCCAGAATTACAAGAAAGTTGTGGAGGACCTGGTCTAGGTCATCAGCTCGCAGGAGAAGGAGCTAGCGGAAAGAAGCGCTCTTGTGGCGGACTTGCAGCAGCAGCTTGAGAATAGCGGTAATTTACTTGTCTTGGACAAGTTTAAGTTCCTTTATGCTTATTTGATCAACACTGCGCTGATACTTCCGCCATTCAGATGCTGCCAATCTTAAGTCCACACTTGAGGGGGTGGAAAAGGGCCATGCTATTGCGATGGAGGGGCTGCAGGAGCAGCTCCAGAAATCATTGGCCGCGAATACCCTCTTCGAAGAGCAGCTGAAGGACCAGGAGCGCCATAACCTCAAGAAGGAGAAGGAGATAGAGGATCTCCGCAAAGCCGCCGCCAAATTTGAAAAGCGGCGTGATGGCGTTAACGAGGTCCTCAATCACTTTTAGGAGACCCTGCTAGGTATCAGTGGCTTTCCATACTATAAAGTTTGCAATTTTTGCTATGCCGAATGTGACGCATCTTCTTTTTCCGCTATGTAGCAACCCTGGAGCAAGGCAAGGTGGATTCCGCCACGGGCTTGCGCATGGCCACCGACACAGCAAAGAAGGAGCTAGATGGCCTTCTCAACGCTGGTCGCCAGGCATGCGGGAGCCTGCAGATAGCGGGTTCATCTAGCCTCTCCGCCATTGGGCTGACCCAGAAACTGCTGCTCGTGCCAAGGCTAGTAGCGGACTGGAAATAGTCCTCCGCTCGGGGTGGTGCCAGGAGTCTGTTAACCTTGGCAAAGGCCCACTACCCTGAGCTGGACCTGGACCTGATAACCTCTGGCATCCCGGAGAGTTGATAAGGATCACGCCGATGATCCTATGAGTTTTGTCCCGATCTTTCACAGCGAGTCTACCCGGGTAGCAATCTTCCAATAACGCAAAGAACGTCACCTGAAGACGAGGAAGAATCCAGCAAGCAACGTGATGATGAACACCACGCCTCAAACCAAAGCACGACAATCCTTGATGAACACAAGAACCTCCGCAGCAACTTTATTAGATAACACGGCAGCGCCGTTTCCCCGGAGGGATGATACACCGTGGAGCACACGATAGTTTTAGACTAAACAACTGAACTCCCCAAAACCTAGACTGCTGGCCTCCTTATATAGATGGCCAGAAAACTGTTGGGCTTGGACAGGCCCAAACCCAAAACATAAATAAACCTAAGTGGCCCATAACATGACCTGGCACACGAAATAACATAAACAGATATATAAATTGCTGACACAACCTTAGACTAAATTATCTCATATCGTAGGTCATCCTGGCGTGCCAATCTGCAACGAGCTTCCCTCATCCTGGTGGAGTCCTGAAATTGGGCTTCACCTCCTCCTTCGTGCCCATATCAAGAGTGGCGAGGACGGAGCGCCGGTGGATGAGGCCGCCATCCGGCAGAGTGTGCTGGGATACGATCAGCTGTGTGCCCTGGGCACTCAGCTAAACATATACTACGAAGCATATGATCTGCCAGGGTCCCCAAGCCAAGCTTCGGCGTTAGTCTCTACAGCCACCGCTGGTGCTGATGGCGGTGATGAGGTGTCTTCTGGAGTTCCGCCATCCTCTTAGGTTGTACCCTGCAATGTGGCAGGAAAAAATAATTGCATCAATTCGGCCCCTGAGTGGGTCTGTAAGTTAAACTTTAAACTGTGTGTGTATGCTCTGCACTGTGACTGATCTGCTTGTGGTGGATCAGTGGAATGCTTTTGAACTTTGCAGCTCAGTTTTTTATTAAGTGGTTTTATTGCACGAAGAAACTGCCAGGTCTAGTTTTATGCAACTTGAAGTTGTTTGACATGCTCAAAAAACAACACTTTGAAATTTTTTCACGCGTAGGATTATGCGATCCGCCATCCGGCTCTTTGTACTTGACTTTTCGTGAGATGGCAAAATCTTCGCATGAACAATCTGCTAGGGCGACGATACTTAATAGCAACCGTCCAAAACCCTTAGCAGATGGCAGCTTAGATCGTCAAAAAGTCACTACTCGGGAATCCACACAAAGAACATTAGATGGTGATCAAAAATAAATATGCTACGCGGACCATTATAGCGGATTTAAAAAGACGCAAGTGCAAAGCACAATTGCGCATAGGTTCCATATGATCTAAATGAATAATAAAGGAGGTAAAAGACTCAGAAAAAATCAAGAGTGAACCAAATGCTTTATTTCACTGATCATATAGAGGTGCCTATTACATAGCTAGGTAAGTGCTAAGTGTAGAAAGGACGTAGTTGTGCCATGTTCCATGGACAATCTGTTTCGTCGTAGATATCGTCAGGGTCTCTTCGTTTGCGCTTCTTACTGGGTCGCTTATCTAGCTCGCGAATATCAACGAGGTAGTAGGAACCATTCAGTAGAGCTTTGCTGATGACGAAGGGTCCTTCCCAAGGCGGAGATAACTTGTGGGACTTCTGCTGTTTGAGGCGTAGCACCAGGTCCCCCTCTTTGAACGAGCATTTGCGAACTCTGCTGGTAGATGGCAGATCTCTGGGCTGCTAGGTCTCGTTCTTCTTCCAGCAGGTCCACAGATAGTTGTCTGGACGCTTCTGCATCTTCCTCCTCGTAGGCCTCGACTCTTGGGGAATCGTACTGGACATCACTTGGCAAGATTGCCTCTGCTCCGTAGACTAAGAAGAAAGGGGTGAGGCCAGTTGATCTATTTGGCGTGGTCCGTAGACTCCATAACACAGATGGCAACTCTTCTGCCCAGGCTCCAGCTGCTCTACGTAGCGGTGCTTCTAGGCGTGGCTTGATTCCTGACATGATTAGTCCGTTGGTCCGCTCAACTTGGCTATTGGACTGTGGATGTGCCACACATGCCAGGTCAAGGCGGATTCCGTTGTGATGGCAGTATTCTTCAACTTCTCCCTGAGACAAGTTAGTGCCATTGTCGGTGATGATGCTATGTGGGATGCCGAATCTGACCACAATGTCCTTGACGAATTTTAGGGCGGTTTTGCCATCAAGCTTCCTGATGGGCTTAGCTTCCACCCACTTCGTGAATTTGTCTACTGCTACTAGGAGGTGCATAAATCCCGAAGGTGCTGTTTTTAGTGGACCCACCATGTCCAGCCCCCAGACTGCAAAAGGCCAAGTTATAGGAATCATATGCAGTGCTGTGGCGGGCATGTGGGTTTGCTTGGAATACATCTGGCAACCTTGGCAGAGCTCCATGATGCGGTCTGCATCTGCCTTGCCTGTTGGCCAGTAAAATCCATGGCGGAATGCCTTAGCAACTAGGGATCTGGCTGCGGCGTGATGCCCACATTCGCCTTCATGGATCTCCCTTAGTATTTCAATTCCGTCCACTTGGGATATGCACTTCATAAAGACTCCCGAGGTGCTTCGCTTGTAGAGCTGGCCATCTATGATGGTGTACGCTTTGGCTCTACGCTCGATTTGTCTCTTTTGGACTTCGTCTTCGGGTAGCTTCTTATTCGTCAGATATTCCAGGTAGGGCTCTGCCCATGGCAGATTGCTGGGCAAAACCGCCATGATGGGGGAGCTTGCTAGTTCCGGATTTTTTGGATCCACCATCTTGACTGATGGGACGTGCAGATGCTCGAGGAATACGCCTGGCGGAACTGCCTTGCGGCTAGATCCTAATTTGGACAAGGTGTCAGCCGCCATGTTATCTTCTCATCGTACGTGTTTTATATCATCGCCGAGGAAAGTTTTGGCCATCTCGTCCACTTCGTCTCTATATGCCGTCATGACTTCGTTCCGAGCTTTGTATGTGCCAGCCACCTGCTGAGCAACAAGGTCAGAATCTCCACAACACATAATGTGTTGTACGCTGATCTCCTTTGCGACGCATAGCCCATGCAGCAGCGCTTCATACTCCGCGATGTTGTTGGTGGTTGGGAAGTGGATCTGGAGAACATAGCTGAGCTCATATCCCTTAGGAGATTTGAGTGTCACTCCAGCCCCCGAGCCATGTAGCAGCTTTGAACCATCAAAGTGCATCACCCAATGCTCTGGTTCTAGGACGGGCATAGTCTCCTGCGCTTCCTTCCAATCTGCCATAAATTCCGCCAAAGCCTGAGACTTGATGGCGGTGCGAGGCTTGTAGTCGATGTCGAAAGAGGCCAATTCAATGCCCCACTTTGCAACTCATCCTGTTGCATCGCTGTTGTTGATGATGTCCTTCAGTGGAGCCTTGCTCACCACTGTGATCTTATGGTCATAGAAGTAATGCCTTAACTTACGAGAAGCTAGGAAAACTCCATATGCCAACTTTTGGTAGTGAGGGTAGCGCTGTTTGGATTCCATCAGGACCTCGCTGACATAGTAGACTGGTCGCTGTACACCATACTCCTGCGCTTCTTCCTTACGTTCTACCACGATGACGATGCTGACGACCCTGTTCTTCGGGAGCCACTAGGACTGGTGCAGTGGATAGCACTCTCTTCAGATCCTTAAGCGCAGTGTCTGCCTCGTCGGTCCAGACGGATTCGTCTAATTTCTTCATCAGCTTGTAGAGTGGCAAAGCCTTCTCGCCAAGACGACTGATGAATCTGCTCACTGCTGCCACGCAGCCTGTGAGTCGTTGTACGTCTTTTAAGTCTTTGGGCCGGGAGATGTCAAGGATTGCCTTGATCTTCCCCGGGTTGACCTCAATTCCGCGGTGGGAGACGATGAATCCCAGAAGTTGTCCAGCTGGTACCCCGAAGACGCACTTCGTGGGGTTGAGCATCATGTTGTACTTCCTCAGATTGTCGAAGGTCTCTTGCAAATCCGCTATAAGGCCATCTTGCTTCTTGGACATAACGGCGATGTCGTCCACATATGCATGGATGTTTCGTCCGATTTGATCCGCCAGATACTTCTGCATGGTGCGCTGATACGTTGCTCCTGCGTTTTTCAGACCGAATGGCATTGTCACATAGCAATATGTGCCATAGGGTGTTACGAACGACGTGGCAAGCTGATCGGACTGCTTCATCTTGATCTGGTGGTATCCTGAGTTGGCATCTAAGAAACATAGCAATTCTGATCCCGTCGTCGAGTCAATGACTTGGTCAATGCGAGGCAAGGGAAAGGATCTTTTGGACACGCTTTGTTTAGGCCAGTGTAATCTACACACATGCGCAGAACCTTTGTGTTTTTCTTAGGAACTAGCACAGGATTTGCCACCCACTTCGTGTGGATCACTTCTTTGATGAAGCCTGCTTTCAGTAGCTTGGAGATTTCCTTTGCTATGGCGCGACGTTTTTCATCTCCGAAGCGTCTCATGGCTTGTCTTACTGGCTTAGAGCCAGGGATTATCTGTAGGGCGTGCTCGGCAAGTTCCCTAGGTACACCTGTCATGTCAGATGGCTGCCATGCGAAGATGTCCCGGTTCTCATGGAGGAACTCGACGAGCGCGCTTTCCTATTTGGGGGACAGATTTGTCCCAATGGAGGTGGTCTTGGCGGCATCGCCAGCGACAAGTTCCACCTGTTTTGTATTGACTGTAGGCTTGAAGGTGGGCGGGGAGGCAGAAACCTCTTGCTTGGATGCCGGCATCTCTACGGGGTCCGTGGCGGCATGGATTTCTTTAAACTCTTCGCCGAAGAACACTGCTTCCGCGAAAGCGGCTTCTACTTCCTCACACTCCTTTGCCTTTCTGAAGCTGCCATAAACGGTGATTATGCCATCCGGTCCCGGCATCTTCAGCTGGTTGTAGATGTAACATGGCCTGGCATGGAAGCTGTGGAAGGCGGGGCGACCGAAAATCACGTGGTATGTACTTTTGAACGGGACCATCTCAAAGGTTATAGGCTCTTCTCGGTAATTTTCTTCACTACCGAAGGCAACCTTGAGGGTGATGGACCCGAGGGACTTAGCTTGGTGGCCAGGAACCACTCCATAAAAAGTGACAGCACTATGGCGGAGTTGGGTCTTCGTAAGACCAAGTTTTGTCAGCATTTCCACGTACATGATGTTCAGGCTGCTGTCGCCATCCATAAAGCATTTGGAGAACTCATAGCCGTGGATTACAGGGCATACCACCATGGCGTAATATCCATCCGGGATGTGCTCTGGATGATTATCGCGGCTCCAGTGCACCGGTACTTCGGACCATCGGACGTACTGGCGGATTTTTGGCACGGTGGCGTTGAGGAAGTGCATAGCGGCTCTCTGTGCCTTAGCCGTGGGGGGTCCAACGAATGTGTGAAAGGCTCCTTTTTTTGTTTTTGATTGGGTTACCCTTGCCAGCATCACGCTCTGCCTTTTCGGCGGGTTTCGGCGCAAGATCTTCATCCATATCACTGCCATCCTTGGACTCCTTGTCTTTGTCCGCTTTTCCTTTGCCACGAGGCCGTTGTCGCCGGTTGTGCTTGTAGCCAGCTTCTTGATCCGCCTTGAGGTCGTTGACAAATTTGCAGTTCCGGTTGGTGTGATTGCACTTCCCTGAAGCGTCGCGATGGGCGAAACATGGCATATCGCGGTATTCATCGTAGGACACGGGGGCGGATGGCGCTGAAGCGGGAGCTGTAGAGCTCCGCGGCTGGCCACTGCTAGTACCGCGTCCTCTGCTGTGCTGGCTGCTTTGACCCTTGTCGGCGAAGGTTGTGGCCACCATATCCGGAGTTTGCTGCTCTTCTGGCGGATTCTTCCGTTTATTGCTGTTGTTCCACTTTCCAGTATTCTGGATGGCGGAAGCCTTCAGAGACTCGCGGGCATCGTCGTTGGCGGCCGCATAGTTGCTTGCAATGGTGATCATGGAATTTAGGGTTAGTTTCCCTTCGTTCCTTTCCCGCAACAGGCGATGGCGGAGCAGTTGGCCTCTCTCCAAACTATCGATGAACGCGAGGATGGCGGATTCGTCGGTAACCCCCTCACAGGAGCTAGCCATCGCGCGAGGAAAGTTCAAGAGGTTTTGTCGTCAGCCCGTCGGCACCTTTGAAGGTCACCAATGTTATGGGGTCTCTTGTAAGTCCCCTCGAAGTTTTCGGTGAATGCAGTTTGCATATCGAACCAGGTTTGGATGGAATTTTCTGCCAAGTCGTTGATCCACTGCTGCGCAGTGCCAGATAGCATCAGGGGCAAATAGCAGACAACAACATTGGGTGATCCCCCGACGAACTGCACTGCATTGAAGTAGTCTTGTAGCCAAGTTAGAGGCCTATCGACTCCATTGTACTGGCGGATATTTTTCTTGATCTTGAACCCATGTGGGATGGGCTCATCACAGATCCGTTGTCCAAAGCACTTTGGGCCGAGGAAGAAGGCTGTTTGAGACTTGGCAATCTCGTTTAGGTGGGTACGCGCGTCGTAGGGCTTCTGGTCCTGCGGATCCTTGCGAGAGTTGCATGATTTTGCTGGTCCGCCGCCACCACCGCCGCCACCATGGGGGCTGCCTGGTGGGGATCGCAAAGGATCACGTCGTCTTTTACTCTCGCCGTCCTGCGATTGATCTCTGCAGCTACGATAGCTTCCCTCTGCTCTTCGTGGAGATGGGTCATCGTCAAGGCAGCGGGAGCCTTGCCCTTTGTCATCGTGGCGGCGAGAAGAGCGATGCTTATCTTTGTCGCCGCTGCGATGTGCGCCATCATCATGGCGAGATCGTTCCCTTCGCTTGGATCCTCCGTCTCTACTGGCTTCCCGTCATGGCGGATCGTCTCTGCGTCCAGCATCACGGCTTCGCCCTCGCTTGCCATCATTGTCGCGTATGACGATTCCTCCCTTTGGGACTTTGAATGTCTTATACTTTGGAGGTTTCATGTTGGTCTTATGGCGGGGGGCAGCGTTGTCTTGCTGGTATCCATAAGCAGGGTAGTTCTTGTGAGGTGGCGATGGATTTCTCTGCGGGCCTTTGCCATTTGGTTTGTCATCGGAGGATATTGGGATGGCATCTGCCCGGTTGCGAGCTTCTCTTCTTTGAATTTCTGAGGATCCAGTATGAGATTCATTATCAGGGCGCGTACCATAATTGCCAGCCAACGAGCTTTAGAGGCAGTGCTGGACCTGCATAGCGCGGGATCGGATTCGAGCCGTCGTGACGATGTGGCCTTCTCCTGCTGCACCAATGCTTTGGTCATCAGTTTCACCGCCGTCTCTTGGGCTGCTGGGCTCTTATTATGCTCCAATAGCTCCTTTGCAGCCACGATGTTCTCAATGGGTGTAGCCCTGACTTCATCGCGGTTCTTGTCCACATATGGCGGGTTCTTGATATACATCTTGGCCAGAGTTTCTGCGGTTGGTACGGTGAACTCAAGGTTTCGTACTAGCTGCGGGTCGCCTCCCTCAGCCATCTGGTTCTGGATGAGAGTAACATACTTCTCCTCCATGTTCCTTTTGCGCTTCAGCGTGTCTTGAGCTTTAGCAATGTCGCCATCTAGCTGTTGGCCCATCTTCTCGACTCGCTTTGCTTCTTTAAGGATTGCTCGCCTTTTCTTCTCGAGATCGTTCGCGTCCCTGACATAGTCAGGGGTGATTGAATCTGCTAGAGTTTCGTAGACGACCTTATCCAGCGGGGTCGTGAAGTCTTCTGGGTGCTGGACCTCGTTGATGGCGGGTTGCAGAGGCCTGGGGTCGCCCTGGATCTTAGGAAGCTATTCCATGGCGGGATCGGCGGCTTGTGGCGGGTTACCCTGCTCTTTGCCGGCATCTCCGTCATGGGCTGCCTGAGATGGCGGATCCTCGGTTATCTGCCCAGCGTCATCTCCTTTGTTGGTCATGAAAACCTGCTTGGCGGCTGCGTTCTGCTCTTTAAGTGCCTGTTGAGCTAATTCCGCCTCGATCCTTCTCATGGCCGCGTCATAGTGATCAGAATCATAGCCTTTGGTATCCCAGTCATCCGATTCACCACTTTCGTTAAGTGCCTCTAGGATGGATTCACCTGGTCTATCTTCTCCATTGGAGGTAGATCCCGAAGTGATACCTGTGAAAGCGACAAGGCAATACCGCGGTGTCTCTAAAGCCAGATTGCTCATGGCGGATTCACAGCGATCTTCCACTTCCTCTACCTCTAGGGCGGGCTGGGTGGGGTTGTTTTTTAGATCCGATCTAGGTAACTTAGGAAGTTCTAGATCAGATGAGTCCTCCTCCGTATCCAGCTCGAAAGCGGTCCGTCTGGGAGTCTCAGCCATACCAATCCGCTAGAAATTGGTTTCCGTAGCCGGGGTAGGGTTTGTCTCTCCAATGAAGATATGGGTATCTCCGATCGGAACGACAGTGAATCGAGCGGGGTTGATATGGGCACGAAGGAGGAGGTGAAGCCCAATTTCAGGACTCCACCAAGATGAGGGAAGCTCGTTGCATATTGGCACGCCAGGACGACCTATGATATGTAATAATTAGTCTAAGGTTGTGTCAGCAATTTATATTCATGCCTATGTTATTTCGTAGCTAGGTCTAGTTGTGGGCCACCTAGGTTTTATTGTGTGTTTTGGGTTTGGGCCTGTCCAAGCCCAACAGTTTTCTGGCCATCTATATAAGGAGGCCAGCAGGTTAGGGTTTAGGGAGTTCAGTTGTTTAGTTGAAAACTATCGTGTGCTCCACCGTGTATCATCCCTCCGGGGAAACGGCGCTGTCGTGGTTCTAATAAAGATTGCTGCGAGGGTTCTTGCATCATCAAGGATTATCGAGCTGTGGTTTGAGGCGTGTTGATTCTCTTCACGTTGCTTGCTGGATCCGTTCCTCTTCTTCAGGTGACGTTATTCGCGTTATTGGAAGATTCATATCTGGTTTGACTCGCTGTGAAAGATCGGGACAAAACTCAAGGATCGCCGGCGTGATCCTTATCAGGGGTCTTCTCTAGCCGGCACCCAGAGGTTATCCGCTGGGACGATGGGGAAGCTGGAATCGTAGAGGACGCGCTCGATGGTGACGGTGTCGCCGATTCCTGCGAAGGCGGATCCCGCCTGGATCCACGCTCCTGACGTGCTATGCCCCACGGTGGGCGCCAACTGTCGTGGTTTCGTCAACAGATCTGCCATAGAGGTAGGGGTATGGCAGTTTGTGGAAGGGGGTGAACACGGCGGAGCGATCCAGGACGGTGGTAGCACGAGTTTACCCAGCTTCAGATCCCGCAACGGTGGCGAGACCCTACGTGCTGCTATAATTCACTATATGGCAACAAGTGCTCGATTACAATGAGGAGGTTGGCTGTTTTGCTATGCGATTGGCCGTAAACCTAAGCTGTTGTGTTGTGCCGCAAGGGCTGCTCCACGCCGGGCTTATAAAGGCGCCTGGCGTGGGCTACATGATGGTACCGGAGCGGATACAACTTGGAGTCCTAGACTAAGTCCTATGCGTGTACTACAAGGCAACCCGCCATGGGCCTGTCTTCGGATCCGCCATAAGCGCCTGCGTCCAGTACCGCCATGGTATCTCCAGCAACTGGGCCGCCCGATAGGCAATCCGCCATACCACCTCGATGGGCCACCCTGGCTTGCTAGTTTAGGACTACGTTGCTGGTATACCCATTTGGTATATCCCCAACAGTATTGACCCTCTGTGGCTGCAATGTATCATGTTGCAGGTGGCTACTATGAAGATTCAAGATTGTTGCATTTCGGTCACGAGTCTTCATCCAACACGTCTGCCTGCGGAGCTATGAAGAAAAGAAGACTTGTAGTTCATTTACTTAGTCATTTCTAGAGTTGTAATAGGGTTGTGGCTTTGTGCCTTACCGAGTTGTAAAAGAACTATGTTATTTGTGGATCAAGCATTGTAATAAAGACCTTTGTATTCTTGGTATTTCATCTTGTAACTGTGTGTGCTAGCAGTTGATCCGGGACTAGCACAAATAAAGCACAGGTACGCTACATAGAGAGATCACAAAAAATCACTGCTCATTCGGGCCCTCCACACACTGATAAATGGAAATTCCATTTTTTGTGGCAGCCCACAAAAATGTTGTTGCAAATGTTGTTGGAAATGGGGATATGCAGAACCCTGCCAAATATAGGACCAAGATTCGAACGTTTGCCTTTTCAAAAGAGTTCCCTTGTAATCCAAATAAACTAATTCGAGGTAGCTCACATTTGTAAAGGCCTTTTCATGAAAATGACCATGGACTGTGATTTTTATTTTTGCTCTTAACTATGTCACATAAGACGATGACGTGCGCATGTTTTGTATTTTTTGATTTTTCTTGAATTTTTTATGCTCATTTGAAAGTTGGTCAAACCTCCAAAAACCCTGTTGACCGCATCAAAACCCCGTCGGGCATCTCTTAACCCTAGCGCCTGATTTTACCATTGGATCAAACCCTATCGCCCAATAGCTGTCGTTGGATCATGTCTCTAGAAGGCCTTGGGCAATAGGCTGGTTCGCGATCCGCGAGATGCTAGTTCTGCGACGTCATTGGCTAGACTAGTTTTAAGCTACCGTAGTGGGCTTGAAACTTGAAGTTTGGTGATGGAAAGAACAGTAGTGCTTGCCGGGCACAAGGCACCATTGGGCCCACCTCACCATCCACTAGAACATGCAGCTGTGTACCTTTCTTTGAAATGTACGATCACTCTGTTCTCTGCCACTTCTCACTGTAGACTTTATGAAGCCTTCGTTGAACCGAGCTTGCTCGCCGGTCAGGCCAAGAATCCACGCTGCTTCCACCCTTTCGTGGAGCTGTTGCATAGGAGAGAGAGAGACTTCGACTCTAGAAACTTCCTTTGATTGCTCATTTTGGGTGATTCTGTGCATCGCAAATCCAAAGAAAGCTCAGCCGTTGGATCAAGTAGATCGGGAGTAGTTCAATTCAAATGTCGCTATGATGTATTTACTCTAAAATATGCACAACCATGTCAAATATGGGGCGAAGAGTCGAAAGTTGCCTTTTCAAAAGCCAAAACCCTAGCTCATTTCCTTCGAAATCCAAGCAACCTCGTTCGAGGTAGCTCACTTTTGTGGAAGTTTTTTCATGAAAATGCTCATAGACCATGTTTCTTATTTTTATCATAACTAGGTCACATAAAACAACAACGTGTGCATGTTTTGTATTTTTCTTATTTTTTGTTGAATTATCTATGCTCACTTGAATGTCAATCAAACTTCAGAAAACCTGTTGACCACCTCAAAACCCCGTTGGGCATCTCCGAACCCTAACACTCGATTGTGAATGTTGGATCAAACCCTATCGCCCAATGCCAGTCATTGGATCAGCTCTTCGTGACAGGCTCATGATATGCGAGAGGCCAATATTTGAAAGTTTGCTATGCTTCTTCACGAAACCATGCTCGTCGATCCATCTGCGTCAAATAATAAGGCAATGTCCTATTTTTGCCATTTTTGAATTTTTTCGGGCAACCTTCGGCAACACCTCAAACGTAGGTCAAGAGGGCAGTGGGCGCGAGTTTGCCAAGGTGGACGGTGCACCCAAGTATGACATGCATGGTTTATGGGTTTTCACACCCACATGTATTTTCCTCCAAAGAGTTTGAAGTGTATTTGATGTACCCGTAGTTCAAATCTCAAATTAAACATCCGAATGTCCAAAAAATGCAATATATGCAAGCACACCGAGAAAATTGATGAAACCACGGGTATGGCCATTCTTTAAGGTCCCATACCTTTTAAAATTTGAGTGGTGCCCTCCCAACACTGATAAAATGGAAAGTCCATTTTTTGTGGTAGCCCACAAAAACGTAGTAGTTGCAAAAGTTATTGAAAATAGGGATATGAAGAACCCTGCCAAATATGGGGCCAAGATTTCGAAAGTTTGCCTTTTTAAAAGCCAAAATCCTATGTTAGTTCCCTTGAAATCCAAGCAAACTAGTTCGAGGTAGCTCACTTCTGTGAAGGCTTTTTCATGAAAATGCCCACAAACCATGTTTCTTATTTTTCCTTGTAACTAGGTCATATAAGACGATGACGTGCACCTATTTTGTATTTTTCTGATTTTTGTTGATTTAGTTATGCTCATTTGTATATCAGTCAATCCTCAAAAAACCCCACCAAAAACTCGTTGGGCATCTCCTAACCCTAAAGCCCAATTGTGACCGTTAAATCAAACCCTGTCGCCAAATGACTGTCGTTGGATCGTGAATTCTAGAAGGCATTCGGCGAGTGACTAGTTCTCGGTACGTGAGAGGCTAGTTCTGTGATGTGATTCTAGAAGGCACCACAGGGCCCACCTCAGCACCAGCTAGGAATGGAATTTCAAGGCAACCTTGAATCCTATAGGAAGATGAAGTAGTATGACCTAATTTTTTCCCTATTGGATTACACTACTTGATTCCATTGTGATTATTTCCTATGGGATATGTTCCTATGATTGAAACATGTGCGTAGGAAATTTTCCCACAAGATCCAAATCCTACACAATTCCTACGCAAATTGCGGTGACCCAGCACACCTGTTGATAGGGTACAGGTGCCCGATCTTTCGATGAGACAATAACTATCGATTATGGTAGAGGTCAACATTGACGATCCGACTACAAACATGCGAGACGTTGCGCCTTAGCAATTGATACACCAACTTCCGAGGCTATTGATCACGCCGGAGCTAGATCAACCTGATCATGAGGATCAATCCCTGCAAGCAATCGAAGAACCAGCAAGAATTATAGATGCAATCAAGATATTGCGAATATAGATGAAGGCTTTATTGAAGAGGTGGGATTCTGTCTGTGCGTAGTACAAAAGGTCGGTTTGACACTTGTGCCTATGGCGAAGAGTAGCTCATGGCTAAGTCTTTAACTAAACAAAATCCAAGTTCTAATGATGGCTAGGAGGAGGTATATATGATGGAAAAGGCAGGTATTTTCGTACAACCCTAATGGGCCATCCAAAAATAGCCCTAGATGGGCCCTTTTCCACTAAAACAGCCTCCAAAAAATCCCTAAAATACCTAGGACGAAAATACATGGGTTTGACCCATAAAATAAGGTGACGCAGCACCATATAAAGCCTTGGACGAATTTTATGATTTGGCAACTTATGAATTTCGTCCAAGCATCCTTGCATCATTATGGTGGCTTCAAAGTTCGGAAATCTTCACTTGCAGCGTCATCCTGAATCCTCATACGATTGTTGCCATCATCTCCATGCATGATCATGCTCCAATGCTTGTCCCTCTCATCCATGCTAGGCCCATCATTCCTAAGTAACATAAACACATCTGATTTAGGCAGCATCATATTCTCATGAATATTAGGAATAGTTCCTAGAAACAAAAGTACTTGATAATTCAGTTGGCGTGAACGAGCTCTTGTGAGAGGTCCTTGGAATTGTAGAACATGAGGAAGTGTGGCTGTAGGTGCAACGGTTGTATCAACCATAGGGATGTCCTCATCATCCTCCCCTTCTTGAATTGAAGTCGTCCTCGACGCAATCTCATCTTCTTCTCCAAAATTTGGTTTCAAATCTGCAATGTTAAATGAAGGACTTACCGTGCCCATCTCTGCAGGAAGCTCAAGTTTATATGCATTATCATTCATTTTCTCTAACACTTTAAAAGGACCAGCAGCACGTGGCATTAATTTAGACTTGCGCAAATCAGGAAAACGATCTTTGCGCAAATGCAACCAAACTAGATCTCCCACATCAAACACAATATGCTTGCGTCCCTTATCACCAGCAACTTTATATTTAGCATTCATGCATTCTATATTTTCCTTAGTAATCCTATGCAACGTAAGAATCTGTTCAGCACGTTGTGTAGCATCAAAATTATATTGCATCGAAGATGGAATAGGTAATAAATCAATAGGTGCACGAGGAACAAAACCATACACAATCACAAAAGGGTATAACTTAGTTGTAGAATGCACGGAACGATTGTAAGCAAATTCAATATGAGGTAAACAATCTTCCCACATTTTGAAGTTCATTTTTAAAACAGCCCGTAACATGGTAGACAAAGTTCTATTTACTACTTCAGTTTGTCCATCAGTTTGGGGATGACACGTAGTACTAAACAGCAATTTAGTGCCCAACTTAGCCCATAAACATCTCCAAAAATGGCTAAGAAATTTAGTATCATGATCTGAAACAATAGTATTAGGCACACCATGCAAGCGAACAACATCGCAAAAGAATAATTCAGCAACATGAGCAGCATCATCACTCTTATGACAAGGAATAAAGTGTACCATCTTAGAAAATCTATCCACAACCACAAAAATACTATCCCTCCCCTTCTATATTCGAGGCAATCCTAAAACAAAGTCCATAGAAATATCCTCCCAAGGTACACTAGGAACAGGAAGAGGCATATAAAACCCATGTGGATTAAGGCGGGACTTAGCTTTTTGACATGTTGTGCAGCAAGTAATAAACCTCTCAACATCCCTTCCCATGCGTGGCCAAAAGAAGTGTGTAGCAAGTATGTCTTCTGTCTTCTTTACTCCAAAGTGACGCATCAATCCTCCTCCATGCGCCTCCTGCAACAACAAAAGACGAACGGAACCTTCTGGAATGCATAGTTTGTTAGCACGGAACGCAAACCCATCATTGAGGACGAATTTGTTCCATCTACCCTCTAGACAATGCTGCAAAACATCTTTAAAATCGGCATCGTTCACATATTGTTCTTTAATTGTTTCCAATCCAAAGATACTGAAGTCAAGTTGAGATAATATGGTATAACGACATGACAAAGCATCAGCAATAATTTTATCTTTACCCTTTTTGTGTTTAATAACATAAGGAAAAGATTCAATGAATTCAACCCACTTTGGATGATGTTTATTCAACTTAGCTTGACTATGAATATGCTTCAAGGATTCATGATCAGAATGTATAACAAATTCTTTAGGCCATAAATAATGTTGCCAAGTTTCTAATGTCCAAACAAGAGCATATAATTCCTTATCATAAGTAGAATAGTTCAAACTAGCTCCACTCAATTTCTCACTGAAATATGCAATAGGTTTGCCCTCTTGTAACAACACTCCTCCCAAACCAATTCCACTAGCATCACATTCCAACTCAAAGGTCTTATTAAAATTAGGCAGTTGGAGTAAAGGAGCATGTGTAAGCTTATCTTTGAGTAACATGAAGGCTTCTTGTTGCGCATCGCCCCAAACAAAGGGTACATCTTTCTTAGTAAGCTCGTTCAGCGGCGCTGCAATGGAACCAAAATCTTTGACAAAGCGCCTATAAAATCCAGCGAGGCCAAGGAAGCTCCTCACTTGTGTGACTGTTTTGGGTTGTGGCCAACTCGAAATTGCTTCAATCTTGGCGGGATCAACTTCAATACCTTGTGCTGTAACAACATAGACAAAAAAAGCAACTCTATCCGTGCAAAAGGTGCACTTTCCAATGTTACCAAACAAACATGCATCACGTAAAGCATCAAAAACAGCACATAAATGTTCCAAATGTTCTTCTACAGATTTGCTATATATCAATATATCATCAAAATATACTACCACAAAATGTCCAATAAAAGCACGTAAAACCTCATTCATTAATCTCATGAAAGTGCTGGGAGCATTAGTTAAACCAAAGGGCATCACTAACCACTCATATAGGCCAAATTTAGTTTTAAATGCAGTTTTCCATTCATCTCCTAACTTCATACGAATCTGGTGGTAACCACTACGCAAATCAACCTTAGAGAACATGGTAGAGCCACTCAATTCATCAAGCATGTCATCTAAATGCGGAATAGGATGACGATATCGAATAGTAATATTATTGATTGCTCTACAATCAGTACACATGCGCGAAGAACCATCTTTCTTTGGTACCAAAATAATAGGAACAGCACATGGACTAAGAGACTCACGAATATGACCCTTGTCAAGAAGTTCTTGAATTTGTCGCTGAATCTCTTTCGTCTCCTCCGGATTTGTACGATATGGTGCACGGTTGGGCAAAGATGCTCCAGGAATCAAATCAATTTGGTGCTCAATTCCATGAATAGGTTGTAGTCCTGGAGGTACATCTTGTGGGAAAACGTCCTCATACTCCTGCAAAATGTTAGCAACAGCAGGTGGCAAAGAAGGAGGCATCTCCTCAGCCGAAAACAACACTTCTTTGCAAATGATAGCATAACATGCAGTAGTACTGACATCATTTTCAGAAATATCATATTTGCTAGCTAGCAAACAAGTACTTTTCAAATGAATTTCATTAGCATGTCTTGGATTAGATTTATAAGTACTTGAAGAAGGCATAAGTTCCTTAGCAACAATCTGATTTTCACTCAGCTTTTTCCCCTCATTATGCGCTCTACTAGCTCTAGCAAGATCATCTTTTAAAATACTTTCAGGAGAGATGGGAAGTAACACAATTTTCTTATCATTATGAATAAGAGAATACTGATTTGTGCTACCATAGTGTATAGAAGTTGTATCAAATTGCCATGGTCTACCAAGTAAAAGAGCACATGCTTGCATAGGAACAACATCACACTCAACATAATCAGCATATGCCGCAATAGAAAAATTCACACAAACTATATGTGTTACCTTAACCTTGCCGCTGTTATTAAACCATTGAATGTGATATGGACGAGGATGGGGTCGTGTCATAAGAGAAAGCTTTTCAACCATCTCCATGCTCGCCAAGTTGTTGCAGCTCCCGCCATCAATAATAATGCGAATACAGTGATCTTTAACCACGCCCTTGGTATGGAACAGATTATGGCGCTGGTCGGGCTCGGCCTTGGTAATTTGTGCACTCAAGGCTCGCTGTGCAACTAAACGCGGGTATTGCTCTGGATGTTCTGCAGCCATAAATTCAGAATCTTGCTCCGTGGGTGCTGCAACACATTGCTCATCGGATGCAATAAGAGCCAAGGTATCTTCATCATAATCATTGGCGGAGTCGTATCCACCATCCTCAAGAGCAATCATCACACGGGAGGAGGCACAATCATGTGCAAAGTGACCAAGTCCACCACATTTGCGGCACTGAATTTGGCTGGACTTGCCCGTAAATGCCATGGAGGATGCAGCACTCGGGGCTGGTCCCGTAGTAGTCTTCCATGCAGCAAACGAAGGTGGTGTAGATGCTGCAGATCGCGTGGATGTGGTCGCTGGAGGTGTAGGTGCAGCAGCCCGTGACGCTGAATTCGGTGATCTCCAAGTAGAACGCCCTGCAGAATAATTAGTTCGTGTTGCCTCGCGTCGATCCTGCACTTCACATTCAACATTGCAAGCAAGATGGAACAAACGGGTAATAGTGTGATAAGATTTATATCTAAGAATGGTCTGAATTTCCTTATTTAACCCACTTACGAATCGTCCCATTAATGTTTCATTATCCTCCTCTATACCACAACGCAGCATGCCAGTTTGCAACTCTTGATAGTAATCCTCTACAGAATTTTTGCCTTGATCTAGACGTGCTAATTTGGTAAGCATGGAACGCTGATAATATGGTGGAACAAAACGAATACACATAGCATGTTTTAAAGCATCCCACGTAGTGACTGGATTAGCATGATTAGCACGACAGTATTCAGACCACCATATGGAAGCAAAACTAGTGAACTCACAAGTAGCAGCACTAACACGTCTATCCTCGGGATAATTTAAGCATGCAAAACGCTGGTCTAATTCTAATTCCCAAGAGAGGTATGCATCAGGGTTATAGCGACCATCAAACATAGGAACATTTAATTTTAGTTTAGCAACATGGTCATCATCACGTACCAACGGACGAGGAGGTGGACAATGAATGTAGGGCCTAGGACGACCAGGTGGTTGATCAACTGTGAAGTCATCCGCGTACTCGCCCTCGTACTCATCTTCTCTGTAATAATCATCCAACTGTGCATCACGGGCCTGTGTAACACCCATAGCTCCTACAACGCCAGCAGCAGCAGTGCCCGCAGCAGCACCAGCAGCCGAAGTTTGTGCCGGTGGGTTGAGAGCACGCTGTGCACGTCCCAAAAAGGTCGGCCGTGGAGGAGGCACGCGAGCCGGCGGTGGTGGTGGTAAGCGTGCTAGCACCTCCTGGAATTTAGCGTCGAGTTTGGCGGTGAAGGTGGTCTCAAGTCCCTCGAGTTGCTCCATCGTGTCACTAAAACGCTTGTCCACATCCTGCATATGGTCAGACAAAAGTTTGGTGACGTGAGCCTGCAAGGCTTCACCCTCCAGTGGCTGTGTCTCGGTGTTGTCTGGTGGCATGATTGGTACGCAAAAGCACAGTTATAGAATAGAGATACAGGAACAGGGGTGGAAAATGCTTAATCTGTCAAGCAAACCAATACTCTTACCCGTTCTTACCCTGCAGTAGGTGGCGATCAGCAACCGTCGTGATCAAACTTCAGGAAGATTGAATAGAGCGATTGCCAGGTGGTGTCAACACACGGTCGTAGAGATATATGGAGCTGTAGGAGGCTGCAATATCTATAGCAACAATTCAAAACAGCAATGCAACAAGTTGAATAAATTCTCAACGACGGTACTGTGCTAGCAGTAGGCTAGATCGTGCTAGAGATGCGAGCCTAGGACACCAACTAGTCAATGCGCGGTGGCCAGATGCACAAAGGAATAGCTCAAAAGCAAGATATAAGTGAAGATCATAGAAAAAGTGCTGGTTCCGAAACTTAAAAGGCCAAAAACTCACCCTTCCCTCACTTTTTTGACGATTACGAGTGACTTTGAGTACTTTTCAAGTACTTTTGATTCCGGACAGTTTGACAGGTCGCACGTCGAAAACGGAGTTCGTATGCAAAAGTTATGGCCAGTTAAAATTTGCAGACAAAAACTTCCCAAAACAGCACGACAGGGGTGGGGTGGCTGGTTCGGCCCCTACGTCCCCTCCTTTTTTTTAACTGAGAATTAGGTGCGGCGTGGGGTGGCTGGTTCAGCCCCACGTCCCCTCTTTTTTTTTACAGACGGAACAGGGAAAGAAATCCTAAGTCGGGGGAAAGGTTGTGGCGGCGGTAAAGAGGGTGGGGGTGGCAGCGGTCGATGGATGCGGTGGGGATGATTATGGTGGCGATGCGGAAACGAGTGGTGGCGGTGGCTAGGGTTTTTGGTGGTGGCGGTGCGGTGGCGGCAAGACGTATGTGAGCAGAACTCGAAACTCTAAGGATCAAGACGCTACAGCCAGCACTCGACACGACGATGCAGACATGAATTCAACAATGCAAGTACTTAAAAGAAAAGATGCAATGGCTCGAACTGTTTCTAGGAAAAGATCTAATCCTAATATTTTTGGCTTTTTCATGGATTCTAGGTATGAAGATGCAATCTAGACTACGAAAACAGTAAATCTCACCGATGAATCTGAAATCTGATACCACTTGATAGGGTAAAGGTGCCCGATCTTTCGATGAGACGATAACTATCAATTATGGTGGAGGTCGACATTGACGATCCGACTACAAATGTGCGAGACGTTGCGCCTTAGCAATCGATACAGCAACTTCCGAGGCTATTGATCACACAGGAGCTAGATCAACCTGATCACAAGGATCAATCCCTGCAAGCAATCGAAGAACCAACAAGAATTATAGATGCAATCAAGATATTGCGAATATAGATGAAGGCTTTATTGAAGAGGTGGGATTCTGTCTGTGCGTAGTACAAAAGGTCGGTTTGACAATTGTGCCTATGGTGAAGAGTAGCTCGTGGCTAAGTCTTTAACTAAACAAAATCCAAGTTCTAATGACGGCTAGGAGGAGGTATATATGAGGGAAAAGGCCGGGATTTTCGTACAACCCTAATGGGCCATCCAGAAATAGCCCTAGATGGGCCCTTTTCCACTCAAACAGCCTCCAGAAAATCCCTAAAATACCTAGGATGGAAATACATGGGTTTGACCCATAAAATAAGGTGACGCAGCACCATATAAAGCCTTGGACAAATTTTATGATTTGGCAACTTGTGAATTTCGTCGAAGCATCCTTGCATCATTATGGTGGCTTCAAAGTTCAGAAATCTTCACTTGCAGCGTCATCCTGAATCCTCACACGATTGCTGCCATCATCTCCATGCATGATCATGCTCCAATGCTTGTACCTATCATCCATGGTAGGCCCATCATTCCTAAGTAACATAAACACATCTGATTTAGGTAGCATCATATTCTCATGAATATTAGGAATAGTTCCTAGAAACGAAAGTACCTAATAATTCAGTTGGCGTGCACGAGCTCTTGTGAGAGGTCCTTGGAATTGTGGAACATGAGGAAGTGTGGCTGTAGGTGCAACGGTTGTATCAACCATAGGGATGTCCTAATCACCTGTAACATCCCAAGTTTTTAAATTTAAAATTAGCATGCATTCATATCATACTTGCATAATTGTGGGTTTTATAAAGTATTGAAATCAATTTCACTAAAACACTACTATTTTAAATATCATTTTCTATAAATCTTTGAACCAAAATGAAAATCAGAAAGTTTCATATTTAAATAGCCCTAATAGTCTATGGGAGCTATTTTATATTTTACAAATATTCTTTATTTTCAAATTACACCAAACAGAGTATTTTGAGTAGCCAAACACATTGGCATAATATTCAAAGTTTTACAAAGTTGGAAATATCCAAATCCAAACAAATTTGTTTTCAAACTCCAAAGAAATCACAGAACAGAAAATGGAAAAGAAAAGATATGAAAAAAAGGGTAACAGCCCAACTAGGCCAGCCCGGGGCCACCAGCCCAACCGACCACAACCCGCAGCCCCCTCCTCTCTCTCCCTTTTTCTTTTCCTTTCCTCTGACTGACAGGTGGACCCCACCTGTGATCACCTTCCTCAACCTCCCCTCCTACTTCTCTGTAATGAACGCGCCCATGACTCCACTCCCTCCCGCATGTCCCGAGCCCAATGGCCTTCCGGACCCCCCTATAAGACCCCCGCTTTCCCCTCTCTTCTCTCCCTTTCCCCCACGTGAGATAACACCGCCAGGCTCCAGATATTGGATGCCAGAATCCGCCATTGCTGTGAGCTCGTGCTCCGAATCCTGGTGAGGTCAGGCCACTCTGCCGCCCCTTTTCTGCTCCCCTCTTTCTCCCTCGTCCGCGCGCACTACCTCATCGCCTTTGTTTGCTTTAGGGAGCCCCAGAACGACGCCATCTTCATCGCCCGACGTCACCGACGCCTCGCACCGCCTCCAGCCTCTCTTTCGCTCCTTGGCAGGATGCAATTGACGAAGCCAACCGCACCTTTGAGCTCCCAGTGTTCTTCTGCACATCGTCCATGCTTTCCTTCTTCCTGAAGACCACTAAGAGCTTGCCGCTGTCGACCACCAGTGCGCCCTCGCCGGAAAACCTAGCCGCCGGTGAGCTTCTTGTCTCCATCTCGTTCTGACCATTGGATCTAGATTGTAGGCACGAGATTAGATCCCCTCTCCCGAATTGGTACTGGCCAATGGCGTGATGCCATGTCGCAGCCCAGTCAGCAACCCCCGTCAGCACCAGTCAAACCTGGTCAAATCAGTTTCAAATTCGAATTTCAAATTCTTGTCTTTGTACTAATCTTGTAAAATCAATAGAAATTAATATACCTGTCAAAAACTTGCAAATTTTATATCACTGGAATCCTTGAAAAGTGTAGAATCCAAATATGTAGAAACATTACAGTGTTACTGTATAAATTTTGGAAATGAATTTCAAATGGCATTAAATGCCTATCTACACCAAATAATTCATAGTTTTTGTTCTTCACAACCAATTTTGACAAATTTGTAGCCTCTGGATTCCTTAGAACATGTAGAACACCCTGGAACCAGAAACTTTCAAATTTGAAACATGGACACACTTGCTACCTTCAAATTTAACCAAATCACTGTTTTGATCACAACTTGACTTCTAAAAATGTTTTTGCAATGAAACCAATTGCAGTAGCTTTGTATTACTGTCCTCTATCCAGTAGGTTCATAACCAATGTTTCTCAAAAAAATTCCAAACCAGAACCAATTTTGGAGGCATTTAGCCCCATTTTAAAATGCCTAAAATTGCCCATTTGTATTTTGAATGTCTAAGAAGCTTTCCTAACCTCACACATGTTTTCTAAACATCATGGTTTACTCAATACAATATTTTCACACAGTAACTTGATGTGTTTATACCTGTGTATCTGTGCTTGTTTGGATTGTGAAGAGGAGCTGAACAACTGTTGTGACTACTGTGAGTGTGCTGGTTGCTATCAAGGCAAGTGACACACATGCTTCTACCCATCTTTACTATATGCATTAGTGTTTTCTAGTAGTGTGCATGATAGGTTGGTTCTCAAAGTGAAGTATTGCAATCTAGATCCTAGTAGTGTATAGCCACCCCTGAACCAACACCTGTTAGGTTGTAGCATTAGTGAAAAATGATGCCAATGCTTGTTTCTTTAGGTTGATGATAAGTTTTGAAAAACTTAAACTTCAACCCAATGAAACACCTAGGTGGAAATGGCATTGCTTGGTTTATGTTGAGTGGCTACCCAGGGCCACACACCTGGCTATCAACCCAGGATTGTGTGGTGGTTTTCACCTTGGGGTGCACTTGTGGATGGCCACCCAGGAACAAAGAGACTACCATGTCTTCCTTGCTTTAGTGAACTTCCAGTGCAGCCTTATGATAATATGGGCTCTGTCTTAACTGATTAAGATCTGAGGGTTCAACTTGTTTGCAAGACATTGGCTGGTAGCAGAATTATAGGTGGGAATGGGTGTTGCTAGTATGGTTGCTCTCTCCTTCTGAAAGGTCTTGTCTCATTCTTCTCTCTGGGTAGAATAGGTCTTAAGGTGAAAGTGCACAACCTTTGCAGAGTTAAAAACTAAGATCTTAGCCATGTCCCGGGTTATGGACAATTTCAGTTCCTAGACATAGATGTACAGAAGAGTCTCCTCACCTTTTCAGAATGATTAAAATTTGTTTAGAAACACTTAGGACAAGGACTACTCAGGGCTGCACACCTGGCTATCAACTCAGGACTTGTGTGGTGGTTTTCACCTGAGAGTTATCCTGGTTTTGCTGAGTTACTACCCAGGGCTACATACCTTGCAAGTATGTGGTGGTTTTCACCTGGGGGTTATCTTGACCTTTTAAAGTCCATAAATGATTAAAAATGTTTTTATATGGAAAATATGGGATAAAATTGGCTTTATGTAATTTAGCCCAAAGCTCCACCAGCCAAATATCATGTATAATAATCTTTTCACAACAGCCACCAAATATGTGTCATTTGCTAGTACATCATTGTACTGACCCCCATTCATTGGGGCTGCATATTCAAATGTACAGGATATTCTAAGGAGGAGTAATTTGATTGGATCTCGAGTCTACATTCCAACATGACTGCCTATGGCGCATGGTGAAGATGGAGGCTCACTGCTACCTTAGTTTCTATTGGGTTTGTGTTGTGTTGAACTCTGTCATTTGAGCTAGTCCATAAGACTAAGCTAGTTTGTAAGGTTTAAAGACTTGTGTATCTGGATCTGCGTTGTAATCTTTGATACTTTGCAATGAATACTATATTTTGTTCTGTGGTGCAATCAGTGATCCAGGTTATAGGACTTAACACAGGTGTTCCACCTTAGTCCAAAGGTGGGGTGTTACAACACCACAGCATGTGTAGTGTATAAGTCATTGATATAATACTCACGAAAGTCCCCTTCCGTAAATATCACATCCCTCAGAGTGGTACAGCAGAAACATTACAGGTCCGCAACTTTACATGTTCATAGATACCAACCAAAAGTGTACAAAAGCTTCGAGATCATCCTTGGTCCATTGAGGAGTCTCATTTGTAAACCATTTCAAACTAGCAAATCAAATTAGTAATGGTAATATAAGGCATAGCACCATTACTAGCATGAGCAACTTATTTATGAGCAGTCTCTAAGCTCCACTAACTATTCTATAATTCTACGCTTTGGTGTCGGGTTCCTCGTCGCTAGTACCGTAAACGATACCGTAGTCAACTCCTTCTACTCCTTAGGAGAGATCCAGCTCCTTTTAGTATTGTTCCTCACTATCGTCAGGAACATCTTCGCTGTTCTCACAATCTAAAGCAAAGGTTTTCGAGGATAGATTGAGTACAAGCGTACTCAGCAAGTTCTATGGAAATGGTGTATCATGCTATAACAATAGCTTGGAATAAGAGAATTTCAAACATATGCAAGTTTTGGAAAATAGTTTTTGTTGGATGAATCAAAGTATTAATTTTATAACTATATTCATCAGTCTTCGCAGGTTGTTAGAACTTTTGCATAGTTCCTTTCCATGAGGCATTCGCAATTCCTTTCCTAGAATAAGGAGTAAAATGTCACAAATCTATACACTCTGCAGAGATGCGCTAATTTGCCCACAAATGTCCTTGGCCCTATTGCCAATATCATACTTCCTTCGGTATGAGGCCAGTTACCAAGTATAGCCGAATCATGCCGAGCACAACCTAGTTCCCTAATCCACCCATTGCAATTAGTCCGAACCTCGGTCCGAATCAATTATCCTCTCTGCTAGTAGACATTAACCATTACTCTATAGCACAGAGCAGGGACATTTACCACGGGCTCCCACCCATTGATCTTCCCCGAAAGGAATCTCAATCTGGCTAAGCCTCTGAGGATATACGCAGAAGCAACTTCTGACTTGGTTGTCCCATACCAAGTTCTATGGTCAGCGAGATTTACGGTGCTTTGGAATGACTGATAATAGTTGTATTAAATCCTAGGTATTCCTGATATAATGGAACCTCCACCGTACGACAATCCATTCGTACATCTTATCCGTGGTTCCATTATCCACCAATTCTTTTGGAAGAAGTATTTTGATGCAATTGGTATGAAATACTACGCAATTGGGTACTTATGAAAATAATCAACAGATATGAGCAAGAGTGAACTTGTCTGACAACTGCAAGATAATGCAGTTCGAAGGTTTTACTTGATCCTGGACTTCGGGTTCTGAAGAATGACCATTGTCCGAATAGAAGACAATGTTTTAAAAATCCAAATGATTTGAAAAGATTACTTGCAGCTAATTTTGATAAACTATTCCTGTATTTCTGAGTGATTTGTTCTTTGAGTTTCTTATTGCTCATATGAATTTTCCTTTACAATCTTCATATGAATTTCACTTTAGAATGTTCATATATCTAAAGAATTCTTTTGTTGTTCATAAGGGATATACTGCTTCGCTATAGAAAGACCCATTGAACTGAAGCACATCGTTGATTGAACAACCAGATAAGCTATGAGCCACCTGAAGGATCGCGGATAGCCAGAACTCTGTGAAAAATCTTTCTATGTCGCAAAGATGGATATATTGCAAACTCAGAAGAAGTTCCAAGATATCTTCTTAAACTGATTTATATACTATTTTGAATATTTTCATATTCAAAATGGTATTCTTTTTGTTCAAAATAATAATCTCCAATATTTGGAAAGTATTATTTCTTGGTTTTTGTTTTCTTTGGGTACTTTATTAATACCCAAGTCATTTAGCAAAGACATAATTGAAATTTTTGATTGTCAAAAATTCATACAACTGATAAATAATATTCAAAACTTTTCTTGATGTTTAAAAGTATTTGGATAAATATTGGAATAAATGTTTAAATTTATTCATCTCATTTATCAACAAAACAATGGTTAAAATTTTTATTTTTAAAACTTCCATTTTATGTCATATTTGAGTTAGTCATATTTTTAGCTTTCCAAAAAGGTATTTTTCATAATTTTTGGACTCCAAAATAAAAATTTATGTCTAATTTATAGTTAAGCCCTTTGAATTAAAACAAATCACAAAATTAACCCTAGGTGGGACCTACTGGTTAGACCCCTCGGTCAAACCGACCGAGTCATTTTGGTCGGACCGAACCACCGCACCCCCACCTCGCTTACTCTCTCTCTCTCGCGATGCAATGGCAACGCGGTTGCCTGCGCCATCGCCGGCATGCGCTGGCCATCTCTGATGTTGGCTTCGCCGCTACCGCATAAATGACTGCCTCCTTTTGCTCTACCTCTTCATCGAGGGAATCGAGCGATGGTGCTAGTTTGCTCTTGTGCGCATCCCCTCTACCTACTAGGGTTAGGGTTTCGATGCGCTCATCATCTCCAACGATCTTGGCCGTTCTTCTCGGGTGGGCTGGCTAGCTTAGCTTCCCCAAGGTGACCTAGGGTCACTAGCTTGGGTTGCATCGAGGTGTTCTTCCTCGATGGCCTCGGCCATGTCTTCTGCTACCTCTACTTCCCCTCCAATGGAGCTCAGCTCCATGAACAAGTAAATGACTCGTTCCCCTCACTCTCTCTTGCTCTGATATTGCTCTAGATAGCCTCTTGACTCTCCCCTTCTTTTCACCCAATTTGGGGAATTAGGGTTTTGGTGTACTAAAGCTTTTCTTCAGTTCATGCATGCTCTGATGCTATGGCATGCTCTAGCTAGTGTTATTCAGTCTACTGATGATCTAAGCTTCCTAGAAATGCTAATTTGAGCATGGTTTGCTTGCTCCAAAAAATTCCCCTCTGAACTTTGCACTATCTCTGACAGTGTTGAGTTCTTACTCTGTTAGTGGTTCTTGGATACTTGCCTATGATTTTATTACTCTAAATGCTATGTTTGATCATTACTTGCACTGGGAATTCAAGTTTGCTTGCTTGCTTAACACCATGAACTTTGAATATTGCTGTCAGTGTTCTGACAGAGTTAACACTTCATTCAGAAACTTGCTTGAGCTAGTGCTCAATAAAGATAACAGTACACACATTGTAGCTCTTAGAGCTTGCAACTATCATTTCCTTCTAAATATTAACACAAAAAAATTCTGAATCTTAGGATTTAGAGATGTATGTATGTGTGTCTTTCCTAGTAAGATTATGAAGCAAGGGATCACTTCCAGTGATTTACACTTCATCTTCTTCCTTGAGCTCACAAAAATAATTCTAATGGCAGTGCTCCATGGCATGGCTATGGTGTTCCTCATTTTCATGGGGTTCACACTGAGTTTGCCAAGTGTGTGTGTGTGCATCAATCTCTCTCTGCCAATATTAATCCTAGTAATACAACCTTTGGAGTTTCCAAAATATGCTTGATGTAGATGGGCAGCACTCCTCTGCCTTGATGAAGATGAGCTTGACCTGGGCAGTACTTCTCTACCTAGTCCAGCTTGAGCAGCACCTCCTTGCTCTGGTCCTTCTCCTACCTTCTAATGTGCAAGATGTGGTATGGGTTACTCACCAATGGTGAGCTTGCTCCTTTTCTCACTCCCAGGCCCTAGCTTGGAAGATTTTATGAGATTTTGCTCTTAACCTCTAGCCTCTGGCCTCAAGGTGTTCTTACGAGCCGCTCTGAGAATTTTTGTGAGTGATTTCATGTGGAAGAAGGGGTATTTATAGTGTTGAGGTTTCAGTGTGGTGTTGACACCTATTTACATGCATTTGGTCACTAAGGTGCTTGTGCACTATTCTGAACCGCCTTTCTATGTTGGATTCTAGCTCAGATGCATGAAAATCATGTATTTGTTAATCATGGTGAATTTTATATTCATTTTCCTAATTAGCTTGCTATAAAGTTGTTTCTGTTTATTTAATTTGTGCTTTTGGAGATGGTGTTCATCTCCTATGGCTAAGTTACTGAAGACTTTGGTCTTTGGCTTAACCTGGCTGCTAATCACCTGCTAATTTTCTTTAGCAAGATCATGGTCTTATAATCTCTGGATAATTTTCATTGAATTTGTTCTATCAAGGAATCCTGGCTAGGGTGATTTTCTGATGCAAAAGTTTAATGCTTAATATTTTTTGCTGGAAATGTTCTTGGCTGCTAAAGTGATATTCTTTCCGTCATACTTTTGTCTGAAGTATTTCCTAGATTTAACTAGGTCATCTAGTTGGCCTACTTGTTTGGTTTACTACAGCAAGTATTTATTTTCTAAACTTTGGATTTCTTCCTATTTCTATTCTGTTAATTGGATTTTATTCTCTGCCCTAGCTAATTAAGTTCAGAACCAGTTTCTGGACTTAATCCAATGGATTTCAAATAAAAAGGTTGGCCCTAGGCCTAACCAACATTTTAAATCTAACCAAAACTTCTCCTAGTGTCTCTGTTTGCAGGTTATAGAAGAAGATCAGAAGGTGAAGATCAAGTGTAGATAGGTTTAGGTGTAGTCTAGGTTTTCTTCTTTTATTTTTATTTTCAGATTTTTGTAATCTGACCACAATGAGGTATGTAAATGTACACATGTATGATTCTATTCAATAAATATTCTTTTCATCTTTCATATGCAACTTGTTTCATATTTTTCTGATTTTTGTTTGAATTGTTATGAACATTTGAATTGGGCCCTAATTATTCATTTATGAATAATTTTAAATCCAAAAATTTGAATTTGGCCTCAAACAAATTTCTTGATGTTCAATGTGGTGTTATGAAGTTATAAACTTCTTTCAGGTGATGTATGTTGATAAAGATATTTATCCCCCCAAATATTGCTAAATTCAAATATTTCAAATTTGAAATATGATTCAAATTCTGGAGTTTAAATATGACCTCTAGTCAAAATTCACACTTTGAACCTTAACAAAATAAGTTTTTGAAAATCCATTTTTTAAAAGGACTGAAATATAAATCACATATTTAAAGCTACCCTTTCCCCGAATCCTATATGTCGGGATGTTACATTCTCTCCTCCATATAAGAACTTCGTCCCGAAGTTGCCGGAACTAGGTACCTGAAGAGATAAGGATAATCCCTGCGTAAATCGTCCTCTTTCTCCCATGTGGCTTATCTCTCGGGATGGTGCTTCCACTGTACTCGACAATATTTTATTTCCCTATTCCTAAGTTGTTTCCACTTTTCATCCGGAATCTTCATCGGTTTCTCCTCATAGGTCAAATCTAGCTTAAGTTCTAATTCTGTATAATTCAAAGGTTCTTTTGGTACTTTCAAACATTTTCATAATTGTGAGATGTGAAATACATTGTGAACTTGAAATAGTTTATTTGGTAATTCCAGTTCATAGGCCACTACTCCTTTCTGACTAAAAATCTTAAATGGCCCAATGTATCAAGGACCTAACTTCCCCTTAACCCCAAATCTCTTAACTCCTTTAGTCGGACTGACTCTTAAATATACTATATCTCTGACTTGGGGTTCCCACGTTCTTCTTTTTAAGTCGGCATTGCTCTTTTGTCGGCTCTGAGCAATCTTTAATCTGTCTCAGATGATATCTATCACTACTTGCTAATCCCTTATATAGTTAGGTGATGGTGCGGTGTTAGGCACCCAGTTGGGAACCCCAAGAGGAAGGTATGATGAGCACAACAGCAAGTTTCCCTCAGTTGTGAAACCAAGGTTTATCGAACCAGTAGGAGAAAGCCAAACTTTAGAAGGTGATGCTTGCTAGCTTCGCGATAGCTCCGGACAATTTATATGGCGCCTCGTCTAGGGCTTTGCTTTGCACCAGCAGCAACATGGAACCTGCACACAACACAACCAAGAACTTTGCCCCAACTTACGATGAGGTTGTCAATCTCACCGGTTTGCTATAAACAAAGGATTGAGCATATCAAGTGGTAATAGGTAATAGTATGCGGGAATGTAAATAAGCGAGTAAAAGTAAACGGTAATAGCAATGTAAAGGAAATTGGACCGGGGTCCACAGTTCACTAGTGGTGTCTCTCCATAAGATAAATAACAACATGCTTGGTGAAAAAATTACAGTTGGGCAATTGATACAGTAAAAATAACGTACATATGTCATGAGAATCACTATGAGATTCACTTTAGGCATTACGACAAAATACATAGACCGTAATCCAACTGCATCTATGACTAATAATCCACCCTCTGAATGTCGTCCGAGCAAATATTGGGTATTAAGTTGTGAACAACGGATAACTGCATTAAGCAAAGTGCGTAAAGTAAACAAAGCAAATATCCTTGGACACAAGAATGTTGGTTTCTCCCAAGTGGCAACAACACATCTACAACCTTAGAGGTTTCTTTCACTCCCCTAGATTACTAGAGGCATGAACCCAACTATCAAGCATAAATACTCTCTCTTGGAGTCACTAGCATCTACTCGGCCAGGATATCTACTAGCAACGCAGAGCATGCAAGATCATAAATAACATACAGATAACAAAAGATAATATTCAGCACATCAACTTAACATAGTACCAATACTCATCGGATCCCAACAAACACAACATGTAGAATTACATAAAGATAATCTTGATCATGATAGGCAGCTCATAAGATCTAAACATTTAGCTACTGCTATGGACCCGTAGTGATGAGGACATCCCTATTACACCACCATTATCTCCTGCTCCTATTGATGATGAAGATGTTGCTGCGAAGAAGTCCAACGAGATTAGGATTGGACCAATTACAAGAGCACGTGCAAAGCTATTGGAACAACAGGTGAACTCACTCTTAATTGAACCTGATGTTTTATTTAATGAGAGCTTTATACTACCTAAGTCTATGCATCTATGTATGATTAGGTTTGTTGATAACACAAGCATTGCACGAGGAGGAGACGCGTCGCGGCGAGATGAGCAAGACTTGAAGATCAAGTGCGCGAGGGAGGAGAGGGAGGCAGGCGCACCCGGAGATCACCAGAACATCAAGTCTACATAAGAGAGAGCATGAGATGGCGCGCTAGGACAGCCTTCGACGCGATGTCTATGAGTCTAAGGCACGCTACACTCATGGCCTGCGTGCCAAAATGAGCCGAACCCATGTATGGGTCGGTATGTACCAGTTTGAGTCGAACCGAGTCCGTTTGGGCCCAAAACAGGTTGGTTTTGGGCCAGGTCTTTGCCCAGGTCGCCCCGACCCCTTTAAGTACCCCTGGGGCGCCCCCTTGTGTCGTTTAGACTACGTTTAGATTACCCCCAAACATCAGAACGAAATTGCTTGTAAGCTTTCCTCTGAAATCATATATTCCTCTGTGTTTCGCTCGGAATATCTACCCCACTCCAAGTTTGTTTCGATCTGGAGTTTTGCTACTGAGAATTCAAGTGTGATCTGCTGTTCCATTGGGAATTAGGAGATTGCAGAACCGCTTCGTAGTAGGCGGCTACGTGCGCAGGTGTGTGGTGTCTCGAATATCCATAGGGTTGAAGATCTGTTGCATTGGCAACGGGGGAACAGCCGGAGAGTTCGTGTGCGTCTCACAGATTATCCACCAAGTTATCATCCATCTACATCGGCTCACTGAGAAGATCGGGCAACCCCTTATCATCTTGGTATCAGATTCCAGCGTTTCCTCGGTGAGCATCCCCAAATCCATCCCCGTAGATTCGTTTTTGTTTTTGTCCTATACAGAAAAAGCCACAAAAACAAAATTAGGGTTCTTAGTTCTTGCCATAGCCTAGATTGCATCGAGTTACTTGTTTTAGTTGCTGATCGTCTTTTCGCGTATCTTTTCTTCCAATTCGTAGGAGTTTAGGGTCATCGATCTTTTCTGCATCTTAGTTTTGAGTTTAGATCTCGTTTGGTGTGTCTTTGAGCATCATCTTCTTCCCTGGTTTTTGAGGCCTGTTCGTGCGCAAGGATTAGATCGATCTGCCACAAAAAAAAAAGCAAGCCGCCGCTCGGCGCCCCAGGACGGAGACTGTCTGGGGTCGAGCGCGAGCGCTCCAGCCTCGAGCGCGTTCGAGCGCGGCTCGTGCCCGCTCACCTCGC